>JAFJYJ010000037.1:3801660-5068880 GCA_019022615.1 Acacia melanoxylon
AGTCAAGAAGCAAAATGAGTGTCTTATAAAAGAAGTAAAATGAGTGGTTAGCACCCCTCGTCTTTGGGCTCAATTGGCAAAGGGGTCGGACACTCTCACCAAAGGGTAGGGGTTCGATTCTGGAGTTGATCAAGGCGCTGGAGGAGGCATCCTAGCTCCTAGGTAAACGCTTGAGGGTAATAGACGGCTCGCCTTGCCCAACATCAGTATGACCTAGGAGGAAAGGAAATTTCGCCCTGCCCTTGGATCGTGGGTGAACCCAACCCCTTTCCTAAAATTTATGTATAAAAAAAAGAGTGGTTAGCAACAATGGATGTCAAATTTTATTAAATCAGATTAATGGATGGATTATAACCATCTAACCTCCTCTTGTCCTTATCATTCGTCTGGAACAAGAAAGAAGTAGTGAGAACATGAGGAAGTGATACTCTTATCGGTGCCTTTCTCATCATCTCTCATTATCTTTACATCATAACCATCCAATTTTGATGCAAGTGTTCAGAGAGAGCCACATCATCTATTTCAAATTACCACACGTGGTAAAAGCTACAGAACGCGGTAATTTGAAACAAATGATGGGTCTCTCTTTGAACGTTTAGATCAAAATTGAATCAAAATTAGACGGTTAAGATATAAAGAAAATAAGAGATTATGAGAAAGGCACCAGTGAGAGAAACCGGACATAAAAATGAGAGGGGGGAGAGAGAGAGAGGAAAGAAGAGTGAATAAGGGTGTGTTTATAAATTTTGACCAAATTACTCATGAAAATTTTGCAATATTCCATGCCTCCACCCCAAAAAAAAAACCTTTTTTTTTTTTGTTTTTGGTTGATCGAGTGGATTGAGGGAAGAACAGAGGATTGTGAAATCGCTTGACATCGTCTTTGTCAGTGATGGAGCTCGGGCAGGAGGAGTCACAATTAGTGGCGGTGAATAGGGAATGTTGGGAGTCGTTGGAGCTACCAGAGGAGTCACGGGCGGCAGCAGAGGAGGAGGAGGGAGAATGGTGGGGAAGCGATGGTAGGAGTGGAGGGGTAAGAGGTGGCCGTTGCGGAAGACGTTGTCGGCGGGGCAAAGGACGGCATAGGAGAACTTGTGGGGAGAAATGGAGATGGTGAACTCGAAGTCAGAGAAAGAGGATGAGTGAATCGGCAACGGCGGATGCGTGTGGGAGTTTGACTTTCGCATGTGTTTTTCTGTGGGAAGCTTCGCCATTATTGCTACATGGTAGGCAGGGACGATGCGAAGGAGGAAGAAAATTTTCTCATGGGAAATTTTGTCAGGATTTGGTCAAAAATTTTATCTCCCCTCTCATTCCCTCCCCTAAAACTAAACACACTCTAAGGAAATCAAGGAAATTAGAAAATAGGTATGATTTTGTTCCAAATTCATCATCTCCTCCAGTTTCTTTGCTCAATATTACCTATGGTTCCTAAAACCTATCTTTATTTCATGTTTAGAAAGGGGAAAATGAAGTTAGGATTTCAAGAGAAGAAATTCCAAAGAATCAAACAAGAAGCCAAGGTAAGTGGTGATTGTTGATGTATTGATGTTGCTTTAATGGTTTGGATGATGTTGATGATAATAGATTGTGTTATTTTTTAATTTGTGAGATTTTGGGCAGTAAGATAAACTAGGGGAGGTGCTGTCAAATTTTGAAAAAGAATAAAAAGCTTGATTTAAGAGTAAATCAGAATTAAAAAAGTTATTAGAGATTAAGGAAATATGTTATTTTATGGATTGGAATGTTGGAAATCATTTTTCCTTTCCCAAAAGGGCAGTTTAACAAAGCTGGAATATAATTTGATATTTTTTTATGCTTCCAATGAGTCCGAAATAAAAAATTGTGTAGGTTACACATGTGGTAAAGTAATTATTTGAGTTCAGAGGTATAAACACACTCTCTATAATATATTCTATATATGATGAAGAGGATTACAACTTATATAGGCTAAGCAAGAGAAATCAGAGGAGGTAAATCAGGAATTACAATAAAGCCTAATTAACACAAATAAATCAGAAATCAAGATCCTATAATCAGGGAACTAATCAAGGGATCCTAATAAATTAGTGATTTATTTCCTAATATTCTAACACTCCCCCTCAAGCTGGAGAGTATATGTCGATCAGTCCCAGCTTGCTACGAAATCCTTCAAACTTTGTTCTGCTGAGTGGCTTAGTCAAGATATATACAATTTGGTCTACAGATTTTATGTGAGACAGTGTCATAATGCCTTCTTTAATCTTTTCTTTAATGAAGTGTCTGTCTATCTCAACATGTTTGGTTCTATTATGATACACTGGGTTCTTGACCATTTCAATGTTGGCCTTGTTATCACACCATAGTTGCATTGGTCCCTCATGTTGAATCCCCAACTCCGTTAGTAATCTTATAAGCCAGATTCCTTCACATACTCCTTTGTTGACAGCTCTCAGTTCTGCTTCTACACTGCTTGTTGACACCACTGTCTGTTTCTTGCTTCTCCAGGTAACTCGATTTCCCCACACATATGTACAATACCCTGAGATTGACCTCCTAGTCTCTCTATCCCTTGCATGGTCTGCGTCAGTGTAGATTTCGATGTTTCTGGTAGTACCTTTCTTAAATAATATTCCTCTTCCAGGATTAAGCTTTAGGTAGCTCAAAATTCTGTATACAACCTCCATGTGTTCTTCTTGAGGTTGATGCATAAACTAACTTACTATTCCAACTGAATAGCTAATATCAGGACGTGTGTGGGTTAGGTATATCAATTTTCCCACAAGTCTTATGTATCTCTCTACATTAGCTAGAACACCTTGTGGCTTGATCTCTAAGTGGCATCCCTCTTCCATTGGTATCCCCTCTGGTTGAGTGCCCAACATTCCTGTCTCATGTAACAGGTCTAGTGTATACTTGCGTTGAGAGACATTGATACCCTTCTTGGTTCTTGCCACTTCCATGCCTAAGAAATACCTCATTTGCCCAAGGTCTTTCACCTGGAATTTAGTTGACAAGTCCCGTTTTAGTTGAGCAATGGATTGCTCATCATCTCCTGTAATGATTATGTCATCAACATAAACGATCAATATGGTGACTTTGCCATTAACACATTTGGTGAACAACGTGTCATCAGCTCGCCCCTGAGTATACCCAAGCCCTTTCACTGCTTTGGTGAATCTACCGAACCACGCCCTGGGAGATTGTTTAAGGTCGTACAATGCCTTGTTGAGTTTACACACAGAGTTATTAGGAGCTGAAACTCCATCCGGAATCTCCATGTATACTTCTTCCTCCAGGCTTCCATTCAAAAATGCATTTTTCATGTCTAGTTGGTGTAATGACCAATCCAAGTTTGCTGCAATTGATAACAATACCTGGATGGTATTGAACTTGGCTACTAGAGCAAATATCTCCTGATAGTCTATCACATATGTCTAGGTATATCCTTTTGCAACAAGTCTCGCCTTGTATTTATTGATGCTACCATTTGGATTGAATTTTGGAGTGAAGATCCACCTGCATCCTACTAGTTTCTTTCCTTCAGGAAGAGTTGTGATCTCCCACGTTTTATTCTCCTTGAGTGTCCTCAATTATTCTTTGCTGCTTGCTTCCAATTTGGATCAGCCATAGCTTGTTGAAAAGTGTGTGTAATTGTTATCTGTGCACTGTTTACAACAAAACTTTGCATCTTTGCAAACAGATTACCATATGAGACAAATTTTTGAATTGGATGTTGAGTACACGATCTTACCTTTTTCCTCAATGCAATTGGCCAACCCATTTCTTCAGGATTTAATCTCGGATTGGATTCATGGTCGTTCCTTTGAATGGGAGAGAGAGTTCTACCAGTGTTTGGAACTTGTGAGCTGGACTCTATCTCTTGTCGTGGTTCTTCATCCATCCCTGAATTGATCTCAACATGTGTTCCTAGTTCATTGGGTTCAGGTTGGGATGTAATATGTGGGTTAGGCTGGTTTGTGAGATCAAGTGAGTCAAAAGTAGCTATCAGGTTAGGTGACAATGATAATGATGTGTCAAGTGAGCTTGAGTTATTAGAATTGGAGTTTTCTAGGATTAGCCATTCAATATCAGAATACTCCCCCTGAATGGGTAATTTGGGATAATATGCTTCGTCTTCCGAGAACACGGTATCCCGGGAGACAATAAGTTTCTTAGAAGACCGATAGTAGCATTTGAACCCTTTTTGAGTAGAGTAGCCAAGGAATATACATTTGTTCGCTCTAGCACCAAATTTGTTGCCATCATTTTTGTGAACAAAGACTACACAGCCAAACACCTTGGGAGGTAATGAATTGATTAGAGGGCTATTTGGAAAGAAGCCAAGGAGTTTTTGAATTGGAGTGTCATATTTGAGAACTTTGGAAGGCATGCGGTTAATGAGATAGGGGGCTATGAGGATGGCATCACCCCAGAATATTGTAGGGACATTCTGTTCCATTAGTAAGGCACGGGTTGTTGGATATGATTAGTTATGATGATGTCTTATATAGATGCCATTATTAAGAGCAAAAAGCTTGTATGATATATTTATCTCCTACATCGACTAACTACTATATTTATTAGTCTAAATTGAATTGTGGAGAATGATCAAGAGAATATAAGAAAGAATGAGTTGAGCTATGGGTAACAATCAAGAAGGAGATCAGAGATTTCAGAAAGAAGAACTTGTTGAGAATGTCAAGGAAGCAAGAAGTTGTCAAATGAATTTTGGGAATAATCAAGAAGAAGAGGAGAGATTGAAGAAGAAAGAACTTGTTGAATGTAATGAAGATATCTTTATTCAAGCTCCTAGATTGATACTAGAAGTCTCCAAGATCAAATGGAAGTTAGAATGACTCAATTCAAAGTTAAAACAAGCAAATATAAGGTTCAGGATGATCCAACTCGAGTCATGAAGTTGCAACTCGAGTTAACCCCTTAGCTACAGTGATTTGGTGGTCTGGAATGATTTGACTCGAGTCAAGATATCATTAACTCGATTCAAGAAGTGTTCTCAGCGTCTCTGTGGGCTGGTAACTCGAATCAGTCACTAAATGACTCGAGCTACAGTGTATTCCAGCCACTCTGTCCTAAACCAGAGATTAGATTGAGGTGAAACCAATAAACTATACTCCCAATGCATTATTGTGACAAATTTTCAAGCCCAAAGGAGTTCAGATGAGAGAGCTATGAATTTCACAAGTTGGAACATCAGTTAACGTCACACAGCAGACCAAGCTTCGGTATTTTGGGTGTATATCACAATATACACATCCAATTGATCTGAACTTGATGGCATATGAAAGTAGACTCAACAAGTGTTTCAAAGAATTTGGAAGCAACCAATTTTGAGGAGCTCCTAACTCGAGTCGTGATGTTGGTAACTCAAGTACAAGTCAAACAGATAGCAGAGCGAGTTTGGAACAAAGGTGAAACTCGAGTCAAGGCATGATTAACTCGAGTCAAGACAAGACAGATAGAATCTGGAGTAAAGGCTCACTCGAGTCAACAAGTTGTAACTCGAGTCAGAGGCATCTTTCAAGTGTACAGCTCAAACTCACCGTGTCCGAAATCTTGGATTCTCATCAAGAACATCCGGATGAGTTCCAAAAGAACTTATACTACTTATTAACATTATTTATATCATATATCATTTGTGTATAAGTTTCAGATGATCAAACGAAGGATTAACATCAGATTACAAAAAGCAGGTGATTACGTCAAAAGCTCCAACAGTCATATACGCTTACAACGGTCATATTCAAATCTGGAAGAATTGCTCAATGCTCTTCATTAACTATAAAAGGAGAAGCATTCAAAATAGACAGAGTAACACGAGATTATTGTTTCATTGTCGAATGCCAATACTCGACATCTATATCACTTACTCTACGATTATCTCTATGATCATATAGTTTACCTTAGAGAGTGAGATTATTTGTAATATACTTCAGTGTTTATCTTATTCACTTCTAAGAGAGAAGATTCATTGTAATCATTTTATCTAAGACTTACTCAAGATTGGGTGATCTTGAGTGGAAAACAGATTGTAACCTTACGATGTGTAAGGGGGAGTATCTCGGTGAGAGATTTGGCTTCACAAGTGCCTGGGTGAACTTGTGGGATTGTAAAGGCTTCTCTTGTACCCGGATTAAACAAGAGGATAGTGGATTGAAAATCTCAAGTGGAGCTGGGGGGGAATTTGGACGTAGGTCAAGGATTGGGCCGAACCAGGATAAATCATAGTTTGCATATTCTCTTCCCTAAACTCTTATATTTCTAGCATATATGTTTGAATGACTGACTATCACTTTATAAATCATTAATGTCATACAAACTACTTTCAGTGAGTTGTGAAAAGATTTTCAAAGTTATCTAAAGTTTTATCAGACATCCAATTCACCCCCCCTCTTGGGTGATAGCCAGGTCTAATATGGGTTACTTCCAACAGGTGACGCTTTTTTTCGCTCAGCCACTCCATTTTGTTGAGGGGTGTAAGGACAAGAGGTTTGGTGATGAATTCCTTGGTGATCAAGGAACTCTTTGAAAATTGTGCTCATGTATTCCTTGGCATTATCACTTCGTAGTACCTTAATGGAGGTGTTGAATTGGGTTCGTACAAAGGTATAAAAGTTTGAAAAAACTTTTGTGACATCAGACTTGTCTTTCATCAAATAAACCATGTGGTTCTAGTTTGATCATCGATGAAAGTAACAAACCACCTAGTATGGGTGAGGGTAGGTATTTGGGCAGGACCCCAAATATCACTATGAATCAGTGTGAATAGGGAGGAAGGGGTATAGGGCTGCTTGGTATAAGAAGATCGTGTTTGTTTTGCAAATTGGCAAGTTTCACAATGAAAAGGAACAAAAATTTGTATTGAATAAACTAGAAAACACATGTTTTATATAATCAAAACTAGGGTGGCCTAACCGACAGTGTCACAACAACATGTCATTATTTTGTGAATTCGAGCTAACTAGCGCTCGTCTTGCCTGCCATGCATCTTTATTCTTTTAGGTTGATCCTTCAAGGTAGAACAATCCATCACATTCTCTAGAAGTCCCAATTGTCCTCTTCGTTTTTAAATCTTGAAAAATACATAAAGCATCATCAAAAATCACTCGACATATTTGACCTCGAGTCAACTTGCTCACAGATATCATATTACAAGTGAGTTCAGGTATAAACAGAACATTAGGTATTGCCAATTAATCAGATAATATAATTGTACCAATACCCTCAACCCTTATAAATACACCATTGGCCACTTTTACTTTGAGGTGTTTATGACCGAATTTAAGGTTGTGGAATAAAGTTTTGTTACCAATCATATGATCCGTAGCTCCTGAGTCGACAATCCAGGTATTGTCACTAGTCATCATAGTGTTGAGGGAGACAATAGAATTACCTGATTGGACGAGATTCACACTGGGAATAGAGGACTTGTTCTGTTTGTCAAGTATTCTTCGAAGCATTTGTAATTCTTCCTGACTTAGGCGATCATCATTCTCGACCTTCTGTTCAACTGTGGTTAGGTGACTTGAGGAGTTTGATTTTCCCATGGGAGGTTTTCCATGGAGTTTCCAGCATTCTTCCCTATTATGCCCCTTCTTCTTACAATAATTGCACCATTTATTATTCTTCCGTTCCCCCTGTGGTCCCTGATCTGCGAGTGTCGAGTTTTCAATTTGGCTTGGTCCACTTTTGTTCAAGAGTTTCCGACTTTCCTCGAATTGCACAAAGTTAACAACATCAAAGAGTTGTGGGAGTGGCTTCAGCCCCATGATTCTGCCTCTTATTTCTTCAAAAGTGTCATTTAGGCCTAGAAGAAAATCTTGTATCCTTCCTTCTTCCACAATTCATTTGTACAACTGTGCATCTTTGAGGCTTTCCCAGGGGTAAACCTCAAATAAGTCTTGCTGCTGCCACAATTTCAGTAAGGCATTATAATATTCAGTTACTGACATATTACCTTGTCGTAAATCATGAAGTTGTCTCTTCAAATGAATCAAGGCAACTGTGTTTTCAAGGGAGGAGTAGGTCCTCCTAACAGCATCCCATATTTCCTTTACCATGTGGGCAAGCAGATATCCCTCACTGATCTCCAAGGTCATTGAATTACACAACCACGTCAAGACTTGGTTGTTTTCAGCAAACCATGTATCAAAACTTGGGTCATCTAGGGCTGGTTGAGGGGCTGGCCCATTAATGTATTTCTCATTTCTCTTGCCTCTAATATACCTCAGCACGCTTTGTGACAACTGAAGATAGTTTCTACCATTAAATTTATGGGTAATAACCATAACTTGGTTTTGCCAATCGACGCCTTGCGACGGCCGCATACGGTGGTCACGCACGGAACCGGTGGCGGGCGGTGGTCACGCACCGGTGGTGGCGGTGTGCAACTCCATTTGTGGTGGCAATGTGATGACACGCACCTTCCTCTAGTCAGATCGAGGTTAGTCGTTCTTCTCTATTTGCTCT
Organism: Acacia melanoxylon; assembly: GCA_019022615.1. NCBI lineage: Eukaryota > Viridiplantae > Streptophyta > Magnoliopsida > Fabales > Fabaceae > Acacia > Acacia melanoxylon. Next base: position 3,810,130 of record JAFJYJ010000037.1, read on the forward strand.
CTCTCTTCATGATCGTGGCTCCTGGTCAGGCAAGGGTTGTCGACGGTCTGGGAGTGAGAATGCCGAAGGAAATGTCGGCGAATCCACCTTCCCCTTCTGGCACAATCACGACGTCAGAGGTCATTGTGACCATAGACGCTTACCAGGCACGACGCTCTTCTGCCTTTGAACAAGGGCACGTGGCTCTGATACCATATTTGAGTTCAGAGGTATAAACACACTCTCTGTAATATATTCTATGTATGATGAAGAGGATTACAACTTATATAGGCTAAGCAAGAGAAACCAGAGAAGGTAGAGGAGGTAAATCAAGAATTACAATAAAGCCTAATTAACACAAATAAATCAGAAATCAAGATCCTATAATCAGGGAACTAATCAAGGGATTCTAATAAATGGGTGATTTATTTCCTAATATTCTAACAGTAATTAAGTTTGAAATTAGACATCATAGTGAAATTTTTTCTCCTTTAAGTATCACATTTCGGTTTTGGCCTAGATGAAAGGGAAGGAAGTTTATTTTGATTCAATTGAGCTCCAAAATGATTTCCTCATGAAAAATTGTGTGGTAAAATGATTACACAAGAATTTTTATGCCAAGGGAAAATAAAGGGAAAGAATTAAGATAAAGAAGGAATTAAATGGAGTTCAAATTGTCAAGAGTTAGCAATATGTTTAACGGCTCTAATAGTTCTAATAAATACTTCATGGCATATATTTAAGGCCAATGGATGTCATGGAAAAGGAATCAGAGGCTTGGTCAATGTGGATCAAGTTATGGAAGCAAAGAAAACAAAGAGGATTTAGCAAAGCTAAAAGGTAGTGAACTTACCCTCATTACGTGAAGGTATGTTTGATTGCTTAGCTTGATTACGTGAAGCATGGATTAATTTTTGATGCTCTGTTTCTAAGTTTTCCATGGCCATGTGTAATGTATGAAACCTTGAGCATGCAAACGTGTCATTATGGTAGGCATAAATTCATATAATGCAAGCATGTCATGTAGAAAGCTTTTGCCTTGTATGCTTGAATGATATTGTTTGCTACTAAGATTTTTTGGATCTCACCGACCAATAAGCCTCCAAGGGAAAAGCTAAAGTATGAAGAAATGGCAAGTGTGGAAGGAGGAATGAATTTCCTATGGCATTATTTTGCTACAAGTTGTCAAAGTGCATAACAAATTCCATGAGTTGTGTAAATTAATTGTGAGGCCTTGGCATGTATATTTGATATTTAATATGAACAATAAGTAATTATGTGTCTAATTATGGCCTTGAAAAATTAAACTATTTTCAGAGCATGATCAATGCTTGGTTTAATAACGTATAGTAGATTATGACCAATGATCATGATGATTATTATGCCCAAAATAGACACAGAGCTTTCCAAAAAGTCCATGTGTGAAGCATGGATTAATTTTTGATGCTCTATTTCTAAGTTTTTCATGGCCATGTGTGATGTATGAAACCTTTGAGCATGCAAGCATATCATTATGGTAGTCATAAATTCATATATGCAAGCATGTCATAAATTGTTTGCTGATTGCAACTGGACATTTGAAGATGCATATTTGAGTTTGTTATGTTGCTTTCGTTACATTGCCGCCAAATTATGATTAGACAGCCTATAACTACAATCATTAAACCTGCACATACAAGATCCTCACTTTATCTGTGAACACTTCTAAATTATAATCTATTGTACCTGATGAAACGCTTTGTAGTTGTAACTTCAAGGCATCTTTAAAGAGCTTTTAAAAGATCATAATTATAACATACCTCCAAGCCCAAATCCAAACCCCAACTTCCGCAACCTGCTGTCTTTCCCTGCAACTCGATATGAGAGAATAAATCATGTGTTAAAAGGCACTCGAGCAATATAATTATACAAAGTGGCGGAATCAAATTTGTCTAGCCTTTAGAGAAGAAAGCTACAATGTCCACAGTTCTAATTACCAAAGCTAAGATATAAAATTTCCACCATGGCCATGTGAGGAAAATCACTTCAACTTTTACACACACGACTAGCAGGTCACATGAATGAAAACAGACTGAATTCATCACACACACATATGGGAAGCACATATAAATGGCATAGTAGAGTGTGCTTATAAACCAATGTCCAATTGGTCTAGCAGGATGAGGCGCTAGGTCCGTTAACAACATCTAGGGTTCATTGTGAATGAAGCTGCTGGTTTGAGAGGGTCGCCCCTATTTTGGACCCTTGCATACCTAAATCTGGATTAGTCTCAGCCCATTGAGTTCCCATGACACAAGGGCTGGTTAAGATTCTGGATGCTCATAAAAAAAAAAAAAAAAAAAAAAAAAAAAAAGTGTGTGTGCGTATATAAATATACCTCTGCCGCAGTAGAAGTTATTGTGGTCGTCAACTAGACATTGGCCACCCTTGTGGTTGCAATCGTCACAGTCAAGTGATGACTCTACTTCAATATCTAGTTTACCACACGAGAACCCAGGATCTTCAGGATGGGTTATGTCTTTACAAGGAAGCCGAAGAGTCGAACAATTTGAGAGAGAGCTTTGTGCCATTTCAGGAGGATGAGGATGACTCTGTAACTGGTCAAAATAGTCATCATAGTCAGGACAGGAATCGGGGGCCATCATGGGGGGCTCGTGGGTGCATGTGAAGAGGATTAAATTGGGTTTGATTTCAAAAGGAGGCAAAGGAGGAGGATTCGGAGTACTAAGAGGAGCTATATTATGATTATAAACTTCACAGGTTGTAGATTTCAAATGCTCATGATGGTCTTCGACAAAAATTGTGATGTTCTTATTATGCTGCTGCTGCTGAAGAACCCTTTTAAGCAGCAATGGTTTTCCATTTTTGTCCAGTTGAATCGTTTTATTTGAAGATGGACCATCGTCACAGCCACTTACAGAGAAGAAGCCACAATGTGGCAATTCAAGCTTGGTGAAAGGGAAGCGGAGCCTCCCAAGATTTCCACAATCAAAAGATTTAGGACATTTGTCATAAAGCTTCCCATTTCCATACCCAGCTGAGAGAAGAGCAATTACAAAGTGAAAAAACAAGAGGAAACGAAACACATAATAAACTGAAGCCATTAATCCCAGGCCAAGAGAAAAAAGACCTATATGAATTCCTGAGTTTGTAAATGATGATTAATTGAACTGTGTGTTTCCAATATATTACCTACTCAAACTGCTTCATACTCAGTTGACTTGGAATATGACTCCCGAAGACTTTGACGATCGAAAAGTGCCTGCGAGAAAATAAAAACTAAGGGATGTTTGGCTATGCCACACGTACTATGCATCTTGTTTAAGGGTGGTTTGAGGGGATGGAGGGGAAGGGGAGAGGATGGAGGGATTTTGGCCCTCTCCCATTGTTTCCCTGGTGATATCTTTTAGGGGGAGGGGAAATTTTTTTAAATTTTTTCCTCTCTCCCCTCAAAAATGTCACCCCCAAATTGGACGGATTTAGAGAGATTATTAGGATAGGTATGTCAGTGGATTAAGATGCCCCTAGAATTTTTCTATTATTCCTAAAATACCCAACCCTTTCAAGCACACTCTGCGCTTCTGTCTCTCTTTTTTCCGGCGATCCTCTCTTTATGATTTTCTCTCACCCTCAATTCAGGTGATCTTGTCCTCCCTCTCTTTACTCTGTCTCGAGATCACCATGATCTCTGTCCAGGGTGCGACCATCGCCACCATTATATCCACCCACAGCTCCCTGGTTTTGGCAGCATAACTCGCCCTTCCTTCACTGCTGATCGGGTCGAACCTGCATTAGTTGCATCCGATGGCCGTGAATGTTGTTGGTCGCTTTGATTTCCTCATACAGCCCACATGTGAAATATCGTCTCGTCTACGTATTGCTTCTAGTTAAAACCCATTTTCCTAGTGAATGGAATGGGTTGCCCTTTTTTTTTTCCACAATTTGTTCTTTTTATTTTACACCCTTCGAGTCAGTACAGGGAGTCGTATAACTTCCATGTAAATGTATTTTGTAGTTATTTCATTCATCCAATGACGCAGGTTTCCCTTTACGTCAAAGCAAGCATTCTTGGTGTTTTTTTTAATGTCCCATAAATAGTGCATTCAACCAACAACAACAAAAAGACGTTGATGGTAGAGTTTGATATGTAAAACTTGTGAATTGGTTCCTGGGTATAGCTTCAGGTATGAAATTATGATGCGTGCTCCTTACTAGGCATTGCTCTATTGAAGTTGGAAAGCAATACATGAAAGTGTAGGGTCAGATCTTTTTATTATTATTTTTAAATGAAAAAAATCATTTTTTTTAAAAGATGTTAGTTCGAAGATTATTTTTATTTTAGATTCTTTCTGATTAAAATTATTTTTTATTAAAAAGTGAGAAAAAAAAATCACATTTGGACAATATGTATTAAATGTTTATTTTAATTTAAGGCATAGAAATGTTATTTATAACTAAACGTTTTTATACATTTAATAAAGTTTAGTAAAAATCACTTATAACATAAGTAAAGCTGTCAATGTGAAAATAATTTCCCTCCCCTCCTAAACTAAACAAGTAACACTAAAATCACTCTTATAATATAAGAGTAAAGTTGTCAACGTAAACAAAATTTCCCTCCCCTTCCTTCTTAAACCAAACAAGGTAACATTAAAATCTCTCCCCTCCCATTCCTTCTAATCAATCCAAACAGGGTAATATTAAAATCTCTCTTCTCCCCCTCCCCTCCATTAAAATCCCTCATTCCCCTTCCCTCCATCAAACCAAACAGACCCTAAGTATATGAACCATCTTCCACGCCTTAAAAGCTTCTTACGCGCATTTGTTAATTAGGTCAATGTTCAAGGTCTTTGATTTTGTCTTCTAGGTTTATAACTTGCTCAACTTTACAATGACCCCGCAAAGAGAGTGAAACTTTTGTATTATTATTATTATTATTATTATTTTGATATCTGAAACTTCTGCAAGAAATTTCCTCTCATTCCTGGACTAAAAAAGGCCAAGTGTGAACCGGTGTAAGAATAACCGAGTTGGCCCATCCATTAACTGGTAATTGCTTTCTCAAAGCCCAGCCCATTATGCTAATTCATATTCCATTTTAGCCTTGAACAGTCCTTTTCTTTTCCTAATAATGAAAAGTGAAAAATTTAGATGAGTTGTGTCACAGGCTCATTAGGGACAAGACATAACTCTAGGCTAAGAGCACTTATAAAGGTACTTATAAATCACTCATCAACAAAATCCTCACATCAGCAGCGAGATTTCATTTGACGCAAAACCTTATGGTATGAGTCAACTCCCTATCAACTGAGCTAATATTTGTTAGTCATACGATCCTTTCTTATTTTATCATGTCTTTTCAAAGAATTGAAAATGCATTCATATCTAATAAATGTAACATATAATACATTTGAAATATAATTTATTAACAAGTATGTATACATATTTGCTTCTCAACCTTTATCATTGCTATCATGTAACTTTAACTATAGGTGATTATTAATTAGGCACTCACATAAACTATAGCTCACTACAAAAAACAGTCGGTTTTTGCGATGGAAAAAATGCTGCCGCAAAAAACCTCGTCGCAAATTCTTGAAATTTGCAACGGAATTTATTTTTAAATCGCAAAATTTAAAATTTGTGGCAATTGAATTTTGTCGCAAATTCTGAATTTTGCGACGGAATTTATTTTCCGTCGCAAAATCCATTTTATTAAAAAAAAATTACGGAATTTGATTATGTCGCAAAATTCCATTTTTGCGATGGAATTCATTTTCGTCGCAAATCTCAATTCAAAAAAAAAATATATAAATAAATACAAATAATTACCAAATTAAAAAATATAAAAAATATATGAAAAATTACGAAATAAGAAAATGTATATAAATAATACTGAATATTGTATTAAAAAAGTGTATGTAAAAATATGTACAATAGCAATCCTAAAACATTATAAATAAACAAAAGCTTGTTATAAATAATAACATTAAAAAAAGTGTTGTTATTTACGATCTGAAAAAAGTGTATGTAAAAATATTTATAAATAATACTGAATATTGATATATTTTTCTTGTTTATATTATTTTGTTTTTTAATGTATTTAAAACTTTCCTTAAACGCTAAAAAAAAAAAAAAAAAAAAAAAAATCGGCCTTTGTCCCGAATCCCTCACTGGTTGTCGCGCCCCCTTACGTTATTTTTGGGTCCGCCCCTGAAAACAAGTAGCAGGTGAAGAAAGAAGAGGAATGGGAACACAGAAGCTGATGAGAAGCCATGCCAGAAGAAGAAGAAGAGTGTTGTGTAACGAAAGACAAGTGTTTTAATTTGTGGGGATTTGAGGTTTCAGTGTGTTGGCAATATATCACGTACTTGAAGTGATTCATGTGCAAGAGAGATCAGAATTGACTTGGAAAACGAGTGGTGAAGAGTTAGATAAGAGAAGCCATGTGAGACATGAATGCTTAGAGAATTGAAGACCATGGGAATCTCGTTTGCATCAAAGAAACGGCACTTCTTCTTGTGGTGGTTGATGATGTCCAATTCAATTCATCGTTTATGGTAAGGCCAAAGATTTATAACCACACACACACAATATATATATTGCACCAATTCATTATGCGCCTTAGTTTTTAATCAGATCATTCCAATGCTTTTATACTGCCTAGAGCCTTGTTAAGACGTTAAGTTGACCATATACCAACCATTCCCTTTTCCCTCCAACACACGCCTTCTTCAAAGTATGTACTCCTCCGTTTGTGCTTAATATAATACCTAATGAAATAATTAGAATTGATTAAGTATATTAGTTAAGTTAGTTAATGTTCTCTTTTCTCCTTGATTATTGTTGAAAGAGTATCAATAGGGGTAAATTAAGAAAAAAAAAATGATAAACGTGAAAAATAAGTCATATATTTAGGACCAAGGTCAACTCCTTAAATAGGTTCTATATTAAAGACTTGAGGGAGTCTCATATGTTTTTTTCTAAAACACCTTAATCATTTTTTTTTTATTCCTTCCCTCCCTTTCCTACTTTATTATTGTTGAAGGAACATCGTAAGATTAATTTGGGCAAAATTAAATGAACATGTTAAATAGATTTTATATTTAAGACCAAAATCAACTCTCCAATAAAATTATACATTGGGAACCAAAGGAACATCTTTTTGGAGAGAATTCAGCTTGTGATTATAATAATCACTAGTCATTGCATCAATTACTCCTTGATCACTAAGCCCAAAGCTATATAGCTGCTATTTTGTTTTAAATATTACTATATGATATCCGGTACGGAATTCATGGTTGTCCCTTCCAACACAAATATTTCCTTTAAAACTCAAACTCAAAATCCAGAGGGATTTAGCGGGGCCTTACACCGTTAAACCAACTCTATACATTGTATATAGCTACTAGTTAGAACACAACAGATTCTATTTAACTACCGCATATTCACCCAAAAGCCATGTTCGGATTTGACTCTTTGAACATTCAAAAAAAAATTAAAGTTAATGTTCAAAGTCTTAATATCTGCAGCTTGTTAAGCCGTCTAGGAAGGTCCGAAGGAGAAGAGATTGGAAGAAATTCCAGAAAACTCTGTAGTTGAAACTGAAATTGGAAATTAAATAATAAATACATGAGAAAGAGCAGTGGAAGATGCTGTGCCAAGGAATGAGTGCCAATTTCTAGAGGAGACACTTGCATTAGAAGAACCATAAACCTAAAACTGAATACCAGATAATAATATCAACAACAAAAAAAAAGAATGAGTGTCAATTATTACATCTATATCAAAAATTACTTATGCCTTATAAATATCAAATTTTATGGTGTCTTCCTGCCCTATAAAATGGGTCAGAGAAGTATACTTATCTGAGATATTTTATGCTACTATGCCATAAGGTAATTGGCATCAAATACACTCCCCATTCTTTTTATAAGATAAACAATAAGATTGTTTGAATACATTAAAGCATTTTTTTATCAATATACTCCTAATTAATTTTATATATTATTTTTCATATTTTTCTCTTACTATATATTCCTTCCTCACATTTACCCTCTTATAACTAAAGAGCACATTTAGATTAAAAAAAATACATTTCTTATAAATATATTTATTACTTTTAACTTAATGGCATTTTTTATACCACATAATTTTTTTAAAATAGGCTAAAGTATACTTTTAGTTCTTTAAGTTTACATAAGGTATACTTTTGTTTTATTAACTTTATAAAGTATACTTTTGGTTTCATAATTTTAACATTATTAATGTCGCTTAACGGAAAATCTTGTGCATCAAACTCAAGTAATAATTTGTGTAATTAAATGAAATTAATCTTAAATTTAAAATACATGTAAATTTAAAAAAAAAATCTAAAAATCTAATGAAGCAATCCATATCAAAACCTCGATCATATTAAAAAAATTAATAATCTAAATATATTAATCTATTAATCTAAATATCAAAACCTCGATTTCATTTGTAGCAATTTATCGGTTTATTTTAGTTTAATAATCTAAATATATTATATTTAAGGAATTAAAACTTAAATATGCTTTGTCAGGTGTACAATTATCACTTGAGTTTGTTTTGTCAACATTTTTCGTTTGCAACATTAACGGTATTAGAAATATAGAACCTAAAGTATACTTTATAAAATTAATAAACCAAAAGTATGTCTCATGCAAAACTTAAAAGACTTTAGCCTATAAAATTTTATAAAATGCATAGGAGGGAGTACTTTTTTTTTTGTACAAAAAAGTTTGGGTGAGTTGGGTCCTAAGGTTCATTAGGGATGCATTTGGATTCATGGAACACTTACAGATCGTCCACTAATAAGGTCATCACATCACATCGATAGAATTTGAACCCACAACTTTATGATTGTGAGCCAACCTTTTTACCAACAGAAGGAAAACTGATTTGACTTGTGTGACCAAAATTGTACCAATTCTAAGGTCTTGGAGTTCTTCGTCATGTCCAATCTAGATATTGGACCAATTCCTTATTCAAATGGGAAAATTATAGTCTTAAATTTTATTAAAAGAAATATTTGTTTGAAGTAGTATTTGAAACCCCACCCACTTATATCGATCCATGAAACTTATAAACAGCGTACAAAACATTTTTTTCAGTTGACTTTCTGAATTGTTGAGCATTCAATTTTGAATTGCGGCTTTAATTGCATCAAACAAAAGTTGTATGGTTAAAATACCTTTCTCGAAGTATAAATATATATGAGTCGAAAGGTTGGATAAATATCAAATTTATTAAGTGAGTTGATAAATAAACCTCGTGCATCCTGCATTATATATATTTTCCCCCATTTTCTTACATTAAATTTTAACAGAGGGGTAACATATTAAACGTGAAATTCATTTTTCACGATCTAAATAAGCCATAAATATTGTCAATTTATCTATGATCCAGAGCCAGAAAGAAGGAATGCCTTTGCAAAACATCTTTAATTGGTTAATATTGAAATCTTTCTAGAAATTTGTAGTATTGAAAAATTTTCTGGAAATTTGTTATAAAAATTTTATAGGAAATTTGTTATATATATATATAATGACCTCCATCTATCTTTGTCTGAGTACATCAAATGTAAACTTTTTGTTTTTGATATAATCAAATGTAAAACTTTTGGTTAAACAGCAAAAAGCAATGAGATGAAGCAAGGGTTCCTTAGAGTTGTTTTTTTTTTTTTTTTTATGATAAAATTTTAGGAAAGGGGTTGAAATTTCACTTTCTGATCCAAGCGGGGGCTTTGGGCCCAGCGTCCTGAGGCATCTAGCCAAAGAGTACACGTGTCTCCACCTCTACCAAGGCGTTTCCACGCTTCCTGACCCCCAGGATCCTCCCCAAAGCGCTTGACTAACTTCGGGGATCGAACCCCTCCCTTTAGATGAGGAAGTCCGACCCCTTCGCTAGTTAAACCCAAGGACGAGGGGTGCTTAGAGTTGTTTTTTTTTTGATATTCAAAAGGTTTTGGAGGGGTTCGACATCAGTCCCACTGCAAGGCAGTAAGACGCCCGGCTCATGAGCACTGCGGGGACTTACGAGATCGCCTACCAAATGAGTCTCGTGACGACGGAGGGGATCGAACCCACGACCCAAAGACCTAATCCTGGATCCCTTACCATCTATGTCAACTCACATTGGCTGCTTAGAGTTGTTGATTGCAAAAGTTTTGTAGAGTTAGGATAATGAACAAAAAAGGCCAAATCCAAGAAGCATGATCACATGTTTCAAAAAAGAGGATTTGATAAAGGCTTTCTGCTAAAAGGCCCAAGTGGCGTAAAGTTCCAATAAACTTGCTCAAAGAGTCAAGAAAGGCATCATATATAAGCATTAATTAGGAGTAGATTTGAATAAGGGTTAATGATTTTAATTTGAAGATTAAGTTTTGCGTTTGTTAATTATTTCAAGCATAGACTGTTTTGGCCTCAATGAGTAATTTTCTTTTCTATTATGTAATAAAACAGCATCATCTCATTCTTAAAAAAACTATCATATCTGATCTTATTTTATCTTTAGACATTCAATCTTTCCTTATAATGTTCCTATCCTAGATTTAAAATAGGACCTCGAGAATTTGAATTTCTGATAACTAAGCTAACAAGAAAGAATTCACAATTTGGCTTGCAAGTTTGTTAAGACTTGAGTTTCAAGAACATTTTAAATTATTGTATATTGATTATCTTGCAGCTACAGATCAATATGGAGGGCCTAACTATCCTCCTAATTAAACAATGAGACGCAACAAGTGAGATATCTTATCCATGTAAGATTGTAGTATTTTAATTTGTTATGCTTATCAAGAAACAACTAGATAAACTACTAGCATAATACACTCAATTACTTCATGTATAAGTATATCTCGAACAAGTTACAAATAGAACTTAAAAATTTTCATTTATATCTACATCCTCAACATTTGTCATCACTATAATCTTTAATGAATTATGCATGATAGGAAGTCATTATATTAAGAACTCCCAAAAGTTTTAGTTGACTCACTATGCCATTTATCAGTCACAGCTAGAGGTGAAGGCAATGACTTGATAGTTTTCAAAAATCCAATCTCATCACAATCTGGTGAAGGTGGTGAAGATGACGAATGTAAAGGACCACTATGTGATATACCAATAGCACCATTAACATCAACATCAACTTCTTCAACAACATCATTAAACTCCTCATTCCCACCCTCTATTCTCCTCAAAATCTCCAAAACCTCATCCATGGAAGGTCTCAAATATTTTTCCTTCAGTAAACACTGAAAAGCCAGCTCTGCCACTGAAATTATCATCCTCCTTACCTCGCTATCTGTCTCAAAACCAAGAAAAGGATCAACCAACTCCTCAAATGCACTTTTCTGAATCTTATTCACAGCTAAATTTGCTAGATTAATCTCATCTCTAGGCCTGCACATATCAACTGCTTGCATAGAAGATATCAGCTCAATAAGCACAACCCCAAAACTATACACATCACTTTTGCTAGTAAGCTGGTAACACTGGTAATAATCTGGATCAACATAACCAGGGGTCCCTTGTGGTGCAGTGGAAACATGGGTGACATCATCAGGGAACAATCTCGAAAGCCCGAAATCAGCAACCTTAACTGAGAAGTTATTGTCAAGTAGGATGTTGTTTGTTTTGACATCTCTATGAATGGTACCAGAAGCATGGAGGAAAGCTAATGCAGTTGCAGTTTCTATGGCAATTTTGATTCTTGCAGTCCATGGTAATAATAAACCTTGGTTTGCTGGTTTGTCATGGAGATGGTATGAGACTGTTTTGTTTGGAACAAATTCATACACAAGGAGGAGTTCATGGCTACGGCATGAAGTGCAGCCATATAGGGATACAAGGTTTCGATGGTGCAACCGTGTTAGCATCTCAATTTCGTTCATGAATTGTTCGAATCGCCTATAGTTGTGGTCATATAAGAACTTAACTGCAACTTCACGTCCATCTTGGAGCTTTCCTGGTTATTTAAGATCGAAGCACAAGTTATGAACAATATGGAAGATATGTTTCTAAAAAGAAAGAGCATGGTGAGTGAATTTGACCATAGTAAACAGTGCCAAAGCCTCCATTTCCCAATTCATTTGAACGATCAAAGTTATTTGTTGCTTTCTTAAGCTCCTCGTAAGAGAAGAGGGGTACCCTCAAGTAGATTCTGCCACTTTCTGGGTCTGCTTTGCGGCACGGATCAATTGCATAATTGCTTGCTAATTGCAATTGAACTTCTGAAGATGGATGCTTTTGTTTGTAATACTTTTGAAGGCGCTGCCAAATTATCAAAAAGCACAAAACTCCAGCAAATAGACCTGCAAAGTTGTTAAGTTGAGATCTAACTTCTTACATGAGAAACTCTAATACAGCAGCAGAACAATATATGAGAACCAGAAAATAACTAACAAAAAGGTCATCATGTTGGAAATATTTTAATGATAGGAACTGTTCTCAGGATTGCTGAAAGAGAAATGGAATGGGAGCGATAGACAGAAATGGGGGAAGAGAACAAATGAAATTTTCTGAAATATTGACAGATGGGAAAAAGAGTGAATTCTTAAAAACAAAATTTGAAAGAGGACCAGGTACAATATTAGAGAATGAATATAAGAAGATTACGTGTATTACCTATCCCAAGTCCCAGTGCCAGCTTCCAAAACTTACTTGGATCAGGTGGAGCTGCATGCAATCAAAAAAGGAACAAATGAAGTTATAAACACAAAGTACAAGACCAAATTAGCGTAGAGCCGAAGCTTTAGGATGTGTTTATTGGAAGTTAGGTGGGGAAGGGAACAGGAGGAGCTCAGGGAATTAGAATATCAAAGATATAAGATATAATGAAGTTAGCAAGAATAAAGGTCAGCGTTGGGAAATTGATACCACCATGTGAGGGACAAAATTAGTGAAGTCACATGATGTGTCAAAAAGCTTCAAGAATCCTTCAATGGGGAAAGAAAGTGTACAAGGTTTATTCTTGGATATACATACCTTTGTCGCAGTAAAACTTGTTGTTGTTGTCAAGTTTACACTGGCCTCCTTGGTGGTTGTAACACTTATCACAGCCGTCAGATAATCGTACCTCAAGCATCATTTGAGCAGATAAAAAGGATTGAAGGTCTGAGGTATCAGGCAGGTCTTTCTTGGGAAGAACAAGAAATGAACATGCTGAGAAACAGCTTTGCTGGACAGAATTAAGACGATTAGCGTCTCCACTGTAATGATAGATATCAAAACCATCACAGTTATGTTTAATAAAACCAGTTGGGTGGCTGACATTGAAATGGTGGGGGCATTTAAAGAGTGTTATATTGTATTTGATATAAAAAGAAATCACAGGAGAATTTGCAGGAATACTAAAACTCTTGTTGAAGGCCTCACAAGAACCATTGGATTGTAAGCGAGTGTGTAAATCAGGGTTGAAAACCTCAATCATGTGAAGCTGTGGAAAAACGCTGGTAAGATTGAAGATTTTTTCCCCACTCTTGTCAAGCTCAATCGTTTTGGTTGAATCTCGATTTGGATCATCACAGTTACGAACCATCATGAAGCCACACTCTGGCATTTCTGCTTTGGTGAGAGGGAACTGGATGCTTCCAAGTTTTCCACACTTAAAAGATCTTGGACACTTGTCATGGCTGGCGTGTCCATAGCTAGCTGAAACAAGTAGAAGTTGAGAAATCAAGAGGAAACGAAACTCAGAAACCAGAGCCATGATCTTCCACTTTGTGAGCCGAACACTGAAGAACTTCAAAAGACTCATAATCTAATGATAGTTTAGTTTGGAGTAGTCATATTTGTTTCAACCTTCTCCGACAAGATATACTACCCTCCAGTTGGGAAATTCACCAAAATAAGAAAGGAAAAAAAAAAAAATACCGGACTGAATGATGTACTTTTCAAAATATTTTCCAAATTAATGCTAACGCCACCAGTGACGTGATAAAGTCTCACACCACTGGGTAGTGGCGTGAGACTCTGTCACATCACTAATTCACGCCACTAGTGGCAGAGTGGCGTGAATATAATTCACGCCACTCTCTAGTGGTGACGTGAATTATATTCACGCCACTCTCGTGTGTGGCGTGATGCATAAAAAAAATAATTAATTAAATAACTAATTAATTATAAATAAGAAAAAAAAGTAAATAATAATTTTAATTCATAATTAAAGGAATTAAAATATCTAAAATTTATTATAAATCTTAGGAACAAGATTAATTAGTAAATTAATTAATTAATGAATTTATTATAAACCTTAAGATAGATGACTAATTATTTAATTTTTTTGTACATTAACAATTTGATATATAAAGTATCCTAAGATAGATAAGATAAGTTTAAATAGAGAATAATAATTAATTCACTAATTAAAAATTAGTGAATTAAAAATTCAATAACACAATGGATGATCCACGCGCACGATTAATTGCACAATATATTTGACTAATAAAAATTTACAATAACACAATACAGATCTCAAAACAGGGGAATCTTTTGTTATAACCAAATTATACCGCGTAATCTTGAGATCTGTATAATTTGGTTATAACAAAAGATTCCCCTGTTTTGGGATCTGTATTATGTTATTGTAAATTTTTATTAATCAAATATATTGTGCAATTAATTACACGCGCGTGGATCATCCATTGTGTTATTGTAAATTTTTAATTCACTAATTTTTAATTAGTGAATTAATTATTGAACTAATTATTATTCTCTATTTAAACTTATATTATCTATCTTATGATACTTTATATATCAAATTGTTAATGCACAAAAAATTAAATAATTAGTCATCTATCGTAAGGTTTATAATAAATTCATCAATTAATTACTTTACTAATTAATCTTGTTCCTAAGATTTATAATAAATTTTAGATATTTTAATTCCTTAATTATGAATTAAAATTATTATTATTTTATTTTTTATTTATAATTAATTAGTTATTTAATTAAAGTATTTTAATTATTATTTATTTTTTATGTATCACGCCACTCTACCACTAGTGGCGTGAATTTAATTCATAATCAGTGTGACGTGTGACTTTTGTCGTCATTGGTGGCGTTAACATTAGTTTAAAAAATATTTTGAAAAGTGTACCAGTCAGGTACTTCTTCTTTTTTTCTTCTTATTTTGGTGAATTTCCCCCCTCCAGTTCCTACGCGAACTGTTTGATATGCAAGTTGACTTGAAAAAAAAACCAGGCAAGACTTGGTGAAAGAGACCTGAAAGGAAAAATAATAATAGTTAGATTCATATAGCTATGTAGGGGGAGTCAATAGGGTCTTGTTGAATGTAATATATGGTAATCATTATTCTAGAAAATAAGCCAAGACAGATTTTGCATCTCAACTTGTCCTAGTGAAACTTGGACCCATAAAATGTTTTCATACTGTCTTCCAGTCTTAACGTTCAAGCAATCAAATTTAATGAAACTTTTTGTTCTTCCTTTATGACATAGTCAAACCGACCAAAGGATTGTTCGACAAAGACATTGCCATTGGGAAGTGGAAATAATAGACTCAGTGCGTCTGGTATTGAAGATGAAAGTAAAGAAAAGATGATTGTTGTGCATGCAAGTCCTTGTCTAAATCCAAAAAATCAGCCAGAAAGGACCACGTACAGACATATGAAGTATATATATAGTGGGAGGACACGTGTCTGGAATTTGTGGAATGATGAGAAACTAATCAGAGAGATACAGACCAAGAAATTTGTGATCCCTAGTATAACAACTTGACAATGGTTTATTTTTGGGAAAATCCCTTTAAAGTCTTAAGGACAAACAAAAAATGTTAAAAAAGTTACATGTTAGAAAACTTAAGGATCTAAACATGTTAAACACAGATTAACACTTTAGATCAATGCGGAAAAACTGTAATAGGGATCACAAATACCTCCCGTTGATTAATCTAGAAACAATGAGGGACTAACACTCACGAACAATCAAGCTTGATCCTTCGATCCTTCGATCTGCAGATGGTGTCTTGTCTCAAGGTCGAGCGGGTTCGGGGCCAAAGCAATTACACCGTACGTTTCCTCCGGCCATCACGAGCTAAAAAAGGAAACGCGTTCAATACGCATTTATTGCGTATTAATTGGGCGTTACGAGTATTAATGGACGGTTACAAAACCGGAATAAATGTGGGCCATAAATAGAATTAATTGGAATATTGATTACCAAATTAAATTCCAACATTCTCCCACTTGGTCACATACTTGAGTATATACCTCTGAGAGAAACAAAATGCACGGATCATAGCGATAGGTCCTCTTAAAGCGAGTAATATCTTCCATGTATCGCGGTGCATCATGTTTCCCAAGCCCAAGTAACTTAATGAATAAACCCTACGTTTATTCTAGGTCCAAACTTAATGATATCTCTCAAATTAAATATGTGCAATATTGAATGAGAAAATATCACAAATAGAGTTTCATAAATAACATCGTTCTTACAACGAAAATCTCATAAGGGAACCAAGTCCCATTCTTTATGCATGATCCGAAATTTCAATGTAGGCATGCCTTTAGTTAAAGGATCAGCAATGATCAATTCGGTCTCATGTGTTCAATAACCACCGATTCATTTTTAACACGTACTTTTATGGCTAAACACTTAATGTCGATATGCTTGATTCGACTACCACCTTTATTGTACTTAGCCATAAAAAATAGCATTTGAATTGTCACAATATTACCTCAATAGGCTAGAAATTGGATCCATAATTCTAAGCCGAGAAATGAAACTATTCATTCATACACCATGTGAGGTGGTCTCAAAACAAGATACAAACTCAACTTACATAGTGAAAGTAGCAATTAAAGCTGCTTTTACTACTCCATGATCTGATTCTATTGGCTAGCATGAAAATATATCCGAAGCGGATTTTCTTAAGTCAATGCTTGCCAACATAATTTGAATCGTAGTAACCTTGTACTTCCAAATTGTTGATTCGTTTGTACTTAAGCATGTACTCTTTAGTACCTTCAAGGTATATCAATACCTTCTTTGCGGCTCTCCAGTGGTTTATACCGGATTACTCTAATATATCCTTAGCATTCCAACCGCAAATGCTATGTTAGGTCTTGTGTAGACCTGAGCATACACAAGACTTCATACTGTTGAAGCATAAGGAATGTCTTTCATTTGTTCCCGCTCAAAGTCATTCTTTGGGCACTAGTCCAAATTGAACCTATCACCTTTCACAATAGGAGCTATACTCGGTGAACAATTTCTCATCCTAAATCTTTCCAAAACTTTGTTGATAGAGGTCTCTTAAAACAAACACAAACGTGTCTCTATGTATCTTAATGCCGGTGACATAAGATGCATCTCCCATATCTTTCAAGTCAAAGTTTTCAGAAAGGAATTGTTTCACCTCATATAGTAAATCATTATCATTGGTTGCAAGTAAACTATCATCCACATATAGAATAAGAAAACAAATCTTACTCCCTTTTTGACCTTCTGGTATATACATTCATCCACAATGTTCTCTACAAAACCAAACGAAGAGATAACATCATGAATTATAAATACCATTGATGGGAAGCTTGTTTTAATCCATATATAGACTTCTTGAGCTTGCACACCAAATGCTCACCATTATTAGAGGAAAATCCTGATGGTTTGTTTCATGTAAACCCTTTCCTCTAGATCTCCATTGAGAAAGGCCGTTTTCACATCCAATTTGTTGCATCTCCAAGTCAAAATGTGCAACTAATGCTATAAGGATATGAAGAGAATCTTTCTTAAATACAGGAGAAAATGTCTCATTGCGATCGATTCCTTCTCTTTAAGTGAATCCTATAGCAATGAGTCTTGCCTTATATCTCGTTAATGTTGCCCATTGAGTCTCTCTTTGTTTTAAAAGACTCATATTCATTCGGTGGCTTTTACACCATCGGGCAACTTAACAAGATTCCGACTGTTAGATGCCTTAGAATTCATCTTAGCCTTCATAGCATCATACCATGATCTACGAGTTCATGGTTTGTGAAAACATTACGGGATCATTTTCAACTCATACATTAAAGTTGATTCCTGAGATACACTATATATCCACTAGGTATCGCCGATCTTATTGTTCTAGTAGATCTACTTAATGTTGTTTCGTTATCTTCTTGAGGAACTTGTTGTTCAAATGGTTTCTCAACAATTTCTTCTTGTTCCTCATCAACAACTTGATCTTGGATCAATATCGCCAGTTATGGCTCTTGAATGATTTGGTTGTACAATATTCGGTTGAACTAAAGAAACATTGTTAACAACCAATCTCAAACTTGAAGTGGAAGGTTGAGTATTTGAATAATGTTTTCAAAATCAATGTTTTTTGAATTCATCACTCCCACTAATCAAGTCATATTCAAGAAATTCTCATTTGCATTTTCAGCCTTCCCACTCTCCGAACACACATGGTCAAACATTTATTAATTGACCATTTATCCTTATGTGCATTATAGGATATCTTGAAGGGTCCACATGGCCATGGAAGAGTGTTAAAAATATAGTGTATAAGGAAAGAATCAGACATGTCAACTTTAGTTGAGCTGCAATGTCCCTTATCTGCATGATGTGCTTACACACATCTATTACTATAGTGAGTCTCAGGGATGAAAACTTCATAATTGGGGTGCTGTAAAGTGCCTTATCTGAAGTCTAAAGTTGTTCAACTATAGCCTTTAGAAGTGGCCTAATCTTGTTATGTTGTTTGACAGAACCTTGAATACGAGAGATTGAGGTCTTTATGAACATAAGCGAGAGGCGATTAGATCGCTCCCACTTTTCATACGAGATCAACCTCATCTAGAGTCTTTGGTCTTAACGATAGAAGGTGGTCCGTCTTTCCTAATAGCATAACAAATGTCCATCCACCCCAAATGAATGATACTTTATAGTTATCACCTTTGGTTCGGGAATATCATATTTCATATCGAGAAATTTGCGGGTTGCATTGTATGACTACATAGTATTGAACATACATGCTTATAACTAAAATTTGAGACTAATTATATATATCATGTTTTACCAATGTAAATCATGCTTAGAAAACCATGAATCTCGACATACAACTTGCTTTTGGGCTAAAGTTATAACTCAATTAGATCCATGTATACCTTTATGATAAAACTATCAAATTATTTCCTTATTCTTAATTCTTGTGGGTACCTTAAGAATATAATTTGATATTCTATCTTAATTAATCATATAATTATAAATTCGTATCACTAAGGTCTACCTGTGGGCAAAGACATTAGCATAGCATGAATTTATCTCGTATTGATGAAACTAGAATGCTATTATATCCCCTAATGCTTGTGGGCTACTTAGAAAATATAAAACCGCTCCATTTCACCCTAACTAAAACTATGATTATAATTATCTACCGTGGGCAAAGATTAATTATAACCACATATTTAATTACAATGGATATCTTTAAATCTTTGTGTGATGTATTTTGTTCGTTAGAACAAAACAGAGTGTATGTTCCCAGTAAGGATATTTTGAATACTCCTTGATTCTACATACTCATCACAAAGACATCACATCATTGTGTATACTAATTGTACATATGATCATAATTTTGATATAATATAACCTTATGTGATTAAATATGCATACAACATGTGTATAAGGATATTGTAGATATTCCTTAAACAAATATGTATGCTAATCACTAATATCAAATATGCACAATGTAAATACCATACACACACAATGTCCTCAGGAATTTAATTAATTTAATCAATTAAATCATTAATGTGAATAAAATTTCATTTACTCACATTCCAAATATTGATATTCTAAAATCTATATGTGATTATTTATGCATGTTATAAGATATATAACACGCACTTTAAATTGTAGCTACCACTCTAGCATGCAAGTTAATCACGTAAATATATCAATGACATGCACTTAAACTCGTATATGCACAACTTCATGAAGGACTTAAACAATTAATTTAATCAACATAAGTGACTAAATACAATCCTTCCACTTTGATTAAATTAATATTATCAATATTAATCACCGAAAACTATATTGTGCATTTAGATTCCAAATATGCACAAATTTTTAATGAGAATTTAATTGATTAATTTAATCAACAAAATGTGAATAAATAATCATCTTAGACAAATTCTCCCAATATTTTGTGCATTAAAAAATAAATCTAATATATGCACATCTAAATGGAAGAATTATTTGATTAATTTAATCAAAATAAATGACTAAATAATCAAATTACAAGAAAAATCCTCCATTTGTTTTATGTATCCAAATATTGTTTAAAGAATTAATTTTGGCATAATTCACCTCAAATTTGGCTTCAACAATTTGAAAAAGATATATAATTGTCTAAAGCAATTTTTTCCAAATATTTAGACAATTAAATAACTCAAAATAATAGAAATAATTTTTTCAAAATTTTCCAAAATATGCAAGGTTCCAAAATTAACTTTTCTCAATTTAAACAATTGACTTGATGTGAGAAAATACATTTCACATAAAAAGCGGGTTGCAAGAAAATAAACAATCATGGCCCAGGTGATTTAACATCGCAAGCGGGATCCATAAAGAAATTTTCTAGAAGCACAATAAAAGATTTATAGGCCCCGAATAAATGTTCAACTCATTCAACAATTGGTAAAGGTGATCTAAGGTATTCAATTAAGATTTTCTGAATAATATTGCAACAAACCATAAGCAATATCATAATAAAATAAAATATTCATGTGTTATATTATTCAACTTAATATTGCATGTATAAATAAATAATAACTTATACAGACAATTAATCAGAATAATTACATGAATCCAAAAATAAATTAAATTTCAGATTTTTAAATCCAAAAAGTCATAATTTATATGTAAATTTAGAATCTACAAATAAATCAGAAATTTCAGCTTGGCCTAATGGTCTGAAGGGCCTAATTAAGGCTCTGGATTAGGAGGATGTGGCTTCGAATCCCACCTACCGCATTTTAAAAACTTTTATTTTCACTGGAAAACGTTTTAATAAATAAATAAAATTTCAAAAATAAAACACATGGAGGCGTGCAGCTCAGCTGGCTGAAGGCTGGCCATTAGGCGCCTCACACGCGCCTAGTGTCCTGGGTTCGAATCTCTTCCCCTCTGGACCAATTTGTAAATTTTGGTTTTCGCTGAAATATTGATTAAATAAAGAATGATCCAATAATAAAACCAAAGGGAGCGCGTAGCTCAACTGGCAGAGCGCCAGGTCTTAAGGCACCCACGCGCCTTCAGGTCCGGTGTTCGAATCTCGCCAGGGACCATTTTCAGTCCAGCGTTTAAATTTTTTTTTTTTAAACTGAACAAACGTCAGAAAAGACCAGCTCGGCCCTGAATGTGTTATGGCCCAAACGAAATGCGTCCAGCCCACATATCTTATTAATGAAACACTGCGTTTCATCATAGCCAGAACGCCTGCATCTCATCCAGCCAAAAAACGACGCCGTTTTTATCATCTCCCTTACCCGGTTTTTTAGAAAAACCTACCCGACCCAGACCCGGATAATACCCGGTTTAAACCTTGCCGTGAGCCGCGCTTTCCAGGCGACGGGGAGCTCAAAAAATAGCGATTTTTACGGCAAAAATCATGGGAAAACACTTAAGATTCGAATTTAAACCTCCATCAACCATTAATCCAGATTTTAAATTAAAAACGAATTTGAAAACCAGGATTTCAAATCAAAAAATCAAAACCCTTCCAGTTCCGATGAAGGCGACGCACAAGCAGCCTTTTTTCAGGCGATTTTCACGGCAGAGATCAAGGAAAAAGATTCAGATTCGAATTTTTACATGAATCAACCAATAATCAAGAAAATCCGAACCCTCAAATCATGGATTTTAAACGGAAAAATCGTTGAGATTCGAAACAAAAATTTTGAATTTGAAATCAAAACAAAATCAAAATCAAAATCCATATTCTTTGATTCTTATTTAGCCGATAAAATGGAAAAATTTATACATGGGATATCTACTGTATGAATCAGGTTTCAATAATCAAAATTGCAACAATCATACATTCTGAAAAACCCATAAATCATATGAACTACTATGAAACTTTTATTTCTTTTCTCGATGAAATAAGCATACATATATTCATAATAAATCCAGAAAAGATTAAAATCCAGATTATTTATATGCATGCAATTTCTCCATAATTATGCAGAAAATAAAATTTCATCGATAAAATTCAAGGCAGAGGAAATCATGCTTCCGATATCTCAAATGTTAGAAAACTTAAGGATCTAAACATGTTAAACATGATTAACACTTTAGATCAATGCGGAAAAAGCTGTAATAGGGATCACAAATACCTCCCGCCATTGATTAATCTCAAACAAGCGGACGAACACTCACGAACAATCCAAGCTTCGTCCTACGATCCTTCTCTCTGCGAATCTGCCCCGAGATGGTGTCTTTATACCGGTCGAAAGCGAGTTGAGGCCAAAGCAGAATTACACCGTACGTTTCCTCTGGCCATCATGAGCTAAAAAAAACGCATTCAATACGATTTATTGCGTATTAATTGAAGCATTCTGAGTATTAATGGACGGTTACATAGGAATAAATGTGGGCCATAAATAGAATTAATTGGAATATTGATTACCAAATTAAATTCCAACATTACATAGGAAATTTTGATGTCAAAAATGTCCCAAAGAGTTATTAAAACCCACAGATTGAGTTGTTAATCACTTACTGAAAAAGTTGTTAATAAGATTTTTTTGACATAAAAATTTTATGTGGAAATTTTTTTATATTTTCTTGGTCCCTTAGGACCTTAAAGGGATTTTCCGTTCATTTTTATTATAATTATAACACCTCAATTCATTTTATCTCTAAAATTTATAATTTTTTACTCCAAACATATCCTTATTAATTGTATACATTAAGGGAATTTCTATCAATGGGTACTTTGAACACATATGATTAAAAATTGAAATCAACTTATATTTTTTACAAATAACTAACTTAATTAATTTTCTTAATATTAAAAAATTA
Source organism: Acacia melanoxylon (assembly GCA_019022615.1). NCBI lineage: Eukaryota > Viridiplantae > Streptophyta > Magnoliopsida > Fabales > Fabaceae > Acacia > Acacia melanoxylon. Next base: position 3,833,165 of record JAFJYJ010000037.1, read on the forward strand.
ATTATCTAACTCTTATATTAAATATCAGAAATAGCACTAAAAATTGGCGAAAAAAGGCAAGAAATAGCACTAAAGAGATTAAGTGATGCTAAAAATCTGTTGTCATGTTCAAACATTGGTATGTGTGATCTCAATAGTTCAAATTTAGAAGAGTCCAAAAATTTGAGAAGCAAATTATCTACAGTTGAAGAAAGAATTTATTGCTCATAATAAAACACATGCAAATTAGCCTTTTGCTTTGATTCTAAGGGGCTGTTTGGTGTGGGAGTTGGGTAGGGAAATAATTTTTGAGTTAGATCTAAAAAAATTAGAGAAATGTGGTTATAAAATTTTAATAAAGAGAAGAAGATGTAAGATAAAATAGTACTCCGTAAGAAAAATTAAATAAATAAATTCCTCCCCTCCCCTCCAAATTACTCGTACAATACAGCCCCTGAAAAATCAACAAAATCCATCTATCTACACATTTCATGTCAGAATATATTAGGTTGAATCTTGATCTCTCCTCTATATGTAAAATTATAAATAGCCATCCTTCTCAAATATAAATAGCTCTAACGTATAAAAATACGCATACTTGAAGCCCTCAACCAAAACCCAGTTCTTCAATATTGAATTCAAGTTTAAAAAGGCTCAGAACCGAATTTGAAGTCCAAATTACGTCACAAAACTCTCGTAACCAGACAAGACAGCCTAATTGAGATTTGGCAAACAGTTGAGTCTGATATTATCATTTGGTATCCAGTTTGGGATTCAGGACTGCCCCTCCCAACACAATTATCTCGTCTAAAACTTAAATTGAAGACGCAAAAGGATTTAGCAGACCTTATACTGTCAAACCAACTCTATGTTAGAGTTAAAAGACTTGTTTATGTGTTTCAAAAAATCATGCTGGGCAGCATCAATATGCAATAAATATTTTAGTTACCGCTGTTGCCCATCACTTGATTTGCTTTCTGTTCTTGTTTGATTTATATTTATATAAATTAATTTATGCAGTTTAATTAATCATGTAATATTACGTTATAAACTCATTTTTTTTAGGGTTAAGATGCAAAAATACATATGTGCTTTAATTAAAGGAGCGCCCAATGACAAGTGTTTTTTTGAGGTGCAAAAGTGACTGTGGTTACAAATTAGATACAAAAATACCGTTTGACTATTAAGTTTGACTTTTTTGCTGACTAGATGGTAACATAACTTTCAAATGTGTAAAAATACACATGTAAAAGGACGCCCAATACCAAGTGTTTTTTTGATTTTTTTTATTATTTTATTATTTTGATTTCTTATTAATATTAATTAAATGAAAAATTCTTTATTATTATTTATAATACTTAATAATATTCTCTTTCTCTGAGCTGAACAAGACAAGTAAACGCAGGTACGCGTTCTCTTGTCCTCCCCTTAGCTTCTTCCCATATTTATTACCTCTCCCCACTGTAAATAACCCATCAAACTCAGCAGCCTAGCTAGCCGTTCCCATGATCATCCAACGCCGTCTCCATATTTCCCCTTTTTGTGGCATCAGAGATTAGAGATCTATCGGCTGAACCAAAGTGGCTGCTCAAGTGACAGAGCGAACCTTGGAGGAAACACCCACGTGGGCCGGTGCAGTTGTCTGCTTCGTCTTGCTTGCCGTTTCCATCGCCATTGAACATCTTATTCATGTTCTTGGACATGTGTGTGTGTGTGTTAATTGTTTGTCTTTTCTGCCACTACATACCCTGATGTATCCAAAAACATGGTGCATGGATATATACATGTGATTTTCTTAAAAACTTTGTTTGGTGCACTGTTCTGACTTCTGATGACTTCCTGCTCCTTGGAATTATACAGTGGTTCCAGAAGAAATACAAAAGGGGTCTGTATGAAGCACTTGAGAAGGTTAAAGGAGGTATACTTATGGATCAGTTCCCTTTATGAATCCATGCAAGTATATATACACACAATTCATCAAGTTGACTGTATTACGTACAGAGCTCATGCTGCTGGGGTTTATATTCTATTTTCAATATATTCAAAAATGAAAAAGAAATAATTATATAATTATATTCTTATTATTATTATTTATTACTATAATAAATATTTATATTAATTATAAATATTATAATAAAAATCCCTTTGTGTTAGGCGCTCTTTTGGCCAAACCATATGTGTATTTTTACACCTTTGAAAGCCACGTCATCGTCCAGTCAGCAAAAAGAAGTCAAACTTAACCGTCAACTGCTAAATGGTATTTTTACACCTAATTTGTAACCACGTACCACTCTGGTCCTATTTATAAGTCTTTTTTTACCAAAAAAATTGGTCCTATTTATAAGTTCCTCTTTGAGGAAAGAGATGACGTTGTGACAATTTTTGCCATATTAATTATACCAATAAAGATAGAGAGAGAAGAAAGAGTTAAAAGATCTTTCAATCATAAATGAGGGTAAAGTTGAAATTTTACCCTATAATCATTAAGCCAACTACCTCTCCTTGGTATGTGTGTTTTGGTCAAAATGAGACTTATAAATAGGACCAAAGTGGTAGTCTTTTTTGCATCTCAAGAAAGCACTTATCATTGGGCGCTCCTCTGACCAAAACACATGTATATTTTTGCACATTAACCCCTTTTTTTCTTATAATTACATCCAGAAGTGTTTTTCATCAAAATTATCCAATTATTTTCCATTTTTTTTAAATCAATTTTATAAAAATAACATTTAAGCACAGATCACATTATAACAAAATAAATTCCAACCAAATTCAATTTTCCAAACTCTTCAATGAGCCCGCAAGCCATATATACATGGAAAATCATTGTCAGGTCGTAAGATACGGATTTAATCACAAAATATTCTTATACCAAATTCCCCCCTTTGTAATTAATTATTAAATTCTCCTCACAAAAAAGTCTTCGTTGTCAAAATAACTTTTTATGTTGTCAAAATGACTTCATCAGTTGTTAAAATGTCCTACGAAAATATCGTTGTGAAAATGGTTTTTTATATTATCAAAATGAATGACTTTAAATGTCAAAAATTGTCCTAGTTTTCCTCCCACGTAAGGAATTTTAGACGCACGCACGCATGCTTGCTTACCTCCCCATCTTGGCTATTTTGTTACGTTCCTCTTTAGCCCAACATGAACACATCTCATTCCACGACCAAAATTTTTAGGCTGCTCTATTTAGTCTAGGATATTTAATGGAAGGAAAAAAATCAATGTTCACATTAAAATAAAGTAAAAATATTAAAAACGGTGTTGCCTATACATATACATACATATATCATATTTAGATTTTTTGTCAATTAACTGAATCTACTTATCTCTTGTAATATTTACGCACCTTCAACTTTTGTCATCTCTGTGATATGGAGTACAAGTCAATAGTTAATAGAACTTGATTATTAGACACCCCCATGAGTTGTAGTTGACTCACTATGCCATTTATCAGTAACAGCTTTAGGAGAAGAAAGTGACTTTGAACTTTTCAGCAATCCAGTCTCGACACAGTCCGGCGAAGGTGGTGACAGTGGTCGAATAGGACCGCTATGTAGTATACTGACAGCACGATGACTGTCCACTTCTTCAAGATGATCAAACTCATCATTCCCACACTCAATTCTCTTCAGAATCTCCAAAACCTCTTCCATGGAAGGTCTCAATTCCCTGTCCCTCTGTAAACATTGAAAAGCCAACTCTGCCACTGAAACTATCATCCTCCTCACATCTTTGTCTGACTCAAACCCAAGAAAAGGTTCCACCAACTCACCAATTGCACTTTTCTGAATCTTATTTATAGCTAGATTTGCTAGATTAATCTCATCTCTAGGCCTGCTCATGTCAACTGCCGGCATAGATGATATCAACTCGATAAGCACAACCCCAAAGCTATACACATCACTTTTGCTTGTAAGTTGGTAACAATGGTGATAGTCCGGGTCCACATAACCTGGTGTCCCTTGTGGGGCAGTGGAAACATGAGTCACATCATCAGGAAACAACCTTGAAAGCCCAAAGTCTGCAACCTTAACTGAGAAATTGTTGTCAAGAAGGATGTTATTGGTTTTGACATCCCGGTGAATGGTATCAGAAGCATGGAGGAAAGCCAATGCGGTTGCAGTTTCTATGGCAATTTTGATTCTTACAGGCCATGGTAGTAAACCAGAATTAGCTAATTCACCATGGAGATGACAAGAAACTGTCTTGTTTGGAATGTATTCATACACGAGGAGGAGTTCACGGCTATGACGTGATGTGCAACCATAAAGAGACACAAGGTTTTGATGGCGCAAGCGAGTCAGTGTCTCAATTTCATTCATGAACTGTTCTACTCTCCGGTAGTTGTGGTCATAGAGGCGCTTGACTGCAACTTCACGTCCATCTTGGAGTTTTCCTGGTTATTTAAAATCAAAGCACAAGTTATGAACAAGATGTCAGATGTTTCTAAAAGGACCTAATCATTACATCTCATTTATTCTATTTCATCTTGGCCTTAGGAGCTAAACAGGCATACTGATTTAGTGGGCATAAGAAAGACCCAACTTGATGTACTAAGTGGAATTATACCTATAGTAGTCCCTCAACTATTACAAATAAATTATACCACATGTGTATATATATAATATATATTTCAATGCCTTTAATTTTTCTTGGACCAAAACCTATGCCCTTAATTAGAGGAACTATATAGAACACAAAATAGCTTTGCACAAGTCACTACAAAAATTGCTATTTTTCATACAAGCTTCTCTTTTAAAAAGTAACCATAGAGAAGATCCGGAAAAGCCTATAAAATTTATCTTTCCTCATACGTGATATCTCATCATTTCTCGTCTAAGATAATATAGCCAACAACTCAGAAGAACCTTTCCTTCACTAAAAAAGACAAGCTAATAATCTATGTTTAAGAGGAAAGAAAATCGCAGGTGAATTACCGTAGTAAACAGACCCAAAGCCTCCATTTCCCAATTCTCTTGAATGATCGAAGTTATTGGTTGCTTTCTCAAGCTCCTTGTAAGAGAAGAGGGGTACCCCCAAGTAGGTTCTGCCCCTTTCTGGGTCTGGATTGGAGTAGGGATCAATTGTATTATTGCTTGTTAATTGCAACTGGACGTCTGAAGATGAATCTTTTCGTTTGCAATGCCGCACTAGTAGCCACCAAATTATCAAAATGCCCAGAAGGCCAATAAATAAACCTACAAGTGTGGAGTTCCCACGTTTAGTATGATAATTTTTAAATTGGAAGTAAACAATGAAAAAAATCGATGAAGAAAATCTTGGAACTTTGTCAGCTGAGTTATTCTAAGTTGTTTCGTTGAGAGTGTGCATGTCATTAACCGGGGGAATGATAGACTAACTATTATATTTCTAATTCAACATCTTTTGGGAAAAAAAGGGAGGGAAAAAACATAGTTATTACAACCAAGAGAACATATAGTAGTCAGAAAAGAACTAACAAAATTGATATAAAACAATAGTATAAGACAACATTGTGTATTACCTAGCCCAATTCCCACTGCCAGCTTCCAAATTTTACTCCTATCACGTGCAGCTGCAATCAAAAGAAGACATATTTAGAAGTAAAAACTAAAATAACCACAAATTATAGGACAACATAGTTGAGAGCCAAAAATTTTAAGATGTGATTGGGAGTTAGGCGAGGTTGGTAAGGAAAGGAGTCCAAATAATTAGTTAAGAGCAGAAAAGTTTACAAGTAAACATCACTTTTGTCACACTAAGGAATATGAAATTTAAAATGAAATTAGCAAGAAACATCAGCTTTTGCCATAGATTACAGAGAAAATCACTTAAAATTCGAAGCAAGAAGTACATACTAGTAAATTAGAGACGCAAATCGGCACACAATCATGTCAAGGACAATATTAAATCATCCATAACAATCTCACTTATTCTCAAAATTATTAGGTCACATTAGTACCTTGAAAAACATATAGAACCCATCACTTGGAAAGAATATACACAAAGATTGTTTTTGGAGTGTACCTTCGATGCAGCAGAAATTCTTGTTTCTGTCAAGTTGACACTGGCCTCTGCTTTTGTGACACTTATCACAAGCATCAGATAATCGTACATCCAGAGTCATTTGAGCAGATAAGAACGACTGAAGGTTTGTGCTATCAGGAAGGTCCTTTTCTGGAAGCACAAGAGTTGAACATGATGAGAAATGACTTTTTTGGTCAGGTTGAAGATCAGAGAGTAGGCTGTAATGGTAGATATCGAAGTTTGTACAAGGATGTTTAATAAAACCAGCGGGGGTGCTGACTTTGAGATTGTGGTGGCATTTAAACAGGGTTATGTTGTATTTAATATCAAAAGAAATCAAAGGAGAGTTTGCAGGAATTGGGATCTTCTTGTTGAAGGCATCACAAGAACCATTGGATTGCAAACGATAGTGCAGATCTTGGTCAAAAACCGTAATCATACTTTGCTGAGTATAGACACCGTTAAGCTCCAAGAATTGTCTTCCATTCTTCTCTAGTTCAATCGTTGTATTTGAGTGTGGATTTGAATCATCACAGTTATGAACCACCATTAAGCCACAGTCCGGCAATTCTGGCTTGGTGAAAGGGAACTGGAGGCTCCCAAGTCCTCTGCAATTAAAAGATCTTGGACACTTGACATGCCTCGCATTTCCATACCTGACTGAAAGAAGTAAAAGATGAGAAATCAAGAGGAAAAGAAACCCAAAAACCATAGCCATGATTGATAATTATCAACTATTTGAGCAAAACAATAAAGGCCTCCAACAAGAGCCTCATTTAATAACCAAGTTCATATTATGTTTCCACCTTCTCCCCAGTATATGGTCCACAGTTCCTACTTGAACTGTTTGATGGGGCAGGTTGACTTGGTAAATGAGAAAAAGGCCTGAAGAAAATTCCAGGTGGGGTAGACAAGAGGGCTTTGTTGAAAGTTATGTTGATCATTATTTTGAACAAAGAAGACAAGATAAACTTTCCAGGTTGGCCCATTGAATACGGGACCCTTCAAAAATCTCACGTATTCAAAGCAGCTATTAAAAACAATCAAATTCAAGATGTAACACTTTCTTTTGTTTTCTTTATGGCTTCATCAAACCGGCCAATGGATGACAAAGATATTGCCTTTGGAAGTGGAAGTACAAGACTCAGTGCGTCTGGTATAGAAGGTGAAAGTAAACTACTGAAAATTGTGCTAAAAATGAAAATCCAACCTGTCAAATTATATGAAGCAGCAATAAAACCAAATCCTCTAGTATCATCGCATTGCTTGATAGTATGACTATCCTCTAACTAGGGTTTAGGTGATGAAAATTCTAGTTGCGAGAGGGTTCACACAGAAATTTCTGTTGGTTTGGAATGGGTCAAAGAGAAAAACGCGTGGGAAGGTGCACGCAGATGACTATGGCAAGAGTCGTAACATTGAAGATTGTGATGTTTCAGAGTCTTACACCTCAGGCATAATTTCAAACACCTTGTGTGCCCCGGCTTAATAATGTGAAAATGACAACAGCAGAAACTGCTGACAAATAGGGTTCAGCAAATTCCAAAGGGTTTGAAAAGATGAAAAGTGATTGTGAAAGTAGGAGAAAATGTAAAAATTAAAGCAGTAAAAACAATAAATCGAAGTGTGAGAGACGTACATTTTCAGTATTCTTCTTCTTCTTCGATTGATCTGGCGGAAGAAAACGAAGTCAATCCCATCAACAACATTGTTGAGGGGGAGTACCATGAAGCAGCGGCGGAGAAGGTGGAGGTAGACCATGACAACCTCTGGGATGAAATGGACACAGAAGCAAGCAATCAGACGACACATACTCATCTACTACTTGTCCATCCTCATCTGTATCCATATCTATCTCCATCCCAGAGGATGTTAGATCATCCTCGCAACTTCTCCATCCTCTCAGCTAGTGCTTGAAGAATGAGAGACGGTAGAAGACCACGCTTAAAGCACCTCTAGTTTTTCTAACAAGCTTGAACCTTTGCAGTAATTTTCATCTTGTTGAAATCCCATCTAGTCTTTCTTATCTAGGCAGTTTTATAGAAGTTGTAATGCTACCATCAGTAGACTACACGCTTTCCAGACTATCTTTCTCCAATCTTGATCCTTTTTAGTCATTTTTAACTGAAGATGCCTTTCCTCCTTTGCCTCTATTATCCGCTGCCGTCCAGAGAGAGAGCCACCAGCTTGCTTTGTGCTTCAAAACGGCAGCGTTCTAGGGTATAGGACGGCAGCAGATATTAGAGGCAAAGGAGGAAAGCCATCTCCCTTCGTGAGCTAAAAGGGATTGTGATGGTTCGTCTTTACTGCCTCCTAAGTTTGACCTTTTGAAAATACTCCCATTTTTATTATGAGGCACTAATTAATAAATGTATTTGATCCTTTTTATAATACACTTACTTATTTCTAAAATATCTTAAAACAAAATTTTAATGTACGCCTATAATTAATAAGGGTAGTGGGTGAGTAATAATTAAAATAATATTAGAGTTTAATGTAATTAATAGGGATAATATTAGAAATAAGTTAAATTTTTTGGCGACAACTTTATTGACTTTAACAGGTTTTTTATTAGTTTGTGAGAATTGTTAATAAGTGTCTTATAAGGATTAGAGGAAGTAAATAAGAATATAAAATATTATTTAAAAAAGTTAAAGTTTATTTTTTTCTCAAAAATTGTTAAAAAAACCTCAATTTTTCCAGAATTTTTTTTTTTTTTTTGAAGAACTTCGCTCCAAAAGTTTTCAAATCATACAACTTCACCGCATGCAGTAGTTATCTAAGTTAAATTTGATCATTTGTTAAGCATATATGATAAGCTAACAGTTTACCTGACACCCACGTCATTTTTGTGTTGGGTTTATGTGTCAAGTTGCCTCAGAAGTCTTAATTCAAGAGATATGCTGCTCTGAAAATTTCTAAATCATAGTAATTCCACCCCAACTGTTATCCAAATTAGGTTTACGCATTAGTTAATCCAATATGTTTATCTGACAAATTCATATATCATCCACTTCATTTTTTTTTTCCAAGTTAAATTTATAAATAAGGAATTTTTTGAAAAAATACAGCCCATCCATCTAATTGATTGGAGAAAATCAAAGAGGCGAAAATATGTTGTGCAATAAAAAGAAAATCAAAGAATTACATGTTTATCTCAACGTCGCTAAGGTATGACGATGGAGTTGGCCTTGTTCTTGGTTGTCTTGCTTATTATGTCTTGAATTCAATAATCGAATCTTTTTTTTTAATTACTCTCCAGCAAACATAAACTCTTCCTCCATCTGTGACTTTTTCTTCAATGTTATTCACCCTACCAACTTAGCATATTTGATTGATATTGCTACAATTTGGAAACCTCTCCGGAAATATTAAACCTAAAAAATATTTGGTGCAACATTGCTCCTAAATAAAAAATTTAATGACAAATTTATACCTTAACAAAAATGTCGTGAATAACATGTGACTTGTCACTTCGCATATTTAATTAACTAATGGTACGGTCAAACTTAAATTGCATAACATCAGGGACAAAATTGTTATGATTGACAACTTCTCAGGCCACATTACTTCAAAATATACTTCTGAGACGAAGTTGAGATTTTTTAATGACTTCCAGAAAAAAAATCAACCTTAACCCTTTAAAAACAAAAACTAAATCATAGTTCCCTGTCATCTTTAATTTACTGAAATCCTCATCCACCACCCAGTTTCCAAAATCATATTTTTGAAGTCGAAAAATTTAGAGTCACATACAATACGGATACTAAAAGTTAGGGAGCTATATATATAATTTAACTTAATTTATATTTGTGATATACTCTCTTGTCTTTAATATAATTTATATTTATATTTGTGATATACTCTCTGTTTTTTAATGTAAGGTATATTTGTCTAATTTGGTTGGATTAAAAAAGTTAGTTGATGGGCATGCTTCCCAGAATGTGATATAAGGCCTGCTTCCCCAGAATGTGGTTGACTTAATTAGAGGTATGCTTCCGCCTTCTTCTTCTGATGGGCCAGATCGTTCCTTTTGGTTGGCTGGTAACTTAACTGGTATTAGTGTTAAAAGTTGTTATCTTTATTTAGCCGAATCTGGATTTCAACAGTCTATTATTAATGGTGACATATGGATGAAGCTTTGGAAGTGGGTGGGACCACATAGAATACAGGTATTTGGGCGGAAATTATTTCATCAGCGACTCCCTTTGAAGTCATGGATCAGTGTTTGGTCTGACAACGATGGACTTTGCCCACTTTGCCATCAAGAAGCAGAATCCAGTCTACATGCATTTAGAGACTGTCATGTGGTTAGTCCTTTTTGGTATGAGGTGGTACCTGTTGATCATGCTCGCTCCTTCTTTAGCTATGATTGGTAGACTTCTTCCTCTGAACCCTCGACTCCTAGCTCTACGTCCTTCAGCAACTCAAAGAAGACAAGATTTCTTGAATTGTTCAGTTTGATCTTGTTGAGTCTGTTTTTCCCTTTAATTCCCTCAATACCGATGATTCCTTCAATAAAACGAGATTTATATATTTTCGTATTTATTTCTTTATGTTCGCCGTATTGGGCTAAGTGATGCCCTTAATACTGATGATTCCTTCAACAAGAAAGAGATGACAATGTGTGATGTCATGTCATATTGGACTAAGTGCTATGGATGATAAGGTGGTATGACATGTGTGTTATTTCACTGATTTAACAGTCAAATTTAATATTGAGGGACAGAAGAACACAATTGCTACGTTTTGTAAACTTCCGGGGCAAAATTGCTTCTACAAAAAACTTTCGGATACCCATTGCTCTTCAGCGAAAACTTTCGGGGCAATAATAACACTTAACCCTATTTTGATTGATGAGGTGGCATGGCATATGTGCACATTAGTTAAACTTAACGGTCAAAATTAACGGAGGGGCAAAATTACTACGTTTTGTTAACTTCCCGGACAATTTTGCTCCAAAAAACGCGTTCGAGTAACAAGTCTTTCTTAGCCAAAATTTTTAAAAAAAAACGATCTTATCCCTTTTTTTTATGAAATGTGAAGTTAGCATAATTTTCTCCTCAAATTGTACTGGCTCATATTCGTCTCTACAACTTTCTCTTTTGGAGCTGACGTGGAATCAATTTTATTACTCACTCTTGCTATATAAGATGACTTAGGATGAGGTGTACATGGGAGGATAATAATATAAAAAATGAAAAGAAAAATAAGAGATTGAATTATAAATGAAGTAAAAGTTTTAAGTTACACCCGAGTCATAGGTATGAGAACGAGAAAGTGAAACAAAAATTGAAGGATAAAGAGATTAATTTTTCTTAATCTTCTCTTCTTTTTCATGGGCTAAAGAGTTATTTTTTATCATTAATCTTGTTGAATTGCGATTGCTAAACCAATAGAGAAAGAATAAAATATACAAATTCACATGATAAAATTTCAATGAATTTTTGCCCCATAAATTCATCTGTTAGTGACATCCCAAAAATGATAAAAATGCCATTTACATGATATTGCAATTCGCCAAATAAAATCACCATACATAAATCATATCCCACTCAACTACTAACACTACAACTATCCAAGGATGGAAATGCCCTAGTATAATATGAACACTTGCTCAAGTACTAACATTGGGCGTTGTGGATTGGCTTCCCCATTTATCAGCAACACTGTTAGGAGAACGAGGTGGTGGATTTGTGTTCTTCAACAACCCAACCTCATCCCAACTGGGTGATTCCGGCGGCAACCGTGGGGGCTCCTTTACCCGATCACTCCCATCACTGCCACTTTGAATCCTCTCCAACGTCTCCAAAATTTCCTCCATGGAAGGTCTCAACTCCTTATTAGTTTGTAAACACTGAAACGCCAACTGAGCCACTAAAAGCACCATCCTCTTCACTTCCCCATCACTCTCAAACCCAAGAGAAGGATCCACCAGCTCGCTCAGCTCGCTCCTCTGAATCTTCCTCACCGCTAAGCTGGACAAGTTAATAGAGTCCGAGTCCCGGCTCATGTCAACGGCAGCCATGGATGTTATGAGCTCGATAAGCACAACTCCAAAACTATAAACATCACTTTTGCTAGTGAGCTGGTAGCAATGGTGATATTCGGGGTCGAGATAACCCGGTGTCCCCTGAGGAGCAGTGGAAACATGGGTAACATTGGTGGGGAAAGACCTTGAAAGTCCAAAATCGGCAACCTTAACGTTGAATCCTTCGTCGAGGAGGATGTTGTTGGTTTTGATGTCGCGGTGGATGATGTCAGAAGCATGGAGGTACACCAATGCTCTTGCCGTTTGGACAGCGATCTTCATGCGGGTGGACCATGGTAGGACGGTGGGCCTTTTGGGATCTCTATGAAGGTGGAGGTGATGAGCAACAGTGCCGTTTGGGATGAATTCGTAGACAAGGAGGAGCTCGCGGCTGTGACGGGAGGTACAGCCATAGAGGGAGACAAGGTTTTTGTGGTGTAAGCGAGTTAGGATCCTCACTTCATTCATGAAGTGTTCCACTTGTTTGTAGTTTTGCTCGTATAAGCGTTTGACTGCAACTTCTCGTCCGTCTTCTAGTTTGCCTAATTCAAAATACATAAATTAATTAGTTAATCCCACACAAAGAAGAATGAATGAGAGGGAGGGTTACCGTAATAAACAGCGCCAAAGCCTCCATCTCCAAGTTCAGTGGAAGGGTCAAAATTGTTGGTGGCTGCTTCAAGCTCGGCGTAGGAGAAAACAGGGACTCCAAAGTACACATTGCTACCCTCCATGTTGGAATGACCACCATATCTGTTTATTGAATCTGAAGCTCCATACTTTCTTCTCCTCCACCACCACCACATAATCATCCCCATTGTTATCATCCATGGGACTCCAATCCCTAAACCTGTATTGTATCAATACACCTACCTCCAATCAAACTTGTATTCGTGTGATTTGACCAGTTTGACTCTTTCATTTTCTTCATACCAAACTTGACCTTAAAGTAATGGAAAGGAAATTACAAGTTAGGAAGAGAAGGTTCATTACCTAATCCCAGTCCCAGTTTTGATGCCCGTTTGCCTGCATCTGAAGTTAAATGAATCCATTAAAATGGACTGTTCATAAATCAAAAACATCACTCTCCCTATATATTATTCTTATGCCTACAACCTTCAAACTGCCATCATAAAATATGAAATTTATGCAAGTTGCTTTTTTATTTTGAAAATCTTGCAGTTTGAGTTCTTATACAAATCATAGGCAACAGTTTTGAATGCAACAAAAAAGCAATTAAAATATGGTCTTGCCAACCAGTGCCACGAAAACATGGATAGATAGATTTTCTGAAGTGAGAAATACAATCTCATGTTCACTCTACGCTAGGAACACTACATAAATTTTCAATCCCTAGTTTAAAAGAAATCCATTAGTATTATATCAAATATTATTTTAATGAAACACTCAGCTATTGGCAAGAAGTACCAACAAGATGGCTCAAGAGGCAAACAATAAGCTGAGTTTATTACACTTTTCACCAGCTTATTGTTCAGATCAAATGTTAGTCGACTTAAGCTAAGTTTGGTTAATGGTGTATCATTCCTATTTGTGTTTTGTAGTGTCGCTATGACACAATCCAAGAGGTAACTCTTGTCTTACTTAAAAAAAAAAAAAAAAAACGCTTGTTTTTTGCTAACACAAAACATCTGATAGTATCCGACAGAAAGTTCAATGTACAACAAGAAGAGCAAATAACAAACCAAACAATAAATACAAAAACTATAAATATAGTAAAACAACGGAGGGTAAAGCACCACCTAGGCAACAAAACTCAACTATTTTTAGAGTCTATTTCCATTCACCCAACTATTGCATGCTAGTTTTATATATATATATATATATAAAGCATGCTAGTTAAATAACATTCATTGGACCAAAATATCCTTAAGTAACTTGAATGCTATTGTAAAATAATTTATGTTACAAGTTTAATGTGTTTATTTTAAAAAAATTTATCACATTTAAATTTTTTCAGTTTTGTAAACATGTTGGTAATTTTAAATATTTTAACACAATTTTAATCGATAAAATTAAATATTTTAGAATCTTTAACAGAATATTCTTAAGGATGTTGAAAAATATATTAAAAATGTAGGTTTTAAAAACAGAGAGTAGTTCATCATAATTTCGGGAAACATAAAGGAAGGTCATCGTATTTTATTTTAAAAATACATGGATTTTATGCATATACCTACCAATAGTTTTTTATTATTTTGGAAGAATCAACAATTGAAAAATGGTATATGAGTTGAGAAATCAACAATTGACTGCTCTTTATTTGGTTTGAAAGGGTCAAAAGATCAAACCAGTAAGTATTTTAATTAATTATCCAACTGATTATACAAATATATAACACACATCTTTCGTTGTCACAACGTCAAGATATACCTGTTTAAATATTGACAACGAACACTTGTTTAAATAACAATATGAGTAAATAGAAAATTATAAGTAGGATTTGAAAGATCAAGCACAAGAGTCACCTAACAGCTAAACATGAGTGGGAGTATCATTAAAATAATTTAGACTAATATTATTCCGATGGTCAATCATTGATCTTAATCTAAACAATTTGGCACATATCATACATGATGAATTGAGATTTCAAATCTTGCGCTCTTAAATGTTAAGGTTAAGGGACATTTTTGTCCCGGAAGTTTTTACCTAGGGGCATTTTTGCCTTGAAAGTTTCTAAAATAAAGTAATTTTGTCCTAACCATTATTCCAGTTAATTTTGACTGCTAGTTGACCAAATATACTGAGATGACAATCCATATGTCATCCACGTTGTTTTTGTTGAAGTGCAAATTTGCACAAAAAATCTATATGTCATCTACTTCATCTTTTTTGTAAATTAGATTTAAAACTTCGGGGCAAATTTGTACCTTAACAAAAATGAAATAAATGACATGTGGATTTACATCTCAGCATATTTGGTCAACTAACGGTCAAAATTAACTAGGATAACAGTCAAGGCAAAATTGCTCGTTTTTAGAAACTTGCCCCTCAGTGAAAACATAGACTACGCTAACACAGGTCAGCATCCATGTAACTGTCCATGTCACCAGATTTTATCAAACCTTGCCTCAAAAATGGTCAACGTTCATTGGTTTAACGGTGTTAACAGTTTTGCCATCTTTTCTAGCGTTCGTGGTTTAACGGTGTTAACAGTTTTGTAATCTTCTCTAGGTTCATGGTTATTTTTGCTCCAAAAAATAATTCATTCATGGTGAGAAAAGTTGAAGGTTATTTAAGTAAGTTAACCCCAAAACAAAATCTCTATATTTGGATTGTTGGTGTTTTCATCACAGTAGTATTTCAGGAGTGAATCTGTAAGTTGAGCTAAGAAATTTTGGTTAAAACCACCTTTTAATGTAATGTTAAAAAAGGAACCTTTTAAATCAAAATCTTCCAAGCAGAATCATCTAGTGACGGGACTGATAATCCAAAAAAACACTACATCTTGTGAGGTTAAAGGCTATTCATCAACTAAATGCAGCATTAGTCATTGAAGACTCAGAAATGGCAGTGAAGGAAGACACAGAGAAAGAAAGAGACAAACCAGAATGACATCTCACAAGATGGATGCGATCGCGGCAAAAGCACCTGAAGCCAAATCCATCAGTTCGGATTAAGAAGCCACACCTTCCTCCACTGCTCTGGCATTTGTCGCACTCACTCGCCGTCCAATTCGGAGACTTCAACAAGAATCCTCTTCCCAAAGCCTCTCTGATCCCTCCTTCCAAATTCTCCACCACCGTCGTCATCGACCCACCACCGCAATTATCATTCGCATACTTCAACTTCTTCGCTTCATCGTCCACTGCCATACCCAACACCGACTTCGTTCGGTTCCCTTCATAACACCCCCATACGCTCTCTTTAATCTCCTCCGGCAACGACGGTAACTCACAATCGAAGAACAGCCGCACCTCCTTCTGGTTCGGAGCTAAAGTATACCGGTAATCGAGAGTGAGGTTGTTGGAGGAAGAGAGACAACTGTTGGAATTGGATATCGGAAAGTTAGGATTGGAGACTCTTAGAGATTGATTGTCGTAGAAAATTTCATCGACGATGTAGAGAGTATTGGAGAGATTGAGCATTGGAAAGCCATTAGAAGCACAGACAAGGCCGAAAAGAGGGAATCCGCAGGAGGGATCTTGCTTATCTTGGATATAGAAGGGGTAGGTTATGGTAGGGCCGTTTCCACATGTTCGGGGCTCGCAAGCTTGGAAGTTCGGATTCACATCACAGAGGATAGTTCTGACGAAAACCCACAAGACGAGGATGAAGAAGGGGGTGGCTGGGTTCATTTGGGATTTGGGGGTTTTGAGAGACAAGAAAGAGGGCAAATAAGAAGAAGAAGAAGAGGAAGAGGAAGAGGGATGAGGAGGGGATGATAAAGAAGAATATCGATAGGGAGGGCATGGTTATGGTGGCGGGAGGTTTGACCTGTGTGAATTGTCTGGGGGCTCTGATATGACATGACATCTTCGCGAGCTAAAAGGTACTGCCTCCTAAGTTTGACTTTTTGAAAATGAGTAAAAATATGAAATACTTCTTTGTCTTAATTATAAGAGCTAATTAACTTTAGAGTATTTTTATTTTTTTCTTTAAACTAATTAATTTCACTGATAAACTAACATATAATCTAAAAATTCACAACATATGAAATGATTAATTAACTTATTTAGCTTCTTTAATTTCTCCAAACAAAGTCAACTAGGTCTTATAATTAAACCGGAGGTATTATTATTTAAGAAAGGATAAGGCTTATTTTAGTCTGGAAATTATAAAGAAATCTCAACTTTACCTTGATAACTTTTTTAAAAAAGCGATTTCGCTCCAAATATTTCTAAATCATATCAACTTCATCTAAGGTTGTTATATAAGTTAAATTTAATAGTTAATTGATAATATATGATGAGCTGACAATCTACCAAACATTCATATCATTTTTGTTTTGGATTTAATTGTCAAGTTGCCTTGAAAGTTTTCACTTTAAGAGATGTGTTGTCATAAAGTTTTCAAATCATAGCAATTTCATCCTAACTATTATTCAAGTTAAGTTTATGCATTAATTAACTAAATATGTTTATCTAACAAGTTCATATAGCATCTACTTCATTTTTTTTTTCAAGTTAAATTTATAAATAAGGAAATTTTTTGAAAAAATGAACCCCATCCATCTAAATAATTGGAGAAAATCAAAGAGACGGTAGAATATTATGTGATGAAGAGAAAATTGAAGAATTGCCAGTTTATCTCAATGTTGCTAAAATAGGGTTAAATAGCAAATTCGTCTTGGAAGTATAAGCTAAAAGAAGCGATGTTCTTTCGAAAGTTTTTTTGGTTCAATATCACTCCAAAAGTCTAAAAACGTAGCAATGTTACTCTTTTTTATTCAAAAATTGACGTTGACTGTTAAGTTTTTAACGGAAAAAAAGCAACATTGCTACGTTTTAAGACTTCTGGGGTAACATTTAGACTAAAAAAACTTTCAAGACAACATAGCTCTTGAGTGTATACTTCTAAGGTAGAATTGCTACTTAACCCTGATAAAGTATGATGATGGAGGGTTACCAGTGGCCTTGATCTTTGTTGTCTTGCTTATTATGTCTAGAATTCGATAATTGAATCTTTTTTCATTACTCTCTTGTAAACATAAGCTCCTCCTCCATTTGTGGCTTCTTCTTCAATGATATTCACTCTACCAGCTTATCATATTTAATTAATTAATAGTCAAATTTAATCTCTATAATGGTCAAGGCTACATTGCAACAATTTGAAAACCTCTAAGGCAATATTGAACCTAAAAAGGTTTTGGTGCAACATTGCTCCTAAGTTAACACTTTTGTGACAAATGTGCACCTTCACAAAAATGGTGTAGATACACGTGAACTAGTCAGCTCATCATATTTAGTCAACTAACGGTCAAACTTAACTTGGATAATAGCAAAAATAAAATTGCTATGATTTGAAAACTTTTCGGGCCACAATACTCCAAAAGAAACTTTTGGAATGAAATTGAGATTTTTTTACAAGTTCCCAAAAACAATCGTCCATAACCCTTAAAAAAAAAAACTAAATCATATTTCCTGTCATCTTTAATTTCCTGAAACCCTCATCCACTGCCCAAGTCGGAAAATGTAGAGTCACATACAATAGGGATACTAATAGTTAGGGAGCTATACATATAATTTTACTTAATTTATGATATACTCATCTAATCTTAAATATATGACATATTTACCTAATTTAGTTAGATTAAAGAAGTTGGCTGAGTTAGTTAATATGATATATATTTTCTAAAACACCTCGGTCACTTTCCTTAATTCTCTCATCCCCTCTTCTTTTGATTATTGTTGAGCTAGAAAGCATCAACATAGGTAAATTAAGAAAAGATTGACAAATATAAAACTATGTCTTATATTTATGACCAAAATTAACTTCATAAATATATCTTACATTAAGATCCGAAGGAGTATTATTTAGTATCGGTATATCAATTATTTTTACTTTTTGTTTGTATTAAGAAAATAGTTGCAAGAAGCAGTTTGACAAGCAAACAGTTGAAAAATATTCAGGGATGATTCTTTTTTCCTTCTTTTCCTTTTTTGAACAAATTAAAAACTTTTTCCTTCCTTCAATTGCTTTTCAGCTTTCCATGGACAAAATTCAAACCGCCCTAAGAAAAGAAGTCTCCGCGTTTTTTTCTTCACAAGTGGATGATTTAAGGGGGAAAATGACTATTTAAAAATAATTTCCTAGATGAATACGATGGAGGCAGAAATATATAAAGAAAAAAATTACTGAAAAAAAATCACAAATTAATTATGAAGAACAACCGCAAATTTATCAAACAACACAGCAAAATTTACAACGAAAAAATGTTTAACATTTTATTAGATTGAATCAATATAATTATGGGAGAATACCATTTTACACGTGGATAAAGTAAGAAGCTGCCATCTATTGCGAATGTGGTCAATGACGACGACAATTGAATTCTAATAAATTACGTGAATGAAGTAGCAGGGCATTTTTGGGCAAAAAAAAAAAGTAGCAGGGCATTGATTATTGGGAAAATGACAGACAGCTTCCAAAAAAAATACAAAATATAAAACAGTCTCAACTTAAAGTCACATATTAAAAAAAGTCTCTAGGGACTTTTTTGATATCATTTGTATTGAAACAAAATCCATGTGTTTAAATTTTGTTGTGAATATAACACTTCTTGTTGTGAATATAGTTTTTTATGTTGTGATGGTTTTAAATTTTGTTATGAATATAACATTTCCTGTTGTGAATCTAGTTTTTTCTGTTATGAATGACTTCTATACGTTTAGGGACCTGAGTTTGAAACAAAATCCATGTGTTTAAATTTTATTGTGAATATAGCACTTCCTGTTATGAATATAATTTTTTCTGTTGTGAATTAAGATTTTTAAATTTTGTTGTGAATATAACACTTTCCTGTAAATATAACATTTCGCATTATCAATACAAAAAATATAAAAAAATGTCTATACATAGGGACTTTTTTTATATGTGATTTTGAGTTGAGACTTTTTTGATATTTTATACGTTCCTTAGGACCTGGCTGTCATTTTCCCTTAATTATTTGGTTCCCTTATATGGTGGGGTCAGAGGTTGTTACTGTACTTCCGGGGAGAAAGTTGGAAATAAATTTTGACAAAAAATTATTTTTAAACCTAACCATAACTAACTTCTAATCGGAATTTTAACGACTTCCCTCAAGTCCTTGTTGTCCCACATGCAATGTTGACTTTGACTTTAGTCCTTTACCGTCACATTTACCAAAAAAAAAAAAAAAAAGGAAGAAGAAGAAGAAGATGGAAGTTGTAACTCAGTATTTAACGTAAGAATTATATTTATATATAATTTGATTATATTAAAATAATTAATTAAATTAGTTAACATGACTTACTCTAATCATCTTTTTTTAATTCTTTCCATCTCAGTTTTGTTGACTTTGACTTTAGTCCTTTACCGTCACATTTACAAAAAAAGAAAGCAAGTGTAACTCAATATTTAACTTAAGAATTATATTTATATCTAATTTGATTAGATTAAAATAATTAATTAAATTAGTTAACATAACATACTCTAATCATCTTTTTTTAATTCCTTCCATCTCAGTTTTGCCTGATTATTTTTTAGGAAACATCAATTGAAATAAATTAAGAAAATATTGACAAATATAATAAGTAAGTCTTATATTTAAAACTAAGATTAACTCTATAGCTTTTATATTAAGAATATAATGAAAAGGATAATTTTAAATTTGATCCTCCTTTGGTTGAGAGGTTTTTTATAAATATTACTACTTAATATTTTTAAAGCTTATTATGATTCGTTTAACTTTTAAAACGTGGTGAAAACTTCTTAATTCTTATAACGGTTAAACAAGATTATGGAAAATAATGATTTGCATAATGAAAAATGATTTTTAAGATATCGAAGCCACCGTTAACTTTTTGTATTACCACTATGTTTAATTTCTTTTTCAGCATTCATCTTTTTTTTAAAAAAAAACATCAGTATTTAGCATTAAATTTTATTTTTTAAAAAAAAAATTCAAGTACTAAATTGAGAATTTGTAAAATAAAAGGATGAATAATAAAAAATAAAAAAATAACCAATGGGGTTTGGCACAAGTGGTAAGCGGCTTGTGTATCTTACTTGAAGTCTCGAGTTGGCGCTTGTGAACGAAAAAAAGCCAGATTGAGAGACTCACCCATCATAACTGTAGGGTCTTGTGACCGGTCGGATTCGGATTAGTCGATCAGCGAAACTATTTGGATACGGATGGGCAATGATGAGCTTGCTTTTGTCGCTAAAGCAATCAATTAAACTATGTCCAATTAATTATGCAGTTTATGGTCAACTGCAGGTCATTTCTCCCAGGAGAAGCGATCTGTGGGTTTTTCTTTAGGTTGAATTTAGGTGATGAAAAATGTAATGAAATGAACCTAGACTAGATGCAAGATGAAAATGACTCTAAAACCTATATGATGGAACTAATCTAGAAGCTTGAAAATGCGATTACGGGGGTTTTATGAAAAGAGAACTAAGATCCTAAGAAAAGAAATTACTAACAAATAAGAAAATCAATTAAGAAAAGACACAAAAGGTTTACTTTAGGTACGATGAAGGGGACAACTTAGGAATTGCATGGAGTTAACTTTTTTAGCCTAAATTAATTAATTAGACCAAAAGGAGATTAGTGAAAAATTGGAATTAATGAATTTAATTAACTAATTGAAACATGGGAAACCCTCAAGTTCAATAACATCTAATCCACTAGAAAACTCATAATGGAATGAGTGCTAGTTAATTAAACTTATTAAAATCCAATCACGATTAATTTCTAAATATCTGGAATCTTGTTTACAATTATCCAATTAAACAACTAGACAATTTATCCACACAATTAAACAATTTAAATCGATAAACCCAATTGATAATTAAATTAATAACGAAAACTCAATTATTAATTCAATTGACAATCCAAAGGTTTCAAACAAGAATCCAACAATAAGCATAAAAACTCCAGATTATCAATTAAATCCGAAATAAATGATATGTCTACAATCTAAAACTAGATTGTTCTCAAGGAAACAACTCAAAATTATCTAAAACTAAATAATTTCAAAGTCTTCAAATAAATCGATAAAAAGAAAAATACTTATGTAGTGCTTGAGTGTAAGGCACTTGAAACAAACTTCTTCCACGCTTTCTTCCCAAGTTGTTCCCTAAAAGGGCTTAAGCTACCATCGAGTTCCCTCCTTCACGTGTTGAGCAAGCCGCTAGCAGGATCATTGTAACAATGGATTTAACAATTCATGCGTGTACAGGAGATTGGATGGTGGGTCCGTGCTGCACTCCTCTGTTCCACCGTATGCCCCGTGTGGATGAATGAATCAAATTGTGATGCTCAGCGTGCGTGCGTGAATGTCCGGCTCTCGGCTCTCGGCTCTCAGAGCGTAAATCTTCGCTTGGCGGCTAGGTTAATTAATAGGGAGAAAGTGATAAATTTTTGGATAACAATTTGAAATTTCATTAAAATTTAAAAGCCCAATAAAATTCTATTATTGGATTCTTTTTTAGGCTTTCCGAAAAATTCGCACCATAGGATCTCTAATATGATAAAATCGTAATCTATCATATATTAAGAAATATTATTTAATCACAAGATATTAATCAGAATATCAATATTTAGGCCCAATAATCTTATAATTAATTCTGATTTATATTATTTCCTAAAATTGGCTAATAATTCAAATATTATCTAATATATCTAAATTAGCCTAAAATAATCCCAAAAATAAATGATTAAGGTGGGATAAAATATATCAAAATTGGAATTTATCAGCAACCGAAAAAAATAATAATTCAAAATACTTTGCAGAACTCACATGTCCACTCCCATGATTTTACGAAGAGAAAATTTCAACCCCATGTCACAAGTAAAGAAAAAGCACATGGAACCGAAATAATGTGATCATTGTATTGACCAAACGTAACCACACAAGTCTATTTTGGTTGGATGGTGATGAGCTTACTGTACACGATTTAGTTAGAAATAAGGCAGACGATATTGCAGACTCTGATAGTTACATGCATCATCACTCAATTGTTGGGGTGGGCTGAGTGAAGAAGAAAACATATACAAAGAGTCATATGTAAGACTAGTCAATGAAAACGAAATCATGAAGCTCCACTCTACATTTCCCTCTTAATACGTACAATAATAACACAGCAGTAACAATAAAATCTTATTTCGTTAGACGGAGTCAGTAACATGAATAGTCTATCGCCACTCTGTTCTATTAAAAATCATATCTTTATTAATCAGAAGATTTCGCTCTATAATCTCATTATTTGTTCGTTTCGGTCTTTTTTTTCGAGGACTCCATTATACTTAATCGTCCCTCCTTACCGGTACATCTAATAGTCTTCTTTAAACATGTCTAAACTATTCAAATTATTTTTCATCATTTTATTTTCAATAAATACCGCTCCAACTCGCTTTTATATCTGATCTTTACAAATCTTACCCCTTTTTTTTTATGACCACTAACATTTATTATTATATAATATTGATGGGTTTATAACAATGCCATAAAATTTCCCTTTCACGAGGTATTTCTCCACTCAATACGTTAAATTGTTAGAATGGACACGGCAAGACTATCAAATCACCCAACACTTCAAACACTCCTCAATCAACCTCCCTCTCTATTATTAATTTATTATGGACCACGTTTCTCTCACCTCCATCTTTTCTAATATGAAATTCACAGCAAATTATTATGAAATCTTGTAATTTAATTTAGGTCTTGTTTTGATTCCTTATCCCAAAACAATTTTTTGTTTTTTTTTTTCAAATAAAAAAAAACTCATTTAATAATTAGCTTTTACTTGTTAACTAAGTGTTCCGCAAAAAAAAATAAAGCAATGTGTTCTAAAAAAAAAATCAGAATAAATTTTACTTATTTTTAATAGCTTTGTAAAGTTATAAAAAATTGACAGAAAAATACCACTTGAATTTCAAAATTATATCGACAACAACAATAATGAGATTAAAACGATAAAACAATTGATAACTCGTTTTATTGTGAAATCACCTATCTAAAATTTTAAAGTTTAAGTAGTATTTTCTTAAAAAAAATTCTAAAATTATTTGGTAAAGAAACCGAGAGTAGATGTTTTAAATATTCCCATCTGGCAAATATATAATTCTAACCAAAACAATCATGTCACCGCCACTCTTCTCAATTTCATTCTTCTTCATTTAGTTTTAATTGTTGACATTGACGTCATCCATTCGGAAGTAGCTTCTCTTCTTTGCCTCCTCATTTGAACTTGGAGTATACGCTATACGGTTGTGTTTGGGTTAGTGGTGGGAGAAATAGTTTATTTTCAATCTGATTTTTACTGAGGTAAGATAGGATAAAAGTAAAATTATAAGAGTTATTTTTTTTTAGATTAATGATGGCAAAATTGGTTTTTTTTTTCCAAACTAGAATGTGCTTAGATTATTATTTAAAAAGTCTATTGTGATAAAAAATGACGGGAAAATGTATGAATCTTATAGAATACTATATATATATATATATCTGCGATAATTGAATATAAAAATTTAAAATTAAATTTTGAAAAAAAGTTAAATTATTATTTAAAAAATTAATAAACGATAAAGTCTTTTATTTTCCTCTCCCAGCACTCATTTTTTGCAATCACCAAATTCATGGATCCGGCTATGGTCCTTTTTTTCTTTCCATCCTCTTCCTCATTTAAGTAGTTGGATTGAAATCTAAATGGTTCATATTTTTTTAATAATTAAATTGTTACCGCATGCGGTAATTATTAAAAAAAAATGACCAATTCAGATTTTAATCCAACAATTTAGATGAAGAAAAGGATGAAAGAGGATGAAAAGAGAAGAGGACCGTAACCGGATCCCAAATTCCTTGCATAGTTATTTGCTATACGAGTCTCTTTTGAAAACAATTTGTCTCATGCCCTCCATTTTTTCTTGAAGCTATCATACATATTTTTCATTTGTTTCTTATTATAGGATTTTTCTTGCTTTTTCATTAAATCCACAGACAAAACATTCCTCCACCCTTCCTTCAGAAAACTGTGGTGAAAGACTGTGGCGAAAAAGTATTCAATATACCCAATTGGAAAAACTTTAGAATTGGGTTCCTCTGCCATTTGGATCTGAATTATATCATCTTCTCTTCTCATCCTCTTTCTTATCTCTTAGCCGTTAGATTAAAATTTGAACAGTTCAGATTTGCTTAAAAAATTTAGCGCATGCAGTAACAATTTAATTATTAAAAAAATTTGAACCGTTCAGATTTCAATCTAACGACTGAGATGAAGAAAATAATGGAAGATGATGGAAAGAGAAGAAGACCATAGCCAGATCCCTGTCATTTGTCTTTGGAAGAGGGTGAGCAAACAACATAGAAGGACGAATCATAGAAGTGGGGATTTTTGGGGTATATAGTATCTTTGTGGAAGGCACGCAAGTTTTTGGAGCCACACAAAATGCGGGGAATGTACTAGTCAATTTGACAAGTTGAGTTCCCTAGTCAATTCATACATTCTAATTTGTAGGCATTTTGTCAGTTTAATACCGCATGCCCGAGTTAACATCCTCCCCCATAACAAAACTATAGCATATTTATATCTTTTCTTTCTATCCATCATTCCAACAGATTTTTTTCTTCTTCCCCAAATTCCGAAACTTATTTTATAAAATAATTTCATAAAATTATTCTAAGAATATAAAAGAATTTAAAAAATAATAATTAAACAACTACTTATTTTTCTTATTAAATATATGAAAGTCTCACTTGTTGGTTTCAATGCTAAGTATGTTGCTTAGCTCTCCCAACTTATTAGATTTGGACTATTAGATCTGATTTGGATGATCAGGATCTGAGTAAAAGTCTATATTTTTTTTTAATAAAAATCATTTTAAAAAAACTTAAATCTAAACAATTCAAAATCAGATTTTGATGGCCCAAATCTGATTAGTTAGGAGAGCTAAGTGTAGTGCTTAGCATTAAAACCAATTCCATTAAAGTCTACCTTGCTAATTAGCATTGAAACCAATTCCATGAAAGTCTACCTTGTTAATTAATATCCTTGGACCTTGGTCAAACTAGAATGTACGAATAGATTGTAGACCATTTGTTAATAGAAGTTTTTTTTGCTCAAACCGGTTTCCCTAGTTTAGTAAGGAAAGCTAGTCAAATTTAGGCTGTTCATATTTGATTTTAGATAGTTTAGATCTGATTTTTTTTTTAAAAAAAATATCTTTTTAAAGAATAGTTGTTAAACTATTATCTTTATTTTAGATTATATATCCATTAAAATAATTTTTTACAGATAATACATGTATTGTGCTTTTTCTTTTGAATATTGATCTAAGAAAAAAAATTGTTTGTTCTACATTTTTTTATTTCCTTAGACAACTATGAATTCATATTACACTTAGTGTAGAATACTATATCTAGATTGTATGAAAAAAAAAAAGAATACTATATCCAGCAGATGTTAAAAATATATTTTAGCAACTACATAAGTTACATACAAGATGTAGTAGATTTAAAATTAGAAAACTATATTTTAGCTAGAGAGGGGAAAACCGGTAACCCTAGCCCGTTTAGGCCAAACTCACATAAAAGAGTTATATTTTAAAGCCTGACCTTTTTTACTCACGAGCTTAGACTAACCTGCAGGCTTTAAGACCGTCTAATTAAAAAAAAAATTGGTATTTTCTTAAGGAAATTAAATTGAAACATTGAATTTGTTAACTTATTACATAAATATTATTAAAATAGTAAATTTTTTATCTTTCATTTAAATAGAACAAGTCACCACTTGCCTTAAAACAAAAATTTCCATGAGATAGAGACTCTATCTTCTTTATCTTACATCAATAAAAAAATGATTCTTTCAATATTTCATAGCGAAAAATTTCTTTATAGAATTATTAAGAAACAAATGAAAGATTCTTAAAAATTGAGTAATTTTTTTAAAAAAAATTAATTAGAAGATTCTTAATTAAATATAATGTCATCAACAATCTTCTCTTAGGGTTTTAATAAGAATTAATCAATTTTTCCTTTTAAAAATGTTCAAATAGCAACACAATATGATTCCAAAACTACTTCCAATTTTCAAAAATCATTAGCCTCAAAGCAAAACTACTCTTGTAGTAATTTAATAATAATAAAAAAATTGGTTGGCTTAAATGGGCCGGTCCCATTAACCCGTAGCCTTGCAAGATTGACCCTTTTAAGGCCGACTTTTTCTAGAGGCTTTAAATCAAAAGCTCGGCCCGTGACTAAAACTGGGCGGTCTAACGGGCTCAATCTGTTTTCCCGGTTCTAATTTCAACTTCCTCGGCTACTTTTTTTTTAAATAAAATTCCTAGGCTACTTTCTTAAATCTTAGAGCCCGTTTGGTACGCATAAGAGGTGGGAATGGAAGGGAAAATGAGCAAGTTCTCTTGTTAGGCGACCAATATTTATAAGAATTCAATTTCTTGGGCCTACCAATCTTCCTTTAAAGTTGAAAAGATGTGATCCTACCAAAATTGGTGGGATATCAAGTTCCCTTAGTGAATAGTGAAAGTTTCAAACAAATTTGCCCCTTCATCATGCACGTTGCCGAATATCACATATCTTCTTCATCATCATTCTTGCAGAAGAAATCGGAGGGGTGATCGGAGTTGAACCAAAGGAAGCTGTTTTTTTCTCCAGTGAATTTCATCACCAGAGATCATAGAAAGAGGAGGGATCTGAAGAACGCAGATATTGGAATGGCCATGTGTTCATCGAGTTCAAGAGAAAGGCAGCCACCACGCTGATTTCTGCGTCACTAAACCAGCGTCAAGTTTTACTGTTCATTCTTGTTCTTCAGTAACATGTAAGTGTTCAAGAAGAGAGAGGCCTAGTGCACTATTCACTTTTGTCTTTCTTGATATGTAGTAGAGGGGTTATCTTTATTTCTGTGGATGACGAAAATCATGAAGGGCAACAAACCAATATCTTATTTCCTCGGTTTGACCACTGAAAAACATGAGATTTTTTTTGCCATGAAATAAATGCTTCACCCTCAAATTCAAATTTGATCCATAAATTTGAATTTGATGCAAACAAACTTGTATTAAAATTGAATTTGATTTTCTTGTTTTTTTCCTTATTATATTAAAATTTAAATATAAGTTTGTTAATTTAAATCAAATTCAGTAAATAATATTTTTTTATAAAGCTCTTGGAATCAAGTTTCTAATCAAATGAGACCTATTCAAAAAAAGATAATTTTAAAGTAGGATTTAATTTGGTAAACAAAGCTCAAAATATTTGAGCTTTAACGATTTAAATAAAGGTATAATGTTTATGCTTTTACTTCATAATTTTTTTTTCGTAAATACTCACATAAAAGTAAGTGGATCCATTGTAAATAAAGGAGAAAAAAATATTAATGGGATCCACTCACTTTTATGTGAGTGTGGCGGAAAAAAAGTTTTTCAACAAAAGCAGAAACATTAAACCCTTAAATAAGATATAAAATATCTAAAACGATTTAAATGAATATTCATTCCTAATATTCCTCTAACTCCGATATAATCCACTATCCAATAACTATCTGATCTATCAAATATCTAAATTTATCATGATTTTTATATCTATTTTGAATATTTATATTTAATTTCTTCTTCATTTATTTTTGAGTAAATACCCTTTTGGGTCGCGAAAAAAACACGGACCCATTTTGGCCCCTCACATTTGAGAAAAAACGCCTTTTAGTCTTGAAAATGCGAATAATGGTCGATTAGTGAACATTTTGGCCCCTCACAAATTTCTAAAAAGCTCTTTTTTGTCATAAAAAGTCTCATTTTAGTTCCAGGTAGTTTTTTTTAAGGGGACCCAAAAGAAAGTATTTACTCTTTATTTTTTTTTTAAATATTTAACAATATATTGTTATATTTTTTTATTCTTCTTCTTCCCTGCTAGAATTGATCTATCTCGCTAGTGCGATTCAAAGCTAAAGCATTCATCTTTGATTTATAAAAAAAAGATGCATTTTTCTTTTTCATTTTAATTAATTACTTTTAAAAGTAAAATAGCTATTTACTGATTATTTTTCAACTGCCACCACTCTATTATTTTTCTACCAAACAATTCATCTCCCTTCAAGCTATCTTCCTCCATCCTACAAAATCTTTCAGCCCCTTTCTTTCTCTTCCTGAATTCCTTTCCCACTTTAAATTTTCCATATTTGAAACGGGCCTAGTCTTTGAATTGGATCTAAGCTGCCTTTGAGCCCACAAACATTGGTTATCCATCATCACTTCCCACGCACCACTCGCTCCCGCGAACGCCATCACGGTGAAAAAGCGGCACTTCACGTTTCGGCACGTGTAGCTTCGCTCCGATCACCCCCTTTTGCTGCCGGCGACGGCGTACATCGGAAAATACGAGGTTTTGTATGCAAAAGGTATGTGATAATCATCAGTTTTCCTAGTCTCAGAGCTAATTCTTCCCCTCTGAAGATCGGTTTGGGTGAGTGGGGTTGGGTATTTGTAAGAACAGTTCCTTGACAATGTGGAGCACAAGTGAGTGGGTTTCAGTGTTACAAGAACACGTATTGTTTTATGGATACTATGCCCTTTCATTTTGAGCAATTATAACATAGTTATTTCGCTTATTATGTAATTGTTGCTTTGTTGTTTTTCAACACTCTGGTCATGGGGTTGAGTCATGAAAACACAGCCTCATGTAATAAAAAATGTAGGGTAAAGCTGCTTACAAGAGATCCAAAGAGGGCCATATATAGTGGGAGCTTAATGCGCTGGGTTGCCCCTAGTTATTAACTATTTCGAATCTGTTCCGAGTCTCAACTGGGTTTCAAAGGCCAGTTCTGTCTTGAAGCAGTCTGATCTAGATTAAATTCTGCCAAATATGTTGTGACTTCGTAGAGTCTAGCTGGTTTGTACATAAAAACTAATATCAATCTTGTTCTTTGAGAAGAGACTTAGAACTTACCCAAGAAGGGTTATGAACTTATGATAATGAGCGGTGGTCTTATAATGTTGAGAGCATGGCCCTCTTAAACCTTAGCTACTTGCTGGATTGAATGGACTTGGGGGAGTTCCTTTCTATGACATGGTGATGAATCCAACTTTGTCCTATTCTCATTTGACATATAATTGTATGTGCTTCTATTTAAAAGACCAAGATGGTTTATCCTTGACTTCAATATAAGCTATATGCAAGTTTCTCTTGTTGGCACAATTTTGAATTCAGTTATCTATTGGTATTTGCAGTGTTATGTTGTGTCATCAATCTAATGAATCATTCTCCCCAAACTAAAATGTACTGTGTAGCTTGCAGGCTATTGTACCCATTTTTTGGGTGAACATTTTACCTGCTTTATTACTTAGATTACTTAGGTTACTTAGATGCTATTGCTCTATGCATGCCACTCAGACAGTTACTAGGCGATGAAAATCCTCAATATATTATGATACTATGAATGCTTTTGGGCTCCAAATAAAAAAAAAATGATTTTTTTGGGCTTCTTTGATCATGTGGTAGAACATTTATAAATCTTTTGGCTTGTTAGTTAATGGGAATCTAATCTGACCTTAATATATTCATTTTACATGTCTCATTCACTCTTAAACATCGAGCAGGATGCCTCCATTTCTGTTGCAATTCATCAAGAGAAAAAGTATGGCAAAAAAGAGGAAAAGAAGATACAAAAAGAGAATACTGAAGGGGAAATGTGATGTGGACTGGTCAAGTCTCCCTCAAGGTATCGTTGAGATGATTGTGGACAAACTGCCTTCAATTGATCGCGTATCCCTCAGTAAAGTTTGCAGAAGCTGGAATGATGTTCTTGTTAAAGACCTTCCTTGTTGGCAAAGCCATGGACTTCCTTGGCTTCTAGTGTCAGGTGAGCAATCTAAAGAAAATAGAACTTGTATCAGCATACTTGATAATCGGGTTTGGGAGTTGAAGCTGTCAGAAGCATATGGAAAGTGTTGTTGGGGATCATTTCAGGAGTGGCTAATTATGGTAAAAGATATGAACAATTTCATTCTTGAAGTTAAGTTGTTGAATCCTTTTACAAGAAGCCAAGTTACTCTACCCCCAATATGGAACTTTTACCACAAGATAGTGCTCTCTGGGCGTCCCCTTGAGAATGACTTTGTGTGTATGCTTCTACATAGTCAGCACAAGGAGCTGGCTTTTTATATGCCTGGTGTACGATCATGGCTTAAACACAAATTGATGGGCGAACCATTTGAAGATGCTGTATTTTGTAAAGGAAGTTTTTATCTCTTAGATAAAAGTTCTAATATATGGCAACTTGATGCTAAAGGTATCTGCTCTAGCACTAGTAAAGGTGATGATCATTTTGGATCATTGTTTGAACCAGAAATACATTTTCATGAGATAAAAATGCCAGATTTGTCGCAGTTGAATGAAGTGCGAATATTAGGGAGGCATGATGAGAATCACATTTTAAGATATCTTGTGGAATCTTGTGGGGAGGTTTTCCTTGTTTGTAGATATTTTCACCTGAAACAAGATCGAGTGCTTGAGACACAAAAATTTGAAGTATATTCATTGGATCTTTGTCAATTGTCTTGGAAAAAGATTGAGGATCTGAAGGATCGAATGCTATACTTAGGAAAATGTTGTTCATCATCATTCTCCACCGAGGAACTTGGAGTTGGAATTAGCAACAGCATTTATTTTACCAACGATCAGGCCACTCCTTGGTGGAATGAGTGGGATTCAGACCATTTGAAAGATATATCAACTCGTCTCGGCTTGGTCAAGAATGTTGGTAGAGACTGGGGCAATTTCAAGCTTGGAAATGATGATGGTGAGCCTTTTAGCTTCCGTGGCAATATAGAGAAATGGCCGTACACTTGGTTTACTGCACCCATATGGTGGTACTGCAAGTATGTTCCTCCTATCCAAAGAGTTTAAGGGCCAATATTTTTAAAATTAAGTTAAAAAGTGATTTTAGTTAAGTTTAAAGCTTGAGTTGTTGGGAGAAATCAAGGTCATCATGAAGGTTTTGTCGGAAAAAATAGCTTCTTCCAACACATCCTTCATGTGTTTACCTTAAATTTTCCCAACAAGTCTCATACTCCCAACAGCTTTCTCATATTTAGCTTAACTGAAATTACTTTTTTTTATAAATCTTAAACAAACTAGCCCTTAGTCAAAGTTAATATAGATAGTTAAAGTTGGCTTGCATTTTTGAAGCACCTTTCTAGAGCTAGCGGGGGGCTCTTTGTTTTGGTAAGGCTAATGTGTTTTTCCTGGCTAGTGGGCAAGCCAACATGTGTGTGTGTCCCCTCCAGCCAACATGGTCGATGATATAGTTTGTGACTGCTTGTTTTCCCTTTGTGTCTATAATTTGGTTTGTCTGTTAAAGGATTGTAGGTAAGGACGGGAGGTAGTAGCATGTATTTTTTGGTGCTTGAATATTATCTTAACTGTCCTTTACTTCAAATTTACCAGAGAAAGTAGTTTAAGATGCTGTCCCTCAGATTTATTCGTTAGATCAACAATAGAACTATATTGTTTAAACTTAAATAATCTTTTACTCATGATTATTTGGCAAAAACAAAGGATATAGACTTGATTTTTTTGCGCTTTCAGAAATAATGTATGATAAAAGCTTTATTTTTTTTTTAGAAAAAGTCACATATAAATAGACTTATCTTTCTGTGGTGAATTCTGCCAATAATAGATAGGTGAGGGAATAGCATCGTGGCCATGAGGGGTTATGGATGAAGAATAAATTCCAGATTGATGCTAAGTATCAACCAATCCTTTTATGATTTGAATATGCCAAATCATAATTCAATTCCACACCCCTAAACCTAAAACAAAATACAAAATAGAATGAAATAAATAAATAAAGGGTTAAGGTGAAAAATGCACATGTACTTTATCTCGAGGAACTCATAACACTAAGTGTTTTTTTTAGTGTAAAAGTGCACACGTGGTTACAAGTTAAGTGCAAAAATACTGTTTGATCGTTAAGTTTGATTTTTTTTGCTGACTGGACGATGACGTGGCTTTTAAAGATGTAAAAATATACATGTGGTTTAACAAAAAGAGTCGTCGACGGAAAGTTTTTTTTTTTTTTTTTTAATTTAATAATTTTATTTTAATTAAAAGAAAATTATTATTTCTCTAGATATAATTCCTAGGATGTCAATTTTTTATTTTCATAATTTATTTTCTTTTTTTTTTTAAAAAAATATTTATTAAATTTTCGAATTAATAATTGATAAATGAGCATGCATTTAAAATTTGATATAAATAATATATTTTTTTAAAAATAATTGTTATTTTTTGAAAATTAAATAGTTAAATATCAAAAAAATTAAAAATATTTTAATTAAATATAGTATTTATAATATCAAATTTCAAATGTATAAATGCTCATTTATCAATTATTAATTAGAAAATTTAATAAGGATTTTTTTAAAAAAAAATAAATTATGGAAATAAATTTTTTACTATTTTTACCCATTAAATAAATTCTCCTTCTATCGTCCAATCAACAACAAAAAAGTCAAATTTAAGCGTCAAACGGTATTTTTGAATCTAATTTGTATCTACGTATGTGCACTTTTGCACCTAAAAAATATTTAGTGTTGGACGCTCCTTAAAATAAAACAGGTATATTTTTACACCTTAACCCATAAATAAATAAACATCATTTTCAAGGTATCGCCACTTACACTTCCACTTTCTCTCGCCCGCTCAATATAATAAAATATTGTGATTGATTTGCCCTCAAGTTTTTTTTAGCGATCACGTCAAAAATAAAAGTTCTATATTTTATATTTATTTTTTAAAAAGATTTAGTTTCATATTAATTTAGTCCACTTAAAATATTGATATCAAATTTAGAATCAAATATAATGTAAATGTACTATTTTCTACTTTAATAAATTTAATTATACTTTTTTTGTCGGAATTTATTATTATACACTCACATGCACAACTTATATTAATCACTGAATAAATTAATATTTAAATTTTTTGCTACTATATTAATTTAATTTTTATATAATAAAAAAAATATTCTAGATCGATCGTTCATTCATTGCAAAACAACTACAACACCTATTTTTTTAAATTATCAACGGAGGTTAACTTCTTCAATGAATTTGATTCGTAATAATATTTAATTTGAGACGGATTGAATTGTAATGTGCTATCATGATTCTGCCAAGCATGAAGGTTCTCTTCTGGTCAAAAAAATAAAATAAAAAGAATAAAAAGGTATGAAGGTTCTCTGCTTTTTCTGTGGGCACTCATGAGTATATTCACTAATTGACAATTTAGTTGATTAAATTATAAATATTCCTTTATTTAGTGTGATGTCGGTAACCTTTTAACGATGATTCTTTTGGAGTTCTATAATTAAACTTGTGTAACCTCCCACATAAATGGCTTCTTGAGAGTTTTTCATGATTAACACACAAAACCTCTAAATATTACATATTATACAAGGGTTTAAACACCGTATTGCGTGAGAAGAAGAAGATTCTACACTTGTGAAATGGTGGACGACTCACATATATATATAATGCTAATTATATATATGTGTGGGTCTCACCATTTTATGTGTGTGTGACATGAGAATACACTTCTCCTACAACATGAGAAGTGTTTTTCCCATTATACAATTATGTAGATTTAATCTTTGTTATAAATCTTGGATCTCAGATAGAATTTAAGGACTTGTGGCCTATAAATAGTGGTCTTGTATTAAGTGATTGGAGGCATTCAAATGAATAAGATATTGCTTCATTTTTCACTCCAACTCTCTCTCTCTCTCTCTCTCTCTCTCTCTCTCTCTCTCTCTCTCTCTCTCTCTCTCTCTCTCTCTCTCTCTCTCTCTCTCTCTCTCTCTCTCTCTCTCTCTCAGGCCCGTTTGAATCAAAGAAAATATGGGAATGAAAAATATTTTGCCTCGATGCGTTTGGTTGACATTGGAAAAGAAAATGGGTTGATAGGAAATTTTTTGTTTGGTTGGAAGAAAATAAGGTAGAAAAATGAGGCAAAATACCATTTTATCCTTACAGATAAAATATTTTTTTATACCACACAAAACCAACCATGCAGTGCACAGTACACACTTGAAAATACCTTACCAATTCTCGAGAATTGGAACAGCACTGATCGGGAGCGACGACATGGGTGACTGATTTTGTGAAGGCGAATAGAAGCGTTTGGTTACCCCATGATCGAACAGTAGTTCTCCACGTCTCAAGATCTGGTTTGACCGAAAATGCAGGAGGCGGTTAGGTCTGCTATCATCACCACCGCGACTTGTTCCTCCGAGTCCGAGTCCGACATGGAGGCCCAATTGAGTATTCTGCCTAGTTGAGTAATACTGAGTTGAAGTTGAATTTTTATGCTGCTTATGATTCTCCCGGATGTTCAAATTCGTCTTTTTTGGTGGTTTTGTGGTTTCCAAATAATTAAGAGCCAAAGATTAGCGAGAGTTGCGTCGTGGATTGAAGACACTCGCAATGTAGGGAGAACCTATACAAGCAAATTTTATTCTCTTCTTCGCGGATTGAAGACACACAAGAAGCGCTCGCAAAGGGTAAGTTTGTCTTCTTTGATTTTCTTGCTTCGCCGGAAAATGGTTCCCACCAAAATTGGTGGGAACCCATTTTCCCATGTATAAGGGAAAATCACCTCGCCGCCGGAAAACATTTTGTCGGGAAAATGCGAACCAAACAGCCACGCGCGATGGAAAATACTCATTTTCCTTTTCCTTCCCTCAATTTTCCGCGATCCAAACTGGCCCTCAATCTCTAACATTTTCTTGATCTGATAACAGATTATTAAATTTTAAAAAGGAATAAAAATGGACAAAGAGTTGGGTGCCCACAATTTAATGATAATTATTTATTATTGATTGAGTGAAGTGGCCAATTAAGCATAAAGATTTTTATTTTTCAGATTCTCTTTCTGCTAAATAATTGTCAATTTTTCAGACCAAGACACAAAATATAAGGGTCATTTTTTTTTTCCCAAACACAATGAAGGGTCACTTAATTTTGATTTGTCTTACAAGAATTATTGTTATATCTAATTTAGAATCTATGCAATAAGCCAATAATTTAATTTTTATACTTCAAGAATTTTCATACAAGGCTTTCAACATTTTGTAATTTGTATAGCCATAAGAAAAACAAAATTCGTATAGTTATAATTATAATGTTTTTTTTTTCTGACATTTTTTTAGATATGTATACTTGTCTTGCGTTGCGCAAGTGTAGCGAACACACATATCACACATTGCTAGTTAAATTATGGGTTTAATGTTTCTATTTTTACCATAGAAATATTTTTTCTGTCATATTTACATAAAAAATGAGTGAGTTTTATTAATATTTTTTCTCTCTTCTCTTTACAAGGAATCCACCCACTTTTATGTGAATGTGACAGAAAGAAAAAAAAACTGCAATAAAAACAAAAATATTAAACCCTTAAATTATACTTGAATGATTTAGACTTTTTCAAAGTAAAAAAAGGTAAAAGAAAACTAATAAATATATTATCTAAAATATTAAAATTTAATTTAGTCAATTTGGGTTAGATATGTATTTAATACTTATCACACTAATCTACAGTTGACCAAAAAAAAATCACTAATCTACGGGGAATCTAATCTACAGCAGCAAGAATTGTTTATACGTGATTATGAGACATCTTTGTTGACTTGGTTTGGGTTGCACAATGAACACATGCCTGGTCAAACAAAAATAATTCAAGTGAAAAATATTAAATATTAATTTTAAGTATTTGTTAATTAAAAAAAATCAAACAATTTGACTAGGAAACGGGTGAATTTATTATGGTTTAAGTAGATGGATATTTCAAAACAGATCTACGAAGAACTAATCAAACGCTAAACGAAACCTAATCAACTGAAACTAATGGAACAAGCAAACATTGACCAACTTTAGTGTCGAATTTATATTTATTTTTCACTTTTTTGTCCAAATTAGAGTTTTAAACTTTAATATTTTATAATGGAGATATGTGCCCCTATAAACTTATTTCACGTCAATTTTTTGTCATGTACATATAGTTTTTTTTTTTTTTTTCCAACTTATTGGATATTCCTATATATCTATTCTAAGTAATTAATAATTATGGTATGTTGTATTTCAAAATTCAAAATAGTTCCGTCTAATTTGATCATATTTCGATAATTAAATCTAAACCATTTTTTTTTTTATGTATGATGATAACAAACAATTCTTTATGTTGATTTAATGACCAATTTAATACTTTTATAATATTTACTTTTTCAATAAAAATATAATAAGTGGGTGCTTTGTTACCCCTACGGTCCTAGTTATAGAACAACATTTAGAAGTTAATTTTGGTCTTAGATATAAGACATGATTTATATATTTGTCAATTTTGGTCTTAATCAATTTTTTCCTAATTTATCTCTATTAATGCTCTCTTAACAATAATCAAGGCGAAGAGGGAATGAGAGAATTAAGGAAGATGATTATGATATTTTAGAAAATATATGTCACATTAACTAACTTAACCAACTTTTTTAATTTAATCAAATTAGGTAAATATGCCTTATATTCCCTTCGTTCCTAATTATAAGACATATTTAACTGATTTTGGGGAGATTAAGGAGATGAGTTAAATTAGTTAATTTTACTCATTTTCCGAAAATGCCCTTATATAAATTTAAAATGACATAAGTAAAAGTGAATCAACAACCTCTGCCACATACTTCTCCAACTTAGATTTTTTTTTCCACACACTTTCTAATTAAAATAATAGTCTTATTATATATACATATAGATCTATACGTCTACACACACATATGTATATGTGTGTGTGTGTTTATATATGTACATATATATAAAATTAAAACTCAATATAAAAGGCCTTAGTTTATAAGTTAAAGGAGTGAGGGGATATTTGATCCCGCAAGGTCAAAAAAGAGATATTGATCTTGTCAATTAATTTTAGAGAGAAGGTAACTTAGTCTCCTCCTTAAGAGAGAAGTTTATTTCAAATACTTCCTCATGTGGGTTGGTTTATCACCTTAAGTGGATGATCATTATTAAATCCAAATGGATTTATTTGTCTCTAATAAATTATTATTATTATTAATGAATATTTTTCTTGATGAAATACAACCAACCGATCTTAGTAAAAGAATGTGACAATTTTATGTACGAGGATTTTGACCACCGGCCGTCAATCATGAAAATGTAAAAAGTAGAGAAACTCTAAAGTAGGTCATCATTTAAATCTTCATTTTTTATTACTCCAAAGTCCATACCAATCCTATATAACTATTACTGTTATTTTTTGTCACTTTTTTTTTTAATTGAATTTTTTAAATTTTAAAAATTGTAAATTTGCAAACTGCTACCCATTGTTATTTTTACTCCATGTTAATTCTAATAATAAAATGTACATATACAATTTTATAAATATCCATTCATTATTTTGCATACTTTTAAAGGAAAATGACACTAAAGCACCCCGAAAATATAAAAAGGAAACATCAGGATCATAAATTTCAATATTCCCTAATCAATCCACTTCTCCTGATTTGAAATTTGGAGATGTTGTGAAAAGACATCAATGCTCTCATCTTTTTTCACTAGTGCAAGAGCTTCAGTCGAACTCTGACAACTAGCAAAACCAATATACTTAATAAATAGCAAAATAAAAGTAGTAAATAGGCTCATTATTATCGACTATTTTCTAATAACTATTCCAATTTCTCTACTTACTATGGTTTTGCTATATACTATATACCCTTGTTTTGTTATTTGCTACTTTGGTTTTGTCAATCATCGGCTGGCGGCCGGTTGCTGGTAAGTGATGTTGCGGTGCCTTTTTTAATAGAAGTATGAGGCTGGTGATGTCTTGTTGCAACATTTCCAAATTTCAAATTGGTACAACCAGAATGATTTGGGATTTTTAAAATTTAGGCCCCGACTTGTCTTTTTGATATTTTAAGGATATTTTATTGTCAATTTTTATAATTAAGTTAAAAACTAAACATTGAATTAAAATCTAATTATTTAAATTATACAAAATAAAATTGTCCAAAATTAAATGAAAAAAAGACATATCAATACTATTTCAACTTTCAAAATCTACAAAAGTCCATTAATGCATGCAAATGACAGAGAGGGAATGGAGTGGAAATCTAAATTTTTCATATATCTTTAAGAGAAAAGACCAAGAAGCTCTATTACTCAATTCTTTCACATATATTGTCAAAACCATTTCTCTTTTGATTAATCTCATTACTTAATTGGTCATAACCTAAAACTCTGTGTCAATCTTTTTATATATTTTGTTATTACTCATTGATTTTGTCAAAACCATTATAGATTTTGTCAACATCACCATTCATTTCGTCAATCTTATTACTCAGTTGCTCACAATCTAATATTCTTTATTAATCCTTTTACACATATTAACATTCTAACCAACACTGACAATAAATTACAATGAAGCAGACTAATTTAATCATAAATATGTCAACAACAAAAATCACCAGAAAGAGCAAGTGTGAGGACACCATCACCAATCATCATGCAATTTCCCATCAAAGCTATAACAAGTAAAATCCTCTACAAAATGTTGCACTTCTCCAACGTGGCCTTCAATCTCAAGGCAAAGCTTCTCTCTGAAACATTGATCACGTCATCTAGGTGACAGACGATCAGATGGGTTTTGCTCTTGATCTCCCAAACGTCGATCGCATGTCCAGGCCACGACCAATCATTGGCGGACCCAAGTATAGATTTTTATTTTTATTATTTTTTTAAAAAAAATTAATAAATGTTCGAATAATTGGCTATCCTTAAATTAAGTGCATACCATTATTACATCAAGACTACACTTCGTAATCGGATAAGGGATGAATGGTTAAATGATTGTTTAGTAACTTATATTAAAAAAGATGTATTTGATAGCGTTGATAATAAGACATTATGATGGAATTCCAAAAAATAAGGTATAGAAGGATGACGTTGTAATTATTTTTATTGTAATATACTTTTTTTTATTAAAAATATGTGATTAACTTATTAGTGTCACCCTTCATTGTAATTTATGTAGCTAAGACATTTTAAAAGACTTAAGCGCTCGCTTTAAATGACGGGTTTGTAAAATAATCGCTTCTCTTATTACATCATCAAGATTCACTGATTTCATGAATATTTTTTTGATATATATTTTTTTTTTGTTTATATTCTTTTATTTTTTAATACATTTAAAACTTGCATTAAAAAAAAAAAATTCAGAGCGCTGCCCCTAAACCCCTGAATCTTCCCACCAATGGTGCCCCCCTCAGTAATTTTTTGGGTCCACCCTTGCGACCAATGATATGGGTTTCGCTCTCGATCTCCAAGGCCACGGTCAATCTCAAGGCCTTTGTTCCCAACATTGATCTCATCGCCCAAGACTGCCTGTCCTTGTTTGGATTCGACGATTGCCACATTCAACCCTAATGGTAAGAGCAAGATCTGGCGATTTGAGATAAGAAAGAGAGAGCCCGGAGGTAGATGACTAGATGCAAAGGAAGAAGGCCTCGAGGCATGCATGCAGAGAGGGGGAGATATGGAGGGAGTTTGGTGAAGTTGCAAAAGAGGTCGACTTGGTCATGGCAGAGGAGGCAATCAGGAGAGAGATGAAACTGAAGATAAGGTATGAAGAAATGAAGAAAGAGGGGCATTTTGGTATAAAGAAATTCATATTCCTCTCCAATATTTTATTTATCATTTTCATGTGTTTTGCAAGTTTAAATGGTATTTAAGTGTATTTTTTTCCAAATAAAATTGTGCAGCTACCGTTGCTTTAAATACTTTATCCTAATTCCAAATTGACCTGTCTAATAATGAACTCTTCGACAAAAACAAAAATTAATGAACTGCTAATTACCAAGCGATCTGGCAAATTTTAAATTCTTTCTCTCTTTTTTAGAGGAATCGTTTTCTTAATTTGTTCTTCGTTGCCCATTCATTTAGTCAGAGCCTGCTTTTTCCCCATCACATTCTTCTTCCGATTCTCTCAATTCCCCATCACATCTTCTGTGCCATTTGCATCGATCCCTTCTGCTTTCTGAGATATTTACTCTCTTGCCCTTCGTCAAACCCACCAGCCCTGCCTGCACTCTCCAACCAGATCCATTTTCTGCTTCCATCCACGTTGGGGTATTATTTAATTCAATTTCCCATCACGTTTTCATCTGCTTGCGGATTCACAGAACCTGCAAACCCTTCCTCAAAAGCCCCTCATTTTCTCCTTCATTTGCGTTATTCCTCCGATTAATAGCCATTTATGCAAACTTCTCAATCTCGAAGAAGATTGTCGTAATATCATTGACTGTGCATATACTTTGGCATCGTCGGATACCAGAAAAGAGAACTTTTTTGTTTTTCTTTTTTCTGGGTCCTTCTCAGAGTTGCATTTTTGTGCTACTTTTTTTTTACTGGGTGCACAAATGTTGGGTGCCGGATTACAATTTGGACTCTCCCGCGGAGAAGATCGGTTTTATAATCCAGTGAAGGCACGTCGGTCTGCTCTGGAGAATGATAGACTACGTAGAGCTCACAGCGATTTGACGGCTAGTCGTTTAGAATCTGATGAAGCCAAAAAGTCAGTTTGTGTACCTGTGGTGAAACCATTGAGTAATTTAGAGCGGTTCCTGCAGGCGATCGCGCCGTCTGTGTTTGCTCAGTACCCCTCTAAGGTTACAATTCTTACTAGCACTCAGTTTGATTTCTTAAGTTGGGTGGGTTTTATTTATTTATTTTTCTCTTGTTCTTTCATTGGTTGGTCACTAGAAGGAAGTTAGCATAGGCGAGTGATAAAATTGCTTTTCATTGATTTCTCATACTCTGATTAGGCATTTGTAACATACCAAATCTATGTGAAATTTAAAAAGAAAAAGAAAAAAAGAATCATAGCTTTATGTAGTTTTGAATGAACTGAAGGAATGAGGAGCAAACTTTAGTGAAATATTTTAGGAGGAATCAATTTTCTGGTAATTTGTTATTTGCTGCATCACTTATGGATGGGTGTCTGGCACCATGTGCTTTTTATCTACTGTTTGTTAATATCTATTTGTACTGCTATCTGGATATTGCAGACGACCATGAAAAGTTTCAAGGCATGTGATGGAGAGTTTCTACCTTATTTTGTTCTTGGTGATTTGTGGGAATCTTTCAGGGAGTGGAGTGCATATGGTGCAGGAGTGCCCCTTGTACTTAATGATAATGATAGCGTTGTTCAGTATTATGTTCCCTATCTTTCTGGAATTCAAATTTATGTGGATTCTGTGAAACCATCTCCAAAGTCAAGGTAACTGTAAACCCTGTTCAAATGATATGTATTAATGTATACTTTTTATTTTTCTTTTTAAAGTTAGAGTGCGTTATTGAATGCTTGGTTGTCATTTGTTTATCATTCTTCAAAATTTTCCTTTTCTTTCAAAGTTTTGATACATGATGTTCTCTTTTATATTGCGATGGCAGTGCCAATGACATGATAATTAGGCGTATTGTAAGTCTTCAGCAACATTTTTTATTTTT
This sequence comes from Acacia melanoxylon, assembly GCA_019022615.1. NCBI lineage: Eukaryota > Viridiplantae > Streptophyta > Magnoliopsida > Fabales > Fabaceae > Acacia > Acacia melanoxylon. The sequence goes on from JAFJYJ010000037.1 coordinate 3,875,410, forward strand.
TCCTTTAGTTGCCTTCTATTTCATTGCTTTCCCTTCCTACACTTTATGCTTAATTATGTTGTTGTCATTTTATTATTTGTCCCTCGTAGATGTACTACCAGCTTGTTTCTACTTATTCCCTTTAAAATGGAAATTGAATTCTTTATCATGGTATTCTATGTGAGTAGAATATGCGAAACAGTGTGAGTGCACATGGACCTCAGGGAAACTCTGTAAATATAGTGCCAATTTTGATAGCAAATTGGCCATTGATTGTGTCTGTGAATTAATCAAATACACCTTTAAATGTTGATTGTTGCTGTATCAAATGCTTTTGATCATATCATAGAAATCAACCGAATTGGCCAATGTTGAAAGCTCACTTTCTGACTCTGTCTTTCTCTCCTGCGTTTCTTACTATTAATTTGGTTCACTGGCTCTAATTTTTCAATACTATTGAATTGTCACCACAGCGAAAAGTATTTCACTTTTATTGTATAGAACAATAATGTGTGTGTTTCACTTTTTGACAGGCGACTGGGTGAGGATAGTGACACTGATTTCAGGGACTCAAGTAGTGATGGTAGCAGTGATGGTGAACCTGAAAGAGGATTGAAATATTTGAGGGACCAAAGAAATCTTCATCCTTCAGAGGAGTTATCTCATCAGATGGATAGATTATCCTTGAGAGACCACCGTAATACCCCTCAGGATGGCTTTTCTAGTGATGAAGGTGAGGCAGTCAATTCTCAAGGCTACTTAATTTTTGAGTACCTTGAACGGGACCCTCCTTATAGCCGTGAACCTTTGGCTGACAAGGTGTGTTAACTCTTGATCTTGGCTTTCTACTCAGTCAGTTACTCTGAAATCAAGTTGTCATTCATTATCATTAGCTCCCTTTGATTTAGTCTTTTGATTATATCATCCGTTTGTGGCTTGGGACAGATATTGGACCTTGCTTTTCGTTTCCCTGAGCTGTCCAGCCTTAGAAGTTGTGATATACTACCTTCCAGTTGGATTTCTGTGGCATGGTACTATTTCTTACCACTTTGCTTTTTTGACCAGCTTATAGATGTGCGAGCAACTCAATTTTCTTCTCTACTTGTAGGTATCCTATTTACAGAATACCGACTGGACCAACACTGAAGGATCTTGATGCTTGCTTTTTGACGTTTCATTCTCTTCATACACCTATGGGAGGTAGGATGTGATTCTTCATTTCTGTTGCACTGAATTTGTGCTCTGTAATGAAATCTTAGAAAAATAATTAAGGGCCATGAGATTGCTGTATATTGCTAGAGGTTAATGAATGAACATCTTTATTAATATCCATGACCAGTGGCGGAGCCACATTGTTTCCTATGGGTGCAAGTGCACCCATAAAAGATACCCTTAATTGGGGGAAAAAAAATTCGGGTCTCTTGAATATGAACATACATTCACACAAATCATAAATATGCATGCTTAGGATTTTTAATAAAATAAGAAAGAACCAAAGAAAACCTAATAAAAATAAATTAGTAAAATATCATAGTATATGTGTGGCTACTAGTTTTGAAAGTCCAATCTGACTTTTGCAAAACTCGGTTTTGGTAATGTTTATTTGAGTAACTCAAAAATGACTTTTGAAAAATGGAATATTAACCTAAAATTAGGTTTTGCAAATGGTAAGAGTGTTACTTCTAGGAAATTGGTTTTTAAGAACGAAAACTGGGTTTGGCAAACTAGCAGCCTCACATACACATAAATGTTTCCTAATTTTCCTTCAGTGAAATATACCTGTATCTTCTTGAGTATAGTTTATTCTTGCATTTGATATTACTTAGTTGACTCTTGATTATTATTTTTTTATATTAAATTGAAGTTTTCTTTTCTCTTCTGGTCTATATTCTTTTGTTTTTTAATGTATTTAAAACTTCCTTAAAAAAAATATCGGGGGCGCTACCCCCGAATCCCCCCATTAATTGTGCACCCACAAATATAGAATCCTAGCTCCACCACTGTCCATGACAAACAATTTTTTTTTTTTCCTCCAATCAGTTGCATTTATGAGATTGAACATGCATTTTTCAGGTTCGCAAGGAGGCCAGGCCCCAATACTGACATGTCCTAGTGAGATGGATGGCATCCCCAAAATGTCTTTACCTGTTTTTGGTCTTGCTTCATACAAGTTCAGAGCATCTATGTGGACTCCAAACGGTGGATATGATTGCCAACTAGCTAGTGCTCTCTTGCAGGCTGCTCATGATCGGTTAAGAGAGCTTCAGGTCAATCACCCAGATTTTCTGTTTTTCTGTCGGTGATGCCATGAACTTGGATCTTACTTTGGCTGTTAAGTAGCAGTCCTAGCTTGGTCCCTTTTTCAAATGCTAGATTCAAAGTAAATCCAGAGTTTCTCACTAAATTTGATGGGAAGAAAAAAGCATTAAAAGAAACTGGTAAACTCTTTCCCTGCTTTGATTATAAAAGCAGTGAAGCTTTGGACAAGCATATCTATAAAGGCTCCTCTGGGGATGTGTTTATGGTGTATGTGCAGAGTTTGAGAAGCTTTACAAGTGCTGGATTATACATATGGTCCATCAATTGTTACTGGGTCTTTTGGAACTATATTTATGATTAAGTTAAGCGAAGAGGGTGTTTTTAATCCTTATTTCCTGATCAACAGTAGGGTCTAGCTTTAATTTATGGGGGAATTTTGACAGAAAAAGCATGTTAGATCTGCTTTAATTGCCCCAGATATGTTGTTGAATTATATGTAAAACTTGTTTTAGACTAGTTTTGGTACTAATAAAATTGTTGTTAGTAGGATAAAATGTTGGGTGTAAAATGATTTTCATGATTATGTTATGGTTGATTTTAAGATGATGGTGATGTTCATACTTGGGAAATCTTGAATCAACTCTCATCAGTAACATCATCTTGGTAGCAAAAGCCTGCCTCAACAAAAACCATTCGAAATTACTTTCTGCTATCTCAACAATATTTTAATTTCACGAATAAAGTAATCTACAGTGTGTTTGTGGAGGAGGGGAAATATCAAAATCTTGAATTTGTTTCTCAGCTGATTCTCCATTTTCTTTGCGGTTGCTGTTTTATGCCAGCAATTTTTTTTTTTTTTAAAATAAATTATTTCATGTAACCCTTTATGAACAATGCTTTGTATAATTATGTATTGCATTGTTGCTTGAAACTAAGACACCAAAATGCCCCAAACACTATAATGTCAATGAAATGGTCTTACCAGCCGTTCAACAATTGCTTTATAATTGATCTGTTCTTACTAAATTTCATCTATTTTATGTTCAATTTAGAGTTACTTGACCAATTTTGTCATGTCAAAGGGATTTTTTAGTCTAGAGATATTTAATTTTAAAATAAGAATTTATATATTTAATTTTAAATTGCTTCTTAAAATTAAATGTAATATTAAGATTAAGTTGTAAGGTTGCCTTTTTCCCCCTTACAATTTCTGATCTCTAGTGGGTCTGAATAAGATTCAAACCATGATGAAATTTTGACCATCTTCAAAGGAAAAAAGACAAATGGATTTCACAGTATTCTCAACAAATTCTTCGATTTCTTCCAGAAGCAGATGGAATCATTTGCTTCTCACAATTTGGTGAATAGTTGGGGCCTTAAGGAATATTCACTCTGGTTATTAATGTAATATCTATTTACCTAGTTTGAGTAGATTAAAGAAATTAGTTAATTTGATGAGTTTGTTTTAAAACGTTCTAATCATCTTCTTTGATTCCTTTCATCTCTCTTTTACTTGATTATCATTGAGAGAGCATTGACAAAGATAAATTACAAAAATATTGACATATATGGAAAATAAGTCTTATATTTTAGGACCAAGATTAATTTCTCAATTAGATTCTATGTGCGTTCAAAGAAATGCTCTGCTTGTCTTACTCGTTCTGTTTGAAGAAATGAATGTGTAGAAACCAATCCAAATTGGATGAAATGAATGAACTGCAATGAAATCAAGTTCTCCTTTCTCTCAAAATTAACATAAGCAGCAAACTATTACTATGAAATAGACAGTTGTAGAACTTATCTACTTAACACTTGAACAAACATTTTATGATACTACACCATACTTATAACACCTCAGAACATCTAATAGCTACATTGAACAAACATTTTAAGACGGAGAAAAACACAATACAACCGGCTAGACCTCAAACGAAAAAAAAGAACCCAGAAACTGTAAAGCCATTAAAATTCATGTTTGGATTTAACCCCATTTCTTTTGAAGAAGAAAGGTTTCAACAAGTGGGAAATGGTGAAGCACAAGCATCAGCAACCTTTCTAGCGTTAGGAGAATTAACAAGCTTCTGGAGATTAGGGTTCTTCATGTAACCACAAAGGCAAGGCCTTTGTTCTTTGAGTTTCGTGCAGCACAGAGACGTTGGAGGTGTTGATGAAGTGATGGCACTCGCACATGCACTGAGCTGAAGGGCATTGCAGGTCACTGCCATTGAAACCTCTGTTTCTGAACAAAACAGAGCAAGCATCACCCATATCAACTTCACATATGATATCTTCATTTTCTGAGAATTAATAAAGAACAAGACTTTGGTTTCAGAGTTTAATGAATGTGAGGCTCAGATGGATAAATGAGTGGAAATGTGTTGGCGATGAGAGGTGAGGTGGGTTTCTTCACTATTTATAGAGAAAATTGAAATCACTTTGTGGATGTTGCTGTAGCAGAGCAGGCATGCTTATGAATAGATAGTCTCTTTACTAAGAAATCTCTAGATAGACAAAAAGATGAACAAATAAAATTTACTACCTCTAGTCGCTGGTATAAAAGCTAATTGATATAGGATATAAGACCCAAATCCATTTTCTCTCTCAAATTTATAATCATTTCTCTAAATTCTGAAGCATCCCTCTTCATTATATATATTAAGGGAGTTTTATGAGAGGGTAGTCATAATTTAAAATAATATTTTAAGAAAATCAACTCATATTAATTATAAATAAATAACTTAACTAATTACTTTAATATACTCAAATTAGTTAAATAGCTATCATGTTATGGACAAGATCTAGTATTATACATAAAGATGTGAAAATTAATATACTTTTAAGGGAACAAAAGATATTTGGATTAGTGGGTTTTTAGTTTGATTATGCCAAAATTTCTATTGTTTGTTTCGATATGTTATATGTGATCATATTACGTCATTTGATTCATATTTTTATTCATCGTTGATTCACTCAAAATGATACTCCTTCCGTACTTTTTTATAGGAAACATTCTGATTTTTAATATAAGGAATTAATCTATTTTGTCAAATTTTAAACAGAATTTTTCATCTATATCCTCATTAAATATATGTCATTATCATCTTTCTGCGATAAATTTTCACCTATTATCTCTCACATGCTCTTTCTCAACAAAGGTATAATAGGAAAGAAAATACAAAATCTACACAATTATTATTTTTAACTAATATTTTAAATCATGTGATTTTAGTAATTTTTCATTAAAAAGGAGTGGAGGGAGTACATAATGATGACAAAAGTATACTTTTAAAATTTAGACGAAGTTCTATTTTAATGATTCAACTTTAAAAATGTGTGGTTAGTCACTTTAAGTTAACACAATTAACTTTACTAATGAAAATGACGAATCAACGAATTTAAAATGCTTACGTGCCCAAATTTTAAATATTTAATATAATTGTTTTATATTTAAATTCTAAAATGGTCTTCTAGAAAGACATGTCAACATTTAAATTTGCTAAGTCGGCATTTTCTGTTAGTGAAATTAACAGTATTAACTTAAAATACCTAAAAATACACTTTTTAAAGTTAAAAAACTAAAATGGAACCTTGTTTAAACTTAATAGATTTAAAAGATACTTTTTACCATAATGATGTTAGAAATGTAGAAGTGAGATCGAAATTAAAAGAAAATATTTTTTTCCATAATAAAACCAAAAATTCAAAAAGTAAGGGAAAATGACATTTCAACGGTATATGATCAAATTAATGACATTTAGGTTTCTGAAAAATTGATTACAGAGTTTGTCCAGTGATGTAAAGCTATATATGCTAGATTTTTTTAGGTTTTGAGTTTAGTCCAGAAGAAGTCGCTTTGTGTTGGGAGAGACGATCACAAACCTCGATCGGATACTTAGATAATAATATTAAAAAAATGAATTACAAATTTGATTCAGACAATTGCTTATAATTCAGATTTTCGAATTTAAATTTTTTTGAATCAATATTCTCAACTCATTTATTTTAAAAAATTATTAAAAAATTAAAAATAATCAATTCAATATTGCCATCTTCCCATAACTATGTTAACTCAATAGGCTAAAAAAGGTGAAGGCATGGAGCTCATAGCTAATGTTTTAAAAGCCAGACTAAAAGACAAGTTAGAAAAATCAGCGGGTCATAGTTCAAATGGTTGAAATAGTCGAGCCACTCGTTCAAGCCAGTGATATTATTATTAAATAAAAATTAATACTATATATGTAATAATATAAATATACAACATGCCTAATGAAAACAATAGCATTAAATCTGGATGACTGTTTTGTAATGCTTGTTGATGATTTTTTTTCCCCTCGTATTGAATGAATAGAATTATTAAAAACTTAAAAGTAATTAATTCAACATTGTCATCCTCCCAAAACTATATTACTTCATCTGGTTTTTTCTTTAGCAACTTTTTTTTTTATTGCGCAAAACTAATTGGCAGTTAAGATTGGTTAAAAGCAACAATTAAGTTAACAAAAGTCACGTTTATTCAACATATGCCCCAATTTATGAAAAAAGAAAAAGAAAGAGATTGAGTAAAAACTATGAGGAAGAATGAGTATAAAATATGAGAAAGAATGAATAATAAATGACTGAATGAATGGTGAGAGGAAAATAATTAATATAAAGATATGTATTTAATAGGGATAGAAAAGGAAAAAAATATTTTAAAATTTTGAGACAAGGAAAAAAGTTGTTTGCTTATACCCTCTCCGTCCTTATATATATATATATATATATTTAATATATTTAATGGGCTTGTCCCTAAATGTAAGATCTCTTCTGAATTTGTTTCAATAATAAATATATTTTTTCTCATTTTTCCTTCAATTAATTATTATACTACAAATTTTCTATTTCATCATTTTGTCTTCCTCACCCATTCATAAATATAAGCATTTTTAGGAGAAAAAAAGAAAGTAAATTTCCTACATAATTATTACAATTAATTGTTTTTATAGTTTGAAATGCTTATATATATATATACCACTTTGCTCTTATTTATAAGTCCATTTTGATCAAAAAAAATTATTCTTATTTATAAGTTCAATTTCATGTAATAAATGAGATTGCGATAATTTTATCCATATTAATTGTATTCATGAAGATAAAGAGAGAAGAAAGAGTTAAAAAATACTCAATCATAAATTAAGAAAAAATTAAAAATTTATCCATAATTATTGAGTTAACTACATTTTTTTTTTGATACATGAGATTTGATGAAAATCAAATTATAAAGAGAGAGAGAGAGAGAGTACTAAAGACCCGCTTCAAAAAAGAGAAACTTACTTATAAAGGGTGGAGGATGAAGAAACCCTATAGGCTGAGAAAAAAGGTAGACAGGGATGACTCATCATAACATGGTTTTGCGGAGCACTTTGTTCCCTTAATTGCCTCTTTTGAGCTGCTTTTATTAGAGTAGGGACGCCTTCCTAGCTGCTATTGCCTCCATCATTATTCACTAATACTCTCCCTCACCTCTTATTTATAAAACTCGTTAATCAAATTATGCAGTTTAAAAAGCAGATTAAAATTAACATACGCATCATCAACCGTTTAACTAATGCAATATATATAATTAATGAGAAATATAAAAAAAAAATCATTCAATGTTGAGATAGTTTTTGTGGGGCTTTTATAAAAAGGATTAAAACAATTTAAATATTGAGTTTTTATAGAAAAGAGTAGAGGAGTATATCAGTATAATCAAAACCAGTATTAATTTCTATTGGAAACTGATGAACCTCAAATAGAGTCCAGTCCACAAAATATTTTGTATATGAAATATGAATGGCAATTCTTTCTTTCATTTAAAAAATGTCAAGTATCAAGTCACAATTAATCTTGAATATAGAAGTGGAGGAAAAGTTTAATGGAGAGTTTCTGTAGCATGTCACGCTTAATTACTCCTAATTAGCCACTTTCGGCGATGCGAAATGTGTAATTAATTAAGACTCATTGGGTTTCGTTTCGTTTGACCTTTGGTCAAATTCATGAGCCCTTCCTATCATGACCTTCACTGTTTTACCATAAACTTTAGGAAAAATCACATTTAAGACTCAAAACAACGAGTTAATTGCAGTCAGATTCTCTTTTTTTTTTTTTAAAAAAAAATGAAATGTAAAATATGAATTTAAACGATTTACAAACAGGAATCTCAATTGCAAATTGAGAGTTATATTTAAAACATAAATGTATTACCTGCATTTTAGACTTCTAAATTTACAATTGCTTGGATCAATATTTGCAACTGGAATAGCTAGCCGTTCACAATAAGATTTTGAATTTGAGAAAAAAGGGTAACAGTATTTGGAAGAATTCGACTATTTATTCACAGGGACTTGTGTCCTCATGACAAAAGCAAAGGAATCAATCAATTTAGGGATAAATATCAATTTTGTTTTTGGTTTTGAAACACCCAACACCCGGAAGTTTTTTTTTTTTTTTTTTTTTGCCCCGAAAGTTTACAAACGTAAAGAATCTTGCCCATCGTTGATCTTGAGTTGTTGGATTGATCATTTTTTGTATCATTTTTGCCCCAGAAGTTTAAAAAATTTGCTCATAAAAAAACTTCTAGTACAAAAATGATACCAAAAAAACTTCTGGATGTTAAATGTCTCTTAGTCAATACTTTCGTGGCAAAAATGAAATTTAACCCATCAATTTATTATCCAAATAAACTATTACATGTATTAGGCTCATTTACATAATGGAGCCTGCCCTGGTCCTTTGATACTTCCATCCGTTGCGTCCAGTGACAGAGCTTGACATAAATATTTGGGGGGTAAATGTATACTTATTAACTAATTAAAAAGAAAAAAATATTTGGGGGGCCAAATGTATAAATTTTTGGGACAAATATATAAATTTTGAGGTCAAATTATAAAAATAATCTAATTTTTATTAAATATTTATGATTTTTTTTTTTTTGGGGGCCATGGCCCCCACTAGTCATTGAAAAGCTCTGTCCTTGGTTGTGTCTAAACAGCGCCATTTTGGCTCAAAAAAACTGAAGTTGCACCTTTTTAAAAAAGAAAAATATTTAAAGTCTCGACAAGACTAAAAAAATATGCTTCAGAATATCTTTTCAAGATCCTAAAATAATTTTTTAGGATCATAAAGTATTTTTTCAGTATCATAAAATATTTTTTTAATACCAATCAGTACCCTTAAATATATAAATTTTTTTTTTTTTTAAAAAAAGGACGCAGCTTCAGTTTTTTGAGCCAAAACGGCCCCATTTAGACGCAACGAATGGGAGCATCAAAGGAAGGACAGGATCCTCACATAATGGATCAATTTAATGCATGATTATATTGTTTCCTCTTCGATATGATTGAGGTTCATACTTATACGTATAAAAGAAGTCACTTCAAAATAAAATTATTGGATAGTGGTTCTTCCCTTATCAACTTAATTAATGATCTAGTATCATATAATTATATATTATCTACATAAAAAAAAAAAGTAACTAATTACACAGTGTAATGGGGATCACGAATTACAACGATATATAATCATAATCAATTGGAACTTGGAAGAATGAATGTATTAATAAGTGATACTGGGGTCAAAAAATTGAACGAAACGATACTGTATGTAATGATGATGTAATCATCAACAAAATCAATATCATTATTATTCAAGAATTTCAACTTTCAAGTTAAAACTTTTTTTATACCTTCCCGTAAACCCACCCTAATAAGAAATTGACTCCAAAATTTTGGAAAACTTATTTTGAACTTAACTGAGTCGGACATGGTTCCTCATGTATTAATATTTGTTCTTTGATATTAAATCATGTGAAAAGGCAATGGAGTTGAGTCAAGCAGAATATGAGTTAGTTCATCACAAGGTGATGAACTAAGATTGGAATACCTGCATAGAGAGATATTAGCATTTGGTACGCAATAGTACCTCTAATGAAAAGATATTTGCGCCTCTATAAGAAATTTAAAAATTTAAAATCAATAATAAGTGAGCCGTGTACATGAATTTAAAAAGGGTTTGTTGAGCACCTCATTGCTATGTCATAATAAATCTGAACACTTGCCCTGGATTGACTTCCATATCATAATTGTTCTAGTGAATAACTAAAGAAAATAGAATAGATCCATAGGTGGGAGATAGAAGAGAAAGAAACTTGGATTCACAAAAACTATGTGGATAGAAACTAAAAAAGAAATATCGAAGAGTCTTTCGGATAGTTTAATAAATCTTATTGTAGTTCATACCTCTTATTTTTTATGAAGAGAATGAATCTTTTTATCGAATGATCAGAAAAAGATGGGTTCGGACCTCTTACAGGAATGATTTGGAAGATCCAATATTCCCTTTTTATGTGGAAAATGCATGTATCAATAATTATGAATTTACGTATGGACAATTTCTCAATATCTTGTTCATTTGCAACAAAATATTTTCTTTGTGCGGCGGCAAAAATAAACATTTTTTTTAGAGAGATACTATTTCGCCAATCGAGTCATAGGTATATAACATATTCATTCCTAACGATTTTCCAAAAAGTGGTGACAAAAGGTATAACTTGTACAAATATTTCCATTTTTCAATTCGATCCGAGTGAGTGCATGTCAATTTTGAGAGTTAAAAAAAAAGTTTATGCATGCAGAGTCAAAGTTCATGTATAGGAGTCATATGCAATTTAATCATTAGCTGTATAATTTAATTAAACTATAGGGTGAAGGGTCAATTTTACACACGACTTTTGCCTCAGGGAGCACCCAGCACTATGACCTTTTTTCTGGATCAAAAATACACACGACGTTACGTTTTGGGAGCGCCCAGCACCACGGCCGTTAGTTGACCGTCAACTTGGATGAAAGTGAACAGTAACGCAGGTGAAATTACACTTTTGCCCTTAGTTTTAGGTGAAATTACCATTTTGCCCCTTAGTTTTAAATATTATAAAAAAAATTAGAAAAAAATTTAGGAAAAAATTCAAATAATTCAAAAAAAAAATTCAAAAAATTCAAAAAATTAGGGAAAAATTAAAATACCCCCAGCTAGTGGGCCCCACCAGTTCTTAGTCAGACTTCACACATCGATTAGATTTATCTCTCGTATGGAGAATTGACAAGAAGATTATCTTAATTAATTAATTAATATTTTTTTTAATGAACAAATTTTTACTCTAGTGCATCTTCAACAACCGCATGTGCCCATGTATATACAACTCCTCCTCCACCAGTTGGTTATCCGCCGCCGCCGCCGGCGACGGTTGCCGGTGGTGGGGCCCACTGGCGGATGTATTTTAATTTTTCCTTAATTATTTGAATTTTTCTAATTATTTGATTTTTTTTTTTTACTTTTTTTCGAATTATTTGAATTATTTCTAATTTTATTTTTCAAATTTTTTGAATTTTTTATTCCACTTCGCCGTGTCAGGTCCAAATCGCCACGCAAATTGTTCCATCCAAGTTTGACGGCCAACTAACAAATTGTGGTCTTTGGGCGCTTTCAAAACGTAACGTCATATGTATTTTTTATCTAGAAAAAAGGTCGTAGTGCTGGGCGCTCCTTGAGACAAAGGTCGTGTGTAAAATTGACCCTTCACCCTAAACTATAAGCATTTAATTATTCTTAATTACCAATAGTTTTTAATTACTAGAATATAATGTAAGAAGAAGAAGAAGAAGGGGATAGGTTTAGGTACGTGAGAAGGAGGGAATTTCTAAAAAGCTTGAAGTGCATGCAAAAGGCATACCTTTCCTCCATGAATCTATCTCTATGTAATGAATTTATATTAAAATCTTTGTTTCCAAGTTTAGAACAACCCTACCAAATTAACATATATATAGCGTTCATGGATCATACGAAATGAATCATTCAGCATTATCATCATCGTCGTAAAGAGAGGAAAATTATATAATCAAATACAAGTTTGGATATATCTCAAAATAGTCAGCACCATGAGAAAACGTTCTTCTTATGAATCTTCAAAACAGCCCAAGCTTTTTGGCTATGGCAGATCGCTGCACGCCGTCCTTGGTGACGGAAAGAGTAAGACACTTTCTAGCTTTATATATATGAAAACTCAATTTGAATATGCTGGTTAATTAGACTATTGAACTAGTAAACTGCCTCTGATTAGTCTGGTCAAAAGTTTTGGACATGTCGTTTTGATTGGATTGCTCAAACATATATATTTTTCCTTAATCGCGCCTGAAACAACACTATTTTGAGTTTTAAAAAAATTAGAAACCCATCATATTTATACTTTACTAACCTTATTTTGTATGATTACATGTTATTTATACTTGAATATTCTATTTTGGCATCAAAGAAGCAGAATAATTAACAAGAAGAATGAATATGAATATGCAGTGGCAGATATAATGCTATGGAAGGATAAAAAGAAGACAGGTGCCCTAGTTGGAGCATTCACCTTCATTTGGTTCCTCTTTGAAGGCTTGGAATATCCTTTTGTTACCCTTCTCTGTCACCTACTTGTCGCCTCCATGCTCCTCCTCTTCCTCTGGTACAACGCCGCCGGACTCATCACTTGGTACGCAAGCAAATTCATATATATATATGGTCATTTAAACCAACAATACTTGAATATGACTCAGCTATTTATCCCTTATTAGATGGCCATTTCCTTCTTTCTTCTTTATCAATGGCGATTGGTTTGAATGAATGAATTACTCTATAACCTTTTAAATAAGGGTTAATGTGTAATTTTACTAACAAAGTTCTTCTTGAAAGGCGTCTAGCACAAATAAATTTTGGAAGGGACAAAAATACCAATAAACAATTTAAAAGGATGCAAATTTACCAAAACCGTTAAATTTGACTAAACATCCGTTAAATTATAAATAAATAAATAAAACTCTAACGGCGTTTGGTCAAATTTAACAGTTTTGGTGCATTTGCATCTTTTTAAATTGTTTATTTGTATTTTTACTTATTCCAAAACTTATTTATACTAGATACTCATACTTTATTGGTAAAATTACACATTAACCCTTTAAATAAAGTCATAGATTTAACCTTAAAACCTGACAATACTCGGATCTATTATCAGATAGCATAAAGAAAATTAATATTTGATGATCGTTCTTCTTAATTGGCAGGGATCCCCCCAGTGTTCATGATCTTCAAATCTCAGAATCCACAGTCAAACACTTGTCTGCAAGACTCAACTGGTTCTTGAGGAAATTCTATGAGATCTCCGTTGGCAAAGATCTCTCTCTTCTTTGCGGTACTACTCATAATTAAATTAAAATTCAAATATTGATTATATATTTTGATTAATCCTCAAATATCCTTATTACTTAATTTTAAGTGTTTTTTTATTGTTCAGACGATCGCTGGTCTGTGGATCTTGTCAGCCATTGGCAGCTATTTCACCACTTTGAATCTGACGTACTTCGGTAAGATCTGAAACTGATGATCTATATATATGCATCATAATTAATTAAGAAATTTTATTATTCAGCCCTATTAATTAAGTAATGATTACTATTGTTTTTGTGTAATATTGAAGTGTTTCTGTGCATGGTGAGCTTACCTGTGATGTACGAGAGATATGAATATGAGGTGGATTATCTGGCAAGCAAAGGCAATCAAGACTTGAGAAGATTGATGAGCACACTCGATTCTAAAGTTCTCAACAAGATTCCAAGAGGACCCGTCAAAGAAAAGAAATATAAATAATTTAAAAGAGAAGATAATATAATATTGTATTGAAAAATTTCATTTTGTGTGTTTAATTTCCCATTAATTACTTTAATTCAGTCAAATATGCTCATGTTCATGTATTAGCTCGATTTGTAAATTTCTAACAATGCCTTGAAATTATGATTGATTGAATCTTTGCATGTGTTCCTGTAGAAAGAATAGGAACGTGAAATGGGAGTAATATACACGGTTCATATACATATAATTGCAATATTTCAAAAGTTTTCATTTCTTTTGAATGTATTATTGGTTCAAGCTCTGAATTATATTATTCTTATGGCTTATGGCTTTGTATATATATAGGGAAATTGACCAAAATAAGGAGAGAGAATTTTTTTTTTTAACCAAATTACAACACTTTAAAAAATATTTTCTAAAATAAGCGATCAAACACGTCGGTTGATCGACATTTTCTAATGGCGTCGGTCAACGACGCCACTACCTGTGGTCGACACCATTGGACTAGTGGCGTCTTTCCACAAACGCCACTCCAATTCAATATATATTGAATTGGACGCCAGGTGGCGTCCATTTTCTTTTCTTTTTTTTTTTCTAAAAAAAAATATAATTATATTTAAATAATAAGAATTATAATTAATTATAAATAATAATAAAAGTAAATAATAATTTTATTAATAATTAAGGGAATTAAAATATTTAACATTTATTATAAACCTTATGATACAAGACTATAGAATATGATATTCTTACTATCATTTTTGTTACTACTAATGTTACTACCATTTTTCCAACGTTAGATCAAAATCTCATTTACCTTTATAATTTCTCTGTCCTATTAAGATTATGATCTAACGGTGAAAAAATGATAGTAACATTAGTAGTAACAAAAAATGGTAGTAACATTATCATATTCTATAGTCTTGTATCTTAAGGTTTAAAATAAATGTTAAATATTTTAATTCTCTTAATTATTAATAAAATTATTATTTACTTTTTTTTTTATTATTTATAATTAATTAGAATTATTATTATTTAAATATAATTTTAATTTTTTTTAACCAAAAAAAAAAATGGACGCACGTCCAATTCAATATATATTGAATTGGAGTGGCGTCTATGGAAAGACGCCACTAGACGCCACTAGTCCAGTGGTGTTAGACCACTGGTAGTGGGCGCGTTGATCGACGCATTAGAGGTGTCGATACCAACCGACAAGGTTTGATCGCTTTATTTTAAAATATTTTTTAAAGATTAGTAATCTGATAATTTTTTTTTCTCTCTCTCCTTATTTTGGTCAATTTCCCCCTATATATATATATCTGACTTTTGAGACTTTAATGTTCCTTTTTTTCCCACGAGACTTTAATATTTCATAGCAATCATTCTATCATCCATATATTGTTCGTTCTTACATACACACAAGTATAATCTATTGGCCAACGAAAAAAATCCGTGTGGCAGTTTTAAATTTCACCCCCTTAGTTAATTTTTATTTTTAAAAAAATCATTTTTATGTGTACAGAATATATAATCAAGATAATATTTTGACTAGGGCAAAAAAATGAATCGGTCTCAGAAGTTCTTAATAATTATAAAGTGCTATCAGTCATACTTTTAGACATTATCCTTTATAACCGGTTTAAATGTGACGCTCTAAGAAGCATATTTGGTACTCCCTCCGGTCCTAATTATAGAACATATTTAACCGATTTTGGGGAGATTAAGGTGAGAAGTTAAATTAATTAATTTTACTTATTTTCCTAAAATGCCCTTATATAAATTTAAAATAACATAAGTAAAATTGAATTAACAACATCTACTACATACCTCTCCAACTTAAAATTTTCCTTTCCACACGCTTTTTAATTGAAATAATGGTTTTGCTATATACATATATGCGTGTATAGATGTATACATATAGATACACTACACACACACACAGTATATATGTATAGTTATAGATATAGATACACACACATACATATACATACATACAGGGGCGGAATTAGGGGGGCTAGGGGTAGCCCCCCCCCCCCAAAATTACAAAGTTGGACCCAAAAGTATAGGGAACTATGCTTTAGCCTCATAAAAATTTCAACATTTTCACTTTAGTCCCTATTAAAAAGTCTCATGGAGGGACTAAACTGAAAATGTTGAAATTTTTATGAGGCTAAAGCATAATTTCCAAAAATTGTGGGTTCAATTCTGTAATTTTCTCCCCCTAATTTCAAATACTTATTCTACTGGATTTTATTCTGTAATTTTCCCCCCCCTAATTTCTATTCCTGGCTCCGCCCCTGCATACATATATCTACACACATTTATATGAATACACACACACAAATATATATATATATATAGACACACAAACACATATATATATATGTGTGTGTGTTTATATATGTACGCACACATATATATTGACAGGCACACACGCACACAGATATACATATATGTATACACACACATATATACACAGACACACACACACACATATATATATATAACTCACATATATATATATATATATATATGTGTGTGTGTGTGTGTCTATATATATGTGTGTTGTGTATATATGTATGTATATTTGTATATAGACACACACACATGTAATCACAAAAAACCAAACACACTTGAGAGAATAAAATATGAGTATTTTAGGAAGAAGTTGACAAAAATTAGAATGTTGTCTTATAATTAGGACCAAAATCAACTCTCAAATGTTGTCTTATAATTACTATTGTTTAGCTGAAATATTGAATAAGGTTAAAGTAAAAAATATGTACACTACAGTAATACTGTAATGAAGGGAAGGAAAAAGGGAAAAGGAAGACAGCTTAATTGCAATAAATGTGGGAAGCAATAATGAAAGGAAGATATTTGAGGAAAAGGAGAATTCATACAAATTAAATCACGGGGTCACCTATTTATTTGGGAGATAGGATATTGTCATTACCAATTTTAGTTACTACCAAGGTCACTATCACTTTTTTTCACAATTAGATCAGAATTTCATCTACCTTTATCATTTCTCTTTCCTATTGAGATTTTGATCTAACGGTGAAAAAAGTGGTAGTGAGTAAAATTGGTAGTGACAATATCTTATCCCATTATTTGGATAAAGATAGTTTTGAACCACTAATTTTCACACCCACCAAACATCTGTATTCCCTAAAATCTACATTAATTAAATACCTTTATATATATATATATATATATATATATATATATATATAACAAAAAAAATAAAGAATGTGGCTGTTAGCCTTCACATAAATTCATTGGTAATGCGTTATTTATTATATATACAAGGCTCCATGAAAGTTATCATAGAAAAAAAGTGTACATAATTGGGGGGGAATTTTATTATGATCATATAGAAGAGGAAGAAAAGGAAGGACTTGTATTGCTTTTAGTTAGTGATAAATGGGGAGGCAATGGAAAGATTTGAAGAAAATAACACAACAAGAAAGTGGTGCTAGCTATATATGGCGATGAAGTTGGAGCAGTAATTGTTGTGTTGTAGCCAGCTTTGTTCATACTCCCACTTCTCTCTGCTCTCATCTTCTTCTGTTCAGATGGCGCCTCCGCCAAAGACACCGCCAGAGCCGCCGCGTCAAAGCCCGATCACAGGTCCTCCGCAATTGCTTGCGGCACTGCCTGTGGTAGTTGATCTGCTTTCACCACCAACCATATCACAGGTTTGTTCCTTATCAAATTGATGACAATGTAGTACCGCCATGTATATTTTGAATCCTACGATCTATGAAAAGAATTTAATTTTATCATTTTGACTACTCTCATAAGTTTCTGTTCCAACCCTTAATAAATAATAATATAAGCACCTCATATGTTGGCCTTTGCATCAGGGTTAATAACACAAAACTACTGAAAAGTTAATCATATTATAATTTCCAAATAATTAAATCAAGATTTTCCAGAGTTCTCATAACAAAAGTCTTGGTATGTTATAACATTAAATAAACTGCATCATAGAAAAACTTGGGGTAGCATAACTTTACTGTATTATTGATTTTTTTTCCCAATGGTAATTACCGGTCCTAATTATAGTAATACTTTTATATTGCAATTCGCATAATAAAAGTGTTCATATAATTACGATTGGAGTAGTACTAATAAGCTACACAACAAATATACTTCTCGAATACAATTATTGGGGGAACCAAAACAAATTTAGTTAGTGAAATAATTATACCAAACAACATCATTCTCAAAGCTGGAATAGCTCAGTTGGTTAGAGCGTGTGGCTGTTAACCACAAGGTCGGAGGTTCAAGCCCTCCTTCTAGCGATTTCCTTTTATTTTTTTCACCCATGAAATGGGCCTGGCAAAATGTCTAAACAAGGCCACTTTGGGCATTATTACGAATTGGGGCTATAGGCCTTGAAAATAGCTAAACAAAGCCATTTTGGACATTATCTTGTCGGGCCTCTCTTCTTTAATTTTGGGCCAAAACACAATCCATTAGGGTGACCTGATGAAATGGGCCTGGCAAAATGTCTAAACAACACCACTTTGGGCATTATTACGAATTGGGGCTATAGGCCTTGAAAATAGGTAGACAAAGCCATTTTGGG
This sequence comes from Acacia melanoxylon, assembly GCA_019022615.1. Classification (NCBI taxonomy): domain Eukaryota; kingdom Viridiplantae; phylum Streptophyta; class Magnoliopsida; order Fabales; family Fabaceae; genus Acacia; species Acacia melanoxylon. Next base: position 3,893,930 of record JAFJYJ010000037.1, read on the forward strand.
CATTATCTTGTTGGGCCTCTCTTCTTTAATTTTAGGCCAACAACACATATCCATTAGGGTGACCTGATGAAATGGGCCTGGCAAAATGTATAAACAACGCCACTTTGGGCACTATTACGCATTGGGGCTGTGGGAATTGAAAGTAAACAAAGCCATTTTGGGCATTATCTTGTTGGGCCTCCTTTCTTTAATTTTGGGCCAAAACACACATCCATTAGGGTGACCTGATTAAATGGGCCTGACAAAATGTATAAACAACCCCACTTTGGGCATTATTACGGATTGGGCTTCTGGGCCTTGAAAATAGGCAAACAACGTCATTTTGGGCATTATCTTATTGGGCCTCTTTTCTTTATTTTGGGCCGAAACAAACATCCATTAGGGTGATCTGATGAAGCATTCATACACTCATGTCTTGAACGTCCTAGATAATCCTCAGTGACGTTAAGGGCTCTTGCTGATCAAGAGTGTTTGGGATTCTCTCCCTTTTCTGTGTAATTTCTTTGCTGTGTACTCTGGCTTCTAGCCTCTTCTTTTTATCCCAAAAAAAAAAAGGTCTTGAACGTCCTTCACCACCAAGCTGCATAGCATAGCATTAGTTTATGAAATTTTAGAAACACAAGGAAAATAACGAGATATTTTCCCCCACTTTTTACATGGAGTCACCCTCCTTAAATTTGTTCCTATCACCATAAAAGATTTATTTTCTTCATTTAAGGCAATAATCTTAAGTACAGCTAGATGGTTGAGTTATGATTCATATAACTCAACCATCTAGCCTTCTTTTCAAATTGTTTCTTCTTCAGATTCATGCTTAATCATAACTTAAACGAGTGTTTGTGAATTAATAATTTTATTGTGAGACCCAGTTGCATGGTCGAGTTATGATAATTTCTGGATTTTTCGTTATGAATTGACAGTTTCATTTTGTGTAAAACAATATTTTATAGTCCCAGGGTGATTTAAATCTGTTTAATAGGTGATAAGATAAATATTTTTCATAAAACTGTTGTAAATCTCAATAATTAAGTTCCAAATTCAAACCTTTTCTTATTATAAATCAGTATTTCATTGTTAAGATCGCTTCTTCTTTCTTGTTGACTAGTTGAAGAAGTCTTTGAAAGGTGTGAATTATTTTCCAGCGAGCCGTGATAGATTTTGTTGGGATATGCTTGTTTTCTATTGGAGTGAGTTGAATCGGATTTGTATGAATTTGAAGCTCTGTTCATAGCAAAATCTCTCTCACAGACACGAGACAAGTCCAAATCATATCAGAAGCGAGAACCTCACATAAAAGACGATGGAGATTGGAGAAACTAAGAGATATCAGTGACTCAGGAACAAATTAAAAGAAGCAGAAAAAACAAGTCAAAACAAAGTAAGATGCAGCAATAATAGGATTTGTATGAATATAAATATACCTGAAAGAGTGAAGAAGAAGAAGAAGAGGGAAAGTCAGGGGTATGGGAGGCATAGGAAAGAGAAGATGTTCTGATCCAGAATGAAGGAAGGACATGGATGGACGCATTCTCTTTCCTAGCTTCCCACACCAATGGCTTTTCCCATTATTCATCACCAACCATTTCTTCCTTATCATTTTTTCCCCTCCCCATCTATCAGCTCCTTTTATATGCATCCCACTCCCACCAAACCCTAATTCAGGGTCATTTTTGGATTTTCACTTCTTCCTCCCCACTCACCTTTATTATTTATAATTTCTTTGCCGCATTATCCCTTGCCTGCTTTTCTTTCTTTATGCCACGCCATTCCCACTAAATATTTATTATATCTATCAACAACGACAACGGATTTCGATTCTCTGATTTGCCATGTCGCTCTCATCCTTAACCCAAAAAACACGTCGTTTTGGGAAAAAAACATCAACCACTTTGCAATATTTTGTCTCCCAAAATTTTTAAAACACTCACCATCTTGCAAAAAATATTTTGTAGTAAACCCAATATCTAGCACCATGCAAACACTTATGAATATTTTTTTTAGTAGCATTCGGTATCAAAGAACAATTTTTTGTGCATTTTTTAGCACTTAACCTTAGATGCTATCTAAAAAAATACTTTTGAGTGCTGAGTGCTAAATACCAGGAGAACACATTTTATACTCATCACTTTGAGGAGGAAAAATGTTACCATTACTCATTTTTCATTATTAGATTGATTTTGAACAGTCATGGTTTAATCAACTTATTACTATGATGATTATCGAATACGAACTAGATACTAGATGCTCTAAAAAAATATTTTAATGATTGTAGCAAACTAGAATAGGCATAGGGGAGAATCCTCATCCAACGACAAAACCACCAACCATATTATTAGGGTCTCAACCAAAATAAATAATATCAGAAAAGTTACATAACTTGTTAATGGTAATTAATCCACTTGTTAATGATTTTTATTTTACTTGTTATTAAACAACTCATTGAACTTTTCAAATATTTTTTTTTTCTTAATTGGGACCTAAACCGACTTTCCCTATTATTTATGCAAATATGACACATGCACACTAGTTCAGTAGCCAATTATATATTGTCCTGTTTATAAAGCATTTTTCACATAGATTAAGAAATTTTTAAACTTTATTAACTCTACTATAAAATTCAACAAATTTTTAACTTTACTCATATTTAATATACATTATACCCCAACAAAAAAGTTATAACAATAATAAATTAAGGGTGAAATTATACATTCATATTAAAAGTTTTTCACTCTGTATGACAAAATATTTCTTCTATCTCTACCTTACATATAGAACCAGATCAAGTTTTATATTGGGTTTAGGGATAATTTTGTCTTGAAGTTTTCCTGGGTGTAATTTTACCTCGGAATTATAAAAAATGGGGCAATTTTACCTATACTATTATCTTAGTTAATTTTGACCGTTAGTTAACTAAATATGCTAAGCTAACAGTTTACATGTTATCTACATTATTTTATTAAGAAGAAAATTCACCCCAAAAATTTAAAATCCAACTTTTAAAAAAAAAAAAGTAGATCACACATAGACTTCTGAAGAAAATTTCCATCTTAACAAAAATAACAGATAATATGTGAATAGTCTGCTTAGATATTTCATCAATTAACAATCAAAATTAACTTAGATAAGGAATAAAACAAAATTACCGTTTTAACCGCAAAATTTTGATACTTTTGACACAAAATTACTTTAAAAGAAAACTTTCAATTGCCACTTAATCCTTTTATATTTAATTTTTCCAGATCTACATAGCTGATGGAGGGAGATAGGGATGGGTTGGGTGATGACAAGGGTCAATTCTTATCAAAAAGAGTCACGGATGTTTAGGATATTGAGTTTTGGATTATCTCTGTTGTTTTTCTAACATTATTTATTATATATTTTCTCTTATTTTTATTATAAAGATCAATTAATAATTATATTTACTTTTTTTATAAGCACTTACTTATTTCTAAAGTGTATTAATTATTTTTTTATGTATGCCATAATTAATAAGGGTTGTGGGTGAGAGTAATCATTAATACTCCTTCTCTTCCTTATTATAAGGCATCAACTAGAAATTGTATTTAGTTTTTTTTTATAAGCAACTTATTTGTTTCCAAAGCACATTAATTATTTTTTTCATGTGTACCCATAATTAATAAATATAGTGGGTGAAAGTAATAATTAATATAATAATAGAGTTTAGTGCAATTAGTATGGAGTAATATTGGAAGTTACTTAATTTGTAGGACAACTTTATTGACTTTAACTTTTTTTATTGATTTGTGAAAATTATTAGTTGGTACGTTATAATAAGGACAGGATAAAGTACTCCATAATACTCCATCTAGTCCTTATTATAAGGCACCAACTAACTTTTCTCATAAACCAATAAAAAACGTTAAAGTTAATAAAGTTGTCCTAGAATCTAAGTAATTTCAAATATTACTCCTACTAATTGTACTAAACTCTATTATCATACTTCCTCTAGTCTTTATTATAAGGCATCACCTAACAATTTTATTTAGTCTTTTTTATAAGGCACTTGTTTGTTCCCAATGAGCATTAATTATTTGTTTTCATATATGCCCCTAATTAATAAGGGTATCGGGTAAAAGTAATAATTAATATAATATTAGAGTTTAGGGCAATTAGTAGGGATACTATTAGAAGTTACTTAAATTGTAGGAAATTTTATTGACTTCAATTGTTTTTATTGGTTTGTGAGAATTGTTAGTTGGTGCCTTATAATAAGGACCAGAGGGAGTATTCATTATTACTTTCACCCACTACCCTTATTAGTTATGGGCAAACATGGAAAAAATAATTAATGCTTATTGGGAACAAGTAAATGCCTTATAAAAACGACCAAATAAAGTTACTAGTTGGTGCCATATAATAAGGATCAGAGGGAGTATTAGAGTTTAGTGTAACTAATAGGGATAATATTAGAAGTTACACTTTGATCCTATTTATAAGTCCATTTTCATGTAATAAATGAGATTGTGACAATTTTAGCTATATTAATTGCACCCACTAAGATAGAGAGAAGAAACAATTAAAAAATACTCAATCATAAGTAAGGGCAAAGTTGAAAATTTATCGCATAATCAATGTGGCAACTAACTTTCCTTAGTATGTGAGATTTAGTCAAAGTGGACTTATAAATAGGACCAAAGTGGTACTTAAATTGTAGAACAACTTTATTGACTTTAACTGTTTTTATTGATTTTTTAAAGTTGTTAGTTGATGCTTTATAATAAAAATTAAAGAGAGTATTACATAAATCTCTCAAATAAATTTTATCTTTTTTTTTTGGCTCAGACTAAAATAAATTTTATCACGACTTGTTTCATGGTAGGTACAGTCGTTGTCATAAGTCACAGTGGTAGGCCTGGAAAGTTATTAGTGGTGGTCCCACATGGCAGAAGAAGAAAAAAAGAAAATCCACTTAGGGCCCGTTTTAGAAAAAAAAAATCCTAAAAAGGGTTTCAAAATTTTGAAAATCCCAAAAAAGTTCGCTTTTCATTGGATATTCTAATCCTGCGTTAGTTGTTAATATACCGATATAATTATTAACCTAATGATATTGTTGTTAATGTGAATGATTTAGTTGTTAAAATATTATGTTAACGCGATCGATTTAATTGTTAAGGTAAGATCGATTTAGTTGTTAATGTGAATCGATTTAGTTAATTAACGAGATTAAGAAAAATCCTAAAAACTCGGCGCTTTTCGAGATTTTTTAATCTTAGAGTCTTTTTAAAAAAAATTCTAAAAAGGGCCCTCAAATGGTTTTCCCAAAAAGAAAAAGTAAAAGGAATCACATGAGATGGCACGCACTTCCCGACGAAGACGAAACTCTGACAGGTGACTGACAACCCACGCCTCTTCCACTTCAATTTTCTCAATCGTCTCAATTATGTAATCGGATCTTGTCTATTACCCCTATGCGGCTATGCTATGCCCTATTTATTTCACCCTTATTGTATATAAGAGTGTTTTGTTTATCTCACTAATAAATTTTTTTATTTATTTTTTATTTAAAAATGCCATTTAAATACCATATAAAATTCTAAAAGATCAAAATGTATGTTAGAAAATTAAAGAAAGTTAAGGAAATGCTCAACACCACGAATTTCCAAAGAAAGGCCCAAAGACTAATGTAAGTTTTTTGGAAGAAAAGTAGACATAAAGTTACATTTAGAAATGCCAAGAGTCACTGGCCTAGATTAGTTGACCGTCAATTAACCGGACGAAACGCTAACTGGCAGACGACAAGATGACGACGACGACGACGTGGCCATAAAAAAATTTAAAAAAATAGAAAAAAATTGAAATAATTAAAAAAATATATAAAAAAAAATCAAATAATTAAAAAAATTTAAAAAAAAAAAATCAAATAATTAGAAAAAAATTCAAAAAAATCAAAAAATTAAGAAAAAATTGGCAAAAAATTAAAGGGAAAATTCCAAATAAATAATATTTGAATTTGCAGTACAAAGTTTCAGAAATCCGTCGAATTTGTAAATATTATTTGAGGGATATGCAAATTCGGGTCAAATTACTTTTTTTTTTAGTGTTAAATAAATAAAATAAAATAAATTGTGACATCCTAAATTTTGAGTTTAGGATATTAAAAATATTAAAGGAATAAATTATAGAAAATTTAGCCTAGATAAATTAAAAGGTTAATATTTGGAAGTAAAGGCATATTTTCCCGCAAAACATAAGGATAAATAGTTGGGAATAATTTTAGGCCATACACCCCACCGCCATTTACCACCACAAAGCCGGCCGGGCCACCGCCACTCGGCCGGCCACCGCATTTCCGCGGCCACAAGATTTCGGGGTGGTGGTGGGGTGGTGGCTAACCTGGCTGGTGGTGGTGGTGGCCGACCGGTCGGTAGTGGCCGGCGGTGGGGGGTGTATGGCCTAAAATTATTCCCAACTATTTGTCCTTAATTTTTACGAGAAAATATGCTTTTATTTCCAAATATTAACCTTTTAATTTATCCGGGCTAAATTTCCTATAATTTATTCCTTATAATATTTTTAATATCCTAAACTCAAAATTTAGGATGTCACAATTTATTTTATTTTATTTATTTAACACTAAAGGGTAATTTGACCCGAATTTACATATCCTCAAATAGCATTTACAAATTCGACGTAATTTCCTCGGGGTCATACAAATTCATATAGTATTTATTTGGAATTTTCCCTTTAATTTTTTCCTAATTTTTTGAATCTTTTTTTAATTTTTTGAATTTTTTTCCATAATTTTTTGATTTTTTTTATAAATTATTTGAATTTTTTCCTAATTATTTGATTTTTCCTATTTTTTTAATTTTTTATTCCTAATCGGGTCCACGTCATCTTTTTCGTCATCGCCATGTCAAAATTCCATCCAAGTTGATGGTCAACTAACGGCCTGCAGCAGACGGCGCTCCCAAAACGTAACTTTATGTCTACTTTTGCTCTAAAAAAACTTCGCTGGTGACGCCTTGGGGCAAAGTCTTTGAGCCGCTCCTTTACCCAAAATTAAAAGGACAAGAAGCTGATAAGGAGGAATATGAAGTTTTTAAAATTTAAGTATTTTTATTAAAATACCTATCGTCTCTCTCCCTCTCTTCATTTTCACTCTCACCTACACCTTTCTTTCCTTGCTGGCGACAGCTGCAACCTTCACCGTCGCCGGTGAATTCCACCATAACCAAATAAAACACCTTGACTATAAGTTTGGAAACCCAAACTTGGAGCCGTGACTGTGAGTTTGTTTATAGTTTGATTTTCTAAAATTTTAATCGTTTGGAATGTAGTGGTTATTGGGGCTGGACTCTATTGTTGGAAGGGGAAGGAATGAGAGATGAAAAAGAAGGTGAAGAGTAAAACGAGTTTAGGAGACTGAAAAATCCAATAATGAACAGTAAATGAGTATGAAGAAGAAGAATATGAATAGTAAATATGGACTTTTAACAAAATTCGTAATGAGAATAACAAGTGTATTTGTTATGTTGTACACATGTGACTCTGTTGACACCAAAATCTAAGGAAAATTAACAAATTTCGTAATGGGAATAACAAGTTGTCTAATGATATTAACAAGTTTAGTAATGAGAATAACAAGTGTATTCGCCAGGTTGTACGTACAATGTCACTCTGACGAATGCCTTTGTTATTCTCATTAATGAACTTATTAATATCATTAGAGAACTTGTTATTCTCATTACGAAAATTGTTAATTGTCCTCAAGTTTTGGGTTCAACATAGTGACATATGTCTGACAAATATACACTTGTTGTTCTCATTATTAATCTTGTTAATCTTATTACGATTTTTGTTAAAAATCCACATTTATTGTTCATCTTTTTCTTCCTTAAATTCATTTACCATTTTACTCAAAAATTATTAGTTGGCAATTAGCAAGCGCATTATATTTAAAAACAATAAAAGTGAGGGGCAATTATGTCTTTTGCATAACATTAAAAAAATTCTAAAACCTGAATTTCTTTTTTAACCACAAGAAAGACTGATTTGAAACTAGGGAAAATCATATTTAAATACTATTTAAATTTGCAAAATTATGTTAAATTTGTCAAAGGACTTAAAGGTACTAAAGATCATATTGAGATTTTCAAAATTCGGGTAAATTTACCCTTTTGCCCTTAGTTTTTAAATAAATTAAAGAAAAATGAAAAATGACCCTCGCCGAGGGCCACTGTAGCCGACTTCTAGACGACCTACAACCGCCAGTGCCGAGGGTCCAGCCACCGGCGACCTGAGATCCGGCGATGGTTTTTTTTTCGGGTGGGGTTGAATCTTTTTTTAAAAGATAGATTCAATGAAAGTGAGGAAGATGGGGTTCAAACCCACCCCGCCTTCATGGGGCTAGTGGCCCAATCATCTGGCCACTTGGTGCTTTTAATATATGTATGTTTTACCAAATATATATATTCTTCTTAACATTTTTTCCATCAACACTCTTGTAAATCTCATTGCTGAACTTGTAAATACCATTAACGAATTGGTAATTCTCATTACAAGATTTGTTATAATTGACCCTTGTTTGTTGTTTCATGAGAGACATTTGTGAAAAGCCTGCTGAAAACACTGGTAATTACCATTATTGAACTTGTAAATACCATTAACGGATTAGTAATTCCTATTACAAAATTTTTTTATAATTGACCCTTATTTATTGTTTCATAAGAGATACTTGTAAAAAACCTGCAAAAGCACTGATAATTACTATTACTGAACATGTAAATACCATTAAAGAATTGATAATTCCCATTATAAGATTTGTTATAAATCATTTACTATTTTTAATACCACACCCTTCATTGACAATAACATTCCTAATTTACAAACAAACATTGTTCAGTCTTTTGAATTTCATTATATATATGGGTGTGTGTAAATATATTTATATATTATATATAATTTATAAGACAAACTAATTAATTTCATAGATATTATTATATAATATTTATATAATGGGATTCACAAGACTATGTGTGTGTATATTATACACAAACACACACACACACACACACATATATATAGGATTCACAAGATTGAGCCATATGTGTTTTTAATTCAGGAATGTTATTGTCAATGAAGACTGTGTTATTAACAAAAAGTAAATGATTTATAACAAAGGGTTAAAGTGCAATTTTGCTCTTAAAGTATGCGCAAAGGAGCAATTTTGCCCCTAAAGTTTTCGGTGTAGCAATGTTGCCCCCGAAGTTTAAAAACGTAGCAATGTTGCCCCTCCGTTAAAAACCCTAACGGTCAACTAACGTTCAAAATTGCTACGTTTTTTTGGAGCAATGTTGCCCCTGAAGTTTAAAAACGTAGCAATTTTGCCCCTCCATTAAAAACCCTAACGTTGACTGTTAGGACAGTTAACGGATGGGCAACATTGCTACGTTTTTAAACTTCAGGGGCAACATTGCTAAGACGAAAACTTCAAGAGCAAAACTGCTCCTGGGCGCATACTTTAAGGGCAAAATTGCACCTTAACCCTATAACAAATCTTGTAATGAGAATTACCAATTCATTAATGGTATTTACAAGTTCAGTGATGGTAATTACCAGTGCTTTTGTGAGGTTTTTCACAAGTGTCTCTCATGAAACAACAAACAAGGGTCAATTATAATAAATCTTATAATGGGAATTACCAATTCATTAATGGTGTTTACAAGTTTAGTAATGGTAATTACCTTGCTTACGTAAGGTTTTTCACAAGTGTCTCTCATGAAACAACAAATAAAAATCAATTATAACAAATCATGTAATGGGAATTACCAATTCGTTAATGATATTTACAAGTTCAGTAATGATAATTAGGGGTGGAAATAGGCAAGGGGCTTGTTAGGGCCCTGGCCTGGCCTGTTAAAAGCCTGGTCAGGCCTGGCCTGTTAGGCTAGGCCAAGGCCTATTTTAAGGCCTGTTTTGTCTTAACAGGCCAGGCCTAGGCCTCCAAATAGGCCTGTTAAGATTTTTTTTTTTGTAAAAAACATTAATTAATATCCCTCCTACTGTTTTTTAGGCCCGTTTACATTAGGCCTGTTTGTCTACCAAAAATATCAGAAATTGTTTCCGCATGCCCGTAAAAAATTTTAGCCTCTTAACAGCCATGTGTCATGCCTTTAACAGCCAAAATTTTAGCCCGTAAGGCCACTTCCTTACATAATAGGCCTGGCTCATTAAGGAGTGAGGCCTACTGCTTTCCACCCCTAATGGTAATTACCAATGCTTTCGTCAGGTTTTTCATAAGTGTCTCTCATGAAATAACAAACAAGGGTCAACTATAACAAATCTTGTAATATGAATTACCAATACGTTAATAGTATTTACAAGTTCAATAATGAGATTTACAAGAGTGTTTGTTGATGGAAAAAATATATATATATAAAATTAATATATATATATTAAAGGAACCAAGTGGCCCATTGGCCACTGGTCCTCTATGAAGGTGGGGTGGGTTCGAACCTCATCTCCCTCACTTTAATTGACCCCACCTCCCCCCCAAAAAAAAAAACCATCGCCGAATCTCAGGCTGCCGGTGGCCGGATCCCAGGTGTCGGCGGTTGCAAGCCATCTGGCGATTGGTCCTCCAACAGCCGACCGCGATGGCCCTCTAGCGAGAGTCTTTTTTTTAAAAAAAAATTAAAAAACTAAGGATAAGAGGGTAAATTCACCTGAATTTGAAATTTCCAATATGGTCCTTGATACCTTGAAGGCATTTAACAAATTTCACAAACATTTGGAGATTTTACAAATTCAAATGGAATTTAAATGTAATTTTCCCTTAAAACTATTGAACGTGGTATTTGTTGTTCCCATAAACATCTTACAAAGATAATTTTTTTTTAAAAAAATCTCATTTTAATAATTAGTAATAACTTTCAATAACTTATTTCAGACAAAGAGGAAGTATTATTATTATTTCTTATGAATAATATTATAACTTATACGAACGATAATAAAGAGATAATAATAAAGAATGCTCAATTTATTGTCATTAATTTTAATTGATTAAAGATGACCATAAAAAACATGTAATTTAATTAGAGGGAATCAGTTCTGTAGAATTGATCCCATTGGGTTGGCCGAGCATTAATTCGTTTGAACTTGATGTAGTATTTTTTCTAAAAGTATTTTATTTTTCTTTTTTAAAAATGGACACTGGAACATATTCAAAAGAGAAAGTAGTGGGGTGGCACAACGGGGGAAAAAATCTAAAGCATGGTCACCCAAGTTTGGCTATAAAAATCTACATTTTATTGAAATATCAACTACGATCTCTCTCCTTTTATTGAATTATTAAAAAAAAAAAAAAAAAAAAAAAAAAACTCTGTTTCACAATTCCTCAGCTGAAAAAAAAATCCAAACTTGTTTATTTTGCCGTCCAAAACAAGCCTAACTAAATGGAATGATGTCCATAAGCATCATTAGAAGTATATGAACTTGGTACATATATATGAGCTCCAAGGTTATGTGTACTGTTGACCCACCAGTCTTATAAATCATCCAAATAACAGCCCTTTCTATACCTGTGTGTTCATCATTCACAAGGAAAACTTTCTTGGGTTATATATATAAAACTACAGATAAACAAACAATCCGATTATTGCAAAACCTCATAAAACCCATCGAAACATAATATATTAACTACAGATCCTTAAAACTCCGAATAACAGAGTTAGTTACGTTGTATGCTACAAAAAGACAGATCGATGATCAGAAGACTCAGAACTGAGGATGATCCAATACGAAGATCGAGTTTATAATATATATATATACACACCTTAAGATGATGAAGGAGAAGATGTTGCTGATCTGATGGATGGAGAATATGTGAAGGAGAAGATCAAGGGTATGGGAGGCATTGGAAAAAAACAGACCAAAAATCAGGCCAAGAACACAGATAAATATTAATCTATTTATTTCCAAACCTCCCACACCTGTGACTCTTCCCTTTGAAGAAGGAAGTAATGAAGGAGAAAATCAAGGGCATGGGAGGCATTGGAAAGAAAATTCATGACAACATATTCATTTCTTTCATTTATTTTCTTTCCAAGGCTGCCACACCCATGACTTCTCCTCTTTAACTCTCTGACTCTCAAAATCAACTCTCAACTCAATACTATCGTTTACAATATATATATGCGCTCCACAAAACCCTAGCACAGGGTTACAAATGCCTTTTCACCTACGCCACTTTTCTAGTTTGTTTGTTTATTACTACTTTATTTGGTCTAGATCTCTTTGGCCGTGCTTGTTGGTTTTGGAGTCACGAGTGAGTGAGTGGAATCTTTCTTTTCTTTTTTGTTGGGACAACAGAGAGAGTGGAATTTGGCGCTGCGCACCTCACCTTTACTATGGTTTGTTCTTTTTACTCCACATAAATTTAGGTAAAGTAGAAAAATTATTAAGATAGAAGTCATGGTTGAACGTTCACTTGAACTTCCAAAAAAATCTTATAAAACTATCTATCAATTACCTGTGCCTTATTTGATTATATTCTCTATTTATTTTTTCAAAACAGTGTTTTTAAAAATTGTTTTTTTTAAAAAAATGTTTATACAGTTCTTTTAAAAAATATACTTTTACAATTTGACTTTTAGAAAAAAGTCCATTGAAAAGCCTATTTCAAAAAAAAAAAATCACTGCTACCGCATTATCCTAAACAAGATACCGACGTCAATAGTAAATAAGTGACGACCTTAAAAATAAAAAAACAAAAACAAAAAAGCAACTTAAAATTGTTTTTGTTTTGGGAAAATTATAATAAATGACCTAAGAAAAATAATATTTATTAAGAAAGACAATAAAAATGGTAATTATTTTAAAGGACCGTAAATTAAAAAATTAAAATAGAAAGACTAAATTTTCCTTAGCCAAATTTCTTATACTCTCTCTAACTGAATCAGAATCAGAAGTAAATGATGGATAACAACAAATAGAGACTAATTCAAATAATCTTGTTCTTTTTCAATTGCATAAACAACAGAAAACAATTGAATACGAGGTGAGATCATGTGCTTCCTTGGCCAAATGATCAGCTGCTAAGTTAGTGTCTCTATTACTCCAAACTTGCTTACCAGTTACGATCAAGGTGACTTCACCTTCAACAGGCCAAATGATCAGCTGCTAAATTAGCATCTCTACTGCACCAAACTCGCCTCCAAGTTACGATTAAGGTGACTTCACCTTCAACAATCTAGTGGTTTCGCTTTAAAAAACTACAAAACTATATCCCAAACTCACCTCCTAGTATTCTACTTCACCAAACTCATCTCCTAGTATTTGATGATCTTAATTTTTTTCCGTCTCTTTTCTAAACTTCTACAAACATATTCTTACATTTATTATTGTTCCCCCACCGTCAATAACTCAATATATTGTTTCTGCTTGATAAGAAACAAGAAACAAGAAATAAGCATTATGTGTTCCTTTCCTATTCTATAATTTCAATTCACGTGTATCATTGTAGTTAATTTTGATAGAATGACAATAAGAAAATGGCATCTGGAGATTGTTTAATATCTATGGTTTAGTGACTTATATATCTCTTGAGTTTACTTTACTCACTCATTGCCACTGTTCTATGATAATTATCTTATAAGTTTTTTTTTTTTTGGGGGGGGGGTTAATTAGAGATTTTATTTGATACTTGCTTTTTGATTTTGAAACTTATTTAATATTATTGCTTTTGGAATTTATCCATCAAGAAATTGGTTCAACAATAATAGAGCCTAAAAAATAATGGATTGCCAGCATTCATGGGAGATTTTTTGTTATTTTCATATAGGTGGATAAATCATTAATGAATTGAGAGGAGTGCTACGCTATGAAGGAGGGAGAACAATTGGCAAAATGATTGAACATGGGTTATCATTAACAAAACTAATAATCATGATATCGTCTTGCTTTGGAGAAGAAATAAGTGAGAAGAGGCTTAAATATAGTTTGATCCCTCTCAACTTATAGACCTTATTGATGATGATGGAGTGAAACACTTGATAAAATACAATAAAAGTTGTGCTCATTTGTACATTACTGAAGATCAAAATAGAACAAGCCGATCAATACAAAGGTAAGAAATTACTTTATAATATTATGTGTCTATAAGTTTGACATACATTCATGTTAGTGCATTTAATAAATAATGGTGGGTTAAATGTAAATGCAGTGCGTGCACATCACAAGGACAACCACTATTGGCTACTCGATCTATCAAGTGAAATATTATTGCTACTCCTAATGCAATTCAAAGTATCCCTGCAACAATACATGAGTTAAATTTAATAAAGTGGCGTGAATTGTGGGAAGTGGACAGATTTTTGATGATGCAGTTGCTTTTATGAAAGCACTATAGAAATAAAGTGTTGGACACAAGTTTAGATACAAATTTTTAAAGAACAATCCTTATATTGCAAAGTGTGATGTTAATGGATGTAAGTGGAAGATCACAACCTATGCAATGGCAAATAATACTCCATTCTTGTGTGCAAAAACCTTAGCTAATGAACATGATTATTCAACACAAGACAACATGCAAAGTGTCTCATATAAATAGGTTAGATCTGGTAGCACCTATAATTGTTGATAATACTAAGATCAATCGAGGCAAGGCATCCAATGATACCCGTAATGACTTGTTTCATGAATATGGGGTACAATTGAGTTATCATCTGGAAGGTGAAAGAGAGAGTTTTGGATAACATTAATGGGTCAATACAACAATCATATATGTTAAACCCATTTATACAACACCCATATGATATGAATAGCCTTTCAAAATGATTGTTGATAGATGAAGTCCACTTGGTCACTTTTGCAACCATATGATCTTCCACAAATAGTAACCAAATGGGTTATGCTTGGATGTATGGTTATCATCTACTACGGGGCCCATATTTAGGGACACTCTTTGTTGCATTTACTTATGATGCTGATAATGATCTATATCCATTGGCTTATGCCATTGTAAATGGAGAGGCCTATGAGGATTGGTCGTGGTTCTTGAGAAATGTGAAGAAATTGATTGGCTTATAGATTATAAACATAGAATATATTATAGACACAATTATTGAGTTATTATTATGTAGAATTAGATTCCCCTTAAAGCACACTTTTCAGATGTTTTTTTTTTTTAAGATTTAATATAGTGGACAATTTAATGTATTTTTGCATAGGTAAATATTTATCCCAAAGCCTCCCCCCAAAAAAAAAAAAAAATTGTTTATAAATTTTTTTTAATTAGTTAATGAGTATATATTTGGCCCCTCAAAATATTTATCCCAAGTTCCGCCACTAGCTATTGTTATATAATTCTCAAAATTTGTGATAATGAAACGTGATCAATCTAACCATTTAAAATATGTTAAATAGAAGACCATTCAATGAATTCTACACACAGTTAGGCCACAAGTTGTTTTGGAGTTTTGTTGGAACTATTGATAAATACTCATTAGAATGATCTAAGCAATAGCCAAAATTTTCTATCATCAAACATAAATAATTGCTCTTATACTGTTCTGGGAATACACTCATTCATATATAATACAGTGGCACTTCTAAACCTATGACAAACGCATCGTAAGACTCTAATGTAAATGACAGAATATCACCAAGAGGGGGTGAATTGGGGATTTAAATATCTTTTTCAAAAGCTTCTCGAAATAGCTCACAGAATAGGGTATAACATAGAGATAGAGAGAAAGCTTGACACAAAAAATTTATACTGGTTCGGTCTCAACTCTTGACCTACGTCCAATCCCCAAACTCTATGGGATTCCCATTATCTCTTAAATCTATTACACACTATGTACTCGAAAGTTATCATTTCATTAGGATACACTCCCCCTTACAAGTTGTAATCAAATAATTCAATTTCAAAGTTACAATACTTTGAGATTCTTACAAAGATCTGTAATCAATAATGAACTCTCTAAAAGAACAGATGAATAAACACTGAAGTTTAGAATATCCGAAGATATTATATAGATGAAAGAAACAATAAATGCACTTTGATCGTTTTGAGCGTTTTATATTTCTAGTTGTTCTGAGTTGTTGGACGAATTGAACTCTTCAACTTATATATGATGGAAGCATTTAATGACCATTAGGAAGAATCAATGTGGACGTTAGAGAGAATAAATAGCCGTTAGGTTGGACCAAGTGTATTTTCTATGAAGCTTTGATTCAACCAATATGCCCAAACATTCTTTGTTGACATTTCTTGAGATATTTCCGTTGGATGATCTGGCGTCCAAATGAGGAAGGAAAACATTGAAGCCTTTAGAATATGCAGAGAATGAGTTGCCAAATTCATGCTTCATTTTCTGGACCAGCATTTAATGCTTCTGGCATAATTGCTTTCTTTAAGCTTAATCTTCAATTTAACATTCGTTTGATCATCTGAAACTCACTAATAAATCGATGAAACATATTTAGGAATAGTAATGAGAGATTATATAAAGTACATAGATCATACATGAAGATTTTGCAAATCCAAATACGGTGATTTCAAAACAGTGATGCTTTACACTCGAGTTAATTCAAGAAAACTGGAGTGCATGACTCAAGTTTATCATTCTAGGCTCAAGTCACCAATTCATCTTTTTTGAAAATAAGTTTGAAGTTTAAATGAAGATGACTTTGTAAGACTCAAACTCCAATTTAAAATGTTAAACTCCAATGCATGACTCGAGTTAAATAAGGTCATTTCAAGTCAAGCTCTTCATTCAGAAATGAACTTTGAAATAGCAAGTTGAAAAGTTTTGAACCCGTGCATGTTCGAGTCATTAAGTGTCAAACTCAAGTCAAGAACTTTTTATTTGAAAATAAGTTTAAGTCCACAAAAACTGACTATAGTTTTAAAGAATAGACTCGAGTCACTTTAAGTTCAAAATACTTTGAAAAACTCTTGGTCTTGCACAAACTCGAGTCAACCATAACTAGCTCGAGTCACTTTAAAATTTAAATTCTTTGAAAACTTGTGGCCAAGCACTGACTCGAGTTTCACATTTGGACACTCGAGTCAAGTTAAGTTTAAATGACTTGACTTACTTTCTATCTTTAGTAAACTCGAGTTTTGCAACTCTAAACTCGAGTCAAGCATTGACAGTAAGTCACTGGTTAAGTTTTGAACAAGATTCAAATATTTTGAACTTAACCATTAACTTCATCTAAGTTTACAATTGTCAGTTATCATCAAAACACATAGAGAACTAACATCTAATTCTCTTTTACTAAACTACAAAAAAAAAGGTCCTAATTACGTATGGTTTTCTGGTCAGCCTGAAGACTTATATTTTGAGGCAAAGTTTCAGAACCAATTCAAGCACTTTTGTAGCCTCTAAAGCAAGCTTTTTTATTGTTCAAGAGACAAAGTGAAGACAGTTGAATCTTAGCATAATCCAATTCATCCCCTGAACCCCACAATTTTTCCTCCTTCATCTGTAAAGGTAAATGGAGTGCCTCCTTCAAGTCCATATGGTCTATAGATTTTGATGTTGCTCTAAAACGTCAGCGATCGAATGATTGGCGTGTTGCCATGCCGCGTTGAACAATAATGGCCACTTACACCATTCAAGAACTTTTTTGGTAATTACAGCTTAATTTGATATGCAATATGAAAAATCAGGTTTAGTTTCAAGTTTATGCAATAGAAAAAGAATGAGGTTATTTAAATTAGTCTATATTATTATTCATCAATCACTCTAGATTCTCAGGTAAAAAAACAAACAAAATCATGATTCAGGTTAGAGATAATAGAGGAAATCTGGTTAAGGTCAATTTAGTCTTTCTATTTTAATGTTTTAATTTCTAGTCCTTTAAAATAATTACCATTTTTATAGTCCTTGTTCATAAATACTACCTTCGGTCCTAAATAAAGGACATATCACTACAAAAAAAATCGAGGATTACCCACAAAATTACCGATGAAAAAAATTACCCACGAAATTTCGTCAATAACTAAAATTACCCACGGAGTTCCGTTGGTAACTAAAATTACCGACGGAATTCCGTGAGTAATTCCAACGGTAATTGAAATTTCTGCAAAAAAAGCCGTGGCAAAATAAAATTAATTTTTGCCACGCCTTTTTTTGCGACGGAATTACCACGGATGTAATTCCGTCGGTAATTTGCCATTACTAACTAAATTCTGTGGTTAATTTCATTGGTAATTTTTACCCATGGAATTCCATGGGTAATTTCCGATGGAATTTTTTCCGTTGATAATTCCGTGGGTAATGCACATTTTTTTTGTAGTGATAGTTTGTACTACAATTTGCACTACAAACTATGTCTTATATTTAGGATTAGAGAAATACTATTTTTCTTAAGTACTTTATTATAATTTTCCCTTTTATTTTAAAAAAATATTTTTTTAAAAAAATAAAATAAAACCCTTAATATTCCTTCAAAATTATAAATTCGGGGCCCATTTGGTAAGAGGAAGATTTGAGGAGGGAAAAGAAGAGAAAAGAAGATTTTGAGGGATGAGGGAAAATAACTTGAGGGGAAGATGAGTGTTTTGGTTGAAAGAAAATGAAGGGGTAGTAGTTGGTAAAAAATCATGAAATACCTATTTTATCCTTAAAAGTAATTAATTCAAAATAAAAATGAAAATATTTTTTTTAAAAAAATATCCTTTTTATCAAGCTCAAATTTGTCTAAAATATACTCCCCAAGTTCAAATTTATCGCATAAGTCTGAAATTATTGCATAAATTTGAATTTAATTCTTTTTCTTGCATTATGAAAACATATTTTATGAAGGGTAAATATATCCAAAAATGTCATTGTTCACGTGGGAATTTGAGATCCCACCAATTTTAGTAGGATCTTGTCTTCCCACATACTACCTCTGGTTCTAAATATATAACAAAATTTATAGTACAATTTGTACTACAAACTTTATGTTATTTTTAGGACAAGAAGGAGTATAAGGGAAGATTGGGGCCCATGAGCCTGAAAAGTTGAGTTTCTAAAAAGATTTAAGGGTAAAGGTACAATTTTACACATAAGGTTTGCGCCGAGGAAAGCGCCCAAAGACCACAACGTTTTCGGGAACAAAAGTATACACGACGTTACGTTTTGGGAAATGCCAAAGATCATTTACGCAGTAGTTAGTTGGCCAGATTAGTCAACGTTAACTTTGGATGGAAGTGAACAGTAACGCGGGGGAAATTACACTTTTGCCCTTAGTTTTAGGTGAAATTACCCTTTTGCCCCTTAGTATTAAATATTATTAAAAAAATCAAAAAAAAATTCAAATAATTCGGAAAAAATTCAAATAATTAGGAAAAATTCAAATAATTAGGAAAAAATTTAAATAATTAGGGAAAAATTAAAATACCCTCCAAAGGCCCCACCAGTTCTTAGTCGACTTCACACATCGATTAGATTTATCTCCGTAGGAGAATTGACAAGAAGATTATTAATATTTTTTTTCAATGAACAAATGCCTTACCCTAAAGTAAGCATCTTCAACAACTACACCTACTGTATATACAACTCCTCCTCCACCGTTGGTTATCCGGCCCGCCGCCGGGTGACGGCACCATACCGCGGCGCGGCAGTTGCCGGTTGTGGGGCCCATCGACAAAGGTATTTTTAATTTTTTCCCTAATTATTTGAATTTTTTTCTAATTATTTGAATTTTGTCTTAATTTTTTTTAAAAAAATTAAAATTATTTCCTTTTTAATTTTTTTTTAATTTTTTCGGAATTTTTTGATTTTTTTTTTTTTAATAAATTTTTCGAATTTTATTTATTTCCTTTACCCAAAAAAATAAATAAAATTCGAAAAATTTAAAAAAAAAAATCAAAAAATTCAGAAAAAATTAAAAAAAAATCAGAAAAAATTAAAAAAATCGAAAAAAAATAAGGAAAAAATTTAAATAATTAGAAAAAGAAATTAAAAAATTAGAAATTTTTTTGAAAATTTAAATAATTAGAAAGGGTAATATTTGAATTATTCCCTAATTATTTAAATTTTTTTTCCTAATTATTTGAATTTTTCCTAATTTTTTTTTTTAATTTTTTCCTTTTTTTTTTTCGAATTATTTGAATTTTTTCTATTTTTTTCGATTTTTTTAATAATATTTAAAACTAAGGAAAAAAGGGTAATTTCACATAAAAAAGCGGCAAAAAAGTGTAATTTCCGCGTTACTGTTCACTTCCATCTAAAGCTAACGCGATTAACGGTCAACTAACTGGCGCATCTTTACGGGCTCCCAAAAACGTAACGTCGCAAAGATTGTTCTAAAAACGTTGTAGTCTTTGGGACGTTCTCGGCGAAACCTTATGCCAGAAATCGTACCTTTTTACCCAAAAAAACATAAAAATCGTACTAATTAATCTTTGTTTCCTACCAAACAGGCCCTGAAGTGCTGGCAAAAAAAAATCTAAATTCTCAAAAGTCGCAATTACGTAATTTCGACAAGCACCTACTGAGTTGTCATTATAATAACAGGAGTCATTGAGGCGTCCCTTTCAGATGTCAGTATTCATTCATTAATAAGTTATTGTTGGGAACGGAGCTCCGGCGCGCGGCCGTAAGGGTTGAGGGTTTTTACTTTTTTATTTTAGATCAAATGAAGGATGCTTAATTTTAAAATTTTTAACATTTTAAAATTACTGAAATTCAATAAATTTATTTATTTTTTACCAATTTAGATGATATTTTTTGATCTTTTCCCAGTCAAAAAATATGAAAAGTATAAAAGCAAAATACTACTCTTATATCTTCTTATATATTAGATGTGTGAATATTAACCCTTTCTTTAAGTTTAATTGGTTATGTGGTTAGACATTCTCACCAAATTAAGGAGGGTTTAATTTTAGAGTTAGTCAAGATATTGAAGGAGACATCCTAACTTTTAGATGTTTGAAAGAACGCTTTAAAGTGTAATGACGGTTTCCGTCCAACATCGATATCACCTTTAAGAAAAAAATTAACTTTTTTTTTTAATCGTGAGTGAGTCTAACTATTTTCTTAAATTTATATATATATAAGAGAAAAAAAAGATGTGTGAATATTAGATTCGACCATAGCAAAAAAAATAAAAAAAATCAATATTTGTGGTCTTCATGTTTAACGGTCTCCCTGCCCTACAATAACTTGACAATGAATGAACCCTGACATCTGAGAAGGGACGCCTCAACCAGTCCTGTTATTACTTATTACAATGACAACTCAGTAAGTAGTACTTTCACGAAATTTCCTAGCAAATGATGTCACCCCTGACCCAACATCCACACTTTTTTTTAAAAAAATATCTAGAAAAATGGAAAGAAAATTGCTTGAAATGAGAAATGAAAAAAAGTAAATTACATTTCGAATGAAAGTGAAAGACCATTAATGTTTAAAAATGTCTCTTTTTCTTTTTGCCTCCTTGAAAATGTCTATTTCTTTATATAAGTTTTTTCATTATATTAATGCCTAATTTTATCCTTAATTTATTGTTGTTTGAACTGTTATTTTCTTAGATTTCACAATTATTAAGTAGTAGTTAAATTAGAATAAATCACAAGATTTTGGTAGTTCCGTGGGATAAAACATATGGAGAGTAGTTTATAAATTAGTAAATTAGGTTAATGAGGATATCCCTAACTCAGAAGTAAATATGGTTTGAGACGCTGCTATGACATTTGGCGAAAATCAAGGCTAAAGGGCGTGCGAGTCTCTCACATATATCCTTCTTTGTTTTTCCCCCCTACACTTATGTATTTTTTATTTATTTAAATTTTGACATTTCTCCTAATGGACATTCAAACACTGACTTGTTATGTTGTGAGAGATTAACTCATTTCGTTTAACCTAACCTGTTGGTCTCACACCTATATCTTCCAAGTATGTGAACTCTGAAGTCTCAGTTTTATCTCTACATAATGTGTTTGTTTTGCATCACATTTGAGATCTTTAAAAATATTTATTCATATAAATTAAGATAAAAGTATTCTCACATGTTTATCCGGTATACCGTAAATCATGATTCAAAATATGTTTTTGAAGACTCTAATCATTATTTCAAACAAACACTATCATGAGCCAAGCCCAATAAAAAGAGAAATGAGGCCCAACATAACGAGAAATGCAAAAAATGCAAGCATGAACCGTGACATAGATGACTTGTAGTGGCCCCGTAACAAATTTTAACGAAGGGAGATCACTATGAGCTCTTAAAAAAGAAACACGATAGAATGATTCAATATTAAGTGAATAACATGTAATAACAAATTTTAATATATACTACGCTATTAAAATGTCAACGCTATTACTCTATCTAATCTTTATTATAAGACACCAACTAATAAATGTATTTAATTTTTTTTATAAGGCATTTGCTTTTTTCTAAAGATTATTGAATATTTTTTTCGTGCATGTTTATAATTAATAAGGGTAGTGAGTGGAAATAATACTTAATATGATATTATAGTTTAATGTAATTATTATAGGTAATATTAAAAATTATTTAAATTTCATAACAAATTTAATTATTTTTATTGATTTATGAGAATTATTAGTTGATATTTTATAATAAAGATGAGAAAAAAAAATAGTTAAAGCAACTTGTCATGAGAATTTTTTGTCGTTACATACTTTTCTCACGAAATTGTATTCTCCCTTTAATGAACACGGAAAAGTGACCCCACAACTCAATTGGTGCTTCACGAAATTTCATCGAATCTTCGCCCCACCATCCCCTACTTGTATATTTAAAAATAAATTGCATTCTTATTTATCCAGGTCAATGAATAAAATATTATCTAAAGTCTAAACCATGAAAAATAATACATTTATATCAGCTATGTATATCATTATCATTAAATATTTGCAAGAAAGAATCGCCACTTGTCATTCACATAACACAAATTTATAAGGGAAAATTATAATAAAGGACAAAAAAAAAACTATAAGAATACTAATTATTTTGAAGGATTACAAATTAAAACATTAAAATAGAAAGACTAAATTATCCTTAACCATTTTTTCTATATTCTCTCTAACTAAATTAGAATTTAAAGTAATTGATAGATAATATATTAAGTTATTAACGATGGGAAACAATAACAAATATAAAAATATGTCTGTAGAAGTTTAGAAAAGCGACGGAAAAGGAAGTCACCACCACTATTCAATTAAAGCTGTGACAAGAGCGTGTAATGATGGGCATCTGTTTATACCAATCTTCAACGGCTTGAGTCATTATGCGAAAATGTGAATTAAAAGACAACGAGGGAGGAAATTCTGGATTACGGATATCGAGTGAAACTAAGACAACGAGACTTTATATATATACAGAACCAGGACGAAAAGAGTGGCGGGGGCGCAAGAGGAATTATGGACGATGAATGACGCAGACACAACAAATTAAAAAAGAATAAGGTTATTCAATCACTTCAGATTCTGATTTAGTTACAGAGAATATAGAAAATCTAGCTAAGGACAATTTAGTCTTTCTATTTTAATGTTTTAATTTTTGGTCCTTCAAAATAATTATTATTTTTATGGTCATTCTTAATAAAAAAATAATAATTCTTAGATCTTTTATTATAATTTCCCCAATTTATAACAAAATTTCTAGCATCATTTACTATTTACTATTTAAATAATACAAATTTACAAGTAAAATTTAGACCTAAGCATATTTGTCCAATGGTACTAGGACACATGGATAGATTCCAAAATTTATCACCATGCTTGCTTTTTTAACCATCATTACTTCCCTTGTTATTATCAATTTCTTTATTTTTAGGCTAAATGTGCAAATATTTTTATAAAATATTTTGTCAAGGACACCATATACCATAAATTTTCTTTTAGTATAAAAGTAAATATGAAAATTTTAAAACAGCACAAAGATGTCACCGTTGTTAAGTCAACTAATTTTGATCTTTTAGCAAACATATCAACTAAGAAAATGACATAAAAATACACATATAAAACTTACACACACACACATATATATATATATAATAAATAGTCAATTTTAACAGCTGTGACATTTTTACACAATTTTGAAAACTTTATGTGTATTTCTATAGGGTTTAATATTTCTGCTTTTGCCGCAGAAATATTTTTCCTGTCACACCCACATAAAAGTGAATAGGTTCCATTGTAAAAAGAAAAGAGAGAAAATATAAGTAGGACCTACTCACTTTTATGTGGGTGTGGCGGAAAAAATATTTCTGCAGTAATAGCAGAAACATTAATCTCATTTTTATATCTAATGAAAGTTTATAGTATCTAATGTTGTAAAAATCAGATATGATGTTGAATCAGAAAAGCTAGTAAGTCAAGGCGCTGAGGGATAATAGGACGGCCAGACCGCCTTAACATCGAAGGAAAGAGATTTTTACCGCTTGGATCGTGGGTGAACCCAACCCCTTTCCTAAAAGTTTGTTATCAAAAAAATAAAAAAGCTAGTAAGTCATGGTTCAAACCGGTTGAGTTAATGAAATATAAATATAGTTGTTAAGATCTTTGATATAGTTGTTAATGAGGTTAATTTAGTTGTTAAAAAATTGTTGTTAATTGGGTTGATTTAGTTGTTAATTAACAACTATATCAGCCACGTTAACAACTCACACAAGATTCTGAAAATCCCAAAAAGACCTTTGGGATTTCAGAATTTTGAGGGCCTTTTTTTGGGATTTTTTTCCAAAAAAGGCCCATGAAAAAGATTTTCCCTTAAAAATATTATTATATACATATATAATATATATAATATCAAATTGTTAAATAATTTGAATAAAAATTTTAAAAATATAATTTTATGAGTTTGTTCAAAATTAGTTTAAAATTTTTAATTATTTGTAATAAATTAAAATAAGGAGTATGAATTTATAGAATTGTGATCCTAGTTCTTTTTTGAAAAAAGACTCAAAAAGGAAGAAGAGTAAAAATTAGGATTAAATACCAATTTTGCCATGGAAGTATTAGTAAGGGAGCACTCAACACCTGGAAGTTTTTTTTGTATCATTTTTGCCCCAGAAGTTTAAAAACTTGTAATCTTGCCGATCGGTTGATCTTAACCGTTAGATCGCTGCTCTCTTTGTAAACTTTCAGGGAAAATTTGCTCCTAAAAAAAACTTCCGGAGCAAATTTGCTCCTAAAAAAAACTTTCGGAGCATATTTGCTCCTTTTTGTAAACTTTCAAGGTAAAAATGATACGAAAAAAACTTCTGGTACCAATACTTCCATGACAAAAATGGTATTTAACCATAAAAATTACTATTGACCGATTACTTCTGCAACCACATTTATTTCTCTATTGAAGTGATAATACGAAAGGCAATTTGTTGTTGTTGTTGTTTACAATAGGGACTGATCATCAAAGATCAGGAGGTACTATAGCAAAATCTTGCTCTTCCAATACCCTCTGCATCCTCTAGGATGAGACGTTGTAAGTCAATCGGAGGGTCTTCTAATGTATGGTAGCCCATGGCCAAATTCAGAGCATATGTAGCAAGAAAGTCTGCACATTGATTACCCTCACGATAGGTGTGAGAAAAAGTTACCAACCAATCCAGCGCTAGAAGTCGTTGAATTTTTCGAACCAGACTCATGTTTGCATTAGCGTGTCCTTCCTCCCTAAGGATTAAGCTTTAGTGCAATCAAACAATCAATTTGGACTTCCACCTCTCTAAAACCTTTATCCCATGCCATTTGAAGTCCATCCATGAGAGCCCATAATTCCGCCTGGAGGGAGGTACAGATACCAATGTGTCGACAGCATCCAGCTATCCAGCGTCCCTCACGATCCCGAAGTAAACATCCTGCTCTTGCCAGCCTAGAATCACTCTTTCTCGCCCCATCACAGTTCAAAGAGATAGCATTACCTGTCGGTTTACGCCAGCTTATACTCCTCTCCATTTTCCTTTGGCGGTCACCTCTTGCTGAGTAGACAAGTTCCGATACTTGTTCATTGAAGTCAGCCAGGATCATCAACTCTCGAGCTAGTTGTGCTGGTTGAATATGAGCATTCTGAAATACAGCCATATTCCTTGCTTCCCAAAGTTTCCAGCATGTCAGGCCAAATAAGCTTGCCCATTTGACCCGCCCATTGAGACAATGTCGTTTAGTTTCAAGATTCTGGAGCATCCATCCCATGAAGTCAATGTTGGAAAAACGTTGTATCTGATTTGTTGGCAGCAGGTAACTCCAGACTTCCTGGGCGAATTTACACTTCCTTAATACATGATTTGTATCCTCTACTGTGTCACTACAACGCATACAGAGATCCAAGTCCACCATATGGCGTCGGCGCCTCTCCGCATTGGTAATTAGACTCTGTCGTGCCGCCAACCAAAGGAAAACTCTAACCCTCTGAGCACCTTCCCACTTCCAAATTACCTCCCATAGGCGAGGAATCACGAAGCATGTTGTAGGCGGAGGAAATAGAGAAGTGTCCGTCATTTGAGAGATCCCAAAAGCATTGAGCAACACCGTCCTCACTATCCGGGGCTTTGTATCCTGATATTAAGGAAAGAATGTGGTGAGGAGGTCCCCTTGAAACCGTTCCCGCCCATTACCGTCGAACTCACAAAGTGGCTAACCGGGAGGAAGCCTCAAGTTCCATGATTTCTCCGAACGCCAAGAGTTTTAAGGGGCCAACATCCGAAAGCCGTTATCACTCCGAAACGGGTCCGAGACCCATCACCAACCTCCCACCTTGTCCTCATTTCTACATCAGACCATAATTTCTTTAGATGCCGCCATAAGTAAGAACAGTTATGATTCTTCCTGTGAGGACCCTGATAATCATCCCATCCATATTTCTTGCGCAGGACCTGCACCCAAAGAAGGTCCGGTTGCGATCTTAGGGCAAAACCAATCTTCATCAGGAATGCTTGGTTTTGTTGTTCAAGTTTCTTGAGCCCACAACCACCCTCCTTGTAAGGTTTGCACATCTCATCCCATTTCACCAAACTTGGCTTCCGTTCATTTCCCATGACCCCAGACAAAACTCCTGAATGTCGGTCAATTTGACTACATATCCCAGATGGCAGCTTCGTTGTCTACATTGTATATGCCGGTATAGCAGACAATACTGATTTCGCTAATGTGATCCGGCCCGCGAGAGAGAGAGTCTTAGCTGCCCAACCAGATAGTTTGTTTTTTTATTTTCTCTACAATATACTCATAGGTGCCAACCCTGACCCGTTTATGAAGTAAGGGAACACCAAGATACTTCCCAAGGTCATCTGTTCTATTAAAACCCAACTCCTCACTCACCCATGTTTTAGTACTATGAGGAACATTATTGGAGAAGAACACCTCAGTCTTGTGACTACTAACTTTGTGGCCCGAACTGGAGCAAAAATCGCTTAAGATATTACTAATCATACGTACCTGAGAGACTTCAGTGGAGCCAAAAAGTACTAAATCATCTGCAAAAAAGAGGTGGGAGAGAGGAGGACCTCCATGACCCATCCGAATTGGCTGCCATCGATTTTCTTTCACTATCTTGTTGATCATTTGAGATAGTCTCTCCATGCAGAGGACAAAAAGATAAGACGAGAAGGGATCCCCTTGTCTGATACCTCTGGAAGGAGAAAACTTTTCTAGTTGCTTGCCATTCCATACAACCCTCATACTACATGTGGAAACACATAACATCACAGCTTGGACAAATTTCCTTGGAAGGCCTGCATCATAGAGTGTATCTTCTAAGAAATCCCAGCACAATCGATCATAGGCTTTCTCAAGGTCAACCTTAATTGCCAACCACCCTTCATAGCCCTTTTTGGATCTCATAGAGTGAATAACCTCTTGTGCAATAATTATATTGTCCGTTATTTGTCGTCCTGTAACAAAACTAGATTGGTTTGGAAGGACTAACCTGGGTAACAACTTCTTGAGACGATTGGCCAGAACTTTTGTGATAATCTTGTAGGGGACCGTGCATAAACTTATTGGTCGAAATTCTTTTAGCCTCTCCGGAGATGGAATCTTGGGGATTAGAGTGATGAGCGTCTCATTCAACTCAGTTGGAAGAAGACCATCTTCAAAAAATTGAGTAACCATATGGTATATAGAGGGACCCACAATCTTCCATTGATTCTGGAAAAAAGCGGCATGCAATCCATCAATCCCTGGAGCCTTGAGGGGCTTCATTTGAAAGAGAGCTTTATGCATTTCACTTTGTAAAATGGTGGAGTCCAGAGAGAGTCGAGATCTTTCAAGAATAATGGGGAAAAGGCCTCTACCCGGGTATTGTGGGGAAAATTCCGTCTCTCGGCATACAAGGTCTTGTAAAATTGGGTCGCCCATGACTGGAGGGTAGCATCATCAGTACACCAGTTCCCATTTTGTATCTTTCAGAGCCATAATCAATTTTCTCCGTCCACGGCGGACTGTTTTTGCATGGTAATAAGCTGTATTTCTATCTCCAAACTTGATCCAATCACACCTAGCCCACTGTGCCCATGTCAAATTCTCTTACTCACATATTAGCTCAAACTCCTTACGAAGTTCGCCTTCCAGTCGATCAAGAGAAGCAGATGGACGAGTCTCCTGTGCTTTTTGAATACCACCTGTAACATCCCATTTGAAAACGGCGGAATATTTTTTTTTTTAAACGTTTCCAAATATTTCAAGCAGAGTAATCAGAGTAGAGCATTGGAGCGAAAGAGTAACTGATTCATAACAAACATCAACCAAAGTGTAACATTGTAATGATTACATTAATCATAGAGTTTGAAAGTGAATAAGCGAAAGCGGTAAAGATAGATAAGTCTCCGCCGCACGTCTCACTGGCCGCTTGCCTCGATCTTCGATCCGTATTCCTTCGGATCCCGAAGCTATAGCTGAGATTCAATTTACCGCATTGAATCTCGGGTAATTAATCTCAAACCCAAACAATACAAAGGACGAGATAACGAGATATTCTAGACAATACAACAAAGATATCACTACATAAGCATACGAGATGCATGATCATTATGCCGACAAAACATAAGCATTACGCAGTATGTAAAGCCCCACAATGTAAAACAACAATAACAGCTTGCACTATTCACCGGTGCCACGATACCACTCGTGTTCTCGGCGCTAGAAAAACATATGCCGTTATCATGACTATAACCCGTGTAAAACCGTCTCGTATATCGGTCTACGAACATATCTATCACACATATATGCATTTAAGCAGTACAAGATTAGTGTTACAAGACGCGTCCGTACCTTCGTTGACGACGTTAGGTACTTCGGCGGAAAACGTACTTTTTACTAAAACGTGAAATGTTCGACACAATGCACGTCGGGCAAGCAGAACGGCAAAGCAAATCGAGTTTCGATGCCCTATAGGAGTAATACCACTTTCATTAGTGATTTGACATCATAACTGGCATTTTAGGTAAAAATTACCATTTTGCCCTTCTACCCCTAATTTGGCGAAATTTCGCTAGAACTTCGTTACTTTGACCGTATTCCATTTCAAAATTATCCCCACTATGTTTTTACCTCGTCAGGCATCTTTCAATGCAATGAGGCATAAAAACAAGCATAGGAACAAATTCGAAACTTCCTAGATCAAAACAACGGTTCTACTATAACTACCGAAAGAACTACGGAAACTAAAAACTAAGGACGAAGAACTCACTCGGAGCTAAGGCAGAATTTTTCCGAGCTTCTCTCTCTAGAACCTCTCTCTAGGATTCGAATTTGGTGTGAAGAATGAGAGCAAGAGGGCTTGCTATTTATAGGGAAAAATAGGGACAAGTGGGAATTTCCACAAAAGTCTTCGGATCGGATTCGCCGTTGGATCGCATTTTTGAGGACAAAACACTCTTGGCCATCCATGGTCAAGATCGAAATCTAAGAGCCCTAAAGTCAATGGATGAGTTGTCATCCATGATGGCTCTTGCTTTAAGGCCTCCGGTCCGATAAAGCTACCGTCGTGTCCGTTTCGCGCGATTTCGCGAAACTCAAAAATCCGGCATGTAACTTTGAAGATCTTTTCATCCTCTTTCATATTATCTATTTTGATCCTCTTTTTGATCATATCCAGGTATTCTCCGGTGCGTCGGAAGATATTCGGACAAACGCGTCCCGGTTACGGAAATCGCTTCCGATAGAACCAACTTCCTGGACAATAATTACGCCGAATCGTAAAACGTCCAGTTGTTGTCTAACTTAATCCTGTGTTTGAAAATACGCAATTGTTTCTATAGGTTCTCACTTTGCCTATCTGACTCTACTCTATCCGATCAACTTTTCGTCTTATTTGAAATTAGGGTTTTCGGTTGCGGAATCAACGCCTGGTAAATTCTTTCTTCGTGTAGAATTTCACTTGTACTTAATTTGATCAGTCTGAAAAGACTTTTACCTCTGGTTTACCTGTAGAATTTATTTCTAACTTTTTCCCTACTGCCTATATCGACTCACCGCATTATATTATTATTTTATTCTAATTATCATTTTAATTATTTAAACAATTCTTTTTAATTAAAAATAACCATAATTTCGGCCCCTCTTTTAAAATTCAGATTTATTTAGTTTTCTATAATTTTTTCCATTTTTTAAAAATATAATATTTTTTTACCAAAAATTCCGTTTTACCCCCTTCGTTAGGCTTAATCGTGCCTAATTTCTTCGTTTAGTGATCTTTTTAGGATCATGTTTCTTCATATATTTATCTTTACTAATTTACAGTATATTGTTATCTTTCAAACTTCTATCCGATATTGTCATTTTATATCCTATGTAAAATATTAAAAATGTTTACCCCATCCTGTTACTTTATGGTTCAAATGCTTTTTAAACTTTTCTTCATGTTATTTTCTCTGAAATAATTTATTAAATTCTCATAATTAGGGATAACACTTCCATATTTTTCTCATAATTTTTCATGATCTTTCGTATTTATCATAATATTTTTAGACCGTTTTTATCACCATTATATCATTTTTAGTCATTCCTGTTCATCGATTTTCCCGTAACTTTTTTGACAATTTACTCTATAATTATAACAATTTTCTGTAACATTTTTATCTCATGAATTTACTTTATTAAAATATTCATTAATTTTCCTTTATCTCGTAAATTCCATTTGCTAAAATCCAGTATTACATTTCTCTCCCTTAAACAAAATTTCGCCTCGAAATTTAATCTACACTAACTAGACTATGGGCCATAAACTCGGGTATTTCTCCTTCATGTCACTCTCGGTTTCCCAAGTTGCCTCGTTTTGTGACAAACCCTTCCCACCACCTTCACTATCGGTATAGTTTTAGTCCTAAGTCGTTTCTCCCGGTGTTCGAGAATTTGCTCCGGCTCGACTACAAAGGTGTTATCATGCCGTACTTCAACATCATCGTACTTTATGACATGATCTCGATCTCGGTAGGTATTTCTTCGGTTGTGACACGTGAAAAACATCGTGGAGATTACTCGAGTTCGGGGTAACGCTAGTTGATACGCAATCGGTCCTCGCTCGGCTAACACTTCAATTGGTCCAACGTAACGCGGACTAAGCTTCTTTCTCTTCGTTGTTCGCCGACACCCTTCATCGGAGATAATTTCGTAAAACACACGGTCTCCGACTTCAAACTTCAAACGGTCTTCTCCTCTTATCTCGCATAGCTCTTCCGTCTCCGTGTGCAAAGAAGGAGTCTCTTCTTGATCGAGCGATCTCGCTCGGAGGTCTCTTTTAGCATATCTGGTCCAAGCAAGCGCTTTTACGCATCCGTCCAAGATAAAGGCGATTGGCACTTTCGCCCATACAAAGCCTCGAACGGGGCCATTTGTATGCTTGAATGATAACTATTGTTATACGGGAATTCTTCTAGTGAGAGGTGTTCGTCCCAATTTCCTTTGAAATCCAGGGCACATGCTCACAAAGATATCCTCCGGCGTCGTATCGTCCTCTCGATTGACCGCTTCGGTTTGAGGGTGATAAGCCGAACCGAACTTGCTTGATACCCATTCCTTCATGTAGTGCTTGCCAAAAGCGGGATTGGAATCGAGTATCCCGATCGAGGAGATAATACTCTTAGGGACTCCGTGCAGTCTCACGATCTCTTTGATGTAGATTGCAGCCAATCGTTCTGGAGAGTAGTGGATGCTAATGGGTATGAAATGTGCCGACTTGGTTAATCGGTCAACGATCACCCAAATGGTATCGTGATGCTCGATCTTAGGTAGACTACCACAAGATCCATGGTCACATTCTCCCATTTCCACTCCTATAGTTCTAGTCCTTGCGAAGACCAGGGGTCGCCGGTGCTTAATCTTTACTTTCGGCAAGTTAGACACCCCGGCTACGTGCGAGTTACGTCTCTTTTCATTCCAGGCCACCAAACTTCGGCCTTCAAGTTCGATACATCTTGACCATTCCCGGACGCAGAGTGTATTTACTCTTATGAGCCTCTTCCAATATCTTCCGCTTCAGTTCATCAACTGGCGGTATGTAAATGCGCCCCTTGTGTCTGACCAATCCACTCGATAAAAGGTCGTGGTCTTGGGTTTCACCTTGAGAGATCTTCTCCCGCATGGAGATTGCCCAATCATCTTGTCTCGAGCTTTATCAACTTCATCTCTCGTGTCGTACTCCCTTGACTCACAAAAAGATTTGCAAGGTAAGCGTCACTTGGTGCGTTGAAATTCATGCAGATTTGGTTTGAAAGATTCAGTCTCGAAATCTTCAAGTAATTTCTGCTCTTGTATCATCATGTATGATACTTGCACCTTCTTTCGCTTAGAGCATCAGAACGACGTTTGCTTTCCGGGTGATACTTGATCTCCAGGTTGTAGTCTTTCAAAGCAATTCCATCCAAAGACGTTGCCTCATATTCAGTTCCCTTTGATCAAAGAGATACTTCGTGCTCTTGTGGTCGCAGATAGTTCTACGGTCGTGCCGCATGAGATAATGCCTCCATATCTTCAAAGCGAACACGATGGCGGCCAAGCTCCAAATCGTGTGTAGGATAGTTCGACTCGTGCGGCTTCAAATTCCGACGAGAGGCATAAGCCACCACTCGCCCAATTGCATTAGGACACAACCCAATCCTTGCCCACCGGCATCACTATAGACAACATATGTCTCATCGGATCCGGGATTATCAATACCGTGCTTTGTAGTCAACCTCTCCTCGATCTCGAAAGCTCTCCTCACGCTCATCTCCCCATATGAAGGGTTGATTCTTCCTCGTAAGCTTTGTCAATGGTAGGGCAAGACGCGAGAAATCCCGTATAAATCTGCGGTAATATCCCGCTAGACCTAGGAAACTACGTATCTCTCCGTCATGTCTCCGGCCTCTTCCACCCGTAACCGCTTCCACCTTGCCTAGGTCAACAAAGAACTCCGTCGCTAGATATCACATGGCCCGTAAATCTCACTTCCAGGCGGCCAAAATTCGCATTTGCTCAACTTTGCGTAGAGCGCTTCTCTCTCGCATGTTTAATACTAAGCGAGATGTTCTTCATGCTCTTTTCTACTTTTGGAATAGACGAGAATATCGTCGATGAACACCACCACAAACTGGTCTAGGTGTTGTCGGAAGATACGGTTCATGTAATCCATGAATACCGCAGTGCATTTGTCAATCCGAAAGGCATCACAAGGAATTCATAATGCCCATATCCGGTTCTCAAAGCCGTCTTGGAAATATCATCGTCTTTGACTCGCAATCGATGATATCCCGAACGTAAATCGATCTTTGAGAATACGGTGGAACGAGATAATTGATCCAAAAGATCATCAATCCTGGGAAGTGGATATTTGTTCTTGACGGTTACTTTGTTGAGTTCACGATAGTCGATCGAGTCGGAAACTTCCATCTTTCTTCTTTACGAACAAGACGGGGCTCCCACGGTGATACACCTGGTCGGATGTACCCTTACGTAATAGCTCTTCAAGTTGTTTCTTCAACTCCCGCATCTCATTTGGAGCCATACGATACGGCGCCTTTGAAATTGATCCGTACTGCATCAATTCAATGGTGAACTCGACTTCTCTCGTAGGAGGTAGCTCGGTGAGATCCTCGGAAACACGTCAGAAATTCGTTTACAACGGAAATGTTCTCAAGTGAAAGCTCGCTTGCCTTTAACCGAGAAAAAGATCATATATGCTTGGCATCCCTCCTTCATGCATCCGTCGCCTCCGTAGCGTAGAGAAAATTCGTGCTCACATCAACTTTATCTCGCTAGGTGAATCGAAGAACGTTATCTTCTTTCTTGCTAGGTTGATCATCGCACCGCTCGTTGCTAGCCAATTTAACCCGAGTATGACATCTATGCCATGAAGTGGCAGTCGGATAAGGTCCACTTCTGAAACTCGTCCATCAACGCTCACGGTACAATTAATACATGCATCGAAGCTAAGGATTTCAAGCCAAGTGGTGTAGATACTATCGATCATAAGACAATCTAGAGGCATGCATTTCTAGACGATTTGCACAATCATAGGAAATAAACGAACGACTAGCACCCGTATCAAACAATGCTTGCGTAGATTTCCGTTGATAATAACAAGATTTTGCACCATCTCTCGGAGACTCTCTCGCCTCCGCATCGGCCACAAAACCCGACCTTGGTTCGCGGTCTTGCCACCGCCGCAATCTCCGGACGATTCCGGCGATATGCCTGTGTTTTTGGCACTTGTAGCAGATCGGCTTCCCATCACACTGGATCCGAGATGGTCCTTTCGCACTTTGGGCAAGTTTGGGTCCCCGCTGACCGGGATAACCTTGTTGCCCTTGTTGGAACGGCTTCTTGCCTCCGCCTCGGAGTTGTTCCATGGTGCGTCCTTCTTCGAGAGGAACCTCCGCGACTTGTTCCGCCACGGTTTGCATTGTTGTTGTTGTTGAGATGTCTGATCCTCCTGAGCTCCTTCAGATTACGCTCGACCAGACGGCATGATTCAACTGCTTGAATCAGATTCGGATGCCAATATTCTACGCTTACGTTGCTTGATACTTCCAAAGACCTCACGGTTCCAGGTCTTGACCGATTCGTGAATTGCTTAATATTTTCAACAATTGGAGCGAGTTATGGACCAGTTTGTCATTTACTACCCGTCCAAAGGACTCGGATGTAGCCAGCCGCGATACCTAAACAGTTTTTGCTGTTGAGGAGATCTTGCATGCCCACTATCTTGTATGCATATCAGACGATGATCAGAACTGAGTTTAGGTAGATGCTTCACCACTGTTGTACCAAAGGTATCCATCCAGAGAGTATTGCCTAGAGCACGGCCTAAACGTTGAAGTAAAGTGCCTCGTCTCCATGTATACTTAGGGCCGCAATAACCAAGATCTGTCAACCCACAGTTAAACATAAAAGTATTAAACAATTCGCAGCCACGGGCTCGTACGGAACCTCCCCGCTCGATCCCCACTATTAAGAATTGCATTAAAGTCACCTGCTATGAGCCATGGGTCAAGTATAGTCACTGCTATATCTTGTAGGGATTGCCATAACTCTTTTCTCATGGTATTGTTAGGGCTTCCATAAACCGCTGTGAAGTGAAAAGGTGTAGTGGTCCCCGAAGTGATTATTCTGGTATGAATAAATTACGAATGACACACTTCGACAGTAACATCAACAATATCCTTCCACAACAGCCAAATTCCACCAGAAAAACCCCTTGCTTCAAGCCTGTACGAATAGTCAAAACTAGAGGATTTGATAAACTTATCTGCCTTAATTCCAGAAATACGAGGTTCGACCAAAACCACCACGGCAGGATTATGCTCCGACATGAAATGCATAAAGGTCCTAAGAAAACTTTTACTAGCTGCTCCCTGGCAGTTCCAAACAAATATTTGTGTAATCATAAAGATGTTAAGGATTAGATACAACCATACCAGGCCCCGACGGGTCATCATCGCGCTCGTTCTGGTTTGGAACTTGCTTAGAGGAACAGACCGGAAACACTTCCAATTCCTTCGGTGTCTCAAGTTGCTCACGAATAATTTCTATTGCATCCTTGGAGATATGCGCTCCTGAAGGTTTTTTTTCTAACTTTCAGGTTCCGCATAATATTAGATTGTAGTTTGATACCATGTGGCGGCGACTTTTGGTCAGGGGGTTTGGGCACCTGATTTTCCTTGCCTTTCCTTCGAACATTAGATGTTGGTAACAATGGTGTGCTTCTAGAATTAGTATCCAAAAGCATTGGGTTTGCTTCTTCAAGAGTAGGTCTGTTGCGTTGAATTTCTACCACAGTATGCTTACTGCTATCCAGAGTCGATTCAGTCTCAAGAGCTTTAAAAGCCTTAAAAGCCGATGTGGTGAAGATTGATTCATTGGATTGCTTCGCCCCTGGGCCTACCTCGTTTTCCTTCTTCTCTACTCGTCTCGTGTCACAGCTAGGTGCTCCTACATTATTGGCCATGTCAATAGGCTGGTTGGGATGTGGGATCTCGTTCTCTAATGGATTGGGTTGAGGCATGCTCGAACTGCCATCCAACGGCATCTTTCTTCTATATTCCTGGACCACTTTTGGAGAACCCTTTTTTGATTTATTATTGCCACTCAACTCTTAGTAAGAGTAGTAGCAGTGCATGGTTGCTCTTTCTCACGCCCTACCTGTTGGTCCGCCTTGCTTCTTGTTTCCAGCCTTGTTTCTTCTGCAGTATTCCTTTCCAAATTTGCCACTGGTGGTTGCGTTAAACTTACCTCTGTAGCCTCATATTCAGAAAAGACATTAAAGCGAGATCCCCCTGAACTATTCGAGCCTCCAGACCGTGCATCTTTTCCAAAATGCTGCTTAGTTGCTTTCCTGGGATATCGCACGAGCATCCATGAGCCATATGGCGACGAAATTTTCTCAGAACCGCTTGCAACGATGGGCAGAGGGCTAGTCATAGTGTGGTCAGTCTGATGTGGTGTCTGCGGCGTTGCTTCCTGTTGTCTATGTTCAAACTGATTACCTTGCTGCAATCCTTCTCTGCATTTCTCCTTAGAATGACCATATTTACCACACTCGAAACATATAAGTGGCAGGCCTTCATATTCTACGTAGTAAGTCAAACCATCAACCTTAATCCTGGGAACAAGCGGCTTCTGTAAATCAATGAGCACTACTATGCGAGCATACTTCCCACGTCCCCGTGTTGCTGTCATATAGTCGATTTTAACCACGTTACCAAGTAAGCTCCCAATCGCTTGCAATGTGCTTTGTGGTAATATCGGAAAGAAAGTCCCGAAATCCTTAGCCAGGCCACAACTTTGGAGATCTTTATTGAAGATGAGTCAAAATCAAGTGACCATGGTTGCACTGTAAGATAAGCCCCAAATAGCATCCACGACCCCCCTATAAGCACCTTTGTGTAATCCTCCTCTAGATCAAAAGTAGCAAAATAGAAATTTCCTTTGACATCCACTAACTGATAAGAGCCTTTCGTTTGCCAGAGGGTTTGAGTTTTAATTGCTAGGTCTCTGTATGTGATGGATCTGCCCAGTAATTTAATGATAAGGGTCTTCTCCATGGAAAGGCAATTTTATTGGTTAGCGTGTTTGGGGAGATGGCGAAATGCAAAAAACACCAAAAAGTACAGCCATTTAATTCTTTTTTTTAAAAAAAAAAACCATCAAAATATGGCCGCTTGCATTTTAGAATTGGGTAAGTTATAAAAAATAGAGTAAAGACCTTTTTGGAGATTAGGAAAAAAAAATAAGGACCATTTTAGTCGCAGGGACTAAAACGAGACTTTTTATGGATTAAAAAGGTCTTTTTGGAATTTGCGAAGTGGACCAAAATGTTCACCAATCGACCATTATTCGTCCTTTTCGCGAACTAAAAAGGACATTTCTTTATGTGAGGATAAAATGGGGGTTAGTGTTTTTTTCGAGGGGACCAAAAGGGTATTTACTCTAAAAAATATACATGTGCTTTTTTTAGAGCAACGTCTATCATCAAGCTTCTTCAGATATAATAGTGACTACGTAGTTACAAATTAGGTATAGAAATACTGTTTGACCGTTAAGTTTAACTTTTTTTTTGCTATAGGATGATGACGTGGCTTTTAAAGTTGCAAAAATACACATGTAGTTTGACAAAAAGAACGTCCAACACCAAATATATTTTTTATGTGTAAACCTTTAATTTGACTTTTTTTTTTGTCCTTTCTATGCCACTCAGTATCTTATAGTATTTTTTAGTATCAGTTAGTACTATAAAATATTTTTTCAAGGTCTTAAAATAATTTTTCAAGATCATGAAATATTTTTTAATACCAATCAATACCCTGAAATATATTTTTAGCATCATTCAGTACCCTAACATATTTTACTAGTCAGTATCATGAAATATCTTTTTTGATGCAGGTTAAGATTTCGAAGTATTTTTTTAGTACTATTAACTACTCTGAAATATCTTTAAAGTATCGATCAGTATATTAAAGTATTTTTTTAGTATTAATCAGTATCTTAATTTTTTTTTAAGATTTTAAAATAATTTTTCAAAATCATGTAGTATTTTTTTCAATATCAATCTGCATCTTAAAGTATTTTTTTATTATTAATCAACATATTTCAAAGTTGACTAGTACTATTTTTTTCACACAAAAAAAAGTTATACTTAACGATCAAACTAATATTTTTACATAGAAAAAACCCTTGATATTGAGGCTCTTTTCGACAAACCACTATTATGACACTTTAAAAGCCACGTGATCGATCAGTAAAAAAAAAGAGAGTAATACTTAACAATTTTTACGCCTGTGACCAAAAAAACCATTTGGTGTTGTGGACTACTCAAAAAAAAAATCCATGTGTGAAATTTTACCCATAATCCCTCCTTAGAAGCCACTGAGTCCGAAACCTTGAAACTTTTTCAGATCAAAGCGAAATGGCTGAAATCTAAAGGACATGGAAGAAGGCATGAAAGTCTTATTTTTTGTGTAGATTTTCGTCACTTCTATGTAAATCTACTCCATTTGTGGTTAAATATCGAGTTGGGTTTGATTTTCTCTCCCTCCTCTCTCTGCTTCTCCTTCTCCCTGAGATTTCTTTGATTGCTTTTGCCCGTTCTTTCAACTGATTAGTACCTGATGCCTCTTTGACGGAATACTTCATCAATAAATCTGCACTTCTACTCTTATTTTTATTATCACGTTGTTAGCTTATTACCGGGGAATTGAAGCCCAACTCTAATCTAACATCTGCGTAATGGTGGGATGGAGAGAAAATTATGGAGAAACAAATAGTAGGCGGAATTTTTTTCCAAAAATAATAAATTTATTTACTTATCTTTGTTATATGATTTATGTATTTTTATTTACTTCGTCCCTATCAATCCTTGATGGTCTGTTATTTCATTTATTTTTGTTTTCTTCGTCCCTATCTATCCTTGAGGGTCTGTTAGGTTTTGGCCGCCCAGTACAGTAATTACGCTCCCTTGGGATATTACAGTAAGGAATGGATCCGACCTGTTTCAGAGATCTATGGTTAAAACCGTTCGGTTCCAGTCCATGTCCGGCACGAAAAACAGTTGAGACTAGTCCAGTGGAAAGTACAAGTAAAGGATTCGACCGATTTCACAGATTTGAGGTTAATAACAAAGCATGGAGATTCGAATCAGATGACAGTCTATGAAGAGCATAAAACACAAACAGAGAAAAAAGAGGAAGTGATTTACCTCTTTTGGAAGAGATCTGAAAGGAGAGAGCGAATGAAAGAAGGGAGAGAGAGATAAGAGGAAAGAGAGGAACAAGAGGGAATGATAGGAATGGGTGGAATCGGAAAAGAAAAACAAGAGAAGAAGGGATTCTTCTGTGTCTGCATTTTCCCGATCCTCCCATTCCTACAACTCCCTCCCGCTTTCTCGCTTTCCATTCTCTCTGTTTTGCGAATGAAATGAGCACACTGAAAGCGGCAGCCTCTATTATTATAGGGGTGAAGTGAACGCCGTGTTCTAGGGTTTCAGTCAGTTTCCGCGAACCTCCAGGTGAGGGTAGTTCCTAAAACAACCCTCTTGTTTTTGGGAAAAAGGAAGAGGCAATCAAAACGACAACAGGGGTATACACGGGAATCCATTTTTTCTTGCTTCCGACAAAAGTAAACGAATCTCCAAGCACTATTTAGGCCAGGGGACCCTTCCAATTGGATTTTTGCCAGACCAATATAATCTTGGGAGAACGCATAATTTTACACATAACGTTTCGCTTCCTGGGAACGATAAAAAGACCATAACATTTTTTTTGGAACAAAAGACATGACGTTACGTTTTGAAAGAAAAAAGTCTACGCAATGCTAGTTAACGGTTAACTTGGATGGAACGCCGACGCTGCGGTGACGACGACGACGCCGACGTGGCCGTGGATTAAAAAAAAAAAAAAAAAAAAAAAAGAAAAAAAGAAAAAAATTAGGGAAAAATTCAGAAAAAAATTCTAAAAGTTAGGAAAAAATTCGAATAATTAGGAAAAAATTAAAATAATTAGAAAAAAAGTAATTAAAATAATTAGAAATTTTTTTAAAATTTTTGGAAATAATTAAAATAATTAGAAAAAAATAAAAAATATGGAAATAATTCAAATAATTAGAAAAAAATAAAATAATTAGGAAAAAATTCAAATACCCCCACCAGTTTTTAGTGACTTCACACATCGATTAGATTTATCTCTATAGGGAGAATTGACAAGAAGATTATCTTAATTAATTAATTAATATTTTTTTCAATGAACAGGCTTTACCATAACAGATCTTTAACAATCGCACCAAATTTCGCAGATATACGACTCCTCCTCCACCAATTGGTTATTTGCATCGCCAGCTGGTGGCGATCGGGCATTTAGGGGCCAACGGTTGTTGCGGTGGTGAGGCCCATCTGGCGGAGGTATTTTAATTTTTCCCTAATTATTTAATTTTTTTCCTAATTTTTTTTTCTAATTATTTTAATTTTTTCCTAACTTTTAAATTTTTTTTCTAATTTTTAATTTTTTTTTTTCTGAATTTGTTTTAATTTTTCGATTTTTATTTTATTTTATTTATTTTTAATCCACGTCTGGCGTCTGCCCCCCAATTTACGTCGTCAAGATTCCATCCAAAGTTGATCATTAACTAACTGTAGCAGACTTTTGCACCCAAAACGTAACGTTGTGATTGCTCCCAAAAACGTTTGATCTTGACAAAGGCTCGCAAGAAACGTTAATGTGTAAAATTGACATTTATATAATATTCATTCGTATTTTTTAGTTTGCTCATTCTATTTTGTTTACAACTATAATTCTATTAAATTGATTTCATCTAAAGTCTAAAACACAAAGTATAAAATGTCACTGTTTCTTTTTAAAGTGAGAAAAAAAGTCAAGCGTGAAGAAGAAAATTTCAATTATGATAATCTTAAAAATACAATTTATGTGGATCTTCGTGCTCGAGAGATTTAACTGCAAGTATTGGGCTAATGGGCTCGTCCTTTTTTTGGGGTGAATGTTAAAGGCTTTGTTCCTTTACGCTTGCAACTTCTTCATTTCGGATCAAATAGGTTAGCGACTAAAACAAAAAAACCTTGTAACAACAACAAATAAAAACCCTCTAAAAGAAAATAAATTTTAAAAATTCTTTATTTAAAACTTCTTACAAGTTAAATTAGGACAAATTTTAAATACTTACTAATTGTCATGTGATCACATAAAATATGGTATAT
Organism: Acacia melanoxylon; assembly: GCA_019022615.1. Classification (NCBI taxonomy): domain Eukaryota; kingdom Viridiplantae; phylum Streptophyta; class Magnoliopsida; order Fabales; family Fabaceae; genus Acacia; species Acacia melanoxylon. The sequence continues at coordinate 3,935,534 of JAFJYJ010000037.1, forward strand.
GAATAAATTTTACATTTCTCCATCCCATTATTGTTACTACATTTTAAAACATTACTTTATTTTATAATTTTATTTTTAAAATTTTTTTGGTATTAATCTCTTTCTACCATATTGACATTACTCGTTCAAATCATAGCGACTTTAGGTCTTAAATTCACAACTCAAAATCGAGGGCATGCAGGTCCCTTACAGATAATCAACAACCACGGCAAAAATAAATTCAGAATGAAAAAAAAAAAAAGTGCAAACCACTTCATAAAGGCTACTATACTAAGAGGCAAAAATAAAAACGATTTATTCATAAAACTAAATGCCAGAGTTTGTAACATCAAACAAGTACTCTATAAAAGATTGGGTAAAGGCCGATCCAAAGATAACTGACTCCAATTACAAATTGCTCACTTTGAAAGGTATCAATCAACACCATTACAACGAATCATCACTTTTTCATTTATTCCCAGCCAATTAGTTTCAATTGCCACGCATGGGCTTGGGATAACCAAAACACTGCAAGGGCGTGGAATTCACAAACTTCATATTCTGAGGAATAAACAGACAGACAGAGATACAATGAACGACCACATCCTCTTCAAAAATCCTGCTCAAGGGGTTCAGAAAGCCTATTTTTTCGTCCTCTACTTAAGGAAAGTATATATGGAACTAATTATTATTATCTTATAATTTTTGTCCATGTATATATGTAATTACACAATCAAGAATATCATTATGTACCACATTTTGAATTTTCAGTCATATAACACTTTCTCACCATGGTTACCAGCAGTTGAATTGGCGTTATTTTATCTGTGCAGGTTCATTGCCCTGCTGGGCTTAGGCTGTGCCACAGCTTTCTCTTGTTCAGTGAGTGCATGGCGGAAATGACATCTGTGACCATATGGGCATACAACACCAGCAAGGACCATCCTGCAGACCTCAGTTTTGTAGCGTGGATGGCGTATGACTGGGCGGAGTTCACCAATACCATGAGCGAATTGGCACTGATCCTTGTAGGGGCATGTCCCTGTCTCCTGCCATTTGTTGCAGAGCTCCGTCTTGAACATGCCTTGGTTATACACCACCATTTCCAGAGGCTCTTCCTCCTTTTTCCCTCCACGCACATATACCTTTTGCTGTATCAAAATTTAAACAATTACCAAACATTATTTTTCAACAAATAAGGACATATACCTTATGCAAAGAAAACTCGATTTATCTCCAATTCACTTGTTTACATTAGACTTTAAATGTTGTTATATATGCTTTATATTTTGAGTCCTTCCCTTTGTTTGGCCCTGTCATATTTTGGGTCTTCAACTATATGTATATGTTGTTGTCTTCATTGGACAAATGACTCGATGAAAACTTGATTTCTTCTGTTACTGCATTTTCCGTTATATCATATGCTTTTCAGATAATTTGGCCAGAGACAGGTATGTATCTTAGGTCCTGTTATGTATATGCAACCACACCCCATCTGATCAAAAGGTCCCCACAATATTTTTCACAATTAAGTTACTTTTGTTAGGCAACTAAATAATGAAACCAAAGGGTTACTTTGCAATCCCAAAAAATTTGAAGCTTACCCAGGAAGCAAGCAAACGAAATGTCACGTACATATGAAGAAGGAAAGATTAAACCCAAAAGAATATATAGATGAGGCAACAACCAAACTACTCTGTCGTTGCAGCTACCAGCAAATGACTAATGACGTAGACAAGCAAGCAATGTTTTCTTCATTTTGAAGAAAAACGGGTAACAACCATACACCAAGCAAGCAAATCTATTCGGTAAATAACGATAAAGCAATAATCACAGGAAAGAGAAAATAATAATATAAAATAAACAGTAAGTCAAATATGGGATTTTCTTACAACGACTTCAGTTGGAGTCAAAGATGGGCGCGGCCGAGTAGCGGCCTTGGTGCGACTTCCATTGCTGGCACCACCGGTTACAGCCTGAGCAACCTTCAAGTACCCATTGGACCTCACAGATATACTCTTGGGCAGCGAGAACCTTTCCTCTTCGACAGTGTTCTCAATCACGCTTGTTGGGCTCTCGTTCAAAGACTCTTGATCCTTATTCCAATTCTCACGGTTCTCTTTCCCATCCCCGAAATTGTCCTCAATTCGTAAGCCACGAAACCCATTTATAACGTCAAACGCTTCTGTTTGACCCGAGGACCCATCCAATTGATTCTGGACCGAAACCTGAATGAGGAGGCTCAATTGGTTGTTCAGCTCCATGTTCGCAGCCCGAAGTTGGCTGTTCTCCTGCCGCAGAGCCTCGATCTCCTTTGAGGTTTCGGCCATGCGATTTAGCCACATGCTATGGCGGTTCACCATATCTTGGTGGGTCTGTACGGCACAGGAGTCGTACAGGGGGCTCTGAATCATCGAGTCACTGTACTTCAAGGGACCGTTTCCTTCGTACGAGTGAAGCGAGAGATCGACATTGTCTTTCGCAGACAGGGATAGCTGATCAGAAAACAGAGTGGAGTAGATGCCACTATAAATGGCGCCATTCGACTGCATTTGACCAGAAGTAGCGATGCTTGTTCCGACTCCGCCATTTGGAGAAGAGCAGCCGTCCTTATTATGCATTTTCCCTATACAAGATTCAACTAGCGACAAAAACAAGAAAAATTCAAAACCGCGAAAATTAATCAAGTAATCAAATCTTGAAACAACTCTAGCGTACTAGTTAATTTCCATGTTAACGAAGCCTAAGAACTCGTTCGAATCAAACGCATAAACCATTTCAAAGATCCTGGCTAATCACATTCCCAGAATTCAAGAAATATCATATTCGAATTCGAAATGCATCGAGGAAATCGAATCGGAGAAATGAAGTAAAAGAACGAATAAACAGTGAGGGCGAAAAAGAAAACGAAGGAACCATTACCTTGCGAGTCAAGAAGAGAGAGTGAAGCTGGTCCTGTGTTATTTAGAGAGAGAAACGAATATGAAAGAGGGAGGAGGGGGAGGGAGATTTTATAGGGAGCATGGTTAGGAGGGAAAAAGAAAGTGTTTGGTGAGAGAGGGAAACTCACAGAAAACGAAAAACAAACCGTCTTCAACACACCTTCTAACAGAATGCAATACACTATTCGTAGCTCGGGGCAAAATTCCAGGTTGGAATCTTTATTTTCCGTAATTGCCCCCAATCAAAAACTTACAATATCGGTATTCTCATATTCTGACGATCACCTCGCAGGGTCGTTTAGTAATTTGATCTCACATGAAAAATTGCCCGGGGTTTGAGCGCCAAGTTTGTCTGACGAATTCCGAAACTGCCCTCGGTTTGAAATGAATCTACAATTATGCCATTGTTAGAAATAATTACATTGCTTCACTTACCTTTTTAATTTATTTTTTTGAATGTAAAAATGAAGGAAATTTGGATTCTACAAACTACAATCTGGAAAATTGAATTCCAAATAAGTTATATAAGAAAATTTATAATTCTCCATAGTAATGTATGGATAAAAAAAATTGTAAGGGAAGGAGTGAAATATAAATTTTTACATTCAATAAGACATGTGTGTTTGTTCAATATAAAATTAGATAAACATTAAAAAAAAATGGATATAGAGGCAATTTATTTTTTATATCACTATTTCTTAATTACATGTGCATAAAATCTGCACTAGAAAGAAGAAGGGGAAAAGAAAAAGGAAAAAAAAAACTCCTTTTGACTCAATTTTGATGTGTGCATATGAAGCTCGGCTATTAAATTAGCCCATTTAAATGTAACTTTTGGATAATAGCTTTCGAGATTTATGAGGTAAAAATGACTTTTTGAAAATATTTTTTGGATATTATTATCAAAATAACTTTTTCAGAGTCAAATTTACCAAAAAGGATATTAGCATTTTGTATAATTGTATATAAAAGATAAGGTTGTATTTTGAATATTATAAACATTATATTTCATAATAAATACCAAAACTTACATAAATTTGTGTACAAAATTAAAATACTTAAGGGTATTGAGTGGCACTGAAAATAATTCATGATGTTGAAAATTTATTTTAAGATCTTGAAAAATTATTTCAGGGTAATGACTGATCTTGAAAAAATATTTCAGGGTAATGACGGGTACTAAAAAGATACTTAATACTGACTAGTACTGAAAAAAACTTCTTATGGTCTTAAAAATTTATTTTAAGATTTTAAAAAAATATTTCAGGGTACTGACTAATCTTGAAAAAAATTTCAGGGTGCTAACAGGTACTAAAAAGATACTTAAGGATACTTGAAAAAAATACTTTATGATCTTGAATATTTTTTTAAGGAAATTGAAAAAATATTTCAAGTAATAACTAATCTTTAAAAAATATTTCAGTGGTACTAAAAAAATACTTAAGGATATTGATTGGTCGAAAAAATATTGATGATGGCAAAGGAGAGAGAAAAATCAGAAAAAAAAATCTTTTTCCAAAACCTAGGTTTTGATGTAGAATAGCTTGTGGCAAAAAAAAAGGGGTCTTTGGATGACTTATTGTAAAACCTAGATTTTAATGTAAAATAGCTTACGAAAATGTGTTTTGGCAAACTCGTGACAAAACTTAGGTTTTAACCTCCAAACAGGCCCTATAAGACAAAAAAACAAAAAAACAAAAGAAGAGGTATTTTGGTACATTTTCTGAAAAAATAATTTTTTAAATTTTATTGATATAATGATATTGATGCTAATATATTGATGTATATGATGAATAAAAAAAGCAGTAATGTAAGGGTGAAATTAGTATAGGTAAGGTTGGAGTTGGCTCCCATCCACTTCCCTTCCTATCTCTTCTTCATCTCAATTTGTTGGATTGAAATCTCAATCGGTTGATTTAATTTTTTATAAAAATATTAATAAATTATTAAAAAAATATTTAAAAATAATATTTTTACAAAAGATTAAATCAACAGTTGAGATTTCAATCCAACAGTTGAGATGAAGAAGATGATGGTAAGGAAAGTGGATGGGAGCCAAGTCGAGGTAAGGTTATCTACGTTGCATTGCTCATGTGGATTGTGCAATTTTATAGAGTTTTTATGTTTTCCAGCAGCTTTTTTTAGTGTTTTTACTTTATACATAAATATAGATTACCTTATTTAAATTTGAATTCAACTAAACAAAATCTTACTTCCTTCCCTTTAAATATAAGAGTGTTTTTAAAAGAATTATATTTTAATATATATAGTAAGACTTTTTACAAAATACCAATAATTAATTATTTGCGTCTAATGGAGGAAAGTAATTTTGATGTATTTCTACTGTTATTTTAGGTGAAAAAAAAAATTAAATTTCCTTTCAAATTTCATAAAATGTCTTACATATAGAAATATAGGATTTATTTTTTAAAAAATATTACAATTACAAGATAGATTTTAATCGAAAAGGAAAAAAATCACTGTATCGTTTATGGGAAGATATCCGTAAGCTAAATATACAGATCATCTTTTAATTTTAGCAGTTATATATATTAAAAAAAGGAACATGTCTAATTGATTGATTGTAGTATATATGTAAGTATGGGCGATCCAGAAAATTATTGAAGGGGCACCATCGGTGGGGAATTTAGGGATTTGGGGGTTGCGCCCCTGAATTTTTTTTTTAAAGAAATGTTTTAAATGCATTAATCATAAATAAGAAAAAAAAATATCAAAAAAAATATTCATGAAATCATGTAAATACTGATGATGTAATAAGAGAAACAATTATTTTACAAACCTGTCATTTAGAAAACCAATGCGGCTAAGTGCGGTTAGAAATGCAGCTACATAAATTACAATGAAGGGTGTGCACTCAATAAGTTTAAGTTCATATATTTTAATAAAAAAAGTATATTACAATAAAAATAATTACAATGTCATCATTCTAGGCCTTATTTTTTAATTTCATCATAATTGTCTTATTATCAATGCTATCAAATACATATTTTTCAATATAAGGCACTAAACAATCATTTAACCATTCATCCCCATCTGACTACGAAGTGCAGTCTTGATGTATTAAGGGTGGGCAATCATTCAAACATGTATTAATTTCTTTATATATATATATATATATATATATATATATATATATATATATATATAATCCCCAATTCAAAGGTGGACACTTACCCCCCTAACCTTATACTTGGATCCGCCTATGTATGTAAGATGTTTATTGGGCATGTTTGAGTTAGCGTTATAAAAATATGTTTACATAAGTTGAGATAAAACTTATTTTACATACCTACTTCATATACTGTAAATCACGTTGAAAAATGATTTGTTTCCGTTAATCTGAATAGATATGTAGTCTATTAATTTACTAATTGTCTCATCACCTCATTTGATGTACTAAATAAATGAAACAACCTTTATTTTAAGGCTTAAATCGTACGGTATGATGTAGTAAATAAGGTATTTCTTATAAAATGAGTTATGAATTACTTATTATGTGTAACTATTCCCTTATCGATTATAGGAAACAAATTTAATTTTGAGATTTTTCAATTTTCAAATTCTTTTTCTATATTTTTCCTATCAAAAATCTTATATGGACAGCAAATATCTATATTTTGTTGTCTGAACTTGTTAATAGATAATGTAAGTATCTTTTTAAGTACTTCCTCCGTCACTAATTATAATATCTTAATTTTTGGATTTGTTTATCCCCTTTATAAGATCTATTATGAGTTTGTTTAAATGTTAAATACATATTACCTATTTTACCCTCCGTCAATATACTCTAATTCATTGTCTTTAATTTTACCATATACTCTCATATTCAAGGTTTAAACTCACGAGTTTAAGAATTCGATGAAAATGATGTAAATCAGATCGTTAACTCGTAAGAGTTTACTTTTATTATTAAATAGGTATTACTAGTGTATAATTAAATAATTAAAATATAAAAATATAAAAATTACAACAATTTGATTTAAATATATTTTAAATCCAAATAATTGAAATTAAATCCATCAACATTCATCATTAATAATATTTAATAAAGAAATTTCTATATAAAGCCGCTAAGCATGATCAAATCAAAAAAGTTAACATGAGTTTAAGAGTAAGTTAAAACAGTTTTGTAAGCTAGGAACGTAAAAACGGTAAACTCGGTGTATAAACTTGTGAGTTTAACCGAAGTTTACAACTAAGACGAGTTTAGCATTTACCATCGATCGACTCGTTTTTTGTAGCTAGAAGCGTAAAACGGTAAACTCGGAGAGTTAACTCGCAAGTTTGACAACAATATAATGCTCATATTATTTCTCACTTTCACCTACCCATTCATAAATAAGGGCATTTCTTTTTAAAAAAATAGATATATTTTTTACATAGTTATTATTGTTAACTATTTTAACAGTTTTTTTTTTTTGAACTAAACAATTAGATTATTAGAATCTTATGGATGAATGGAGTACAGTTTAAGCTTTGAGGTATGTTTTATCCCCAACCACTGAGTAGCCCAACTTTTTGTGCACCAAGAGAGGCAAAATCAACATGGTATCAAAGTAATTGTCTTGAATCTTGATGATGAGGCATCAGTAATTAGATTATTGTGTGCAAGGCGAAGAGAAATTAACCATTGTTACGTAGATTTCTTGACTTACCATGATCTATAATGGATGTAATCTGTATCCAATCAAGCTTATGGACTTATTTCAAAAGCTTACTTTGCTTATCAAAATAAGTTTGAGCTTATGGACTTATACAGTAGCGGAACCGTCATTTTTGTCTACTCGCCAATTGCCTGAGCTTGAAGGTATTGCAGAGCATTTAATATTTTGTAATTTAGTATTTTTCATATTTTTTGTAATTTTGATTTTAATTTTTTTCTTATAATTATATCAAAAGTCACTTATTCATAAGTCATTCTAAACAAGTTTTACCCAATCAGATTTTTTCATAAGCTACTTATGCAATCACCAACTCAAACATAAATCACATTTCATAATCTGACTTTTACCCAATCGGACTTTTTCATAAGTTCGATTGCCCACCGGTATCCCAAACAAGCTCATTGCTTAAAGTCCCATAATGCAAGAGTAGAAACTACTCAGTCATATAGATAACACAAGGGACATGGGAAGACGCTACCCTGGACCACTCTGATCCTTGTTTTAAAATGAATAAACACAGTAATTAAGTATCAAATTTAAAGTAAAAAAAAAAATCTAAGCATAAATATGTGAATCCATGAATAGGGTCCCACCAATGGAAAGCAAAGGAAGAAACAGTGGGAGTTAGAGAAATGGAAGCAATTGACGAAGAAGAAATGCTTGAAACTGAAGATATAGGGAGGGAGGGGAGGGGAGGTGGGTTCTGCTGCTGGTAAGATTACCATTTCTCAAGTAATGAATTTGATTAGGACATTGGTCATGTAGGAAGATAGAACACATCATTATTTATATATTAAATAATATTTGTTTTTAAATATATATTAATAGGGCTTTGCTTCTTTATCACATTTACAACAACTTCTTCGTCTCATAGCTTCTCTATCAATTTCTTATATCAACTTGTTTGGTGACTCAAATAACATCCCCATCATCCACATTCTCTCCTAGTCACCCAAAATTTAATCAAAATTACAAAAAAAGAAATCCAAATGTTTGTTGTTAGAACAAATAAAAGTACATTTGTTTGGTTGATGAAAAGAGTAAAGAAGAGGTAATGTCACTATAAATAATATTTATTATTCCTATGTTATACTTTTATTTATATAATAAAAAAATAACTATTGTTGACTAATGATACAAATAATTTGACAAAGATTTGTGTCTCATTTTCCATAATTTGATTTCCATATATGATCTTTTGCTTCACATATTCTTTGATGACTAGCTATTTCAGGTTAACATAATTAATTAAATTCTAAAGAGAGACAAAATGTTGTTATATATAAATTAAAAATACAAGAAAATTAATATTTAAATTAAAAGTAAAAAATAATTTTTATTATTATTATTATTCTCTGTTTAGAAAAATCCTTCAAGGGATAATTTTTAAATATTTATTATTAAGTTACTTCAAAGTATATAAAATTAATTATCTTTTGTTGCTTAATTAACGATGCATATCTAGCTTTTAATACTACCTCCAGCCTCTTTTATAAGTTAGTTCCCATATTTTTTTATGAAACCATGTAGAAACATAAAAATAAAAAATCTCCCTTAACCCTTTTAAATAAATCTTTAAAAAAGTTTCATAATTTCCTATATCCACATTAAAAAAGTTGCAAAAACTAGTCAATATGGTACTACCTTAATACTTTATAATAGATAATGTTTTTCATACGATTCAGTACTGTTTTGTGAATTACGTGACTTCTTATAACTTTAATATATTTATTAATTATTAATGATTGGTTATTGATAACAAACAATGAAAAGAACTTTTCAAATGTTGTTGTCATTAAGTTTTCCATAATGTAACAAACTCCTTCATACCATATTAAACAACCTCAAAATATGTGTGTGTGTATTTAAAAAAAATTGAGTCAAATCAAATCTGATATGTAGCAAAACTAAGTTGGTTTTTTTTTTTTTTTTTTTTTTTGTGGGAATAGAGAAAATGATGTTGAGAGTTCTTCTTCCACGACTGGGACTTGACTTGAGCGCTTAATTCAAATTACCAAAACTAAAGATTTCGGTGAATCGGGTGAGCAAACAAAAGAAAGTTGGTTTTTTCATTTTTACTTGGAGGGGATTTGTTGTTTAGTGTGAGGCGGTTGTTAAGTTAGGGAGACAATTCTTCTCAAGGAAGAGCCTTTCATGAAACAAACAATATAATGATGGTAGTTCTGAGAGATTAGCTTTCACTTTCATTACAGCTAATTAAGGTTTCTATTATAACTAATCTCATCTCATGCATATATTCACTAGCTAGTCAATACGTTGATCATTATCATCTGAATTACGTTAATATATACTACCTCCGATCTTAAATATAGAATAATATTTATAGTGCAATTTATACTACAAATTTTATTCTATATATAAGATCGGAGGAGTATTTATTATTATACGAGTACTATCTTTGAAGACAAAATTAGAACTCCATCACTGAAAACTAGACTAGTCAAACTTTGATTCTAGTCAGTTACTAGTATATTATATTATACACTTGACGTTTGGTCTATTTGTATTATTAACAATTCTTTATTGATTTTTATTATATTTTTTATAAATCCAAAATAGGAAGAAAAAAAATGTATGGGTTTTTTCTTAATATATTTTCCTTTTGCTTACTTGTTATATATAATCGAAATTTATCGAAGGGTACAAAAATGAAGTTTCTGTTTAGGTTGGTATGTCACTACATATTTGGATTGTTCAATGTCACATTTGAGTAAAATGTACAATGAATTTGGGGAAAAAAAACACACGACAAACACAAAACAACAATCAAGTCCATTTAACAAATGATTTATGATTTTTCGGTCAAAAAAATGTTTTATGATTATAATCGGATTTATTTCTTTTCCAATATGTTTAATAAAATGTATAATTAAATCACACTATTTATAAACTATGAACCTAGTAGTGTTCTTAAGCTCATCATTTTTTCCCGACAATTCTAAATTTATACATATAAATTGTTGTTATAGACTCGTATATTGGGCCAATTAGTTACTCGGCCCAACAAGAGGGCTTGCAGTAAAACACCCATTAAACCAGGTAAATGGTTCCCCACTACTCCATCGTGTCTGTTATGCAGGACCGTACAGGTAGTGGAGCAGGTATCTGCAGAACGTGGGAGGCGCATAATGACTGAGGAATGAATGCATTTGCATGTGAGTGAAACCCTAGGTAATCCCTATGAATAGGAGATTACCCACCAGGTGCACTTTGGATACTCTCTATTCCATTATTTATCATTCAGTCACATTGTGCACACACTCCACTCTCAGGTGAAGCGCCACCTCCGTGTAGCACTTGTTAGATATGATTAGTTTTGATGATGTCTTATATAGATGTCATTATTAAAAGCAAAAAGATTGAGTAATATAGTTATCTCCTCATTGACTAACTGCTGTATTTAATGTAGATTAGTCCAAGTTGAATTATAGATCAAGAAGGAGATAAGAGATTACGTAAAGAAGAAATTGGAGAAAATGTCAAGTTCAAGAAGAGATATTGAAGAAGGTAGAACTTGCAGAGAATGATGAAGCCAAGTTAAATTATGAAGAATGATCAAGAGAAGAAAAGAAAGAAAGAGTTGAGTTATAGAGATTCATCAAGGAGAAGATAAGAGTTCACAACAAAAAGAACTTGCAGAGGATGTCAAGGAAGCAAGAAGTTAATTTCAAATTGGGATGTTAAGTTCAAACTAAGAAGCTAAGTTCAAATTGATATGTTAAGTCCAAAGAAGAAAGAAAGAGTTAAATTATGGAGATTGATCAAGATGGGAGATACAAGATGGAAGAACTTGATAAAAGGAATGAGAATATCATTATACAAGTTCCAAGATTGATTCTAGAAGTCTCCATGATCAAATGGGAGTTGGAATGGGTCAATTTGGAGTTAAAATACGTAAAGGGAGCTTCGGATCGATATAACTCGAGTCATGAGGTTGCAACTCAAGTTAACCACTCTATTACAGCGTTTCGAGTTTCTCGGACTGATATAACTCGAGTTATACTAAGTAACTCGAGTTGTGTAACTCGAGTTATCACTAAAAACTCGAGTTAAGGTGTATATCAGCAACTCTGTTCACCTCTGTTTCACGTTTCAGCTGTCTGGTATTTCGATGATATCTCTTAAAGCAGAGATCGAATTGAGATGAAACTAGTGGCATATGAAACTAGACTCCCAATGCGTCATTTTGATATATAATCCAAGTCCAAAGGAGTTCAGATGAGGGAGATATTAATTCTACAAGTTGGATAATAATTTCACGCCACATTGCTGACCAACCTTTGGTGTTTTGAGTGTATATCACAAAATACAAATTGGATTGAGCTGAAATTTGTGGAATATGAAAGTAGACTCAAAGGGCTTTCCATCAAGATTTGAACCAACTAAAACGGAGTTCATACCATGGAGATATGGCCTTCGAAAGTTACTATCAGTTCAAGATGGTTCAAGAACGCTCAACATACAATGAGTTTGAAATGAGTTGTTAACTAGGCTTGGATAACACAAGTTAGGACTGGAAACTTGAGCCAACATCAATCGAGAGGCAGACAGAGAAGAATGAATATTGAGAAGAGATTTTAACTCGAATCAACAAAGTAGCAGAGCACTATTCACAACGTCTCCGAGAATTCTCGAAGTTAATGTTATCAAATTGATTACCACTTGCTAAGCTTCTCAATATTATTAATAATCTTTGTGAGCAAATTTCAGATGATCAAAAGCTCGGATTAAGGATCAATGCCAATGCTAGCAAACACTGTGAGCCACTGTCAGATGAATGAGTAACTCGAGTTAAGCAAGATAACTCGAGTTATAATTCAGACAGAAAGTAATCAGAACGTTGGGACACAAACATAACTCGAGTCACGAAGGGTAACTCAAGTTACGCAACTCGAGTCACATACAACAACTCGATTCAGAATCCAAACGAAAGCATCCAAGACTTAAAACAACTCGAGTCACATGGAATAACTCGAGTCATCATCCCTGCATCAGAATATCACAGTGTTCGAGATCTTAGATTCTCATCAAGAACATCCGTATGAATTCCAAGAGAACTTATACTACTTCTTAACATTATTAATATCGTTTGTGTATAAGTTTCAGATGATCAAACGAAGGATTAACACAGATTACGAAAAAAAGATGACTACGTCAGAAGCTCCAACGGTAATATTTTCCAACGGTCATTTACGCTTACAACGATGGAAGAATTGCTCAACGGTCATAAATTGCAACTAACTATAAAAGGAGAAGCATTCAAGATAGAAGAGGTTCGAGAAGAGAGCTTGCACTTTGTCGAAATGCGATATTTCGAATCCAACATTTAGCTCACACGCTCTCTCGTTCTCAATGCTTGTATAGTTCATCTTAGAGAGTGAGATTATTTTGTACTTCTGTGTTTATTCATTTACTCTTTTAGAGAGAACATTTCTGAGTATTAAATCATTGTAAGAATCTCAAGTCGTGGGACTTGGAGATTGGGTTATCAGTTCACAACTTGTAAGGGGAGTGTATCCTAGTGAGAGGATAACTTCGAGTACGAGTGTGAATCGATTGAAAGGAGTATCTCGGTGAGAGATTCGGCTTCACAAGTGCCTGGGTGAACTTGTGCGTTTGTATAGGCTTCTCTTGTGGTGGTTAAACAAGAGGATAGTGGATTGGAAATCTCAAGCGGAGCTTGGGACTGGGACGTAGGTCAAGGATTGGGCCGAACAGGATAAAATCATAGTTTGCATATTCTCTTCCCTAAACTCTTATATTTCCAAAGATATATGTTTGAATGACTGACTATTGCTTTATAAAGTATTTCTGTCATACGAATTGATTTCATTAAGTTGCAAAAAGATTTTCAAAATTATCTAAAGTTTTATCGGACACCCAATTCACCCCCCCTCTTGGGTGATAGCCAGGTCTAACAGCACTGTGGTCTGAGTTCACTCGTTGATATCTCCTTTATAGATATCACCGAGTTGAAGTCTTCTCTTTGGTGCTTAACTCTTGAGCATCCTGGAAAGGCTATTGATCCAACATTAACAATCCCTAACTCATTGAAGCTAGATATCTGTGTTCTATAACAGAACAATTGTGTTTAATGTATCTTTGCGATTGGCAAGAGCAGTTGTTCCACCAAACTTATGATTTTGGTACATTGAAACATGTGTGAGTGAATCTTAGTTTGCTTTCTTTAAAAAAATTGAATTGTTTCACAATTTCAGAAGGAGAGGCTTTTATTTAAAGAAAATCGTCTGTTTAATAAATTAATCTATGCATACAATTTAGGTCTATTCAAAATAATTTCGAAATAAAAATAAATTAAAGTTATTTATATGAATCGATTGACTTAATTGACTCAAATTAAGTGAAAATAAGAGAATTTGGATTTGTTTTAAAAAATCACTAATCCTAATTAATGTACTGAAATAACAAGCTTAATTGTGGAATATTTAAATGTACTGAATAAAAAGTAAGAAGCAAGGATGAAGTTGAAAATAGAACTTCGGTTAGCAGAAAGGATCACGCATGCAGCCTAAAAGTGAGATATACTATGCCAACAAAGCCTTCTCATCGTTTATGGTTTTGTTCACGGGATGGAACAAAAATGAAGAATATAATCAATCATTTAAATGAGTTATTTTTCAGTTTTATAGGGGAACATATATCATTTTTCTTGGCCAAATGGGGAGTGGGATAGAGTCAGAAGGAGCCATGGTTCCAGCGTCATCCACTGATAGTTGTTTTTCTTTGAAATCTACCTACCATCCATATTCTTTTTGTAGGTTCACCGCAAAATAGTGAGTCTATATGGAAGATGCTTTGGAGATGGCCCGTTCTAGAAAAGATCAAATCCCTCATGTGGCTGTTCACCTATATGACACATGTAGTAGATAACCAGGATCTCTTGAGGAAAGAGGGTTTTGGTCGTTTGGAAGTGGACGGGTTTGTACTCAATAGTGGTAGAAGTTTGGCTGGCTGCATTTGAGACTCAGATGACAGGAGGCTAGGAGGCTTCAGCTGCAAACTCACTACTGTTCAGCCGGCAATAGCAGATCGAGCTCATTGGCATCACACATGGACTGAATCTCTGTTGGTCCAAAGGCTATAGAAAAGTTGTCTTACTATCTGATTGTATTGAGGCTGTCAATTACACTTTTAAGGTTGTGACAGGGACCATACGTTTAAAGATATAGTAGATGATGTTAGGTTTTTACTCAATAGGGATTTGCAAGTGGTAGCTACTCATGTAAGTAGGAAAGCTATAGTTATATAAAGCTGACAAACTAGCGAAGTACTCTCATAGAATATATGGAAACTTTTGTGTCCTTAATCACCCTCTTCTTTTTGTTCAAGAGGCAGAGGTTGATGAAGGATGGGATTTTTTTTTCTTTTGCTTTTTTTTTTTTCCCCTCGATGTATTTTGTTCTCTTTTGAATTAATGAATTCAGTTTACACAAAAAAAAGAATGATTTTTCTTCTCAGCTCCGAGGTCATGCTCTTGTCATCTTTTGGTTTTCAAGGCATGTGTGGTAGTTCAAGGTGGTTTGTAAGCGGTCTCTGTCTCTCTCACTATTGTTTCACACACACTTATATATTTCTTTATAAAAGTGGGTCTCACTAAATTCTTACCAAAGAAAAACAACCTCATTAATTTTTTTTAATATATAAAAGAAGGCTAAAAAGTCGGAATTACAAAAAACAAATTACACTATAGGGGAAATTAATCCCAAATAATCTTGATCAACCCAAGTTCTCAGGCGTATTGGGCATTCTTCCAAAATTTCGGACTTTGTTATACCCATCTTAGCAAGAGCATCTGCCACTCCGTTGGCATCACTAGGAATATGATGCAAGACCACGTGCCAATCCCTTATCACCATTTCCTTAATAGACAGTAACATCAGATTCACAGCAGCTAAATGATCATTCAGAATCAAATTGACAAGATCCAAGGCATCGGACTCAAAAATAACTTTCTTAAAACCCAAATCCCAAGCCATTTTCATCCCTTAAAAAACAACTTCATTAGTTATGTGTGGGGAGAATGTACAATTCGGATCCATTATAGCATACCACTATGTTTGGATAGAGAGGAGTGGTGGAAAGTAGGGGGGAGAATATTATGAGGGAAAATTCCCAAAAATAGTAAAAAAAAATCCTTATTTTTTGGAGTTTTTTCTCCTAATATTCTTTCCTCTTAATTTTGTCTCCATCCAAACATAAGATAAAAGTTAATGCTCTTCTGATTCTAAATATAAGACAAATTAAAGTTTATACTTCAATAGGAAGTTATATAAGGTAGTCAAAGAAAAATAAAGACAAAGCAACCTAATAAGAAGAAGTATCATGTAAACCCTACATACAATCAATTATTTATCACATTTTCATTTTATGAATATGTAAATAATTCAATTTTTTTTAAAAAGTTACTCTCTCTAATTTTAACTGCCTCTCCCTCTTGTCTTTGATAAAAAGTTAGTTGAACATTGGATTTGGTTCTAAATATAAAACCTCAATTCATTTTATCTTCTAAATTTATAATTTTCCCCCTAAAATATCCTTATTAATTGTACACATACATTAAAGGCGGTTTTCATCTAAAGGTAGTCATGATAAAAGATTATATTTAAAGAAAATCAACACATATTTTTTACCAATAACTAATATAACTAATTTCCTTAACCTACCCAAATTAGCTATCTGGCTCTTTTATTAAAGACCGACCTATAAAATGATATACATATGTAAATCTATCATTGGAGAGAAGCGTAAGTCATGGTGACAGTCAAAAACCAGTAAAAGAAAGAAGTGTGATATATAGAAGTTTGGTAAGTTCATAGTTGAATCCTTTGAAAAATAACTGCATCTAAATTTCCCTTACCTTTTCTAAACCGTTTCATTTTGAATAATTTTGAACTTTTTATTTGGTTTCCTTATGGGGCGTCAAACTTGATGACGTGGCCCAACGCCACCAAAGAAAACTCATACCATATTAGCTCCACTATTCTCGTCATAAACTTGATGAGGACCGTACGTCCTTCAAATTAAAATCTTTTCACGCACACACACAATTCTAAAGAGGCCTTTCTTGTTTATTACTTTGATAATGGAAAGTGGAAGAGTGTCACTATTGAATTATGTTCCTAGCTTTGCACAAGGAAGTGACATTTTAGTTGTTCATAGTGACACTTTTTGTCTTCGCCATCTTTCTTCACTGCTTCGCCAATGCTCATTTAAAGGTATCCCTGTAACTTAATCTCTATAGTATATACCTTCTTCTCTAATAACTTTTTGACCCATGGACTTGGCCTAGTATTTTTGTATCTATGTGAGTATGATAACCCTCTTTTTTTATATCTCTCTTTAACTTATCTGTGAAGTACTTCAAGATTCTCTCTATTGATATAGCTGTGTTTGGGGGGAGTTCATCCTCCCAAAACCATACCACATTTTGGTAGAAGCGATATGCTTTAGCCAAAACATGGTTTTTGGGGAAGAGAGAAACGACCCTCTAAATATGTTATACTTTTTCTTTGTAAATGAGAGGTTACATGTTTTATTCCACTTGTAATTTTAGGTAGTTAATGTCTACTCTTCTAATTTTCCCCTCCCTAAAAAATCACGTCATGACTAAATGATTGGGTCATAATAAATTTGAATTTGGGATCATAAAATTAAATACTCCCTCTGGGCCTTAATATAAAATATAGTGACATAATTTGATTAAATTAAGGAAGTTAGTTAAGTTAATTAATATGATATTTATTTTCTAAAACACCTTAATCATCTTCCTTAATTCCTCTCCTCCTTGATTATTGTTGAGAGAGCATTAATAGAGGTAAATTAGGAAAAGATTATCAAATATGAAAACTATATCTTATATTTAAGACCGATATCAACTCCCGAAATATGTCTTATATTAACAACTGGAGGGAGTAGTTTGTTCGTTATATCTGCCATCTCTAATCCCCAGTAATATATTTGAATAAATCTGTAACTGATAAATGAAGAAACGAGAAACAACAATGTTATGGTTAAGGAGCCATACATTCTGCAAAAGCTGATGTATCAATGGTAGTTTCTGCATTAAAATACCAAAACTAGATTAACATAGATATATGTAACAAGTAATTATAATTTGTTTTGTTATTATGTAGTTACTGCTACAAATCAAGCATCAGCAGCTATTGACATGGTTTGTCAACAAGAAGGAAGGTTCAAACTTGTGATGGCTAAAGCCGACATGCCTGACATGAACACCATTTCTTTTCTCAATACACTTCTTCTCAAGCATATCACTGTCATCTGTAAGTTCTCCAATTTTTTTAAAGTTCATTTGATTAATCTCAAAGACTATTAATCACTCACCAAAAAAAAAAAAAAAAAAAACCTATTTCTTTCAATGACTACTTCAATTCAAAAGCTTATTCTTTTATATGTTATGCTAAGAGAATAGGGAAAGCAGAAAAGATCAAACTTTAGATTACCATGGCAACAAACTTGAATCCAATAGCTTAAGCTTTTAAGCAAAATCTCATAAAAGATGATTTATATTTTAGTCTTAACACTTATCATACATCTTAATGATGGTCAGTTATATGCTCTGGACAAGATGATGGTGGAGCAAAGGAAGCTTTTGATAGAGGATATTGTTATCTCCTACAGGAACCAATCCAATCAGAGCATCTCATATCTTTGTGTCAACAAGTCTGTAGCTCAAATAATAGCAACTTAGCACAAGAGATTCACTTTGCAAAATCTAAACAAAAGGTAAATATATTTCACAAAGTAGTTTCAGCAGATTAAGATTAGATATACATGTACTACCCTCCGCTTTCTAATATAAGAGCTATTTAACTAATTTGGGTAGATTAAGAAAATTAGTTAAATTAGTTATTTATAACAAATGTGAGTTAGTTTCTTTAAAATACTCTTTTTAATCATGTGTATTGGAACTATCTATTGATGAAAAACCCTTAACATGTGGAATCTTATAGGGTTACTTAGGGGAAAAATTATAAATTTGGTAGACAAAGTGGATTGAGGTCTTATATTTAAGACTAAAGTAAAACCCCTATCTAACTTTTATATTTAGGACTGTAAGGAGTATCTTGTTTGGATGTGAAACTGAATTTAAGTTGAACAGTATTCACAGTAGGCAATACATGTTTGAAAATCAGTTTCATTAAATCTCTGATCAGAGGAACCAGATCATTGAATATGACAATCTACGTAAAACAAAAAGGGCAGATTAAGTTTACTGTTCTGGTTGAGGAAATCATGTACAAAATAATTATTGTTGATTGACTTATTATTGCCAGGTGCATGAATCAAGTGAAGAACAAGACAATACTCATAATAGCGTGACAGTCAAGAAAAAAGGGAAGAGAGCGCATAACTCAAACCAGGTGAAATTAGACAACAATAACAATCATCATGTTGCAGAAATGGAGGGAGAGGAAACAAGAGAGCATAACGACAATAATCGGTTCCCTCAGAAAAAGCCGCGTATTTCTTGGACTTCGGATCTGCATCATAAGTTTGTACAGGCCATAAGGGTTCTGGGGGAGAACAGTACTATTACTTCTAAATTCATTTCATCTTTTACTTTGTTCAGTACTATTTGTGATAATTCATGAAACAACCTGAAAGTTTGTGTTTGGTTTTAATTTTCTTGTAGAAATTCGTCCAAAATTGATACAAGAGATCATGAATGTTCCTTACCTGACATGTCGCCATATTGCTAGCCATCTCCAGGTACTTTTCTTTCACACAAGTCTTCCTTAAATTCTGCACCTATTAGTATATAATCCACAATTAGTGCCTTCATCAATCTGCTATTATTTTGTTCTCTCTTCTTCTTGTTGCTTTGCTTCCATATTTGAACATAAATTCCTTTTCAGAAATTCAAATCTGAAGTAAGGCGTCTTCAGGATAAGTGTAAATCATCAAACTTCAGGGATGGAACCAAGTCATCCTCATCAATACAGAGCCAGTGTCACCCAGGTGAGTTGGAATTTGAAGGATTCTGCGTATAAGTAAAGACATAAAAGTAATGTTAAACACTGAGATCCAACCATTAAAGCAGAAAAAAAAAATTCCAATCAAGAAACAGTTGAATATGACTATATTGTTAGCTTCTCTCTGTATTTTCTGTGCATTTCTCATGTGTACATCATGTGAATTTTCACAGGTTACCCCACATCAGCCGCTTTACAAAACCATTTTCCAGTGAGCTTTTCTGGAACCGAAGATCTAGAAGCTGTAGTGAGAGGAGCTGTGCCAGATCGTTTAATGGATAAAAACCAGTATGATGACTTTGGAAATGGATTCACTGAAGATGATAGTTCCCAAAACTCTGAGATACAAACGAACCCTATCTTCAGAAACAGTTCTTGTCCACAGAAGTCTAATAGCAGTAAACATTGGTGTGCCCAGCCATCTGCTATATTAAGAGAACTTGAGCCTTGTGCTTCAATGAATCAAAGCGAAACCCTAACTGAAGATAAAAACATATTAAGAATTCTTGGAGGAGATAGTGAAGGATATGACTGTTTTAGCAGGGGTCCAGATCACATAACCCAAAATTCTGAGATACAAAGTACTTGTATCCATGGGTACAATACGTTAGATAGTTGCAATCCTAGCTCTGCATTTTTGGGAGGACATGAATTAACTGATCAAAATAATACCCTGACAGAACATGACAGTGTCTTGAGATTTGTTGCAGAAGGAGATGATTGTTTTGGTAAGGGACTATGTTCACAAAACTGTGAGATGCTAAGAAATTCAATCCTTGGTTACAACTTTGGTCAACTGAAGTCTGATAACTACAACCCTAGTTGTGATAGACTTTTGAAGTCCAAGGTTGATGCTTTAAACTCTAAGATGCTAAGGAATTCTGTCTCTGGAAACAGCTCTAGTTCGCCGCAGTCTGATGCATATTGTGATGCTCAAGTATGCTATATTTGGCGATTGTTCATTTTCTCTTATATTCTTATTTGACGCCTCTAGTCATCACCATCATCATTATCCCTATAAGTGTTCTGGTTTCATGTGCATGTAGGTCTCTGACAGGAGCTTCATGTCAGAACTGTACTTGGATGGATTCTGGAGTTTATGGTGACCTTTGAAGCAAGTCGGTTTATAGCCACTGAAGTTTTGATATAAAAGAAACAAGGTAGACTCAAATATCATTGGGAACTAGAGATTAAGGTTTTCTTTTCTGTGTTTGTGATGTGGAAGCATGTATTTATGTATGCATTTACGTCTGCCACAGACACAAAAACACACACACACACATATATAGCCTTATTTGAATCTGTATCTTTATACATATCCCAATATCCCAATATAGTGTATATGTGGACCAAATGTAAGATATATATATATATATATATATATATATATATATATATATATATATATATATATATATATATATATATATATACAGTGGCGGAGCCAGGATTTCATATTTATGGGTGCATAGCCCCCGAATTTTTTTTTAAGTAAGTTTTAAATGTATTAAAAAAAACAAAAGAATATAGATAAGAAAAGAAAAGAAAAGAAAACTTCAATTGAACATAAAAATAATAATAATCAAGAGTCAACTAAGAATATCAAACGCAACAATAACTATACTCTACAGAAGATACGCATATCTCATTTGAAGGAAAATTAAGAAACATTTATGTGTATGTGAGGCTGTAGTTTACAAACCGGTTTTGTTTCAAAAACCAATTTCCTGTAAGTAACACTCTTATCATTTACAAAACCCAATTTTAGGTTAATATTCCATTTTTCAAAAGTCACTTTTGAGTTACTCAAATAAAGATTACCAAATCGAGTTTTGCAAAAAAGTCAAACTAGACTTTCAAAACTAGTAGCTCACACATATACCTGTGATGTTTTACTAATTTAGTTTTATTAGGTTTTCTTTGATTGTTTCCTATTTTATTAAAAATCTTAAACATGTATATTTATGATTTGTGTGAATGTATGTACACATTCAAGAGAAATGATTTTTTTTTCCTTCCAATTAAGGGTATTTTTATGGGTGCACTTGCACCCAAAGAAAATAATGTGGCTCCGCCACTGTATATATATATATATATATATATATATATATATATATATATATATATATATATATATATATATATATGAAGGAACTTTACAAAAAGCCTATCTATCTACTTTGTACTTTTGTCTTGTTCTATTTATTACATAAGAGAACTATTTCCAAAAGTTTTGCATAAAACATCTGCACCATATAAGACACATGTACTTTTTTGTTGTCTTTTTTCGTTTTTTTTTACAACTTCTGGCATTGTCGGCAAAATATTCACCTTACATGTTGCATCCCTTTACACTTCTTTGCTTCGATTTTTTAACCTGTCAGTGTGTGTGTGTGTGTATATATATAAAAGATCAGCTTATATGATTCATTCCTTTATTGTGTAGCACAACAGAGAATCATTTCACTTGTTTTTAAAAAATCGTTTTTGTTATTTTTCATACATTTAATCCAATATCAAGGAATTTTTTAAATATTATTTTTTAGAAAATAAACAATTATACAACTAAGATTTATAACTACTGGACTAAATTACGAGAAAATAAAGTATATGACCTAAATTAAAAAACTTGATGAAACTAGCGTAACAAAGTAATAATTTAACTCCATCGTTTTGATGAAAATATGATTTAATTTCATTACTATTTTGTCTAACTTCAAATATATCATGTACTTTTTTTGGGTCAGGAAATATATCATGTACTTTGCTCATTTATATTTTTATGTGCATAAATAGGTGTCTTTATCCTGGATCATTAACGAGGATTAACACAAAATTGATAATTTCAAGGTGCAGTGCGCTCTTTAGAGATTAAAGAATGAAATAACCACAGCGAGAGAATCCTCTCATTTTCCCCCCTCTCCTCATCTTTCTCACATGGTCATTCGTGGTCGTTGGATCGTTGATCCAACGGCCCCAAAAAAAAAAATGATGTGGGCCGTTGGACGGCCACGAAGGACCTGTGAGAAAGATGAGGAGAGGGGGGAAAATGAGAGGAACAGTACCCATAATCACATGGGGATTAATAATTAACCAGGAATTTATTCTTTAAACTCATGTTTTTATAAATGTATCTAATGACTCAACATATTCATTTGCGAACCAAAACAATTGGATCATAACGGGTTTGAGATTAAATTAAACAAGTATAGTTTATATTAGGATAAAAAATTGAATGTTGCACAGCCATGACATTCTAAAGAGCAGATGATCGTTTCTGGTACAAAACTTGAGGAAATAAACTCCTCACATGTGTAGTTTTATGACATCAGGTTTAGAAAATCGAAGTTCGAATGGCTAAAATACAATCTAATGTGTTTGATCAAAAAGTGAGGTTCATATAGATTCAATAAGAATTTTGATTATAACCAGCATTTCATCGAGACTCAACTATAAAAACACGCGTTATTTTATCAGTCTGCTTGGAAAAATGTAAACAAAGAAGTATGTGGTATGGTGCATGAGTTTTTTGACGGAAGGGCTGGTCTAGGGAGATTAAATGGTACCAATATTGTGTTGATTCCAAAGACAGACAAATTGGAGGAAGTGCATCATTTCAGACCCATTGGTCTTTGCAATGTATCCTACAAGATAATTGCAAAGATTTTGACTAACAGAATGCGTAATCTGTTGTGTAAAATCATTTCTCCAAATCAGAAAGCGTTTATTGCGGGGAGGATGATACAAGATAATATAATTCTCACCCATGAAGCCTTTCATTATTTGAAGCACAAAAGGAAAGGAAATAAATGGGAGTTCGCCTTGAAGATAGACATGAACAAAGCTTATGATCGGGTTGAATGAGATTTTTTGGCTGTTGTGCTGAAAAAGATGGGCTTTTGTAATGTATGGGTTAATTGGATTATGGATTGCATTACCACTGTAGCATTTAACCTGAAAGTAGATGGCCACATTGCAGACTCTTTCAGTCCAGAGCGTGGAGTAAGGCAATGGGATCCTTTATCACCTTATATGTTCATCGTAGTGTCAGAGGTTTTGTCCTTAATGCTGCAGATGCACATTGATAAGAAGGATTTAAAATGTATTAAATTAGCCCGAGGTGCTCCAATGTTGTTCTATTGTTTCTTCGTAGACGATGCAATCTTATTTTTGAGTACTGATGTGTTAAATTGCAAAGTTCTAAAGATGATTCTTGATGTCTATTGCACTGCCTCTGGCTAGTTAATCAACCTTGAGAAATCAAGCATCCATTTTTCAGCTAACACTCCACTAAGAGTCAAGGAAAACATCTCGGCGTGTTTGGGAATTAAATTCACTGAGGATGCAGGGCGTTATTTAGGTCTGCCTACAATTTGGGGTAGTCAAAAGCTGGTTCTTTGGCCTTTGTGAGAGACAAGATTGGCTTGAAGTTGCAAGTTGGAAACAAAAGCTTTTAACTTTTGCTGGTAGGGAAACGTTGATTAAAGCAGTTGCCAACTCCATTCCTACTTATCCTATGACATGTTTTCTATTCCCTAAGAAGTCTTGCCTTGAGATTGATCGGTTAGTCTCGAAATTATGGTGGGGGCAAAAGAAGGGTGAGGGTAATATCCATTGGAGAAGCTGGAAGTATATGGCTAGGCGGAAAAATGAGGGAGGGATGGGATTTAGAGACCTTCTTTGTTTCAATAGGGCGCTGCTAGCAAAAACGGCCTGGAGAATGTTACAGCATCCAAATGACCCTTGGTGTAAAATTTTAAAGGGAATCTACTATCCTAAAAGTAGTTTTCTTGGGGCAAGAAAGGGGAGGCATGCATCTTGGGGATGGATTAGCTTATTGGAAGGAAGGGATTTGTTGCTAAAAGAGTTGTGCTGGAAAGTAGGTGATGAAAGATCTATTAGTGTTTGGCATGATCAATGGATACCAGGGGTAAAGAGATATAAGCTGCAAAATGGCGGTGCATATGTGGTTGAGGACAGGGGTAAAGTGGCTGGCCGTATTAGCAATGGTCATTGGAACCTAACCTTGTTACAATCAAGAATCACGCAAGAGAAAAAAGCCAAGATTTTAGAAATTCCTTTACCTTATGTGGTAGCTGCTAATCGGCTAATCTGGAGGGCAAGTAAGGATGAGATATACTCTGTGAAGTCAGGCTATTTGGTGGCAAAGAGTTGCTGTGAAGCTGAAACTCCTAAAGACCTAGGTACTTCGTTCTCTATTCCTAGAAAATTGTGGAGGTGTATTTGGATTGTAATGGCCCCTCCTAAAATTCAGCATTTCTTATGGAGGTTGGGAGCTGGTGCCATTGCAACTAAAGAAACACTTTTTAAACGAAAATGTTCAAATAATCCAATGTGTCCTATATGCTTGTTTGAGGTTGAGACCATTAAACACTTATTGTTTTTGTGCCCTTGGACTAAACATTGCTGGTTTGGTTGTACTTTGGGTTTTAAATTCAGTAAATGGTCTATGAAACGGTGTGAATTGTGGCTTTGTGATATGCTGCATGGTAGGGAAGTGTTGGATGACTATGGTAAATCTTTATTTGCCACAATGTGTTGGTGGATTTGGAAGAAGCGTTGTAGTTGGGTGTTTAGGGAGGAAAGGCCAGATGCTAGAGAAGTAGTCAGGCTGGTGAATGTTCAGGTGGAGGAGTTTTGGAAGGCTAGAGAGCGTCTGGGGGATAGTAAGAAAAGGGTATACATGGAGGCTGTGGTGAGGGTTAATTAGTGGACGACACCTCCTGCTGGAGTTATTAAGATTAATTTTGATGGCTCTTTTAAGGAAGTGTTAGGGATGGCAGGGGTTGGTGTGGTTTGTCGGAATAGCTTGGGGGATTTTATTGGAGGTTTGGGAAAAGCTGTGGTGGCTTCATCAGGTTTTATGTTCGAGTGTCTTGCTCTCAAAGAAGTTTTGTTATGCAGAAGTCAATTTCAGGCCGCTGAGGTTATCTTGGAAACTGATTGTGAATATTTGTATAGACGGATTAAAAGGAAATCTTTAGATGGTTGTGAATGGCAGAGCTAGGAATTGATGACAGAGATCTTTGGTTTGATAGAGTCATTGGATGGTGTGTCTTTCTCCCTTGTCGCTAGGCAGGGAAATAAAGCTGCTGATTGTCTAGCAATGGGTGCTGCAAAGAAGATGTACCAGCAAGATTGGCTGGTTTGTACTCCATCCTCTTTATGCAATTTTTTAATCCATGACTTGAATCTTACTAGAGGTAACATGGATACTACAGATAAGGCGCATGTGATGATTGACAGGGAAGGTATTAGCTGATCTACCAGTACCCTGCGTTTAGACTTTAGCTGATAGATATTGCTGATTCATATTGTTTTGATTTTATAGGTTTGTTTTCAGTTTGGTGAGATGTGGGTTAGGTTGTAATGATAGGTATTTTGTGAGGTTTTCTTTGGCTTCGGCTATTAGCATGTGTAATACTTGATTTTGTTTTAATAAAATTGACTTTTTTGGGGGGAAAAAACTATATAGAAAGCTATACTATTTATAAAGTAGGCGAATGTGTAGATTTAACCATCAACAATTTTGCTATAAACACCCATAAGAACTATTTATTTCCAGGTGTAAAAGTAAACACAAACAATTTATTTGGGAATAGATATAACAATACCATTAAGAAGACTTAACTTCCGTTACTTTTTACTCTGTAGGTGCCACCAATCTTTTCTCTATTGTTTTAACATTTTTTTAATGGGAAAGTATCACTTAGATCCATAGAAACAATTTTATTTCAATTAACCTCTAAAAGATTATGAAATTTCACTTGGGACAAAATGAAATTAAATTTTTCAGTGAAAAGACAATAATGTCTTCACTTTATGTTTTTCATGAGAGCATTTGCAAAATGAATATGAGCATTTTTTAAACAAATAAAGGGAGTTAAAGAAAACCAAGGATTTAACAAGAATATCTTGACCATTCACAAGAGAAATAAGGGTATTCAAAAGAAATAAATGCATTCACAAAACAAATAAAAGAATTTAAGAAGCTTTTTTTTTTTTTTTACAAGTCAGATATAGGCATTTACAAGACAAACATGTGAATGACCAGTTTGGTCATTCTCATATTTTTCTTATAAATGTCTTTATTTGTCTTGAAAATGCTCATATTTGTTTTATAAATACTTTTATGAAAAATAAAATAAAATAAGGATATTATTGTCTTTTTACTGACAAAACTTAATTCCATTTTGACCCAAGGGATACCATGAAATTTCATAATATTTTAGAGGTTAACTGAAATAAAATTGTTTCCATTCGGTTTAAGTGATACTTTTGCACTAAGAAAATGTTGAAATAATAGAGAGAGAAGACTAGAGGGACCTACAGTACAAAAAGTAATAGAAGTTAAATTTCCTTAACAACATTGCTATATCTGCCCCAAATAAATTGTTTATATACACTTTTACACCCGAAAAAATATAGTTCTTATAAGTACTCATAGCAAAATTGTTCATTGTTGAATTCATACATTCGTCCCATAAACTATCAATAATATGACTAACCTCAAACTCTACGAAATATGAGGCCCATATTCTCAAATACTACCTCTAGTTTAAAATATAAGAGTCAAAATTGTAAGGTATAGGAATCACTTTGCTTTTGTCTCATCATTTAGAGGTTGTTTGGATGAGCTTTTTTTTATATAAAAAAAGTCCTTTTTTCCAATATAAAAGTACTTTTTTGTTATTCTATGTATTTGGATGGAAACTTTAAAAAAAAAAAAAAGCCCAAAATTCTCATTTTTTGGAAGCTACAATTTGAAGCTTAAAAAAAAAAGTTAAAAGCGGTAGATGAGGGGAGTGTAAACCGGTATTTGATTTTTGGCTAATTGACACCCGATACCCCGTCTGGTCTCTTTTCCCAGCCTTCGCGCGAAGACTCCCTCTCCTTCGCCATCGTTCGCGCCGTCTGTACTATCCTTCGCGCCTATTCGCGCAGTGAAATCGTCGACCTCGCCTCATCACCAGTATAAGGTGAGCCTCTGAGGCTTTTAACTTCTGTAGTTTGTGTTTTTCTTTGTTGATTCTCTGATCCCAACTTCAATTATTGTTGTTTGTCAACGGGAATTTTTATTGTTTCTGTTACATTTTCTGATCTTTTTTTTAGGATATATTTTTTATTGTCCACCTCGCCTCATCGCCAGTATAATGGTTGTAGGATCTATTTTTTATTGTCGACGGGAAAAACTAGCGTGGTTTTGTGGAATTGCAGATACATGTAGTCATGGTTTTTATTCATATGCATACCATATGACAATGTGTGGCTTTATGATTTAGAATCCGTGAGAGACTCTGCAGTAAGAAGTTGAAGATATACATGGTGCCCACTTCTTGTTCTGTTTTAAATGCGTTAAGAAATCTGTATTTGAATGGAAATTAAATTTATGGCATACTACTCTAATTTGTGTTGCGGGCAATGAAAAAAAAAAAAATCATTTTTTTAAAAGCTCATCCAAACGGGCCCTAATGCTTTTTTTCCCCCCAATTTTAACCCTAATTAATTATATGTCTCATTTATTTATTTTTCCTTCTCTCTCATATCTATTTCCACGAATTCTCTATCTCACTCACCCTCTCCATAAATAGGGACTTCTTAGGAAAGAAAGTTATATTTTTTACATATTTATTGTTTTGGACCAATTTTAACTAACTTTTTGAATTATAAAATTTAGTTATTTGGCTTTTATATTTTGAAGTGGAGGTAGTATCACTGTTACACTGTTGTGAATAAGTACCACTAACTAATGACGTTATGTTAACTGTTCAAAAAAAAATGACGTTATGTTACCATTCAGCACTCTAATTCCTGCAATTATAGTCTTCAGAATAAAACTATAGTTTCTAATTTGAAACACAGCTTCTTGATATGGTTATCGGTTGAGCATTGTCGGAGCCAATTGGAAGTAACTTTTTTAAAGGCATTTTTTACATTCACAATGACTCAAACATCGTGCTTAAGCGGTCAAAACCCCTTCTACTAGCCAGAACCAACGTCTGTTGATGAATTTGAAACACGGCTAGGCGTTGCATATAAATATCTATTTTGCCTGTTTAGAATGATAGGTAAAATGAAAAGAATTGGTTAAATAAATTGCTAACATACTGAACAAATTTTATTACCAAAGAAATCTCTCTACATCTACGAAACTTCACTTATTTATATTGGTTATAGGGCCTTTAAACCAATGCCTACCCCAAAGTATCCAGTAAGAAACTACAAGAACCAGCAAGCATCCAACAGCAACTGGGGTGTAGTTGAGTGTCTCAATGGTTATTGGGTAAGAAACAGGCAATGAAAAGAGGACAGAGATGGTGGCCACCCAAAGAACCGCGACCCAGCCGATGATGACCCCGTACCGACCCAAGTTGAACGGCCCCGGGATGAAGGACTTCTGTGCCAGAGTCACCCTAAAGAATATAGGAAGAGCATAGGCAATATAGAGGCCAATCGTCGCTATGGACACCATAGCATTAAATGCCACAGTGCTTCCAAGAGACTGCAGTGCAAGTAGAATTTAGTAAGAGGATAGTGGAATGAAAAGAAAATGGTTAATACAGTGTTTGATCTTTTATAGTTTGCCCTTATTTTAATTTTGGTCTTTATAATTTTAAGTCATAGGTTTTGGTCTCTCAAGAAGTGACATAGTTAACGTTTTAGACAGAAAGAAACCTAAGAGACCAAAAACTTTTGACACTATAGAGATCAAACCAAAATGAGGGCAAACTATAAGGATCAAACATTGTATTAACCCAAAAGAAAAAAGAAGCTGATCTTGTAAAGAACTACAGAACAGATGGAACATCGTGGCCAGAGTTCTTATGGTTATCCCATAGATTAGGATTTGTTTGTATTAGATGATATATAAATTTTTACAGGTTGCAGTAGAATAAAGAACCTATTAAAATTTGTTTGGAAAGATGTGAAAGCCATTCCAAGGGTTTTTCTTATACTTTTAAATTATGCAGACTGATAAAGTGATTTTCATTTTCATTTTCAAATTAAGGAATTTGTCACTTGTCAGTTTGTATTTTGCCCATATTTCAAACCTGTCTGGCTTCATCCCTTGCTGAACATCAACCTTTAAGTCCAAAGGTTCAATGGAAAACTAAGAAGAGATTTACAAGGAAAACTCTTATATCCTTTTGTTTGTCACCAGTAACAAGACAAATCCAAATAAAGGATGTAAACAGATTATTATCATTAAGAAAAAAAATTCACCAACTCAGATGAAAAACAGATCATCATCATCAAAATGATATTTTTACTTACCGTTAATGCCATGCAAAATGATATAAATGCAGACAGCCAAACTGCATATATGGGGACATCCTGCTTATTCACTTTATGCCATAAAGATGAAAATGGCATGGCTCCGTCTCTGGAGAAAGCATAAGCCATCCTGTTCAAATGGTGAAGCATTGAAGTCATAAGGGAGATTGACTTCCTCACAAATGAAAAATCACAACTGGAAACTACTGTGTTTACCTTGAGTTGCTAGTAACTGAACTCATACCACAGAAAAATATGGCAACAGCAACTACTCCAAGGCAAATAATGCCCCCAACTCCACTTCCATACCTTCTCTTGAATGCTTGATAAAATATTTCAGCAATGGCATACCCACCGGCATCGTTATTTTCATCCAAAAGGTGAGAGATATCAGTAACAGCAAAGGTAATGCCAAGTATATAGCCCCATCCAACAATAATAGATATCCCAATGGCACTGATGATTCCTTTGGGTCCATTTCTATCAGCATTCTTGGTTTCCTCTGTCTAAAAATAGGAGTTAGATAAAGAGGAGGTTTAGTCCAAATCATCCAGAAATTTTAATGAAAGCATAGAAGTTAAAACATGGAAAAACAAAAAGTTCAAATTGCCCAGCCGGTTCTCTGCTTTAAGTTGACTGCAAAAACTCATTTACACATCATATTGCCATGATTTTTTCTGGGATTCAATCCAAAGGGATCAAAAAGTGTATAGTCTCAGAGAGCAGCTATTGAAGGGATCGCAATTCTGTAAAAGGAAGGAAAAATAGAAAAAAGATTTACCATATGAGCAGATGCATCATATCCAGTCAGAGTGTACTGACTCATTAGAAGTCCCAGGAGAAATATGTATACTCTGCTACTGATTCCTTCTCCATTATCAGTATTGAAATGAGTGAACACAAACTTGGCACTAGCTCTTTCCGTTGCAACAGATGGAATGAGAATCATAAGCAAGAAGACACCTAAAAATTGGTCATTCCATGATAGGTAAATAAGGGCTTTCCCCAAACACTAAAAGGAAAGACAAATTATAAAACAGGAAGTTTGTTCTTCACACCTACAACATTCCAGATAGCAGCTAACTGCCCAAAGAATGATAAAATCGAGATAGGAAGGCTGTTTAATATAGCATGTAGGAACAAAATTCCCCCATGGTAACCGATAACTACATACTTGGATGCCTCATATCCACCGCCATTTTTCCCTCCTGTACTAAGGAGAATAATAACCTGAATCAGTTGTGCCAGTGAATAATCTACACTTGTTGTCACAGCCCACTGAAAATTAAAAAGAGATCCACAGTTAGAGCTTGAAATGTTACAACAGAAAATCTCCACACCCCACACAAAGTTTGACCCCTCCAGGAGCAGTAAAGGATGTTGAAAATCAAGTTTTTACGTCTCAAGAATACCTGGCCAACAATATTGAACCTGCAAGAAAGTAAAAATCATTCAATGTCCATTGGAGAAATAATTGTGGAAAGGCAAAACTGACATTGTCTTTTATGATTGGACCTGTGTCTCTTATTAAGGATTCAAATTCAATTTTAGGCTCAATGGCATAACTATCATGCTGTAGGCTAACCACATAAGAAAATGTTGTATAAAAGAGACAGAGAAACACGAAGTTAAATCAAGTTGTAAGCAAAGCCTAACTATTGTGCTGTAGGCTAGCTCAGTTTCAATAATGGAGCTTAATGTTTGACGTAGGAGATTAATTTTCACTTCAATTGTCCGTATTTGGAAATTAAAGGTTGTAGTATTCGTATTCTCAATGCATCGAGACACGTACTCCCCATATTTCAATGTAGTTTGGGCATTCAGCATAGTGATTGATATTTCTCAGGGACATAATATAATTTCGTGGTGATATAACCCAGACAAGAAATAGGTAAATACATAAAATACTAAATACTTAGTTATGTGTATCACAGATCTGAATCTGTGGAAATGAGAATCGAACTCTCGAGAGGAAGAGAGAGAGAGAGAGGAAATGAAGACAGAAAGGAACGAAGAATTAGAGAAGAACTGAAATGTATTTGCACAGTCTATAATGTGTACATCACTGATACATATACAAGTGTATAAAGCTAACTTGAGCTATGTACAGCTGGCAAACTACTTAACACTAACTAAATTAGTTAAGAACTAACTAGTATTTACACATAACATCTTTCAATGTAATTAATTAGATGAGAGAGTTCAATGCCCATGTCAGTGAGACTCCCCACGGAAACAAAGAACAAAAAAGAAGTTTCCCAGTAAAATCCAGGAGAGTGTTGACCTATTGAGTAGGGTCATAAATGAAAAGTAAGGGCTTAAATCCAAAAGTGGAGTCAAGGAATGAATGTCATGATAACTGAAGCACGAAGGGTAGGCTGGATCTAAGTAAAGATCAAAGGTTCAACTCCAAGTCAACTAAATAACAACCATAAGATAATTGTCTTGCATAAGCCTCTATAGTCTAATGATTTCTCCTTCCAATTAAGAACAGGGTCAAAGAATCATATGTTAAATGCTATATTATCAAATGAAACATGTGACAAACGAAATAAAAGAAGATGAAATATTACCAGCCAGTAATCCAGGAGGCAAAAGGCGCCCATCCCGGGCCAGCAAGCTTGGCACTCCAGTAGTATAACCCACCAGAAGTTGGGTAAGAAGAGCAAATTTCAGCCATTGACAACCCAACTAACATGGTGAAAGCACTAGCTACAAGCCAACCATACACGATAGACACAGGGCCCCCATAGTTTAACCCAGTGTTGTAGAGAGTTGTGACACCAGTAAGCACTGATATAATAGAAAACGAAAACGCAAAATTTGAAAGGACCCTGAAATTGGAAGAAAGGAAGGGGGGAAAAACAGAACAAAATCCATAACAAGCCCTATGAATTGGAAGTCAACGTTAACAGAGAAGAGGAAAGGAGGGAACTTTACGATAGATCACGCTTGAGCTCTTGTTTGTAGCCAAGCTCATGAAGACGGGCATGGCCAGAATCAAGTGACGCACCGCCATGTTCAACTTCATGATGAGATGAGAGCACCATCTTCTTGACCTCGCCTTCTTTAGAAGCGGGGAAACTGAGAAAGAGGCTCAAGTCTTTTGGCTTGTTTCAGAGTAAAATGATGAAATGGAAACTCAGAAATCGAAATGATTTCAGGAGAGGATGAGAGGGGACCAACTAGTTTGGACCAAACTGCAAGGGTATTTATTGTCAATAAAGAGGAAATTTTTTTATTTGGTTCCATTTTTCATTTTGTCAGAGATTCTAGCGGGGAAAAAGCTGATGCTCTTACCTCTAGGAATTAGGAAGACGCAAGCATCTGATCCCGCCTACTCAGGAAACGAACTCGTTATAAACATTGAGCATGTGAAAGATTTGATTTATTTTCTAGTTAAAAATAGAAGGTAAAAAAAGATAAATTAGAGATATTTATACTTTTTCTATTATTTTATTTTCTTTAAAACTATTTTATCATTTACCCCCTCCTTCCTGTCTCCAGCCTCCAATGACCTTGAAAAGTGAAAACAACAGGTTTATATTTAGCGATAGCCAGACTATTTGAGCCGTTGAAAATTTGAATTCTTTATTAAGTTAGGATGTGAAAATGTGATGCGATGTTTTTTCTATAAAAAAATCACTCACATATTAGCATTGACCTTTCTCATGGAAAATCTCTCGCACATTTTTCACTATTTTTTTTTTTTGGTCAAAGCATTTTTCACTATTGATAAACCTTTCTTAGTTCAAACTAGGAACTTCTCTCATTTAAAGATGCTTTACCTGGATTTTAATATTGGACTGTTTGGAATCGACTTAAAGCTGACTTAAAGTCAAAAAAAGTTAGAAAAAAAAAAATCCTATGGAAAAAAAGCTAGAAGTTGAGTGTTTGGCAACAGTTTAAGTTTGCCGGATTTTAAGTCAAATAGTCAGTTAAGGAAAAAGTTTCTACTTATGAGCTTTTTTTCCAAAAACCTCTCAGCCTTTTAACATGGGTCCCGCCACTTCTATCACTATTATTCTAAACACAAATCATTATTTACAACCTGACTTTTTTCCTACCGGACATTTACAAAAGTTAGATAATTTTTAAGCCACCGCTCCTACCGTCAACCCAAACAGGCCCATTATATACTACCTCTAGTTTTTATATACTTTATAATTTTTACTCAAACTATTTTATGAGATTTATAAATTGATTTAGTATGTTCTAATTATATATATAAGTATTTCAAAAAAATCATATA
Organism: Acacia melanoxylon; assembly: GCA_019022615.1. Taxonomy (NCBI): domain Eukaryota; kingdom Viridiplantae; phylum Streptophyta; class Magnoliopsida; order Fabales; family Fabaceae; genus Acacia; species Acacia melanoxylon. Next base: position 3,969,726 of record JAFJYJ010000037.1, read on the forward strand.
ACATATATTATAATTAATTTTAAAAAAATTAGTCAACCGGATCTATATTAAAAATAAATCAGTATGTTTGAAGTTACTCTTTATTGGGATTGCATCTTCTTTAAATTGACATGATCAGTAGTAGTAGTAATTGCATTCCTGCATGAACATGTCTGTCTTACAACTGAAGTAACCGACACAATTTGAATTTTTTTTTTAAAAGAAAATAAGGTTGGTGAACGTAACGATATCTAGGTGGCTGTCTCTCGCGTGCAAAGAATCTCCATGGTCGGTGCCTGATAACATTGACCGTCAGATGTGAAAACGGACGGTACGGATCTTCGTTGAATTCAGATTTTTATTTCATATAATAATTCAGATCTAATTATCAAAATGGATATAATTTTTTAAGTAAATTATTGAACATAGATTCATATAATTATTATTTTTTTCATCTAACAGCTATTCTCCATTCTTTTACGGAAAATATCTTTTTGACTTTCAGCCCAAACATATTTTATTAATACCCATAAGTGAATCATGATTCATGAGCGCTTTTTATGGCCCTTGAAGAAAGGATCACAAGTTGAGAAAAAAAAAAAAAAAACCCGACTTTTTTTTTATTTCATTCATGTGGGTGAAAACAATTATTATATCAATCATATGATAATAATGTTTTGCTATTAAAATACTATTTTGGAAGTTAGGTGAAGGGATAGAAGAATAGAAGTGGACAAAGCGTTTCCCTTTTTCGTTTATTATCACAATTTCCAAACCATGTCTCCACATGGCATAGGAATTTTGATGAAACTAATTTTTTATTTATCGTATATATATTCTATCTGGTCCTTATTATAAGACACTAACTAACAATTTTTACAAACTAATAATTACAGTTGAAATCAATAAGGTCACCCTAAAATTTAAATAATTTTCACTATTACTCCTACTAATTGCACTAAACTCTAATATCATATTAATTGTTACTCTGACCCACTACCCTTATTAATTATGGACATACATGAAAGAAAAAATTAATGTTCCTTGAAAACAAGCAAGTGCCTTATAAAAACGATTAAATGCATTTGCTAGTTGGTGCCTTATAATAAAGATTAGAGGAAGTAAGATGAAATATATGGGCTTATTATATTTTAATTATTTATTTACTTATTTATTTCACAATATGAGTATTATTTTGGGGAGATTTCATAAAAATGCTCTGGGAACGTTAAAATTGTATATCAGTTTTGTTTGCTACACTTCATTAACTATTTACAATATTTGATGAGCAAATGAGAATATGTTTTAATAGGAATCCTTGTTTTGACATTTTCAAATATTAAAGGTATTTAATTATAATTTTTCATTTTATTTTCATTAAACAATTATTGGTTTCATCCTGTAATATTTTATTTTACATAACAACCCACTAACTAGTTTTTTTGGGCCAATAATAATGCCCCACTAACTAGTCTTTTTAAAAAAAAATATAACAAGCAAGTCCAAAATGGGTATGATAATATTAAATCAACTAAAATAAAATATCCAACATTCAATTCAGTATAATTATCTCAAAAATCAATAAATTTTTAAACGAAACAATTCAAATTAAATAGAGTGAATTTATATATAATTTATAATTCTATACATGTATTTTTGAAAATGTTTCTTTAGTATATGAATTATGAAGGTCATGCAAATCTTAGTGTGAAAATTAGCTTTTAAGTTGATTATAATTCAAACTACAAAGCCATTAATACATTGCCATGCCTTGCATGTTTTTGTTATAAGTTATTATCAAGATGGCTAATTAATTAAGACTTAGGCTTGATTAATAGAAATAATATGGTCCATAATATCTACTCCCTTATGTACGTAGTTATGACAATTGTCCTTGTAATAAAGACTTGTGACATGTTTCATAATATAACATGGTTTGTTTAATATAATAATTTTTGGGTTAATGTGTATCTATCATTCTTAAGTATTTTTGCACTTTAAAATATTTTTCATATACGCTCAACACCATAAATTATTTTTTATTTCTTGGTACTAGATGCACCAAAAAATAATTTTTTAAGGTATCGAACTAATCTAAAATAATATTTTAAGGTGTTGAGTACTTCAAAAAATATTTTACGATACTGGACGCACTTAAAAAAAAAAAAGTACTTTTGAGGGTTAGATACACCACGGAATATATTAGAATGCTAAATGCCCCTTAAATAACACTTGAGGGTAGTATATACACCTCACCCATATTTTTTTCCCTACTATATCTAATTAATTATAAAACGTATGCCACTGAAATAGTGAAAAACTCAAGATGATAGGAGAACGCGAGTAACACTAACAACAAAATAATACAGCCTATAATGACAAAAGGAAAAACACACAAACACACATTTCACCAAAAGGTGTCAGATCAAATTCCGTTGGAAAAAAAAAAAAAAAAAAAAATCTTCGACCGATTCATGTGAGAGTTCATTTTTTTCTTACACGTGAGGATAATTTGATTCTACCTCACTCTTTTAATTTTTCATTAAAATACATATTATATTAAAAATAAGAGTAGGAGTATTATTATTATTATTTATTTATTTTTTTAAAAAAACCTTAGTTATAGAATGACCCTTAGTCATCAAGGTGTTGATTGAGGTACGGCCTCAACCTTACAGGGAAGAACGTAAATTTAAATATTGGGAAGTGATTTTGTTTGAAGGGGTGAAAAACTCTTTGTATTTTAAGTCTCAAAAGAAAAAATACTTGACCAAATTAAAAAAGAAAAAGAAAAAAGAAATATGCTAACCCACTTAGGAGTGAGAGGTCAATTTCTCTCATGGTTCATTTTTTACCATCTCTTATAATTTTCAAATTATGTCTTTCCAACCAATATGAAAGTTCATCAAATTATACTTCTTAGATTTTTCTCTTCCCTTCTCAATCAACAACACAAATAAACTCATGAGAAAATGGATCCTCAATATAGCATTTTTTAATATGGTTTTTGCATGTTTGGAGGATATTTATCATTCTTTTTCCTTTTATATATATATATATGATTTGTCATTAAAATATTAAAAATGATAAATGTGCGACTGAGAGTGCAGGTGGGGAAGAGGAAGAGAACTAACCAGCCGGTGAGCCAAGAAGCAAGCGGTCCCCAACGGCGCCCACACAGCATCCCGCTCCAGAAATATAGGCCTCCAGAAGTCGGAAACGCAGAACAAATCTCGGCCATCGATACACCCACCGCCATCGTCATCCCTCCCACAATAAACCATCCGTACACCAGCGTCACGGGACCTCCATACCTCAGTGCCGTGCCGTACAACGTCGTCAGCCCCGTGAGTACTGAAATTATCGAAAACGTCATCGAGAAATTCGCCACCGCCCTGCATTTCGCACAATCCATCACAATGCCGTTTTCTCGGAAAACAAAATCGGATAGAAATGAGAGAGAAGAGAGAATCGCGAGTTTGACTTACGATAGATTGCGACTAAGCTCTTGCTTGTAACCGAGCTGCTTGAGTCGTAGGTCATCGGGATTGTTCACGTCGGCGTCGGCTTCTCCTATAGCGGCGGCGAGATGGAAGTACGAAGCTCCATCTTCTGAAATTTGAATTGTACCCTCCATTTGGTTGCAGTTAGCGATTCCTTTTTGGTTGGATTTTGAAGGTTTTGTATGGGAAAGGAATACAAAGAATGGAGCATTCGGGTTCACATTACATGCTTATAAGCATGTAATTATTAGGTGTTTATACCTCTTATAAGAGTATAAGAGGTATACATATATTTTTTTTTTAATTTTTTTATATATTTTATTTATTTAAATTTAATTTATATCCGCTTTTCGATATATATTTTTTCGCACTCGGTTTCAAAGTAATTAATTTTCATAATACCTGGTGTTACAAATAAATACAAAACTAAAAATTAATTAATTGGTAAACTATGACAAAAAATATATCGAAAAACAACATATAAATTAAATATAAATAAATATAATATATATATATATATATATAAAAATATATACTTATACCTAGATATAAGCACCTAAACATTACATGCTTACAAGCATGTAATGTGGATTCAGCATTTAACTTGCTAATTGTACAGATCGTTTATTGCTGAAGATAAGTTCGTACAGATCGTTTATTACTGAAGATAAATAATAAGCTACTTACACGCACAGATATATATATATATATATATATATATATATATATATAGATATATACATATATATGTATTTTTCAGTTTATAAATTAAATTAATGAGTTTAATTTAATTAGCTTCATTAATTTCTCTAAAAAAAGAATTAGCTCTATCTTATATTTAAAATCAGAGAGTAATTTATTTTTTTTGGTAGAAGTGTTTATTCAAAAGAAATAAATATTAATCATATTAATGATTAAAGGCTATCACCAAATTATGAAATAAGGATACTTTTTAATATATATATATATATATATATATATATATATATATATATATATAACATTCAAAAATTATATTTATAACATATTTATTTATTCAACGAACTTTAATGACTCATTTTTAAATTTTTGAGAATTAGTTATCCACTTTTATAAAAGAGATGAAAGGGAATATTTATCAAGAATAATTGAGTCAAAAATCAAAAGTACTTTTTTTTCCCCAATAAAATTGAAAATCCCTCTAAAAAGAAAGAAATAAAAAGAGTAATAGAATTAGAATGAATCTATTTTTTATTTTGACATTACTTTCTGAATTTCTAATTCTAAAAGCTTTATAAATTTAATGTGAGCATGCGATATATTAATTATAAAAAAAATAACTTACTTTAGAATTTTCGTAATTTGATTGTTTCTAATATGAGTTAAAAATATTTAAAATAAATAGACTAAGAATATGGAAAAAGAAATAATTTTGAAATTTAAATTGCTTAATTAAACATCAATAATGGATAGCTCCATTGAAGATACTCGTACTTTGGATGCTTCAAGTTCAAGAAACTAGCAATTAATAAGTTTGTTGTGCATATTATTAAGTGGGAATAAGAGAAGTAAATTTGGCCAACCAACTCTAAAAAACAGAGCTGATAAGAAATAAATGCTAATGGTAATAGTTTTACTGTCGTTATTTAATAATTAAAAAAATATTTTATATAAATTTTTATTTTCAATAATATTCTATTACTGGCCAAAAAAAAAAATAGTTGTCATTCTAATTTAAAGTATGCAAACAAATTTAAAAATTTATTAAATAGCATAGATTATAATAAAAGCTAATATTATCTCATTAAAATACCTAATATTAAAATATTATAGCAACTTGATGCTTGATTAAAATTTCGAAACCACAATCATTTAAAAAAAAAAAAAAAATGTGAAAGCCACAACTATTTTAAGGTAGAAAGAATATTTATTACCCTTCTCTTTTCTCCCTTGTTTAGATACATGGCCCCCAACCAAGGCATCATAAATAATGAGAAATTCTAATATGAATCGGGTGCACCACATCATCTGTGCATTGATGCACTACCTAATAAAATCGCACCACATTAATCTCATTAAATCTTATGTGGGAGAGAGGCGAGATGGAGAGACATTTTCAAATGATATATATGAGGAAAGAGAAGAGAAATTAAACACATATGATTTAATAAGATTGATGTGGTATGATTTTATTGGATAGTACACAGATGACGTGGTACAATTGATTCATGCAAGAATTTCTCTATAAATAAGTCACCACCAAATTTCTTTCCCTAAATAATAAGTCTTTTAAACATGTAAGCTGACTGAGATATAACTTTTGGCTCCAACTGGAATCAATACTCTCTTTGTTTTCCCATAAAAAAGATACTCTCTGTTTCTTTTCATAGAATATCTTTCAAAAGATTTTAGCATTTTCATTCATAAGAAATTAAGAATTTTTAAAAAACCTGAGTAGTAGTAATTAATATTTTTTTCAAAAATACTCTTAAATAGGTGTTTTGGATTAATAAAAAGATAAGAGTATTTAATACTCCTCTAGTCCTTAATATAAGATATATTATCAGCTTCTTTGTGTATTTTCTGCGCATTTCTCATGTGTACATCATGTGAATTTTCTCAGGTTACCCCACATCAGCTGCTTTCCAAAACCATTTTCCAGTGAGCTTTTCTGGAACCGAAGATCTAGAAGCTGTAGTGAGAGGAGCTGTGCCAGATGCTTTAATGGATAAAAACCAGTATGATGACTTTGGAAATTGATTCATTGAAGATGATAGTTCCAAAAACTCTGAGATACAAACGAATCCTATCTTCAGAAACAGTTCTTGTCCACAGAAGTCTAATAGCAGTAAACCTTGGTGTGCCAAGCCATCTGCTATATTAAGAAAACTTGAGCCATGTGCTTCAATGAATCAAAGCGAAACCCTAATTGAAGATAAAAACATAATAAGAATTCTTGGAGGAGATAGTGAAGGATATGACTGTTTTAGCAGGTGTCCAGATCATATAACCCAAAATTCTGAGATACAAAGTACTCGTATCCATGGGTACAATACCTTAGATAGTTGCAATCCTAGCTCTGCATTTGTGGGAGGACATGAATTAACTTATCAAAATAATACCCTGACAGAACATGACAGTGTCTTGAGATTTGTTGGAGAAGGAGATGACTGTTTTGGTAAGGGACCAAGTTCACAAAACTGTGAAATACTAAGAAATTCAGTCCTTGGTTACAACTTTGGTCAACAGAAGTCTGATAACTACAACCTTAGTTGTGATAGACTTTTGAAGTCCAAGGTTGATGCTTTGAAGAATCAGAATTAAAATTTAACAGAAAATAATAATATCCCTAGATTTCTTGAAGATGCTAAGGAATTCTGTCTCTGGAAACAGCTCTAGTTCGCCGCAGTCTGATGCATATAGCTGTTTTGGAAATGCACCCAGTTCAGATGATATTGTGATGCTCAAGTATGCTATATTTGGCGATTGTTCATTTGCTCTTATATTCTTATTTGACGCCTCTAATCATCATCATCATCATCATCATTATCCCAATAAGTGTTCTGGTTTCATGTGCATGTAGGTCTCTGACTGGAGCTTCATGTCAGAACTGTACTTGGATGGATTCTGGAGTTTATGTTGACCTTTGAAGCAAGTCGGTTTATAGCCACTCAAATATTGATATAAATGAAACAAGTTAGACTCAAATATCATTGGAAACTAGAGATTAAGGTTTTCTTTTCTGTGTTGTGATGTGGAAGCATGTATTTATGTATGCATTTACGCTGCCATAGAAACAAAAACTCGTATATATATATATATATATATATATATATATATATATAACTTTATTTGAATCTGTATCTTTATACATATCCCAAGATATATATATAATATATATCGTACACATAAGATCAGTTTATATGACTCATTCCTTTAAAAAAAAATGGGAAAATATCACTCAGGTCTAAGGAAGAGAAAAAATATCAAAAAAGTTCCGTTATCAAAATAGTTTTTCTTGTTGTTAAAATAGTTTTTCTTGTTATTAAAATTTTCCTATAAAAAAATTGTTGTCAAAATGACTTTTCATGTTGTTAAAATAACTTTTCCTTTTGTTAAAAATTTTCCAGAACTCGAAAAAATTTTGACAACAGAAAAAACTATTTTGACAATATGAAAAGCCATTTTGACAACAATTTTTTCATAAGGAAATTTTAACAACAAAGAAAACTAGTTTAACAACATGAAAAGCTATTTTCATAACAAGAATTTTTTGATATTTTTTCTCCGTAATTAATATCAAAAAAGTTCCTAGGGACTTTTTTGATAGGGAATTTGGGGTTGGGATTTTTTTTGATATTTTTTCTCTTCCTTCCTAACTGAAAGTGATATTTTCCCTACAATTTTTCTATAAGCACCCATAAGAGTATATATTTTCGGGTATAAAAGTGGATATAAACAATATATTTGGGAGCAGATATAGCTAAATAGACTTAACTTTAATTACTTTTTGCACTATGGATCCCTCTACTCTTCTCTCTCCATTATTTTAATAATTTTTTAGTGGAAAGATATCACGTAGCAAAGAAACAAATAAATTCCTGGTTAATATATTAATTCCCATGTGGTTATTTCATTCTTTGATCTCTAAAGGGCGCACTGCACCTTGAAATTATCAATTTTTTGTTAATCCTTATTAACGATCCAGGATAAAGACACCTATTTATGCACATAAAAATATAAATGAGCATAAACATATGATATATTTGAAGTTAAACAAAATAGTAATGAAATTATATTATATTTTCATTAAAAAAAAAAGAAGAAGGGAAAATAACAAAGTAAGGCCCCAAGAAACATACAAAATATCAAAAAAGTCTCAACCTAAAATCACACATTTGTATTGAAACAAAATCCAGGTGTTTAAATTTTGTTGTGAATATAGCATTAATTTCTTATTGTGAATATAGCTTTTTCTGTTGTGAATGGCCAGGTTTTAAATTTTGTTGTGAATATAACATTTCATGTTGTGAATCTAGCTTATTCTGTTGTGAATGCCCTCTGTACGCTTAAGGACCCGAGTTTGAAACAAAATCCAGGTGTTTAAATTTTGTTGTGAATATAGCACTTCTTGTTGTCAATACAAACAATATCTATATGATTTTGGGTTGGGACTTTTTTGATATTTTGTATGTTCCTTGGACGTGATTGTCATTTTCCTAAAATTATTCTCTGCTAAATTCACATGTACGACCGATAAACTATCAATAATATGACTAACCTCAGACTCTATGAAATATGAGGTCCATATTATCAAATCCTATACAAAATATAAGAGCCAGCTTGTGAGGGTGTGTGATTTTTTATGTAAGAGCACTTTGCTTTTGTCTCATTATATAATGTTTTTTTTTTCTTTTCTAATTTTAGCCCTAATTAATTATATGTCTCTCATTTATTTTTGGAAAAATCTACCTCAGGGTCCAAATTAGCAAAAAAATGTCAAAAAAAGACCTAAGAAAAAGTCACATGTCAAAAAAAGCCTCAATGCCTTTTCTGGTATTATTTCATAAACGTTAACAACTAAATCAGTCAAATTAACAACTATATCAGTAGAACATTAACAACTAAATTAGTAACATTAACAACAATATCCTAACAACTAAATCAATAACATTAACAACTAAATCAGTACTCGTTAACAACTATATCCATAGACATTAACAACTAATATTTTATGAAATAATATCAGAAAAGTCTCTAGGACCTTTTTTGACATGTGACTTTTTCTTGGGTCTTTTTTAACATTTTTTTGCTAAGTTAGGCCCTGAGATGGATTTTCCCTTTATTTTGTCCACTCATTCTCTCTCATATCTATTTCCACTAATTCTCTCTCACATTTGCCCTCTCCATAAATAGGGACTTTTTAGAAAAATAATTTATATCTTTTACATATTTATTGTCTTTAACTAATTTTAACTAACTTTTTGAATTACGTAATTTAATTATAGAGGTCTTATATTTTGAAGGGGAAGTAGCATCACAATTGCACTGTATCACTAAGTAACACTAACTAATGATATTATGACATTATGTTACCATTAAGCACTCAAATTCCTGCAATTTTTGTTTTCAGAACAAAACTATAGTTTCTAATTTGAAACACAGCTTTATGGTGATCTGTTGAGCATAGTCGGAGCCAAATGAAAATAACTCTCCCAATAACATTTTCTGCATTCACAAAGACTCAAACTCAAGACTTCGTGCTTAAACGGTCAAAGCCTTTTCTCCTAACTAAAACCAACGTCTGTTGATTAATATGAAACACAGCTAGGCATTGCATCTAAATACCTATTTTGCCTGTTTAGAATAATATGTAAAATGAAAAAGAATTGGTTTAATAAATTGTTAACATACTGAACAAATTTTATTTCCAAAGAAATCCCTCTACATCTACGAAACTTCACTCATTTATATTGGTTATAGGGCCTTTAAACCAATGCCTACCCCAAAGTATCCAGTAAGAAACTACAAGAAACAGCAAGCATCCAACAGCAACTGGGGTGTAGTTGAGTGTCTCAATGGTTATTGGGTAAGAAACAGGCAATGAGAAGAGGACAGAAATGGTGGCCACCCAAAGAACCGCGACCCAGCCGACGATGAGCCCGTACCGACCCAAGTTGAACGGCCCGGGGATGAAGGACTTCTGTGCCAAAGTCACCCTAAAGAATATAGGAAGAGCATAGGAAATATAGAGGCCAACCGTCGCTATGGACACCATAGCACCAAATGCCACAGTGCTTCCAAGAGACTGCAATGCAAGTAGAATTTAGTAAGAGGATAGTGCAATGAAAAGAAACTTGAGGGACCATAAACTTTTGAAACTATAGGGACCAAACCAAAATGAAGGCAAACTATAAGGATCAAACATTATATTAACCTAAAAGAAAATAGAAGCTGATGTTGTAAAGAACTACAGAACACATGGAACACCGTGACCAGAGTTCTTATGGTAATCCCATAAATTAGGATTTGTTTGGATTAGATGATATATAAATTTTTAGAGGTTGCAGTAGAATAAAGAACCTATTAAAATTTGTTTGGAAAGATGTGAAAGCCATTCCAAGGTTTTTTCTTTTACTTTTAAATTATGCAGACTGATACAGTGATTTGGAATTTTCATTTTCAAATTGAGGAATTTGTCACTTGTCAGTTTGTATTTTGTCCATATTTCAAACCTGTCTGGCTTCATCCCTTGCTTTTAAGTCAAAAGGTTCAATGGCAAAATAAGAAGAGATTTAAAAGGAAAAATCTTATATCCATTTGTCACCACTAACAAGACAAATCCAAATAAAGGATGTAAACAGATTATTATCATTAAGAAACAAAATCCACCAACTCAGATGAAAAACAGATCATCATCATAATGATATTTTTACATACCGTTAATGCCATGCAAAATGATACAAATGCAGATAGCCAAACTGCATTTATGGGGACATCCTGCTTATTCACTTTATGCCATAATGATGAGAATGGCATGGCTCCATCTCTAGAGAAAGCATAAGCCATCCTGTTCAAATAGTGAAGCATTGAAGTCATAAGAGAGATTGAATTCCTCACAAATGAAAAATCACAACTGGAAACTACTGTGTTTACCTTGAGTTGCTAGTAACTGAACTCATACCACAGAGAAATATGGCAACAGCAACTACTCCAAGGCAAATAATGCCCCCAACTCCACTTCCATACCTTCTCTTGAATGCTTGATAAAATATTTCAGCAACGGCATACCCACCGGCATCGTTATTTTCATCCAAAAGGTGAGAGATATCAGTAACGGCAAAGGTAATGCCAAGTATAAAGCCCCATCCAACAATAATAGATATTCCAATGGCACCGATGATTCCTTTGGGTCCATTTCTATCAGCATTCTTGGTTTCCTCTGTCTAAAAGTAGGAGTAAGATAACGACGAGGTTTAGTCCAAATCATCCAGAAATTTTAATGAAAGCATGAAAGTTAAAAACATGGAAAAACAAAAAGTTCAAATTGCCCAGCCAGTTTTCAGCTTTAAGCTGACTACAAGAACTCAGTTACACATCATATTGCCATGATTTTTTCTGGGATTCAATCCAAAGGGATCAAGAAGTGTATAGTCTCAGAGAACAGCTATTGAAGGTATCGCAATTCTGTAAAAGGAAAGAAGAATAGAAAAAATATTTACCATATGAGCAGATGCATCATATCCAGACAGAGAGTACTGACTCATTAGAAGTCCCAGGAGAAATATGTATACTCTGCTATTGATTCCTTCTCCATTATCAGTATTGAAATGAGTGAAAACAAACTTGGCACTAGCTCTTTCCGTTGCAACAGATGGAACGAGAATCATAAGCAAGAAGACACCTAAAAATTGGTCATTCCATGATAAGTAAATAAAGGCTTTCCCCAAACACTAAAAGGAAAGTCAAAAATTATAAAATTTGTTCTTCACACCTACAACATTCCAGATAGCAGCCAACTGCCCAAAGAATGATAATATTGAGATAGGAAGGCTGTTTAATATAGCATGTAGGATCAAAAGTCCCCCATGGAAACCGATAACTACATACTTGGATGCCTCATATCCACCGCCATTTTTCCCTCCTGTACTAAGGAGAATGATAACCTGAATCAGTTGTGCCAGTGAATAATCTACACTTGTTGTCACAGCCCACTGAAAATTAAAAAGAGATCCACAGTTAGAGCTTGAAATGTTACAACAGAAAATGTCGACACCCCCACAAAGTTTGACATCTCCAGGAGCGGTAAAGGATGTTGAAAATCAAGTTTTTACATCTCAAGAATACCTGACCAACAATATTGAACCTGCAAGAAAATAAAAATCATTCAATGTCCATTGGAGAAATAATTGCGGAACGGCAAAAATGACATTGTCTTTTATGATTGGAACTGTGTCTCTTATTAAGCATTCAAATTCAATTTTAGGCTCAATGGCATAACCATCATGCTGTAGGCTAACCACAAAACAAAATGTTGTATAAAAGAGCCAGAGAAACATGAAGTTGAATTAAGTTGTAAGCAAAGCCTAACTATTGTGCTGTAGGCTAGCTCAGTTTCAGTAATGGAGCTTAATGTTTGACGTAGGAGATTAATTTTCACTTCACTTGTCCGTATTTGGAAAGTAAAGGTTGTAGTATTCGTATTCTCAATGCATCGAGACAGGTACTCCCCATATTTCAATGTAGTTTGGGCATTCAGCATAGTGATTAATATTTCTCAGGGATCTAATATAATTTCGTGTGATATAACCCAGACAAGAAATAGGTAAATACATAAAATAGTAAATACTTAGTTATGTGTATCACAGTCACAGATCTGAATCTGTGGAAATGAGAATCAAACTCTCGAGAGGGGGAGAGAGAGGAAACGAAGACAGAAAGGAACGAAGAATTAGAGAAGAACTCAAATGTATTTGCATACTCTATAATGTGTACATCACTGATACATATACAGGTGTGTAAAACTAACTTGAGCTATGTACAGCTGGCAAACTACTTAACACTAACTAAAGTAGTTGAGAACTAACTAGTATTTACACATGACGTCTTTCAATGTGATTAGATGAGAGAGTTCAACGCCCGTGTCACTAAGACTCCCCACGGAAACAGAGAACAAAAAAGAAGTTTCCCAGTAAAATCCCGAACAGCGTTGACCAACTGAATAGGGTCAAAAATGAAAAGCAAGGGCTTAAATCCAAAAGTGGAATCAAGGAATGAATGTCATTGTAACTTGTTAGGAAATATATGTAAATATATTAGAATTACGCATATAATCAGGGATTATGATTGATTGGGGATTCTATCATCATAATGAGTCATTAATTCTTAGGCTCCTCTCTTATGTATAAATACCCATCTCTTATACATGAGTATACACACATTTGAGAATATATCTCTTTCTCTATCTCTCTCTCTCTGGCTTTACATGGTACCAAAGCTCTAGATTCCGCTTCTTCGTTTTTTTTTCCCACTACCATTACAAATATTGTTGCCAACCCAGTGAGACAGAGAGCATTGCGGTCTGTGCTTGGCCGTATCTTCCTACACACGCCGACCCATCGTGCTCAAGAGGTCCCGATCAGTGGAACCCAGCCAGCCGCTCACCGTTTCGCCGGAACGTGGTGACTCATGCGCCTCCCAGAGCTCCACCGCTTTTTGCACGCGCCGGCTCGTGACACTGTTTTTCGGCGCCGTTCATCGACTCACTGAATCCGGCTGGCCCCAGGTTGTTTCGTGCTCATCTCTTGCGGGTTCCTTTTGGGCACTGATTGTTTCCTCACCTGTGTGCTGCTCTATTTTGGGTTGCAGTGGTGTGTTGTTCTTTTTGGGTCCTTGGTTTCATGTTTTCTATGCTGCTTTGGTCCTTGTACGGTGGTTTTTTGGTCCTTGGTTTACCAAGTTGCAAGTTGTTTGCAGTGTTTCTGTCCTTGGCTTCGTGTTTGCAATGTTGCTGCTGCACTTGGTTCTGTTTTGGGTGGCTTCTTCTGAGTTGTTTAGTCCAATACAAGGTATTGGGTGTTTGGTTGCTGTTCTCTTTGGTTTATCGTGTTGTCCTCTTTGGTGAGGTTTTCTACTCACTGTTGGGAATAGCGTTCTCCGCATTGGTCTTTTTTAGTGGCTGGTGATCTTGCTTGGAGAGTTTGTTATAGAGCTCAATTTGCTTCTGGTGAGGATCGATGGCTGAATCTAAGTCTAGTTCTTTATTTGCTCTACAAATAATATTGCTTCTAGTCTTGCTACTTCTTCCTCGAAGTGGATCATCGATTCCGGTGCTACTGATCATATAACAGGTAACCACCATTTGTTTTCCTCGTATATGCCATATGCCAATCCTTCTAGTATAACAATTGCCAACGATTCTTATTCTCGTGTTCTTGGCTCTGGCACTGCTAACCCTACCCCGTATGTTTCCTTATCTTATGTCCTTAATGTCTCTAACCTTGCATTTAATATTTTGTCTCCTAGCAAGCTCACTCAATAATCAAATTATTTTATCACTCTCTTTCCTGACCATTATTTGATTCAGGATCTCACGACAAAGCGAGTTATTGATCGGGACTATAAATCCGATGGCCATTACTTCCTTGAGGATCAGGTACCGCATTTAGTTGCTTACTCGGGTGGTTTGTCCCCTTTTGACATACATTGTCGTTTAGGTCATGTGTCTTTGTCTTCTTTGAAGAGGATGTATCCTCAATTCCATCATTTGTCGTCTTTAGAATGTGAGTCGTTGCTAAACATCATCTTCTTCACTTGGCACCTCGAGTTAATAAACGAGCTGCGTTTCCCTTTGATTTAGTCCATTCTGATGTTTAGGGTCCATGTCCTGTCGAGTCCAACCTAGTTTAAGGTACTTTGTTACTTTTTTTTAATGATTTTTCTCGTACCACCTGGCTCTATTTAATGAAAACTCGTTCCGAGTTGTTTTCTCACTTTTGTAATTTCTGTGCTGAAATCAAAACTTAGTTTGGTGTATCTGTAAAAACCTTACGGAGTGACAATGCCAAAGAATGTTTTTCTTCCCAATTTCAAACCTATGTGCTCCAGCATGGCATGCTACGTCAGTCCTCTTGTCCCAATACACTGGCTCAAAATGGTGTTGCGAAACAGAAGAACCGACAATTATTAGAAGTCACTCGGGCTCTCAACTTTCAAATGAATGTTCCCAAGCTTTTTTGGGTTGACGCCGTGTCTTCTGTGTGTTTTCTTATTAATCATATGTCCTCTCCTGTTCTCAATGGTACCACTCCATACACCACCTTGTTTCCTTACAAAGCCTTCTTTCTTATTGATCCTAAAATCTTTGGTTGTGTTTGTTTTGTTCGTGATGTTCGTCCCATTGTTACCAAACTTGATCCCAAGTCTCTTAGGTGTGTCTTCCTTGGGTATTCTAGGGTTCAGAAAGGTTATCGGTGCTATTCTCCCACTCTTCGGCGTTATCTTGTGTCTACAGATGTCGCATTCCATGAGTCGACCTCGTTCTTTCTTGTCTCTCCACCTACATCCCTTGTCTCTACAAATGACACCTCTGAAAGTCTTGATGATCTCTTGGTTTATACAGTTCATCTACCACCAGTGCAAGCATCTGACCCGGCCCCTGCTAAACCACCTATCTATCATGTTTATCGGAAACGCCCCAGGGCGAGTACTGTAGTCGATCAAGTTCATGACCCATCAGTGCCAACTTTGGCGTCTAATCCAAAATTCGTTCCTTCTACTCCTGCCTTTGAGCCGGACACAGTGCCTAATATTTCTGACACTCCTGATACTTCTGATCCTTATGATGACTTCCCCATTGCTTTGCGCAAAGGTAAACATACTTGCACCTATCCTATTTATTCCTTTGTTTCTTATAACCATTTGTCTCCTCCATCCTGTTCCTTTATAGCATCCTTGGACTCTCTCATTGTTCCCACTACTCTCTAACAACCCTTGGCTCATCTCGGTTGGCGTGTTGCGATGGAAGAAGAAATGGTGGCCCTTAATAAGGCAGATAGGTACCTGGAATCTCGTTGATTTAACTCTTGGTAAGAAGGCTATTTGGGTGTAAGTTGGTGTTCACGATCAGAACAAAAGCTGATAGCACCTTGGAACATTTGAAAGCTCAACTGGTTGCCAAGGGATATACTCAGACCTATGGTGTTGACTATTCAGAAACCTTCTTCCCTGTGGCCAAAGTGTCATCTGTTAGCCTCTTTATTTCTATGGCAGCCAATTATGGTTGGGATCTTCATCAATTGGATGTTAAGAATGCGTTCTTGAATGGTGATCTTCTTGAGGAAGTATACACAAAGCAACCACCTGGTCTTGTTTCTTAGGGGGAGTGTGGGAAGTTATGTTATCTTCAAAAGTCTTCATATGGCTTAAAGCAAAGCCCTCGTGCTTGGTTTGACATGTTTAGCTCTGTGGTTAAGAAGTTTTGGTCTGAGTCAATGTAAGTGTGACAATTTTGTGTTCTGTCAGCGGATAGATGCTAGTATGATTCTCTTAGTGTTATATGTTGATGATATTGTTATTACAGGTAGCAATGCTTCGAGAATCTCATCACTTAAGGCCTTTCTTAATTCTCATTTTCAAACAAAGGATTTGGGCCCGTTAAAGTAATTTCTTGGTATAGAAGTTATGAGAAGTAAGAAAGGCATCCTTTTGACATAGAGGAAATATGTTCTTGATCTGCTAAAAGAAACCGGAAAACTCGGAGCAGCACCGAGTAGCTTTCCCATGATTCCTAATCCCTTCTTGGAAATTGATGATAGCATATCGTTTGATGAGCTACCTGAGGATATGAGAAAGAAAGTTGACCCAGAGAAGATCAAGCTGTTTGCTTATCATTAGAGATATCGTAGATTGATTGGGAAATTGAACTATCTTACGGTGACTCGCCCCGATGTGACCTTTCCAGTTAGTGTGCTTAGCCAATTCATAATTACACCAACCGTTGCTCGGTGGGAAGCTTAGGAGCATATCTTACATTACTTGAAGGGTTCATCTAGTCGTTGTATACTCTATATGAATCATGGTCACAACAAGATGGAATGCTTTTGTGATGCAGCTCATGCGGGGTCAAAGGTTACTAGAAGATCTACCAGAGGATATTGTGTGTTTATGGGTGGAAATCTAGTATCTTAGAGGAGTAAGAAGCAAGATGTGGTTTCTCAGTCGAGTGCAAAAGCTGAGTATAGAGCCATGGCTCAATCAATACAGGAAATTGTGTAGATTCACTAGTTAATGAAGGAAGTTGGTCTTGCCACGTCACTAGTTAATAAAAGCTGCTCTACACATAACCTCCAACTTTGTGTTTGAAAAATGTACAAAACATATTGAAATTGACTGTCACTTTGTACAGGATAAGATCAAAGAGAACTTTATTTCTACGGGGCACTTGCGGTCTAGTAACCAATTGGGCGATCTTATGACTAAGGCATAAAATGGAACTCGTGTTGACTATCTTTGCAACAAGTTGGGCTTAAGCTGGCACAAAAGCAAGACTGAAAACTTTCTGAGCAAACTGGGCCTTTTTTCAGTAAGGCTATAGCTTTCTACTCTACCAATTAACATATACGCTTCAACTTAAGGGGGAGTGTTAGGAAATATATGTAAATATATTAGAATTAAACATATAATTAGGGATTATGATTGATTAGAGATTCAATCATCATAATGAGTTATTAATTTTTAGGCTTATGTATAAATTCCCATCTTTTATACATGAATATACACACACATTTGAGAGAATATATATATATATATATATATGTGTGTGTGTGTGTGTGTGTGGCTTTACATAACTGAAGCAGGAACAGTAGGCTGGATCTAGGTAAAGATCAAAGGTTCAACTCCATGTCAACTAAATAACAACCATAAGATACTTGTCTTGCATAAGCCTCTATAGTCTAATGATTTCTCCTTCCAATTAAGAAAAAGGTCAAAGAATCACATGCTAAATGCTATATTATCAAATGAAACATGTGGCAAACGAAATAAAAGAAGATGAAATATTACCAGCCAGTAATCCAGGAGGCAAAAGGTGCCCATCCCGGGCCAGCAAGCTTGGCACTCCAGAAGTATAACCCACCAGAAGTTGGGTAAGATGAGCAAATTTCAGCCATTGACAACCCAACAAACATGGTGAAAGCACTAGCTACAAACCAACCATACACGATAGACACAGGGCCCCCATAATTTAACCCAGTGTTGTAGAGAGTTGTGACACCAGTAAGCACTGATATAATAGAAAACGAAAACGCAAAATTTGAAAGGACCCTGAAATTGGAAGAAAGGAAGGGGGAAAAAGCAGAACATAATCCATAACAAGCCCTATGAATTGGAAGTCAACGTTTAACAGAGAGAGAGAGGAAAGGAGGGAACTTTACGATAGATCACGCTTGAGCTCTTGTTTGTAGCCAAGCTCATGAAGACGCGCATGGCCAGAATCAAGTGAAGCACCGCCCTGTTCAACTTCATTATGAGATGGGAGCACCATCTTCTTGACCTCGCCTACTTTAGAAGCGAGGAAACTGAGAAAGAGGCTCTAGTCTTTTGGCTTGTTGCAGAGTAAAAAAAATGAAATGGAAACTCTGAAATCGAAATGATTTGAGGAGAGTATGAGAGGCTACCAACTAGTTTGGACCAACCTGCTAGAGTACTTATTGTCAACAAAGAGGGAATTTTTTTTATTTGGTTCCATTTTTCTTTTTGTCAAAGATTCTAGCGTTGAAGGAAGACGCAAGCAGTTGATCCCGCCTACTCAGGAAACGAACTCGTTATGAACATGGAGCATGTCAAAGATTTGATTTGTTTTCTAGTGAAAAATAGAAGGAAAAAAAAAAAGATAAATGAGAGATATTTATACTTTTTCTGTTATTTTATTTTCTTTAAAAATATTTTATCATTTACCCCCTCCTTCCGGTCTCCAGCCTCCAATGACCTTGAAAAGTGAAAACAACAGGTTTATATTTAGCGATAGCCAGACTATTTGAGCCGTTGAAAATTTGAATTCTTTATTAAGTTAGGATGTGATAATGTGATGCGATGTTTTTTTAAAAAAAACATTCACTCACACACTAGTATTGACCTTTCTCATGGAAAATCTCTCGCACATTTTTCACTATTGATAAATCTTTCTTAGTTCAAACTAGGAACTTCTCTCATTTAAAGATGCTTTACCTGGATTTTAATATTGGGCCTGTTTGGAATCGACTTAAAGTTGACTTAAAGTCAGAAAAAGTTATAAAAAAAAAGTCCAATGGAAAAAAAGCCAGAAGTTGAGTGTTTGGCAGTTTTAAGTTCGCTGGATTTTAAGTTAAAAAACTCTTAAAAAAAATGGGTTAAGGAAAAAAACTCCACCATGGAGTTTTTTTTCCAAAAGCTCTACCATGAGCCTTTTTTCAAAAAAACTCAGAACTTTTTGACGTAGGGCCTCGTCACTTCTACCACTATTATTCGAAACACAAATCATTATTTACAACTTGACTTTTTTCCTACCGGACTTTTACAAAAATTATATAACTTTTAAGCCACCGCTCCTACCGTCAACGTTAACCCAAACAGACCCATTATATACTACCTCTAGTCTTTATATACTTCATAATTTTTACTCAAACTAATTTATGAGATTTATAAATTGATTTAGTATAATCTAATTATATATATAAGTATTTCAAAAAAATTATATAACATATATTATAATTAATTTTAAAAAAAAATTGTTTAAATTACTCAACCGGATCTTATATTAAAAATAAAACAATATATTTGAAGTTACTCTTTATTGGGATTGCATCTTCTTTAAATTGACATGATCAGTAGTAGTAGTAATTGCATTTCTGCATGAACATGTCTGTCTTACAACTGAAGTAACCAATTCAATTTGATTTTTAAAAAAAAAAAAGAAAAAAGAAAATAAGATTGGTGAACCTAACGATATCTAGGTAGCTGTCTCTCTCGTGCGAAGAATCTCCATGGTCGGTGCCTGATAACATTGACCGTCAGACGTGAAAACGGACGGTACGGATCTTCGTTGAATTCAGATTTTTATTTCATCTAATAATTCAGATCTAATTATCAAAATGGATATAATTTTGCCCCTCCGTTAGTAACCCTAACGGTCAACAGTTAGTTGACCGTTAAACCCTAATGAAAAGCAAAATCGCCTCCGAGAAAAAAAAAACTTCCTAAGAAATGGAAAACAAAAAAACTTCCAAGACAAAATCGCTCCCTTATGGGCAAGATACTTTCGGCGCAAAATCGCTATTTAACCCTTCTCTAAAAATTATTTTTCTCATTTTCTTCTCAGTATTTGATCTCCACCCTTAGATTTAAAAAAATAGATGGTCCAGATTTAATATTTTATAAAACTATTATTTTAAACATGAAAAAATAAACTTAACTATTATATTATGATCTACACAATTTATACCTATAATACAGACAAAATTAATAAAAAATTAATTTATAAAACATTATTATCATTGTTTTAGAAAATATTAAATCGAACCGTCCGTTTTTTCATCTAAGGGTGAAAATGAGATTACGAGAAGAAAGGAGAGAAGAGAAAGAGATTTTGAAGAAATCTGCTCCCCAATTCATTCATGTGCGTGAAAACAATTATTATATGAATCATATGATAATAATGTTGTGCCATTAAATTAAAAACTATTTTGGAAGTTAGGTGAAGGCATGGGAACTTTGATGAAAATAATGCCCCCACTTGTCGTAAAAAAAATATAACAAGCAAGTCCAAAATAGGTCTAATAATATTAAATCAACTAAAATAAAATATCCAACATTCAATTTAGTAGAATTATCTCAAAAATCAATAAATTTAGTAAAATTTATATTTTTTAAAAAAAACAAAACAATTCAAATCAAATTGAGTGAATTTATATATAATTTAAAATATTTTTTTATTATTATCTGGTTCGAGGTTCGTGACCCCCTCCCAACACACATATAAAAATATTTCTATACATGAATTTTTGAAAAAAATTTCTTTTGTATATGAATTATGGAGGTCATGTGAATCTGAGTGTGAAAATTAGCGTAAGTTTATTATAATTTAAAATCAATAGAACTTTAGAAAATAAAAATATGATAAATCCAACCAGACCAAATCATTTAATTCAATTCGGTTGAATAATTTTAAGGAAAAAATATCCAATTATATTTTTATTAATCCATGGGTTAAGTTTGTATGATTAAGATTGAGATTTAACCCAGCTAAATCATGAACACTCCTAACTTCTTTTTTTGTTGCCCACTCGGTTCATTGGAACCTTCGATTCCGATTAACCCAGATTCGTCCGGAATCAGACTGCAGTCCTAAGAGAAGAGTTCTCAACACAATTTTCTTCATTTTCACGCCTCAAACCGAAGACGTGGTTAAGGAAGAGCAAAACTCTTTCCACTTGCTCCCAATAAATGTTGGTTGAACCCTCTTAACTGTATAAGGAAGTTTTTGATAAGAACTGGACAAGGCATTTTTCTTTTTCATTCGTTTGCTTGCTTCACATCTTGTGTGTAGGGACCTTTTGGGCTTTCTTCATTTCAAACTCCACAGCGCCTTAAACACATTGCTATGCCTTGCATATTTTTGTTAAAAGTTATTAGCAAGGTGGCTAATTAATTAAGACTTAGGCTTGATTAATAGAACTAATATGGTCCATAATATCTACTCCGTCATATCCTTAATTATGATAATTGTCCTTATAATAAGAAGAAGAATGACTCTTATCAACCCTTATAATAAAGACTTGTGACATGTTTCATAACATAATAACTTTTGGGTTAATGTGGATCTCTCACCCTTAAGTATTTTTATACTTTAAAGTATTTTTTATGTGCATTCAACACCATAAATTCTTTTTTATGTATTGTGCTAGATGCACCAAAAAATATTTTAAGATAATGAATCCACTTAAAATAATATTTCAAGGTGTTGAGTACTTCAAAAAAGTACTTTACACTACTGGATGCACTTTAAAAAAAAAAAAAAAACTTAATTTTAGAGTGACCCTCAAACATTAAGCTATTGATTGAGGTGCACCCTCAACCTAGAGGAGAACGCAAATTTAAATATTGAGAAGTGCGTTTGTTCGAAAAGGTAAAAAACATTTGCGTTATAAGTCTTGGAAGGGAAAACACTTGACCAATTTTATTATTTATTTATTTATTAAAAAAAAAAAAGAATGAGAGAAACCTGATCCTTCTCGGAAAGAAATCATCTTATCATCCATTTTCTCTTGAGCCCATCTGGATCTTTGATTGGGAAGAGGAAAGAAAAATTTAAGAAGTATAACTTGATAATGTGACCTTTCAGATTGATTAAACATACATGATTTAGATTTAGAGATTATGAGAGATAATGAGAAAATAAATGAAGAGAGAAATTGACCCATCACTCCTTAATGTAGAATTTCTAATATGGTTTTTGCATGTTTGGAGGATATTTATAATTTTTTTTCCTTATATATATGTGTGTGTGTCTTTTGTCTTTAAAATATTAAAAATGATAAATGTGTGACTGAGAGTGGGGAGGAGAACTAACCAGCCGGTGAGCCAAGAAGCAAGTGGGTCACAACGGCGCCCACCCAGTATCGCGCTCCAGAAATAGAGGCTTCCAAAAGTCGGAAACACAAAACAATTTTAGCCATCGATAGACCCATTGTCATCATCATCCTCCCATAATCAACCATCTGTACAACAGCATCGTCAGACCTCCATACCTCAGTGCCATGCTGTACAACGTCATTAGCCCCGTGAGCACTGAAATTATCGAAAACTCCATCGAGAAATTTGCCACCGCCCTGCATTTCGCACAATCCATTGCAATGTGTTAGAAGTATAAGGGAGTAGTTGATTAGTTAGTTAAATAGTTAGGGCCTAGTCTATATATATATATATATATATATATATATATAGGGTCTTAACCATTGAGATTAATGTGTTGAGTGTGGAGCTCTCACCATGATTAGAGAGGGAGTTAACTTGGTCTCCCTTCAAGAGAGAGTTAACTTGGTCTCTCTCCAAGAAGGAGTAAACATGGTTTCTTTCTAGGTTTTAGAGTTAACCCAAGTGGGTTACTCATTGTAAGAGCATATTGCTCTCTTTATGATAATACAATATGATTCTTCATCTTCTCCATCTTGATTGTTCTTCAATCACTTTTGTTAACACAACGTTGTTTTCTCGAAAAACAAAATCGGATAGAAATAAGCGAGAAGAGATAATTGCGAGTTTGACTTACGATAGATTGCGAATAAGCTCTTGCTTGTAACTGAGCTGCTTGAGTAGTAGGTCATCAGGATTGTTCACTTCGGCGTCTCCTCTAGCAGCGGCGAGAGGGAAGTACGAACCTCCTTCATCTTCTGAAATTTGAATTGTACCCTCCATTTGGTTGCAGTTAGCGATTCCTTTTTGGTTGGATTTTGAAGGTTTTGTACGGGAAAGGAATTCAAAGAATGGATCATTTAAGGGCCTGTTTGATTAGGGATTAAAAAAGGGTAAAGGTGCAAAAAGGCACATGTGTTTTGCCCCCAGGAGCGCCCAACACCAAATGTTTTTTTTTGTGCAAAAGTACTCATGTAGTTACAATTTTAGGGAAAAAATCACAGAAACCGTTAAGAGAGCTGATGTTGACCGTTAAGTATAATGGTTGACCTAAAATGTTGATGTTTAGAGGGACAAGATCGTCATTTTCAGCTGGAAGCCTTTTTCTCTTTCTCTACACTGTCATCTCCAGGGGTGGAGCCAGGAATGAAAATTAGGAGGGGCGAAAATTACAGAATAAAACCTAATGGAATCAGCATTTGAAATTAGGGGGTGAAAATTACAGAATTGGACCCAAAATTTTAGGAAATTATGCTTTGACCTGATAAATATTTCAATATTTTTATTTTAGTCCCTTTATGATACTTTTAAATAGGGACTAAAATGAAAATATTGAAATATTTATCGTGTCAAAGCATAATTTCCTAAAATTTTGGGTCCAATTCTGTAATTTTAGGGGGGGCTGGGCCACCCCTAGCCCCCCTAAATCCGCCCCTGGTCATCTACATCTCTTTCCCTCTCTACCACCGTCGAGGCTTTTTTACCAAAATAGTGCTTTTTTAAAAAAAATTACCGGACTAAAGCATTTTCCAAAGTAATTTCCAATCTAATACTAACGCCTTCAATGGCGCAAGGTCGCTTTGCGGAACTGGCTGTGGCGCAGGAGAAGGTTACGACAGTGGCAGCGTGAAGTAGGTCCACGTCACTGATGGCGTGGATATAGGTAACGCCTGCCATGTGGCGCGGATTTACTTCACGCCACAGATGGCGTGAAAATGCTCCACGCAATCAGTGGCGTGAAGCAATTTTACGCCACATGGTTGCCACATCAGCGGCACCTTGTGGCGTGAAATTGTCTCACGCCACAAGGTGGCATGCCTGACACCCCCGCCTCCGTCACCGCGCCCCCTCGCCCCCTGACCCTTAGACCCGACCCCCCCACATTTTTCTCACTTGTCCTCTCTCCCGCCACTCCTTCATTCAAACCTTCACTCGTCCTCCCACTCCTTCTTTCTTTTTCACTCTTCCATCTTCCATCTTCACTTCTTCACTCTCATTTTTCCTTCCCTCTTCCCATTTTTTTCATTCATTCGAGCCTCACCACCATTGCTTTTTCTTTCTTTTTCTTTCAAAACTCTTTCTCTCTCCCCTCTTCATTCTTTTTAACTCCTGCATTATCCCACACACAGATTACCTTCTCATCGTTCCTCATCTGAAAAAACATTGAAAAGGCTACAAAATTTTAAGACCTAGAGAAGAAGAGGAAGAAGGAGGAGAAATTTCCTGTCTGGACTTCACGTTTGCACAGGTAACATTTAATTTTTTTTGTTATGTTTATTGTTAAATAATAGGATTTAACTTTTAATTAGATACATTAATATATGTATAAAAGTAGGATAAATTTTGTTTTAATGTTTATTGTTTAATAATAATATTTAACTTGTAATTATAAACATTAAATTATTATATTATAGATAAATGTATAATGGTAGGATATATGTTTTTATTTAATTTGTTTAATAATAGGATTGAACTTGTAATTATATACATTAATTTATGACATATGCTTATAACAAAGAAAGAAATTTAAAAAATAATATAAATTTAAAAAAGTAATCAATTTTTTAAAAAAATAATTCAAAATAAAAAAAACTAATAAACTTTTTTGTAAAAAAAGAAAGATTTGTAAAAAGGTAAAAATAAAAATAAAATAAAAACATTGTGACCTCGTGACTTTTGAGAAAAAGTAAATTTTTAAAAAGTAAATTAAACTAATTGATAAAAAAAAATCCCTATTATCTTGTAAGGTACTTAAAAAAAAAAAAATCGAAAAAAATAATATAATTTTTAAAAATAAAAAATAAAAAAAAAAAAATCAAGATAAAAGTATGCCAAAGGAAAAAAACAATTAAATCAAATCGGTGGCTAGTTTAGAAAAATCAAAATTAAATGTGACGGACTAATAATTAGCAAATTAAATAATTAAGTAATTACTTATTTAGAGAATAATAATTAGTGACTTAATAATTTGTTGTGTTATTGGAAATTTTTATTAGTCAAATGGATGACCAACGCGCTCGCAATATTGATCCCGGCCCCAAAGAGTGGGGAGTTCTTAATGAGGAGGTGCAACGGTCACACCGATCACAAGTTGTGTGGAACAGAGAAGATTGTAATGTGTTGAGGGTCAGGCGAGCCTCACAGGGGTCTGGTGCAGATATCCATGACCCAGATCTCATCCCACTAGATTTGCAACAGCACCTTATGCGTGCAGGTTTCTGGCATGTGTCTCGCATGAAGAGACTCCCGGTATAGTTTAAAATTCTTTATGTAATTAATTGTATGCATTTAGTGGGTTGTACATGATACGGATAATATAAGACCTTTACATACTTGTTCTCTACTTTTATGTTTGTGCAGATTGACAAATACATTATTACTGCTTTGGTTGAGAGGTGGAGGCCGGAGACTCACACCTTCCATATGCCGGTTGGTGAGATGACTATTACTCTACAGGATGTAGAGGGCATTTTAGGTTTATCCACTGAGGGTCGAGTAGTTTCTGGTCAGACGGATGGCAACTGGGCAGCAATTATGTATCAATACATGGGTGTGACTCCATTTGAATCTGACATTATTGGCGGAAACATCAAGATGGGCTGGTTTGACCGTCATTGGGGCCACTAGGAGGAGCACTCAGCTGCGGTTGAGGGTCAGCTTTTGTACACATGTGCTTACCTCATGCGCCTTTTCGGTGGATTTTTGTTGTGTGATAAGTCGAGCCACGAGGTCCAGTGCCGATATATACAATTACTGGGTGGTGACCTTACGGAAACCGCGCTACATACGGTTGGGGGTCGGGCAGTCGCCACACTGTATCGCGAGCTATGTCAGGCCACGTCAGCTTTAGCTAAAGACATGTGGGGTTGTTTGTTGTTATTGCAGATATGGGCTTGGTCCAGATTGCCTACCATTTCACCTCCCATTCCACCGCCAAGTGACGCAGGCGATCATTACGGACGCAGGTATGGAAGCAGTATGTCCATGATGAATTATTTGAACTGGTTGGCGTAGTTGAACGGTTATGTTATTATTTGCAGGTCGTTTCACTAATGTTATTGACTTACATATTGCAGGTTCAACAATGTCGAACTGAAGTTATTGCGACGTCAGCTAAAGACATATCGGATAGAGCTAGATCAGATTGGTCGAGACGATGTATGTATAAAAAATTTGACATTATGGAACAAAAGGAGTAAACTAATTCGTATTTGTTGACATGTACAGGTGAAGTGGGAGTCATATAGGGAGGCCGTATATGAGTTTATGGGTGCAGAGGTTCACTTGCAGGACAGGTGGAGGGCGGTGACACCCATACTTTGTTTCCATATTGTCGAGATGCACCAGCCCGATCGCTGCATACGGCAATTTGGCATGCAGCAACACATCCCTGGCCCTGCGGCATAGCTTAAGGGTGCACATGATCTTACCTTACGCGGTAAGATCGCTGATGATTGGGAGGCCAAGATGGAGCAATTTATTCAGTTGTGGAAAACGCAACATTTGCACATCGAGACTACAGAGCCATGTGAGGGGCCAATTTCTCCAAACTCCGAGTACATGACTTGGTTCTTCACACACACCAGACGGTTTATGACGAGGCAGGTCGCCAGGATCGAGCACGTGGTACGTATTGATCTTGCTTCCACTTTGCATCTTACATATTTCATCTTATCATCCATAACTTAGTTTTACTGCTGTTATGCAGATAGATGGTGTAGAGTGGATTTGGTGGCAGAATTCTCCACAATTTTTTGACAGAGCTCAATACAACAATATGGACATTAACCAGGTTTGTGACCAGTTACTGAGAGCACTTAGAGAGTTTGGCCGAGCTGCGGAGCCTGGTCCCAGCACACCAAGTGGACTCTTAGACAGTGTACCAGATCCTGCTTTAGAGGTCCCTCGCCGTGCAAAGGAAGGACGAGGATTGGGTCAACGACGACCATGGCACGAGATGGAGGCATATGAGATACCCCAGCCCGGTCCACGTGGCGGAGGTGTATATCGACCACTTATGTGGCACAATATGACCTATACTGAGGTTACGTGGTACCCAGAGGAGATGGCACCAGAGGTGCCGCAAGAGGTGCCTCCCGAGATACATGTACCCAGGCCTCCCGAGATACATGTACCGAGGCCTTCGTACAGACAGCCACAGACGATGTTTGCTACGCAGACACAGGTTCCTTACTCATATGAGTGGCAATCACAGAATTCCCAGACCGGCTTTGCTAATTCCACTTCTTACCAGACCGGACGGGGTTTCCCGGGATTCAGTGCCTACGTGCCTCAGTATGGCTTTCCCGGCTTCAATGCATATCCCGCAACAGGTTTTTTGCGCTTCGGTTCCTCCCGGCGGTGGTCGGGGTTGTGCGAGGCGGGATCCGTAATAGTCCATACCAGTCAGGACACCACACATCTGACGACACAGGTGACCATGCCAATGAATTTTTACGGATAGCTACTGAAAATTTCGATTTTACGCAGACTCTTGGTGGGCAGCGTGGACCTGATGGCATTCGTAGGAACCCTGAACGTGATGCGCGTTCGAGACCGTGGCCTACGTATACTCCACCCTGAGCGTATCATTTGAGTAGTGTATATCTTATATTTGCCATGGATGACTGTATTATGACATATTTGCATGGATTACTGTATTATGACTTATTTGCATGGATTACTGTATTATGACATATTTGCATGGATTATATTGTATTATGACATCATTGTTTAAGTGACTAGCGAACGTGTATCTAATCAACTTTAACCCAAATTCTTAATTCTTAATTATGCGATATAACCTAAGGTATATTTAAGTGAAACAATAAGCACATAAGTATAAAAGCCATCAAATAAAGCAAATGAGAACTCGAAGGTGTATTTTTCATTGAAATTACTACATCTCATTCCGGTCCACATATGGGAGCAAATGCACAAGCAAATTTCATCTAATTTGCTATGCGTGTCGTAGGACATGAACGCCTATTATGTCCAAACTGTTTACATATACTACATCTCATTCGACTAGAGCTAGGTTGGACCTCCACGTCATCCATTTCATTGCGAATGCGTGTGGATTTAAGGCAGCCCACACCACGCAATTTTGATGCATCGAGGATAAGCATTGGTCCGGGAGCGGGCGGTATTCCTTGTTCACTGCCGATCGGCTGAAATGATGAAGAATAGACATTGGCAATGTTGTAGATTGAGAATACCGGATCCACGTACTGTTCAGCATAATGAGATACCGCGGAACATGCAGCAATTACATGAATACATGGGAATTTGAATGCCTGAAACTTGCCGTATTGGCATTTCCCCTGAGTCAAGTTCACCGAGTATGTATCGTCTATATCATCAACTTCAAACGTTGTACGCGCCACATCATACTCCCGAACACACATCGATGTCGCACGCTCTCCATTCTTAGTCAGAGCTTCTCCAATAACAGTGGAAAAATGCTTTCCGGTCATTGCATCTTGTTGTGCTTTGGTCCCTCTGTTGACCTAGTAACAAACAAGTCGACTATAGGTGCATTTGACCAACGCTGTTATGGGCATGTTCCTCGCTCCCCTAAAAACCTTATTGATTGATTCGGACAAATTGGTCGTCATATGACCGTATCTTCGTCCATCCTCATCATAACTCCGACACCATTGCTCTTTTGGAATTCTTTCAATCCATACAGCCACATCACGACTGTAACTGCAGAACTGGGCATATGCAGCATCAAAGTGTATTTTGTTTGGAACATACGCTGTAAAAAAGACAGGAATACACAACATTATAAGTTTGTAGTAATGAAAAGAATGAACGTCACTACACATCAGGAGGTATTACCTAATCTCGTTAATCTTTTCTTCAGCTCCTGGTCCTTGAAGCGTGTATTAAAATTGCTCGCAACGTGACGAATGCAAAACACATGGTACGCATTAGGAGGCTGCCAACCAGTCATCTCATTGCCGACTGCTGATATTATGCTTTTGTGACGATAAAAATTGAGACATAGACCAATCTTATTTGTAACATACAGTCGTATGGAAGACAAAAAATACTCTCATGCTTCTTTAGTCTTACATTCAACAATTGCAAACGCAATCGGCAGGATCTCATTATTTCCATCTTGGGCGGTGGCAATCAATAATGTCCCCTTATACTTACCGTATAAATGCGTACCGTCAACCTGGATGACTGGTTTGCACCAATGGAACGCCTCACGACATTGACGGAAGGTCCAAAATGTACGTTGAAAAACACAAATCTCATTAACAACCCGCCGATCAACAATGTACGGTCCATGTTGAATATGATAAATAGACCCCGGGGAAAATTTAAGCATGTGCTCGAACCATCTTGGCAGGAACGCATATGAATCGTCCCAATCACCGTAAATCTTAGCAATTGCTTTTTGTTTTGCCTTCCATGCCTTCCTGTAAGAAATATGGTAACCAAACATTCCGGTCACCCTTTCTTGTATCAGAATCACAGGTACCGAAGGTGTTTCCTT
Organism: Acacia melanoxylon; assembly: GCA_019022615.1. Lineage (NCBI taxonomy): Eukaryota > Viridiplantae > Streptophyta > Magnoliopsida > Fabales > Fabaceae > Acacia > Acacia melanoxylon. Next base: position 3,999,864 of record JAFJYJ010000037.1, read on the forward strand.
GACCATGTCTGCAAAACCAATCATCAAAAGTGTACACTACGAATGTTATTTATGTTCATTGATAAACACAAATAAATTCAAAAATTATCAAACGGTATTGTGCATCGTACCTATTATGGCCTCAGAAATAATTTCATAATCAAGTTGTTTGTGATCTTGGGAGAGATTTTCGCTCACACAACTATGATTTCCAACCCATTTAGTTACCACCCATGTGTTGCTGTACTTCGGTGTAATTGCTCTTACTCTCCAATCGCAACCTTGTTCATGATTCCGACATTTCATTACATACTTGGCTGTAGTACTCTCAACCACTTGAGCTTCATGATGTTTCTTCATGCAATAATGTTTTATTGCGGCTTGCAAATCGTTCTTGGACCCGAACTCTTATTTCAGATATAATTCATCTCCTCTCGCCCACGGACCCCGGCCCAAGCCTTCCACATCCAGTATATCCTCATGCAGGTAATCTTCATTTACAGCCTCATAATGTAGAATATCATCCCAAAACGGTGTAACATCTGCATGTTCACACATAATACAACTTTTGCGAAAATATGGTAACCAATAAAAAATAAATATAATATTTACCTAGATGTTCGTCATCCGCATCACTATCATTTCGATCTTCGTCATTATCCAATAAAGTGTCTTCATCTTCTTCCTCTTGCTCTTCCTCATTGTCAGGTTCATCTACCATATACTGATGGAGGCCATGAGTTGGTATTGGTACGCCCTCCTCTGACGTCTCAATATCGACATATAACTCAACAAATTGGGACGTAGAGTTTTTGTCGAATGTTTGCACAAAAACATCCACATCCTCATTATCGGATATCTCAAAACCCGCATTTTTGCGGTTTCCACAAGGCACTCTACCCGTCACTAAAGATATTACCTGATTTTGTTGCAGCTTTAACTTTCGACGGATCTTTTCATGTAACTCTTCAGCGGACATGCCTCGAACAATATACATTCCTCTTTTTTCACTTTCAAAGCTCAATCCATTTGGACCTATATTTTTAGAACTGTTATAATATACAAATGAACAAATTTGACTCATTTTTTTTCTTTTATATTATGAAAAAGAAAATTAAATTGTAGATAAAACAAAATCACAACAACACAAATTGTAATTAGACAGAACAAGAAACACAATTATGATGTGGAAAAAAAAATTCAAGAAACAAAATGAAGCAGATGGAGGAGGGATGAGGATGGGGGATGAGGGTGTGGAGGGAGTTTTAGGATGAGTTAAGGAATGACCGATAAGAGAGAAGGAAGGAAGGAATGATAAGAGATAAAGAAAAGGAGTCACGGTATGGAGGCTTTGAGCAAAAAATGGTTGAGGGGGGAGGTAGCGAAGAAGTGAATTATATAGAGAAGGGGGAGTCACCCGGGGATCACGGGTTTAACATGGGGGTAAAAAGGGTGAAAAAGCGTACTAGGGGTCGGCGGTGGCGACCCCTAGTGGCGTGGGTGTGACCCACGCTACTAGTAGCGTGAGGCCATTCCACGCCACAAGGTGTACTAGGGGTCAGAAAAGCTGACCCCGCTGACACCTTGTGGCGTGGGTTACACCCACGCCATTAGTAGCGTGGGACCACCCCACGCGACCAGGTGACTAGGTCGCGTGAGGGCTACACACGCCTCTAGTGGCGTGGGTCCCAGCCACGCCACTAGGATGCCAGCATCATTCTTGCAACCCATCTCTGCGCTTTTGAAGACGTAACTCTGACATGCGCATCCTGTAGCATTACTCCGGTAATTTCTTTCAAAAGTGCATCAATGTGGTACATTTTTTTAAAAAAGCACACTATTTTGGTGCTTTTCCCCCACCGTCGAACTCTCCCTTTCTCTTCCACATCACCACCACCGGCCTTCCTTCTCCATTCTTCGCCACCGGCATTTTTCCTCACCTTTATCCTCCGCCTAGCACCTTCACTCAGCACCGACGTTAATTTCTGAACACCATTATCAAAGCTTTGTGAGTTTCGATCAAGTCATTTGTGATTTCTAGCAGTTTTTCAGGATTTTTGAAAGTTCTTTAATTAGGTCCTATATATCAAGAATATAAGAAGTAACCTGATATTCTAAAATCTAAAGTTTTAGTTGCCATTGTAACCATAGGAAGATTTCTTCGGGTAACCCAGGAAGTAATTAGATCTCATCGGGCTTTAGGTCTTCCGGGTGGGCTATACAAATTGCATACTGCAAGGCGATCGAGCACACGCCGGAAGTGAAGAATGCCACCATTGGCACTCAGAATTTGATGAAAGCCTTGACGGTCCAACTCATCATGACGTCGACGATGGCAACAACGGGTCTTGCTGAGTTATCAAAGATGGGTAGAGAGAAGGTTTTGAATATGTTGATAATAGTAGTCATGAATTTTGTGAATGGACTCAAATGGGTGGGAACCGGAACTTGCTCGACGTGAAGCAGATAGTATTTTTGCACCTTTACCCTTTAAAAAACAAATAAGTGAGACAAAACTCTTCTTACATATCTAACCTACTTAAATCACATAGGAAAAGAAGTTTCAACTGCTAATCTAAACCGACATTGACTAGCTAATTGTTCAGATATTTTATTAATGAAGCTAAATAAGTTACTTAATCATATTATATATGGTGTATCATAAGATTGTATATCAGTTTATTAGTTAAACTGATTAGTTTGGAAAAAAAAATTAAAATTAAAATACTCTAAAATAATTGAATTAGCTTCCTTATCATCTAAAAAAAAGTCAATTATATCTTATATTTAGGACAAGGGAGTTTTTTTTTGGTGAAAGTGTTTATTCAAAATAAATAAATATTAATAAGATTAATTATTAAAGGCTACCCCCAGATTATCAAATAAGGATATTTTTGAATATATATATATATATATATATATATATATATATATATATTTATAACATATTCAAAAATTACATTTATAACATATTTATTCATTCAACTAACTTTAATGACACATTTCTAAAATTTTTGAGAATTAGTTATCCACTTTTATAAAAGAGATGAAAGGGAGTATATAATTGAGTCAAAAATCAAAAGTACATTTTTTCAATGAAATTGAAAATCCCTCTAAAAAGAAAGAAACAACACGAGTAATAGAAACCAAAAAAAAAAAAAAAAAAAAACAGAGCTGATAAGAAAATAAATGATAGTGGTAATAGTTTTGCTGTCGTTATTTAATAATAATAATAATAATAAAATATTTTGTATAAAAATGTTTTTTCAATGATATTTTATTACTGGGCAAAAAATAGTTGTCATTTTAATTTAAGTATGCAAACAAATTTAAAAATTTATTAAATAGCATAGGTTATAAATATATAATAAAAGCTAATATTATCTAATTAAAATACCTAATATTAAAATATTATAACAACTTGATGCTTGATTAAAATTTTGAAACCACAATCATTTTAAAATAAAATTAAAATGTGAAAGCCACAACTATTTTAAGGTAGAAAGAATATTTATTACCCTTTTCTTTTCTCCCTTGTTTAGTTACATGGCCCCAACCAAGGCATCATAAATAAGGAGAAATTCTAACATGAACTTGTGCACCACGTCATCTATGTACTACTTAATAAAATCACACCACATCAATCTCGTTAAATTTGATGTGGGGAAGGCGATATTGGAGAGACATTTTCAAATCACATGAATGAGGAAAGAGAAGAGAAATTAAAACGTATGATTAAATGAGATTGATGTGGTATGATTTTATTGGGTAGTATACATATGACGTGGTGCAACTAATTCATGCAAGAATTTCTCCATAAATAAGTCGCCACCAAATTTCTTTCCCTAAATAATAAGCAACAAGTCTTTTAAACATGTAAGGTGACTAAGATATTACTTTTGGCTCAAACTGGAATCAATACTCTCTTTGTTTTCAGATTAAAAAAAAATACTCTTTGTTTCTTTTCATAGAATATCTTTCAAAAGATTTTAGTATTTTTATTAATTAGAAATTAAGAAGTTAATTAAAACCTAAATAGTAATTAATATTTTTTTCAAAAATACTCTTAAATAGGTGTTTTGGATTACTAAAAAGATAAGAGTATTTAATACTCCTTTGGTCTTTAATATAAGACATATTTAGGGAGTTGATTTTGGTCCTAAATATAAGATAAAGTTATCATATTTGTCAATATTTTTCTAATTTACCCCTATTACTAAACATTTAGTTTTCACGTCCAAAAAAATTAAATATATAATTGGGATAAATACCAATTTTGCCACGAAAGTTTTGGTTTTGGAGCACCCAGCTATGTAGCACTGATACTCTTAAAAAAAATCTAACTTATCGGATACACGTATCGGGAACGTATCGAAAACGCCGTATCGGAATTAGGCATAAGAATCAAGCCAATATTATTTGAAGTAACGTATCGATGTTCCGTATCGGGAACGTATCGAAAACGCCGTATCGTTATCGATGCTACATAAGCACCCAGCACCCGAAAGTTTTTTTTGTATCATTTTTGCCCTGGAAGTTTACAAACGTAGCAATTTTACCCATCGATTGATCTTTGACTGTTGAGTTGATCATTTTTTGTATCATTTTTGCCCCAAAAGTTTACAAAAATTTGCTCCTAAAAAAAAACTTTCAGGGAAAATTTACTCCTAAAAAAAACTTCCAGGGCATATTTGCTCTTTTTTGTAAACTTCCGAGACAAAAATGATACAAAAAAAACTTCCGGGTTCTGGATGCCCCCTAGTCAATACTTCCATGACAAAAAAGGCATTTAACCCTATATAATTTAATGAATGGTAACTTGGTCAAAAGTTAAAAGTAGGAGGGGGGGGGGATTAAAGGGCGTTAGCCGAACCATTTTGGGAAAAAAATGTGGTGACAACTTAAGGTATCAGGTAATACTAATAGAGTATTTCTAAATCAACAAAGTCATCTCAATCAAAACTAAACCTATACACCACATGAATAACAACAGCATATGATCCCAGAAGGCAGCTTATCTGATTTTAGCAAAATGAGAAGCAATGTTTCGTGAAAATTCTGGGAAACAAAGTTCAAAGCCACATGGATATCTATCTGCACTTGAGATTCAAAATTAGCCTAACCTCTAAGAGATTATGGACATTTAGTATCTTCCCTTTCTCTTGACTGAACTCTGAATGTGAGTCAGATATTGGCTTGTTGAGTTTCCGATCATTACAATGTGGGATATATTTGTACAATCTGAAGCTCGTCATCAGCTTCAAGTGCTTAAGCATATGATATGCCCTTAAAGACTGTCATTGTTGATGGCATAGGACTGAAGCCCATTTCGAGATTCGGCCAACATCTGGAAATATGCATGAGGTCCCCATCCTACATAATACAAGTAAGAAAAGTAAAATTAAGTTACACTTTGACTAATCATTCTTCTGTCTTTTTTCCTCCTATCTGATGATAATTTACAGTGCGTTATCAGTATCTTAAGAAAAGGCAGAACTGAAGGATGAATGTGTCACAATGACTTGTATTGTGTAGACATCGCATTATTAGAATCTTATCCCACTAAGTGCAGTTCACTACATGGATTACATGTCGTCATTATACTCTATCAATAACCAAACCTTTGGATTATTTTGTTAACCCTTCCCTGAAAATTCTGTGCTATGGGTTCTTAGAGGGACATCTCATAACAGCAGCAAGGAGCATAGACATGTATTCATGTGTATGAGTATGTATTTCTTTGGCAGACATCTTCAGATGCTAATAATTAACACAAAAAACCATATTGCTGACGCAGATAAGAGAAAGAAAACAAGACAAATAGGAAAAGCAGAGAACAATATTATTAATTAGAGTCTAAAAAATATGAAAGAACAATCCACGGTCATACCATCAATATCATACGGAGGTGGAAAGAATTGTAAGTAACAAAAGGATGCTGCTACTATCCCTGCACAAAAGAAACTCAAATAAGAAGCTTGACGGAAAAAATGAGATGAAAAAACGAGTATGTTTGAATTTGTGATAGCAGACAGCAGGCAAAAAAAAAGTACCAATAAGACTTCCAGCAAATACATCTTCCCAATGATGCCAATAATCATCAACTCGAGAGACTCCAACCAGAGCCGCCATGAGTATTGGCAAGAAAACAATACAGAGCTTTGCAATGTGACCCCTACGATCAAATGCCCTAACTTTTCCAGATAGATACCAAGCAAGAAAGCCAAGACCAGCAAAAGCCCCTGCACGCAATAAGTGAGTCTTTACAAGACTATATCGTCGGATTCTATGAAGCCTGCGATAAACTCTAATTTAGGACAGAAAATTGAAATATATCCCCAAGATAAACCAATAAAACCAAAAATTTGAAACTGATTAATCTAAAATTTATGAACATTTTAGACCTTTTGTAGTAGTATGATTTTATGTGGACGCTCAGAGTCTTAGTTCGCTTTTTTCCTAATTGTCCATGATTCCTTAATATCTTGGGATGTTACTGTAACCGAAAACAACTTATGCTCTGACTTAACCCATCAATCATTTAAACTGATTAAGCATGCAAAAATTTTCAGTAGGACTGATCAAAGTACATACAAGAGGTATGCCCACTTGGAAAGCTTTTGTATCCCTCCTTGATGACACTCAGATGTCCAGTGCACTGAACAGCTCTTGTTAACGGTTCGAACACCTGATCATACCTCACACCAATTCACCATGCCAATCTTAGTGAGCGCATTATTAAGTAAAAGCAATATGCATCACAAGGAAATGATGTTAACTAGTTAATCTAACTGGTCCAAAATTTACAGCACAGAGAACCCACCCCTTTGCCATCAGGAAAACAACGCCAGAAGAAATCTGGACGTGGCCGTCCAACGCCATCTTTGATAGCATCAGTTATAACCGCAGTAATGAGTACAGAATATAGAAGACCTGAACACACATTTGGCAATACGTAATAAGATTATGCTCAAACCAGAGTGACGAGGGAATGTATCAAGAAGTTCAAAACGTACCCAGTATAGCCTGATGGAAGTCATAAACATCCTTGCGAATGATGTAGTAAACAAGAATGACAATAAATGGCACCAGTATTGCTATCAACTGCCCAGAATATAATGAAAGTCAAGAGTTTATCTTTTAATTTTATCTTTCTGAGCATCAACATAACATGAAATATCAGCATGATAGAAATTTCTTTTTAATGTAATTGACCCCAGGAAGAAAAACTTACTGGAACAGCCCAAAATGGAATTGTATTGTCTTGCAATGGGAATCTCATGTCTGTCGTCATCCAGTCTCCAACAAAGCGTTGAAATGGATTTATCACATTCAAAATGACATCAATCACCGCAAGAAGCAGGAGAATCAACCAGTCATGCAAATGTCTTCTTGCCACCTTAGCTCCATGTGATCGGATGGTGTGCACACCCAAATGGATTTCAGGCATTTCTAATTGGGAGGAAAGAGAGTAGCAAAAGTCATGTTAGAAACTAAAGAACCAGAAATCAACGGAAATAAAGTGAGAACAAAGACAGAATGGAGTACATAATAAAGAAATATCAGAGACAGAGCTGCGCAGAAAATAACATGCTTTTCAGTTGGTAAATGGAGAATAAGCCCAAATTTACAAACACATGTTCATTTTTTTAGTGTTCAAGGAATCAATGGTGCACCTTCAAATGTAGTTATGTACCATTATCATCAACATTAAACTCGGTAACTCCACTTACTACCATTATCATCAACATTAAAATCAGTAACCCTTCTATCTTATCAATATTTATTTAACCTTTATAATATTTTATTTCCAAATTATTAGAGGTCATATTAATGATATTTTGCCTATTTGTAGCTTTTCCCTCCTTTTTTCTTGGTAAGAGCTTTTTCGTCTCCTACAAGTAAACGTATATTAAACAGCATTTTCATTGGAGGTAGGAACATAATCCTCGATTTAATCCATACAACCCCTTTTGGGCAAAAAAAAATTAAAAAAAAAAATCCATACACCCCCTCACGTGATTGTAATTACGATCACAAAAATTAATATCCTTGTGGACAAAAACAGTTACTCCGCCCTTGTCATATTCCAAAGCTACTTCGGTTTCTATCTTTTTTCCAAATCTGATTTGTTACCCAAGCAAGAATTCATTCAAGGCTCCTCGAGACACAAAGAAATGAACAATAAACTCTCCTACAGACAATTATTTGAACATCATATGGTTCAGATGATATATAATAGTAATTATTCTATTCTATTCTTGTCGGTTTAAACAAACTTCTCTCCTATCAATGGAAGAAAGAAACCTATTTCCGAGTCACTATGACAACTTTTGGCCCTTAATTTTGAATGTTACAGTTCTGCAGAAAAAATCATAAGTGAAGCCAAAAAGAATGCTTCCTCAAGTAATTTGCAGTTTCAATTACAAGCATAAAGTTGCATAACTGGAAAGAATTTTCAGGAACCGCTAGTGAGAATCATCAGTAAATTATAGGTAGCAGAGGATGACAGAAGATTATAAATACTAACTAAAATCTCCAGCCAATCATGTCAGATGGAATAACTCAACTCGCAGATAAAGAATGAAAAAGGCCAGGATTTCTGATTCAAATTTAAACTAATCTGTAATTCTCGTAATTGACAACAGAAGGAAAGAAAAGAGGCGTAATAGGAACTGAAGAAAGAAAACAAACACGCATTACAGTATAACTTCTGAGAAAAGAAAACCACAATAAAAAAACCCGTAAATCAAACACGTGAAGAAGTAAAGAGAAACACAATGCAGAAATGATAAGAGAAAAATTGAGGAAGCAAGGGGTAGTTACCTGCACGAAAATTGAAAGCAAGCGAAGAAGGAAATGGGAATTGAGGAAGAAGAAGAGGGAAGGCGCGTGGGAGGAACGTGGAATGTGAAGGAATGAAGAAAAGACTCTAATGGCTGATTTGTTGATAAGTGACTCTTTTTGTGTAATGTGCGCTCTGCAATGTTGAGAAAAGCCGGGAAATGAAGAAGACCGGTGGGCCTGATAGCGACAAAAAAGAAAACTGAAAAAGAAGATATGGTTAATACAAGGGAAAATCCCCCTTTTTGGTATAAAAATTTTAAAAAAGCGCGAAAATCAAAATCATACAAACATTTAAAAGGTGCCTTTTCGGGTATTTTGAATCTTGGGTGAGTTGTTAAGTTAATGCGACATAGTTGTTAACGGATTCGATATAGTTATTAATGAAATTTGATTTAGTTGTTAAAAAATTGTTATTAATGAAAATGATATAGTTGTTAATTAACAACTATATCACCTAAATTAACAACTGCGTAAAATTGCGAAAATACCGAAAACGCCGCAAGACCGGTTTTCAGATTTTGATTTTGAAAACCTTTTTTAATTTTTACACCAAAAAAGCGCCTCAAAAGCGATTTTCCCTTAATACAATCTTTATAAGTTTGCCTTTCTTTTAATTTTGGTCCTCCAATTTCAAATCATAGATTTTGACCCTATAAATTTTAATTTTTCTTTACATTGGTCCTTATATAACTTAATAAAAACTTGGACTATTTTACTCCTAAAAAAACCAAAACCAATAATTTAAAATTTAAGAGACCAAAACTAAAATAAAGATAAATTTGAGAGACCAAAGATGATATTAACCCAAAAAAATATACCAAGTTTCAAATTTAAAAGTGTTTTATTTTTCAAAGTATTTTAATTTTTTCCATTTTCAATTTTAATTTATATCTCTGCATGAATTTAGTGTCTCAATAGGGATAGTATTGAAGATCACTTCAATCTGCGGTGTAAATAGAGCCTGTCCTAAAAAAAAATAACTTGAATTTTCCGACAAGTATAATGCATTTAATTGTTTTTATCTGTGCATATGAATTAATTAAAAATGTCTTATGTATAATAAGGATAAGAGGGAGTAAATTTTTTCTTAAACTATTCATATCAATTGCACATGTTAAGAGAGTATTCATGGAGAAATAATTTCAATACAAATGATTTAAAAATATATTTTAATAAAAAAAATATTTGTGTGGCTAATTATTTCTGCATGTTTAATGCTTCTCTCTAAAAACCCATATTGCATCTTTTTTTTTTCTTTTCTTTTTTGGCGTAGACATATGAGTTACTCTCTCCCGGTCACAATTATAGGAACACTTTTATTGATCTTTTTTCCTTCTTCTTCTTTTTTTGGGAGGGTAGACATATGAGTTACTCCTAGGTTTTAATTATAAAACACTTTTGTAGTATAATTTGCATTACAAAAATGTTCCAATAATTAGAACCGGAGGTAGTAAGCTATAACTATTTAATGCTAATGAAACCTATGGTGCCCCAAAAATGAGTTCCAATTAATAAAGAAATATTGAGTATCTGAGCATCAAATAAATTAGGTTTCACTCTACCAAAGTTCAAACTTTGTTCCCAACTAAATTTTACACACACACACACACTATACCACTCTGATCCTATTTATAAGTACATTTTGACTAAAAAATTTGGTCCTTATTATAAGTCTAGTTTTATAATAATAACTATGTTTTTTTTATATACATTTTTGTTCCTATTAATTGCAATAGACAAAAAGAATTTATTCATATTGACTTTTGAAATCAATCAAATATAAGGGAAAAATTAAAAATTTAGCCTATAATTAATAAATTAACTAACTCTTCTTAGATATATGAGAGTTAGTTAATTTGGACTTAAATATTACCATAGTGGTATATCTTAGAGTGGGTGAACCATACACTGTCAATTAAACAAAGGTAATTACTCATTGAGTAAGTTCAACAACTCGGGTCTCTTAACTCACCAAAAAATTTACAACAGTTTCTCTGTTTTTAAAACAATAAAAATAAAAAAAAAGGAGTAATTAGTTAATTCTAATGATAAGATTCATGTAAAATTCAATCAATTAACCCAAACAATTAAATCCAGATACTTTAAAACTTAAGCACTCAAGGAACAAGGTGCTCCTTCAAAACTTCAACATAAATAATTACTCATTGCTCAGTCAATAGAAATCTCACCAAAACGAGTAAAAAAGAGCATTGGAGTTCTGTAAACTTTATGAAGAAGAGCATTTGAATATTATTTTGAATTAAATAAGTTCTTTTAGAAATTTTTTGTTGTTGATTTTATCATTCCGGGATCTGGTTTGGGTTTGTGGCAGCCCCTTCTATCACAAGTGATTTCTCTATTACTCGAGCTCTAGACCCAAAAAGATTTAAGGGAACCTTACACAGCTAGACCACCTTTATATTATTAACATGATAAATTAAGCAAGCATATTAAAATTTGAAATTCAAACCAACCATTATAATCAATATATAAAAATAAATGTCATTTTTCCACAGGGTACTATTTTTAAAAAGTAAGTGTTTCTTCCGTGTTTAAATTTAATTTTAAAATGCCCTAACACACATATGCACAAAAGAGTTTTCTCATGAATAACTAAATGATGTGATAGTATATAAATCATACTAAAAATGATTAATTGTCCGTGGAAATTGGATGACATAGAACAAGAAAAGTATATTAATTTATTTCTTGGGCTTTTTTTTTTTACGAAATAACCTTTTTTCCCCTCACTTTTTAATGGAAGAAAAGATATATGAACGAAAAAATGAAATATATGAGGATTCAAAATGTCCCCTCAAAATCACTTAATTCTTTTGAAATCCTTAAAGATTTTTTTTTTTAGCAAACCTTAAATATTATTTTTGAGATTAAGTTTTTTCTGGAATGACTTAATTATCTACACTAAAATTAATAGTCATCTTAGTTGTTGTTCTCATTTGATAATTCAAAAGTGTTACTTGTTAAATTGTTATTATTATATTTAGAGTTGCTCATGATTGATTCTTATTAATTTCATCGCAGCGGGTAAAACCCTCCTTCTCTAGATTCCTCAACTTATCTCAATTGGCTTTATATATATATATATATATATACACTAAAGTATATTTTTGTCTTTATATTTTTTTCCAGTATCGTTTTAGTCATTTAAGTTTGTAAAGTCGCGTTTGGTCGCTAATTAACGCTAACACCGTTAGTCGAAATTTTAACGGAAAATACTGACTCAACAATTTTAAGCGGTGACTATGTAATTAAATCTTGACTAAGCATACTTATATGTTAATATTTTAATTAATTAATATTTTAAATCCTATTAATTAAAAAATATTTAATTTTCTTCGACCAAAAAAATATATTTAATCTTCACAAATTGTGAAAAACCACAAAAAAAGTCTGTAAATTTTTTTTTTTCAATTAATAGGATTTAAAATATTAATTTATTAAAATACTAACATATAAGACGCTTGGCACAAGCATTTAATTGCACCGTCATCGCTTAAAATTGTTGAGTCAAGTATTTTCCGTTAAAGTCAAACTAATCTGTTAGCATTAGGGGGACCAAACGCAACACTTTACAAACTTAAGTGACTAAAATAATACCATAAAGTAAAACATAAAGGACCAAATGTATACTTTATATATATATATATATATATATATATATATATATATATATATATATATATATATATATATATATATATATATAAGTTAATAATTTGAGGATCAATTAAATAAAATTGTCAGAATAATTTTTTGGGGACCTTTTTAAGAGTAGTAAGAGCGATTGTTGATTTCATCAATCCCTGCCCTTTGGTTTATACTCAAAGTCTACCAACAACTCATTGGCAAAACAATTAGGTTCTTTGTATCATGCTATAAAAATCAAGTATTAAAAAATTTTATAATTAGTTTATATTTTTAAGTAAATGACTACGTCACTATGTGATTTCTAGATTCGATTTTTTTTCCCACCAACGTTTCTAGACTCGATTTTCAATCATCATGAAGATAATTTTTTAATAAATGAAAAGGTTAAGTAGCAAATCCATTATGGAAGTATACATTAGAAGCAATATTACCCTAAAAAAAATTTCAGATTCAATGTTGCCCCAGAAATCTAAAAACGTAGCAATGTTGCCATTTTTCATTAAAAAATTAATGTTGACTATTAAAAAAATTGACACTTTAACTTTTTAACCGAAAAGGACAATATTAATACGTTTTTAGACTTTTCGAACAATATTGATATTAAAAAAAAATTCAGAGCAACATTGCTCTTGGACGTATATTTCTTGAACGGATTTATTAGTTAACCCAAAATAAAAAGTCCTAGGGTCGGGGGAAAACGTTTATAACCGGCTACTGTGGACTAAAGGCTCTATATATAAGCCATTATTCTCATTTTCACTCATCGAATATCTAGATTCTCTTCACTTTTATTTGTCTTATTTAGATGATATTTACCTTTATATTTTCAAAAAAATTGACAAGAAAAATATCATGACTATATTTAGAATTTTTAAAGAAAAAATTAAGAAAAAGGATTTAATTTTAGAGATTATACTATTACTTCACACTAATTATCTCTTTGATGCAAGTGGAGAAACATATATATTCACGGGACCACGTGTAATATATATTTAACATAAATTATATGGATCATAATAGTCATAATTTTTTAAAAAGGGTCAAATTAGAATCTGTGACCTCTCTCATAAAGGCCCAGATCTAAGGATCTTTAACATGTTGTCATAAAACTTGTAATAACAAATTAGAGGAAAAAAGTGATCTTTGGTGATTATTCATAATTTGTTAGTCTGGAATTCTTGAATAAGTCGTCCTAAAAAAAAGAGTCGAAATTTAAAATTAAAAAAAAAACAGATATTCCTCTGATCGTTTTATTCGGTGTTGTTTGATGCTACATGAAGTTCTATTTCAACTTTTGATACCGCCATGAGTAGTGACGATAATGACTTTAGGATAAATATTTGGGGAGTCAAATGTATACTCATTAAATAATTATAAAAAAAAATTTGGGGGTCAAATGTATAATTTTTTAGGATAAGTGTATAAATTTTGGGGTCAAATTTATTAAAAAAATCCATTTTACATTAAATATTTGAGACTTTTTTTTTTGGGGGCCCTATTGTCCCTAAGAAGATCCTCATTGGCCAAGAGAAGCTACGGGAAAGAATTCTAGCCGCAAAAAAAAACAAAAAAAGAAAAAAGAAGAAGAAGAAGCCATAAGATTGATGTTTTATAAGACCATTTCTCGAAATACTTTATGAAAAATGCATAAAATTATTTATTAAGAAAATAGTAGGATTTCTCGTAGTGCGTAGCACAATGTTATTGTATTTAACACACATTTTTGTATATATAAATTTTAACAGAAGGGTTGGGCTCACCCACATTCCAAGATTAAGGCAACTGACTCATGATCCACAGGGATTTAATGTCAGCCTGAAAGTACATATGTCTCCACCTCAGTTAGCCCGACTGCACCTACTTCACTTAGCTATGTAGATGTCTCCCCAGCGTCGTGATGACAAAAAGAATCGAACCCTCTCTATTTGTGACTTGTGTGAGTATATTGGGTGTATTTAACAATTTTTTTGAGTATTGTCCTAGGATAAAGTTTAGGCCCAACAAACAGTACTCTGGGCTTACACACAAGATCCCCAATACAATCAGGCCCAAGCAAGGTAGGTCCACACACTCAGCCCACAACCACACTACACTTCACCATCTGGATTACCTGGTCAAACCCACCAACAGACGAACACCTTGATCCACGAATATAACAACCACCTCGTATAACAACCACGCTAATTGCTCGCAGCCTCACACAGTCACAACTCACAACTCATTCAAAATCATCATGTTAAATGACCCCCTCTCTCTAAAAGGTAATTTAATCATTTAATGCTTCAATTATTTTTTGGCTTGAAAATTTAACGTTTCAATTGAAAAGGTATTCAAAAATATTTTAGAAAACAACAATAAACCCAAAAATCAATCGCGTATAAAATTGGTTGCCTCTCAAGATTGATGTTGCAATCACCTTTCTATATTTTCGACACAATGAGCGTTTTATAATTCAATGATTATAAAATTAAAAGAATATGTTTTAAGCTTCCCCTACCTAAACAAAAATCACATTAAAAAAAATAATATAGTCAAATTTAGAAATAATTTAAATATATGCACACAATATAGGAGATTTGCAATTATGATAGCTACGATTTTATTTATAAATAAAGAAGGGTGTTTTTTTGGTATCCCACTTGGTTCATCAGAACTTTCGGTTCTGACTAATTCAGATTTGGGTTACAATGAAGCATGACGACCCTCCCAATAGTGGTAACTCCATACAAGGCAAATTATAAGTGCGTTCAGTCAAACCCTCAAACACTCAGGCACTTTTAATCTAAAATCATATGGCGTTAGTTGACCAACCATTGTTGGTATAAAGAAGGGTGTTTGTTAAAAGAGAAGATAGATAATTAACAGGCCCAATTCAAAGCTTTTGTGTGGGTTTGTTGAGTCAGTAAGTCTATTTATCAATTTCACCCCTAGAGACTTAAAAAAGAAGTAATATCGCAATTAACCGTTATAAATGTTAACGGTCAATTTTATTTTATCTTTTTAACTATCAACATCAGTTTTTTAATGATTGTGATAAATTTACTCTCTCTCTTTTTTAATATTTCTAAAGTGAAATTGATCTTAAAAAAATTCGGATACCCACGGCTCCTACACAATGAAATCTCGTGAATTTCTCAATAAAACTTGTGAATGACTTGATGGTGTGAATTTTTTACTTGATAACTAAAAGTTGTTAAAACTTAAAAAAAATGTTGTGAATTTCTTAACGAAATTCATGAATGACCTCATGGTGCAAATTTTTCATTTGGTAAACGAAAGTTGTTAAAAACTTAAAGAAATGTCTTGAATTTCTTTAACAAACCTTGTGAAAGAGCTAGAGTTAAAGATTAGAACTTAGCATATATATATATATATATATATATTTGAAAGACATTAGTGTCCCAATAACCATCAACCTTTCTGAGCAAACCAAGTGGAGAGGGTTCGAACTCCCCCCTCACCACTTTGGGAATATTAATTCTCACCGGAGCTCTGAATATTGTTAAGGGGTAGTCGCCGGTCACCAATGCTCTGGCGGCGGTTGGTGGGATAATATTTTTAAAAAAAAAATATGTAAGGACAATTTAGTCATTGAATTTTATTTAAAAAAAAACAAATTAAGCTTAATATCTCTTTAAGATCATAAATATTCAAAACATCTTTTTATCTTTTAGGTTTTTTAAAGTTCTTTATTAAAAGTTTTCCCAAAATTCTACTGCTTCTTTTACTTACAGCCGACCGTTAAACTTTCAATGTGAGTAAAAAAGAGTATGTGGCGAAAAATGTAAAATTTAACCTAAAATTAAACAATTTCTGTATATAAAATTATAAATAGAATTCATTAATACGCTGGCACGCAGGTCATTTCAACTGTCCACAACAATAATTTATTAGATGATAATGAGAGTTTAGCTTAAAGAAGATAAATGTGTACTGTATTGTAAATTTATAACGGGAGTCTTAAACTGAATGGATGATGCTGCATAATAAAATATTCAAATGTAATAATTCACCAAAAAATATAAATAAAAATGTAATCGTGGAGAGGGATAATATTGTTTATTTATTTTTAAAAAGGGAGAAATAGTTTAAACCAGGAACCTTCCTAGGAAAGATAGTAACCTGTATTATTATTACTAACATATACTAATATGGATAACCAAAATGCTTTATATTAAATTTTGAGATTAAGTGCCCTCCGTTGAATCTAACTTAAATTTGAATTATTAGACAATGTTAAATATTAAATTATTCTGAAAATTTTAATATCCTGAAATATTTTGTGTGCTTTGATGCTGGATGTACTAAAAAATAATTTAGGACCTAATCAACCTAAAAAAATATTTTAAACTGCTAGATGTGCTTTAATATAATGCTTCAGGATATTGGATGTACATCACAAAATATTTTAGAATGCTGAATATATAAAAAAAAATGTTTCATGTTGTTAAATGTACTCTAACGCATAAACAAATCACACTATTAATGTCTTGCAAACAATATGATTATTATTTACGTACAAGTGTATATTGAATTGAAATATACTTTAAAATTATAATATAATTTTTTAAAAATAAAATAATTTATTTTGTTTTTATATAGTTAAGGGTGGAAATAGGTCGGGGCGCAATGGCTAGCGCATTAAAAACACAGTGACTTGGTTTGTCGGTAAAAAAAAAGTGCGCATTTTAAAGCCTATTTTAAAGTCTGTTTGTCTTATTTGGCGCAAGCCTCCAAAAAAGATGTTAGACCTAACAGGTTGGCCTGTTAAAAGTAATTATTATTATTTTTTATAAAAAACATTAATTAATATCCCTCCGCCCTTCCCTCACTCAAAGCCTCCCGTTCGCCTTTTCAACATTACTTTGTGAAACAGATGTTGTTGTTTTAAAGTATGCCTGTTTTTCGGCATTTACATTAGGTGTTGTCGGAATCTTTGTAGATATCAGAGCGCTGTAAAAATATGCGCTCTTAAATGGTCATTGGTTGCGCTAAACTACGCCAAAATTTTAACCTCAGAACAGTCGCGCGCTGCGCTCGCGCCATTTCTCGCATAATGCGCCTGGATTGTTAAGAGTGAGTGGCTGGCAAACTTTATTTATTTCCACCCCTATATATAGTAGATAGACAGTAGGCACGTCATAATTATTACAGTACTATAGTAAGATTCTTTCCGGGAACCCAAAGTAGATGTGGACATGGTGGTCTAGGATTAGATTAGGGAGAATATAGGGTAGAGAGTAGAGACACACAGAATTGATTACCTAGGCACCATAGGCCCGCCAATTAGTGGGGACCACGCATCAGGCATGCGAATAGGCGGCGTCACAACTTGGGTGCTGTGGGGCCCAATTCTCCTATTTTGATGACTTTGTTGGGAGGAAGCATATATTTTTAAAGGGAAATTTCAAAAAAATAATTAAAAATAGGGAAAATGAATTGGTCAATTGAGTTAGGAATATGAGATTTTCAATTTTGATCAAATAACTAGATTCTCCTAATTTAAGCTGTAAAATATGAAAGTGGAATCATTAATATAAAATCTGATGTTGTTAATATAAACACAGATGTTATTATTGATCAATGAAACTTGTTGATTTCAAAAATTATCTACAGGCATGTGTTGGTTTTTGGGAAATGAAGTAATGAAACATAAAAGTAAAACTGTAAAATCTGACGTTGTTAATATAGATATAGATGTTGTTAATAATCCTTGAAATTTATACCTTCAATTCAGAGAAATTTGGTCAGAATAACTTCATAAATTAATCAAATTAATTTATCTTTTTCTATTTTATTTTATTTTTAAAAAAAAAAATTCCCTATTTTCAAAGGTGAATATTTAATTTCTGATAGACTTATAAGCCCACTTTTTGATTAAGAATCTAAAATTCCCTTTTTTAAGTTTCTTAAGCCACCGACCTTCAATTCCCTCACGATACTGGGCTTGTTTGGGAGGCCGGTGGAAGAATCGGACTTTTGGAAAAGTCGATTGGGTATAAATCCGATTGTAAAACGTGATTTATGTTTGGATGAGTGGTTGTATAAGTAGAAACATGGAAAAGTAGATTGGTCTGACAAACTTGTTTGGAATGACTTATGGATAAGTGACTTTTGAGATAATTATAAGAAAAAAATTAAAATCAAAATCAAAATTACCAAAAATATGAAAAATGCTAAATTATAAAATTTTTGCAATCAAAATTACCAAAAATATGAAAAATGCTAAATTATAAAATTTGACTTTTTTTTTTTTTTTGGGATATATGATATAAGGAGAAATTTGTTGATAAGTTGGGATAAGTTGCAACTACGAAGCTTGTCAAATAAGTCAATTAAGCCCATAAGTCGCTTTTGGGATAATTTTGTAGCCAAACAAAAAAATTGCAAAAAACTCCTATAAGTCCTTTTGAAACAGTAATTAAGCCCATAAGTCTCCTCTATAAGTTGTTCCAAACATGCCCTATCATTTCAACACTTGACTTCTTCCCTCCCTTCATGATGCTTCTTCTATTTCTTATCAGTGGGCCCTTTGAAGATTCCTTCCTACCAAAATTTTATAATTATTTTGAAATTTATATCTAATATTGAATTTAATATTATCAAAATAGCTAGCGGAACTATTTTATTTAGTTTAGCAATGGGTATAATCAGCTTGCTACTATAATAACATTATTAAAATAAAAAATTAATTTGTTGATCTTAAGGTTTACCTATTTTTAAATAGGGAAAAATACTTTACCGTGTTGTAGGAGAAGTGTTTTTAAATATTCTGTACACGTGAAATGGTGGGACCATACATATATATATAGTTAGCGTTATATATATATGTGGGTCCCACCATTTCATGTGTGTAGAGAAGATTCTTTTCCGAATACGGTGAAGTTTAAACCCCTTTTAAATAAGGTCCCGTAGTTTATTCTGTTTGAGTTGGATCATTGTAGTTTGATTAGTGATATGCATTCATCCTCAAGTGTAAATAATTTAACACCATGGACTTCATAATTTAAATAAATTTTTAAATAATTAAATTTATTTAATTTTTATGGACTTCATAAAATTTCTTTTGTTTCATTCAACACTATTTTAACACCCATATATTTTTATAAATTAAAATTTATAAATTAAAATTATCTAATCAAACCACAATAGTTCTAGTGGAGAGGGTTTGTTTGCTCATGTTTCAAGTTTAAATTTATGAGAATACTAAAAAAATACATTTACAATAACTACCTCAATTTAGTCGGATAATATTCAAATTTGATCAAATCCCAATAGTCATGTAAATAAAATTATTGAATCCAAACAAACACGTCATTTGTATATGTTTTAATCTCATTATAATGACACGTCAATTGTTCAAACTTGGTTTATTTTTAATTATTATTCTCACGTAGTCAGGATCAATTATACTACATCGGTCTTAATTATAAAAACATTTTTGTAGTACAACTTATACTACAAAAGTGTCATATAATTAGGACTAGAGGGAGTATTCAGTTTTATTTTTTTAACTCACTCACTTAGCTTTTTTACTAGTCACAGTATACGCGGGACCCTTAAAAAGTGCGTCAGACTCCATGTTAAACCCTCCTTTTAGGTTTTAACAATAAAAATTAAAAAATATAAAGAAACTCCAGCCAAAGCCCAAAATGATTATAGTGGGATAAAGTTGGGAATCAGCCATTGTGAAGGGTCGGGCTGCAATAAAAAAGACCTAGGTTTAAGAAAAACATCTATTTTTTAAAAGCTCAACCCAAGAAGTATTTTTTAAGGATGGTCAAAGCCCAAAATGGGACCCGAAAGTTCTATTCCAAATTTTAACTATTTTTTTTTACTAAATTTTAACTATTTTTCTTCTGTTTTTTTTTCAAATAAATATAATTAGTAAATGGGTTTAAAGTTTCTACTTTTGCTGCAGAAACATTTTTCTGCCACACTCACATAAAAGTGAATGGGTCTCAATAATATTTTTTCTCTTCTCTTTACAATGGGACCCACTCACTTTTATGTGAGTGTGGCAGAGAAAAAATGTTTCTGCGGCAAAAGTAGAAACGTTAAACCCTTAGTAAATTACAACAATTAAAGTTCTAATTTATCAAATAAATGTGGTCAATATTAATATCAAAACAACACGAATCATCCAACAAATAATCACAGTCACTAATTCATAATAAAAAACAAACTATGCTCACAAATAACTCACATAAAACATAAGAAGCATACCACTAAGCGACATTAGTACAATGGCTATTATTGTCATCATCTTCGCCACTATCATCAATTTCAACGACATTTGACTGTATTTCGCTTTGAGTAGGGCTCGATTCATGAGTAAGAATATCATTAATTTCTTATCCACATCATGAGCACATCCATAATTTTTATCTGTAACAAATAATAAACCAAATCATAAAATTAAAGTATAATTATTATGTATTTGTACTTAAATGGATAGATAACTCTAACGAATACAAAATACATATAAATTAATAAATTACCATCATATATGAATTTATGCATCCAAAAAATAATAATAATAAATTAAAAGGGCTTGCAGGCCGGCCCTTTTAAGCTCGAGGCCCTACAGGGCTTATTTCATTAAGCTCCTCTAATTTTCAAACCCGACCCTTAAAGGACCAGGGTTTAAAAATGCCGGCTCGATGAGCTCGAC
The DNA here is from genome assembly GCA_019022615.1 of Acacia melanoxylon. Lineage (NCBI taxonomy): Eukaryota > Viridiplantae > Streptophyta > Magnoliopsida > Fabales > Fabaceae > Acacia > Acacia melanoxylon. Next base: position 4,021,033 of record JAFJYJ010000037.1, read on the forward strand.
CCGGTTTTCTGACTTTATAGTGGAAGGGCACAGTATAGTATGTGTGTTGATGAAAATCGAAAACAAATGTATCCGTACTAATATTTTTTTAATTAATTTTTCAGGAAGAGGTAAGTTCGAGGCTCCTTATAGTGAAGTTTTTTTTTTGGGAAAATTCTATTAAAATACCATTTGAATTTGCAAAACCTCCAGAAGTCTTCTAAATTTGTAAAAAAAACTGAGAGGTACCAAGGACCTATGAGGGATATGCAAATTCGGGGGTGAAATTATCCTTTTGTCCTTACTTTTAAATAAATTAAAAAAAGAAAAGAAAAAAAAGACCCTCACTGTAGGGTTTTTTTTTGGGAAAAAATTTAATCTTTGAAGTGTAGGGGGTGGGGTTCGAACCCCCCACACCACACCCCTCACACATGCATGGGACCAAGTGGTCCACCAGTTGGGCCACTTGGTTCCTTTAATATATATATACATTAATAAATATATATATTCTTCTTAACATTTTTTCAACGGTAATTACAAAATTTTCATTTCTATTTACAAATCAACCATCGCTATTTACAAAACTTTCATCGTTATTTACAACTTGTTTTTTAGGTTTCCCTTTCTTTGCTCTACGAGGAAAAAACAAAAAATAATAATGCATAATTACAAATTTTTTATCGCTATTTACAAATCAATCATCGTTATTTACAAAATTTTCATTGCCATTTACAAAAAAAAAAAAAAAAATAGGTTTCCCTTTCTTGCCTCTAAGAAAAAAAATGCATAATTACAAAATTTTCATCGCTATTTACTTTTTTTTTTTTTTAGGTTTTCCCTTTCTTGCCTCCGAGGAAAAAACAAAAATAATAATAATGCATAATTACAAAATTTTCATTATTTATTTACAAATTAACCATCGATATTTACAAAACGATGTATTTACAAAACGTTATAAATACAAAACGTTGTTTTTGTAAATAGCGATGAAAATTTTGTAATTATGCATTTTTTTTTGTTTTTTCCTCAAAAGAAAGGGAAACCTAAAAAAAAAGTAAATAGCGATGGTTGATTTGTAAATAGCGATGAAAGTTTTGTAAATATGCATTATATTTTTTGTTTTTTCCTCAGAGACAAGAAAGGGAAACCTAAAATACAAGTTGTAAATAAGAATGAAAGTTTTGTAAATAGCGATGGTTGATTTGTAAATAGTGATGAAAGTTTTGTAATTACCTTTGAAAAAATATTAAGAAATATATATATTTTTATTAATGTGTATATATATATATATTAAAGGAACAAAGTGGCCTAACCGTGGTGGACCACTTGGTCCCATGCATGTGTGAGGGGCGGCGGGTTCGAACCCCACTCCCTACATTTCAAAGATTAATTTTTTTTCCAAAAAAAAACCCCACTCCCGAAAAAAAAAAAAAAAAAAAACCCCACCCCCCCTTTGGATTCTTGCCGGGGCGGCCTCCGATGAGGGTATTTTTTAAAAAAAATTATTTAAAAGTAAGGGCAAAAGGGTCATTTCACCCGAATTTGCATATCCCTCATAGGTCCTTGGTACCTCTCAGTCTTTTTACAGATTCGGAAGACTTCTGGGGGTTTTGCAAATTCAAATGCTATTTTAATGGAATTTTCCTTTTTTTTCAATAAACAAGAATATAAAATTGAATACTTGGTCACTTCTTAAAAAAATGAAAGTCCCTATTCACACCCACATGAGTTGATTAATTTTTTTTTTAATTAAAAAGAAAACAAGCTTTTATAATTTATTTGATTTTGAAAACAAAGTAAAATTTAGATTTAGATAATTTATAATAAAAATAATTAATTTAAATTATTCAACTCAACATTAATCAAACTTCTTTTAGTTGAGATGATTTATGTCTTCCCAATAATATACTCATTTAGTCCTTAATATAAGTTATATTTATCTAATTTGATTAGATTAAGGAAGTTGGTTAAGTTAGTTAATATGACATGTATTTTATAAAACACCTCAATCATTTTATTATGACAAAACTAAATTATGAAAAGATTAACAAATATAAAAACTTTATTTTATATTTAGGATCAATATCAATTCTAAATATATCTTATATTAAAGACGGAAGATACTATATGATCTGGCATAAGCTAAGCTAACTGTAACACACATACACCCGACGTGAACATTTTCTTTTTTAAAAAATATAGTGGTTATAGTTTATTAGTTAAAATAAAAGGGTTAAGGAGCAATTTTACCAATAAACTATAGGTCCAGGAGCGCCCAACACAATAAACTCTTAACTAGACAATAAATACAAATTAACTCTTGAAAACGTTAAATGGGCACAAAACCGTTAATTGTGGGCAAACGTCCGTCTGTACTGGTTCCAACACAATAATGCTTCACATGCCCTGTACTTCCTCCATCCACCTCGTTTCTTTCTCTTCTTCTTCTTCAAGTCGCCGATTGTCCCAAAGCCACAAGGCCACTAGTCTCAAGCATTCACCACTCACTTCCCAACCTCAACCTCTGCTTCCTCCGTCACCACTCTCCGCCTTCACTTCCACTTTTGGGCGTCTTCTCAACTCTCTCAAACCTAATCCTTCTTCCAATCTACACCTCCAGATGCTCATCCAAAAGGTCTGTTTGTGTCTATTACTTATATTCCTCCATTAATTTCTGCGCCGTGGGAATGGAGTTCAAACATGAATGAGAGAACAAGAAGCAGTTCCGATCATGTTTCAGAAACCTCAACTTGACTAACAATACAATGCCTAAGGGTGCGAAGTAAAATTCGGAACTAAAACAAGATGAATTTCTCACTCTATTTCCAGATCTATTAAGCATTGTACTTTCCGATGTACTTCACAGGCAAGCGGGAAGGAATAAAAAAGTAGATAAAGGACAAACTGAGAGTATGTACCTCATTATTCTCAAAAGAGGCTGGGCCAGGAGAGGTGGCAGACTCGCTGGGTCCCGGAGCTCCGGTCGGTGGTGCTGGAGGACTCATCAATAACGACGACGACGGTGCTGGTGCATTGTGCTTCTTACCCTTCTTCTTCTTCAATTTGCTAGGAGCCGGCGACGGGACCTCCACTGCCGGAGACGGAGGAGAACTCAAGGGAGGAGTTGTCGGCGTCAGAGCAGGAGGAGAGCTCACTGGAACAAGAGCAGCTGAGGAGGGGGAGAGCTCACTGGAACGGTACAGACGGAAGTTTAACGGTTTTGTGCCCATTTAACTTTTTCAAGAGTTAATTTGTATTTATGGTCCAGTTAAGAGTTTATTGTGTTAGACGCTCCTGGACCTATAATTGATTGGTAAAATTGCTCCTTAACCCAAAATAAAATGACGTACAATCTTTTTAATACATATAATTGTTGGATTGTACCCACAATAAACCAGGTCAATAATTGTTTCTGTATTAAGGCTTTTGTCTTTAAACTAAGATCCAAATAGAAATTGAAGTTAGTGAAGCATTTTCTATCGGGGGCTCATCACCATCGAATGCGACACGGACCTGAATCAATGAATAAGGGGGAAAAGTGTAGGGATCACTGAAAATTTATGGGGAATTAAAATGACGTTTAAATTATTTTTTAGATTTTTTAGGAAAAAATATTATGAAGTACCAAGAAAAAAATGTAAACAACATGAAAATTTTGTCATTTTCTACATTGAAATTTTCTATATAGATTTTCCATTATTTTAGAAGAGGATAAAAATTTGGGTTTTTTTTTTTTGGCTTTGAGGTAGAAAAAGAATTTTAAAATTGTAAAATCTCAACTCAAGTCTGTTACCAAAAATTGATAAACAATTCAAAGCTTATTTTTTAAAGAAATACCTTATTTAAAATTTTGTAATTTAAAAATTCTATTTCTATCTTTTTTATATTTTTAATTGTATTTTCAACGAAAGCAATTCAATCCTTCCATGAGAAAGCTACGGGATGACGAGGACCTTTTGACAATTGTGCATGCATGAAGCCATGAATGGTTTCTTTCATATGACATATCACATTCAATTCTAAATATAAGATATAATTAATTTTTTAGATATATTAAAGAAGTTAATTAAAATATTTTAGAGTATTTTTATTTTTTCCTCCAAACTAATTATTTTAACTAATAAATTGATTATATAATCTAAAAACATCACACAATATGATTAAGTAATTTATTTAGCTTTCTTAACCTCTCCTAAAAAATCAACTCTGCCTTATATTTAGGATCAGATGGAGTATTATATTATCACATATTATATACAAGTAACATAAATTTTTATTCATAAATTTGAAATCTTAATTAAAAGAAATTAATTTATTTTCCACTTGAATTATTTATCACCGGCTTGAAAAGGATGTCTTCTATTATACTCTAACAAGTATATATTTTCCCTAAAGATGAAATAAGGAATAGATTCCTCTTACATTGGCAAGTATATTAGCAGGTCCCTTTTTTTTAAAAAATAATAATAATCATAAAGTTTTTTTTTTTTTTTTTTTTTTTTTTTTTTTTTTTTTTTTTTTTTTTTTACAATAAATCTAGAGAGGATGCACAAAAAAAAATCATTAAACATTCAAAATTTATGACAAATATAGCTTTTGGCAGCAGGAGGCATGCTACAAAATTGCATCAATGCTTAATCTGGAATTACTTGTATGAACTTGGTTTAATAACTGAAAGGCATTTTAGTAATTGAACAACAAAATTTAATTTCAAATTAGCCACTTGATTATATGCAAAGTAATTTCATATTTTGCTGGACTTATTTGTTACAAAATTACTTATATGTGAAGCTTTAATGTGATTCACCCATTAATAATAACCCTTTTATCATTAGGTTACTAGTTGAGATGATGAACGATCTCATCCCATAAGAAAGAAGACACATATTTAAATTATGAAAAACATAATTGTTAAGAGTGCTTTAATCTTAATGTTCTCAGTCTAATCAAATCCAAAGTAACTTAAGAATATTATGGATCTGCACCCAAAAAAAATGTAACTAATACTTGATAATCGTAAGTCTGGTTTATTAAATAAAAATTAAAGGTTGCATTAAGATCAAATGAATAAAAAGTTTGTACTTTTGATTTAATGGCATGCTACATTAATACATTTAATGCAGGAAACTTCATTAAGAGAAAGAATTGGTGTAAGTGTCAATGTTAATAGTAATTAATAGCTAAGGCATCAAATGCAAAATAAATGACACGAAACTGTCAAGTGTCAACGCTCATGAATTTATTGTTAAATAAAAATAATTTACTTTAATTTGAAGTTTTGTTTGAATGCAAAAAAAAAAAAAAAAAACCTCAGGTAAGAGAATTACGGAATTACCCCAATTCCGCCTAACCTCATTTAAGAATAGGTGTTGTTTGTACAAAGTTTGTTGTTTTATTACATTAATTCGAACTCGAACCTAATTCAATCATATGACTGTATTAAAAATCGTTTAAATTATAGGAGTATTAATTATCAACACGACCACAAATAAAAAATTATAAGAATCAATGTAACAAATGTATAATAATCATAATAAGTCAAGAACATACGACAACCACTAACGAAGACACACAAGTACACAACTAATGTTCCTGTTTGGAATCAACGTTAGGAAGGCGTTAGCGGTAAAGGTAATGGGCGTTGGAGAAAAAGTTCAAGCGTGGTCTGTTTGGGTTGCGCGTTAAGTTCACTTGACTTAACATAAAAAAAATAAAATAAAAAAAAAAATAAAAAAAAAAAAAACTCAAAAAGCGTTAAGGAAAAAGCTCCGTAACCCAGCTTTTTCCATAATCTTCTCACTTTTTGACGTGGGCCCCGCCACTTCTACCACTATCAATCCAAACACAAATCATTAACTATAACTTTTTTCCCACCGAACTTTTTTTAAAGTCGGATAGCTTTTAAGCCAACCACAATAACTTCTACCGCTCAACCCAAACTTTTTAGGTGCTTATCAATAACATTTATTTTTTATTTTTTATATATTGTATTTATTTGGGGTTCTCATTCCATTCTTATTATGCGCATCAACATTAAGTTTACTTTTTAGGTGCTTATCCAATGATTATTTTTTTTAATTAGAAGTATGAGCATTTTTTTTTTTATATTTTGTATTTATTTAGATTTAAATTATGTTTTTTCCGCCAAGATCTCAAATTAATTAATTTTCAGTTCTGTATTTGTCTGTAACACCAGTATTATAGAAATTAATTAATTTGAGATACTGGGTGCAAAAAACATCTCAGAAAGCAACATATAATTTAAATCTAAATAAATACAACATATATAAAAAAAATGCTCATACCTCTAATTAGAAGTATGAACACCTAAGAAGCACATAATTATGTGCATGGAATGAGAACCCCACTGAGCTGTCCAACCTTCGCAAATAACAAAGCACGAAAGATATTACTACCTCCGGTCCTAATTATAGGAACACTTTTACAATGTAATTTACACTACAAAAGTGTTCCTATAATTAGGATCGAAGGGAATAATAACTTTTTAAAATGTAGAAGGATGAACATGATTATATGTAATATGCTCCATCACGTTCTTAATATAAGTGTCATGCCCGTTTGGATTAGTAATAAAAAATTAATTTTGTAACACGTTATGAATTAAATATATGAAAATAATTTTATTTTTAAAAGCGTAAAATTAATAAATTTAAGAGAAATCAAAGATTAAGTTTTTATATATATCTAAAAGTAGTTTGTATCAAGAAAAGTAAACGATAAGGAATAACTTGATTACCTTGAATTCATTTCTTATATAATTTCTCTTTACAATATAATTAATAAAGATATTTGTGAAAAAACAAATTCAAGATTATTAACATTTTACAAAGTGTCATATTTAAGACTTAGAACCCTTATTGAAGCTATCTTAGGGCCCGTTTGTTTGTTTCGAAGGGAGAGAGGCGGATGGAGAGGGAAAAAAAAAAAAAGGTTACCTTGTTTGGGTTGGTCGGTGTCTGATAAGTGAGGAGGTGAAGGGTTTTTTTAAAATATCTCTTGATTAGTTTAAGATATGATAGGAGGAGAGGTAAGGGGTTATTAACCTTAATATATTTGGTTATATTTTTATTTAACATATAAATTAATTTACATCTTCCTTAATTAATATAATAATATTTTCTTTATAACTAACATAGTAATATATATTTTGTTTTAAATTAATTTTATAATAATTTTTTTTATGTATAACAACATATTTTCATTTTAAATTTATTTCATAATTATATCTTTTTTTTAATATAAAATAATATATTTTTCATCTCAAATCAATTTTATAATAATATTTTTTATTTGTAAAAATGTAATTTATAAAAAAATTATTTCATGATAATAGTTTTTAATGATAAGAAAATATTTTTATTCAAATTAATATGAGTATAAGATAAATTTATTTAATCTAATTACATTAAGAAAGTTAGTTAAATTAATTAATATAACATATACTTCCTCTTGTCTTAATTATATGACATATTTAACCGATTTTAGAGAGATTAAGAAGAGAAGTTAAATTAGTTAATTTTACTCATTTTCCTAAAATGCCTTTATATAAATTTAAAATGACATAAATAAAAGTGAATCAATAACCCCGCCACTTATCTCTATACGACTAATTTTCCTTTCCACACACTTTCTATATGAAATAATACATATTTATCTATACATATATATATATGTGTGTGCCCCCAACCTTTTTTTTTTTTTTTTTTTTGAAAATATATATATGTATACATATAGATCTATCTACATACATACATACATACATACATACATACATACATATAGACACACACACCCCCATATATCTACACATATATATCTACACACACATAGATTGTTTTATATATATATATATATATATAAATGTTTATGTATATATACGTGTGTGTGTGTTTGTGTGTGTACACACATATATATACATCTACACACATATATTTTGACAAACACAAACACATATATTCATACATACATATATACACCGACACATATATATAGACACACACATATACATACATACAGGGGCGGAGCTTGAAAAAAAAAATTAGGGGGCCAAATCTATACTTATCAACTAATTAAAATATCTTATGTTTATATAACATTTTTAAAATATTTAGATTTATAATAAAAGTTGGGAAAAGATAAAATCAAAGAAATAATATTACCTTATTACTCCCTCTATTTTGATGGACCAGAGAAAACACAAAGAAAAGAAACTTTATAAATTAAAAACCATATGTAGAGGAACTTTATATCTTCTGTGTTATAACTATGATGATTCATCGAAGATAAAACAGCTCCACTGTAAAGAAACTGGAAAACTCTATAATAGTATTGTTATACTTCACTCTGATTCAACAACATCATCCGCTAGGAATGTCTTTTTCCCATATCAGTTAAATTTACAACAAATACTTATACTTCTAAGGTTGAGGTTGAGGTTTAAAACGAAAAATCAATTAACTTCATCCACATGTGTAGTGTATAATGAGTAAAAGCATAATAAATAATACACCACAAAAGTAAATTTCATTGATAAACTAAATATTTTAGGCAATTAAATTGGAATATCGAAAAAAATGACAAAATTAACATACCACATGGAACAAAGATTGAATTATAAGCCCCAAAGATATAAAAGGCTGACTTGCAAATGGAAAAATAAAAAAGGAAAAAATGTTATAAAAAAAAATTGGGGGGGCCAAAATTAAAATTTACATTATATTAAGTTTTTTTTTTTAAAAAAAAAAATCTAAACAAATTTTTTTTTTTTGGGGCCATGGCCCCCTCTAGTCATAATAAAGTTCCGTCGCTGTACATACATACATACATATATATGTTTATAGACACACGTGCGTGTGCGTGTGCGTGTGCGTGTGTGTATTACAACCTATTATAAACGTATATATCGCCACAAAAAACCAAACACACTTGAGAGAATAAAATAAAAGTATTTTAGGAAGAAATCGACAAAAACTAAAAAGTTGTCTTATAATTAGGATCAAAACCAACTCTCAAATATTGTTTTATAATTAGGACCGGAGGGAGTAATATTTTTTTAATTATAATAATTGTTGTTTAATGATATATTTTAATAATATAATTAAGAATTGGTGGGAATGCTGTGTAAAAATTATGTTTTTTTATTTACATTATTTTCCCTTATAACTAATGTAAATATTGAATTTTTTAGTTTAATAGATGACTGTTTTAATTAAATGATAATATGATAATATTGTACTTCCTCATGTCTTTGGTGATGTGAAATAAATAGCGGAAGAAAATAACAAAACGAAACGAACTTTTCTGTTTGTCGGGAAAAAAAAAGGAGGAACGTTGAATCCTAATCTTGCCTAATACTCCTCTTTGATTTATAACACTACTATATAAGTTTGGTTTAATCACTTTATGCGGGTTAAATTAATTTCAAAAAAAAAAAATCGTGTTTAGAAATATATTTAAAACTTAAAAGACCGTATATATTTTTATAAAAAATATATCAATATTCTTCTGGTTTTAATACAGAGAAACACTGATACTACATTTTCAAATAAAGAATTTTCACCTATTTACCATGTATTTATTAAAATTAGTTATAATATTAAATATTTAACTTTTTTTTTTATAAAATATGAATTTAACAAAAAAAATATTACATTACTTATAATAAATTATTTATTTATGAAATTTAATTTTATAAAAAGATAGAATAAATAAATAAATATTAAATACTTTAAATGTATTAAATTTAACTTATATTTAAAATTAAATTAAAGGAAGAATCCTATATAAATCCAATCAAGATATCAAAATCCAAATTTAGACTTACACTATTAATAAATTATTGATGAGGCCAAGAGATCTAATTAAAAACAAAAGTCTAGAACACCCTCCTATAATTTAAAAACAAAAATTGAAGGTAGATATAGCTTCAATCATATTTAATTAAGATTTCCTCTTTATTTTTGGTTTATTAGTTTGTTTGTTTTATGATTTTTTTAATAAAACAAACAAATATTTATCTATATGTACAATATAATTTCTTAAAAAATTTGTGCTATTTATAGAAATAAAAATATTCAAATTTGTATACGTCCTATATAATGGCAGCAAATGTTTTTGTCCAGTAAAGATATTATATAAATATAAGAATATATCTATATGTACAATATTTTTTTTTATATAAAACAGTTGTACTATTTATTGATATAAAATTATTCAAATTTGTATATATCCTATATGATTGCAACAATATTTTTGTTCAACCAAAATATTATATAAATATGAATATAATGGGTGGATTCATTCTTCTATTTTATCAAAAACCTTGATATGTAATGATTGGAGAATTTTACTTCATCCATTTTTCTAACTTTGATCCTATATAAGTTGATAAAAAAAATTCTATATAAAACACACAAAAATCCTATATATAAATTTGATGTGCCTATTCCATTTTTCAATCACAAATTAAATTATGGAGTAAATTATATTGCTTTTTAATTAATATACTAATAACCAACAGGGAAATTCTTATATGAACTTGATTTTCCATTTGACACCTCCTAATTATTAGTTGGCATATTAATAAAATTAAGTCTAAAGTATATTTTTAGTCCTTTAAATTTATATAAGGTATATTTTTGGTCCCTTAATTATAAAGTATACTTTTAGTCTATAATTCGAACACTATTAATTTTGCTAACGGAAAATGTAAACTCAAGTGATAACGGTTTAAACTTAAGTGATGAATGTGTAATTAAATGCTATTAAACTTAAATTTAAAATATGGGTAAATTGAAGAATCTATAAAATTTGTGTAATTAAATTCTATTAGTCATCATTTGAGTTCGCCGCATCAGTGTTTTTCATTAATAACATTAACGGTGTTAGAATTTTAGGACTAAAAGTATATTTTATAAAGTTAAGGGACCAAAAGTATGCTCGTGTAAAACTTAAAGGACTAAAATTATACTTTAGCCTAAAATTAAAAGATTTAACAATATTCACTTTTTCACTACTTATGAAATATTAATTAAGGAATTCATTTTTTAAGAAAAATAAAAATATGAGCAACCAATTAGGATCAATATTAGCTTAATTATTATATTTTAACTGGTAAGACTACGAATGATGTGCCAAAGTCGGGGACAATCAAGAATTTATCATAATCCAAATTAAAAACGAGAGAGCAACTAGAGAATTGAATTAACAAACAAATGTGATTTGAGAAAGAAGAGATAACTTTAAGGGGTAATGCGGACATTTAATGATATTTTAAAATCCTTAATTAAATCTCATGACATAATAAAAAATTTATTAAAAATGAAGGTTTAAATTTAGATTTTAGCATTTTCACTGTAGTTTTATATCGTAGACACGGTCCGCACGGATATTTATTGTCCAGCCAAGAATCTCGAGATTTTTCTCTGCGGCATCAAATCACGAAATTAATAATCTCCTTCCATCAGAACTATCACGATGTCTGAGCTCTAAACACCATCGCTTTCATCAGAAATACTTATACAGTGTGAGAATATCACATCATTTAAACTCTATATTTAATAAAAATACAATAATTCATATTATTTTAATTTTAGTTAACTGGTGATTTATATGAAAAATTCAAATTTTTATTTGTTTTTAAGACTAATATTAGCTAATCATTTTATTTTAGTTTTTCTTGAATTAATATGTTTATTATTCTTAAGAAAAAAATAAAACTTTGAATTTCTTTTATATAAGCTACAAACTAACTAAAATTAAAATGATATGAATTACTGTGTTTTTACTTTTTATCTAATAGAGTTCAGATGAAATGAGTCAATGACACATTCCTCATCTATTTAGGTATTTCTCCACTTTCATATCATCAGGGACATTCATTTTTTTTTTTTTTTGGGTTTGCACAAGGACTAAAATTTCACCATACTCCCTCAATCTTTACACAATATATTAATATTAATATATTAAATATTTATTTTAAAAATAACATAAAAATACTTAACTTCAAAATCATGTTACCCACAAAGTAATAAGATTAACAACACTTGTAATGCAATTAATAACTTCTTTTAGTAGGAAATCACATATTTAGAATTTTAAAGTTTAAGTGGTATTTTTTGTTGTTGAGATTTTTCCTTTATCTTACTTGTTCTTCAAAAATAATTTTTTTATTTTAATAGTAAACTATAATAAAAATGACATTGTTCAAAATTAGTAGTATAAGTTTGTTTGTTTTATTAAATATAAAATATAATCCATACTATTATTTTGTTAGTATTGATTGAATGGAAAACTCAAATTTAGTTCTATTCGTTTATATCCGTCAGTTCTAATTATCCAATCAAATATTATCATATATAATTATTATTATTAATAATAAGATAATATAATTTTGAAATTTTATTCGTATGAAAAATTATTAAAATTAAAAATTCATATAATGAGTTTTTTTATGATTTTTTCATAATAAAAATTCATTGCTGGTAGGGAAAGAGGAATAGCTGGAGTCGGAAGAAATGAGGAAGATCAAGGCGTTCTTGAGGGAATAAATTATTTTATTCAAATTAGATTTTTATTTAAAAATAAAATAATTTAATTAAAAAATGTTACGTAGGATTTAAATTAAGTGATGCACTGACCTCTGGTAATTAGCATTTAACATTTAATTACTCATTCATCTCTTGATTAGTCAGTATATTTCATTAAATGAAACTAAATGTGTAAAGATTGTGTGGCTAAAAATATATTTTATATATTTAAGGGATTAAAATAAAACCAAATGCAAATATAAAGGACAAAATGTATATTTTAGTCATACAAAAATTTATCTAATGGATTGATACTGATATTCCTACATACTCAAAATCAAATAAATTAAAAATAATAAATATCTCAAAAATGATTTTTTTTTTAAGTATACCCATTTATAAGGGAATAAATAAAAAAAATAGAATAATAATAAGAGAAAATATAAAAGGGGATGTATTATGAGAAAAAATGATGAGAAATAATAAAATTAATTAAACGTAAAAATAGTAAAAACATACTAAACACACAAATAGGTTATGAAAAGAATTAAGACAATTTAAATTTAAGACTTTTATAAAACGCATGAAATATTTTACAAGTGCGTCTATCTTTTAAAGTATTTTTTTATATATATTAAGTATTATAAAATAATTTTTTCAAGTATATCCAAAACACAACTTAACTAAATTGTTAAGTGTAGAATTTTTAAAAATGCTACTTTAAACTGACAAAGGCACCTAAAAAACATATTACAGAGTGGGTCAAAAAATACTTCAAGGCACACCTGAAAAAAATGTTGGAGCCACCTTACCAAAAAAAAAAAAAAAAAAAAAACAGCTGGAGAGGAACCAGGCGTGGCGTAAGTAGTAACCATAAAGACCATCAAGGCTCTCGTTCCTCCTCTTCCCACTCTCCTTTACTTCTCTCTCCTCTCCAAAGGAGGCGGTACTACCGAGGAAAATCCTCCATTACCACCCATGGAGGCGCCTCCTCCTCCGCTCACTGCTCCGCCTCTCGTCGCCGCCGTCACGCCGACGATGCCACCCTCTCATCTCAATTACCCTGACTCTGTTGATTCTTCTCCTCGTTCCCGCAACGCCGACTCCTGGGATGACCCTTTCCCTCCCACCGCTGCCTCCACCAAGCTCCGCCTCATGTGCAGCTACGGCGGTCACATCGTTCCTCGCCCTCACGACAAGTCTCTGTGTTACGTCGGTGGCGATACTCGTATTGTTGTCGTTGACCGGAACACCTCTCTCTCCGACTTGTCTTCGCGCCTCTCTAAAACCTTCCTTGATGGCCGTCCCTTCACTCTCAAATACCAGCTTCCTAGTGAAGACCTCGATTCCTTAATTTCTGTCACTACTGATGAAGATTTTGATAATATGATCGATGAGTATGATCGAACTGCTTCGAATTCGTCGGTTAAGCCCGCCAGAATCCGCCTCTTCTTGTTCCCGATGATGCCTGAATCGTCTCAGTCGATTGGGCCTATACTTGATAATTCGGCTAAATCGGATGACTGGTTCCTGAACGCGCTAAACGGCACAGGAGTGCTCAACAGAGAGTTTTCTGAGTCCGGTTCTGTAAATTGCTTGCTGGGTCTCGATGATGAGGTTGGTGGGAATAACCTGGACTCGGTTTCTAGGGAAAATGAAGTTGCTCAACAATCTGGATCTTTCGGTAATGGCAAGAATATGACGAAGCAAGGCCAGGATGTTCACTCTGTGACTGATTCCCCTATGCTGGAAACGACCTCGTCTTTTGGGTCTACTTCTTCGTCACCTTCGCTGGCGAATTTGCCGCCGATTCGGGTTCATGTCGTGGATGATAGTAGTGTTAGGGTGCAAGATCAGAAGGCAATCGGAATTGAGGATCAGTTTGCTCAAATGGGTCTTAGTGGTGGTGGTGGACAGAGGCCAGATGATGGGTTTGTCATTCTGTCTCTCCTCCTCCTCCGATGCCGGCGAGCATCACAGCCCCGGTACCTGTGCCGATTAGCTCCGCCGTTGTTTCTGCCGGGGATTACCAGAATCGGGTTTTCGCCGACGATGAGAGAACAGACCATGGAATGCCTGTGGGTTACAGAAAACCGATGACACAGCATCCACAACCACAGTCTCAGACCCAGCCTCAAAATCTGCCTCCTCAATTTCAACAGAAGTCAGCCGGCGTTGTTGATTTGCCTTCGCCAGATTCAGTTTCAAGGTATCTTCAAACTCCTCTAATTTTAGATTTTCGATAGTGCTTATTTAGATTATATAGTATTGTTTTCTATATCGTTAGATTCTGTATACACAAGTGTGGGATTCCATACCAATTAGCTTAGCTTATATACTTAATTAAGTGCTTGGTATTTGTTTTAATTCTGCAGTGATGGTAGTGTTTCAAATCCATTGTCACGCCCAAAGCCTGTAATCTATCAAGAACAAGTTCAAATTCCCACTGCGACTACAAGGTTTCCTAGTAATCCTGCTGATCCAATAAAGCTTAATATGTCTGATCCTCACGCTCGGATTCAGATGCAGCAACAGGTGCAGGACCCTGGATATGTATTGCAACCACAATTTGATCCGCAGCAACAACCTCAACAGCAGCAGAAGCAGCAATACATACCAAATTCCCATTTCATTCACCATACTCCTGCCGGAGCCATGCAGATCCCAGCATATTATCCTGTATATCCTTCCCAGCAACAATCACCCTCAGCATCACCCTCAGCTCGATCAGCAATACCCAGTTTACTACATGCCGGCAAGACAGGCACAGCCTTACAACTTATCGATGCAGCAGCAGCAGCAGCAACAACCTAATATTGGTGAAACCAACATGGCCATTCCTTCTAGCCGATCCCAAGCTCAGCCAAATCCGACCATGGCTCCATCATCCGCAGCTTACAATCCTGTAAGAAATGTTCCCATTCCGAAGGCTGAAATGGCTGCTGGTGCATACAGAACAAGTGCAGGCATCCCCCAATTAGTTCAAGTCCCTTCTGGTCAGCCTCAGCATCAGCAACAATTCGTTGCTTACTCTCAAATTCATCATCCCTCTCAGACTGCTGCCCCTAATCCTGCTGCCCCGGCAAATTATGCAGCTTATGACTATGCCGATCCGGCTCATGCTCAGATATACTACACCCAACATTTGGCTCCTACCATGCTTCTTCACAGTACCAGACCATGGCAGCTCCACCTGTTGTGCTGCCAGAAGTTTCTTCTCAGCTTCCTTCTGATAGCATCAAGCAGCAGATAAGAACCTCACAGCCAATATAATAGGTTCTTAACTAAAGAAACAATTTTGAAGAAACGGGTTTGGTTTCTCCCTTTAATTTTTATACTATTTGATGTCTTGCTATGGTACCTGTTTGTGGTCTGGAATTGTGATTATATAATAAGAAGAAACTCGTTTCCAACTTGTAATATTTCTTGTAAGTCATAAGTTACTGGAAATTAAAAGTGTTCCAAGAGGTTATACTGTAAAAGTTCAAGAATCCTCTGTACTTGGAAGTTTATACTATCATTATTGAATGATTGACTTAAATTAGAGGGGCATTCTCTTATGGCATGGATCTCTCATTGATGCTTGTTGTGAAATTGCTGACACTATTTTGTGCGCTGTAATGTAATTTTCTGCCGCTGGTCCCTTCTGACGTTTTGACCATGAAGGACCACTGGGAAATAAAACGTTTTTCTTGGTTTTATTGGACCATTTCTTCTGAGAAATTGTTGGTATCTCGCAGGTGATGTGGTTTTGCTACGCATTACATTACCTAACAAAAACATTAAAAGTTTGGTGAGTCTAAATTGGATTGTTCTTTGACTTGGTTACATTTTGAAATTTGGTTTGATCATTAATGCTAGCCTATTCTTCTCACATGTTACTTCGTAATTTTGTGAACCCTATGCATGTCGGCTTCTACAACTCAGAATATGCTCGGCGTAACATGACTGATATACATCAATTTGACACTTCTGTAAATATTTTGTTTTTACGGTCGGACTTGCATCACAACCTAGTCATCATTAGCAATTATATTAAATCCGGACCGGTGACTAAACTGGTTAGGGTATTGGGTCAAAAGTGAGTGGATCAGATTGGAGCTAACCCGGGGCCAAACCAGTGAAAATGTGAAGATTTTAGA
Organism: Acacia melanoxylon; assembly: GCA_019022615.1. Classification (NCBI taxonomy): domain Eukaryota; kingdom Viridiplantae; phylum Streptophyta; class Magnoliopsida; order Fabales; family Fabaceae; genus Acacia; species Acacia melanoxylon. The sequence continues at coordinate 4,037,702 of JAFJYJ010000037.1, forward strand.
GTTATTAATATAAAATTATAAAAAAATAAAAAAAATTGTTTTTTTTTTATTGAAAAAAACAATAAACCGGGTTAATGTTCGGACCGGTTTACTAACTAGTTTGTAATTTTCCAGGTTTTCCGGGCTAAACCAGATGGTCTAGTCCGTGTTTAAAAACACAGATCATTAGTCAATTTTTGTTTTAATTATTTAACATATGATGGTTCTTTTAAAGAATTTCATAATAACTAAAAAAAACACCTTTAAATTTATTTCCTTAGAAGAATATATGCACAATAAAAATAGAATGGATGGATATGAATTATATCCTCTTTTGTTAGTCTTAAAATGCAACAATTAACATAGTTTTCACAAAATACTGTAAACAACACAACTTGATTTTCACTGTTGAAAAGTTGGCTTACACTAGTTATATGATTATTAGACGTTAAGTTCAATAAATGTTTGAAAATTTTATTTTATTTAAAATAATAATTCATGGGACAAAATATCAAGTTTTAAGGTTCATGTAATAATATAACTATAGAAATGATTGTATTTCGCCCAAACAAAAATATTTGTGATTATAAATTGATTACTTAGGTAGGTGCCTTATATTTCATGTTATATATATGCATGACATGGATTTAGTATTGATAATGGTTCAAATGACTTGCCTTTCTTTTTTAATTATTGAGTTTAAATATCTATGCAAAACAACTTTAATTTTAAATAACTCGCACTTATGTTTGAATTTAAAAAATATTATAAGAGTCAAGAGCATAGGTACTTGGTGCTACTTGGGCCACGAGTCCCCAACATAGATACAAAACTATTCAATAGGAGTAAGGTTTATATATATATATATATATATATATATATATAGGGTTAAAGAAAGCGCCCAAAGACAACAAACTATTTCCAAAAGGCGTCCAAAGACAATTAACTATTAAGTGGGCCCAAAGACAAAAAACTTTTAAAAAGAGAAATACCAAGACAACGCCGTTAAAAAAGTTAACGTTGTTAGCAAAAAGTTAACGTCCATTATCTAAGGAAATAGTTAAAGACAACAAACTATTATTCCAAGAAAGCCCAAAGACAAAATTTTAAATTTTAATAAATTAAATAATTTTTTTTCTCAATTGTCATTATTCAAAATTACTTGTATAAATATCTATAGACAAAAATTACTCATTCTTCAATTTTGTCAAAATTATAATTTGTTAAAATAAACAAAAGTTTTGATTAAAAATATAATTATATGATTTAAATAAAACTCAAGGTGTTTTATAGTTTATTATATATGTTAAAAAAAATATATGTATGATTTATTTTTATTTTAGAAGAAATTTATGTGAGTTAAAAAATTCATTTAATGTTAATAAAATATAAAAAATCTAAAAAATTTGTTGACAAATTAAAAATTGAAGAATGAGTAATTTTTGTCCATAGATATTTATACAAGTAGTTTTGAATAATGACAATTGAGAAAAAAATTATTTAATTTAGTAAAAACCCAAAGTGTTTTATAGTTTATTATATATGTTAAACAAAAAATATATATGATTTATTTTTATTTTAGAAGAAATTTATGTGAGTTAAAAAAATTATTTAATGTTAATAAAATTTAAAAAATCTAAAAAATTTGTTGACAAAATTGAAAAATGAGTAATTTTTTTCCATAGATATTTATACAAGTAGTTTTGAATAATGACAATTGAGAAAAAATATATTTAATTTAGTAAAATTTTTTTCTTTTCTTGAAATAATAGTTTTTATCTTTTAGGCTTCATGAATAACGGACGTTAACTTTTTTTAGTTAATACGGCGTTGAGCTCCTTTTTAAAAGTTTGTTGTGTGGGCGGTCCACTTAATAGTTAATTGTCTTTTGACGCTCCGAAATTTAATAGTTTGTTGTCTGACGGATTTCTTTAACCCTATATATATATATGAAAAAGTTTAGATAGGAGTAGACACTGGTAATCCACTAGGGTCAGGGCACGCCTCCAGGCTCAAAAAGGGAGAGGATTTTCTCATAATCTTGTTTCTCATTTTCTCTCATTGGCCCCATCTGGGCCGTTGATTGAGAAGAGGAGAGAGAAGTTAAAGTAGTATTGTGATTGATTGAATGGATATAATTTAAAGATGATGAGGGATAATGAGAAAAAGATAGGGAGAGAAACCCAACCCGCTCAAAAAGGGTATAGAGGTACTTACAGATTGCTCACCAACGACACCCTTACATCGACCAGCGGGTATTAAACCTTCTCCCTTTTAGGGTGTAGATTGACACCTTAACCAACTATATCACTCTAGGAGTAAAGTTTTATACTTTTATATGTATGTGATATAATGTACCTTAATTTGAATTAGTCAAGGTCCACCACTCCACACACACACTCAAATTTAACTTGAATTAAATATGTTGAATATACAGACAAAAGTTAATTACTGAACTACCCATCCACATGTTATTATGATCTGATTCTTCCAATATTGTTCATGATGACTTAAAGAGTCATATTTCATAATCAAGAGTCATCTTGAAAGGCAAGAAAGAGTTGATGAATTTTGACATATGGTAAAGGCTCCTCTAATGATGCTTCAAGCCGACTTCACAGGGACAGTACTTTGGATTCGGTGTTTTATTTTGTGTCTATAATCAATGATTAGGACATTAACTTTATAATTAGGACCGGACTGAGTATTAGTTTAGTGGTTAGCTCTTGCTTAATTTTACGACATTAACTTGTAAATTCAAGGTTTAAGGAGGGAACATTGAGCCGCTCATGAATAAGCAATCTGTGTTTTTATTTGCCTAAAGTCTTAAAACTCCAATTGTTGTCATCATCCTCACTTAATTAATTTGTCCCTTTCCCTCAATCACTTGCTACTTTTAAGAAATTATTAAGTGTCAATATCTTATCACCTTATTGGAGATTCCAAACACTTAATTACCATGAATTTACTTTTTTTTAACTCTCCGTACAATATAGGATATTGTTGACGACTTTAGTTAGGTCTTTAATACAAGAACTTTAGTTCATTTTTAAAAACAATTAACTGAATCATGTTATTTAAAAGCTTGTTAAAATTTGTTTGAGACAATAAAGATGTTAAAAATGTAACTTCTTTTCACTAAAAAATACCCTTATTCATGTGAAAAAATAGAATGTGTGGAAATTAAATACAATGATATAGGTAATATGAGTAATTAAATGGGGATAAAATGGGAACATCCATACCTATAAATTGTCTCTTATAAAAAGGAAGAGAAAAACCGTCTATCGCGTTAATTATTTTTTTTCTATAATATTCTCATTTAATGCATCAATTTTTTATATTTAAATGGATGAATTACTCGATGGTTCAATAAATGAGAAGGATATTTCAGGAAAATTATTACTATAAAATGTTGACATATCGATTACCACAAAAAAAAAAAAAAATAATAATAACTCAACCTTTTTCCTTACGCCTGATTGATATGAGGGATTTGGAGGGGTGGTAAGAGGATGAAATTTTTTGAGTTAGATTTTAGAAGAAGTTGAAGAAATGAGGTTACAAAATTTTAATTAGGGGGGTTCAAAGTGTCCCCGTCTCATCCTAATCTTAGACATTTTGATCCTGGTATTTTTTATCTCTTTCAGGACTGGCACTGGAACTGAGATCACTCTTTAGATCCCAATCCCAATTCCTGTCCGTTTTTTTATCTCATAAATTAAATTATCCTTTTATTTTTGTATTTTTTTACCTCATAGATTAAGTTACCCTTTGATAAAGATGTGTATCATATTTTTAGTTGGAATTAAATTGCGTATATGGTGATACTAATCCTAACTATATACTACATAAAGATAATAACAAATATAACAATAAATAATAATAATAAAATTATATTCTTCAACTCTAGATCAATTTGTGTTATTATTAGGGTTTTATTAGTTGTTAAACGATCACTTTAAACAAAAAGAATATGGAGAATTTAAATAATATAATGATATCTTTTAAGTCTATTATTATTTTTTTCAAAAATAAACTGGGATTTCCGGGTCCATCCGGTACTACGGGACGGGATGCAAATTTCATCTCGGCCAAAAATTGGGACCAAGAATTGGGATTGGGGTATCCCAATCTTGTCCCGAGCTTTGAACAATCCTAATTTTAATACAGAGAATAGGTAATACTGTATACAAGAGTAAAAAAACTTAAGGGTTAATATGCAAATTTGTTCCAGAAGTTTTTGTTGAGAAGCAATGTTGTCCTGCAGATTTTTCAAGTTCATGTCATTCCGAAAATTTCAAAATGTAGCAATGTTTTTCTATACCATTAAAAAATTAACGTTGACCATTAACTTTTTAACAGAAAAATAATAACATTGCCTCATTTTAACACTTCCGGGTTAATATTAAACCGAAAAAACTTTCAAGGTAATATTTCTCCTAAAAAAAAACTTCTAATGTAAATTTGCACCTAAACCCAAAAATTAATTAAAAGCTTTTAGTCTCACTTCTATAAATTTTTAAAATCCAGATTAAATTTGTTTTCCTCCCTCCCTTTTCGCTCCCCACCTCATACCAAATAGCTCCATGTTTATGCTTAACTTCTCTTCTTAATATTTGTGAATTAAGTAAAAAGATCTTATGTATAGGATAAAAAATAATTATAGGAATGATTTCAGATAATTTGATTTTAATGAGTCCATGTATAGAAAGAAGAAAAGAGTTTATGAATCCGCCACTTACCTTGTTTTTCTTATATGGATTCAATTTAATGTGTACTAGTGGCTTATGGTGATTAATTTTAAGTATTGATGCATTACCTACCACTCTTAAGATTAGCTTTACTAATTTTGTAATTTAGAATTTGGTCTTCTGATCCACAGTTCAAAAGGACCAAGTCATGTGAAGAGGTAAATCTAATAACTAAATCACTATTAAAAAATAAGTACAGGCTACAACATCCTTAAAATTCGAAAAGAGTTATATTCAAAAAAAGAAAAAAATGAAGAAAGTTTTAGTGTACTATTTAAAATAGGGAATAACATATCTGCTTTTACTGCAGAAAAATCCATCTGCAGCAAGCCAAAAACAACGTCGTTTCATCATCTTTTTTTTTTTTTTTTCTTCTTCTTCTTTATATCTGATTTTCAGACCTATTTCAATCTTTCTTGAAAGCAGCCACAGTACCGTCGACAACGTAAGACCATGTTGTCCACAGCACAAATACCGCAGCAATCGAAAACCTCACAATCCCACTGTGCGGCAAGAAAAGAGACAGAGCCGATAAAATCACTATGGGCAACATACAATACCCCACCACACTCGTGCAAGTATGCAAATCTAAATTGCCACTTCGACCAGCCAACATGTTGAATACAACATATAAGAAGATAGACGATACCACAATCCACCACAGGATTACACCGAATTGAATCTTTCCGGCAAGTAGCTTGGAAAGGTAGAAGGACATGTAGAGAAGAATCGGCGCCGATAGATCGGAGTCCTTGTGCACGAAGTAATTTACCCAGAATGGATTGAGTATCGATATGATTTTCTTCCAGATTTGATCCGGGTGGATCCCGCTCATGCAGGTAATTAGGCAAAATCAGATATAAAGAGGGAAAAAAAAAGGATGAAACAACGTCGTTTTAGACTTGCTACAGATGAATTTTTCTGCAGTAAAAGCAGATATGTTATTCCCTTTTAAAAAAAAAAATTGTTCTAAAAACATAAAATGAAACTTGGGAAAATGACATATAGGTCTCAATCAAAGGAAATAATACATTGACAAGTCCCATAAGTTGTTAATGGTTACTGATTCACTTGTTAGTCTCCTATGTTTACTTATTAATGAAGACTTTTTTGGTTGGGACGTAAAAGTTATTCTCCCATGAAACCTGCCTTCAGTCTTTCTTGTGGGGCCAAAATGCCAAATTCTAAAATTTGGTAATCCATATGAAGTGATAGGAACATCGGAAAATTCCAATTGTTGGAGGTAAAGTCTCACTTTTCCAGGTGGAGCATAAATTCTGGACATATGCAATGCTTATCAATTTTCAAAGACAAAGACAGCCACAAATGAGGCATGTTTATTCTATTCTCCGTTTTATGTTATTATATCAATTCTATAGAATAACTTTTTGATCAAGTTTTGGAAACGAAAAGTTAAAATAATTTATTCAAATCATTCTTTTAAAAACATATATAAAATAAGAAAGTGAATGGTAAAAAAATAGTTTGCTTTATTAGTATACTTGTATTTAATAAAAATATAATTTTCTCCCAATTTTCTTTAATTTTGTATAATAAAAAGTAACAAAATGTTAGAAAAATGTTCATTTTTGTAAATTACATTTTCAAAGATTTAGATTCCTTCTATTGAATCTCTCAATTGATTTTCAATCAAGAAATATTATCCGTTGAATTATGATATTGTTTAGCATACCTTTGGAGTTTGGATTATGATCTAATGGTGTTCAAATATAAACCTTTGTGATTTTTTTTTTTTTTAAAAAAATAAACTTGCTCTGCCACATGGTATCTTTTCTTTCTTTGTTTGGTTTTTTTTTAAGAAAATAATATTTTATCTTATTAAAATTTGGTTTGCTCACTTATTTTAATGAGAGAGGAGCTTAATCTAACAATTACTTGATGCATTAAGAAGGTTTTGAGCAACAATCAAATCGAGTCAAACTAATCAAATAGACAATTGTGAGCGTATTTAGTTTGTCGTGAGGTTTAGAGAGTGATTCAATTGGAATTAGTTAGAGTTATTCTAAAACAAGATTTTTTACAGAAAAATATTGTAATTATAAATAAATTAAATTTAACGTTATGCTGTTTATTTTAAATAGGACTTGTCTACTTGATATTCACATAATCATAAATTTTAATTAAAAAAATAATTTCAAAGTCCAGTGCTAATAATGGTATGGATGATATGCACAGTGAACAGCATTGAGGCATTTTGGGGAAAAAAGAAACATATTGGATAATATATAGAATGAAGAAGGCTAAAATATGGGAAACCATTACACACTGCACTACCAATTCCTTGCTAAACTCAATGCCAGCATCTTGATACTCTCTCTAATATTTATTATAAGTTACTTTCAACTAGTTCATATGGAGACAATTAATTCATTAAATTTGAACCAATAGAATTTTCCATCTTTACCAGTGAGATTTCCAAGGAGAGATAAAAATATAGAGTCACATCTAAACATCAAGACAAGACTCACAAATAAACATTAATGACCTTCCAAATGACTTAAATATTAAAGACTAAAGAATGCTAGAGAAGGCACTTATGTTTGGATCAAAGAAAAGATTGGAAATGAATGGAATGAAAAGGAATAGAAAATATTTTGTCACGTAAGTGTTTGATTTGCACTGGAAAAGAAAATGTTTGTTTGGTTTGAAGAAAATGAGAAAGGAAAATGAGCCAAAAAAACATTTTGACCTAGAGTAAAAATATTATTCTTCTGGTTCTAAAGATCAAACTAGTTTATAGTGCAAATTACACTACAAAATATGTCATATATTTAAGATCGGATGTAGTATTTAAATGTCCATGGGTCTCATTCACCTTTTTACATCACATCCAAAGTCACATCAAAGGGCTTTTGTGTCTAGGCATTTCCCCTCCCCACTTGAAAATTGGTTCCCACCAAGACCAATTTTGATAGGAAGACAAGTGGGCCTAGGAAAATATTTTCCCATGGCAAAGGCGAACCAAACAAGCACCGCTGCTGGGAAAATCTAATTTTCCTTGAACCAAATGGGCCCTAAATAAGGACCAGAGGGAGTAATATGTCTTCTAGCCCTGGCTGCCCTCATAGGAGACGCAAATTGTTAGAATCTAGGTGAAATAGAAGAGAAGAATAAAGAAACAAGAAGGAAAGAAAGCCTTAGGCCCGTATCTGTAGGTATGGAAATAGGCTAGGCCAGGTTTTGGTTAAACAAGCTTGAAACTATAATGGGGGTAAAAGGGCTGAACTTAAATGTAGGCTTTTTGTTAGGCTTAGGCCTAAGCTTTCATAAGACCTAATTGAACCTGAAGCCTTTTTAAAGGCCTACTTACAATGTAGGTTTTTAAAAAGGCCTCATATTACAAGCTTTGAAGGTCATAAGTAGACTTTGAAATTAGAATATAAGAATTAAAAAAAAAATAGTGTTATTTATATGATATAAATAAAATCATATTTATTTAATGTGTAAACAGGCAAAACCTAAAAGCTAACAGTAGGCGCTTTAACAAAATAAAAAATTTTATTTACACATTTAGCGCTTTGAATAGATCGACTCCGACCTTTTTAACAAAAAGTCAAACCAAATAAATAAGTCAGACTACAAACCACCTGATAGGAACCTGACCTATTCCCACCCCTACATATCTGGAACCCGAGACTGAAAGGAAAGGAAATTTCATTCAAACTCCAAAAAAAATCCCGACTCATTACAATACTAACATTAAATACTAGGCTTTACTCACTCTAACTACTCCTATAACTCATAACTGCATACCCACGATCTACAACTGAAACATAAATACAAAGTACCTGAACATGACACGATAACAGACACCTAGGACAGACATGAAACATAAAGAGCATGGGATTACTGTTTTGCCCCACGATTCTTCCTGGTGTAAACCAGTAGAGGTCGTGGTCCCTTATCACAAATCCTCTTAAACCTGGGCTGACTCATCTAACCTTCCATCTGAGCCAGGTTTAGAGTCATTCATCTGCACAATTTCAAAATGCAAATAAAAGCTTAGTACTAAATAACATAACATAAACAAAATGGGCAAAAAAATTAAAAGCTTTTCAAGAGAAAGCACCAAGCGCTAAGTTTAGCTAATAGGACGTTTGTGCTGGTTTACCCAGCAGTCTTCAAGAATGCTTCTTAATTTGTTGAAGAAAAAGGATGTTGATGTGATGCTGTAGCAAAATTTAACAGAAAAGAAATGCTATTACTAAGTCTTCATATATTATAATTGTGGAGAGATTAAAATAGTAGTAGGAGAAAAAGCATGGATGAATAAAATACCAAAGAAAACAAATTTCAGATAACTTTGCCGGAGAATTCATGATCAGCAAAATGCTTAGGGCCCGTTTGGTACAAGGAAGATTTAAAGAGGGAAAGGAATTTAAAGGAGGGAAAGGAATGGAAGGGAAGATTGTGAGGGAAATTAAAAAGTTGAGCTGTTTGGTAGGACATGGGAAGGTAACTTAAGTTGAGGGAAAATGAATGGTTTGGTATGAAGAATTGGGTGTTAGTTAAGTGGGAATATAAGGTGAAATACCAAAAATACCCCTAAATTAAAAAAACAAATCCGCCCTGCGTCTTGTTCGACGTCATGACCCACTGGTCGCCGCCACTCCCCCCCGCCTTGGACGCCACTCCCGCCACCGTCGACGCCGCACCTGCCGTCGTGGACGCCGCCACCGTCGTCAGCTTTGAGTGTTGTATGCGACGCAATTTAATTTTAAAAAAATCAGACCCGACAATTCTTGAGAATTCTCATTGAATTCTCGAGAATTCACTGTGAATTCTCATTGAATTCTCGAGAATTCAATGAGAATTCTCCATGAATTCTCGAGGATTCAATGAGAATTCTCATTGAAAATTCATGGAGAATTGTCGGGTTTGTTCCACCTACCTCTCCCGCGACGGTGCTTGGTAGAAAGGAAGAAGAAGGCGAAGATGATGAAAGAGAGTCGAAGCTCTCTGTTCTCCTCGGTGCTCTGTATCTGCTTCTGCTTCTGACGTTGGGTCTGTCGCAACTGTGGTGGAGGGTGAGGGAAGAAAGGAATGTTGGCGGCGACGATGATGAAGAAGGTGAGAGTCGCCGGCGACGAAAATGGAGAAGGAAAGCGGAAGAAGGAAGGATCAGATCTGAATCCATGGTGCTCTGGTTTAATCTCTTCATAATCTGCTCCATTGTTGTTTACCGGGCTTTTTTGTCAACAAAATTCATTCTCCCAGGAACTTCACACTATCCCGCCAGTTTTTGAGGGATTCAATTTTCCCAACTTTGTGGGAAGATGGGGCAGGCGGGAAATCAACATTCCGAGAGAGAGGCGCACCAAACGGTTTTTTTAGTGGGAAGATAGTTATCTTCCCATTCCCTCACGCGAATTCAGCGTACCAAACGGGCCCTTAATGAATACAAACTAATCTAGCATCAGGCACAACCAGAGATAAAAGGATTCACAATCATCAATCTCAAAATATTCAATATATTCACGATGGGCAGACCCCAAAATTTTATGTTCAAAGGTGCTCTTTCACAATGCCTAGAAAACCAGAGAAGGACAGAGGAGATTGAGATGCTGCAAGGATGGAGGGAGAGATGCAGACAAGACATACTGACACAGAAGAAAACACTGAGGAAGATAAGTGAGAGAGTGGAAATGAGATTGAAGACAGAGATCAGGGATGAAAGTGGGATGGGGAAGTTGAATGGAGAAAAGAAGCAGTTGAGAAAATAGAGAAGGGGTTGGAAAGAAAAAACAAGAAATTAAAAGGAAGCAAGCAGACAGTTTAAATATAGATGAGAAAACAAAGAAATGTATGGAAAAGGGAAAACGAAGTGAAAAAAGTTTCAATAAAACCCAGCCTAGGAAAATAGGACTTATGAAACATTGAGAGAGGAGCTATGGCTTAAGCCAGATTTTAAAAGTGGCTTCCAACTAAAGTATTAATGCACATAATGAGATGAGAAGAGGATAACATTATAATAGGAGAAAAGTGTCATTTCATTGAGTTGAAGCACATCATTTCACAATTGAAATAGCTTCCTCCTCAATATTGTTTTCCTAATCTCAACCTGCCTTCATCCCACAAGTTAAGAACAAGACCATGCCTAGCAGGGTCACATCATGACTGTTTATATCATCAAGTCCTATCACTTCTATGTGAGATGTGTAAATAGCAACAACATCTACTTGGCATCCATATATCCTAGCTTAAATTGTTTTTAGTTTGGCAGCAAATATGAAGCTATCTTCCCATCACCTTCAGCCAATATAAGTCTATCTAAGGAGTATAAGGTTGGGGCAAAAACCTTAATCAGTATTTCTGAACGCCATCAGTGAAAATTTATTCTCCTCTCAATGTAAGTTCACAAGTTCATCAACTAGCCACTGATATATAAGAAATGCGTGTAAGCCATCTGCAGCTTGGATAAGTGAGATTAGTTCCTGCAGATGAAGAAACGAAAGGTCACAAACAATCATGCGTATATAATAACAAAAGGAAGAAACAAAACCTCTTGGTTCATTTGTTAAACTGGTAATAAGCCAAAAACAAATTAGCTGAATAATGAAACATCCATGTTGCAATTGAAGTTATATATGAATCACATTTATCAATTTGACATCTTACCAATTTCACCATGGCTAATAAATTTGACCAAGTTGACACCAGGCAGCATCATTTTCCGAAAGAATAGACAAATAGTAAGGTTAATCATTGCTGCAAGACTACGCACAGAAGAAACTCCTTGACGGGCGTTGTCAGCTCGTGAAGAAGCAGTACAGCATAGAGCAGCACCCCTGATGGAACTGGCATGCTCATCAATCGAGAGTCTTTTCATGGAATCATTATGTTTCAGGTATCTCCAAGACTTTCTGCAAGTATGTTGCTAACAGAATCTTGCAAGGAGTTGTTAAACATCAACGTTTCCTGACTCTTTTCTTCTTTGACATCAGCTCCAATCAACAATTTATGAGTGATAGCATCTGGAACCCAACCCTTTTCTAACATCAAATCCAATAATCGATGAGCCTCGTGTTTCTTATCCTCTTTCCAAAGTCCATTTATCAGTAAGTTATACATTGCTGAATTCAGAATTTCACCATCTAAAAGTTTATCAATTGCACCAGAAATCATACATAACTGAGAATGATTAGCAATAAATTCCAGTTGATCATATAATCTATCTGGATCAGGAAATAGACCTTCATTGACCATCATGTTAAAAAGTAAAACATATTGGTTTGCTCGATTTTGCTGAATCATGCTTTGAAGAAGGATGCAATATGCTTCCATATCAAGGTTCCAGCCCTCTATCAGCAATCTTGAGAGGATTATAAATAGATATTTTTCCTTCCCTGATTTAGACAACTCATGCATCACAGTAGTGTGGACGTCAATCAGACAAGAAATGCCAGAATAATAAGCTAGCTGCCATAGCCTTATGGCCTCATTGACCTTTCCTACATTACAAACACTCTTAATCAACTTGTAGAAGGAAAGGGGATCAACTGAGCATCTCTTTAAAGCCATGTAATTAAAGACTTCAGTGGCCTCTTCAGTTTTGTTAATGTCACATAAGCCTCCAACTAGTTCAGAATAAGATGTAAAATCTAAAGGCCAGCATCTGGCACAAACTTGGCCAAACAATTCCATTGCATTTTCATACCTTTTGAATCTACAGTTGCCAATTACAAGAGCAGAATATGTGATATGGTCAAGTGTAACTGAAGATGTGATCATTCTTCCAAGAAGTTCGTATGCTTTTCTAGTCTCTCTATTATCACAATGCCATCTGACAATAATATTCCAAGAATAACAATCAGCTATATTTTTCTCAGACATTGTTTGCAGCAAAGCATTAGCTACCTTAATTTTACCAGCATTGCAGCAACCTTCAAGCAATGCATTGTAAGGAGGAGTTTCAACAACTTGTTTATCATCCAAGAACATTAAAGCCTCATCGAATTTCTCTAACTCACAAAAGCAGTTCACCATATCAACAAATACATTAAGAGCTAGCGGAGTACCACTTTCTATCATCTCATTTATGAGGGATACAGCAGAATCCAACTGAAGATTCTTGCAGAAACACTGTACAAGAAACTCGTAAATGAAAGAATCAGGTGTAAAATCAGAAGCTTTCATCATCTCAAACAACTTTACAGCCTCCTGTAGTTTATTCTCCTGGCAAAAGACAGGTATGGAACATCTATAAAAACTTAAATCTGGCACAAACCTGAGTTCAAGCATTTGTTCCAACACTGAAGTAGCTTCATCCACTCGACTTTTTGCAAAAAGACCCTTTACAAGAATCTCATAGGTCTTACTATTCGGACTGCATCCTTTTTTGTGCATCCTTCTATATTGATCCAAAGCCAAATCAACTCGATTGGCCGCAAACAATACCTCCAACAAATAGTTTAAGGTTTCGATTGTGGGTAAGATTCCTGCTTTGACCATCTCTTTGTAAACAAACAATGCATTTTGAAAATCTCCATTTTCTTTTGCAAGAGCACCCAATAGAACATTAAACACATGTGCTGGGGGCTTATAACGGCCAAAATCCATGTTCATAAAAACTGTCATTGCTTCATTAAGCCTAAAATGACCAACAAATGTGCAAACTAACGCTACAAGGGCTTCTTCAGCTCCTGGGCATCTATCCTTCACCATATTTTGACAGATAGCCCCCATCTCCTGAACATGTCCAGCCATACCTAGCTTCAAAATCATTTGATAATATGTATTGGCGGTGTGTCGGAAACTCTTCTGAAGAGCAGCCCAATTGAATATCTTCACTGCTGAATTCAAATCGCTTGTCCAGTTCAAAACCTGGATTAAGTTCTCCGGTACAGGTTTGCTCCTCAAAAAGTTAATATTTTGCTCGAATTCAGAAGAGTCCTCTGGATTTTGAATCCTTTCCGGTACATCTTCAATATGACTAGCGCAGGAACTTGAAGAAATGCAGGCACTGGGATATAACCATTTATGGATTCGACAAGCATATGCCACAGGTGCGAGCTTTATAATCATCAAGCAATGCATAGATTCGCCAAACGATTGTAGTTTCGAAGAAGGAATTGAAAAAAGAGAAAATCAGAGAGAGAAGTAAAAACAGAGAAAACTCAAAATCTGACCTTAGACCTTAGAAGCATGAGATCAATAAGGCTGAATTAAACAAGATAGATATTAATATCCCTGCATTGTGACAGATAGAGAATGATTTATATTTCTTCGGTCGTCCAACTCTCTGTCAATGTGAACTCGCGATGGCACCTGCCTTTGTATAGTCTCCAAAGACAAGTAGAATTGGCGAATTAATCAAAGGACATGCGATTGACGGGCCTGGTCGTATACTCGGTAATATTGAATCAGATCATCAGGAGTGAACGCATTTCATTAGGGACTATCAGCGCCGATCATGGATTCTTTATCCGGAAGAGGAGTATTTTGAATTTGTTAACAAAAGCAAAGGAAAAAGTCAGTAAAATCTAGAGAAAAATCCAAGTTTCAGCATAAAGAGTGAACAGATTTTGCAATCAAAAATTTGGTCTATATTATGTTAACTACATTTGAGGGGGAAAGGGAGTGGAAAAGCTCGTACCATTAATTAATGAAAGAAATATTCTTTTTGTTGAGAGTATATTTTGGAATATTGAAAAGTTTATAGAGGTAATTATGTAAAGAAGGGGACCAAAGAGGCCCCTCCCCCCTCCCTCCCTCCCCTCCTCAAAAAATTCTTAAAATTCCTTTCTCACACATTTTGTCGAACATATGATGTACATAAAAATACCAAGGTCTTGAAACAAGTTCCTTTTTAAAACACTGACCAAACAACTTTATGCATCAACAAGTTGCAAATATTTTATCCATAAAAAATAAAATCCCAAATTTCTTATCAATGTTTTAGTTCATTAAAAATGAATAATAAATCAAAGATAGCTCAATCTATATACAGAACAGAACTAATTAAACTTGAGAAAATATATACTTCTTCGGTCCTAATTATAAAACCTAGTTGACTTTTTTAGAGAAATTAAAGAAGCTAATTAAATTACTTTAGAGTATTTTTATTTTTATTTTTTTCTTCGAACTATTTAGTTAGACTAATATACAATCTAAGGATATACAACATATGAAATGATTAAGTAACTTATTTAACTTCTTTAATCTCTCCACACACAAAAAGTTAATTAGTTCTTATAATGAGCTCATTTTAAGAGTTCATAGGTACTTTTACACATTTGAAAAACATTTGGTGTTTTATGCATTTTGTTAAAAGTTAACTGATATTTTTGCTTCTTTAACCCATAAATCAAAATGTCTTTACATGGCAATAAGCCTATAGGGTCTGTTTTGTTTGAGGGATGAGAGGCGATGTAAGGGATTTTAATGGAGGGAAGGGAAATGTGATGTTACAGAAGGGACACCTTGTTTGGATTGATCGAAAGAAAGAAGGGGAGGCGATGAATTTTAATGTTATTTTGTTTGGTTTAAAATAGGGAGAGGGAAATTATTTTCAAATGGATAACTATACCCTTACGTTATAAATGATGTTTTTCAAACTTTCTTAAATATATAATAAAGTTTTATTATAAATAACATTTTTATGTCCTAAAGGTGGATTTAAGTAGCTCTTTGTTCTTGTCCTTGCCTCTGGTAAAATGACTTGTATCCAATCCACTATAGAAGAGTAAGCCCCATCTCGTTAAAGAAACAAGACAAACTGCAACAACACAAAACTTTAGTGAAATATTTAAGGTTTTATCATGAATAAACCTTAGTAATCAGTATTGTTGGGATCCGTACACGCAGCGGAATTATAAAACTTTTAGGAATCCCAAAGAAGAGGATCTATCAACGGCGTTTAAATCAAGGTTCGTTAGAAAACAGTACCTATGCGTAGGATTGAGAGTTGCATTCGATCCGGTCTGGTGCGCATCTACTTCTTGATGTGTTTCGGCCGTCGTACGTCTTGAACGTGGTGCCATCGTGTTTGATCAAACAGAAGCAGACTTTTTTCTCTAGGTTATTCTTTGGTGGCTAGTTTCTAAAACCCTAATGAGCCGTATTAATTAAAATTTGTCCAACAAATCTAATCAAATATATTTAATTCGAATTATGAGCCTACTGATTTAATTGATCTCCATAAATTAAATCTAAGATATCATATCTCTATTTGTTTTAAATATTTAATTTATCAAATAAATTAAATACAAAACAAATATTATATAATGATATCATTATTAAATAATATCATTATTATTCAATTTCGAATTAACATATATATATATATATATATATTCATCCTAGAATAAATACAGTATTCATTAAATCATAGACATATCTAAGATTCAATGAATCTGGACACTATTGCTCGTGTTGGGCTATTCTTGTGTGTGACCGCAGCCCACATGAGATTGGTGGGCCAATACCGTACCCACAAGTCGCAAGCGGCCTCTAGCAAGACATTGCGACTATCCAATTCATATGGGGATCGATGATACGATGCAACCTATCGTACAACCATGTCACGTCCCTTTTGTCACGCGATAATTTGGTCAAGGATGAGGCATGGATAATGTCAACTTCCTGTTCTTGACCACTACTTTCCCGATTCTCAAGTAGTCTAATTGAAATAGAAACTTCTTTCCATCGTAGTATGGCCATACGTTTCTCAGACTTACTCATTGAGGGGCCCAGTATCATCTCTCTACAAATGTGAGGGACAAATTCCATCTTGATCATTCACATTCCTCCGCATGAAAACCACTGATCCCGACCCAAGCCTTTATCATCACCTGGTCAAAGGTGACTTTTGACTAGGTCAAATATCAGCGACTCATCATGTAGGAATCCATGATGATCTCAGGTCAAAGGGCGTTGTGACGCGGTTATACATGAGATAAGCTTATGACTAAATCCATGCGCAGCTTTCTCATAGTGTGTCGGTCCAAAGACCTTGTACCCTTACAAGTGCCTATGACTTTGATTCGTATCTTCATACCTCATCAAAGTCATACTGGTCTTATTTCATCTTCGCTCCCGCATAGATGACCGACCAGGGACATTTAGGATAATCTTTAAGATATATCCAAGGATACAGTTATCACAATAAATATGCAAATGAAATGATAACTAAAGGAAAATACTTCAAATAACATAAACGTTCAAAGTACAATGACTTGCCCTAGGGCATAATTTCCAACAAGTATAACATAGTGGGTCTGTTTGGATCACCATCTGATGGACTTATAAGTCCATCAGAAAATAAATGAGTGTTTGGGATAACTTTTTGTTTGATGGACTTCATGCTTTGATGTTGATTTTTTTTTTTGAAGCTACAACTCCAAGCTTCTGATCCCATTAGTGGCTTTTCCATCAATTTCACATGTAGGCCCTATTTGTTAAATGATCGTCCCACCCCTC
The DNA here is from genome assembly GCA_019022615.1 of Acacia melanoxylon. NCBI lineage: Eukaryota > Viridiplantae > Streptophyta > Magnoliopsida > Fabales > Fabaceae > Acacia > Acacia melanoxylon. The sequence goes on from JAFJYJ010000037.1 coordinate 4,054,876, forward strand.
CCCAATTTGTGCCTCTCTCCTCTCCTCTCCTCTCCTCTTTTTTGTCTTTCTCATTCGCTTCGCCTGCTCTCATCTCCTCTCATGGTCCATTCCTGCCATTAATTCGAAATCTCAGCAATTAATGGAGAGCAGAGAATTGGCGATGGAGAGCAGAGAATTGGCGGTGGAAGAAGTAAAGCCGTGAGCTACCTCATATTCTCCATATTAAAGTCCGACCTACCTCGTCTCCTCTTCAATTCATGGTTGAATTCACATCAGCTACCTCGTCTCCTCTTCAATTCATGGTTGAACTACCTCCTGTTCGCCGCTATATATATGTTCTTCTTTGCGCTTCAATTCCACGCAATTAATCAGATATGTTCTTCTTCTCCATTGCGTCGCCGTTGATCTCACCGGATCCTTGTCTGACCGTGATACTTCTCCATTGCGTCACCGTCAATATCGCCGATAAAACCGTAATTCATCGGATCCTTGTTCTATTTCATTTTGTTTCCTTTCTGCATTTACTGTTCTTCATTTTGTTCCTTTCTGCATTTACTGTTTTCGTTAGTTTTTCCAGAAACTTTCAAAATAGAGCCTTGGTTTTTAAAATGAGCGGCTTACAGTTCAAAACTACTTCTTAATTTGGTAGCCATGTTAGAAACTACTTCTTGGATCGAGTCCATTTGGAGTGTATTGTTTAAGCTTGTTGGTTGTTTTTTATTGTTTCGATGAGAGCATAATTCTGGTTTTAATTGCTATTTTTTTTCACTTTATTTTGCTAATTTCTGGTGATTTTGAGTGGTGTACACGAATTTATTTTTATACTTTCCTATGTCCAAATCTTGTGTTGGTTGAATTTAACAATGTCATATGAATGTCAACATTTATCAGGGAAATATTACTTGGTTGACGCTGGCTATCCAACACCAGTTGAATATATTGGTCCGTATAAACGTGATCGTTATCACCTTCCAGAATTCAGGCGACAGTTGGGATTTGGAAATCTCAATGAGTACTTCAATTTTTATCATTCAAGTTTGAGGTGCACGATAGAAATGACGTTTGGAGTCTGGAAGAATAGGTTTCACATCTTGCAAAATATGCCCCCATATAGCTTTCAAACACAAGTCCACATAGTTTGCGCAACAATGGTGATATATAATTTTATTCAGAGATATTTCCAAAATGATGTGGAATTTGATCAAGCTGAAGAAGGAAATATGGGTGATGAAGATAATGATGATCCTCATCAACACGAATGAATCATCTTCGTGATCAAATCAGAAATCAACTTGTAGGGACTAGGTTTATTTAAGCACTTCATTGTTGTAATTTTTTTAATGGTAATTTTACTATTTTATTTAGCAAATTTAAATTTATTTTTAATTTTTATCCCAAATTATCACATTTTATACAACATATATGTGTGTGTGTGTGAGAATTTGATTCATGTCATTTTCAGTCATTTTCCATCTCATCTATCTTTTTAAAAGATATGCCAAACAAGTTCCCATCAGAAACAAAAGCCACTTTTGCTACTGCTATCCCAAACACAAATCACATCAAAAAAAGTTTATCAGGGACAAAAGCCATTTCTCCTATCGCTATCCCAAACGGCTTCAGTATTAAGTCATGGGGTGACCAAAAAATATACAAGAGCTTTTAAAAATTCTAGGCTTTCTGTTCTTCTTTCCACTTAGACAGATTCATTGGGGCCGGCCAAAAATTCAACTTCAGAGGTTGATGATGATTTGCAACAACTCAAAGTGATGCATCAGTAATGCAAAAGTTCCTTTCAGGATGAAAAATGGCAAGGGTAATTTTGGGTTATCACGAAGTTGTATGGACATTTTAGTCAAAAGGCCAAAAGGGTTTGAGGGGAGGGTGGGGGAAATTTCAAAAAAAAATCCCTTCCCAATCAAGAGAGGGAGCAAAATTCCTCTCATTCCCCTCCCCTTAAACCAAACAGAGCCTTAGGGCTTATTTGGTATGGAGAAGATTTGAGGAGGGAAAGGAAAGGAAGGAAAGATTTTGAAGGATGAAGGAAGACGAGTCGTTTAGTAGGAAGAAAATGAAGAGGTGATAATTGATAAAAAATTAAAAAATACCTATTGTACCTTCAAAGCTAATTAATTCAAAATGGAAAGGCTTTTTTTTTCCTTCTGTAACACCCCCAAATTTCTAACAATTTATAATAGCATAAAATTCTTAAAATCATAGATAACTGTGAAATTTAAATTAACTAAATTTGGAAAATGTAACCACCGCACTTGTACTAAAGACAAGCGCAAGGCTAAATACATTACATTCAAATAAAACCAAAGGCTAAAGTTCAACTAAAAGAAATATGTCTTATGCATTTCTTAAATTCATAAAAATTCTGTAAAAACCTATAACTAGCTAGAAATCTCTGAGGCGTTATCCTCACTGCCCACTGTTAACCCCATCTTTTGAAACATGTTTCACTGAAAATTTGCTCCCACGAAGGATCATCGTAGCCACACAAACACACACACAAAAATCAGCAAAGCTGGTAATCCTAATCAAAACACAATCAAATATAATCAAATCCAATATATATAGTAATTGAATCAAATATCAATTTCTATATTTGCTATATATATACATCGAATCAAATATTATTCATTATCTTTATTAAATTCCTTTAGTGTAATTAGTGGGGAAGAGAACCATGATAGACCTAGAAATCTTGCAAATCTATCCCGTGACCCGGAAACCTGTCAGTCACAAATCATCAAATTAACCATCATAAAAATATCTCTTCCTAGTATGCACACCTCTTCCCAAAGTTGCTATTAGTATCCCGGAAATCCTGCCAGACACTTCTTTGAGAAGAACGGATAATATCTTTTCACATCATATAAATATCGAAGGCATAAAGCCCAAAGGTTGTGTTCATTACTTCAGGAGATACATCCCAAAGCTATCCTCCCACCATTAATTCATTACAATCACATACAATCGGAAATTCAATCTTGTCACAATTATCAAATTTCTTTATTGAATATATCGATTCTTTCAAGGGTATCATAACTTTCCAAACTATTCAAAAGTATAATAATTCAACTGTTTGATATAAGATCCAACTCATATTATAATTCAAATATCTATCTAAGTAAAGTCCAAATCCAACTATCATTTCAATCATCATGAGTTATGTAATACCTAGGATATTCAATACCCTAGGGTGACCATTAATTATAAATAAATATTCCTTTAAATGTTAAAAGTGAAAATGTGGTCTCAAATATTGAGCAAAATTTCCTTGTTACTTAGGGAGAGACATCTTGTGAAAATTAGAAAAGAAAAGAGTTAAAATCCACGACAAAAGTATTTTTATAAGGCGTAAAACTACTGAAAATATTATGATAAATCTCATATGACAAAGGTTAATCGACAAAAACTTAGGAAGTATGTTATCTTTAAATTTAGAAATTTTTGAGATTATTTCCCGGAAAATAAAGATGCATAAATAAAATAATATTAAAAGTGCTTTTTGGCCCCAAAGTATTTTTAATATTTTACATGGGGTATAAAATGCCAATGTAAGTCAAATAGTTGTGAGATAATAGTTGATCCTAAATAATAAAATTATCAACAATTAGTAAATGGCTAATTAAGTAATTAATGGCTAATTACTTGGATTAAAATATAAGATAAATTAGAAAATAAAATAAAATAATAAATAAGGCTGAAATTCGAAATAAATAAATAAATAAATAAAAATAAAAAAATAAAAATAAAAATAATTTTATGCTTAGAAAAATAAATAAAAAAATAAAAGAAAAAAAAAATATCTAGATATTTTGATTAAAATAATATTATATTTGGTAAAGAGCCAACAGGACATTTGAGAATGGATAGAAATAAAATCCTACACCGAAACATAGGAATAAAGCCTAAGTCATCTGGACTTTTTATAAACCAGTGAAAATTCTTCTCGAAGTGACCTGTCTCCGAAGTCAGTTCTGGAACCAACGGGGTATTTAAGACACCGGGTAGGAGAGAGAAAATGCAGATAGAGGATTTAGAGTCAATGCGAAACAAGTAGTTGCCGTGAATTAGGAATCTAGTGACTTAGGTCAGATCATATTACAAACCAGTGGATTTTTGCCTAGACGCTGACACTTCCGGAATTCAATTCCGTAACCGAGGGTGTCTGGCCTAAAATCTTCAGCAGGTAACGGAATACCCTTAATGGGATCATAAAATTCATTAAACTAGATATTCCTAATGAGAAAGAAAGAAACTTCGAAACTCTCGTCGCATTTCGCGATTCGTCAAGATTACGCGTTTCGGACACCGGACCGAAACTTTATCGAGACGGCCGATGTCACCATCAAGATGACATCATTTTTTTGACTTTTTGGGCCAAGGAGGTCGGCACCCATGGATGGAGGGCCAAGATGGATTATGGCCAAAACCCTAGATCCAACTGGTCGAAATATAACCCGATCGAAGTTCGATTTATTTACGAAACCGCCATTCCCTTCCTCTATAAATAGCAACCTCCCTTCCTCTCATTTCTCACAATTCCTAGAGCTTTCTAGTGAGAAGTTAGAGAGAAGGCAGAGCCGAGAAGTGCTAGCCGGACCCGGGTAAATTTTTCGGTCCCGGTCTTAAGCTTCGGTGTTTTATTCAAGAAATTTATAGTAGAAATCTTTGTTTTTATCTTTAATCTTCCAATATATTATAGATATCATATTTTTGGGTAGATATGATATATATATGATGGGAAAAGGATTATGGCAAAATTTTGGAAGATTAGAGTCAAAACAAATGTAAGCTCCCGCGAAATTCCGCCAATAGGTCCAACTAGGGGCAAAATGGTAATTTTACCTAAAATGCCCGTTATACTGCTAAAAATTGTTGAATATTGTCCTGATAGGATATCGTTGATAATCGGACCGTTTTTCACTCCACCGTTGTGCCGCCGTCACCCCATTGTTTTACCGCCGTCGGACCACTTTTCGTCAAAACGCCGTTTTTGCGCCGAAACGTTCCTTGTACCATAACGAAGGTACGGACGCGTATTGTAACCCTAATCTTGTACTGCTCATATACATATATGTGATAGATACGTTCATAAAGCGAGGCTCTGTTAGAGTTGTCAATCATACTTACGGTTTAAACGGGTTATGGACATGATAATACCGTATGAGTTTTCCTACAGCGAGGACACGTGTTGTGATCGTGGCACAGGGTATGTGCAGACATGTTGTTGGGCTTTACATATTGCTTTGTGCTTATGTTCTGTCATTTTTGCTGTTCATACATCTGCTCTGTGCTTATGTGTTGATATGCTCTTTGTATTGTAATGAATATCTGTTGTCCATATACTGTTTTATTTGAGTATAAGGTTAACCGTTACCTGAGATCCATATGGGAAATGGATCTCAGCTGTAGCATCAGGGTCAGGAGGACCGAGGGTTGGAGACCGGGGCAAGCGGACGGCGTAGGATTCCGAATGAAGATTTATTTACTGTTTTCTGTATTTACTTACGAACCTTGGATGATCGTATCATTACTCTTACACTATGGTTAACGTTTTGTTAATGGTTTAGTTACTCAGTTACTCAGTTACTATTCTGCTCTCATGCTCTACTCTGCTCTACTCTGATTGAAAAAAAAAAATTCCGCTTTCAAAATGGGATGTTACAAGTTACACGGTATCGAGATCATAATTTCCACAATTATTCAATAAGACTCATATCGCACACATATCATATATTTCATATAAAGCAACCTTATGATATGTTTAGGATCTTACATTATCAAAATTCATATAAAATTAACCTAAGACCTCTACGGACTAGGATTACATGGTCTCTGTGTTTGAGAGCTTCTAGGAGGAAAATCGATTAGAGAAGAGAAGCGCAATTGGTAGCCAAAAAAAAAAAGAAGAAAGAGAAGAAGAGGAGAAGAGAAACGGAGAAATATTGAGGATTGGAAATGGTTTGGTTTGGTTTGGCTAAGCCTCTATTTATAGTTGAAGTTTTGTAACTGAGACATTAATTACAGAAATATCAAAAGTCATTATTAATTACCACATGTAATATCGATGGTCATCATTAATTATCACAGCTAATATCAATGGTCATCATTAATCATAACAGATAATATCAATGGTTATAATTAATTATCACAGGTAATATCAATAGTCATCATTAATTATCACTAATATTATTTATTTTATTTTATTTTTCTTGGGTTATCACATCTTCATAATTCGAATTTGATATGAATTTGCTTACATTAAATTCGATTTTTTTTTGATGAAGCATTTGTTTCACAAATAACAAAATTCGAATTTGCCTAAAATATCCTTTTATCAAGTTTGAATTTGTCTAAAATATTATCTCACCAAGTTCGAATTTCTCTAAAATATTCTTCCGCCAAGTTCGAACTTATCGCATAAGTTCGAATTTATCGCATAAATTTGAATTTTATCTTATTTTCTTGCTTCATAGATAATAAATGTTTTATGAGGGTAAATATGTCTGAAAGCATTATTGTTTGCGTGGAAACTTAGATTCCCACCAATTTTGCTGAGATCTTATCTTCTCATCTTACGGCCTGTTTGGCTTGGGGAGAGGGAAGGGGCAGAAAGAAAATTTTTCCCTCATCTTTACTACATACCCATGTAAAAATTTTCAATATTCTAAAAATACACTATCAACAAAAAAGAATATTCTTTTTATTAATTAATGATTTGGCCAATATCCTCTCCAAGGGCTCTTCCTCTCTCATTCCCTCACTTCAAACCAATCAGGCCATTGTGGATTCGGGAATTTGACTTCCCAGAAAAATTGGATACAAAAGTGTATTAAACAAAGGAACTTGCTCTTTTTTTTTTGTTCATCTTCCCTTTCTTTCCCACCTTTTCCGCGTAGCAAACACGCCCTTACTGTTCTACTAGCTACAAAATAAAATATTGCCGATAAAGGTGCTGCCAGCTTTGATTATTTTGAACATATGCCGGAGGAGAGGATTATGGGTAATAAGCCTGAAGCTATCCCAGTCCAACGCATAGCACATGACGGTCACGACCTTTCTCAAAATGGCAACTATCCAATTTGACATTTTCTCCTCCGGCCTCCACAGAGTCTCTTCCTCCTTCCGGTCCTTCGCTTCAATTCGTTCGCTCCCTCGCGTCACCGCTCGCCGTCTTCTGTTCCCGCCGCCACCGACCTCTTCCTCCCTCTCAACGCCTTCTCCACCGACTCCAGCGAGGCCATCGTTAAGTTACCCGATAAGCCTTCCGTTTGTACCGCTGACGAGCTCCATTATGTTTCCGTCTCTAATTCCGATTGGAGGCTCGCTCTCTGGCGCTATCATCCTTCTCCATCGGTAAATTTTCACGCTTTTTGGTTTGATCTTTTTCCTCATTCCAATTGCTTCAGTTTCTTCTTTTCCCCTGAAAAAAGAAATTCTGTGTTGGTTATTCTGTGTGGGATGTGTTTAAATGTATTATAGGCGCCTCCTCGGAATCACCCGCTGTTGCTATTGTCGGGAGTGGGGACCAATGCAATTGGATATGATCTTTGCACCGAGGTAATAATTTTTTTTTCCTTCTGTTTGTATTAATCAGATCAGTTTCAAAAATTCTCTTGTTTAATGATTGTGAATCTTACTGCTTCTAGATCACTCTCCTTCGGAATTACTTGAGTAATACGTCTACACGTGTGCCAGTCATAATTAACAGCGTATCAAACTTTTGAGTTGATGTGATACTGATGAATATTATCCAATGCACATATGCTTTAGTCCCGTACATTTAACTGCCCTTGTGTTTATCCATGTTTTTGGTACCCTAATAATGTTATTTAGCATCTTTATCTTATTATTAATCATGATTGCTATGTAGCTAATTAGTAGGAATCAGAAGCTTTTGATACTAATACATCATTTTGAGTAATTGTGTGACACCAATGTTTATGAGCTAATTAATAGGAATCAAAAGGCTTTACTATCACATCTGTTTTTCATTATCGTTTTCTTGATTGTTTATCTTATATCTCCTGCTAAGTGCTAACAAGGATATCTCTGCAGTCATCATTTGCCCGTTACATGTCTGCTCAGGGATTTGAAACATGGATTCTTGAAGTGAGAGGTTCTGGGTTGAGTGTACAGGGCTCTAATTCCAAAGATGTTGAGCAGAGAGCCTTTGAAAAGTCTGAGAAAATGGAAACTGCTTCAGAAAGTGCAACCAACGGGGCCATGCCTTCAGAACAGAAATTGAATAATATTTCCCATGCATTGCCCGAATCTGACATATCTGCTGCTGAAAGAAAAGAACCTGAGAAATTTCCTGTTGATGAAGACCTAACTGGGTTAGCTACTGTTTGGGATGAATCAAAACTGGTAACAAGGTTGACAGAAACATTGATGCAATTGTCAGAAAGAGTTTCTGGCTTTCTCAGTGAAAGTCAATCCAACGTCATGTCTGCAAAATTACTTGATCAAATTTCAAAACTCTTGGTAGATTCTCCATTTTTTGAACAATTCAATGAGATTAGGGGGAAGCTTTCAACTTTGTTGGCAGCAAGGCAAAACTCTAGTGTCACTAGCCAAATATCTGATTTGAGTGAAAAGTTAGTAAACATTATTGAAGAAGGTCAACAATCTGTTTCCCTCGATTTTTAAATCTACAAGAGCGCTTTACTTCAACATTAGAAGATTTTCAGAAGCAACTCGACTTGATTGTGAAGTATGATTGGGACTTTGATAATTATTTGGAAGAAGATGTTCCTGCTGCGGTGAGGTGACATCTTATGTTGCTAAAGAGCTATATATTTTGACTGCTCATACCTCATAATGATAATATTTTTACTGTAATTATTAAACAACCCATTTGCATACCTTTCTTTTATAAAAAATTTAAAGAAAACTTTCCCTGATTTAATATATTCCTGATGTGATTGTTACTTTTACCAATGCAGATAGATTACATATTGAAGGAAAGTAAGCCAAAAGATGGAAAACTACTTGCAATTGGGCACTCTATGGGTGGCATCCTGCTTTATGCAATGCTCTCACGGTTTGGTTAGAGTCTCTATAATCATAGTCTTTTCACAAATATAGTGTGACCACATATTGACTTTCCTTGATCGGAAAATATGTACAACCTGTTGGGGGATTGAGTTCTGAATTGTACTTACTGACAGCAGGATATTTAGCTGTAGCGAGACTCTTTTTTACATATAGATGCTATGTGCAAACGTTTTCTGGTATATATACAAAAAATAGAATGGCATTCATAAATAGCAACCATAGAGGTCCAGATTCCAGAATTGGTCAAAAACTGAAAGAAGAACATTTGACATTTATATTCCCATGGACAAGTATGACTATTCATAAGTTACTTATTTTACTTTTTTCCCTTTTAGGTTTTGAAGGAAAAGAACCTAGATTGGCTGCAATTGTTACATTGGCATCCTCTCTGGATTACACATCATCTAAATCAACTCTAAAGTTGTTATTACCCCTAGTAAGTTTGCTGATTATCTCTGTTTGGTTGCTTCCTAGATGCATTAGGTGGTTAACTTAACAGGAACGCTGGGGAACTAAAATTGGGTCACTTGTCAAACAGGCAGATCCTGCTCAAGCTCTGAACGTCCCTATTGTTCCCTTGGGAGCAATGTTGGCTGCAGCTTATCCTCTTACATATCATCCACCATATGTATTGTCATGGCTAAACTCTTTGATTTCCGCTGAGGACATGATGGAGCCTGAACTTTTGAAGAAGCTGATCTTGAGCAACTTTTGTGAGTATTTCTGTCAATCTGTGATGAAAGAGAATGTGTGAGTTGTGACGTAAAAGACACACTTATTGCTTACAAGGGATATCCCTTCTTTTAGAAAAACATCAAACTGAGTTTGTTTAGAATTTCTGAAAATAATAAAGTAAAAATACGCATAAAGTATGAAACTGTAAGAACTACTGTGATTAATTATTAATCAACAAATTGATTGTCAAGAGATCTAGGAGATGTTTACTTTACATCATTCACCTTTCTTGTCTAAACTTCTTAATCTTTTGGTAGTCTCCCCATCAAGTTAATTTATGGACGATGTAGGTTTTTACATTTTTTGTTAGAAACATGGGCAATAAATGCAAAAATGATTTCTATCGCTGACCTTCTAGCATGCTTTCCATGGCTGTCGTATTGATCTAGCAGCGCCCCTTTCTTTTCTTCCTTCTTTTGTCCACTTAATTAAGCAATGTTTTAGGTCCACTGTGATGAGTAAAGACCAAATTGACTCTTGTATAACATCTTCTTGACTTTTAAAACCTTTGAATACACTACAGTGTAGACTTTGGCATCATATTTAAATTTCATTAGTCAACTACAGAAATAGGGCGCTAAGTTTGGGGACAGGGTTTTCTTTAGGCCAAGGTTGATTGGCCAGCTCTAGTTTTTAGCTCCCATCTCCACCCCCACCCCAAAAACGACAAAAATAAAAAATAAGCCACAGACACACGGGCACACTGACACAGATATGGATCCCCCAAAAAACAAAGATTGGTAGATCTTATGCAAGATGAATTTTATGGACTTAACAGATACTTCAGCATGGCATATTGGTAATTAATTTATATTCATTCCTTGATACCATGTGGAATTCACAACTGGTGCCAAAGGTGAGCAAGGGCTAGTGGTTTTAGTAAATTTAGAATGATTAGTCATTAATGGATCTGGAATGCTGTGGCACTCTTGAATATACATGCTGTTTATTATGTTTCCCCCAAATATGAATTGAAAATTGATTGTTGTAGAAGAAGATTGAAAGTACAGTGTTCTTTAGTTTTATTCTTGTGTTGAACAAATTCTTTGTTGACTGGTCAAGAACTTGGGGTTGGATAAACTCATTCAAGTATGCTTTATTTATGCTCTCTATTGTTGAGAGTCTGAGTCATGGATGGCTTAATGTAACTGACCTTCATTTGGTATTGTCTCCATTGGCAGGTACCATACCTGCTAAGCTTATCTTGCAGCTCACAACAGCATTCCGAGACCATGGATTATGTAACAGGGATGGGAAATTTTTCTACAAAGATCATCTACACAAAAGCAACGTCCCTGTCTTAGCAATTGCTGGAGACCAGGATCTTATTTGCCCACCTGAAGCTGTGGAAGGTATTTTGAAATTCTATAACGTTTACATACCATACTGTTTTCTAGAAGTTAATCAAGACTTTTTTGTGGCCCAGAAACCGTTAAGCTGATTCCTCAGCACCTGGTCACCTATAAAGTATTTGGTGAAGCTGGTGGTCCACACTATGCTCATTATGATTTGGTTGGAGGGAGACTGGTATGAAGCATTTCCTAGTTGATTATAATTGCCATTTTTATTTTTAAACATGGAAAACTATTGCTGAGAAATTGGCTGTGGATTTACAACAAGTGAAAACTATTTCAATTGTCATCTGTTCCATTTGCCTGGTGGAAGTGTGGGTGAGGTTTGGAGGTGGGTGATATACGCTTTTGAGACCAGGTTGGGAGTATGGTAAAGAACAAACATTATAGAGAGAAAGTTCTCCATTGAAAATTTTATACATTAGAAGAACCTGAATTAGAGTATCGGTATTCTTTGTGTGCAACTTTTGCAGAGTACTGGTGTTTTTTGTATATAAAAATTTATCAAGCCCTTCACCTATAAAAAATTTCAATGAAGGACTTTTTCCCAATTTTCCCTTCCTTTTTTAACCTACAAGACTTATTTTCTCTTTGTAATACCTATAAATAGAGCTACTCTTTTCATCTTTTCTTAATCAAAACTCTCCCAATATTTTAAGATCTTTTAACAGTTCCCATGCATCATTCAACAGTTCAAGTATCAAATACTGTTTAGTTGTTTTTATATATATTTGCTTGTTATTCCTTGACTATGCATTTCTGGGTGCAGGCAGTGAAGCAAGTTTATCCCTGTATAATCGAATTTCTAAGTAGTCATGACCAGTGATATACACAGTCAATTTCACGGAGTGTACAGATCATGCTAGGTTTCCAATTCCAACGGGCATGAGGTTCCCTTCTCTTCTTGTTTTTGTACATGAAGGATGAAATGTAAGATGAAGATAGTGATGGGAATATAAATGAAGAGCATGTAGTAAAAAAAGAAAAAATATCTTTCACCTTTGATTCAGAAGTTACTGTTCGATTTTGCACTTAATTTACTTTACCTGTTAATTATTCAGAAGTCCCAAGCAAAATGACTGATCCTCGTGGATAATGTTCATCTTGAACAGTTCCGCATGAATATGCCTACTGAGATCAGGAAAAGAAGTGGAATGTGGTGGCAAAAGAGAAGAAGAAGGGGAATGTGGACTTACTAAATTTTTGTAAAAATATAGAAATATAGATCTAATTGCTTTTTCATGTAAAAATAGATTATTATTATTTTTTTAATCACATCCATCCTATCCCTATACAAATTTCCAGCAGATATAGATTTTTTTTCCTCAAAAGCATAGGTATCCTCCTATGGAATGTAATCCAATTCGAGACACTTTAGGTTGAACTTTGGTTTGTCACGTTGTGAGAGACTAATCCCTTTCGCTAGACCCCATCCCATTGGTTTCAGGAGATATAATTGTTACTGATACAAATTGCTTAAATTTTTGTTAGATAACAGTTGTGTTTTTTAATTAAAAATTATCATTTATAGCAATTTTGAATTTATATAATTCAACTTAAGTTTAAACAAATACAATATGGAAATATCCTAATTTAGACGTTAAATAAAGGCCCGTTTGGGATAGCTTCAAAAGTTCAAATAAGCCTATCAGAAGCCCAAGTGAGAGTAGAAACTGGATTATTGGTTGTTTAATATAGTTTCAGACCTTGAAGCCACCTTTTTTATGAAGCCACATCTTCTTACTTCAAATCTTGAAGCTATTTCTACTACCGCTATCCCAAATACAAATCACATAAAAAAAAGTCCATCAAAAAAAGTTTATAAAAAACAAAAGCCATTTCTACCTCTACTATCCAAACGGCCCAAAAACGTTATGCAGACTTTTTGCTCCAATCTCTAAACATCATCAAACACAACCATGTAGATTATCACTCCCAACTTTCAAATGCCATTGACAGATTATTATTCCTAACAAAGATAATTCTCTCTGGTCTAAAATGTAGAAGCAGATTAAGGAATTTTCTTCGATCTAAAATATAATACTCCCACTATTTCTTAATATAAAATATATTTACCTAATTTGATTAGATTAAGGAAATTAATTAAGTTAGTTAATAAGCATATATTTTCTAAAACGCTCTAGTCATCTTCCTTAATTCTCTCATTCAATCTCCTCATTGATTATTGTTAACGGAGTATTAATAGGGTAAATTAGAAAAAATATGAAAAATATATCTTAAATTTAAGACTAAAATCAATTTCTCAAATATGTCTTGTATTAAGGACAAGAATGATTATTTCAATTTATTTTGTCTCATACAATTATACCCCCAAAAAAAAAATTTATTCCCATTTATATATTAAAGGGGAATATTCATCAATGAGGATGATTTCAATACAAATTATTGAAAAGAGTATTTTAGAAAAAGTGAAAAACCAACATTTTTTTATAAAAAATAACTAACTTAACTAATAAAATGGTGGGACCCATATATTTTTGTAATTTTTAAACTAATAATCTACCTTCTAACTTTAGAATTCTTTGTCTTGCATTGACACCATGTTTTTTTTATAATCTCTTCATATCTTTAATATAAGATATATTTTATATATATATATATATGATCTTAATCCTAATTTCTGTAAATAATAATCTACCTTCTAACTTTTTCTATTTATCATTGTTTATTTTTTATTTTATAAGATATATTTTAAAATTGATCTTAATCCTAAATATCAACATTTATAATTTTTATTTATTTAGAATGGAGGAATGAGGGAATGCGAAAATTAAGGAAGATGATTAGAATATTTTATTAAATACATATCATTAACTTTCTTAATCTAATCAAATTAAGTAAGGAGTATTTTAGGGATATCATATATTAATATCTTTATCCAGTTTTATTTCTTTTTTTACTTATACTTTTTTTATACATATATACATGCATACGTACACATACCACCACCATTTTTTTGGGAAAATTACAGCCAGGTCCCAAGGACCATAAAAAATAGCAAAAAAGTCTCAACAGAAATTCACATATATTATTTGTATGGAAAAAAAATCCAAAATCTAGGTTAATAAATTTTGTTATAAATATGACACTTCCTGTTGTAAATGACCAGATTTTAAATTTTGTTATAAATATAAGACTTGTTGTAAATCTAAAGATTTTTCTATTGTAAATAACCTCTGTATGTTTAGGGACATGAGTTTGAAACAAAATTTAAATTTTAAATTTTGTTGTAAATATGACACTTCATGTTGTAAATATAGTTTTTTATGTTATAAATGGTCAGGTTTTTAAATTTTGTTGTAAATATAACACTTTCTGTTGTAAATATGGCATTTCTTGTTGTTAATACAAATAATATCAAAAAATCCCCTAAGGACTTTTGTGTAATTTGGTGATTTCAAGGGACCTAATTGTATTTTTTTCTCATGCTTGGGAAGTTGGGATTCCTTTTGATTTTTTTTTTTTTTTTTGCTATGAATCACCGCCACCATTATTATCAAACCTATGATACTAAACCGCGCAACTTGCTATAAGAGCCTGCTTTAGAGACCCATCTTACAAACGCTTTACCCCGCCAAAGGCCCAAAGACAATATAAAAAGAAATAAGAAAAAAAAAACAAAGTATTGTTTGATGGCGGGAAAGTACTTTCCCGCGTTTTAGATTTCAGATCGGAAACCCTATAGAATCCATTCTTCCACAGCACCTCGTCTTCCCTCCACATCTCTTTGCTCCACAGTCACATTCTCATCTCTCTATCTCGCTTCCTCTCGATCACCACCGTGAGACCACCCTGCACGTCTAGAACCTTCTTGACTTCCCAGTATCGTGGTAGCTTCCTTCTCTGATCTCCTTCAATGGTTCCACCCACTTCTACCATCGATCTCTGAGATTAAGAGTTCTTACCACCCGTATTCACCAGCATCACAAGGTACCCTTCGGTTTGGATCTGTATGGTTGATTTCACCTTTTAATGATCCTTGTGTGCTTGGTACCACAGGAGATCCAGTTTGAGTATGATGTGTTCTACTTTAATTGTGGTTTGAGAAGGTTTCAGTGTTCTTTCGAAGTGATACAATCTGTCTGATCACATTTTTTGACTGAATTTCTTCAACTTTAATGCTGCAGGTTGTCATTTGATTGACTCTTCGTCTTTCACCTCCAAATCTGATTTTGTTTCTAGAGACTCTTGAATTTATTTTACTTCAACGCTGCAGGCGGTCTTTACCGTTGAATCTTTATCTTTTACTTAGAAATCTGAGTTCTTTTCTAGAGACATTCAAATCTGTGCTCGAATAACCCTGACATTGAAAATATTAGTAGAATGAAAGGTCCGGATGTCATGAAAGTACTTCAATCTCCAAGCTGTATAAAGGAGAATTGATGCAATAATTGGAATCATTGATAGTTGAGAGTGAATGTTTTGGGGGCACAAAGATTAGATTCCAATTATTAAGTTCCATTTTAAGGAAACTCCACATTTGGATTACTTATTATGGGGTCATGTTTTGATCTTTCTTACTGATAGATGAATTTGATTCTCTGACTCTGTATACTTTTAAAACTTAACATGAGCAAAATTCTCCCTTTCTGGTTGAAGAGTTTGTATTTATTCCGCTTTTGAACCCTTCACTTTGATAAGAATGTTTTCTCATGTCTATCTTATTAATCCATGCTTGATAATACAGGCCATGATCCTCCCTATGCCATTTTCTAATTTTACAACTTTATGTTGGCTTGTATTTTCTTGTTGAATTGTTTGAACGAATTTGGTTTGTGCATGTCCGTGCAGGTTGAGGATTTCTTCTCCGGTATATTGAAGTAGAGCAAGAATCGTAAGTAACATCCATATGGAGTTACGAAGTTGTGGTAATCTGCACTACATCCAGGCTATTCAAGGCGGTTCAACAGTAAAAATCCTTAATGTTACTCGTGGCAGACCCAGACTTAAATTTAAGGAAGTCATAGATATATATGGCAGTTCCAAGTTTGACAATAATGTAAAGGTTGGAAGGTCATGCATTTCTGAAGTGGAAAGAAGAACGGTAAAATCTGAATCTGACGCTGATGCATGCAGCGCCAATGATGCCAATGAGGACAAGGTCTCGGAAGATTGTAATTTTGACAACCTTACTCTAAAGCAAATCCAAGAGAGGTGCAAATCACAGAAGAGAAAACATTCGCAAGGTCTTGACACATCCAAAAGAAAAATAAAAACTGAAGCTTCCTCATCTGAAGAACACTGCATTGAGAATCATGTAGCATCAGATGATTCTGAATTCATGGAGACTCTCAGTAGCTGGAGATCTAAGTTATCAGAGAATAAGAAGGCCAAGAAGAGGAAATGCATAAAAGACCAAGTGTGTACTGTCACACAAGTGGTCACATCTGTTGTAAACTCTGAAGTGATCCAAAATAGTCAAGAGTCCTTGTCATCCAGTGAGAATTCAACTGCACTTGTTGAAGTGAAAGTTGAGGTTCCTGAAAGTCATTGGTCTGATCCCTGGAGAATGTTATGCAATACTTGTAATAGTTTTCAAGCTTGTTGCTGGCCTGAGGACTCTCTTGGAATAGTAGCCATAGAAGAGCCTGAGCCCGCCAGAGAATGTGTATTGGGTTATGAATTAGATTACGAGTGGAAAGAGCATGCGGATGTTACCCCACTTCAAATTGTATGGAACACTAACACTGATTCCTTGACTAGTGATTCAAAGCTGATCAATGATCAATCTCAAAACCTGCCTGCAATAGAATTTGAAAATGAAGAAGGTGAAGAATGCATCATGCAACCAGATCTGGATTCAATCTCCTCAGAAACAATCAATTTGGATAAAGATAAAAACATCGATATCTATTCTAATCAACCTGACAGTCATATCACAGTCATACCACTCATTGCAAATGAAGATATTCACTGTGTGGATCTAGATAATGGAGGTAACGATGCTTTCGTCAGTGACTGCAGTAAAGCTGAATATACATCGGTCAGTGAACATGGCTATAATCCTGATGGATCCTGGAATTGTGGCTCAGATGGTGATGGTTCGCCGGATGAATCCCAGGATTGTAGCTCAGATGATTCACCTGTATCAGAGGAGAAGCAATCGCTTACTTCTGCAAGTTTTAATGAGGAGAGACATGCCAGTGAAGCTACTGATGAGCCTATATCTTGGGAGAGTCATCAAAGCAGTTCAAAGATGCATTGTCCTCAAAGGCTGTTATCAGGCAGAAAGGTGAAATACTTGATTCTAGATATCTTTTTGTCTTGGCTTATGTTGCTGCTGCTTCTCATTTTTTTGGTTCTTTTCAGATCATTTCGCCGTCCTCACAAATTAAGCTCTGCAAAGCCATGCAGTCCATTGATTTACATGACAAAGAACATACAAGTAAGTGCCTAAAATTCAGCTTGTGCGGGTAAATTTTGCTTCAGTGTCACTGTTACAAACTATAAACTCCAAATACATGGAAAGAAATATAAGTCACTAGAGGCTAGATATCATGTTAAAAAAGACATATGGTGGTTTTTATAGTAAGTGGGCTACGTACGATGAGTATCTTGATGAGAGAAAGCCGAACCTATTTGGTTGGTCGTGCTTGAAAGAAGATTTATTTTTGTGACCTTATATAACTGAAATAGCTTTTGTTGAGATGTCAAGGAAATAAAATACGTATTTTCTGAGTTAAATTTTCGTTTTCTGGGATCTCAAACGAAATAATTGCACGGTCAAATATAACTTTATTTTCTACTTATCTTGTTGTTTTGCCTGTGTGTTCATGAATGCTATAATGCGAAGTTGGAATTCAGTTCCAAACACAATTCTTTTCCTGCATTTTGTGTTCACTTCTTTTGTGTGATTATTGTTGCAGCATGTAAAGGGAAACTATTCTTTGGCGAGCAGACTGATGACGAGAAGAAAGACACTGCTGCAGAACTTGATGTGATTGAGGGAGCTCGATTTATTAAACATTGTAACAAGATCCGTAAGATACCGAAGCCTGTTAAAAGAGTTTCCCTTCCTCAAGGCGTTCAAAAGAGTTCTTTTCCTTCGCGTTCAGCTTCTCGCCTCAGCACTGGGCTCACATCCATGCAGGGTTGCGCAAGGAGTGCGATTCTATTTTCCCAGAGGCAGATGCACGATGCCGAATGCCTTGCTATGAAACTAACAAATGAATTGAAGTCAATGAAGGACATTATGGCTACCATGTTGCGCTCTGAATTATGTCTGACCACACCTTTGAGATATAAAGTAAATGAGGTATGATTACATTTATAACACCTTTATTCGCTAGTTACTGAGACTGAGGTCTGTGGTGAAGATGGAAAGAATGAATATATCATTGAAGCTTGTTATATAGTCTACAAGTTTAAAATAAAGTAAAAAATGCGGAAGCAAATTTAGTTTATTTAGACCTGGGGATCTAGTTGAGATGTAACATGAAACTGTTCGTTATGGTGCTTTAAGTAACTGGTGAGCAGTTCTACTCTGATATGACTAAATAAAGACAGATTCTCATTTTGTTGACTACATGAAGGTTAATTTTATTCCTTTCTTTTGAAAAGCTCGGAACTTCGCACTACAGTGCTGAGGTACATAATCACCAAGCATTGCTGAGAGCCACTTGAACTTAAGCTCAAGTGATTGTGAAGGTGGGGAATAGTTACAGTGGTGGGTGTGGGTGGAGGTTTGAATTTCTAACAAAAGATCGAAAGTTCGATTTTCTGTGTACCCTAAGAAAAACATATAGTTAAATCAATCTAATATTGGAAACCTTTAAGATGAGTACTGGAGTTTCGTAGCTTATATAGAATCAGCCTTGTGTTCAACTTCCCCTGATAGATACTCACAAACTCTGCTAAAGTCTAAATTCTTGTCCTCTTTAGCAGGTCTATATATAATCCTCCTTGCAACCTAAATATCTTTTTGTCATCTGTGTAAGCAAAGCATGCGGCTTGTGACTTTTGATCTTCATAATTTGAACTTCTAAATTTTACCAGTTTCTTGCAACCTAAATATTTATTTTTTCCAAGCTGATTCATTTTGTGTCTATTTCTGAAAATTGTTCACATTTCCAGGCAAGAATGGCCGTGAAGAAGGCAACAAGAGTTGAAGAAACTGCAAAACGGTCCGTGTCACTTATGGCAAGGGATTGTAACCGTTTCTGTAAGCTAATGGTTCGTACTACTATCATAATCCTGATCTTGAACATCTTACCCTTCACACTTTTGGTTAATTACTAATTTATTATTGTTGGCCCTAATTGATTGCAGCAACTAGCTGATGAAGGCTCATCTGCTTCTCAAGATGTAGTACGCAATAATAATAAGAGTAATAAAAAGATCGCTTTCGCTGATGAAGCTGGAGGAAGGCTGTGCCAGGTCAGATTTTATGAGAATGAGGAGGGATCATTGGTAGAAAGTGACAGAAAGGACACAACTCTTTGATAATTCTATATATAGAGAGAGAGAGAGAGAGAGTGAGAGAGCCCTGTCCTGTGTATAATATTCGTTTCATATTGCAATCTTTCTAACAACTCAACAATCATATCTTAGTGGCTCAATGGATTACCTGTTAGTGTAAGAAATTCCAGATTCTGAAGCTTCTTGTACCTCTAGGATCTAGGTGTCCAGTTTTGCCCCCCAACATAATAAAAATATGTAAATAATTATGAATGTATTAAAAAAAAAAAAAAAGCAAGGTTTGAAACTCTTATCGGCCACTAAATCGGTTAAGGTACTTAATTAAATGTCAGTAGGTTAGATTGGAGTCATACCAGAGCTAATCTGGGGCCAAACCAGTGAAAAATTAAAGATTTCAGACAATGAATATGAAATTTTAAAATATATATATAACAAACCGGGTTGACGCTTAGACCTTATCAGTTTATTGATTGTTTCATCGGTTTCCAATTTTTCAGTTGGTCTGGTTCAGGTTTCAAAACCTGAAAAAAAAACTAGTGGCCAAAAAGAATAAACATATACAATAACCTTTATGTTTAAGTTTAAAAAAACAGCAAAGATTATAAAAATGTTTGAATTATAACAATTATGCATATAAAAAAAAACATTAAACAAACTTGTTCACGATGCGACTTCGCTGTTTTGTAAGATTGTTAGCTACTTTCATAATATTTAAGAAAGAACTTAAAATTAGTTAAATATCATTTTTTAAAATTATCTTAAACTTGACTGATACGATGCAAGGACGTTTTAATAACAAATTAACAATTGGCAAAATTACCCTTGTGCCGTTATTTATAATTCGGTTCTCACAGTAATATGATGGAAGATAATACTACTAATTTTTATTAACCAACGACCTAATTCCTATTTCAGTTATTCTCTTAAATATAGTAGTTAGATAACTAATTTATAGAAATATTTAAAAATAGCTAAATTAGTTATTTATAAAACATGTGTTGGGTTTCCTAAATATCTTTTAAATCATTTGCATTAGATTTTTTTTTTGCTCAGATAAAAATCATTCTCTTGATGGAAAACCCTTAATAAATACAATCAACACGGATGGATTATTTAGAGAAAAAATTATTAATTTAAAAGATAAAGTGGATTGGGTTTTATATTTTTTTACTTTGTTATGATAGGGTTTTATATTAAAACCAAAGAAAACCTCTTAATTTACTATTTACTCTTATGTTTAGAACCGAAGCAAGTATTCTTTAGTTCTTTTATTTTATTGGTTTTAGTTATTTAATCCTAACATTGTTATTTCATTAAAAAAAGATTGACATTAAAATTTTAAATGTTGATAAATTGACATAAAATTTAATTTTTAAGATAATAATGGTTGGGGGGAAAACAATATTTGGCACTAATAGTATTAAGACTAGAGGACTGAATAAATATTTTATAAAATTAAGGGGAAAAAGTTAGAGAAAATTGTTAATAAATCCCTATTTGAAAAGCTTTTTTGCTTGGAAGAACCTAAGTTTATTTTAAGGATATAGGACCTAAGTTTATTTTAAGGACATAGGTCCTTTGGGGCATATATAAATGAGAATAAAATGACTAAAATGCCATACCACACTACCATACCGTTTAGATGCTATTGCTCTTCTTCACTTGCACTCCTCCCTCCTCTATCATATAATTGGTTGCCTCTCACTTACCATCTTACTAATGTGCTTATCTTTTCTGTTCTTCTCGAAATTGATGTGGAAGTTCATTTGCACAAGTTTAGGTAATTTGCACTTGGGAAGTTTATTTGCATAATAGGGGAATATGGTTAATACATAACGGAAGATCATTTGCATAAAGGGAAGATAGTTTGCACTGTCATAATTTGTACATTTTAGCTAAATTTGTAGACACATGGGAAGACATTTGCACAAAAGAAGACGGATTGTGTATAACGTAAGTTAAGTTGTAACTAAGGAAGATGAATTGCATGTAAAGATAAGATATATTACATACATGGGAGATTGTTTGCATTAAGTAAAGATTATTTGTACAAAGCACAATTTGCACATTATGGTTTAATTTTAGGACACAAGGGAAATTTGCATACGAGGAATATGAATTGCATATAATGGAAGTTGCACATAGAGAAGATATATTGCACCTAGGAAAGATTATAAGCACACAAGAGAAAATCGTTTGCACTAATCATAATTTGCACATCCTAGCTTAATTTTGGAACACAAGAGAAGACATTTGTATATAGAGAAGATGATTACTGATGACTTCCTATTTTTAATAAATTTGAGATATATTTTAACGTATTTAGGAAGTCATCAATGCTAAATTAAAGAGATTTTGTTAAGATTTTAAGAGATATTAATCTAGATGCATTATTAGTGGGTTTCAATTTAAAATAACATTTTTTAGGAAATAAATAATAATAATTAGAGGGTTTCTAAAAAAAGAAAAAAAAAGAAAAAGGAAATAAAAATTCAATTTTATTGTTATTATTATTATTAGATTTTTTTTTTTTATTGTTATTATTATTATTAGATAACTACCTTTTCTTTTTCACAATTAGGCTACTAGCATGTGGAGATTGGAATTAGGAAGTTTGACTAAAAGAATTGGATTCAATGCACATGGGCCCACGAATTGAAGATGATGATTTAAAGGACCAAGGAGAAGCAACGCGGTGGAGAGAATTGAAGGGATGAATTAGAGATGAAGCACGAGGCAATCCATTGATTTATGGGAAAATCATTTTCAGGGCTTTTTTGAAGTAAAAATCTCAAAAAAGGATTTTAAAAATCTGAAATGGGATTTTCAAAATCTTGCGTGAGTTGTTGACGGGGTTGATATAGTTGTTAATTAAGAACTAAATTAACCTCATTAACAACAATTTTCTAACAACTAAATCAGTCCATTTAACAACTATATCAATACCATGTTAACAATTATATCAGCCCCGTTAACAATTCATGGAGATTTTGAAAATCCCTGAAAAAGCTCTAAGGCCTTTTCTGGGATTTTATATTTTTGCGGGCCTTTTTTAGAATTTTTACTCCAAAAGGGCCCTGAAAAAGATTTTCACTTGATTTATTCCCAATTCATTGTTTTGGCAACTTTGAGGAATTGAATGGACCCCACACAAAGGAAAAGTCAAAATTGATTGTTGTAATCAGAGGAGGAGTGAAACGTGGAACCCAAGCAATTGAATAAAAGGAGCAGACATTCACGGCAATATTAATGGAAGAGGCGCAGAAGAACGGACGGCACTGTGAAGAAAGAGCAGAGACGCACATCAGCCAAGACCAACTCAAGAAGCGGAGATAACGACAAGACGCGCATATCTGAGGAATTGGGGAAGAGTTGCAGTACACGTTGCACAAGGAGAAGGCTCCACAGTTCTGTGATCTTGTCTTTCTTCTTTTTCTCTTTATGCTGAAATCTGAATTTCTTATTTGAGACTTAGAAATTGTTCCCACTAATTAGTTTTGCTTAATTTTAATCCAGTTTATTTAATCTTATTTTTATCGTATTGCTTATTGAGTGGCCACCATTGAGCATGTTGTGGGGATTTAGGGTTGAACTTGAAAGAGAAAATCCTAAATATATCTTGTAATTAAATAATGTGGAATTAGGTTTAAATTTAATGTGAAATTAGGTTTTAATCTAATTTGCGTCTAGGATAGGATGGTGAGCCCGATTTAAAACGCATCTTATTTAGTTGTGTGAGGCATTGCATAATTAATTAAGGTAGGTATATAAGTGGACCGGAAGGTATTTATAGACATTAATACTCTAGACAATTGATTAAGTTAAGTCGAAATTAATTTAGTGGGAATAAAATCTATGAAACAAACACGGGATTAGATCTCAGGTTGTCCTCCTTAATATTTGAATTCGCTCTCTCTCTCTGAAAGTGCTTGTTTTTATTAAATTCTTTTTTTTTTTTACTATTATTGAAAACAATTCTGATTTACTCAACTTAAACGAAAAAAAAAAATTAACACTTAATCACTAGCTTGACTGAGTCTCTTGTGGATGACTTTGATTTGCCACTTACTATTTTCATGACCCGTACACTTACGGTGTTTAGTTAAATTTTGGTAGCATCAATTACATGTAATGGAAGTTAAGTTGTACACAAGAAAAATGTACGGTATAAGGGAAGGAAAGACATATTTCACATAGGGAAGATGAATTGCATGTAGGAAATATCATTTGCATATATCATAATTTGCACATTCATGCTTAGTTTTGTGAAACAAGAGAAGACATTTGCATATGGAAAAGATATATTGTACAAAGGGAAAAAATTTAGTGGAAGAGCAATTTAGTCATTTAATCATTATATCTATTTACCCTAAAACCCTTAAATAAATTTGAGATACTATTGGGCAATAAACTTCTCAAACAGGTCCTTTTAAGCAATTTTCTCATAAAACAAACCATATATTAAATGAGAGAAGTAAATATCCACATTTACTTTAAAATTAATTTATTCGAAAATATTTTTTTCCCTGGTTATAGTGGGTCTGAATTATGAAAGGTTGGGTCAATTTTATAGAATTGGATGAGTTAATGCGTCCAAACGCCAAATAGTTAGATAGGGTCTAACTTAGGCAGATGACTTTGTCTTATTCTAACTCTAAAGTTATTTCACTTTACCTGTTTCCTATTTTGACCCCTAAGACAAAAGTATTTGTTTTTTTAGCTGAGATCTAGTGGCCATTTATTTACTTCAATTCTTAAAATTATATTATTTCTCATCTTTTAAAGAAACACATAACCAAAAAAAAATGCAAAAAGCGATCACTTTAGAGAACAACGGTAGATAACTTTTTTATATTACTATTGCATTAATAAAAATTGATTATATGACAATAAACATTGAAAGATGGTTTGATTTATACAATACTTTTTTTGTCTTTAATATAAAACATGTTTATTTAAGTTGGTTAAATTTAGAAAGTCAGTTGAGTTCGTTAATATGACATCTATTTTTTAAAATATTATAGTCATCATTTTTAATTCCTTCATTTTTTTCATCCTTGATTATTGTTGAGAGAACATCAATAAAGGTAAATTAAAAAAATTGACAAGTATAAAAAATATATCATATAATTTAGGACTAAATTCACCCCTCAAGTATGCCTTACTATCGGAGGGGTATATTGCTATTTTATCCTTCTTTGAATAAATTTGTAACTTTGACCCCTAATACTTCATAGCATCCTTATTGTCTGAGTTAGTAGATGATTACTATTTGATCTTTGAAAAAAAAAATTATATTTTTTTGACAAAAAAAATGAGACTTATTGAAAAAGAAATACTTGCATACTCTAGGAAGTACCACGTCATCTAAACTTTGTTCAGTAAAAACATAGTAATTCAGATTATTTTAATCCTAGTTAGCAGGTGACTCATTTGAAAAAAAAATCACTTTTCTGTTTTTTAAAGAAAAATATTGATTTATCATTTTTTTTAATTATTGTGTACTTTTCTTGAAAAAAATAAAAAGTGAATTTTTCATATGAATCACCTATCAACTATGATTAAAATAATATGAGTTATGATATTTTTATTGGACACAACTTAGATGACGTGATACTTCTGGAATATGTAAGCATTTCTCATCTTAAATTAGAATGATGTAGAAGACCAAAAAGATACTAAAAGGTCATAAATTTATGTAGTAATATAATAAAGAAGTATGAAGGCTAAAGAATATTTAGCTTAAAAAGAGTTAAGGAATAAAAACAAAAATACCCTCCTATATCCTATATAGCATAGTTCAGTTGTAATTTGTAAATTTTAGAAGTTTAATTATAAAATTAAGAAATTAATTATTAATATGCTGTAAATTGTAGAAGCTTTAATGATTTCGGAAACTCAATGATACAAATTGAAAGATAAATTGTAAATAAATTATAAATTTGTAAAATCTTTTATAATTAAAATTTTGAAATTTATAAGTGAACTTTCAATTTTACAGTTTTTACATGGAGTTCATGAGATTTATAATTGGACTATGATGCCAACTACAAAAAGTTATTTACATCCATTTTTCTTTCTTTTATCTTAATAAGTATTGATTCTTTTTTATTTATCATATTTATGATATTGAGATTTCATATTTTATCTATTGAAAAGGGAAAATGAAAGAATGGTAAGGAGATAGGAATATTGGTTTTGATTATTTTAATAAGTATTGCTTTCTTTTTTATTTATCATATTTATGATATTGAGATAATGACATATGAAAAGGAGGAAGGGAACAAAAAAGGAGGCTCGGAAGAAGAAGAAGAAGAATAGTTTTAAAAAAAAAAAAGAGGTTGAGAAAGAAGAAGGTGAATAGTAAATAATGAGTTTGACAAGTTTCGTAATGAGATTCACAAGTTTAGTGATGGCTTTTACAAGTCCTATAGCGAGATTAACAAAAACATTTTCTAATATAAAAAAGAGGCTGGGGAAGAAGAAGAAGAACAATGTAAAATGAGTTTGACAAGTTTCATTATATATTGTTCACCTTCTTCTTACTTAGCCTCTTTTTTCAGTTAGAAAACGCTTTTGAAAGATGTTTGGAGTGAGCTTATTTTTTAGCGTTAGTGTGTAAAAATTTCAGTGGCTTTTAAGCCAACGACCTAGTGAGAAAAAAGCCAAATTTTTTTGTTTTGGATTCATTCATGCATTTGAACTTTAAGTCAAAAAAACTCAAAAAAAGTCGGTTAAGGAAAAAGCTTCAGAATCCAGCCTTTTTCCATAATGTTCTCAGCTTTTTGACGTAGGCCCCGCCACTTCTACCACCATCAATCCAGACACAAATCATTATCTATAACCTGATTTTTTCATACCAAACTTTTTTTAAAGTCAGATAGCTTTTAAGCCATCGTTTCTACCGCTAACCCAAACAGGCCCTTTGTCGATCTCATTACAAGACTTGTCAAAACGATTACTAAACTTGTAAATCTCATTATAAAACTTATCAAACTCATTATTTACTGTTCACCTTCTTCTTCCTCAGCCTCTTTTCTACTGTTCACATTCTTCTTCCCCAGCCTCTTTTCTACTGTTCACACTCTTCTTCCCCAACCTCTTTTGTCATCCCCTCTTCCTTTTCACTATTTCAAGTCCACTTCCTCAGCCTTCTACGTTGCGACTCTCACGGGGAGAAATAAGGTGGTGTTCTTCAGTCACGGCGCCTCTCACACTAACATTACCTTGGCAGTGGGAAGAAGAGGACGGAGAGAGGGAGAGGAGAGAGAAAGAAGAAAAGATACATAATAGTAAATTCATCAACATTTTAAAAACTTAATTTGATCACTATCACCTTTATATCATTTATAAATATTAACATATCTTTGAAAGTTTTAAAATTTTAAATGGTATTTATACGTGATTCTGCCAACTATGTTTCTATATATATATATATATATATATATTCCTCCACTTGGTGCTTGAGTATATCATTCTCCCTACTTGTACTTAGTTTTTATTTATTTATTTAATGTGAAGCATCAAAATCGAAATGACGTCTTGTCCCATCGCATTCCTTTAACTTCTTTTATCTTCACCCTACTCTTCTTTTCTGGTACCTCATCTTTATCTTTTTCTATTTCACAATTATTGCTCCATTACGTATTCCCAACCTATTATGTTTCTAAACTCTATCTACCCCTCAAACTGCTAATTATTAATTAAAAAACCCAGTTCCACCAAGTGATTATTACTTGCACAAGGCAGTTCATGTTTTTTTAGCCAAAATTGCCTTTTTACTAGTTTTATTCCAAAAATACACTTTATAATTTATTATTTTTACTATTTTGCAGAAGAAAAGAGCATTATTACACGTTTCCTTTGATGTGGTGTTTGAATTTTTCTTAATATTACAATAATGATTATTTATTCATCTTTTAATTTTTTTTAAAAATGAAAATTTAGATGATTTTTTTTTTTTTTAACACAAGGAACTGCACATGCTTCGTAATTTCGTCGCCTATAATTTACAGCAGCTCAAAAAAAACCCTGTGATATCACAACCAGGGTCCTTCAAAAAAACGACAAATACCGGGAAAAAAAAAACTAATGAACATAATTAAATTTAAAAAAGAAAAAGACAAAACTGCCCTAATAGAACAACCGCAGATAAAAACAAAGTGAATAAAGTTCGAAGCCACCGTCACCGTCCCCAATCATGCAACAAGACGACGTCGCTTCACCGCGAAGAGAACCAGGAAACAAGCTCCGGACCGACGCGCCGCTCCGCAAGCACCACGCGCTCGTCGGACACCAGCGGTGTCCGACAGAGAGGGCAGTTGAAATTAAGGTGGTCCAACCAGCCATCGAAGCAGCACCGGTGAAAAACATGGCGGCACGGAAGCCGTCGAACTTGGTCGCCGTCTTCGAACGTGCTCTGACACACCACACACTTGGGAGATCCAATCACACCGGCAAGACCATCATCGCCACCACCTACGATGGAGTATCTGTAGGAGACGCGGCGATTAAGATTGAGCTGCTCGGAGAGGACGATTAAGCTGGCAAGGCCCGATCCGACGGGGGTGAAAAATCCATCGTCAACAACGACCGGGTTCGGGTCGAATCTGGAGAGTCCGAGCGAGTGAAGGAGAGTGATAATGAAGGAGCGGAGCTGGTTGAGGTAATCGGCCACGAGAACCAAGAAAAGTAGAGGAATCGAATCTGAAGAGACGTCGTTTAGCTGGTTCTGCAATCCCATCTCTCTCTTCTCTCTCTCTTCTTCTCTGTGTTATGAACTTAGCTTTTCTGGTTGGATGATTGTGGTGAATAGAATTGAAGAGAAGAAGAAAGAGAATGATGTGAGGATTGAGAGAAGTGAGATATGCTTGGTCCCTATAAAAAGGAGTTGTGTGAGAGATGAGAGAGAAGGGCTAGTAAAATATTTAAATAATAATAATAGTTAAATAAAAATTGACAAAGAAATAATGGAATCTCTGAATTCTGATGCACCGCGAGTCTCATGTGGAGAAAGTAAAAAGACACTGCAAAAACGGGGTTTACAATTTTTTTTATATCTTAAATTTTAAAAATATAAGGGTTAAGGTGCAAAAAATATACGTGATTTTTCTCCGAGAGCCACTTCAAAGAAGAATGTTTTTTTTAGGTTAAAAACGATTTATGTGGTTATTAATTAGGCCAAAAAAAATAGCGTTTGACAATCGTTAAGTTTGACTTTTTTTTTGATTTGGGACGACGATGCTAAGATTTCAAAGGAAAGAAAAAATAATTTTATAATCTTAAAAAAATATTTCGCAGAGGTATTGGCCAAGACTAAAAGGATCTTGAAAAAAATATTTGCAGATCTTATTTGAGTACTTAAAAAATATTTTTAGGATCTTGATTGGTACAAAAAAAATATTTCATAATTTTGAAAAATTATTTTAGGATCTTGAAAAAATATTTCGTGATTGACCGGTACTAAAAGGATAATTGAAAAAAATATTTGAAATGCCACGTCATCGTCGTCAAAAAAAAGTCAAACTTAATTAAAACGTCAAATTTAACGGTCAAACGCTAATTTTGCACCTAATTTAGAATACAAATACTTTTGCACCTAAAAAAAGCATTTTCCTCGCTTTCGGAAATAAAGACACGCTCATTTTTACACCTTAACCCAAAATATAAATACCAAATATATAATAATTTATTTAAATATTATTATATTATCTCCTCAAATGAAGTAACAATGAATTTGAATCAGTTTCTTGTTGTTTTACTATATAAATTGACGTTTTTATTTTATTTTTTTCTGTCATAAAAATGAATTTGAATCAGTTTCTTGTTTTTTCTTGTCATAAAATGAAGTTTTCAAAAGAGAAAAATATAAAATATATATATATAAGACAAATAATATGAAAGACAAATAATTGAAAGGAAAATTGCAATGCCTCAATTAACAGAGTTAATATGAATTAAATCCCTTAAAATCATCAAATTGCAGTGAGGTCTAAAAAGATCTGGTGCTATTAATTTCATATGTTAAAGTACAATTTTACCCCCCTTTATGTCAATCAGGCCAAAGTTGTTATTGACAACTAAATGAACAACACTAACAACTTTAGTTGGATAACGCTTTGTTGTTGAATGTTGTTTCTTTTGCTAGCATTTCTAAATCTTTTTCAATAGAATATGAAATAATAACGGCAAAATGTAAAGAAATTACTCTTTATGGTCTTTAATATAAGACATATTTACTTAATTTGATTAGATTAAGAAAGTTAGTTAATATGACATGTACTTTTTAAAATACTCTAGTCATCTTCCTTAATTTCTTCATTCCCTAGTCTTCTCTTTGATTATTGTTGATAATAGGAGTAAATATATAAAAAATATCTCATATATTTAAGACCGAGATCAACTCTTCAAATATGTTTTATATTAAAAGAGAGTGAGTATTACATTATTTAAGCATTATATTACTACTTTATAATAAAATTGAGATTGATGCTAGAAATAATAAAAATTTAGATTGATGTTAGAAGGAAGATAACGAAATGTTTTGATAGAAAAAGAGATTATATATTTACTAAACATAGGAAGTTTTATAATAATTAATGTTAATATAAATATTTACAGGAACGTGTCTAAATTATTAAAGAAATGAGTGGTAGGTTCCTGAAAATCTGCCCGTATGGTTTTTTTTTTTTTTTTTTTTTTTTTTTTGCAATGGCATATATTAGGTCGGCCTCCCTCAAGAATCATTTCTCTTTTAGTGGCCCCTCCTTTCTCCCTATTCCTATTCTTATCCCAACACTATTTTATTCCTTAGGCCACATTTTTTCTTGCTTAAATATGTAATATACAAATTTTAAAAATAATATGCGCTTTTATGAAGGAATTGGGGTACTACCTAACACTATTATTAAAATGATATTTCCTTCTATTTTAATTATAGGATAACATTTGACAATAATTTTTTTTTTTCCAGCTAATTTTAATCCTAATTATTGGATAAAATTCTAATTTTTGTTAATTCCAAAATATCCTTATTGATAATTTCTCATTAATAATTAAACATAATAATAATTTAATAATTCACATATATATCATATAAAGTGAGTAATACTTACAACTCATTAATGTCATATACACCTCAATTCTATCTCGTGTTTAAAAAGACACAATTGTTTCTATAGGTTCTCACTTTTTTTTAATAAAATAAATTTTAGCAATTTTCGTGTAAAAATTCACTTGTTCTTAATTTGATCATATTTTTCTCAAATCACCCCTCCTAATATTTTTTCAACAACAATTAATTTAATAACATTTACTCTATAATTATAACAATTTTCTTATATTATATCAAGTGAGATATTTTACTCAAATATTTTTTTAATAAAATAATTTTAAGACTTCTTTAAAAATATTTTCCTGTAACTATCCATCCAAAGTGATTGATTTTTTTCCCCTAGAAATAACCTAATGATTTTTTTTTTTGTTAGATAAAACATTTACTTAATTTGTTTTGTTAAAAAATATGTATAATTGATGGTCTTTTTCCATTACAAAATGCAAAGATTCTTTAATCTATCGCCTTTTCGGTTTCTGAACGGGTTGGTCTTTTTTCCCCCTTCATCATTAAGCCCTACAAGAGTATAACATGTTTCCTTACATTTTATTCCTAAATTTTAAATAAGAGAATTTTAGGAAAACAAATATAATTAACTAATTCAATTACTATCCTTAATTTCTTCGAAGTTAAATAAATATATCCTATAATTAGGACCGGAGGGAGTAAGTATTAGGAAAAGATTGAAACTTTATTAGAATCAAAGCTATATAGAAAGGCAAGGGTATTCTCTAATTTGGAGGCCAAGATATAATATTTGGAGCTCTCAATAAACCACCTTGCTTTTGACATTATAGAGGAGATTACAAGTATATTTATAAGAGTCTAAGAGATATCTTATGAGAATGTATTTAATGTGCAAATGTTTGCACTCAATAACTTGTTCTTCGTACCCACAATATTGTGCATTCTTTTTATTTATCCACCAGCATCTAGTGATATTAGCAATTGACTAGTCTGATTTGAGAATGTGAGCCTATAATAAAAGAAACCTCGCTATCTTCAAATAGTTATCACGGATACATATTCAAGGCTTGAATACATAGCTTTTCCTTCGTTTTCATTATTCAAATAAACTTTCTCAACCCAAAAGGTTAAATGAAGCCTAAAATTATGTTTGGGACATGGCTTTGAGAGCAAATGACTTCTGGGCAAAAAGTGGAATTAAAGTTGAAGCAATTTTTTTTTATGTCTTTTAGTTTTTTAGTTCTGACCTTTTTTTTTTTTCATATTTTAAACCCTATGAAACTGAATTTTTAATATATCATTTAAATATTTTTTCAAAATAATTTTTATATAAAATTCTATCCAATTATAAATCACGTTCCATTTAATTAATTTTACTTCCATTTCAGTTTACAAAAATGGACTAAGTTTTACGAACGTTAATACAATATAGATATTATGAAGAGTTGGAGATATAAAGATTTTGCCTTTCTTTGTAGTAGTATTTTTTACAAACTACAAATTATTATATTCATAGGTTGTAGATATTATGATTTTTTTGTCATATTTCTTACCGTATTAAGACCTATGCTTGTTCTATAAAATTTAAAAATCAAATCATAATATTCATAATTTCGTTTTTATACAACTTTATAATTTCTAAATTACGTGAAATTCAAAGGATAAATTGTACTCTTATTAAAAATTCCTAAACGTAGAATCTAGTTTGTAATGATATTTGTACTACTAATTAGGTTTTACATTTAGGATTGGAGGAGTATAATTTATTACAAATTTTATATTCTTATTGACTATATATATTTTAAATGCAACAACTTTTTCATATGTCATACATAATTCACAAATTTTATATAATTAAGTAATTTACTATATAGTTTATAATTTATATTCAACATTATGAAACCTATTAAAAACCTAGAAACTTCTTCTTCAACTTGTTGAAAAAGAATTTAAAGCCCATTGTCTCTATTGAAAAAAACACAATTCGAATCCATGTTTTTAAGGAAAGACAGACCACAAGGTATATTCAATTTTTTTTTCATTTAACTCATTTTAAAATATGTTGAAATTTTTATAAAGATTAGACTTTTGGTCTCTATATTGAATTAAATAAAATTTTTAAGTATAATTATTTTATATAAAATCTAATAACAACAATATAACCAGTTTAATTAAGTCAAATTCTTTATTAAATTATCAGTAACACTAAAACTAATTTAAATTTCTTATTAATAATACATGATTTTAAGTTAATGTTTCACACACACATATGAAATATGCTAGATGACACTTACTCACAATCTTTTTTTTTTTTTTTTTTTTTTTTTTTTTAAAAAAAGCTTTAGTCAGGTGATCTCCTTTTCCCAGATATTTTTCTTTTTAAATTAGTTTATGAAGAGTATGGTTCACCATTCATAATAAATAAACAAAACAATCCATTATGAATGTCACACTTTACATCGGTGAAATTTAATTTATAACATCAACATCAACATCAACATTTGTTTTTTTTTTGCCATCAATATCAATATTTGATTGATTATTTTAATTAAAATTTAAGATAAGTGTCACTTCAATTATTAGCCGTTTGGCAAGTTGATGTAATCAGATCACTTCCACATGTATGAATTAAATGCAAACTAATCATGTATTGTAGTCATCAGAAAAACAAAATCAAATTAATTAATGAAAGGACTTAATTAGTTAGATCATTATATTGTGGGCAAAAAAAATTAGTCAGATTAATTGAGTATTTCTTAAAAGGGTCTTATGTTTATGCATTTATTGTAGAAACTTTTTTTTTTTGCTGCACTCACATAAAAGTGAGTGGGTCATATATTAATATTTTCTCTCTCATCTCTTTACAATGGGACCCACTCACTTTTATGTAAGTGCCGCAGAAAAAAAAGTTTCTACAGTAAATGTAGAAACATTAAACCCTGTTTAAAATTGAAGTTTATAATTAAAATAATGAAAGGACTTAGTTAGTTAGATCAATATATTGTTGACAATTATAATGAGAGGATTAAATCAAAAGTTTATAATTAATCACATTGTTATCAAACTCGCGAGTTAAAGTTTACCGGTTTTACATTTTTATCTTACTAAATCCAGTTGAGTTACTGGTAAACTCGTGTCAATTGTAAACTGGTTAAACTCACGAGTTTACATATTGAGTTTGAGTTTACCATTTTTACGTTTCTAATTTACAAAACTATGTTAAGTCACTTTTAAACTCGTGTCAACTTTTTCGATTTTGTCATCCTTAATGGCTTTATATATGAATTTTATAGAAATTTCTTTGTTAAATATAATAAATAATGAATGTTGATATATTTAAATTTAATTATTTGGATTTAAATATATTTAAATTTTTTTTATATTTTTATTATTTAATTATACATTGTTAATATTTTTTTAATTATAAACTCTTACGGGTTTACGATTCAAACTCACGTCATTACGATTTACGAGTTTGCTTAAATTCATGAGTTTGACAACCTTAATTAAACATATTCACGCGGTTAAATAAATTATAATGATTCATTGAATATGTTGAGTAGGTTGTGCTTAATGCTTAAATTAATATGGAATTTTAGAAGTCATGTTTTTTTAAAAGGAAAACGAAGAAGAATTATTGGCTCAAAACACAATATTTAATCTTTTTTTTTTGCCATCGAATATTTAATCTAAATTCGCACCTTGTTTGTTTTTATTTACCGATGAAAAGCCAATTTAATGATCTTTGGACTTTATTTCATAACATACATTGAACATGTTTCGCTTTTGAATTAAGAATATCAAATGTAGATCTTCTTGAGAGTGACAATACCTTTTTCTTTAGTTTAAGTTTTGTTTCAAATAAAAGGAGTGATTGTGGCAAAACACGTTTCAAAGGGGGAAAAAAATTATTCTAATTGATAACTTTAAAGATTATAAATAATGTATATTTAGAATACAATTTAATAGAACGAAATCATTCTTTTTAAAGAAGAAAACTTTTATACTTAGCTTTATATACCTAAGGTGCTTGTTTCCAGTCAAACCAAGATGTATTTGGATTTATTATATATTATTTATTCTATAATAAGTTCTTGTTATTAATATTATTAATATTTTAAAGTTTTTATTTGATTGGACAAAAATATATTAAATATATAATGTAGGTCTTCTCCCAATTTAAATTGATGAACCTATCAAAATTAATTAAAAATATGGTTTTATCTTTCTTTTTTTACATTGAACATAAAGAATT
Organism: Acacia melanoxylon; assembly: GCA_019022615.1. Taxonomy (NCBI): domain Eukaryota; kingdom Viridiplantae; phylum Streptophyta; class Magnoliopsida; order Fabales; family Fabaceae; genus Acacia; species Acacia melanoxylon. Next base: position 4,089,794 of record JAFJYJ010000037.1, read on the forward strand.
GAAACTAAAAACGGGTCAATAAATGTGTACAATAAGAATTTCAGTCAAACATGTGAATAAATAGAACTTTAGAATTATAAGATTCTTATGTTTATTATTTTACCTCAATCACGCGATGATCACATTGCGTGATCCAATTCTTTTATAAAGCAGATTTTTTGCTATAACATGTCTGGTAAAAAAATCATTATAAAAGATTATGTGCTTATAAAAAAGGACTAAATTTTCTTGTACCAGTATGAATGAAAAGCCAAGTCAATTGCATTTGGACTCATTTCATTGATACATTGAACACGTTTAGCTTTTTAAACAAGAAAAATGGATGAACATCTTCAATAAGTACATTAGTTTTTTCCAAGTGTGTCTTTTATATAATCAAGTGAAATAATAAAAGTGGGTTGTGACAGCCTATGGAAAATACACCTTTCAAACCAAATAGGTTTTGTTCATAGTGAAAACTGAAAAGGGATTTGACCATTTTAATAGGAGGTCTTAAGTTTGAATTTGTATGAATGCAGAAAAAACTTTTAAAAGAATTACCTTCAAATGGACATAACAAATATGACCTATTCAAATGGCTATATGGAAAAAGAAAATATATAACACTAAATTGATCAAAGTATTAAAATTTATTCAAATTAAAATAATTCTATCCCTTAAAAAGTTAGTACATATATTTGATAAAGGAAAATACTTAAGTTTTAAGTTCCTTACATTCATGTCGTCAAGTTCTCTAATCACATGTGACTATGTGTCTTATTTTTGAATTATTATAATCTAATTATAAACTTATAAAAAATGGGACACATGGTTATGTATGATTAGAGAACTTATTGTAATGGATATAATAAACTTAATACAAGTATGATATTTTGATAAATATAAATTTTTTAATAAGATGTACAATACGTATTCACAAGCTATATACAATGCATCTCATTGTTTAAAAGGTTAAGGTTCACTCAATACTCTAAACTATTTTCTCAGAAGAACCCGGTGCTCTAAAGTAATTATTAGTGCAATTTCACCCTGAAGTAATTAAAATGGTGCAATTTCATCCAATCTAACAGAACCTTTAATTACTTCAGGGTGAAATTGCACTAATAATTACTTTAGAGCACCGGGTTCTTCTGAGAAAATAGTTTAGGGTGCTGGGTGAACCTTAACCATTTTTAAGATAAATAACTCTCTCTTACTTAAATTCATTTTCCAAGGAAAAATACTAATTTTATTTTAATATATAATTTATATTCTTTTCTGTTTTATTCAATTCTTAATTAGAACATGTTACTTTTTAATTAAGTAGTCCTCCAATCACGTTAGGGAGATTCACACTTGCAGGATTATGCCTTAAATAATTTTTGGATAAGAGTTGACCAATCGCATAAACTAAATGATTATTTGAATCTTCACAATGGAGTTATAGCAATTCGCAATCACTATTATAATTAAACATATCTTTTTTAAGATTATGTATTTTATTTTATTTGCCTCTTTTAAGATTATGCAATTAAACATATCTTTGTTGTACAATATGGATCGAGATAAAGCAACGAACTTATACAAGACATTAATTAAATAACCTTTTGCTATTTAAACTCAGGAGAAATTTTTGTATGAGCCAGGTGTGCCACGTCATGTGCACTACCCAGTAAAAAAATACCACATCACTCTTATTAAATCCTACATGTTTAATTTCTCTTATCTTTCCCAAAGTTCTGAAACCCGGACCGGTGACTGAACCAATCGAGGTACTAGGTTAAGGGTTAGTGGGTCGGACCGGAGTAAGCCCGGGCCAGACCGGTGAGGTATAAAAAATTGGAAAATAATTAATTTCTCATCACACCAACCTAAATTTCACATACTATATATCATTTCAATACTTTATATCAGTAGCAAAATAATCATATACTTCAATACTTGTGAAATATTCAGATATTCTCAACAATTTTCTTTACAACCTACATTTGAGACAAAATATTCAGATTAGAGTATTTTCAACCTACATTTCCCTCCATTAACACAGATTCAAGAAAACACAGATATTCACACACCAGAACCTCACAATCCCAAAAGCAAACCAAACCTTCATAAATCCCTCATATCAAAGATATGTTGTTTCAAATGATCAAATCATATTGCCTTTTTTTTTTAAAATAAAAAATAAAAAAATACTTTGGAACAAGGGTTGACCACAGAATCCGTCCGGTTACACCGGGTTCACTGGTCGATCCGGTTTCAACTGAACGGACCGTTTCTACGGTTTTTCGGTCCGGTTTCACAAACCATGATCTTTCCTCATTTATGTCATTTGAAAATATCTCTTCAATCTCCCCCTCTCCCAAATACTACTCTGATCCTATTTATAAGTCTATTTTAACTAAAAATTGTGGTCCCTATTATAAATCCAACTTCAGACTAATAAATACGTTTTTTAAAAAATATTTTTGTCCCTATTAATTGCGATAAAAAAAAGAATTTATTTATATTAACTTTTGGAACCAATCATTTATAAGGGTAAAATTGAAAATTTAGCTCATAATTAATAAGTTAGTTAACTCTTCTTGATATGTGAGAGTTAGTTAATTCAACTTATAAATATGATCAGAGTGGTATGATTTAATGAAAGTAATGTGGTATGATTTTATTGGATAGTGCACAGATGATATGGTGAACTCGCCATACAAGAATTTCTCTAAACTCACTATATTGATTTGATAATTAAAAGTTTTTTGTGGTATGCATGAGTTGCTGACTAGCTAATCAATCTTAATGAACTGATTAAAGTAACAAAAATTTCTTAATTGAAAAGTAGAAAAGAGCTAGAGACACACATCATCACTTGCTAAGTTATATAGCGAATTACTAAAATTGGAGACAAACTGCTTTATAGGGGCGCATGATTAAAAATATATAAACTAGAACATGGAGGATGATGAAGAAACCTAATCCACTCTTATGTGTATGTTGTTTCTCTTATGAATTAATATATTTCAGTCAACACTCAAAAAATTAGGAGAAATTAATCTTTTAATCCTTCAAGTTGTTCATTTGTAATTTAGTTCCTCAACCATGACTTGGTGCAATAGTCTCTGAAACTTTTATTCACTTAAAAAACTTTAAAATAAAATAAACTAGTTGGGTAGTTATTTTTTGTCAAACTCACCAAGTTGACCATTTTTGTGTATGTAACTTATAAAATGGTGTCAAATTGCTTTGAAACTCATGGTAATTGTAAATTCAGTTAAACTTGCTAGTTCACACACCAAATTTACTGATTTTGTGTTTTTAGCTTATAAAATAATGTCAACTTGCTCTTATACTCATGCTAGCTTTTTTAATTTTATCATGTTCCCTGGCTTCATATATGAATTTCAAAGAAATTTCTTTATTGAGTATAATAAATTAAATTATGAATGTTGATGGATTTAATTTCAATTATTTTAATTTCAAATATATTTAAACTAAAATGTTGTCATTTTTATATTTTAATTATCAATTATATATTTTTAATAAATATTTATTAATAAAAATAAACTCTTATATTAATTCACATCTCTATTACGAGTTTGTATAAACTCGTAAGTAGAGCTGGGAATCAAGGTCGGCCCGTGAAGGGTCAAGGCCCAAGGTAAGAAAAACATTTGTTTTTCAAAACCCGGCCCGAGAGCACCAGGGTTAGGGCCGGCCCTTCAGGGCCCGAAAATTACTATTCCAAATTTTAACTATTTTTCCTCCGTTTTTAAAAAATATATAATTAGTAAATTACAACACAAATCATCCAATAAATAAGTACAGTCACTAATTCATAATCAAAAGCAAACTATGTTTACAAATAACTCACATAAAACATAAAAAACATATCACTAAGCGACATTAGTACGATGACTATTATTTTCATCATTTTCGTCACTATCATCAATTTTAACGACATTTGATTGTTTTTCACTTTGAGTAGTAGCCTCTGACTCATGAGTAAGAATATCATGAATTTCTTCTCCTGCATCATGAACATATCCATAATCTTTATTTGTAAAAAATAATAAACCAAATCATAAAATTAGAGTATAGTTATTATGTATTTGTAGTTAAATGGATAAATAACTCTATAACAAATACAAAAAATATATAAATTAATAAATTTAAAAAGGAACAAAAGAAAAAGCTACAATGAAAAGGGCCTGCAGAGCCGGTCCGAGGCTCTCCAGGGCCGGCCCATTTAAGCCCAAGGACTTTCAGGGCCGGCCCTCTAGGGTCAATTTCAAATATCCCGTCTATTTTTCAAGCCCGACCCTTGAAGGGCCAGGGCTTAAACGGGCCGGCCCGGTGGGCCTGACCCGATTTCCCGGCTCTACTCGTAAGTATGACACAAGCTACACAGAATCATATTGCTTGGATTATTCTGTATCCCTATTCATTAAAGATTTGTATGAGAAGAAACACTAATTTTAAGTGAGGCTTTGAATGATTTAAGCTCCTTGTTACTAATCTTTCTTTGAATTTATATATAGGGTGGAAACAAGCCAAATTTAGGTCAGCCACCCTTAGTCTGCGTGTGATTATGCAAGAAAGTGGCTGAGTCGCGCAGATAGCTGTTATGGCTAAAATTTTGGCTCGAGTCGGCCTATGGCCTATTAAGAAGGCCTCTATTTTTTACAGTAGGAAAACAGCCTACGGTAGATACGTGCCAACAACAAGCCGAAAACAGGCCTAATGTAAATAGGCAAAAAACAGACCTACTTTAAAGCAACAACATCCGTTTCACAAAGTATTCAAGACCCTGAAAATTGATTTGAAAAAAAAATAAAGAATCCACTGAGGAAATTATAGCCGGATCTGGAAAAAAAAAATTACTTTTAACAAAGGCTACTGTCGGCTTTATTTGGAGGCTTGCCTAAAGCCTGTTAAGACAAAAAGCCTTAAAATAGCGTTCGGTCGCTGCCTTTTTTAGCACAAGCCGAGGGTTTTTAACAGGCCAAGTCACAGGCCCGCTTAGGCTATTTATACCCCTATTTACATGGAAGATAAACGATAAATCCCTTTGAATTAGTTATGATTATATAAGAATTGCAATTGAATGGTACAAGGTAGTGATACTTGTAGTGGTTTGGCAAACAAATTATGATGTCAAATTTAGTAGCTATTCTAAAACTACTATTGAATTCCTGTTAAAACATTTCCAAACTTCAAATTCAAATTCATCATATGCAAATCAATAGAATAGAAAAGTTGTGAAGAATTAGATATGCCTTTTTTTCAAGATAAACTATTCGTTTTATCAAATGCTAATTGGATATTGAGATAGAGTAATGATTGGATGAGAGTAATAATTTGATTACGATTAATAATTAAAAAACTGAAATAAGGAAATGCAAGAGAGCTTTTTCCATGTGGGTGGGTTTGACGTGATGGAAATAGAAAATTATGATGATGAGTCAGTTTGTGTTTCCCCCAACCACATGGAATGAAGAAGCCTCTGGTATGTTCTGGGAGCTGCAACATTTATTTAAATATATAACTATATAAGGTTGTAACAAAACAAAAAAAAAAAACTATATAAGGCATACACACAGTACAACTTTTAAATTTTTTTTTTTAAAAAAATCTAAAGTTTAACTAAGATATATTAAGATGATATTTAATTTCATACCTTCATATTTTGATTAATTACAATTATTTAGCCGACAAACATGATAATTCACTGGTGTAATCATATTTATAAAATATATATACAATCCACAATTTTTAAAATCATGAACTCTAATTAGTGTTAAAAATTACAAAAATTTAAAGCTTAATTATGACATATATCCTTTAAAAGAGCATTCCTTTATTTTTCTTGAAATAAAAACTTAACTATCACGGTTGTCAACCATATACAATGGCGGATCGAAGTAGTAGATAAGGGGGTAAGTGCCCATCCTTGAATTTGAAGATTTTTTTAAAATATATAAAAAATTATAAATAATAATAATATTATATATTTAAATGATTGTCCACCCTTAAATTAAATGTCCACCTTTAATATATCATGATTGCACTTCGTAATCGGATGGGGATGAATGATTGAATAATTGTTTAGTGCCTTATATTGAAAAAGATGTATTTGATAGCATTGATAATAAGACAATTATGATGGAATTCCAAAAAATAAGGCCTATAAGGATGACATTGTAATTATTTTTATTGTAATATACTTTTGTTATTAAAATATATGTATTTGAACTTATTGAGTCTTCACCATTCATCGTTGTAATTTATCTATTGCATTTCTAACCGCACTTAGTCTTGCTTTTCTAAATGACAAGTTTGTTTCCTCTCTATTACATCATCGTATTCACTTAATTTTATGAATATTTTTTTGATATTTTTTTCTTTTCTTGTTTATATTCTTTTGTTTTTAAATAAATTTAAAAATTTTCTTTAAAAAAAATTTGGGGCAGCTCTCGAATCCTCCCACCATTAGTGCCCACCCTTCATAAATTTTCTGGATCCGCCCTTGACCATATACATATGTATATACTCTCTCATATCCATTTTATAAGAACCTAAAATTTGAATTGCATTAATCCTTTTTATAAGACCTCGATAAGAATATGAGCATTTAATGAATTTTTTCATTTTTACCCCTAATTAATTATATGTATTGCATTAATTAAAAGCTTGGTGATACTTATATTTGTTTTATTTCTCTCTCTTACTTGACCCTTATAAATAAGGACATGCTTGAAAAGTAAAGTTTATTTTAGATATATTTATTATTTTTAACTAATTTTAACCATTTTCTTAAACCGTGTAATTAAGTTATTATGCTCATATAAATAAGAAGGGGGTATATCATTAGATTTAAGTAGCCATTCCAAAAAAAAGAAAAAAGAGATTATAATGGAGAATAATTTTATTAACATATAATTGAGGGATTATTTAATACTCTTTCTAGACCTCCAATCCCAAAAATAAGAATTACTCCTCTAGTCCTATAATATAAAGTAGAGATAGAAGAAAATTTCTATATGAATGTACAAGTTTATTATTTATTTATTATTATATTGACTTTGTTTCTATGTGGTATAAATGATACTCCTCCCCGGTCTAATTATAGGAAAAAATTTATAGTTGCACTACAAAAGTGTTCTATAATTAGAAGACTAAAGGTAGTATTAAATAAGGGTAAAGTTGGAAAGTTATTGAATTTTATGGGATAGGTAATAAAGTTTAAGGTCTTTCTTGGTCCATGTGAAATATGCTGGATGTGCCTTCTATATAGGATCAGAGAAGTAAAGATAAAAAAAATAGTTAAATTAGTTATTTATAAAAAAAAATATTTCCTTACTCTCCAAAAATATTTTATGAATAATTTACATTTGCACCCTACTTTAATAGAGTGAATTGAATCCTTATATTTAGGTTCGAATTGAGTAATAATAATAAAATATGTGTTAATTCAGTTGGTAAAGAGTTTAATAATAAATCATAATTTATAAGGTCATGAGTTCAATTATTACTGCTAATGCAAAGACCTTATTGGTGATCGGTTTGTAAGTACTTCTGTAATCAATTTTTAAACCATCACATGTATGATCTTAATAAGTTATGAATCCAACTCACCTAATTTTTTTTTAATGTGTTATTAAAAAAACATTAAAAAAAAAAAAAAGTGGCCAGTGGTGCACATATATCACATGAATTAGGGGGCAAAGGAAAAATGTCACTGAGATTTCCAACAGAACACACACATGGGGTTCAAACGACACGGCCGCGTTTGTGCGCTGGAATTGATGGCAAACAGTCAAATATACCGCGAGATTACCATATTCTCGCGAGATCTCCTCCGCTGCTTGGGGTGACTCGTGTTCACACCTCTAATCTTAATCTCCATGATTAGCAACGCTAAACTCAATTATTGTTAAATGATCATAACATTTAGAAGCATCTCAATTAATGAGGCGCACACATAAAGTAGATTCCCCAGCGATCGTATCTTCACCGTCCAACAAGATCCGCGTATCTGCCGACCACACTATTTGTGCCCTTAAACAAAGTCTTAATAACTATTTTATTGGATTAAAAAAAACCAAATTGTTATTTGTTAATCCACCAATAGCAGCTAGCGAATTAAGATAGTGGGGTCCACCATTTTTTTCCTTTTTAATGTAAAACACTAAAGCTATTTCGCTTTTGATGTTCCAATCCAACTGATTAATTTGAAGTTTAGTGAAATTAAGAGCTCTGATTAGAGAGAAAGTTTTACACTCCAGATGGGAGGCAAAGGAAGGAGACTAATGGAATCCTGGCCCCAAGGTTTTTAAATTAATTTTTGTATTATATAAATATTTAACATTTCTTATTCTTCAAAATTTATGTACATTTTATACTATAGGTGTGTTCTTCAATTTCAGCCATTCTCATAATTAAATATTTAGTTTGCTCGTAATGTAAATTTTTTTATCTGTTGTGTTTGTATTATTTGTGACTTTGTCTAAAAATTTTTTTTTTTATCCTACCTGGTTCATCGAATCTTCGATTTCAACTAATCCGGATTTTGCCAGCGTCGGACCACCTACGGTTGTGGAGGAAAAACTCTCAACACTATTTTTTCATTCCCACACCTCAAACTAAGGACGCGTGGTTTAGGGAGAACAAGTCATTTTGCACTTACTCCCAATAGTTGTTGGTTAAAAAACTAAATTTACACAATATATTACAAAGAGTTAAAAAAGTGACGGATTGGGTAGGTAAAATGGTGACCCGCCTGAAAACGGATCTTTTCAACCCATACCTGTCACGAGTTAGCCCACCAATCCACAAGTTAGTCTTCTTTTCTTTTTTTAAAAATAACAATTTATATAAAAAAAATAACAATTTAATTTTATTCTATAATTTGTTACCTTGTACTAGTATATACTCCCTCCGGTCCTAATTATAAGGCAACATTTAAGAGTTTGTTTTGGTCCTAATTATAGGACAACATTCTAATTTTTGTCAATTTCTTCTTAAAATACCCCTATTGATATAAGATGAGGGATTATGTGAAATGAACAAGGTAATTGAAGTGCCAAATTTATATAAGGGCAATTTAAGAAAATGAATAAAATTAACTAATTTAACCTCTATCCTTAATCTCTCCAAAATCGGTTAAATATGTCCTATAATTAGGACCGGAGGGAGTATTAAAAATGGGTTAAGTAGCAATTTTGCCTCGGAAGTACACACCCAAGAGCAATTTTTCCTTAAAAGTTTTTTTGGGCTCAATGTTGCTTTGAAAATCTAAAAACGTAGCAATGTTGCTCTCCACTAACGGTGAGACTAACAAATGTCTGTCACATATCATTAGTTAACAAATAGAACGCCAAGTTGGACAGCCACGTTGGCATACTCGAGTGTGAGGGTATCACATTTGAGTGTGATGTCCTCCTCTCACGTACAAACTTCACACTCTAGTGTGATAACCTAATTTGTTATAATTTTTTTTATAATATTTAAAATTCAAAAATGAATTTCTAATTTATACATATCAATTTCATTTTTCTATTTAATTTCTGAATTTCAAATAGAAATATTTATTATTATTTATTATGATTATAAGATTTCAAGATTTCAAAATTTTATAATTTTATTATTAATTTTAATCATCAATATTGAAATAGAAAAGAAAATGAGATCTTTTTTCTTATATTTTATTACAATATTAAAATGAAATTGAGAGGTAAAAATAAATAAAGATAATATCACACTTTGGAATGGGGTGCTATCTATTATAGCGGAACCAGATTCAGTGCTCTTCCGTAGGACGAGCAGAAAGAGCTCGTCCGTACGGATGAGCTCTGGACCGTTTAGATTTGATATGGATGGTCCAGATATGATTTTTTTACTTTTATATTTTTTATCAAAAATAATTTTAATGGGTAGAGGATCTAAAATAAAGATAATCTCTCAACTAACATTTAAAAAAATGATGTTTTCAAATAGAAAAAATAAAAACGAATTTTTTTAAAAAAAAAAAAAATCAGATCTGGATCGTCCAGATCAAATCTTGACGGTCCAGAGCTTGTCCGTACGAACGAGCACTGAATCTGGTTCCCTATTATAGCATACCCACCATCGCATACATCTCCACAAACACCTCCCAACTCCTCCAAATGCCAAAACCTCATCTTCCTATTTGAAGTTCAAAGACCCCCACGGAGCTGAGACCAATCCAGTTCATCTTCATAGAGACCTTCCCTACCAAGACAGAAGCTTGAAACTGGGTAGACCCAAACTCGATCAGTGGAGAGAAAGCGTTCGAAGTCGGACGGACCGATGACCTCACGATCTTAGGCGTGTCGCCTCCTCGGACTAACCTGATTGTGCCTCGTTCCAGCTTGGTATGCGTTGATAATATTCTCTCTCTTTTTTTTTTCTAATGATAATCTTCCAAATTTCAGTCTATGCGTGATAATCTTCTTAATCAACCCTTGGTATGCGTCAATAATCTTCTTGATTCTTTTAAATGGTTGACTAGGAAAAGAACAGGAACATTAAAAGAACCACACCTCAATAGTTAGCTTGTGAATATGAGTGAGGAGGACATCACACTCGAGTGAGCCAACGTGGCTGTCCAACTTGGTGTTCTACGTGTCAACTAATCTTATGTGGCAAACGTTTGTTATTCTCACCGTTAGTGGAGGGCAACATTGCTACGTTTTTAGACTTCCGGGGCAACATTGAGTTCAAAAAAACTTTCAGAGCAACATTGTTCCTGAGCATATACTTCTGGGGTAAAATTGCAACTTAACCCATATCAAAAGTAACAAATTATTTTATCTAAAATTTGTTATTCTGTCCCCACCTATTTTTTTATAATTTGCGTAATAAATGAAATTTGTAATTATATATATTACAGGTTCCACCCCACATTTTTATAATAGGTCTTGTAGTTAATAACTATACTTTTTTACTGTGAATTTCATACCTACCTTTTTATCACAGTGAGACTCAGTGGCAGAAGCTAGGATTTATAGTTTGTGTCTGCACAATTAGTAGGGAGATTCGGGGGTTCAGGGGCAGCGTCCCCCCTTTTTTTAAAGCAAAGTTTTAAATGTATTAAAAAAATAAAAGAATATAACCAGCGTTGAAATTAAAAGAGGCAGCTAGGCTTGTTAATGAACAAATGTACCTTGGCACGCAAAAATGGAAGTTGAAACCTTGAGACTCAAAATTTTGATTACATTGCATTCTTCATATTTAGTTAGAACAAACAAAGAAAAAATATATGTATGGGATCAGTTTTAAATGAGAATGAAAAATATAGAGTGGATTACATAATCAAAAACAAAAATTAAAAAAATATGATCAAACTTGTCTGCATGAACTGTACAAAAACCACACCTAATCTAAAGATTTTATGAATCTGAGAATTAAATGCTTGGCTCAAATTATGAAACGGCGCCCTTGTCTCAATGAAATGGTGTCATTTATTTGAAAAAAGTCAAAAAACAATGAAAGAAACACGCTGTAGGATTCGAACAGGCAACATCTTACTTTAATGTAACATGCTTCAACCACTGAGCTATGGGCTTTCCATTACAAAAAAAAAAAAACAATGTAATTGATATTTATGTCTGCACCTACAGACACAGGCACCAATATAGCTCAAACTCTAGTGAGACTCATATACTTCTTTACTTTATAAAAATTGTCTTAAAAAAGAAACAGTTAAAAAGTTGGGTATTATAAAACTACAATATACCACATCCATAATTTATGTATGTATGTTTAAAGATAATAATGATATATATTCTTTATAATTATAATTTTGATGCGTAAAAATATGATCGTTATAAAATATTCAAATAAATTATATCTCAGCCACGACTTGAGTATTCGGCAAGCCCGGTATAATTGTATGGGATTATCATTTCTGCTTTTAAGGCAGATAATTTACTCTGCATTAAGTTAAAACGACGCAGTTTGATAACATACACATTATATTTCAACTTAGATCATGTGCCTCATCGTTATACTTCTTTGTCATCAGCCATAGATTTTTATTACCTAAAACCCGTGCAAGTCATAACAGCCTAGTAATTACACTAACATGAAGAGGAGAAAACATTCTAATCCCTTCACTTCGAGAATTTGGTAATAACAAAATGTAAACCAAACTGCTACAAGTGAGGAGATAACAAAATGTAAACCAGACTTTGAGAAATTTCTAGGTTTCTGCTGCGCCGCGGGACTCCTTGCGTGAGGCGATTAAAACTGATAGACTGCTGCAAGTGAGGAGATAACAAAATCTAAACAAGACTTCGAGAATTTTCTAGATTTCCACTGCGCCGCGGGACTCCTTGCATGAGGCGAATAAAACTGATTTATAATGTGTATGTTTTATAACGATGAGGCACATGATCTAGGTTGAAATATAATGTGTATGTTATCAAACTGCATCGTTTTAACTTAATGCAGAGTAAATTATCTGCCTTAAAAGCAGAAATGATAATCCCTAATTGTATAGCACTGTGAATGTATCATTAATATATAATAATAATTAGTATCTTAAATATAAATAAATTATATTCTTTACTGTCATGAAAAGCATAGGCGATTTTAAATTTTGTGTATACAATTTAGAGACACGATTTAGATATAGCTATAGGAAAAGAAGGTGTGAAAGGTAAAGTACAAATTAAAGTCAGAAAACTAATGAAGAACAATTATCAACTAATCTAAGTTAGGACTCTTTTCTTAAAAACAGTCATCAAAAGTTTTTGACGACTATTTTTGAAAACCAGTCATTAAAAGTACTCTTTTTGATGATATTTTTTTAAAAAACCATTTATCCATCTACTTTGATCTATTCCAAAAATCCTTGGCAATTACTGTATCCTGCATCCACCAAGTAGTAGTTCCCTACGCAAACAAATAAACAAGTTAACGAATAAACATATAAATTAATTTAACCCAACTAACGCACCCTCACATCGGTACCTAGCGGTACTCTTAGCCCATGTGGTCTCCTTATAGCATCTCTCAGAACCCTCCCATCCGCAGCTGAGCCTTCCCACCCGGGGAAAACAAATATGAATTGCCCATCCGGTGAGCATACCCCATGAACATTGGTTGTTACCTCTCCTTTTCTATTTCGATACCTCCTCTTGTGTGCTGCAGGGACTTGAACACGTATGTGCGTACCATCCAATGCACCGAGGCACCCCTGAAATGGGAAAAAAGGTTTCACAATTAACATTATGAACATACTCAGTTAAACTTCTCACACATGAACATCATGTACATACCTTGAACCACTTCCAACGATGATCATTTGAGTCCTCCGGAATTGACTCTGGTTTCTTCAAAAGCAATGATTGAAGTCTAATGGTTGCATTAAGCACTAGTTTGAAGTATCTACTTATGGTTTCTCCTGACCTTCCAAACTCAAACTGAATTACTCTGTTCTTCACATGATGGGCCAATATGTGAAAGAACATAGCCACTTGCTCATCAACTAGCATATGTTTAGTTGCTCTCAATCTGCCGATTGTGTCTAACATGTGACACAATTTATCAAACGTTGCCCGGTACATCCTAATTTGGTTGAAGCAAGTGGTGTCACTACTATATATCATCGCCCTCAAATTCACTCTCTTGGCATGGAAATCTAGTCTAAACGTCCTATTTGGTAAGTGCCTTGGTCTACCTGCCCCCACAGCTACTATCATCGTCACAACCATGGTCCTCACTGCTAGTAGCAAAGTTAAGCACCTTGACCAACAATCCAACCATTTCCGTCTACGTGGCTCCATACCTACACAATTTTCAACCACACCAATTTCCTTTTTATAGTAATCCACTACTCCTCTTTACAAACTACCACTGTTTAACATTCAAAAATTTGTATCTTTCATTCCATCGGCTCAATTTAAACGACTACTTATGACCCAACATGACACTGAATTAAAAACGTCCCACATCAAACGTTCGAACTGGGCTGTCTATCTGGTTCGAACGTAATGTTCATTTCCTTTTTCCCCACATTTCATCATTCATAGAACAACAACACATTGTACACAAACAAACAATATATTTTATATCATTGCAATTTCATTCAAGATTGTGTAAATCATTTAAAACAATGTCTGCATCTCATTATTACACAAGAACAAAAAGACCATTCACACTCGTATTTGTCTCTGTCCCCAACGTGGAAGCATATAAACCGTGTCTGTGTAAAATTGCTTGCATTCAAAGTGTGTGTGTGTCCCCCCCCAGCTCGAACGAACAGGCCTTCCAAATTCTCCTAAACCTACCGGCAAATGACAGATTATTTCCTTTCGAATGTATACTCACCTCAAATGCAGCTCTGTTCCTTGGGTTCAACTTTTTCTTTGCCGAAAATCGCCCACAGTTTTTCCAAGTTTCTTCGCCGACAGCTTCGTCCAGCTCCAGCTCGCGTCCTCGTGCTTTTTGATAAATAGGTACAGTGTTTTCAAGGGGCCTTTTTTCCGACATTTTCACTCTCCCGACAACATTTTTACATTCCCGCCTCTTTTGGAGGGAAGGAACATTCCAATGGATGATGGAAGACTTGAAGTGGCGGGAATGGTGCTCGACGGAAGATCAGACAACCAAACGCGTTTTTCCCCTGGGAAGACTCTTATCTTCCCTTTCCAGCGCCCTCTTTCCGCGTAACAAACGGGTCCTAAAGCTATTTCGCTTTTGATGTTCCAATCCAACTGATTAATTTGAAGTTTAGTGAAATTAAGAGCTCTGATTAGAGAGAAAATTTTACACTCCAGATGGGAGGCAAAGGAAGGAGACTAATGGAATCTTGGCCCCAAGGTTTTTAAATTAATTTTAGTATTATATAAATATTTAACATTTCTTATTCTTCAAAATTTATGTACATTTTATACTATAGGTGTGTTCTTCAATTTCAGCCATTCTCATAATTAAATATTTAGTTTGCTCGTAATGTAAATTTTTTTATCTGTGGTGTTTGTATTATTTGTGACTTTGTCTAAAAAGTTTTTTTTTTATCCTACCTGGTTCATCGGAATCTTCGATTTCAACTAATCCGGATTTTGCCCCGCGTCGGACCCACGGCTGTAGAGGAAAAACTCTCAACACTATTTTCTTCATTCCCACACCTCGAACTAAGGACGTGGTTTAGGGAGAACAAGTCTATTTTGCACTTACTCCCAATAGTTGTTGGTTAAAAAACTAAATTTACACACTATATTACAGCAATTAAAAAAGTGACGGATTGGGTAGGTAAAATGGTGACCCGCTTGAAAACGGATCTTTTCAACCCATACCTGTCACGAGTTAGCCCACCAATCCACAAGTTAGTCTTCTTTTCTTTTTTTAAAAACAACAATTTAATTTTATTCTATAATTTGTTACCTTGTATTAGTATATATTAAAAATGGGTTAAGTAGCAATTTTGCCTCGGAAGTACACGCCCAAGAGCAATTTTTCTCTAGAAGTTTTTTTGGGCTCAATGTTGTCTTGAAAGTCTAAAAACGTAGCAATGTTGCCCTCCACTAACGGTGAGACTAACAAACGTCTGTCACATATCATTAGTTGACACATAGAACGCCAAGTTGGACAGCCACGTTGACACACTCGAGTGTGAGGGTATCACATTTGAGTGTGATGTCCTCCTCTCACGTACAAACTTCACACTCTAGTGTGATAACCTAATCTGTTATAATTTTTTTATAATATTTAAAATTCAAAAATGGATTTCTAATTTATACATATCAATTTCATTTTTCTATTTAATTTCTGAATTTCAAATAGAAATATTTATTATGATTATAAGATTTCAAAATTTTATAATTTTATAATTTTAATCATCAATATTGAAATAGAAAAGAAAATGAGATCTTTTTTTCTTATATTTTATTACAATATTAAAATGAAATTGAGAGGTAAAAAAAAAAGAAGATAATATCAAACTAGAGTGTGGTGCTATCTATTATAGCATACCCACCATTGCATACATTTCCACAAACACCTCCCAGCTCCTCCAAATGCCAAAACCTCATCTTCCTATTTGAACCCAAACCCCCACGGAGGTGAGACCAATCCAGTTCATCTTCCTAGAGACCTTCCCTACCAAGACAAAAGCTTGAAACCGGGTAGACCCAAACCCGATCAGCGGAGCTAAGGTGTTCGAAGTCGGACGGACCGGTGGCTTCACGATCTTAGGCGTGTCGCCTCCTCAGATTGACCTGATTGTGCCTCGTTCCAGCTTGGTATGCGTTGATAATATTATCTCTTGTTTTTGTCTAATGATAATCTTCTAAATTTCAGTCTATGCGTGATAATCTTCTTAATCAACCTTTGGTATGCATCAATAATCTTCTTGATTCTTTTAAATGGTTGACTAGGAAAAGAACAGGAACATTAAAAGAACCACACCTCAACAGTTAGCTTGTGAATGTGAGTGAGGAGGACAATCACATCGAGTGAGCCAACGTGGTTGTCCAACTTGGTGTTCTACGTGTCAACTAATCTTATGTGGCAAACGTTTGTTATTCTCACCGTTAGTGGAGGGCAACATTGCTACGTTTTTAGACTTCCGGGGCAACATTGAGTTCAAAAAAACTTTCAGAGCAACATTGTTCCTGGGCATATACTTCTAGGGTAAAATTGCAACTTAACCCATATTACAAATAACAAATTATTTTATCTAAAATTTGTTATTATGTCCGCACCTATTTTTTTATAATTTGCGTAATAAATGAAATTTGTAATTATATATATTACAGGTTCCACCCCACATTTTTATAATAGGTCTTGTAGTTAATAACTATACTTTTTTACTGTGAGTTTCATACCTACCTTTTTATCACAGTGAGACTCATATACTTCTTTACTTTATAAAAATTGTCTTAAAAAAACAGTTAAAAAGTTGGGTATTATAAAACTACAATATACCACATCCATAATTTATGTATGTATGTTTAGAGATAATTATGATATATATTCTTTATAATTATAATTTTGATGCGTAAAAATATTATCGTTATAAAATATTCAAATAAATTATATCCCAGCCACAACTTGAGTATTCGGCGAGCCCGATATAATTATTGTATAGCACTGTGAATGTATCATTAATATATAATAATAATAATTATTAGTATCTTAAATATAAATAATTATATTCTTTTTTTTTTCGGATTTATCCGTCAAGGTATCCAAAGCCATTTCGACTAATCCATATCGACTTGGGTCGCGTCTTTTGGCTATGGTTGGTGAGTCTCCCGTGGGCTTTTCTCTGCATTTAGGTCGAACTCGAGGCTTTCTTGCGGCACATGTTCGCTACCATTTCACGCCAACCCCGTTGGTAATAAATTATATTCTTTACTGTCATGAAAAGCATAGGCGATTTTAAATTTTGTGTATACAATTTAGATATAGCTATAGGAAAAGAAGGTGTGAAAGGTAAAGTACAAATTAAAGTCAGAAAACTAATAAAGTACAAATTTCCCCTA
This sequence comes from Acacia melanoxylon, assembly GCA_019022615.1. Lineage (NCBI taxonomy): Eukaryota > Viridiplantae > Streptophyta > Magnoliopsida > Fabales > Fabaceae > Acacia > Acacia melanoxylon. Next base: position 4,107,280 of record JAFJYJ010000037.1, read on the forward strand.
TCTCTTTGCTTATCTAGAACTTGACTTGAATCTTATTTGAGGCTACATTTTATGCATGAGTATTCATAAAAATGATAAAGGTATTCATTTCATTTTAGCCAGATAAGCCAAAAAGCCTACATTTTTCATGCATATATCCACTTGCCAAAAAAAAAAAATGCCATGGAAATCATTCCTTCACCAAGCTCCTTCAAGCAAGTCACGGCCATGAGGAAGTCTTGAGAAGAATTGATGAATTCAATTGCGCCTTGGTCACTACGAGTTGAAGTTTTGATGGATAGAGAATGCAATAGATTCAATATGGTGGGTCCCGCGACTTGAATTGAATAACTGGATGAGTAGATGAATGAATCCAAATCTCCTGTGCGTCTCTGCCTCCCAGCGTGAATGAATCAGTCGTGTGCGGCCAGGTCTCTCAGCGTATGAGTCGTGAATGTGCGTCTCTTAAAGAGAGCGTGAAATCTTCAATTAATTAATAGGGAGAAATAGATAGATTTTTGGATAACAACTTTAGCATCAAAATTTAAGAAGCGCGATAAAATTTTTACCATTGGATTCTTTTTTTAAACTTCCGCGAAAATTCTATCTATCATATCTTAAGAAATATTATTTAATCACAAGATATTAATCAGAATATCAATATTTAGGCCCAATAATCTTATAATTAATTCTGATTTATATTATTTCCTAAAATTGACTAATAATCCAAATATTATCTAATATATCCAAATTAGCCTAAAATAATCCCAAAAATAAATGATTAAGGTGGGATAAAATATATAAAATTTAGGATTTATCAAAGGTGTGAAAGGTAAAGTACAAATTAAAGTCAGAAAAATAATGAAGAACAATTATCAACTAATCCAAGTTAGGTCATACATGAAGTTGTCTTTTAAAAATCATCAAAAACAGTATTTTTAATGACTGTTTTCAAGGTTTTTTACGACTATTTTTAAAAACCAGTCATTAAAAGTACTCTTTTTGACGACGTTTTTTAAAAAAAAAATAGTTGTAACTACTTTTTTTTTGCTTAACTTTCAACGACGATTTATTCGAAAATAGTCGTTGAAAGTTAAGTCATTACTGAACTTGTTGATCCCATTACGAATTTTGTTAAAAGTCCATATTTACTGTTCACCTTTTTCCTCAAACGCATTTACTATTCATTACTGGATTTTTTAGCCTCTTGAGCTCGTTTTACTGTTCATCTTTTTCTTTATCTCTCCTTCCTTCACCTTCCAACAATGGATCGAGTCCAGCCCCAACAACCACCACATCTCAAACGATTATAATTTCAAAAAATCAAACCTGATTTTTCTTAAGAGATTCATGGCGTCGTGAGGAAGACGATGAAGAGCGAGCGTCGCGATGAAGACGGTGAAGAACGCTAGGGCGGTCGAATGAGAAATGGATTTCGAACGAGAATGGAGTGGACCTTACTCTCTCCGATGTCTTCGTAAAGTTCTTAAAGGCGTTAGACTTTTAACAGATTTGCGTATCCTCATGTAAGTCTTGTCACTTCGTCTTTTTACAAATTCAGTGAAACACGAGGTTTTATATATTCAACTGGTATTTATATGAGATTTTCCCTTTACATTTGATATTAAAAATTTTAGGCAATATTGTTAAAAGATGCTTCCGGTGGTCTTGTCGTTCTGACAGGTCTATGTCGGTTATGTTTATCCTAACATCTTGATAGAGGAAGAGCTATTATCATTTTAAAAAATAATAATTAAAAAAAAGAAAAAAAAAAGATGGAGGAATAGTTTGGCGTCTTATGAGCTCCATATAATTTTAGAAATAGACAATCTCTTCCACTAAGATTTTTGTATTATTTTTATAAGACAACTTCATGTATGCCCAAACAACTCTTTCTTTTTCTAATTAATAAAAGAATATAACATATTAATTAATTCACGTCCCTTTACTCTCTTCATCTTCTTCATGCTTCTGTGTGTTTCTACACACACAAACTTTGGCCACCAAGGTTTGAATGAAGGTTGGCTTGTCTCCATTTTCGTTTACACACACAAACTTTATATTTTTTTTTCCTTTCTCTAATGAGCATAAAACAACATCATTTGAAGTTTAAACAAAAAAATAGTATTCATATTTGCGCTTCAATAACTATGTTTTATTTGATTATATGTGGTTTATATATGAATGTTCTATGTACTGGATGGATAATGTTTATTTATGTAAACATAATTTTAATTATGAGTATGACCCCCAGTTTAAATAAACCATTGGCTCTTAACTATTGCCTCGATCAATTTATTGAATAGTGTAATTTTGAGTAATTTGGTTTTTAGTAGGCATGAGACATGGTAAGCAAAAACTTGTGGTACACATTTAAAAATGGAAAAAAGAAAAGAAAAGTGAGCAAGTGGGTTTGTGTGTGAAGTAGTGAATTTCGGGTCCAGAATTCATGACAAATTGAAGTGATGATCATCAACAACTACTGGTCAATCGCTACCATGACAGCCACAAAACAGATTGCTTTCCAAGGTCATTATCCCCACAAACATTTATTGTTATTATTACTACTATTTATACTATTATTATTAATAATAAGACATTTTCTTTTTAAAAAAAAAAACCTTTACGATCCTAAATCACTTTCCAAAAAATTAATAATTTTTTTAAAAAACCAATGCTCTTATTAATTGACTTGTAAAGAGAGGTTATGTAAGTAAGAAATTAAAAGTAATTAAATATATTAATTTTTATTGGAGGTGATCTTGGAAGATAATTCCTTTTACCCTTTAATGATATAAACTCATAAACTTTTTTTAATCCTTGTGAAGTACTCCCTCTAGTCCTTTTTTGTAATTAAATATATTATATATATTACATTAATTAAATCTTGGAATTATTCTAAATCGAAAATATATGTGTCATCATACTAACATCTTTAAAATTCAAATCTTTTGCAATAAAAAATATTTCAGATATACTTATAGTAGAATCTTGGAATTATTCTAAATCGAAAATATATGTGTCATCATACTAACGTCTTTAAAATTCAAATCTTTTGCAAGAAAAATGGAAATCAAAGTTTTATGATTTTATTTTGGGTAGGGGAAATTTTGCTCTAGAAATTTTAAAAAGAGTTAATTTTACTCTAAGTGTTATCTCAATTAATTTTGACTATTACTTGATCAAATATCTTAAGCTGACGGTTCACACGTCATCACGCGTCTTTTTGGGTTAATATTAAATTTTAAAACTTTACTCTCTCTTCCTCCCCCCTCTCACTCCGTCCCCTCAAACCAAACAAACCATAAATGAAAGGTGGTGAGGTCAATCCTGCTATCTGCCCTTTAATTTAAAAAATTGTTATTGTCAAAGTAAACGGGAAGGAATTTGACGCTATGCCCTCACTGAAACAGAAAAAGACACAAAAAGGTACGAATGTGGTATTTATAGACATAGGTCCCACTTCCTAGATCGGTGAATGCAATTTTAATAATCTTCTATCAAGGACATTTTGATAATAATAATATTTTCATAGGAAGGTTCAAGAAGAAAACCCATTTATAAAATATGAGAAATGGAAGTGGTAGAGTCCCGAACATGCTTTAGAAATTGGGTACACCATCCTTTGTAAAAGCATCATTATTCACTGAACTGGCAGGTAACAAGAACTACCAACATCGTATCAAAAAAAAAAAAAAAACCACCAACAACGACAAAAACAATAAAAAAATAATTATGGTCTAAGATGGAACATAAACTTCTACCACTTACCAACAAAGCCCTCATATCGACCAGCGGGTATTGAGTCTTCTCACTTTTAGGATAAAAGCCGACACCTTCGCTAACTGTGCCACTCCCGTTAGCAATTAACCTTAATACTCCCTCTGTCTGATCCTTATTATAAGGCACCAACTAAACAGTTTATTTGGTCTTTTTTATAATGCACTTGCTTATTTCCAATGAGCAATAATTATTTTTTTCCATGTCTGCCTCTAATTAATAAAGGTAGTAGGTGAGAGTAATAATTAATATAATATTAGAGTTTAGTGCAATTAGTAGGGGTAATATATGAAATTACTTAGATTCTAGGACAACTTTATTAACTTTAACTACTTTTATTGGTTTGTGAGAAAAGTTAGTTGGTCTTTTATAATAAGTTTAATTTAGGATGAAGTATTTAAGATGCTTGAGGATTGAGTAAAAGTAATATGAAGTATGGACATATTTGGATCCTCAGAAATAAAAACTATAAAAGATGTGGTTGGGTTTTTTTTTTTTTTTTTTTGAATAGAAAAGGCCAAGCTTGAAATCGAGATACAAAGTCAAGACTAGACTAATGTCAGCTCCTACAACATACAATTTGGAAATAAAACTAGCATTGGCAAGACATCCTGGTTCCTCCCGATCATATCGAGGCACCCTCTAGGGATGTCGTGGACAAGAACTATCCCGTCCTAGCCATAACACAGTGGCCTTCCTTAGACATAAAATCAAGACATGAAATGTTGTTCCTTGAGGTATGGTGGAGTTCCACGCTCCAATCTCAACAAAAGATCCCTAGTCTCCCGATAAGGTCTCTCAGTGGATGATCCGCAACGTCTCTCTCGTAAGATTAACAAAGATCCGGGAATCGAAGTAAATCACAATGTTCTGTAAGCCCATCTGTTGGCCGACTTGTGGCGTCGTGATGAAGATAAATTTCAGCTTCCAAGTAGTGTGGAGGCCAAGGAATTTATGAAAGCCCATAAGCCATTCCCCCTGAGAATTCCGTAACACTCCTCCGCACGTCGCTTGGTGATGGTGTCGCACTGACCCGTCGACATCAATTCGAACCGCATCAATTTGAATTTACAATGGGCTCACTCTAATTGTTTTCTGGCTCTTTTATGGATTTTGTTGCTGGGGCCCAGAGTGTACATTGGGTTTTGTTGATGTGATAAACCCAACTAGTTAACTTGCGTATATTTTAAGGACTGGGTTCATGTTATATGTATCTCATTTAATCAGAATTATTAAATCAGATTTAGATAGTTCTGAAAATATTTCAATTTAATATGAACATAGCAGACAACTATAGGGTTAACTGACGTCGGTAAACCGGTCAAACATTAACCTGGTTTGGTTTTGCCTTTCTTTCCTTTTTTTAATCGATTTTTTTATATTATATAATTTCATATTAATAACCCTAAAATTTTCACTTCCTTATCAATTTTGGCTCAGTTTAGGCTAGTTTGATTTCAATTCGACTCTTGATCTAATACCCGATCGGTTTAGTAACGGTCCGATCTTAATAACCTTATAAATTATGCACACTTTAAAAACTAAATTAAAGACCCCATGCTTTGTAACAAGTCTGAGGTAAACCTCATTATTGATGGCTTATAACAATACAGCTTCTAATATTAGATTATATATCACAATATGACACCATGTCTTGTATGAGAAGATGAAATAAATATTTGCATTCGGACTCTAACTTAATAAAATGATTTTTTTGCCCAAAGCTTAATAAAATGAATTGAATCCTTATATTTAGAAACAGAATGAACCCCTAACTAACTTCTACATTTATGATCGAATTGAGTAATAATAATATAATATATGTTAATTCAGTTGGTAAAGAGTTTAAAAATAAGTCAAAATCTATAAGATTGTGAGTTCAATTATTACTTCTAATACGAAGATCTTATTGGTGATCGGTTTACTGTAAGTTAATCTTTAAACCTAAAAGGCGTGTTTAATAAGTTATGAAACCAACTCACCTAAACTTAATGTGTTATTTAAAATAAAATAAAAAAAGTGGCTAGTGGTGCACATATATCAAAAGGTTGTAAACTCACGAGTTTAAAATTTCGATAATGATAAATAATCAGATAAAACTCGTATGAGTTTCTTTTGTTATTAAATAGGTATTCTTAGTGTATAATTAAATAATTAAAATATAAAAATGACAACAATTTGATTTAAATATATTTTAAATCCAAATAATTGAAATTAAATCCATCAACATTTATCATATTTAATAAAAAAAAATCTATATAAAGCCATTTATCATGATCAAATCAAAAAAGTTAACACGAGTTTAAGGGTAAGTTAACACGATTTTGTAAAGTTTTTAAACTTAAAACGATGAACTTCGGTGTATAAACTCGTGAGTTTAACCGAAGTTCGACAACACGAAGTTTTGTTGATCGATCAACTTCGTTTTTGTAAGATAAGATCGTAAAAAACGAAGTTTACGATTAACACGAGTTCTTTTGTTGATTCGATTCGTTTTGTAAGATAAAGATCGTAAAAACGGTAAACTCGGAGAATCAACTCGCGAGTTTGACAACCATGCATATATCACATGAATTAGGGGGCATGGGAAAAATGTCACGGAGATTTCCAACAGAACACACACATGACCTGGGGTTCAAACTTCAAACGACACGGCCGCGTTTGTGCGCTGGAATTCATTGCCAACAGTCAAATATACCGCGATATTTCCATATTCTCGCGAGATCCCTCCGCTGCTTGGGGTGACTCGGGTTCACACCTCTAATCTTAATCTCCATGATTAGCAACGCTAAACTCAATTATTGTTAAATGATCATAACATTTAGAAGCATCTCAATTAATGAGGCGCACACATAAAGTAGATTCCCCAGCGATCGTATCTTCACCGTCCAACAAGATCCGCGTATCTGCCGACCACACTATTTGTGCCCTTAAACAAAGTCTTAATAACTATTTTATTGGATTAAAAAAAACCAAATTGTTATTTGTTCATCCACCAATCGCAGCGAATTAAGACAGTGGGGTCCACCATTTTTTGTCCTTTTTAATGTAAAACTCTAAAGCCATTTCGCTTTTGATGTTCCAACTGATTAGTTTGAAGTTTAGTGAAATCAAGAGCTCTGATTAGAGAGAAAATTTTACTCTCCAGATGTGGAGGCAAAGGAAGGAGACTAATGGAATCCTGGCACAAAGGTTTTTAAATTAATTTTAGTATTATATAAATATTTTACATTTCTTATTCTTCAAAATTTATGTAAATTTTATACTATAGGCGTGTTCTTCAATTTCAGCCATTCTCATAATTAAAATTTTTATGTAAAATTTGTTCTATTCTATAATAATTTGTAATTCTGTCCCCACTCCCCACCGATTTTTTTAATAATTTGTGTAATTAATGAAATTTGTAATTACATTACAGGTTCCACCCCGCATTTTTATAATAGATGACCCAGTTAACCCCACATCCATAATGTATGTATGTATGTTTAAAGATAATTATATTATTTATTATTTATTATTATAATCATTGTGAAAGGTAAAGTACAAATTAATGAAGGACAATTATCTAGTCTTAAATATAAAAGTCTGTTATGTTTTTTAGATATTAAAAAAGTTATTTAAGTTAAGTTAAAATATTTATATTTATTATTTTTTCAAACTAATTTATATGATTTATGCACTGATATATAATTTATTCATTAACACTACTTAAGTAGTTAATTTAACTTTTTAAAGAGTCAACTGCTTTTATATTTGATATTAAGAATTTTAGGCAATATTGTTAAAAGATGCTTTCCGGTGGTCTTGTCGTTTTGACAGGTCTATGTCGGTTATGTTTATCCTAACATCTTGATAGAGGAAGAGCTATTATCATTTTAAAAAATAATACTACCTAGGTCACAATTATAAACATAGTTACTTTGTTTGAAGAGATTAAGGAAATTTAAATAGGTTCTTAATCATTTTATATGTTATGTATCTTTAGATTTTATATTAGTTTATTAGTCAAACTAATTCTTTGAAGAAAAAAATAAAAATAAAAATATTTCAAAAGTGATTTAATTAAACTTCCTTAATTTTCCAAAAAAGTATTTATGCCTTATAATTGGTGAATAGGAGGGAGTAAGATTTTTGTATTATTTTTATAAGACAACTTCATGTATGCCCAAACAACTCTTTCTTTTTCTAATTAATAAAAGAATATAACATATTAATTAATTCACATCCCTTTACTCTCTTCATCTTCTTCATGCTTCTGTGTGTTTCTACACACACAAACTTTGGCCACCAAGGTTTGAATGAAGGTTGGCTTGTCTCCATTTTCGTTTACACCAAATAAGGATTCTTAAAGATACTATATGACATTTATTATATTTCAGTCCATATCAATTAACACCAACTATTTTGATTATTTTTAGCACCGTATTAAAACACAACTTAGTCGGTCGATCCAGTCAAGAGTTTTGAATAAGTCGATCAGGTTAGATTTTATATTTTTTTTTCCTTTCTCTAATGAGCATAAAATAACATCATTTGAAGTTTAAACAAAAAAATAGTATTCATATTTGCGCTTCAATAACTATGTTTTATTTGATTATATGTGGTTTATATATGAATGTTCTATGTACTGAACGGATAATGTTTATTTATGTAAACATAATTTTAATTATGAGTATGACCCCCAGTTTAAATAAACCATTGGCTCTTAACTATTGCCTCGATCAATTTATTGAATAGTGTAATTTTGAGTAATTTGGTTTTTAGTAGGCATTAGACATGGTAAGCAAAAACTTGTGGTACACATTTAAAAATGGAAAAAAGAAAAGAAAAGTGAGCAAGTGGGTTGTGTGTGAAGTAGTGAATAGAAGGGTCCAGAATTCATGACAAATTGAAGTGATGATCATCAACAACTACTGGTCAATCGCTACCATGACAGCCACAAAACAGATTGCTTTCCAAGGTCACTATCCCCACAACCATTTATTGTTATTATTAATAAGAAATTAAAAGTAATTAAATATATTAATTTTTATTGGAGGTGATCTTGGAAGAATGAAAAGAGTTATGTTATAAAGCCTTGTAAAATGCTTAAATCAGTAACCCTTGTGGAGCGGTGAAGGCTGGCCAACGTCTGCAGTAGAGCCTCCATTCGAGGAGGAAGCAAAAGAAGAAGAGGAAGGGCTTATGGAGGAGGAGGGTGAAGATGACGAGGGTGAGTGGAAAGAGATCTCTGGCGTCTGACCATGATGAGGGAGAGAAAGACGAGGTTATGAATAGGTGCTGTTTAGAAAATTAATATGAACAAAATGAATATTTCGTTCCAAAGTATTTAACTTTAAGAGTACTGGTACTTGGTGTCAGACCAAACGAGGTTTTAAAAATGTGCTTTTAAATTTGTACTTTACATAACGGTTGTTTACTATGAAATGATGTTTTTATCTTTCATATTTTATTGTCAATTAACATAACTATTATATTTGTGTTTTTGCTGATGTAAGGTTGAAAGGAAAATCATTTATAAGTGTCACATGATGATTATTCCAAAGGAACCGTCACTTTAATCACTAAATAAATCATAGTTATTAACTACAACTGTTAATTTTGTGTTTTCACAAATTCCGCCTCGTAATATATGGCTATGCGCATAATTAACTATTACTTTTAAGCGTTATGTATTTTTACGTGATCTCCGCCTCAACATACATAGCGTTTATTAGTTGTAACCGTTAATATATTAGGCGTTATAAATGTCTAAATCAATAGTAGTGCAAGGAGTACATAATTATATATACACACACATAAGGAGGGTGACATGTTATGATCATTTGGCTGTTGAAACAATGTCAAAGGAAGAGGAAAAGGGTAGTTGAGGAATAATAAATAGATTGGGGATCCATCTCTGAAATTTGACTCAAGCAGTATTTTAATTCAAAGGAGGGAGGGAAAATCTTCTCTAAAAGATGTTAGTTAAGACAGTACCAGGCTATATTTGAAGCATCACTCAGTTCATTTATAAGTCAGGTTGTTCCAAATCTCACATACCAGGAGAAGCAAAGTATCTCAATGATTATGGAGCAAATTTTCAACTTTCCTCATTTATGAATAGGTACGCTTTTAAAACTTATTGTCAAATCTCTCATCTTTTTCTTTTTCCAACACGTAGCTAATCTCTCTCATCATCATTACATGGGCGAAAATCAACAATCTCATTTATTTGGTCAAACTGAACTTATAAAAAGGACCAAATTTTTTAGTCAAACTGGACTTATAAATAGAACCAGAGTGGTACACATTTAAAAATGGAAAAAAGAAAAGAAAAGTGAGCAAGTGGGTTGTGTGTGAAGTAGTGAATAGAAGGGTCCAGAATTCATGACAAATTGAAGTGATGATCATCAACAACTGGTCAATCGCTACCATGACAGCCACAAAACAGATTGCTTTCCAAGGTCACTATCCCCACAACCATTTATTGTTATTATTAATAAGAAATTAAAAGTAATTAAATATATTAATTTTTATTGGAGGTGATCTTGGAAGATAATTCCTTTTACCCCTTTAATGATATAAACTCCGAAACTTTTTTTTAATCCTTGTGAAGTACTCCTCTAGTCATTTTTTTGTAAGGAATTGTTTGTCTTTTTTTATAAGAACATGATAAGATTTTTTTTCTCATCTTTATTTCTCATTAATTATATATATTGCATTAATTAAAATTTTGTTGATACTCATATCTACTTTATTTTTCTCTTACTTGCTCTCTTATAAATAAGGGTATATTTTTTTTAAAAAAATATTTCAGATATACTTATAGTAGAATCTTGGAATTATTCTAAATCGAAAATATATGTGTCATCATACTAACATCTTTAAAATTCAAATCTTTTGCAATAAAAATGATGCCCCAGTCAACTTATACTATTGAAATCAAAGTTTTATGATTTTATTTTGGGTAAGGGGAAATTTTGCTCTAGAAATTTTAAAAGGAGTTAATTTTACTCTAAGTGTTATCTCAATTAATTTTGACTATTACTTGATCAAATATCTTAAGCTGACGGTTCACATGTCATCACGTCTTTTTTGGGTTAATATTAGCTTAAAACTTTACTCTCTCTTCCCTCCCCTCTCACTCCGTCCCCTCAAACCAAACAAACCATAAATGAAAGGTGGTGAGGTCAATCCTGCTATCTGCCCTTTAATTTAAAAAATTGTTATTGTCAAAGTAAACGGGAAGGAATTTGACGCTATGCCCTCACTGAAACAGAAAAAGACACAAAAAGGTACGAATGTGGTATTTATAGACATAGGTCCCACTTCCTAGATCGGTGAATGCAATTTTAATAATCTTCTATCAAGGACATTTTGATAATAATAATATTTTCATAGGAAGGTTCAAGAAGAAAACCCATTTATAAAATATGAGAAATGGAAGTGGTAGAGTCCCGAACATGCTTTAGAAATTAGGTACACCATCCTTTGTAAAAGCATCATTATTCACTGAACTGGCAGGTAACAAGAACTACCAACATCGTATCAAAAAAAAAAAAACCACCAACAACGACAAAAACAATAAAAAAATAATTATGGTCTAAGATGGAACATAAACTTCTACCACTTACCAACAAAGCGCCATATCGCCAAGCGGGTACAGTCTTCTCACTTTTAGGATAAAGCCTAACACCATTCGCGTAACCGCGCACTCGTTAGCAATTAACCTTAATACTCCTATAATACGATCCTTATTATAAGTAGCAATTAAAATGTTTATTTGGTCTTTTTTATAATGCACTTGACTTTTTATTTCCGATGAGCGATAATTATTTTTTTCAATGTCTGCCTCTAATTAATAAAGGTAGTAGGTGAGAGTAATAATTAATATAATATTAGAGTTTAGTGCAATTAGTAGGGGTAATATATGAAATTACTTAGATTCTAGGACAACTTTATTAACTTTAACTACTTTTATTGGTTTGTGAGAAAAGTTAGTTGGTGCTTTATAATAAGGACCAGATGAAGTATTTAAGATGCTTGAGGATTGAGTAAAAGTAATATGAAGTATGGACATATTTGGATCCTCAGAAATAAAAACTATAAAAGATGTGGTTGGGTTTTTTTTTTTTTTTTTTGAATAGAAAAGGCAAGCCGAAACTTGAGATACAAAGTCAAGACTAGACTAGTAATCTAGCTCCTACAACAGTTGGAAATAAAACTAGCATTGGCAAGACATCGGTTCCTCCCGATCATATCGAGGCACCCTCTAGGGATGTCGTGGACAAGAACTATCCCGGTCTAGCCATAACACAGTGGCCTTCCTTGACAACATAAAATCAAGCACATGAAATGTTGTTCCTTGAGGTATGGTGGAGTTCCACGCTCCAATCGTCTTGAACAAAAGATCCCTAGTCTCCCCAATAAAGGTCTCTCGGTGGATGATCCGGAACAGTCTCATAAGAAAGTATTAACGGCGATCAGGGAATCGAGTAAATCACAATGTTACGTAAGCCCATCTGTTGGCCGACTTGTGGCGAGTCGTGATGGATAAATTTCGCCTTCCAGGAACCGTGTGGAGACCAAAGGAATTTATGAAAGCCCATAAGCCATTCCCCCTGAGAATTCCGTAACACTCCTCCGCACGTCGCTTGGTGATGGTGTCGCACTGACCCGTCGACATCAATTCGAACCGCATCAATTTGAATTTACAATGGGCTCACTCTAATTGTTTTCTGGCTCTTTTATGGATTTTGTTGCTGGGGCCCAGAGTGTACATTGGGTTTTGTTGATGTGATAAACCCAACTAGTTAACTTGCGTATATTTTAAGGACTGGGTTCATGTTATATGTATCTCATTTAATCAGAATTATTAAATCAGATTTAGATAGTTCTGAAAATATTTCAATTTAATATGAACATAGCAGACAACTATAGGGTTAACTGACGTCGGTAAACCGGTCAAACATTAACCTGGTTTGGTTTTGCCTTTCTTTCCTTTTTTTAATCGATTTTTTTATATTATATAATTTCATATTAATAACCCTAAAATTTTCACTTCCTTATCAATTTTGGCTCAGGTTAGCTCTAGTTTGACTCCGGTCTGACTCTTGACCCAATACCCCGATCGGTTTAGTAACCGGTCCGATCTTAATAACCTTATAAATTATGCACACTTTAAAAACTAAATTAAAGACCCCATGCTTTGTAACAAGTCTGAGGTAAACCTCATTATTGATGGCTTATAACAATACAGCTTCTAATATTAGATTATATATCACAATATGACACCATGTCTTGTATGAGAAGATGAAATAAATATTTGCATTCGGACTCTAACTTAATAAAATGATTTTTTTTTTGCCCAAAGCTTAATAAAATGAATTGAATCCTTATATTTAGAAACAGAATGAACCCCTAACTAACTTCTACATTTATGATCGAATTGAGTAATAATAATATAATATATGTTAATTCAGTTGGTAAAGAGTTTAAAAATAAGTCAAAATCTATAAGATTGTGAGTTCAATTATTACTTCTAATACGAAGATCTTATTGGTGATCGGTTTACTTCTGTAAGCAATCTTTAAACCTAAAGACGTGTTTAATAAGTTATGAAACCAACTCACCTAAACTTAATGTGTTATTTAAAATAAAATAAAAAAAAGTGGCTAGTGGTGCACATATATCCAAGGTTGTCAAACTCACGAGTTTAAGAACATTATTGACAATGACGAATAGCTAATCGATAAACTCGTATGAGTTTCTTTTTTGTTATTAAATAGGTATTCTTAGTGTATAATTAAATAATTAAAATATAAAAATGACAACAATTTGATTTAAATATATTTTAAATCCAAATAATTGAAATTAAATCCATCAACATTTATCATATTTAATAAAAAAATCTATATAAAGCCATTTATCATGATCAAATCAAAAAGTTAGCGAGTTTAAGGGTAATGCGATTTTGTGTTTAGAAAGCTTAAAAAGCATGAATGGCTTCGGTGTATAAACTCGTGAGTTTAGCAGGAGTTCGATTAACACGAGTTCTTGTTATTTCGTTTTTGTAAGATAAGATCGTAAAAACGAGTTTAATTAACACGAGTTCTTTGTTATTTCACTCGTTTTTGTAAGATAGCGTCGTAAAAAGCAGATGCTCGGAGAATCAACTCGCGAGTTTGTAACTATGCATATATCACATGAATTAGGGGGCATGGGAAAAATGTCACGGAGATTTCCAACAGAACACACACATGACCTGGGGTTCAAACTTCAAACGACACGGCCGCGTTTGTGCGCTGGAATTCATTGCCAACAGTCAAATATACCGCGATATTTCCATATTCTCGCGAGATCCCTCCGCTGCTTGGGGTGACTCGGGTTCACACCTCTAATCTTAATCTCCATGATTAGCAACGCTAAACTCAATTATTGTTAAATGATCATAACATTTAGAAGCATCTCAATTAATGAGGCGCACACATAAAGTAGATTCCCCAGCGATCGTATCTTCACCGTCCAACAAGATCCGCGTATCTGCCGACCACACTATTTGTGCCCTTAAACAAAGTCTTAATAACTATTTTATTGGATTAAAAAAAACCAAATTGTTATTTGTTCATCCACCAATCGCAGCGAATTAAGACAGTGGGGTCCACCATTTTTTGTCCTTTTTAATGTAAAACTCTAAAGCCATTTCGCTTTTGATGTTCCAACTGATTAGTTTGAAGTTTAGTGAAATCAAGAGCTCTGATTAGAGAGAAAATTTTACTCTCCAGATGTGGAGGCAAAGGAAGGAGACTAATGGAATCCTGGCACAAAGGTTTTTAAATTAATTTTAGTATTATATAAATATTTTACATTTCTTATTCTTCAAAATTTATGTAAATTTTATACTATAGGCGTGTTCTTCAATTTCAGCCATTCTCATAATTAAAATTTTTATGTAAAATTTGTTCTATTCTATAATAATTTGTAATTCTGTCCCCACTCCCCCACCGATTTTTTTAATAATTTGTGTAATTAATGAAATTTGTAATTACATTACAGGTTCCACCCCGCATTTTTATAATAGATGACCCAGTTAACCCCACATCCATAATGTATGTATGTATGTTTAAAGATAATTATATTATTTATTATTTATTATTATAATCATTGTGAAAGGTAAAGTACAAATTAATGAAGGACAATTATCTAGTCTTAAATATAAAAGTCTGTTATGTTTTTTAGATATTAAAAAAGTTATTTAAGTTAAGTTAAAATATTTATATTTATTATTTTTTCAAACTAATTTATATGATTTATGCACTGATATATAATTTATTCATTAACACTACTTAAGTAGTTAATTTAACTTTTTAAAGAGTCAACTGCTTTTATATTTGATATTAAGAATTTTAGGCAATATTGTTAAAAGATGCTTTCCGGTGGTCTTGTCGTTTTGACAGGTCTATGTCGGTTATGTTTATCCTAACATCTTGATAGAGGAAGAGCTATTATCATTTTAAAAAATAATACTACCTCCCATTCAATTATAAGGCATAGTTACTTTGTTTGAAGAGATTAAGGAAATTTAAATAGGTTCTTAATCATTTTATATGTTATGTATCTTTAGATTTTATATTAGTTTATTAAACTAATTACTTTGAAGAAAAAAATAAAAATAAAAATACTCTAAAGTGATTTAATTAGGCTTTCCTTAATTTAAAGAAAAAGTCAACTATGTCTTATAATTAGGACCGGAAGGAGTAAGATTTTTGTATTATTTTTATAAGACAACTTCATGTATGCCCAAACAACTCTTTCTTTTTCTAATTAATAAAAGAATATAACATATTAATTAATTCACATCCCTTTACTCTCTTCATCTTCTTCATGCTTCTGTGTGTTTCTACACACACAAACTTTGGCCACCAAGGTTTGAATGAAGGTTGGCTTGTCTCCATTTTCGTTTACACACACAAACTTTATATTTTTTTTCCTTTCTCTAATGAGCATAAAACAACATCATTTGAAGTTTAAACAAAAAAATAGTATTCATATTTGCGCTTCAATAACTATGTTTTATTTGATTATATGTGGTTTATATATGAATGTTCTATGTACTGGATGGATAATGTTTATTTATGTAAACATAATTTTAATTATGAGTATGACCCCCAGTTTAAATAAACCATTGGCTCTTAACTATTGCCTCGATCAATTTATTGAATAGTGTAATTTTGAGTAATTTGGTTTTTAGTAGGCATGAGACATGGTAAGCAAAAACTTGTGGTACACATTTAAAAATGGAAAAAAAAAGAAAAGAAAAGTGAGCAAGTGGGTTGTGTGTGAAGTAGTGAATTTCGGGTCCAGAATTCATGACAAATTGAAGTGATGATCATCAACAACTGGTCAATCGCTACCATGACAGCCACAAAACAGATTGCTTTCCAAGGTCATTATCCCCACAAACATTTATTGTTATTATTACTACTATTTATACTATTATTATTAATAATAAGACATTTTCTTTTTTAAAAAAAAAAAAAAA
Source organism: Acacia melanoxylon (assembly GCA_019022615.1). Taxonomy (NCBI): domain Eukaryota; kingdom Viridiplantae; phylum Streptophyta; class Magnoliopsida; order Fabales; family Fabaceae; genus Acacia; species Acacia melanoxylon. The sequence continues at coordinate 4,123,562 of JAFJYJ010000037.1, forward strand.
AACCTTTACGATCCTAAATCACTTTCCAAAAAATTAATAATTTTTTTAAAAAACTAATGCTCTTATTAATTGACTTGTAAAGAGAGGTTATGTAAGTAAGAAATTAAAAGTAATTAAATATATTAATTTTTATTGGAGGTGATCTTGGAAGATAATTCCTTTTACCCTTTAATGATATAAACTCATAAACTTTTTTTAATCCTTGTGAAGTACTCCCTCTAGTCCTTTTTTGTAATTAAATATATTATATATATTACATTAATTAAAATTTTGTTGACACTCATATCTACTTTATTTTTCTCTTACTTGCTCTCTTATAAATAAGGGTATATTTTTTTAAAGAAAAAAATTATTTCAGATATACTTATAGTAGAACCTTGGAATTAGTCTAAATCGAAAATATATGTGTCACCATACTAACCTCTTTAAAATTCAAATCTTTTGCAAGAAAAATGATGCCCCAGTCAACTTATACTATTGAAATCAAAGTTTTATGATTTTATTTTGGGTAGGGGGAAATTTCGTATCAAAAGATTTTACTGATGGACAATTTTGCATTAGAAATTTTTAAAAGGGGTCAATTTTACTCCGACCGTTATTTCAGTTAATTTTTTAGTTAGTTGATCAAATATGATGGTGATGATCCACATAACATAACGTCATTTTTTGTTAAAATCTGAAATTTGTCACGAAAATTTTAAATCTAACTTTTTTAAAAAAATGAACTAGATGACAATATGAATTTTCAGGGTAAATTTACACCTTAATAAAAATTATGTGGATGACATGTGCACCGTCAGTTTAACATATCTGGTTAACTAACAATTAAAATTAAGTAGAATCACAACTTAAAAAAAATTGCCCCTTAACCCTTCAATTTTTTTTTTTTTTTAAAAAAAAACCATTCATGACAGAATATTTGTACATACTTTCAGAACTTGTTTGGCATGAGGGATGAGAGAAAAAGTGAGTGGAGGGAAAATATTTTAGAGATATATTTTTTAAAAAATGAGATAAATGTGATTAAAAGTTCTAATTAATTTTTCTTAATCTTTTATCTCACTTTTTCTTTTTATTAAAATTTTGCAGCCCCATTTCTCTATTTTTAAAATAAATCAACTCCCAAAATTTTCTCTCAGCCTCCTCTCTAAATCCCTCGTACCAAACAATAAGAGTACGTGCATTATTTTTAATTATGTTTTTGCGCCTGTAAAATTACAACCTAATGGTATATGAGAACTCACCTCTAAATGAAAGGTGGTGAGGTCAATCCTGCTATCTTCCCCTTAATTTTTTTTTAAAAATTGTTATTGTCAAAGTAAACGAGAAGGAATTTGACTCTATGCCCTCACTGAATCAGAAAAATATCAAAAAGGTACGAATGTGGTATTTATAGAGATAGGTCCCACTTTAGATCGGTTAATATTGCTTAAAACTTTTTAATAATCTTCTATCAAAAAATCAAAGGACATTTTGAAAGGTGGTGAGGTCAATCCTACTATCTGCCCTTTAATTTAAAAAATTGTTATTGTCAAAGTAAACGGGAAGGAATTTGACGCTATGCCCTCACTGAAACAGAAAAAGACACAAAAAGGTACGAATGTGGTATTTATAGAAATAGGTCCCACTTCCTAGATCGGTGAATGCAATTTTAATAATCTTCTATCAAGGACATTTTGATAATAATAATAATAATTTTCCAAGGAAGGTTCAAGAAGGGTCAAGAAGAAAACCCATTTATAAAATATGAGAAATGGGAGTGGTAGAGTCCCGAACATGCTTTGGAAATTAGGTACACCATCCTTTGTCAAAGCATCATTATTCACTGAACCGGCAGGTAACAAGAACTACTAACAATGACAAAAACAATAATAATTATGGTCTAAGATGGAACAGAAACTTCTACCTATAAATGTCACTAAACGTTAATTAACCTTAATATTTTTTTTGTGGTCATAAAATGTTTAGGTGGGGTAAATATCGCACCTACATTAAGATTAGGGTATCTTCCAAACTTAAAAAAGCTTACCAACGGCGCCTCACATTGACTTGGGTATCGAACCTTCTCACTTTTAAGGTGAAGGTCGACACCTTCGTTAACTGTGCTACTCCCGTTGGCAATTAGCGTTAATATATATATATATATATATATATATATATATATATATATATATATATATATATATATTTGATACATAAATTTTAGAAAATGGGTTGGGTTCACCCACGATCCCAAGCGTAAGCGAAATCTCCCTTCCTCTTGGAATTAAATACTAATGTTAGGCAAGACAAATCTGTCTATTACCCTCGGCGTTCTAAACACCTAGGAGTAGGATGTTTTCCCCAACGCCGCCATAACTCCAAGATCGAACCTCCTCGCTTTGGTGAGAGTGTCCAACCCTTTTAGTTAATGCAAAGAACGAGGGGTTAACGTTAAGGCTTGAGGATTGAGCAAAAGTAATATGGACATATTTGGATCCTGAGAAATAAAAACTATATAAAAGATGTGGTTGGGTTTGAATTTACAATGGGCTCACTCTAACTGTTTTCTGGCTCTTTTATGGATTTTGTTGCTGGGGCCCAGAGTGCACATTGGGTTTTGCTTGCGTATATTTTAAGGACTGGGTTTATGTTATATGTATCTCATTTAATCAGAATTATTAAATCAGATTTAGATAGTTTTGAAAATATTTCAATTTAATATGAACATAGCACACAACTATAAAATTATAGGGTTGTTAAACCAGGACCGGCCAGTTGGTTTGGTCCGGAAACTGACGAACTAGTCGGTAAACCGGTCCAGTCCATGGTTTTGCCTTTCTTTCCTTTTTTAATCGATTTATATATATATATTTTCGTATTAATAACCCCGAAATCTTTACTTCTCACCATAGGTTTTTAGCGAGTTAGCTCAGTTTGACTCAATTAACGACCACTTTAAATCAATATCCCGGTAGGTTTAGTGACCGGTCCGATCTTAATAACATTATAAATTAGGCACACTTTAAAAACTAAATTACAGACCCCATGCTTTGTAACCAGTCTGAGGTAAACCTCATTATTGATGGCTTATAACAATACAGCTTCTAATATTAGATTATATATCACAATATGACACCATGTCTTGATGAGAAGATGAAAGAGAAGGACAATACGCATGTTGGATTATTATAGATATGAGTGAAAAACCCAGCGAAAATGACTAAACCTCCAAAATGATCACAATTTTGAAATGGTTGTTTCACATATAACTAGCTTTAGTTTCCATTAACAATGACTCAATCCAAATGCTACATACAAAGTCTATAACTAGCTTTCAGCTGCAAATACCATTCAAACAGTATTATCAGGTCAAGTTCCTTAGATATTGCTACTACCTACTGACCCATGAGTCCAGGCACTGATCTCTGGACTTCCAGAACCTGACGTGCTCCCATGGTTCATCCGCTGTGAAGTTGGCATGCTAATGGGATTAAGTCGCTGAGTGCCCAGTGGAGGCAAATTATTATGCAGTGAGGGAACTAGAGGTAGAGATGAAACCACCTGATCAGCCAACCTAGGCATCGCTATTTTCGGCCCAAGCATTGCCATTGACCTAATATCCTGCTGCAGCACTGTATGCAATCGCTGGCTAGTCTCGGCCCAGGGTTCCCTTTGATTGTTGAACGTGTTTCTCATGTTAGTAGCATCTGTATTGGCAATTGAGAGCATGCTTGCATTTCTCAGAGTTGGCAATCCATGGATAAAACCCTGACCTTGGCTAGTGTTCAGTTTTGGGAGAGCCGCAAATCTGCCGTCTGAAAGTGCGCCAAAAAGCTGCTCATAATTCAAACCCAATATATGATAATTCTGGGGATAGCTAGAGGTGCTCAAACCGTTCAGCTGGTGCATCAGTCCCTCAGGAAATATAGGTCCGGAACCAGTGATGCCCATGATATGACTACAAGAGCTAGATTCTATGTTTCGGATGATCCTTCGGCCACCATTTAATGGTACTGTATCATGGCTGTTTGCCGCAGCGCCCAGATGAACTGTGGATTCTGTCATTGGAATAAGTTCCTGTTCATGCAAATGCTTCAGCAGCTGCATTTGATATTGCAACCATAAAAATTTATTTGCACTCTGTTGCCACAATTGCTGGATGGACCTCATTTGTTGTTGAAGATTGTCAATTTGAAGATTAAATGAACTGTTGTGGGTCAGCTGTGGTGATGAGAGACTGTTTCCACCTGCAGTGACGTTAACTCCAGTAAGAATGTTGGGCTGTGGTGATTGCATAGCAACATCAATTTGGAATGGCATCCTACTACGTGAATTTTGCAAGGGAGGTGAAGCCAACCCAGCAGTGCAAGTTGCAGGAGGTTCTACTGTTCTATATGTCAACATGGAATTACTGACGGTTGGCTGCTTTTTGATGCCTAATTCACCCTCTTCGTTACATGGTAAGGACCCAACTTGATCGCTAATTATGCGATACCCTTCACGGATCATCTATATCCAAGAAAAGCATTATATCAAGTATATATAGGAAAGAAGAGACAATGAAGAAAATTTTCATAGCAAACATCATATGCAACTCACCAATGAAGTGAACTGACAGGCAAACTGGTTCACAGAACGCAGCTGTATAAAGTGCAAACACAATCAGATTAATCAGATTCATAAAATATTTTGATTTTGGAGTACAGTAGTTGGAGACAATATCAATCCCAATGAGAAAATGCTACTAGACAGCCAAATCATGGGGAAGAAAAATGTTGCAAAATGAGCGGGAAAGCATATATAGATTTGAAACATGAACCACTAGCTTATGCATAATAGAATGACTAATTTAGCATTATGAATATAGCATCTATTGATTAAATTCAAAAAGAAAACCACATTTATCAGGAGAAAATAGAATGAGCATGACATCCATCTTCAAGGGTTAAAAGGTGGCAAGGTTAATCAGCGCAAAGATGCATTATTTTTTAGTCAATCAGTATAACTAGTCAACCCTTAGGCTGACAAGTCATTATTCTATCAGCTCAGTTTCTCTAATTGACATTTGAAAAATAATAACAACGAGCTACAAGCGTTTTGACTCACAGAACCAGAAAAAGTAGGCAAGAGAGATAAGGAAACAGAATGATCTCCATCATGTCCATAGCATACGCGCACTTCAACTGTTCCCATATCTAGGTTTTCCAACATGACCAGTTTAACCAGAGATGCATCATCAACCACCGGACAGTCACTTCCTGGGATAAGGGATTAAAAGCGATTTAGCCACACTCAAGGAGTTGACTTATTAAAAACTGATAAAATATGGATATCTTTACTTTGAATGACATGATATTCATGGGAAAATATCAACATCCGAGTCTTCCGTGAACTAGAAAAATTGGATGAAGAAATTTTATATCCCACAGAACCTTCTAATGTTCCACTGTCCTCAAAACTTGCAAGGTGAACACCAACCAGAGGAGGAATCTGGCAGAAGGATGGCTTCTTTTGAACAATGTGGTCCAATTTGAGCTTCCTGTTAATCAATTTATACCTGAATACAAATAAAAGTACTATCATGCCACAAAAAAAACATTCTAACATCTGTTTAACACTTCACATGAATGGATTGATGATTTCACCTTTCACACACTTTAAGAATTGTTAAGAATCTGTCAGGGGAATTTTTAACTTCAACTGATTGCTGTGGTGCACACAGGCTTTTCACAGTCAGGCTTTTTGCACCAGCCGGATTCCTGCTGCTCATGTTGATGACTGAATCAGCCATTTCAGCTTTCAAACCTCTAGAACGAGAGTTTTTATGTTCTGCTGTCACAGAAGCCTTCCTTTGCAAGGAATTGCTATTTCGAGTAGTTAACAGACTTCCATCTGCAGCTGTAGCCTGCAAATTCTGAGAAATTTTTCTCTTCGGAGCAGCATTTTCATTTTTCAAACATTTGTCATAAGACTGATCCATGTGATTGGAGGAGCGGATGGAAGTACTATTAACTGTCAATGGCTTCACTAATAACTGCTGTTTTGAATTATACAAATTAGATGGACCAATGCTACTATTCATGCAAACATCATCAGTATGGCAGCCACTTGTTTCAGCAGGCTCCTGTTTCACAGAGGGAGCTCTGATCTGATGGTTTTGAATTCCTTTAAGCATCATTGGGTCATCATGAGTTGATCGAGGGAAATTAAATTTTCTCTTTTTGCTTTCACATAAAATTTTGTCAACATTAAATTGCTTTTGCAGTCCATTGTCCACCCCCTGTTGTTCAGGACCTTGAGGTGCAATGCTGACTTGACTTCCTACAAGCTGGAGTTTCGGCAGGTCCAATGGTTCTTGTTTTGGTTTCTTGTAAGGGATACCTTTGGTAGATTGTTTGTTGCAAATGTTGTTCTCAAGAGGAACTATGGAATTTCTCATAGTCATACCATCATCAGCATTAGCAGGTGGTTGATTGGGCACATCAACAAAAGTAGGTGTCTTGGGAACCATTAAGGCATATGAGGGTGATGAGTAATCAAGAGCCGAATTTATTCCCTGTGGATTACAATAACAGCTGGAGACATTTTCCTGCATGCTAGAAGTGCTTTTTTCTTTTTCCAGAGGACCACATTGAGGTTTGTACTTTTTGGTACAACTAGCATGGTTTACAAGGTTGGGGTTTCTGATTGGCAAACCTTGCATTGGTTCATCACTTAGCTTTCTTTTCTTCCAACTCCATGCAATACCCAAATCAAGCTGCCATGCATGCTAAGAATTAATCAATATGGTAGTGAAAGATTATTCATGCCTTATAAATTTAGAGTTCAAGCTAAGACTTTATTTGGCAAGTGTTAAGATATAATTCACTCGAAGCTATATCCATTAACCTTGCAGGAAGAAAAGATCTTTCAAAAGTTACAAGAATAATATAACCATTAATACCTTCTTTCTTCGAGGTTTTTCAAAAAGTGTGCCCACTAAAGGTTCTGGGTTCAAATGAAGATCTGGTTGCAAAGCCTTGATGATGCATGACTCAATTTCCTGATAATATAACATGAAACTAACGTAGGGTTAAGGATATGCAATGCATAAGATGAAATGTGCAAAGCTTAAATTGATCAATTTATACCCTACCAGAAGATCTTTGTATGTCCAAGAGTCATTTGAGACTGACAAGATGTCCTTGACAACAGTTTCCATGCACAATTCCAGGGTCAACTTGTGCACAATTGGAACATTTGCAGTTGATAAAGTGTGACCCTCTTTATATGGAAAAATATGGCGATAATCTCGAATCTGCAAGATACTAACTTTACTTATTAACAGGGATAACAAGATTAACTTCAATGTTTGAACTCTTTAATCCCCTAAGATTATGAGATCACTCAAGAGGTAATTGAACATTTCTCAAAAGAGAAGTTAGATGACATTACACAAAGTGATAAACAAATCATTTCCACTAATGTATTTGTATGGCAATCAGAAATCAAATACCTGAAATTATAGTGAATCTGTGAAGTGCTAATTTCTATAAGTAATCTGTGCTTTGAAAATATACGGTGATATGCAAGTACTCTGTACTCCACATATGCAAAATGATATAGTATCTATAATTTTGTGTTTTACCTCACCTCACACATAAGGCTTCCATTGACATACTTGCAGGGAATATCGTCAAGCATATCTCCAGGTAACCAGCCATACTCAATTGCCTGATGTGTGAAAGAAACATGGAAGAGGAGGAAAAAGAAGAAATGGGGAAAAAATGGGATGTGAACATTATAAATGTAAAGCACTTTTTTTCAAACAAAAAAGTATAAATTTCATTTTTTATTTATTTGTTATCCTTTCAAATGTCAACTGTTGTGTGATTTAGTACTTCAAATGGTTAGAGGTTATGTTTATTTTAGCTGATACAGTGTAGTAGGAATTTCCCTAGATAAAATTTCATGTAAAATAATGTTTGCTTGGATAGAGAAAGAAATGTGATGAATTATATAAGCACAATATATGGAATAGGCCTCATAAGTATGAATATCAATTTACAGATACCTATAAATGGGCACTGGGTAAGTAGTTATTGTGGATTTATATATCTATGTTGGTGAACATTATTCATAATTACAAAGTTAAAGCATCATTTGGCTTAGAAGTAATCAGGAAAAAGAAAATAGGATCTATTTAACCATTTTGCTAAGAGGAAATATAGTATAGCATACGAGGATAAAATAAATATATATTCTGGTCAATCAAGTTCAAGGTAAATATATCTTTTGATGCTTACAGAGAAAAATGTTTCTGATGCCCTGTCATATGGAAGCAACTGCTTTGACACATCACTGGGGAACTGCAGGGACAGAAATCAACAATAAGGATTAAATTCCAGTAGTAGCAAGAATCAATATAAACGCCTAACATACAAAACTCTTCAAGTTTTAACTCTTTTGATACTGACCTCGTTACCTTTTCCAATGGAAAATCCATCTTTGAATAAATTCAGTGAGAAGGACACCTCAAGTTCTGCATTATAGCAAACCATGAAAATGAACGCTTTTGCAATAGATTGCTGTGCAATGTAAGTATTAACATTACCTTCTGAGGTTGAGTGCAATACATTCTTGTGCTTCTTATTTGAGTCATCAATAAATTCAGCTCCTATCTGAGATAAGTTTCCCCACATCAAAATGTCTGATCATGTACTCTCATATAAAGTAAGATTTATTGCAAACCCATGAATTATTTTTTGAGTATAATATTTTAAGATAATGATGCATTTAGTACAAGTATATTGATTCCCAATCTATGAAGCAGGGAACATGAAAAAGGAGATGAATCTATTGATGACACTTATCATGCACTGCATCAAGCAGGATGAGAAAAGAAATTCTAGAATAATAAGTCACAGATCTCTTAGCTTAAATTTTTCCTTGTAATGCTGACAGAAAGCTAAATTAAAACACATCAGATAGTTAGAATAACTTGGTATTTTGAGGCGTACAAAGATGACATGCCTTCACCAACAGAGTAGAATAGACATATTATTTTCTTTTAGGTAGGAAGTGTGAACTTCAATTTGAAAAGGTGAGAGAATGACTTTTAAAGGGAGCTCTTTAAAATTTCTGGAGATATTCGTAAATGCGCTGTCCTAAATGACTAGACAATGTTGTTGATAGGTTAAGCCATAGAGAACCCCGATATAAATGAATACAAGTTCAATATCCATAGTGTTGAGGGGTAGACATGTGGAACTTCTCTTTCCATATGTTTTAAGTAGGGTGACTGGTGACATATTTTCCTTGAAGAACCGAAACATGCACATTCATCAATATAAGCCACATGCAACTCAAACGGGCCAAGTAGAAAGAAAAATGATATATTGCTTCCTGCCCCTAAGATTTCAAAAATTATATATCCCTTTTCACTAATATCCCCATCCCTTTGACAATTTTAATCTCCAGTGCTTGGGGACCCAGCAATTATAATATCTTACATTTCTATTTAAACAAATTTAGTCTCCAGAGTTTCTAACTATTAACAACTATTATTTGGATGGAAAAAGATTCTGTCAAAAATTTCCCTGTTAGGATGATGAATTTCATGTTCATCTACAAAAGAAAGCCCCACATTCATTCTTATGTAAATTAATCAGAAAATTAAAGAGAATAAAACAATATAAATGATTAAAAAGACAGCAATAAAATAATGAAAAAAGTGGGGCCGACAAATTGGTAAAGAAATTGTTGAGGGACCTGACCATTTTTCCTCCAAACAATGGGGGACCAAAATAGCCAAAACCCCGCACCTTCCGATTAAGTCTCATCAACGAAGACTTAATGGGCCATACACCCAAAAGAACCGCACAGTGATTCTCTTTTTCTTGTTTTTTTTTTAATCTAAAACGCTCGACTTTTCAAGAATATCAGGCAAAAGTTGCCGCTTGCAACCAGCATCGTTGAAATAAATTTAATATTTGAGAAGATACTACAAGAAGGTAAACAATCATTCCAGAGACTGGCCAATATTAAAACTATGTTACAGCATGTGATTTTTTTATTAATTAACTAAAGAAGAATGAAGTCGTGAACTCTCATGGCGCCATTGTCGAAGAGCATGATCAGGCGAAAACATCAAGCCCAAGCCCCACCCTCTGAGGCCCTCGGATTGCATCTAATCAACCGTTTCACCTCTCAAACTAATATTCACTGTTCACACAACCACGCTCACACTCATCACTCAAAAGCAAAAGCCACATGACAAAGAGTCCAGAGCTACTGAAATGCCATTCAAACTTCAAAAATCACAAAAACAAAAACAAAATGCGAACCGAAATACGAAATAATCAAACAATTAAACATGCCTCGACGATCCTGGGCTGAGAATCATTTGCGGAAGGAGGTTCTTCGGCTTTGTCGTCTATTGGAAGCAGCTTAGGCTTGTACCTGGTGCCCACTCTTGCGACCTCGAAAGACACACCCATGGGTGTAGTGTTGGAGCCGAATCGGAGAGCGAAGAAGAGAAATGGGTGGTGAGAGGTGGAAATTGGAGGGAGGGGAAGAAAAGAGGCACAGCCTCCAAGGCTTCCTTACAGAGAGTGTAGTGTGAAGTGGTGATTTGCGAGGGAGGGAAACGAGGGTGGCGTTGTTCCTGTTTTATATTGCCAACTCTGCCATGAAGGCCAACACGTAGAAAGAGGCGTGACTCATTTCTCTCTCTCGCTCCCCTTCTCTCTCTTAGTTTCTCTCTCTCGCTCACCTCAACCGTAGATTTTCTGAAGAGATTTTACTACTGGTCAAACCATCTCCATACAAATCGTTAAAAATCAAATATCTAATTAGATACTTAAAAATAAATCTAAAGTATTTTTGAACAATTTATTAATTTTTGTGTGTGTATCATTCTATACCGCACATCAAAGGAAGATTTATTTTTGGGTTAAGAGGTACTTTTATTCGGAAGTTTTTATTGAGAGGTAATTTTGTTCTAGAAGTTTTTTTATGGTCAATTTTGTCCTAGAAGTGTAAAAGAGTAATTTTCCATGACCGTTAACCTAATTAATTTTGATCATTAGTTGACCAAATTGTATCATTCTATACCGCACATCAAAGGAAGATTTATTTTTGGGTTAAGAGGTAATTTTATTCGGAAGTTTTTATTGAGAGGTAATTTTGTTCTAGAAGTTTTTTTATGGTCAATTTTGCCCTAGAAGTGTAAAAGAGTAATTTTCCATGACCGTTAACCTAATTAATTTTGATCATTAGTTGACCAAATATGTTAAGCTGACAATCGCGTGTTATCCACGTTATTTTTGTTCGGTGCAAATTTTTGCCAAAAATTTTAAATCTAACTTTGGAAAAAATCAAAGTAGATAACACATAGACTTTTATGGCAAATTTTCACCTTTGAAAAAAATGACGTGAATGACATATGAATTGTCATCTCAACATATTTGGTCAGATAATGGTCAAAATTAATTGGGATAACAGTCAAGGCAAAATCGCTTACTTTTTTACACTTTCGAATCAAAATTGACCCTAAAAAACTTCAGGAACAATATTACCCTCAATTAAAACTTAAAAAAAATAGACCCATAACCCTTTATTTTGTTGAGCGAAGGAAGATTTATTTTGTTTGAGAACTACCTCACTTCAACTAGAGGACTTATTCAGGTCCAAACTAGTTCGGACTTCTTAGAAATGGCAAGTTTATTCGGGTGGGTTTAAGGTTGTCAAATTCATAAGTTTAAGTAAACTCGTGACAATGACGTGAACTCGTATCGTAAGAGTTTACTTTTATAATTAAATAGATATTAATAGTGTATAATTAAATAATTAAAATATAAAAAATGAAAAATAATAATAATTTAAATATATTTTAAATCTAAATAATTGAAATTAAATATATCAATATTCATAATTTATTATATTTAACAAAGAAATTTTTATATAAAGCCATTAAGTATAACAAAATCGAAAAAAGTTAACACGAGTTTAAAAGTTAGTTTACACATTTTTATAAGTTAGAAACATAAAAATGATAAATTTAGTATATAAACTCGTAAGTTTTAAGTTCCGAGTATTACCAAATGACTCGATTTAGTAAGATGGAAACGTAAAAACGGTAAATTTGGAGAGTTAACTCGTGAGTTTAACAACAATAGGTGGGTTGAGACTCTCAATAATTTTTTTAAAAAAATAAGAATGATCAAATCCTTTAAATTAAAAAGATTGTACATCATGATTCTGTACAATTAAAGACACTGCGATGAATTTTTTCCACCCTAATGAAATGCTTTGATGAAGAGAAATTTAGAAGGGAGGATATATCAGTATGCAAAATGTTTGAGATGCGGATGTTTTGAAGCCATCCTTTGGCAAAAATTGTTTCTCGATAGAAATCACCTGAAGAAACTTGTTCGATGAATGTATCCATTAAAGGGAAGCTCTCAAACAATTCAAAATAAGGAATACTTGTCCATGAGATTTCTTCCATAAAATTGATTCTATGAATAACCAAATTCCTCTTTATCCATATTGTTGTCAAACTTATGAGTTGACTCTCCGAGTTTATCGTCTTACGTTTCTAGCTTCCCCAATCGAATTGATCACAAGAACTCTTGATTTGTAGTAAATTTGGTTAAACTCACGAGTTTATAGGCCATCGAAGCTTTACGTTTAACTTACAAAACTTTGTTAACTCACATTTAAACTCGTGTTAACTTTTTTATTTAATTATGTTCAACGGCTTTATATATAAGTTTTACATAAATTTCTTTATTAAATATGGTAAATTTTGAATGTTGATGGGTTTGATTTCAATTATTTGGATTTAAAATATTTTAAAATCAAATCATTGTCATTTTTTTATATATATTTTAACTATTTATTATATTTGTTAATACCTATTTAATAGTGAAAATAAACTCTTACGAGTTTAGGATTCGAGTTCACGATACGAGTTTACATCACTGTCATGAGTTTATTTAAACTCACGAATTTGACAACCTTATTCATCCAGATAACAGAAAGTAATTTGAAAACTTTATTCAGCGTTAAATTCTATCCATCTTCATATAAATTTTTCAATATAGATTCTAGGCATCTTTTCTAAAAAAATCTCATAGCTAGCACGTCAAATTTAAAATTCTTAATTTTTTTAATCAAAATTGTGCGTATTTTAAATGATTTTATGGTTTTTTAGATTTTTAAATATTTAATTTACTCTAAATATTTCAAATCTCGACCATCTTTTTTTAAATACCACCCGATAAGTTAAACAAGTAGGACAGCTCATTCTTGCTTGTATAAATTCTATACCATTCAAACCAAAACAATTAAGTACACAAATTTTAAAGGTAAGAATTTAAATCTTAAATCTTAAATCTAAATCCAAATTCATCTATTCAACACACCATCAAGGACTAGTGTCCTGTTGGGAAAAAATGGTGACTAATGTTCATTTTGAGCTACTTAGTTAAATAAGGGTAAAATGGATACAAATAAACCATAGCCTAGAGTTCAAATTCCTTTAATGTAATAAAAAAGATAACGGGTTAAATACCATTTTTGTCACGGAGCTACTTAGTTTACAAAAGGAAGTAAATATGCTCCAGAAGTTTTTTTTAGGAGCAAATTTACCCTGAAAGTTTACAAATGGAGCAACGATCCAACGATCAAGATCAACCGATCGGTAAGATCGTTATGTTTGTAAACTTCCGGGGCAAAAATGATACTAAAAAAACTTCCGGGTGCTGAGTGCCCCCTTATCAATACTTCCATAACAAAATTGGTATTTAACCCAAAAGATAAATGTTTTGATTTTCAAAATTCAATATTTTTTTTCAGAATTTATGAATTTGTGGAAATATTTTTTTTTAGCATGAATTAATTTACCTTTTATTAAAATGCACTCTCTTTTTTTATTACATTATTAACATGAACTCTGCTTTTATGACATTTAAATTACTTGTAATAACAATCTGAGCTTCATAAACTTGACAACGCACGCCTGAAGTTTTAGATTTGAAGGTAAACAAACTCTATTATTATTTATGTATTTATTTATAATTTAAATTTATCAATAATTTGATTTATCTTATGTAAATACTTTAATCAGATGAGACTGAAATATAATATTGTAAACTTGCTGGCAAAAAAGAAAAGAAAAGAAAGAAATATAATATTGTAAGTGATTTGGTTTAGGTGGGGCACAGGGACCCATGGGGACAATGGTACTAGCATCAAGGAAATGCATGGTTACACACTTACACATAAGCATGTGTTGTTTTACTATTAATTTATTCTTTAGTAACTTTTTTTATTAATGAGTACAAATTTATATTTATTACTTTTATATTATATAATTTTAATTTATTAATTTTATATTATATATGTGTATGCATGCATATATAAATTAGCCTATCATTCTTTGTGCATTCACTGCATTGCTAATCATTCTAAGCTTAATGATGTGTGTGTATTCCACTTTATTTGAGAAAATTATTGAAGAAATAAGGGAGATTACGTCACAAAACAATGCAATAGTATAATGTTTGGTTGGTATATAGGAGCATATAAAAAAATTATTATAAAAAAGAAAATGAGAAATGCATCTATCACGTTTTTTTTTCTAAGTGCATGGTATATTTATTTTCTTTTTCTGAAAAACACTTTGAGTACATATAGGAGTATCATTTTATGATTTCAACTCTTAAGTCTTAACCAATAATTAATGTGATTATAGCCTGACCGGTTTGGTAAAGGTAAGATTTGAGGAGGAAAAGGACTTTAGAGAAGGGAAAGGAAGGGTAGATAAGATTTTAAGGGATGAGGGAAAATGATTTGAAGAAAAATAAGTTGTTTGGTAGAAAGAAAATGAAGAAGTGACAATTCTGAAAGAATCATGAAATACTTTTTTTTACCCTTAAAAGTAATTAATTTAAAATGAAAAGGAAAAATGTAATTTTTTTTTTCATAATTCGAATTTGATACGAATTTACTTGCACTGAATTTGAATTGTATGATGAAGCATTTATTCTCTCCGATGATGAAATCCACCAGAGAAGAAAATAACTTCCTTTAGTTCAACTCTGATCACCCCCTCCAATTTCTCATGCTCAAATGATGAGGAAGAAGAACTGTGATATTCGGCAACGTGCAGATGATGAAGGGAAAAATTTGTCCAAATCATTAAGGGAACTTGAAATCCTACCAATTTTGAATGTTTCACATCTTATTATCTTTAAAAGAAGATTGATGCTCGTGAGAAATTGAGTTTTCAAGAAGATTCATTAAAGATTGGACGTAATTTACCAATCTTCCCTTTCTCCTATCGCGTACCAAATGAATTCTTAGTTGTCAGAAATAGTACTTTACCCACCAACTATAGTATTGTTTGTCATTGGTTAATTGGCCTTGCATTGAAGTGGCATTAATTTTTTGTTTTAAGCACAACCATTTTCACATTTCACAAAGCCATTTGCAGCTGCATTTATATCTTAATTTAAAGCACTCAACTCAATTTGATTGCAGCCACAGTTTAACAGTAAAGGCTTGGTTGGTTTTCAATTCTTATTCTTTTTTTTCTTTTTTACAACGTGCTCTAAGGTTTGTAAGGAAACAGCTTTCCAATCCAAGTCTTCATCGAGAGAGTGCTGCATGCAAATTACTTAATGTGGTTTAAGGTTTATTTTCATTAAATTAATTGGGATTTATAACTTATGTGGTTTCTAAAATATATTTTTATATTAAAAATAACAATATTGTGACTCATTCATGTATTAACAAAATATCAAAAATCATTAATTCAAATGTATGGTTTGAGATTTCTAAATTAAAATATTGTAAGAAGATATTTGACGGATTAGTTTTTTAAGAAAATCAATCAGCGTCTTGGCTGTACTAATTTTGTGTAGGTTGGCTTGGTGGGTCTGCTTATTTCTTGCCCTTCAAGTTTAGTTTGTTTTCCTTATTGTTTCTGGTTTTTATTGTGGGTTAAGGTGCATTTTTACCGATGAACTATTGGTCGGGCGACCGTCAACACAATTAACTACTAAGTGGACTAAAAATACCAAAAAAGTTTTACTCGGAGCGTCAAGACAACGATTGTTAGACAAAAGTTAACGTCCAGTTATCTAAGGTGCAGATTGGCCAACTAACTTTTTACTCGGGAAGCGCTAAGACAAAATTCTAAATTTTACTAAATTTAATAAGTTTTTTCTCAATTGTCATTATTTAAAACTACTTGTATTATCTATGGATAAAAATAACTTATTCTTCAATTTTTTCAAAATTATAATTTGTTAAAATAAACAAAATTTTTAATTAAAAATATAATTATATGATTTAAATAAAAATCAAAGTGTTTTATAGTTTATTATATATGTTAAACAAAAAAAATATATGATTTATTTTTATTTTAGAAGAAATTTATGTAATTTAAAAAATTCATTTAATGTTAATCAAATTTTCGTAGGTTAAGTTGCTCCTTAACTCATTAAAATTACTCTTTAACCTATTATTAAATCGTCCTTCATCAAGCCTCTTAAGTTTTTTTTTTTTTTTTTTTTTTTGTCAACAAGTCACAAATAATCAATAGATCATTTAATTAACAAATATATCATCAAGTTCGGATTTATATTATTAAGTATCAATATTGATATCCATTAAAAAAAATAATTATATATATATATATATATATATATATATATATATTGTTTAACATATAAATTAAACTATAAAACACCTTGAGTTTTATTTAAATCATATAATTAAATTTTTTAATTAAAAATTTTGTTTATTTTAGCAAATTATAATTTTGAAAAAAATTGAAGAATAAGTCATTTTTGTCCATAGATAATACAAGTAGTTTTAAATAATGACAATTGAGAAAAAACTTATTAAATTTAGAATTTTGTGGCAGGCGCTCCTGGAGTAAAAGTTCGTTGGCCAATCTGCACCTTAGATAACGGACGTTAACTTTTGTCTAACGGCGTTGTGCTGGACGCTCCTGAGTAAAACTTTTTTTGGTATTTTTAGTCCACTTAATAGTTAATTGTGTTGGACGCTCCTGGACCAATAGTTCATTGGTAAAAATACACCTTAACCCTTTTATTGTTTGTGTTGGAGATTGTGCCCTCAGCTTGTAACACCCCAAATTTCGTAGCATAAATCGTGTCGGTGACACGTGGTTTTATAAAAATTTATCGAGTTTTGAGGTGCTTTCTGACTTTAGCGTTTTTGCGGAAACGGAGAGCATGTACTAAAAATTTGAACAGGGTATAACACCGAGTAAGCGATATGAAATACTCGACATATGATGATGCTCGACGTATCCGATATATATTACAAAATCTCCCGAAGGAATTTTTCATGTGATACAAAGAATACAAAACTTTATAATTACAATTCTTACATGTAACTACACCTCTTTAACCAAGCCTTGAGTAGACTTGGGGCGTAGAACCTAACTCGTTAAATCATCTCATTTGGCCGGTGGGTAGGTCTAGTGGGAGTCTCACCGTGCTAGGGTGACCGATTGACCGAACCACGTAGACGACCCTTCTAGTTTAAGCACCAAATGATATGAAGTAACTTTATTAGATTCTGCCATAAGGTAGGTTACGTTGAACTTCTTCCCGCATTTGCTATGACCGGTGCCTTCTCACGCTCCGTCTATCGACGTCTTTCTATGGCTCCATCCACTAGTGCCTCCTCCGGTTCATGACCCTTTCTGTCTATTCATTCGATCGAGGTCCAAAGCCCAATGGACCTCGGTGTAAGCGGTTAACCTCACGCTTATGTAAACAATATATGTATGACGGTATTCATGACATTTTCACAATAATCACTACAAAAGCCCATAATGATGTAGGAAACACATAATCATGTATGTAAGGCAATAACAATACACATGCCCCCTCGCAGTATGTTTGTTATCCCATCTACGCACTATTCACCGGTGCCACGATGTACAGTCGTGTCCTCAGCGCTAGGAAAACTCTCAACGGCGTTAACAATACCATAACCCGTATATTCATGATTTCATCAATTTCAAATGAGACAGAGTCTCAATACAGGAACACAGCAATCATATAAATAAGCATACAATAAGCATCAGAGTTAGTATTACAGTATGCGAACGTACCTTCCTTCCATGTGAATAGTAATTTACTATTCACGTATACGGTACTATTCACGTATACGGTACTATTCACGAAAAAGTAATACGCCCGTCCATCAAATCTGCTTCCGGAATCCTCGGATATCCTATAAGGATGATATTTATCAATATCTAGCAGCATAACAGGCATTTTAGATACAAATTACCATTTTGTCCCGACCCTAATCGGCGGAATTTCGCGAGCTTCGCTACTATGACCCTATCTCTCCGGAATTTTGACATATCTCTTCTCCCAGTATATTCTTGAAATAAATACCATATATACCCCTAAACATGATATCTAGACTATACGGGGAAATTTAAAGATAATTCTAGCATTCCTACTATATCCACCGAAAGAATTACCGAAACTAAAGACTAGGGACCGAAGAACTTACCCGACCTCCGCTAGATTTTCTCCGGACTCCTCCTTCTCTCTAACATCTCTCTAGAACATGGTTTTGGTGTGAGAAATGAGAAGAAGTGAAGCCTCTATTTATAGGGTGGAAAATGGGTCCTTAAGTGTAATTTTCTCCTTTGGGTCCTTTTACGTAATTTTCCCCGAGCCAATTTTTCAACAATTCCGTGACTCTTCACGTGAAGAAAGCGAGAAATAATTTCTGTGGGTCCCATACCTTTATGTGATTGTCTTCCGATAAAGTTCTACTTTAACGAAATTCATTTCCAATTACTAAACCAATCACTAACACTTTTAAATTTTGATTATACTTTTTGGATGGTAGTAAAATCGGGATTTATGGTCTAATTAGACTTCCCTAGTTGGACTAAACTTATTCCTCGAGTGTTAGCAAAAATAACCTTCATTTGGTCTTATTTTTTAGGTTAAATTATGTGGGTTCCGGATACGTCCTTATATTTTCTCCAGGATTTCCACATCTTCACAACTATTCCATATAGCGTTCTTGAATAAAGTGGGAGAAAGAATATTATATTATTATCCAAATAGTAAATTACTATTGAGTGGGTCCATTGCATTTTTTCAAACTTCACGTGAATGTACGTCGGCGAGGGAAATAATTTGACGTGGGTCCCACATGAATAGTGATTACGTATTTTTGAATAGTAAATACTATTCATGGGTCCAAAAATTCTGATTCCAAAAATTCCTAAAATTAAAGATAACATACTTCCTAAGTTTGTGGTCAATATTTGCTGTCATATTAGATTTATCATAATATTTTTAGGCCATTTTCTACCTTATAATATTCATTTTTCTTGGATTTTAACTCTTTCTCTTTTCAAATTCTTACAGTAATTCCCTTAGAAAATAAGGTATTTAAAACTTATTATGTGAGGTCCCACATTCACCTATCTTCAATAGGTATTATTTACTAAAATGTGATATTTATCATAAGGATGATTTTAGGGTATTACATTTCTCCCCCTGTTAATTAGAATTTCGTCCTCGAAATTTACTTTATACCAACTAGAGTTCTATAATTTAATACTAGTAATTTTTCCCAAATTACTTCGTTCAAAGACAAACCCTCTCTATACTAACTAGGATACTTTTATCCCTGAGTTACTTCTTTTGAACACGAGAATTTGTTTTGGTTTGACTACATATAGATATTGTCATGTTGTATTTCAGTACCTTTCATTCTATAATATGATCACCGTCAAGATGATATTTCTCCAACGAAAAATGCGAGAAGATCTTGTGTAGATTCGAGAAATTAGCTTTGTCGGGGTATTTATGGTTTTTCGGAAATTTTGCTTTAATGAGAACAAAGTCCTCGCAGTATGCAAGTAGCCTTTGACTTTGAATTTTTTATACGAGCTACTAAAAGCGACTTCGAGAGAGTATCTATACGATGTTTATCTTCTATGGATGATAATCACTCTTACCTTACAATTTTATAGGAACTTTATCTAGCGATGCCATCCACTCTTTGAGTTTCTTCTAACTCAAAAGGTATTTCGAGTATTTGTCACTCTATCTTTAGATTAGTTTACCTTGAGAGGCATTTAACAGACGAGAGATGTAAGTCATCACTTATTTGTCCCGTCATAAAGCAAGACATATCCCGATTCATACCTAATGGTACCACGACAGACTCATCTACTTGGATCCGGGATAACCAACTCTTGGTGCTGTGACCAATTTCTTTCTCAGTCTATGTAAGCCCGTCTCACAGTCTTTGTTCCATATAATGATTAAATTTTTATTCGTGAGTTTTGTCAATGGTAAAGCAAATTACAAGAAAATTCGATATGAATCTGCGGTACCATCCCGCTAGATCCAGAGACTAAACATCTTTATAACTATCTCTGGCTCTTTCTAGTCCAGAACTGCTTCCATAATGTAATCAAGTACAATATCAAATCATAGGATTCATCGATCCTTTTTCTCCATGCTCGTTTACACAGGCTTTTTGCCTAACTCATTCAACCCTCGACTTACAACATATTTGGCCTTCCGCCTCGATTTATTATATTATAGCACCGGAGACTCTAGCCCTCTACTTAATAAATCATCATAAGTTTTTTTTTTTCTGTGACAAGGAATACTTTTCCCGACTTTAAGACTCTAGACAACGTTTAGAATACATTATGCTTATCCGTATTTCACATATTGTCAAACACATTCATTTTCATGGTTCAGGGTCACTGCCCTGTACTTACTCGCTGTTATCGCCTCGAGCCTCTGCTTGTCTACCTCATCTGAGTCTTTACATACAAGTTCTCATATTACCCATGCTTACTTAAGCACTATTCGACAACGTCTATCGACTCAATTAGTTCGGTGCTCTAGACCTTTCTATAGTTCCGTCCCTTTATCAAAATTTCAATTACTTTGCTTCAATATTTAACACCATAGTATTTGACAAGCATGTCATCACTATTCAAAAACTTTGTGTCAAATTTTAAACTCTTCATACTTTGAAAAATATTTCATGACTTTAGTTTCTTACACAATCGCACCATTTTGAAAAGTATTAGTGCTATCACACTTTAAAATTTAATTTGTCAAAACAACTTCGTGAAAGTTTCTAGAAATTTCTTACTTCTTTGTATTTTATCCTTTTATCTAGTAGTAGTACTTTCATACTACCCATAGTAGTAGTGTTTCCATACTTTATCATTTTAATGTTATTGAAACAATTTTGTGAAAACGCATTCACTGACAACATGACTTCAAAATGCATTTACTAACAGAAATTATCTTTTGAGTAAATAACTTATTCATAAAACTTTAACAATTTATCACATATGCTATTACTTCAACTATGTGATGCTTGCGTGTATTCATATTCTTTCGGTGTGAAATTTTATTTTCTTTAGAAGATTCCTTCAAAAACTTTTAACATAGGACAATAATTTTTAATTATGTGCAGAATATCTGGTCTAACTCAACAAGTTGTTTAACAACTTATTTTCGTCCTCCCAGTATTACACTGATTTTAACATAAAATAGTTGTTAACTCCACTTAACCTCTAAGTTTTTATAACACTGTTTTACAATAACCACATTATCACTTGTGGTCTAACCCTTTGTTGAAAATATTTCTTTTCATCACTTCAAGTTGTAAACTCATAAGTTTGACAAATTCTAGCAGGTGTATTGACAAGTTTAATTTAACTTTCATTTTTACTAGGGAACCAGGCAACTAATCTTAGAAGATCACGATATTCATTCGGACCTCTGTCCTCGCCTATTCAAGCTATCTCGTAGAATGTTTTTATTCTACCGAATGTTCGACAATTTGGGACATTATTTATTTTTCTTTGTTTTCTGAGACTTCTTGGGACACTTTCCGGTATTTATTTGTCTAACAAGCGTGGCCTCTTTCGCCAACCCATAAACAACTTTGTCTTACAAGACTTTTAGGGCTTCCAACTATATTATCTACGACACGAGGACATACCGGTCCCAAAGGTCTTACATTCACTATATATTTGAGAAATATAACTTACTAACTTGAACCTAGTCAATTACGTATAGCTTCAATCGCAATTTGTTGAATCTATCGATTCATATCTATCGTGCTCGTTTGACCTCATACTCTACCCAATCTACTTGATTGGAGTTAGGTTATTTTGGAACTAGTGTTGTCGACCATCGTCGTAAGTCATTTATGGTAGGATTTGAAATCTACGGGTTTGTGTATTCGTTTCGATGTGTGCTTTTCTCTCTTTAGAAACTCGGTTATACGGAACCATCGATATGGAACCTTTGCTTTTAATTTCCTACTTTGTTTCAATAGCGAACTCTACGTCGCCCTTTTTATTTGTATCCCATTGAGATCTTCTAAAAGTATCTCAAGGAGCCTTGTTCACCATTCGTTGAATGTTTTACTTGGATTCTATTTCACAATACATACTACATAGTACTGGAGCGTTTATTGTTGGTTTTTCTCTAAGAAACTTATTAAATACGGAACTCGTTATGTTGTACTTACCTTGAGCTTGATACACTTTGGTAGCTCTACTTTATGGTTTGTTGTGATGGTGGCTTTTATTTTACGGTTTGACGTCACGGTGGCTTCGCCCTACGGTGCTTCACTCGCGCCGCTCACAACCTCTTCGATTGGCGGCTATCCGGTCGAGAATCCTCCATGAGCAGCCCTTTCGATCAAACTCCCCGTAAGTAGCCTTCCCAGATCAAACATTCCATAAGTAGTACTATCATCGGTTTGTTGTCTACGAATTATGAGAATTTAAGTTTTATTGGGTTCTTTATCTTTTAAGGATTTGAAATCTATTATCTTTAATTCCGTTTATTCAATACGGAACATTTCGTTTCATGGACTTTTAGTTTAGCTCCAGGTGATTTTCCTAACTTGATTCCCTCTATAGGTTATTTTAAAGAATATTTTAGACATTGCTTTTACTCGGATTATCGGTCTCACCTTGAAACCATAACTCGTGTTTTTTTTTTTTTTTTTTTCGGGGTTCGTTTCTAACCATTTTATGATTACGCTAAGGATTTAACTTCCGGTTATTGAAGCTCAAGCCAATCTCACTCACACTTCCTCTGGATTCTTAGGGTGATATTATGTTTAGGAGTAGGAAGATATATTGACTATACGTTGCGGGTGAGGTACAACACATCAATTTGAGGTATCGAGTTCAAAATTGTATACCATCTCGGGATGATATACCTTCGAGGGTCTATGTCATAAATGTGTACGGGGATTGATTAGAGTGATTCTTCGACTCAAAATGGTACATCGACTTAGGTTGATATATTGACTCAGAATGGTACATGGTTCTTAGGGTGGTATATTTGTTCGTTGAAGCATCTTGATACGGGATGATACTCAGGTTTTAAGTCATCTACAGACGCAACATGTTCATTTAGGAAAAATAGACCGACTCAAAGTTATATTCGGGAGTGGGCATTTTGAACTTAAGATTGTATCCATGTCTAACCAAATTTACGAATATTCAGGCTATGTGCCTCTCCCTAGAATAGTCTACATAAGGTGATTTTCTCTGCTCATAATGTTCGTCATACTTTGACTTAAGCATTTTTCTGTTTTGCTTAGATTTAGGTGTCATCATCACTTTATCTGTTCCTATGGTATATTAAAGGATTACTCTATTTCATACTTTACGGTATTCAGACCTCTAAACTCATCACTCTACCTTACCAGGATTTCTCTCCTGAGGTTACTTTTATTCTAAGTATGCTTAACTTTACAGCGTCAGTTTAGATCTGATGCACTCTAACGACACAATTTCCACTTTGTGCTGACAACTCTCACAGGTTATTTTATTAGTTTTGGGTACTAATGTCGGTATACGTACCACTATACACTGATAACTCTCATACAAGGGGTACTAGTTCGGCTTAATTGCCTCCCTAGAAAAATACCAGGGACCTTCCCTTTTCTACCCCTATTTCTATGTAATGTGATTACCACTTTGTTAAGGATTTTGGTAAAAGACTTTCATTCTCGGAGCCACTCTCCGTTTGTATGTACAGTGTTTCGCCTCAACTAGGCAGAGATCTTTCCCTTAAGATAACTTAGTAGATTATTGTTCCTCTAAGGAAATTTAAGTAATAAGTTATTACCCATACCAGGAAGACTCTTAACCGAGAAGTCATTTGTGTTTTACGAGACAAACCTAAACAATAGGTTCGTCGATGGGAAGACTTAGGTAGTTTTATCTTCTAAATTGAACTATCACTTTAGTTTCGGGAATTCCAGTCAGACTCCGATTTTCCATATCAGCAGTCTTAGAGTTTTAAAAAAACTCTAACCTTTACCTTAGGGTATTTGTTTTATTGTTTCACAATATCAGTATTATATCAGTACTCTTGTCCTTGTTGTTTATACATTGCTCTCGAGACTAGTTGTGAAGCTAGCTCTGATACCAAAATGTAACACCCCAAATTTTGTAGCAAAAAGCGTGTCGATGACACGTGGTTTTATAAAAATTTATCAAAGTTTGAGGTGCTACAGCTTTAGCGTTTTGCGGAAACGGAGAGCATGTACTAAAAATTTGAACAACGGGTATAACACCGAGTAAGCGATATGAAATACTCGAGACATATGATGATGCACGACGATATCGATATATATTACAAAATCTCCCGAAGGAATTTTTCATGTGATACGATAATACAAAACTTTATAATTACAATTCTTACATGTAACTACACCCTCTTTAACCAAGCCTTGAGTAGACTTGGGGCGTAGAACCTAACTCAGTTAAATCATCCCATTTGGCCAGGCTGGGTAGGTCTAGTGGGAGTCTCACCGTGCTAGGGTGACTGATTGACTGAACCACGTAGACGACCCTTCTAGTTTAAGCACCAAATGATATGAAGTAACTTTATTAGATTCTTGCCATAAGGTAGGTTGTTGAACTTCTTCCCGCATTTTGCTATGACCAGGTGCCTTCTCGCGGCTCCGTCTATCGACGTCTTTCTATGGCTCCATCCACTAGTGCCTCCTCGGTTCATGACCCTTTCGTCTATTCATTCGGGGACCGAGGTCCAAAGCCCATGGACCTCGGGTAACGGTTAACCTACGCTTATGTAAACAATATATGTATGATGTGATGTATTCATGACATTTTCACAATAATCACTACAAAAGCCCATAACGAGATGTAGGAAACACATAATCATGTATGTAAGGCAATAACAATACATGACCCCTCGCAAGTATGTTTGTTATCCGTCCGCACTATTCACCCGGTGCCACGATGTACGTCGTGTCCTCGGCGCTAGGAAAACTCTCAACGGCGTTAACAATACCATAACCCGTATATTCATGATTTCATCAATTTCAAATGAGACGAGTCTCAATACAGGAACACAGCAATCATATAAATAAGCATACAATAAGCATCAGAGTTAGTATTACAGTATGCGAACGTACCTTCCTTCCATGTGAATAGTAATTTACTATTCACGTATACGGTACTATTCACGTAAAAGTAATACGCCCGTCCATCAAATCTGCTTCCGGAATCCTCGGATATCCTATAAGGATGATATTTATCAATATCTAGCAGCATAACAGGCATTTTAGATACAAATTACCTTTTTGTCCCGACCCCCTAATCGGCGGAATTTCGCAGCTTCGCTTACTACTATGACCTATCTCTCCGGAATTTTGACATATCTCTTCTCCCAGTATATTCTTGAAATAAATACCATATATACCCCTAAACATGATATCTAGACTATCCGGGGAAATTTAAAGATAATTCTAGCATTCCTACTATATCCACCGAAAGAATTACCGAAACTAAAGACTAGGGACCGAAGAACTTACAGGACCTCTGCTAGATTTTCTCCGGACTCCTCCTTCTCTCTAACATCTCTCTAGCACATGGTTTTGGTGTGAGAAATGAGAAGAAGTGAAGCCTCTATTTATAGGGTGGAAAATGGGTCCTTAAGTGTAATTTTCTCCTTTGGGTCCTTTTACGTAATTTTCCCCGAGCCAATTTTTCAACAATTCCGTGACTCTTCACGTGAAGAAAGCGAAATAATTTTTGTGGGTCCCATACCTTTATGTGGTCGATAAAGTTCTACTTTAACGAAATTCATTTCCAATTACTAAACCAATCACTAACACTTTTAAATTTTGATTATACTTTTTGGATGGTAGTAAAATACCTGGGATTTATGGTCTAATTAGACTTCCTA
The DNA here is from genome assembly GCA_019022615.1 of Acacia melanoxylon. Taxonomy (NCBI): domain Eukaryota; kingdom Viridiplantae; phylum Streptophyta; class Magnoliopsida; order Fabales; family Fabaceae; genus Acacia; species Acacia melanoxylon. The sequence continues at coordinate 4,149,832 of JAFJYJ010000037.1, forward strand.
GTTGGACTAAACTTATTCCTCGGTGTTAGCAAAAATAACCTTCATTTGGTCTTATTTTTAGGTTAAATTATGTGGGTTCAGATACGTCTTATATTTTCTCCAAGGATTTCCACATCTTCACAACTATTCCATATAGCGTTCTTGAATGAAGTGGGAGAAAGAATATTATATTATTATCCAAATAGTAAATTACTATTGAGTGGGTCCGTGGCATTTTTTCAAACTTCACGTGAATGTCGTACGGCGGAGGGAAATAATTTGACGTGGGTCCCCATGAATAGTGATTACGTATTTTTGAATAGTAAATACTATTCATGGGTCCAAAAATTCTGATTCCAAAAATTCCTAAAATTAAAGATAACATACTTCCTAAGTTTGTGGTCAATATTTCTTTGTCATATTAGATTTATCATAATATTTTTAGCCATTTTCTACCTTATAATATTCATTTTTCCGGATTTTAACTCTTTCTCTTTTCAAATTCTTAAAGTAATTCCCTTAGAAAATAAGGTATTTAAAACTTATTATGTGAGGTCCCACATTCACCTATCTTCAATAGGTATTATTTACTAAAATGTGATATTTATCATAAGGATGATTTTTAGGGTATTACACAGCTCATCAATTGGATGTAAACGTTATACCACTCTGGTCTTATTTATAAGTTTATTTTGATTAAATTCTCACATATCAAGGAGAGGTAAGTATCTCAATGATTATGGAGCAAATTTTTAACTTACCCTCATTTATGAATGACTACCTTTTAAAATTTATCGTCAAATCTCTATCATCTTTTTCTTTTTCTAACATGGCTAGCTAATCTCTCTCATCCTCATTAATATGGATAAAATTGTCACAATCTCATTTTATTTGGTCAAAATGGACTTATAAATATGACCAATTTTGTTGGTCAAAGTGGACTTATAAATAGGATCAAAGTGGTATTTAATTTAATAAAAAATTTAGGAAAAATATCACTCAGGTCCCAAAGAAGAGAAAAAATATAAAAAAAGCCTCAACCTCAAATCCCCTATCAATTATGGAATTTCAATATCAAAAAAGTCATGTTGTCAAAATAGCTTATCATGTTGTTAAAATAGTTTTTCTTGTTGTTCAAATTTTCCTATGAGAAAAAATTATTGTCAAAATTGCTTTTCATGTTGTCAAAATAGCTTTTCTTGTTGTAAAAAAATTTTCGGGTTTCTAAAATTCTACACGCGGAAGTAAAAATTTGAAAAAAAAAATGTAACAACAGGGAAAACTATTTTAACAATATAAATAGTCATTTTGACAACAATTTTTTCATAGGAAAGTTTTGATAACAAAAAAAGTTATTTTTACAACATGAAAAGTTATTTTGACAACGGGACTTTTTGATATTTTTTTTCTCCCTAATTAATATCAAAAAAGTTCTTAGGAATTTTTTTGATAGGAGATTTGAGGTTGAGACTTTTTTTATATCTTTTTTTTGGGACCTAAATGATATTTTCCCAAAAATTTATTAAATGTTTGTTTATTATATTGTTTTACATGTTTTCTTTATAATAAGGTTTAATAAATAAACAAAGAATTATTCTAAATATTTACGGTCTTATTGTGGGAATACTGATACATCAAGACTAGGTGGTAGAATAGAAAGTTAGATCGTAATGAGAACTTTTCATGAAAAAATTATAGAAAAATTAAAACATAGTTCTTTCATTATGCAAATATTCTTCGGCCATTTAAAAGAATTACAATTTAAAAAAACAATGTACATATATTCAGAGAACATATAAAAAATAGGAAAAAAATTAGGCGGCATATAAATCACTCAGTATTCACACTTGGACGAAAATACCCTCTCTTCCCCTCTATTAAGAAAAATTTGTATTGAAGTCACAAGCTAAATAAAATAGATTTATTAAAATCTCTAATTTACAGGTAAATCAAATCTCGTAAGATATTTAGGTAATATAGTCCAATTGTGAAAAGACTCAATTACTCTTATATATAATGGTACTATAAAATATTAGAATGGACGAAGAAATCTTTATGTGACTGTGTAGAAGAGTTTTATCATCTAATCTAAAATATTAACTACATAAATAATTTAAATGGTCTAATTAATTTTTATTGGTCAAATGAAGTTTATTTTTTACAAAAAATTTGATTTTATATTTTATGACAATGGAAAAATAGCTATTAATTTTTTATTATATATCTATTATTATTAGAATAATTAATAATTTAGTCAATAAAATATATTTCATTAAATTTACTCCTGAATTAAAAATTATAACCTCTTTAGTGGTCCTCCGATTTTTTCTTATAAAAAAATTAAAACATAGTTCTTTCATTATGCAAATATTCTTCGGCCATTTAAAAGAATTACAATTTAAAAAAACAATGTACATATATTCAGAGAACTCTATTGAATTTGTTAAAGGATTGAAAGGCAAATGGGGCGATGAGGGATATGGAGGGTTCAAATCGCCCTTAAGTAAATTTGGAGGAGTAAGGCCACTCCATTTTCATTTAAAATCTATTTCTCATTATTTGCCTCAAAGACGTTCTTCATCGTCTTCGTGGCGACGCTCGTTCTTTATCGTCTTTCGTGTGAGTGAATCCTTTAAGAAAAATCTGGTTTGATTTTCGAAATTTTAATCATTTGGGATGTGATGTTGTTGAAATTTGGACTCCATTGTTGAAAGGTAAAAGAAGGAGAGATAAATAAAAAGGTGAATAGTAAAACGAGTTCAGGAGGCTCAAAAATCCAGTAATGAATAGTAAATGTGTTTGAGGAAGAATGTGAACAGTAAATGTGGACTTTTAACAAAATTCGTAATGAGATTAACAAGTTCAGTAATGACTTAACTTTCAACGACTATTTTCATATAAACCGTCGTTGAAAGTTAATACAAAATAAAAAAGAGTTACAACGACTATTTTTAAGAAAACAGTTATTGAAAGTACTTTTAACGATTGTTCTTGAAAAAAGAGGCATAAATTGATGTTAATTTTTTGTTCAAGAAGATAATATTTAATTTTAAAAATTGGTGTTTCTGAAAAGAAAAAAACAAGAGACAAAATGAAACAGTATTATACTCTGCTAGCCACAAGGTTCGCTCCCGTTTTTGCGTGGCCTTTTTTCCATGGCATCTCAGAATCTCAGATTACCCAAATGTGAAAAGCATCCATACAAAGATTTTAATTTTTTATATTATTATTATAGGTAATTGATTCTTTTCCCAATTAGATTATATCAAGTAAATATTTTATGGGACTTGTCTGTAAATTAGAGATTTTAAAAGATATTTATGTCAAATTTTTATAACCTATTGGCAATCAGATTAATATAATTAAGCATATAATATATGTATGAAAAAGAGAGGACTATTTATTTAGAAAAGAAAAATATTTTTATGGAATTTTAAGATATTGAAACAGGTTTATTTTTTTGTGATGTGAAAAGGGGTTTTTTAGTTTTTCTATATTTTAAAGGAGCTGTTCTATTTTTCCCTTTTCTTTCTTATCACAATTCACAATTAAAAAAAATGTTTTATTTCATTAAAAACATTTTCAAAGGTGATCACTAAATACTAGAAAAATCAAATAAACAATTTTTAATATTAAGTACTTGTTTTGAGAAAATATAAATAAGTGATAAAATTTCGTATAAGAAAATCGTATATAATTTTAAATATTCAAAACTAATAAAAAGAACTTATAAACCTTTTTTAAGAGCTTTATTGTTTGTTTGCTGACGTTGTAAGAAAGTCTCTAATTCACATTTCTTTGTCTTTTTAGGAGTGAATTTACATTTTAGGCAGTTAAACTTGAGCGTTGAGAGCTGAAAAAGATTGAAATTAACTATCGTCTTCTGTTCTTATATTATCTTCTCCCCCTCCACTGTTTATTTTAGCGTTCAGATTAAAATTTGAGCTATTTAAATTTAATGTTTTATAAGAATATTAATGAAATTATTAAATAAATAAATAAATTTTAAAAATGCTAAATTATAATTAGGGTAATTTAAATCTATAATAAAAAATTAAGAAACTATTTTTAAAAAACATTAAATCTTACACAAATTTTAATGTAAAGGGTAAGATAATCACTTGAAAGGATGAGAATGGTAAAAGGAGAGTAAAATGATCGAAAAATGGAAGAAAGTCAAAACTGAAGAAAGGACAAAACGGTCATTTTCATTCTAAAGCATTGTTTGTTGTTTGGTATTGCCGCATGGTTGTTGTCTCGTGACAACTCTATTCTTCGTCAGCGGAGAGCCCGAGAAACCAAACAAACCCAAAGCTTCGTATAAGTCTCACACACTCGCTTCGCCTCTGTCTCCTTCCTCTACGCTATGGCTTACGCCACTTTCACTAACCTCAACCCTCTCTCCTCTCAGTGGATCGGCCAGCCCTCATCCTTCTCTTCCCGCCCGGGATCCTCCATTCGCTTGGCTGCTCGTCGCGTCTCCGTCCCGATCCGCGCCTCCTACACGGACGAACTCATCCAGACCGCCGTTGGTTCCCTCTTCACCCTTCCTCTACTTCTTTTGCTTTTGGATTGTTGAATTAAGCTTCGCGATTTTTGTGATATTTTTATGCTTGTTGTTGTTGTTGATGATCTTGCTCACGTTGTTTCGGGGACTGTTCTTTCGCTCATGTTCTGATCAAATTTTGTCGATGAATTCAACGTGTTCGGATCAGCTTTTAAGATGTTTTTCGTTGCCTCTTCAATTTAAGAAGAGAAAGATTGGTGTCTTATAGATCTTTTGTTTATTTATTTTTTTCCCTGCATTTTAAATTGAAACTGGTGTTTTATACTGGTTCTTGTTCACGTATTCTCATTTTGGGCGTGTAACTGTTTGCTATGTGTTCTTTTGACTAGTTGGATGTTTAATCATGCCAACTCAATGTTGTTGGAGAGACTGAGAGTTTGTCTCCGACGCTAGGGGTGGACCCACTTGATTTAAATCTTCGGCTAACCTCAGTGACCAGTTTTGATTTTGTTCAACAACATATTAATTATATGCTTAGCATGTTATTATATTGGATCGGGGTAGTGTGTGATAGATGCTGCTTATGCTTTTGTGTAAAACTAGGTTTTAGTCTAGCTACTAGAACCGCAATTGCAAAGCTTGACCAATGATCATGACTTTGTTTTCTTTCTTGATTGTATAGAAATCTATTGCATCACCTGGCCGTGGAATCCTGGCTATTGATGAATCAAATGCAACTTGTGGTAAGAGGTTAGCATCTATTGGATTGGACAATACTGAAACCAATCGCCAAGCCTACAGACAACTTTTGTTGACCACTCCTGGCCTTGGTGAATACATTTCTGGCGCCATTCTATTTGAAGAGACCCTTTACCAGTCAACTATAGATGGAAAGAAATTTGTGGATTGTCTGCGTGAGGAGAATATTGTACCTGGCATCAAGGTTGACAAGGTATGGTATTTACATTCACCTGGAGTAGTTATTTGATTCTAATGTCTACAATGTGAACTTTACTTCGGTTGATACTCTTTTGGTAATCATATTTTTGTCTTGTGCATTTCAGGGTTTGGTCCCACTACCAGGGTCTAACAATGAATCTTGGTGCCAAGGTTTAGATGGATTGGCTTCAAGATCTGCTGAATACTATAAGCAAGGTGCTCGATTTGCGAAGTGGTAAGTCATTCACTACTATTTTTAAAATATTAAACATTCTTAATTTTCGGTTATGTTTATGAAATTTTACTGGAGGTAGTCCTACCAAATTTGAGTTCACATGATGGTTTCTTTTGGTGCATACAGGCGAACAGTTGTTAGCATTCCAAGCGGTCCTTCTGCATTAGCTGTTAAAGAAGCTGCATGGGGACTTGCACGATATGCTTCCATCTCTCAGGTATTTATTCACATAAGAACCAGTTTTGGTTGGTATTAACTTTTTCTTGATTTGCATCTGCATTTTCTTTGCTCATCTATTTGTATCCAGTCTCTCTATTGGGAGGTTGTTTCAATTGAAGGGGCTGAATTGAAGGCCATTTGTGAGCTTGTTTTTAACTATGTCACTATGCAATGAAAAGGACGAGATTTCATCTCAAGCACAAGTTCTTTCATCATTGTGTTGTTTCAGAATTGCTCTATTCATTGTGATGGAAGTTATTGTTTTTCATACATGTTGCTTAGAGATGGCCCTGAATGTATGAAACTTTTAATTTCTAAGATTTTGGAGTTTCTTTCATTCTTTATACTTCTAAATTAAATTTTATGGTTTGATGCTCGAAGTTGGTATATGCACCATTCTTCTTTATTGTTTTTCCCTAGCCGCAGAGTGCCTTTTACCCTATTGTATCACCTTATTTGGATGTTCTGTAATTCAATATGATATAGCCAGTGATGACCATATATCATATTATTGTTGTCAATTTGTTTGATGTCTTTTTTGTTTACTTGTATGAATCATATGAATGACGTGTTTTATTGTCAATGCAGGACAATGGTCTTGTTCCAATTGTAGAGCCTGAAATCCTTCTTGATGGGGACCACCCAATTGAAAGGACATTGGAAGTAGCAGAGAAGGTTTGGGCAGAAGTATTCTTCTACTTGGCTGAAAACAATGTTGTGTTTGAGGGGATATTGCTCAAACCCAGCATGGTGACACCTGGAGCTGAACACAAGGACAGGGCTTCCCCGGAAACCATTGCTAAATATACCCTCACAATGCTCAAAAGAAGAGTTCCACCTGCTGTTCCAGGAATCATGGTATGGCTTTTAAACCTTCTCTTGTCTTTTGGAAAGAAAAGACAAAATCAAAATGTTATCTTCTTTCTTCATAAAACTCTTCATAGGGTTACAAAAATTCAGAGTCCAAAGAAAAGACAAAATCAAAATGTTTTCTTCCTTCCACATAAAACTCTTCGTAGGGTTACAAAAATTCAGAGTCCAAAGGATCAATCACTTGTTACAAATGTTTGCATTCTATTCTTGGTTCTAGCTAGCTTTAATGGTTATAAGTTTAGGGATATCTATTGTGGCAAGCACAGTATGATGATACTAGCTTCAGAGTCAGGATTCTCCCCATTTTTGGCCGGAAAATCACTTCAATCTGAATAGTCTACATTTCTTCTTTCATCAAGGATAAAGAAATTCTCTGAAGATGTGGATTTCTCATACCAATAGTCGGAATTTACGTTGAATGATTGTCAATTTTTTGTCGTTAGAGTAGATAAGTTTAAGATTTGAAATAGATAATACTTTAACGAAACCATGTGAATATGTTTTGATTTTCTTTTCAGTTTTTGTCTGGTGGGCAATCTGAAGCGGAGGCAACACTAAATCTCAACGCAATGAACCAAAGTCCCAACCCATGGCATGTTTCCTTCTCATATGCACGTGCTCTTCAGAACTCGGTGCTTAAGACATGGCAAGGGCAACCGGAGAAGGTAGAAGCTGCACAGAAGGCTCTTTTGGTGCGTGCAAAAGCAAATTCCCTTGCTCAACTTGGAAGATACTCTGCTGAGGGTGAAAACGAGGAAGCCAAGAAGGGAATGTTTGTGAAGGGTTATACCTACTAAAAGTTGAGGCGTTCTATGCCTTTCAGCTATGTGCTTGCAGTCAATATTGATGAGACTTGATTTTATTGTATTATTATTTTTCTTCTTCCTTCTAGCTATTGAGTTTGAATAAAGCCGACAAGAAAGAAAGGTTTTGGCATTGTCAAGGTTGGGGATTAGTGAAACCCACAAGGTACAAGGAAAACATGCGAAAGAAAATGTGTATTAGTTTGTTTTTGTTTTTGTTTTTTTGCTCAAGGTTTGTTTTTCTTTTTCAAGCTACATAACTTGTAGTTTTTGCTTTCAGCTCTTGAATAGCGTTGGTGGATTGCATATTGGCAAATTTAGGGCATATTTGATTTTATATTAGAAATTATCAAAATCACATTTTGGTGGAAGCAGTCTTTTTGTGTAAACCTTCTAACTTCTTTGCTTATAACGTTCTAGGCTCTAAGTGCCTATTTCTTTTAGCTTTTTAGAAGTACTTTTATAATTTAAGAAGTAAGTATATTAGAAAAGTTTTCCATCGACTTATAGAAAAGGATCTCTGAGATCAAGATTTGACAGTTTTCCAAACCGCCACAAGTTCAACTCCTATATGCTTTTTTTAGTGAATGGCATAATTGAGGAATATACTATTTTTTTTTTTTTCTTTTTGGCAAGCGGGAATATGCTCTTCATCTAACACAAATTCTTTTTCCTTTTTCTGGTCAAATTGTGGCACAAATTCATACACACATGAACTTAACCTCCCTCCCTCAATTCACCTGAACTTCACTTCTCTTGAAACATAGACAAAGAGGGATGAGATGAGGTGTATTCATATGGGACTCACGTAGTAACGTGACTCATACTTCTCTCCAAATACGAAGATACTTTTTTTTTTAGACACTACTACTGCCCTAATTATAAAATAACATTTAGGAGTTGATTTTTATCCTAATTATAGAATAACATTCTAATTTTTATTTTTATCTATTAATAATTTCTTCAATAAAAAACCTCTATTAATACTTATATTCTATAAATAATAATTGCAATCAATAATTTAATTTTTTAATAAAATAATTTTAAGCAATTTTTTGTCATATTTTCCCCATGCACCCCTATTAATACTATCTCCACAATAATTAATTTAATAACACACTAATATTCTATCAAGTGAGAGATTTTACTTTTTTAAAAAAAATAAAATAATTTTAAGATTTTTTTTTTTGCTATAAAAGATGGCATAAAGCCTACATTATAAAGAGAAAATTACACCAGGGAAATTAATCCCAAACACTTCGATCTACCCAACTTCTCAAAAAAATTGGGCACTCATCGAGAATACTAGAATTAGCAATCTCTTGTTTAGCTAAGGCGTCCGATGAATTCTATTATCTTTATCTAGGGATAGAAACTACAACAACCTACCAATTTAAGAGCAGTAGATCTCTAGCTTTCAAGATTAAACTACTACAAGTAGAACAATCATTATCTAAAAGCAAATTAACCACTGAGCATGCATCAGATTCCAGAATAATCTTCTTATAACCTAGATCCCAAGCCAATTGCAATCCTTCCACACTGGCACCTAGCAACTTGGAGAAACCCACAACCCGAGTTGCCCATACTACGCATTAGAAGTAGCCAAGGAACTCGCCCCATCTACATTAAGTTTCGGCCCCGAAAGGGTCTCTTCCATCCCAACAAACAACCCGCACCATACTGATGCAGAGTAAAACTAGGCCAAAGCATAGAAATTTTAATAAAATAATTTTAAGCCAAAAAACAAAATATTTTTCATATTTTCCCCATTCACCCCTATTAATACCATCTCCACAATAATTAATTTAATAACACACTAATATTCTATCAAGTGAGAGATTAGGCTTCTACTTTTTTAAAAAAAAATAAAATAATTTTAAGATTTCTTTAAACAGCTCACTTGTCAATCAATTAATCCTGACAATCACATGAAAAAGCTTTTTTCTAATGAATAATAAGAACAGCTCACTTGACCGCAGCTGTAGACTTTCCTTCCTTTCCAGACAATGAGACAATTCAGCACTCTATTCAATAATTTAATCATCAATTTTTTTTTATTTAACCAAAATCTTAATAACTCAAATATTTTAGCTGATAAAAATGAATATTTTAACATTAAGAAAGGATTGTAGCTCTATTGGCTGGAGTACGTTTTTGTGGAAAATGGGGGAATAGCTCCTCATGTCATTTAAAATTTATTTAAGGGCATTTTAGGAAAATGAGTAAAATTGACTAATTTAACTCCTCTATTTAATCTCTCCAAAATATGTTAAATATGTCTTATAATTAGGACCTGAGTAGTATTTTTTTTATCGTATAAAAATCAAAACATGTAACTTTTTTTTTATGATTTTAGCTTTTTTTCTCAAAATAATTTTAATGTTAATACTAAGTAATAATTATATTTTCTACCTTTTACTTAAAAACATAAAAGACGTTCATAAAATAATTCATTTTGTATGGGTGAGCCTCAAAACAACGAACTTGGCTATGATTCTTTACTCTTACTGTTTTCTTATTCTTATTTTTCTTTCCACTACTCATCTCAATCTTTTGATTGAAATTTAAGTGATTTAGATTTAATGTTCTATAAAAATATTTTTTAAAAATTATTTCTATTGCAGTTTTAAATAATCATAATTAAAATTTATCAGTTTTGAATTTATTTATTTTTTAATGATTTGAAATTTTATTAATATTTTTGAAATATTAAATCTGAACAACTCAAAATTAGATTTAAAAGTTGAGTTGCGTAGAGGGAAAGAGGAGAAGAAAAAAATGGTAAAAGAAAATGACCATAGCCAAGTTCAAAAAAGAAATAATGTTATTGTCATATGATTTACAGGTTTTGTTTTGGATTCAAATTCTAGAAATAACGTCCCTCCTCATGAACATAAAACTGCGTATATCTAACCTTCCTCAAACCTCACCTGGTTAGAATTTTGTACACTGGATCCCCTTAACATATAAAAAATGTAAATAAACCATACTTTTCACAAATTGTGACAATGTAAATTATTTCTTAGATTACACGAAATATATGGGATCATTGTTCGTTTGGAGAAATTTCAAATGATCCTGATTCATGTAAACATCTCACAAATGAGACTCCCTCCATTAACTCTCACTGGTTAGACTCAAGACACCCCATATGAAAATTAATTTATATATCTATATCTGCATGTAACACATATTTTTAACAAACTATACTATTTATAAGTCTTAAATAATGCAACTCATTTTTTTAGACCTAGCATACACAGGACTTACATCAGTTTGGTTAAAAGTAAAACTTTCAGGAAAAAACAGTAAGCTACTCAGAACTCAGAACCCATTGTTTTGGGCCTTTCATTCAACTGAGAGAGGTCCTGTTATTTATTGGGCCTAAATCATTTCGTCCTCCATTTTATATTTTGCATTCTTCACTTATAAATAATACGAGTAATCTTACCAACAAAGGTTGTTTTTTGGGTTGGGTTGAATGGGAAAATTCCTTTTAATTAATGGTATTTCTTTTGGATAAAAAAAAAATTACGAGTAATTTTACCAGAGGTTGGGTTGAACGAAAAAGATGAGTCCCTCGCAACGTAGCAAACTAAGGTTGGAATCTCCGTTGGAAAAGATGCCTACATTTAGTATTCGACAGTGTCTCAAATATGATTGCTTCCAAAAGAAGGATACTTATGCTTAGGGAAGAAAAAGAAAAAAAGTCATTTTACTTGTCATTTTTTTAAAAAAATAATGTAATTTTCATATTTTTTAGAAAAAAATTCATTCTGCATATTTCATAGGAGAGAGAAGGTGCCAAAAACATTTATTTTGCATGGTCTGATACCTGTTCACCTTAAAAATGTCTTAAATTTAAATATTACAATGGAGAAAATTGTTTTTGGAAGATATTACAACACAACTTGATTTGAATTGTTCCAAGACACAATGTGGCTTTCAGTAAGGATTGATATATATCAGAATATCAAAGGCAAAAAAACACAAGAAAAAGCAAAACAATACATGTCATAGTTTAAAACCCACACGGCCCAAAGTGTCATGACCAATAAACAAAAAAGTAAAACAAGAATTCTATAATATTGTGAGAAGCATATCCTCTTTTTTTTTTTCTCATCAACCTATTAAGACCGTTAATTGAAGAGATGAGAGAAAAATAAAAGTAATATTATAATCTTTCGGATCGATTAGACGCACATGATTTAGAGATTATGAGGGATGATGAGTGACCACTTTCCATTGTGAAATTTACTATTTAATTCATGTTTCAAGGTCAACCGAACTAGTATAATATATAGAAGGGGAAAAAAGATTTTTTTTTTTTTAAAAAAAAAAAAGTTCAATTTAACAGTACCATCACCATCTCCCTCATGTTTGTACTTTTTTAAAAAATTGAATGTAAAGAGCTTGATTTAAGGGGGTTTTTTTTTTTTGGTCAAAAAATTCCAAAATAAACTTTAAAAAATTCAATTACAAAGAGAATAACCAAACAACCATCGAAAAAACCAAACGATTTGTACAAAAAAATTCAACAACAAAGAAAACAAATACAACGGAAACAGAAAAGCAAAACAATTTGTTATTATCCAGGATTTAAGGCCTTACTGAAGATAAAAAGACAAATAACCCAAGCTGTATTTGTTATTGCATGTGAATGTAACATTTAATTTTGCAGTGAAACAGCTAAGAAGGTTCATTGACCCCTTATATTTAATGCATTTACATTCCCAAGATCATTTTTTTAATATCATTAGAAAACTAATAAAAGTTAAAGAATTAATTTCCCAAATCAAGTCCATCTTTAAAAAAATCCAATCTTTTGTTTTTCTCCCCATTATATATATTCCAAAAAATAAACATATATTTCTGCCATCCCCATCTCCAAAAAAATAAACAGCCATTAATTTCTACACAGCAATTGGAGATGTCGGATCAGAATCTAATGTTTAAAATAAATTTTTCCATCGAATATTTTTTAAAAAAAAAAAAATTGCCGCCACTATTGAAGTGAGACATGGATTTTCTTGTCGGAGGACCGTACCTTCAGATTAGGTAAATAATTTTGAAAACAATGGAATCTGACTCATTTCATGAGTTATGAGACAGCCTGTGTAAGGCCATGCATGCTTTGTCTTCTTAGGAAAACGTTTGGACACCCTCAAAAAATAATTATAATGGTAATAGTTCCTGTTTTTGCTGCGTTTTAGGGAGAAATTTTTGTTATTGTACTTTGTATTTGCTGTGTGATGATGTTTGACACATTATCTAGACTTAAACTTTAATACCTCCATGTAATTTTAATTGGCTTTGTATTAACTAGACATGCACACAAGTGAAAATGACCTTAGATGCTCCAAATCATGTGTCCATGCGCCTTGGTTTGAGTCGGCACGTTGTAGGGATATTGGGGTTGCTGGGCCACGCCAGACCGCCACCGGGGGGCCGGAAGTTGTGGCTGTGGATGAAAGCAGCCATGTAAAGATTTCAAAGGAGGAAGATGATGAGGAAGTGAAAATGGGACAATTTTAAAGGAATTGTTCTTTTTGGTTAAAGGTGTTTAAGTGGCTTTAGTGAACAATAAATGTAAATGAGAATTTTGTTTAATATCAAGACAACATAATAAATGGTTGGTGGTCATGTTTGTTGGAATTGAAGGGATAATAAGAATATATGTTGATGTTGATTAAGTTACTTTGTGAATTAAATTGCCAATTATTGGAGACAAGTTGGGACTGTTTGTTTTGAATATTGTAACCATGAGAGGTACATATTTACAGTTTTTGAAAGTTGGCTTTTTTGGGGGATAATACAAGTCTCATAAAGTGCTATAATACTATTTTCTTTTAAACTTAAATGATTTCTTAAATTATTCTACAAAATTTCTATATATAAACAAGCCCCTATCACAATTATTTGTTTTGTATGATAATTAAAAGTATGACTCTAAAAAATGTAGTAAAAGAGATGAAAAAAAATCATCTAAATATTTGCTCAATTACTAATTAATCTTCTCATAATTTTATTTATGACACATAACTTTTTTATCTTTAAAATTTGGCCATAAGTTTTTAATTTTTAAAATTGCATAAATAAATTACTTTCATTATATTAGTTTTTTTTTTTTAGTTTTTACCAACAAAACATGATGGCTGTGAGAGAAACTAATTCAAAACTTAAGAAAGTATGTGTAATTTAGCATTGAATATACGAAATTTTTGTCATAATATTTGAACAAAAATGTATATTAATTAAATATATAAAGATGTTTAAATAATATACAATTTCCTTTAAAACAATAAATAAAAGTGGGATGGAGACTAAGCCCCAGTTAGAAGCTAAGCTTAAGAATATGACCCTTCCAAAAAAGAAAGATAAAAAGATGAGATTGTAGGAATGTGAAGTGCACAAGACATGAATAATGTTGGAGATCTCCCTTACATTCAAATTCATAGAGGAGGGTTTAAATGTTGAGTTTGATATAGACATATATTCTACTCATCTAATAATCCTATTTACGAGATAGATAGAAGGTTTTTCTTGATCATATTTATAATTCTCATAATTAATTTTTAATAGCTTTCTCTAATAACCTTAAAATTTGAATTTTTTCTTCTCTGCCTCACGACCCTCCTTCATCTTTTTTCCCGTGGCTTATGGCACCATCACAAGCCGCCGATTTAAAGAGTATCATTCTATGCCACAACTACGTCAAAGTGGTAGGTCCGTTCCCAGATCTTTGATCTGTGGCCTTCTTCCTTTTATTTCTGGCGGTTGTGGACTTCTCTCATCCTTGTGGCGAATTTTTTCCTCTCCTTCTTTAGATTTGTTCTACGGCGGTGAAAGCTATATGTCTTTTGTTTCTTTTTTTGTGGTGCTGGGTTTTGTGGTGGTGTTCTTGTTTTCTCAGGAAATAAACAGATATGTGAGATCTAAGCATAAAATCTTCTTGGTTGGATGATTGTTTAATTTGAAAGTTATTAGATTCGACTATCACCTGGTGGCTCGAATTTGTGTTCTTGGGGGAAGATTTCAAGAGGTGTTGTTCGGTGTGTGGTCGAGGGGTCACCATATTTGCTTGAACGGAGGAGCGTAAGTGTTCTTCAAGATATCATGAGTTTTTTTCTTCCTTCGAGGTTGGGTTTTCTTTGATTGTTACCCCAATCGGGGTATCGGTGTAGGCTTTCTTTAATTGCGGTAATCTTTATAAGGAGGTGTCTTCATTAGGGTGGGTTTACAACCAACACTTTCTTTCACGCGTCACTTCTAACCTTAAATATCGAGGGGGTCGGTTTTGTCCACTTCTACTTCTACTCTTACATCTTTAATGTACGGTGATTGATTGATTCTTGTATTTGGTTTATTTTATTGTATTTGATTTGTCTTTGTTTGTATTCCATCTTCGGTTTGTTTTCATGTATTATCTTAGGTTTGCGGTAATAATATAAATAGCTTTTGACAAAAAAAATCATTATTTTTTAATATAATTATACAATTTAATCCTTCATTTATTGTTGTGCAGATTTTAAATTCATGGTGTATATATTGATTTTGGTAAAATTGAAAATTAATTAAATTTTGAATACATGATTAATGAGATTTAAGGTTTTCTTTAGTTTTAGTGAAATTCATTGAAAATGACTTTTAAATAAGACCATAAAAATATCATCTTATTTTAAGGTGGGGAAGCATTGATCCTTTATAAGGGAGGGTTATTTAGTTGGAAGGTTACTTATTTAATTCTCGTTGGAAAAAAGCAAAAGCCATTTAGAATATTTTATTTTATACATAGGAAAAATCCAGAAAAGATTTCAACTTTAGAGGAGAGATATTTTTAATGAGAACAAACTTGAATATTTTCTTTTTATTTTTTTATTTAATTAATTTTTTTTTTTGGAGAGATTATTAATAAATAATTCTTAATTATTTTAAATACTTTTGTGTTTTCTTAGATTATATATTAGTTTACCCCATTTTCATTCCAAAAAAATAAAAATAAAAATAGACTTTTAATTTAAAAAAATGGGCTTTTTGGATCTTTCCGAAAAAAAAAAAATGTTTTTTATAATTAGAATTATTCATTCATAGGAAAAATCCAGAAAGAGAGAGAGAGAGAGAGATATTTTTAATGAGAACAAACTTGATTTTTTTTTTATTAATTTAAGACATATTAATTAACTGCCATTCTTTTAATATGTGAAAATTAATTAAAAAAAACTTATAATAATAAGTAGCAAACATAAACACACGGCCACACATACAAAAATACCGCCTACAATCATCATTATAAGCCCCATCTAACTATCTCATTAAAATTAAGGAGGGGAGTTAAGTAATTAATTTTATCTGAAAATATAAAAAGAAAACCAAAATTACTTATATTTAATATCATGAATCACATTCAAAATATTATTGAAGTTGCAAGTTATGAGATTTTAAATAGGGACGATTCACCATAAAAGAGGGACAATTAAAAAAATATGTAATTGATATGTATTTTCTAATAATAGCCACTCCCTGTAGTTTTTAATATAAGACATATAAATATTTACCTAATTTGATTGGATTAAGAAAATTACTTAAGATAATTAATATGATATGTATTTTTTAAAACACCCTAGCCTTATTTATTAATTCCCTCATTCTCTCTCATACTTGACTATTGTTGAGCAAACATCAATAGAGGTAAATTTAAAAAAAAATATTAACAATAAAAAAATATATTATATTTAAAATTAAAATCAATTTTTTAAATGTCTTATATTAATATCCATTAATTTCTTCTCGAAAGTGTTGTACCTTAAAATATAAAAAGGATAGGAGGGGTAAAATTGAGTGAGTGCAAATTAAAGGAGAAGAAGCTTGAGTGGAGTGGAGTGGAGCCATAAATATTGAAGATTCCTCAGATTTTGATGTGCAACAACTCATAAAATATTCCTCATAACTTATAATAATATTCTTCCTATTCTGCTTCATTTTATCCACATATATTCTTTCTTTATTCCTTTTTTCCCTAAGAAAATATAACTAGAATTTCAGGTCATAACCTAAGAAGGATATGTAGAGGGTAAAATTGAGTGAGGCAAATTAAAGGAGAAGAAGTTTTGAATTGGAGTGGAGTGGATTTATAAATTTTGAAGATTCCTCAGATTTTGATGTGCAACAACTCATAAAAATATTCCTCCCACTTATAATAATATTCTTCCTATTCTGCTTCATTTTATCCACATATATTCTTTCTTTATTCCTTTTTTCCCTAAGAAAATATAACTCAGAATTTCAGGTCATAACCTCATATATGTAGATAATGTTTTTACCTTTAAAATATAATATTAAAATTTTGTTTAGAATTTTCAATTTTTATAAATGACTCCTCTATCACCTAACTAATTCGTTGTTTTGACAGCAAAATGTAGTTAATTATGTAGATAATCACTTTTTTCAATTATAAATTACATATAAATATTTTTTCATATGTCCGGATTTATTAGGCAAATAATTAATTAACAATACAAAAAGAGTGTGTGTGTGTGTGTGTCTTATTTATTAAAAATTGATAATAAATTTAAATTTTATTATTAATGCTTTATGAATTAAAAATTATGTACATATAATTCAAAGTTTAAATAAAATGATATGTTAACCGAAAGTTTGCAATAAAAGTAAGGCCCACACACATAATTTTTATTATATTTTTCGGCCTTATTTGGAAATTGGTTGGTGTGTTATTTGAATTTTTGTATCCCTCTTTGCTCCCCAGCTCCATTTTTATTAAACAAAACAATAAAAAGAATGAAATAAAAACATGCTGCAAAAATGGAAAGGTGTGAATAATAATACGATTGTTTGTTTTCAAAAAATTCATCATAACTTAAACTCTAAGCTCTTGTACTTCACCCACATGCACGTGTGATTGTCTTTGTAAGTTTCCCTAAATAAATTATTACTCTTGAACTTGATAAGTGACCAAATTTCAACAAAAAATAAAGTAAAAATCCATGTGAAAGATATTTTTGGTCATTGTGAACCGTTCAGAAAATTACTATGAATGCATTATTTTGTTATTTAAGGTTCAAGAAATAACTATGTGATTTATAAGAACAAAAATTTGGATAAATTTATAATGGAATTTTTTGTTACAGTGAGAAGGTTTTGAACCCTCTTTATTTTTTGGCCAACAGGGTTTTAAAAAAGTCATAACTATTTAGGGCAAAAAAAGTCATAAGTATATATGACAAAAAAATCTAACATTTTTTTTTTTTTAGTTATGAGGAAGTCACAGGAAGAATACAGTAATGTTTATGGTTTTTTGAATTCTCTTCTTGGCCAAAAAAATCTGTGAAAAAATCTTTCTGTGGGGAAGGAGTTTATGATAATTAAAAATAGACACATTATGGCTTTCAAAGAAATATATATACATCATATACTAGTAGCTTTTATATATGTTTAGTTTTTACAATATAATCTATTGAACATTATTTATAAATATAGTTGATGTGTATATTTTATATTTTAGTGAATGAGAAACAAGCTCCTTCATTTCTTCCCTCTAAAAATTCTCAGTATTAGATAATAAATATTTACATACTTTAGGAGTGCCACGTAATATAAACTCTATCTAATTAAAATACAATAACTCAGTTTTTTTTAATCTTAGTTGGTTGAAAAAATTTAAATTTTATCTTATTTTTTTTAAAAAATATTGTTGATCATTTTGTTTTTTTTTTTTAAAATTAAGATTTCTTTTCTTAAAAAAAATAAAATGTGATTTTTTTAATATGAGTCATCAATCAACTAAAATTTAAATGATCTAAGTTTTTGTGTTTTCATTGGTTTCAGATGACGTGACACTAGTTTTGTGTTTTCATTGGTCAGAATTCAGATGACGTGACATTTTTAAAGTATGTAAGTATTTCTTGTATTAGATTATTGGTTGTATTTTCGCTAGTTTCATTATAAATCACATAATAAATAAATAATGCTTAATGTTAATGACATAGAATTTTTTACCGTAGAACAAGCTACTTTCCATTAATTGAGATTCTTTATATTTATATTTATATTTGAGCGTGCGCATCTTAAAGATTAAAAAGCGATAAACGAAAAAAAGAAAATCCTTTAATATAAAGCTGTGAATGTTATAACGGTAAAGAGGTTTCATGAATTTCCTTTTAGTCTCAAACTTTACGCCTTTTTTCTTATTAAAGTCTACACTTAAATAATGTTGTAAACTTATATTAACTCCGATCTTAAATATAAGATAAAGTTTATAATACAATTTATATTATAAATTTTGTCTTATATTTATGAATGGAGGGAGTAATTTTATATGTTAAACAAAGTAATATTTTAGAAAAAAAATATTCAATAATAAAGTAATAGCTCATCCATTCACTATTTAATATAGTGTTTTATTTTATTAGATTCAAAATTGATATGAAATAATTACTAGCTAGGATCTGTAATCATAAGCTAATGAGATTATTTTAGCATGAAATACTATGAATTGTACTTTTATCACACTTATAAAAACAACATGTGCTTTTCAAAGTACATGAAAAATATATATAATTAAGAAAAAGTACATAAATTTTTTGAATTGAGAGTCCCACGACATAAAGAATTGAAATCATTGTGCGTTTAAGTGGTCCTTTGACATGCCATAATGAGTTTCTAATTATTATTTATGATGATAATTCGAAATTACTACGTCCAATAAGGATTTGGAAGGTGGCATGCACACTGTTTTCTAATTAATTAATTTCTCTGCAAATGCAAGTTACGTTAAGCAAACGCTGTTTCGTTTGGTATCTTGTTTGCTTCCACAACCTAACCTTCATATCATTTGATATATTATTTTTTTAACGATTAAGTTGTAAATATGTCCTGGAGGTATATATGTTAAGAATAATGTTGTCGGAAAGTTTTTTAGGTTTAATATCACCGAAAATTTTAAACGCAAAGAATGTTAACTCATACCATTAAAAAGCTCACGTGTTGACCTTAACTTTTTAACGGAAAATGGTAACATTCTATGTTTTTTTTTTTTAACATCAATCTGAAAAAAACTTTCGCGGTTATCATTCCCGTAAGTGTATACCTACCTCCGGGATAGATTTTATACTTCACCCTTTTTTTGAAGATATAGGAAAAAATTTCTTGTCGTTTTCATATTGTTTCTTTTGATATGTGTCTGTGGGCAATAATAAAGATTAGTCCGGTAAAGACTTATGCTAATTTGGATCTTACTGCCAAGATTTCATTTATAAGTAATACTCCATATAAATATAAATACTTGTGTAAATTAAATACTAATAAATTAAATCTCTAGGTTTATTATGACCTTGATGAACTCTAACAACAAATTTATCAACACTTACCTGATATCCAGTATAAATATCTTTGTAAGTACTATTTAATACCTATACGTATATATAATTATTTGATACTCCGTATTCAATATAAATATCTCAGTAAGTGTTATTTGAATCTTGTGACTTATATTTCTTTAGGCTTATCTTGTCCTTGATGGACTCAGAGATCAAATTAACCTAAACTTTACACATGAATAATTACTTAAGAAAAACTTTAAACTTAATTATGCTCTAAAATTCAATAACTTTTTAATTTTACTCTTATTTAATATACATTCTACCGAACAAAAATTGTAAATTCATATAAAAATATCTCTTTTTGCCCTATTTATCGAACAAAAAATCTTATTTTTTTCTTTTACTCTATAAATAAGACTATAAGAGTATATAGCCCAATTGTTGTTAGTCTTCCTTTATGTGTGTGTGAGTGTTTTTTTTTTTTTTTTTTTTTTTTTTTTTTTTTCTTTTGCATTCATGATGTGAAGTTAAACCCCGCAACTTTGTGCTTAAAAAAAAATTAAACAAAAGAAAAGGAATCTTGAATTTATATGGATTTATCCAAACGCTTGGTATATATAGTCCATTCATTATTTTAAAGAGAATTTATATGGATTTTTTAAAAAGAAAATAAAAGATAAGGAATCTTGAATTATTAATTAGAGAGTTTGGATGAATCCTTGTAAAATATTTTTGGGAAAATCACACGAAGGTCCCAACAAAAAATATATATATATATTAAAAAAGGTCCCAACAAATTATTTTTTAATTGAGACATTGGTGTGATTTTCCTGCTATTTTTTTGCATTTTTTTTAGGGGCTCGGAGTTGTATAAATTTTGTAAAATAAAAAAGGTTAACATAATCTAATCAAAAGAAGACCAGATTTAAAAAGTAATTTGGTGATAAATAAACAAATGAAGGCATCGTCTTCATGATCTTGCTTTTGATATTGTGTCATGGGTTGCTTTTTAAAAGGATAGTGATGATAAGTGAAATTACTTAAGGAATCTTCCATGTCTGATGCCAAAGGTGTGGCTCTTGCTAATGCCATTTAGTATCAGACTCCACTTTATAAAAAAAATAATAATTAAGTATCTGATATGGACTATTTTTTAAAAAAATTATAAACATTTAGAATTTTTTTCACAATTTTAAAATCCCAAACCTAAAAAATAAATAAAAAATAAATCATATTTTATTGTCAAAATTTGAACAAATACATATTCGCGCCGTGCATTGTTGATTTCGTAGTATTAGATTAGATTTGATCAAAAGTTAAAAAGAAAAATCCTCAGTCGTACAAATATTTAATTAAAAAATTTAAAACATTGAAATAAAAAGTTTGAATATTTAATACTTTAAATTGTAATAAAATAAGATTTATCATGATTGCATGGAAAAAATCAAGTCAAGATAGATACCAGATAGAGTTCCCTTTCCGTCTTCGATACGTAAATTTATTTGCCCATTGATGATGCCTCATCCCATATAAAAATCAAATATATAATAATAATTGCCCATTGATGATGATACATAAAAAAAATAAAAATAAAAAATTTGATATTTTTGGAGAGATTAAGAAAACTAATTAAATTATTTTAGAGGATTTTTATTTTTCTCCAAACTAATTAGTTTGATTAATAAACTAATATATAATATAAGGATATACAACATATCATATGATTAAGTAACTTATTTAAAAAAAGTCAACCTGATTTTATAATTAGGACCAGAGTGAGTAGAAACTAAAAACAATATTGAATTAATAGTAATTAGGTCATGGGTAGGTCATGCGACGTCATTTCTTAATTTAAAAAAGGAACAAGCAAAGTCCAAACAAAGCCACATTAATGCATGAAAAACCACACGTTAATCTTTCAAATGAAAAAATAACGACAAATGTTTTTATCAGCAAAAAGATAAAAAAGAAGATTAGGACAAATCAGAAAGAAACACACACATACAACAAACACCATTAAATTCAATAGTACATGTGAAAACCAATCAATCATGCATTATATTGCTGTTTATCTTAAACCAGGTTTTCCAGATGTTTTCAGTCGTACATGAAGATTTCTTTTAACCACTACTTGATTTTTTTATTTTTAAAAAAAAAAATCAAATTCTTATCTCCATGCAGTATTGAGTTGTACGATGGAAAATGACCACTTTTTTTCCCCTTATATTCTCATACAAGCTGCTGAAAGATAAACTAGAGATTTAATATGATGAGAGATAAATTAGTAAATAAGATTTATTAATCTAGTACTCGTTTTCAATTTAAAAGTATAATTTTATAATCATTTTAAAATAATTTCTAAGAATGTTCTGAGTTTGGATTTAAATGTATGCGTGTTTTTAAAATAGTGAGAACGTACGTGTGTAATTAAAGTCCTGAAATATAAAGGTGGTTATGATATTTTACTTTAAAAATAATAATTGCCCTATGGTCTTTAATTTTGATTATATCATGTCTTATTTTCTTCTCTTGATTTTCATTAATTTCAGTTTGATCATTTATTTTTATTTTATTTCATTTTTTTATAGTGATTTCAGTTTTTTTAATAATGTTAATTAAATATTAAAAAGATTGACTAGTTATTAAAAGTGCACTTTTTCACTTTTAAAAAACTAAAACTAATTATGAAATATGTTTTCTTTTCAATAGAATTATTATGTGTTATATATAATGATTTTTATAAAGAAAAAATTATACTACACCCGGCCCTTAATATAAAAGCCAATTAATTTTTTGTAAAAAAATTAATAATATTAAATAAGTTATTTAATCATATTATAGATTATGTGTTATTACATGATATATTAGTTTATAAGTCGTTTAAAAAAATCATAAAGATAATTTATATAATTTATTTAACATTTTTTAGTCTCTAAAAGTTAATCAACTAACTCTTATATTAAAATAGAAAATAGTAATATTAAAAGGTGCACCCCTCCTATTTGGATTAACAAAGAAGTGGACATTTTCACTAAAAGGAGAGGATTTGATCATGAAGTTGGTCAAACGTCTTTGTGGGGCGTCATCCTTAACTCTTATGTCTTAGAAGTAAATGAAGGTAATTCCATTTCCACCTTACCGATATTAGATCATTAGGTGGAAAGAACCCTACCCTTTCCTAATATATATATATATATATATAAAGGTGCACAAGAGTGATGTGAGTTGGGAGTTGTGGGGCGTGGCCACAAAGCATATGAACCTTTCAACCTTAGCTTTATAACTGGAAAAGCATATGATGGACCCAGTCTCATCAATGACCCCTATTAACTTTTTTCCCTCTTATTTATTTTATTCAACTTGTTGCCTCCCTTTGTAGTTAACGAATAATGACATACATATTATTTTTCATCTCACATTCTCACCTCAATTGGCAGAGGATTATATCACCTTAATTCTAGTCTAAAATTTTAATCCAATAAATGTACTAGAGTTAAATACCTTTTTCTTTTTTCATCAAATTAGTGTTAAATACCTGATAATAGAACTTTACCATCCTTTGTGTAATGTGTTTAACTCGATTCAAATTAGTTTGGACTCTAATAAAATTAGTTTGGATATGTAAGAGTGCTTAAGGTTTCTTGGTTTTATAGTAAATTTCGACAACTTCCTAGTTTGTCAATTGTTATTTTTCATAAATTATTTAGGGCTCAATTTTATCATTCTAGCCTTAATTGTCCACCCCCACTTTCTAGCATTTTCAAGAATTAATTTTTGTTATTCTATGACCTTGAAATTGGACCACAAATAATTGTTATTATGATGTCCTATGTTATTTTTTTTTAGATTTAATTAAGGATAACTCTTACACGCACTCTCTTTCTTCGTTTTGCCAGGTTGACACTTGACATCATGAATTTTATTTATAAAATAAGTTGTTTCCCACTTACTTTAAACTGTTAATGGTCCCAGGAAAGGATGCCTTTTCTATGTCTATAATATCATCATATAATATTTATTTGGGATGTTTTTCTATTTTTGTTTTTATTGTTATCATTATGGTAAGAATATTCCATGACTTCATTCCTTCTACAACAATCATAGGATATGAAATATTGATAAATAGATTTTTTTGTCTAGCAACAAATAGTTCTAAAACAATCAAATGATATGAAATATCGATAATTAGATTTTTTTTTTCTAGCAACAAATAGAAAATATAGCTAGTATACCCAACAAATTCATATATAACACTACTAATTAAAAATTCCCATCATCAATCAACTTTAATCTTAGGAACTTGTAATACTTTAGGAGATGTAATTTATTTCTACTTTTGGTTACATTACTTTCTTCATATATTTTTTGTTTGGGTAGGGGGAGAGTTATGAAATTTTCTTCCAATTTTACCATTACTGAATTATACTCGCGAAGAGAAACACTTGTTTACTTATGGAAATATTAGTACTATCTCAATTTATTAAATTTCATGACTATCTATATTTCTTTTAATTACTGATTAAAATTTAGGTGCAATATATATATAAATCTCAATTTTAGGAGATAAAATTTATTTCTAATTATTATACCACTAGATTTTTTGTTTGATATAAAATTTTCGATCAATTTATACTGAATTAAGATATTTCGCACAACGTGAAAGCCTAAATAAATCATTTAATTATGATTTTGTTACTATCTCAATTTCTAAATGCATGACCTATCTATTTTATAGTGTAAAATAGGTGCTACATGTAAAACAAGGGAGTATAAATTTTACATTTCTAATTATTAAACCATCTATTTTATATTATTAAAAAAAGTTAAATAAATCATTTAATTATGGTTTTGTTACATCATTTTTGAAATATTTATATGTATCATTATATTATATATGAGTATATAAGTCAGGTAAATTAATTTAAAAAATGATAATATAAATAATTTAAAATAATTTATATAAAGGTTAAGTAGCAAATTAAATTCAAATTTAAGATAAACGCTTAGGAGCAATTTTTCCTAGAAGTTTTTTTGGCTTAATATAGCCATGGAAGTTTAAAAACATAGCAATCTTGCTTTTTTTCATTAAAAAAACTAACGTTAACAATTAAAAAAATGACATTGATAGTTAACTTTTTAATGGAAAAGGGTAAGATTGCTATGTTTTTAGATTTTCGGAGCTACATTGAGCCAAAAAAAAAATTCTAGGGCAAAATTGTTTGTGGGTGTGTACTTTCAGGACAGATTTGCTACTTAACCTTTTATATAATTTTTTGATATTTTTTAAATTAACTAGGTTATATATTAAGCAAGAGAGGTAATAAAAGTAAATATATTTCTTAAATAGGGTTAAGGGGCATTTTTGCCCAAAATTTTTTACTGATAGGAAGTTTTACCCTGAAAGTTTTTCGGGGGCAATTTTACTCCGAAATTGTGAAAAAATGGAGGAATTTTCCCTCAACCGTTACTCTAATTAATCTTAACCGTTAGTTGACCAAATATACTAAATTGGTAGTAGTCACATGTCATTATGTTGTTTTTTTTAAAGTTACAAATTTGCCTCAAAATTTTAAATTTAACTTTGAAAAAAGACGATATAGATGAAATATGGATTTCCGGTACAATTTTACACATTAACAAAAATTCGTTTATATCAGTTTAGCATATTTGATCAACTAATAATCAAAATTAACTTGAATAATAGTGATGACAAAATTATTCATTTTTTGACATTTCTAAAGTAAAATTACCCCCAAAAATTTTTCCGGACAAAATTGCCCCCATCACTTGTGAGTATAATTAAAAAAAGTATGAATATAGTAGAGGAAGAATATGCCGTATAAGTCGCATTCGAGAGAGACAGAGACCAGAAGGGTGTACGTACAAATGTGCTTTTGACTCAAAACCTGCCCTTTTTATCGTTCGTACCACTTATAAGCCACCTGGCCTCAAACTTCGTGTCTCTGCTCTTAATTATCTCTTTCGCTTCTCTATTCTAAATTTATTCGTATTTATTTATTTATATTAACTCAAGATATAAAAGAGTCTCTTGAACTGAATATTTAATTTATTAAAATAAAATACTCTTGACTTAAAAAATCCTTTCTCTATGTTCCCGACCAGGTAAATATTGACAAAGTGCGCAAATGCTTTTCATTTTACACATAATTTAATATATGTGGCATAAAACTGAATAAAATTTAATTTTGCCTCGTTAAAGACAAATTGCATGTGAGTGATTAAACAAATTTCAAATGTTTTTGGATAATAAGTTTCGCAAAGAATATTTTTTTCTCTAAAAAGTTACCCGGTAAAAAAAATTAGAATAATGATAATAGTTGAAGGACAAAATTAAATCCGGTGAGATGAGGGTACGTGCATCTTACCTACCAATTAATGGCATTATTATAAAAAAGTGAGTAAGAAACAAAAGAGAGAGGGGGGCCTGTAAAATGAGGGCATGCATCCCCACGTGATTAGCCTAAAAGGGAATTGACTGATTTGAAGGGTGAAAAATGGAAAATATAAATTTAAGCACAAGAAGACACCAATCCATTTTCACTCAATTAAGTACATGAATTTTGACCCAAAAAGTAATTAAGTACATGAATCACATATTATTCACTTTATTAATTGGAATTTTCTTTTAGCCACTCACCATCATTGCTCTCAAAAACTCTGATTTTTTTTTTTTAAAAAAATCCCTTTATATGCCACCCTATCCTACTTTCTTTTTGATCATATCACTATATATTTAAGAAATTAATTAATATTTTCTTGGGTTTTAATATAAGACTTAGTTAATTTAGATAATGCATTAGAACAAGATCAAGTCAAATTCCATATGTAAGTGACGAATACATCATGAATAAGTAGAATAGTCATATAAATAAAAAAATTAATTTCTTAATAAGAGCACATTAGAGCATGTTTAAGTCAAATATTGCAAGTGGCGAACACATTATAAACGAGTGAAATAATATTATAAACAATTTTACTAGTATACTTGGTGATAAAGTGAATTCCACTTATTCACAGGACTATTTCAATAATTCATTATGTGTTCGTTATTTACAAATCGGATTATTTTTCCTTTGTTCCTGAAAATGTTACTTTTGACTTTTTATTTCACAAATTAATTTCACTTCAACCCAACCAGAATGCAATGAAATTCATATTTCTTTAGGGCTAATGGGAATTAATTTTCTAAAGTGGTCCTTATCTAAATTTAAGAAAATTTAATAATTTTTACCTATGTTATATTGATATAATGATCAAACAAAACAAAAGTGGGCCCATAAATTAGTATAGAATCTGAAATAAATTGAAATATTTATGTCTTGTGAAAAATATGTAGACGACCACATCTTATATTTTGTATTAAATTAAGGCACCGTGTGAAAATGGATGAGCAAGGACGGTGGTAAATCTATAAGTGCAAAATCATAAACTTTTTCTTCAAAAAATAATAATAATAGAACCTCTTCGCATCTAAGTATCATACTTCTTTAAATTTTTTTTTTTTTTTGGCCTTACCCTTCCATGCAATAAATGAGTAGAATAACAAGACGATAATACAATGGAGAATTCTGGAGAAACACACTGAAAATTTTAAATTTTCAAATCAATTTTGTTTGCTGTACTTCATTAATTATGTACTACACTTGATCGATATATGAGCAAATGGCAAGCACATTTTAGTAAGAGTTACTTATTTGATATTTTAAAATTCAGAGCTTTTACTTGAAATGTCTTCATAATACAAAGTAGTAAGAATTCTAATAAATTCAAAATGACAATAACCCTGACAATAATACCACAACAACAAGCTTTATCTCGTCAAACGTAATTGTGCTCTATTCATTGTTAAAACTTTTAATAAATAGTTATTCAATTTATAAAGGGTTAAGGTGTAGATTTGCCAACGAACTATTATCCGAGGAGCATCTGACACAAAAAACAATTGAAAGTACCAAAATTACCAATCAACAATTAAAAAGTGAAAAAAAAAAAAACACAATTAAGGTGCAAATTGGCCAACGAACTATTAGCCCGTCACTGTCTTGGTGTCTCCGTCTTCCATTGACTGTCACCGTGTCGACGACGTCGGCGTCTCCAAAGCTTCCATTGTTGCTGGGTGTTCCACTCACCCTCTTGAACTCATCAAGGTCCGTATGCAGCTTCAGGGCGAGAATCACGCACCGAAACCAAATCCAGCAGTCCACATCTTTCGACCGGCACGTGTCTTTTACCCTGGTTTCATCCTCCGATGCCTTACGTGAGCCATTTCTTCGCACGACGCTTTCGCGTGGGTCTCTATCTCTCGTTGGTGTTTGCCTTATCCAACAAGAAGGTTTAACCGTTCTTTTCTTTAGCGTCTCCGCCACCGTCCTACGTTAGTGCCTCATATTTTAACGTAATTGTAATAGTTGTTTTTTTTAATAGTTATTTGGTATTTTTTTTTTCACTTTTTAATTGTTTATTGGTAATTTTTGGTATTCAATTATTTTTTGTTGAGATCTTTCATTGGGTAATATAATAGTTCGTTCGTAAATCTGCACCTTAACCCATTTATAAACTTGAGAATGATGATAACAGATATTAGTAAAGTAGGTAAGATATTTAGAAATTACTCTCTCCATTCATAAATATAAGACAAAATTGATTTTTTTTTGGAGATACTAAAAAAAGATAATTAAATTACTTTAAACTATTTATATTTATCATTTTTTCTTTAAACTATTTGATCTAATAATACATAATATATGATATAATTAAGTAACTTACTTAATTTCTTCAATCTCTCCAACCAAAATATGTAGGACCGGAAGGAAGGAGGGACTACCGACTACCATATACATTTTGAACAAGAAAAGGAGTGTGAAATGTGGACGATGATGATGAGTGATGACAAGATGGGGGGTATCCCATGGGAAGAGGCAAGAGGGAGAAACCAAAAAGGCACATGGAGGGAGGTGGGAAAGCACGTGAAAGGCACAACTTTCACGCCTCACACTCCCTTCTCTTTTGGAAAGTCAATGTTTTCCCCTCTCTACTTCCCATCACTTCCCTCTAATCCTTCCTTTGTTATGTCTAATCACTACTTCATCATTCTCATCTTCATTTCTCTCAATCATATGCTTAACTATATTGTCAGATCTATTTAGATAAACAAGTCATACATTTTTTCATGGTGGTCTAACCTATTTAGCCTTTTTTTTTCTTAAAAAAATTGCTTTATTATGTATAATTTAATCCAAATAGTTATATAAATTATTTATAAAATACTAGCCTTAACCCCGGGTTTCATATCTCAACATCATTGTTTGGCAAAAAAAAAAAAAAACTCATCATCATTCACTTATGAGCTAACTCTTTCCTTCATCGGGTGATCACATCTACTTCCCTTCTCTTTAACTGCTCAAGATGGCAATACCAACTCACTCACTCTCCCTTGATTTGTGTTGTTCGCAGAAGTTGCAATAAGTTTATTTTTCATGCCCAAATGAAATATAATAACCCTAATAGGAGTAGTTTGCCTTGGTTTCTATGAGAAAAATGAAAGAGGTAAAATATAGTTTTACATGCCACTTGTTATGCTTGATTGATTTTAGAAAGGGCCAAGATGCATCCAACACTCTAGAGTATTTTTCAGGTGCATCCAATGAGTGCCCTAAAGTACTTTATGATGCACTCAACACCTTGAAGTATTTTTTTTTTGGTGCACCCTGTACATTGTAGTACTTTTTTAGGTGTGTTTGATAACCTAAACTATTTTTTTGGTCCACCCAACACCCTAAAGTATTTTTTAAGTGTATCCAACACCCTTAATGCTCTAAATTGTTAAGTACAAATTTGCACAAAAAAGTACTTCAGGGTACTAAGTGCACCAGAAATATTGTTTCAGGGTGTTGGATGCACCACAAAATACTTTAATGTACTGGATGCACCAGGAAAATATTTCAGATTGTTGAATGCTCCTTTAAACCCTTTTAGAAAATGTATATTTTTAGTCAATAGATGATTGATTTTTATCATTCCTACTTACTTGGACAACAATTGCTACTAGTTGTTTTTTCTTTTTCTTATCAAAATCTATATTGCAGGTGAGAATGGATTCTAAATTTTGAAGACATAACATATGTTTTTAAATAGATTTAGGGATATATATGAACTTATATGTATAGACTTTAAATCTATTTAAAGGCCTACATATCAAGTAGACATTTAAAAAGTTTTCAGGGCTTGTCAGGCTTTTTGAAGATTCATCCCTAAACCTAATTAAAAAAAGCCTATATGTAGGCTTAAACTTTAGATCTCCTTTGTAGGCCGACGCCTAATTAGTTAATGTCTAACCTAACTTATTTTCGCCCCTAGTTGCACTCAAAATATTTTGAACTTGACTAAAGTGAAAACATGTTTTGGTGACAAATGACCAAAATGCCCTTCCTTCATATGGATACTTGTTATTTTACTATTATTAAATATTAAAATGCTTATGTGCAATTATAAATTCACTTATGAGCACTTTAAATATCAAATGTTGTAATTTTTCCATATTTACACTTGTAAATTTTACTGTTATTAGTTGTTAAAATGTGTATGTCCATTATTGTGTACCTATGAGAAAATAAATGAAGGGCATCTTGATCATTTACCATCAAAACAAAATTTTCACTTTAGTACTATATATGATATTGCAGTATAATTTCAAAATCTCCTAGCCCTTAAGTAAAATAAAATCACATATGTGGGAGTTGAGTGAAATTCTCCCAATTTAAAATGTAGAACTAAAATGTACTTTTGTGTCACACAACATTTTTTAAGACATTTTATGAGCACATTAAAATACTTGTGAAATATTCCCTTGGCTTTATTCGATTTTATGAATAACTTTTAACACGTATTGTCGAAATTTTATAAAAAATATTATTAACTATATTTTAAAATTTAATAACTTTTTAACTCTATTCTTATACAACAACTGGGAAGTGCAAGAACACTTTGAGCAAAGAGTAAGGGCTAGAGAGACTTCTATTTCTTATACATATCTAGAAATGTGTAAGAGATGTTAATGTCTAAACTGACCTCCGGGGAAAAAAAAAGGAATAAATTGATCTGTTAGATTATATGAATTTCTTTTTGATAACATCAATATTTGGCCTTTACAAAAAGAAGACAATGAAAGCTACCTCCATTTACAAGGATAAGAATATGACATTGACGTGAGTGACAAGTTATTACTACCTCCGGTCCTAAAAATTAGGACTAAGTTTGTAGTGTAAATCATACTATAAATTTGTGCCTTATAATTGTGAATAGGAGGAATATCATTTTAAAGTTGCACCCATTTATTTATTTCTAGATTAATATAATATTTGGTCTATTAAATTTGTCATCATTTTGATTTTGTCTTCTCAAACTTCAAATCTTAACATCTGGTCTCTTAAATTTCATTCCGTTTAAAATATTTGTCATGCGTATATGAAATAAGCTGCAAGGATGGAAAAAGACTTGTCTAAGGCCGGAAGAGAGATCCTGATAAAAGCGGTGGCGCAAGCTATTCCAAACTACACAATGAGCTGCTTGAAGTTACCAGTAAGTCTATGTGATGATATCAATTCTATGATTTAAATAAAATCAGGACTATTTTATTCTTTGAGAGACCAAAACTTATGATTTTAAAGTTGATGGATTAAAACTAAAATGAAGAGAAAACTTTTGCACCCAAAGATTTTATTGTCACCTTATTTATATTTAAGTCCTCTTGCGTGGTTCCTCCATCTTTTCCATATGTATTACATCAGGGATGGACCTAGGAATTTTACTTACGGGGGCGAAAATAAAAAATGCTACATCATAAATAAAAGTACTTAAAATACGATAAAGGCCTAATATAAAAAAAATGAAAAAAATATATTGTAGAAATTAAGTTTATTTCACCGACTCTTACTCTACGTGTGTTTTCATATTTTTAAACTCATCTATAATTGAATTCTTGCCAAAACTCAAAACAATTTCTTGTCCAAAACTCAAAATTTGTCCAAAATACTAACCCTAAAATATTTTTAATCAAGTATAAAAGTAGTATCATTAGAATGATAAAATCATGTATAATAAATTTTATGAAGTAAATTTAATAAAAAAAGTAATTTTAAACGCTTATTGATTTTCAAAATTTGTCGTAAGGTATTGAAAAAATGTCGGATGAGTCGCCAGTGAAAGGAGGAAAAGACAATGGCAATTTCGAAAAATGTAAAATAAGTAAGGTTGGGGATATATATTAAAGGTGTAAACCCTACTTCTATACTTTTTCTTAAAAGCACAGAAGAAATTCGCCACGGACCTCTTCTAATATCTCATACCTCACGAACCTTACATATTTTAAGTACTATATATATATATAAGAATAGACATATAAATTGACGAGAACTATTGTTATGAGAATTTACACTACAAACTTAGTCCTAATTTTTAGGTACATATATCAAAAATATTCTTATCAAAATATATGATCTATAAACTTGTCAAAATAGACATAAATTGACATATATACTCATAACAATTTACTTAACATAAATTGACATATATACTTATCAAAATAGACAATGCCTAATCCATCAACGAGAACTATTTTACTTAACATAAATTGACATATATACTTATCAAAATAGACATATAAACTTGTCATTTTATTAAAGTAGGTACATATATCAAAATTGTTACATAAACTTGTTAGATTAGGCACATTAACTTATCATAATAGGTAAATAAACTTGTCATTTTAGAAGTTGTCAAAGTAAGCACATAAACTTGTCAAAGTAAACACATACACCTGCCATTTTATAAGTTGTCAAAATAAACACATAAACTTATCAAAGTAGTCATACACTTACCAATTTATAACTTATCAATACAGGAACATAAACTTGTCAAAATAAGTACAAAAACTTGTCAAATTGCGCACATTAACTTGTTACAATAGGCAAATAAACTTTATTTTATAAGTTGTCAAAGTTGATACATAAATTTATTAAAATACTCTAGGATTAAGGTCGGATATATAAACTTGTCATTTTAGATAGCCAGACTAAACCACATTATTCATAAAGTAACCTAGGCTCTAGGATTAAGGTCGGATTCGTTCTGGTACACAAAATCCTCAATAAAGGGCAAATAATAGGTGTATAACATAATAGAATCTCTAGAAAAAGAATAGAGGATATATAGAAAGATCTACTTTTAAAAGAGTAAAAGCTTAGAGAGAAGTCATCTGGAAAACACTCTTATATTCATAGAAGAGATAACAACCTCAATATATATGCATATTTTGACAAGTATATGTGCCAATTTATGTTAAGTAAAACAACTCCTGTTAACAATATGTGCATATTTTGACAATGCACAGAGTGGTAATTGACAAGTACATACACCTAATCATATAACTTAATCAATGGGTGCTAGAAGGTAATTTCACATTCATAATTAATATCAATGCAGTCCCTAAGGAACCTTTTGATACGAGAATCTTCTTTGGGACTTTTTTGTGAATTTTTCTGAGCCTTAAAACTTGAGTGTGATTTTCTCCTTTTTTTGTAAATTAACAAGTCTGTTTTTTTTCGATTATTCAATACTCCTTTCGGTTCTAATTATAGGACATATTTAACCGATTTTAGAGGGATTAAAGATATGAGTTAAATTAGTTAATTTTACTCATTTTCTTAAAATGTCCTTATATAAATTTGGCACTTCAATTACCTTGTTGATTTCACATAATCCCTCATTCATATGAAAAGGGGTATTTTATGAAGATATTAACAAAAATTAGAATGTTGTCTTATAATTAGGACCAAAGCAAACTCTTAAATGTTGTCCTATAATTAGAACCGGAAATAGTATTATTTTATATTTTTCTTTATTTGAGATAAACAATATTATAAGGACCAAATAATTAATTGTTTTTATTTTATGCAAGGAACAAAAAATCAATCGAACCTGAACCGATCAAGATAGTGGTTCAAGAGTCAAAGGGTTAGACTGGAGCCAACTGGAAGTCGGATGGCCATAATAAAATAATAGAATTTAATTCATAACAATTAAATTTAATGTATATGATATTTTATATCATTTGCTGTCTTATATTTTATGAAAATTAATTGGTCAAAACTTGATATTATTTTATTTTAAGCATATTTTTAGATTTTAACTAAGCATTAATGATGGAAAATAATTGAGTTTAAAGGAATTAATTTTATTTTTTCCTATTTAGTAGAGTTGTGTAAATAGGAATTATGAAATTAAAGGTTTGTTATTAAGCTTTTTAAAATTAATGAGGCTCAGGCACATAATAAGGCTCAATCACCAACGTGCTCTTTGCCTGCATCTCCCTTTACATCTATCATCATTTACCTCGAACATCTTTTTTCTTTCTCTTTTCTTTTTAAACACAAACCGGGTAACTCGTGCAACTCAGTGGTAAACACCGGTTGGCACCCGTTCATGCCGGCTTTATCCGTTTTTTGCCGGTTCAGATGTTTTCCGGTTCATGAGGTGACTCGGACTAGACAAGCGGCCAGTTCACAGGTTTTCTAATTGAACCGGCCAATCTAGTTTTTTGTACACACTTTTTATGTAAAGTGACATGTTCGTTTGTGATTTTCCTCTCCTATGAGAGAGAATTGTAGTTGCTAATAAATTTTGATTAAGTCAGATTTAAGCATTCTTAGAACAAATACATTTTCTGAATTAAAGTATTCTTTTAAACTGTAAAACCATTTTGGTAATTTTTTTTTTGGTAGTATGATGGATTCCTTGCGATATGAAGATATTTCGGTAAGTAAGAATGGTGCAGAACATTTACTTTATATTCTTATATCTATTATATAAAGTTGTATAATTATCCATGAATTTATGGTGAAACGATATTTCAAATATAAAATATATGGTAATGTATAATTGGAGGACTTAACATGATGAATATAAGAAATTTGACCTAAATATTATCCTATTTCACATATGCCTAGTAAGGTACGGGACATTTCATTATTTTTAAAAGATAATACTTCCATTGAATACTAATATAAGAGATAAAAAAGAAGTTTAATTAACTTGGTATAGATCTCAATTTACCATGTCTCCCAAATTAACATTCATTTGTCAAAAGAACATTTTAGTGCAAACCAACATCTATTTATTACAAATAACTAAATTATTTTTTTACGATAAAAGCACACATGTAGTCATTTAACACCACACAAAGTTTTATTTTAGTCACTTAACTTAATAAAGTGTCTTTATAGTCCTTTAACCCTAACCACTACCCAAAAAAAAAAAAAAAGATTTAGCGACGAACAAAATTTGTTACAAAACAGAAAAAAAAAAAATCCGTTACAAATAGCTTTTGCAAAGAAAAAATTTCCCTCACAAATTCTATCGCTATTTTAGTGTTTTATTGTAGTGAACACCATTAGAAAAAAAAAATACTAGTATTGAGATTTTAAATGTTAAAAAAATATTTTCAAATATTAACATGTTAGCTAGGTTCAATATTCAGAATACCACTGATTGTTACAAAAAATTATCATTCTAGATTAACAATGTTGGGGTTAAATTAATAACTGGAATTTTAAAATTAAGGGGTAAAACTACAACTTTGTATACAATTAAGGCTAAATTAATACAAAACCCCTTTGAACTTTGTGTTAGTTGCATATAACCTTTCTAATATTTGAAAGTTTAAATTTAACCCCTGACTTTTTATTTTTATTATTATTAACATCATTACTGTTAACTGATGTTATCTTTTAACGAGAACTTGTCATGTAAGATTAATAAGATGACACGTGGCATATTATGTAATAAGCTACTAATTTCATAAAATCCCTTTGAACTTTAACTAGTTACATATAATCCTCCTTAACTTTGATCAATTTCAAATAACCCTCTAACATTTCAAAATTTCAATTTAACTCCCTTCAAATTTTGATTTATAATATTAAATCACATGTCCTTACATTTATCATTTTAATAAATTTAGTAAGATTTTTACTATCATTTTTCAATTAAAATAGATTTTTTGTATGACAAAAACTAGAAAAATAATATTAAAAAAAACATTGAACCTATGATCCAAGAAAAAATATGCATTACTAATAAAGAATTAAAAAGGGAAAACATATTTAAACTATTAATGGCCAATTATCCCAAGAATATATTTAACACATATGATAATAAGTAAATGTTATGCAAATGATGACATTTTATTTTTATATTTTTAAGTATTATTCTTCTAGCTTTTCCCATTTAAAAAAAGTTGCTTTAATGGTCAACTCATAATAAATATTAATAAATTTATTAAAATAATAAAAGTAACGACAATAGGTTCAATATTATAAATCAAAATTTTAAGAGAGTTAACTTTGAATTTTGAAATGTCAAAGGAGTTATTTATAACTGATGACAGTTTAGGAGGTTTTCTGTAACTAGTTAAAGTTCAATGGGTTTTATTTAAAAGATACTACATGTCATCCGTTAATCTGACATGACAATTTCCATTAAAAGAATAAAGGTTAGTTAACGACAGGATGTTAATAATAATAATAAAAATCAAATATGGAGATTAAATTTAAACTTTGAAATGTGGAGGGTTATATACGACTGACTCAAAATTTAAAGGGCTTTGTTTAATTTAACCCAAGTTAAATACTGAATATGTACTTTTGCATTTTCTTAATGGCTAAAGTATACGTTTAGTCGCTTTATGTTTGCCTCCAGATCGTTTTAGTCTTTAAGTTTGTAAAGTCGCGTTTAGTCCCTTAACGTTAACAGTTAGTGTGACTTAACGAAAAATACTTGATTTCAATAATTTTAAGCAATGATTGTACAATTAAATCTTGCCAAAGTATCTTATATGTTAGTATTTTAATAAATTAATATTTTAAATCCTATTAATTGAAAAATATTTAATATTCACATATTGTTTTACGGTTTTTCACAGTTTGTGAAGATTGAAGGTTTTTTTGTCGAAGAAAATTAAATATTTGTCAATTAATAGGATTTAAAATATTAATTTATTAAAATACTAAAATATAAAGATCTTTGGTAAAAAGATTTAATCGCATATTCATCGCATTTAAAATTATTAAGTCGATATTTTTTTTGTTAAGTTAAGTAACATTATGTGTTGACCAAACGTACACTTTACAAACTTAAGGGACTAAAATGATATCAGAGGCAAATATAAAAAACCAAACGTATACTTTAGCCTTCTTAATATTCACAAATTTGTCACGTAGCTCTTGTATTAACTATCAGACACAGTAATTAAATTAATAATAATATCCAAATGGTAATAACAGCAATAATTGCATCCGTTTAATTTGTAGTTCAAATAACGAGGATCTTAATTTCCGCTTAATGTTGGTCTTTCATAGTTTCATGGGTTGGCATATATTTACGTGTGCGTGTTTTCTTAATTTAGGGGTTCTAGTTAGTATATAGGTCCATCTTTTTAAGATTGAGACTCCGTCATTGAGTTAATTCGGTTGACTCGTCGTTTATGAGTTAATACTCTTTCGAGGTCTGTTTTTTTTTATATTAATAGTCATTTTTTAAAAATCATATTATTCATAATTCATAAATTATATGATTATTTTTAATTTTTATATTCCTCTACCCCAATTACTCCATGTAATACAGGGATGGACGGACACAAGGGGCTAGGGGTGGCCCCCGCCCCCTATTTATATACTCCCTCTGGTCCTTAATATAAGGCACCAACTGCCCATTTCTCTTAAACCAAGGAAGGGCAATTTAGTCATTAAAAAGGTATTCAGTTGATAAATATTTCCATGTTTACCCCTGCTTTAATGATACAGATTTAAAAATATTAAAATTATTATTTGTCGATTTTATTAGTGTCTCTCACTTTTCCATTCTCTCTCCCCAATCCCTTTTTGCGCATCGTGTACGCAACAAGCAACTAGTAGCCCTGCCAATTTTTCACACAGTTTTTCAAAGTTGGTCACAGTGGCGCCACTGCCAATTTTTCACACAGTTTTTTTTGCACAAGGTTATACTTTTGGAGAACTCCATTTTTTTAAGCTCTCATTCTCTCAAGTGAAATTAACAGTGGCGCCATTTTTTTTCAGTAAAAGCTTTGCAAAAAAAAGTGGCGGTGAACTAATTTTTTTAAAACAAACCCTCCAAAACGGAATTTAACTTGGCAAATAAAACGCAACGAAACCTCAAATTTTCATTGTTGAGTGAATACAGATTCATTGTTCCCATGAATGACCAAACTCAAGTATCCTTCGACTTAAACGTACTGCCATGTTGGGAAGAGGAAATGGATGAGACTATGAACTCAAATATTTGCCCAAGCTCACATAATCAAGATGCAGTGGTGTTGGGTGAATCAAGCATGCTCTGTTTTGGCGAAGCAATAACAGAGAACTTGAATTCTCACGTACCTCTTGACTTGAACATAGAAGGTACGTGTGCTGATGATGATGGTGACGATGTTTCACTCCCTAACTTGAATGAAATCCAAATGACTGGTGATGATGGTGTTCCCCTACCAAACTTGAACGAAGTTCCAATGGAGTTTGAGGAGGAAGGAAGCACATATACAGAGATAGCTGAACGTAGCAGAGACTACTCTAACACTTCACCGAGAGGTATGACACTATCTGTGTAAGAGACATAGGTCCAAATTCTGTCAGTTCAGTTTTACCTCAGTAACAGAGACATAGCTGAAAAAAAAACAAAGACTACTCTAACACTTCATCTTTTCTGTTTTACGTCAGTTCACTTTGATAGGCAATTGTTATAAACATTAAACATGATTTCTGGGAGTCAACTTGTTTACAACAGCAAAAAACAGGATGAACAATGTACAAGTAAACAGCCTAATAATATGAAACATCTTTGCTGGGAGTACGTTAAGTTTGGATATTCAGGAAGTCAATATTATCTGTGATGATATTTAGTTTCCTAGTCTTATAATGAAGGGGACTGATGTTGGTTAATTTCTGTTTTTGATGTTGCTTCGCTGACTTTGTATTTGCCCAGTTATGTTTGTTTGCTTGCTCGTTTCCTTTTCTTCAGATTATGGTCTGTGTATACAGTTATGTTCTCGTTTGTAGTAGTAGTACATGTTTCTCCTTGAGCACAAAAAAAAAAAACGAATTACTAAAACATGTTTGTCAATATTACCGTTTACACATATGTTACTAGTAGTAATATTTTACCTTTTACACATATGAATTACTAACAGTTATGTTACCGTTTCTAGTCGTAATACAGTTTTGTTTTTGGCATGATCATAGCAGTTAGCAAAAGGTTGTACAAATGAATTATTATCAGTGTTTCATAAACTATCATGTCATACATGTATTTATGTTACTAATGGGACAGGAGAACAAGGAAATGGAAATTCAAGTTCGCCACCGTGTAGGAAAAGAAAATTTTTAACTAATGAAGAACGAAAAGGCATAGGCCATATTTTGGTGAAATCAATAAGAGATGGGATTCTAATGCCAGGTACAACAAAGAAGCTAGCTTCAATGTATTGTGTTTCTAGAAGAGTTATTCAACGAATTTGGCAACAAATAAAGGAAACAAGAGAAGCATCTCATAGGAAGACTAAAAATTGTGGACGTAAGAGAGTTCAATTCGATGAGGAACGCTTACATGAAGTCCCTCTTCGGCAGAGGACCACATTGAGATCTCTATCCTTTGCATTGAATATCAACAAAACGTCCCTTGTGAGATTGATGAAAGCCAATGTTATACGACGTCATACCAATAGTCTAAAACCCTTCTTGACAGATGAAAACATGGTTGCTCGGTTGCGGTTTTGCTTATCAATGCTTGAAGATCATAGCATACCAAATTCTCCAACATTTAAATCTATGCTTAACATAATACATATTGATGAGAAATGGTTCTACATGACAAAAAAGAAGGAGAAGTATTACTTGGGAGCCAGTGAGGAGGACCCACATCGGACATGCAAAAATAAGAACTTCATTACTAAAGTTATGTTTTTGGTTGCTCTAGCAAGACCTAGATTTGACAATGAAGGTAATGAAACTTTTTCAGGTAAGATTGGGGTTTTTCCTCTTGTGACTTATGAGCCAACAAAGAGAAGGAGTGTTAATAGAGAGGCAGGCACTTTGATAACAAAGCCAATCTCTTCAATTAACAAAGAAGTGTGTAGGAATTTTCTTTGCAACTTGGTGTTACCCGCAATAAAAGCCAAATGGCCAAGGGATAGAGTAGGGGAAACAATTATCATACAACAAGATAATGCTACATGTCATGTAAATGATAATGATGAAGAGCTTCGTCGGGCTGCTTGTGAGAGTGGATTTGACATTCATGTGGTGTCACAACCTCCAAACTCTCCTGATTTAAATGTGCTAGATCTAGGTTATTTTAATGCAATTCAAGCACTACAACACAAAGAAGCACCCAAGACTATTGATGATCTCATTAGTGCTGTGAAGAAGTCTTATGACAATCTCTCATCATTTGAAACAAATAAAATCTTCTTAACTTTACAAGCTACTATGGTAGAAGTTATGAAGGTTGGAGGGTCAAATAAGTATAAACTCCCACATTTGTACAAAAATGTGCTACAAAGAGAAGGAAGGCTCCCATGTCAATTGCAATGTGATGCATCCATAGTAGAGGCTGTGTTAGCACACTTAAGAGAAGTCGATGCGTGATTGTATCTCTATCCTTTGCATTTGCAATTACGCTTTTTATTAAGCATTCTTAGGAGAAGTTAATGTTTATGGTGCCTTAATTTATTGGCTTCAAACTTGATGTGTGGCTTGTTTTAATATGCTTTAAGAAACTTTTTTTAATCTACATTTCACTGTTATTATTATCACCATCAAAAGGCACTCCTCTTTGCTCATACATATCAATTCATTGTTATTACGTTCTAATAGCAGCAATTCACGGTTATTATTATCATCTCTACGTTTGTAGCAAATCTTTCTAGTAGTACTCGGCTGCAACAGTCTATTTGTTAAATAAATATGGAAGCTAGCTAAATTCTAAATAATTCAAACAGTGAAATGCATATCATGTCATTGCACTACGTGGTCACTTCAACAAAGGAAAATCAAAAAACAGTCAGCACAAAAAATACATCATCATGTACCAGAAACCATTTATCCGTTTCTTAATTCCAACATAGACATACATTCAATAAAAATCAGGGAAAAAAAGTTTTAACATTGACCTTATGAATCGCTTGCGCTCTTTTTCTGTATCACTATCCTCATCACATTCATCATCTGGAAATTTGTTAAGGTCAAACTGAGAGTGTTCTTTCCTATCCAAAATAGCTTCACTAGAACTATCAACCTGATCCGTCATCTTCTTCGACTCCACTTCCTCTTCGTCTGGTAACTGGTTCAAGTCAAGTGGACATGTTCGATGCTCTTCACGCTCAAGAGAGTCTTCCACAACCAAATTAAACAGGTCACCACCATTACAGTCAAAACCACCTTCAGCTTTTTCTTCCTCTGTTTTTGGAGAAAACAGAGATTTAGCAGTACAATCATCCAGTTCACCATCAAAGTCAAAACCTTCAGCTTTTTCCTCCTTTGTTTTTTGAGTAAGCAGAGATTTCGCAGTACGTTGATCAGGTACACCATTTCCCATCGTAAAAATCAGATGAGCAATGAGTACAAAGGGAGAGATGGCTCAGAAGAGAAAAAACAAAAACGAAAGGCAAGACGCACGTACAGGAGAATTAGGAGCATCAGAGAAAGAGAAATGAAAAGTTGATTTCGGGGAGAGAGAAATGAAAAGTTGATTTTGGGGAGAGAGAAATGAAAAATTGATTTTGGGGAGAGAGAAACGTGCCCATTGGATATTTGGATGAAAAAGTCAATCAATATTATTATTGTTCTGCTTGTATGTGCAGCATCGTAATGGCTATTGGGGAGTGAGAAATATAACCATTGGTTGTAAATATTTATAGTGCAGCTGTTGATAATTACTATTTACGAGGAGTATTAAAAGTAAGGGTAGAATGGGCAAAAATCAGGTTTGGAGGCAGTTGGTGACTTATAATAAGGACCAAAATATGTGGGTAGTTGGTGCCTTATATTAAGGACCAGAGGGAGTACCCTAGTTTTAATAAGTACGTAACTCAAGTTTCAATATTCCACAAAATGTTGTAAACACTTTTATATATATATATATATTTATATATTTATATATATAAAACTCTCTTGACATGGTCTCAAGTTCGAACCTTGTGAATGGAAAAAAAAACTACGTTGAGAGACTCACCTACTATAGTTAGATGCGCGAACCGGGTCGGATTCGGATTAGTTAGAACGAAGCTCTGGATACTGAATGAGAAAAAAAAAATTCTCTTGACACTTTAAAATAGTAATAAATTACTCTAAGTTTTTAAATTTGTAGGTATGAGTATGACCTCTAACCATCGATTATATACCCCATTTATTTATTTTATTTTATTAAGGGTATAATCTCTTTAGAAGCTCATTAAATTTTATTTTTGTATACATATAATCAAGGTTGTCAAACTCGCGAGTTTAAATAAACTCGTAAGAGTTTACTTTCATTATTAAATAGGTATTAACGGTGTATAATAAATAATTAAAATATAAAAAAATGACAACAATTTGATTTAAAAATATTTTAAATCCAAATAATTGAAATTAAACTTATCAACATTCAAAATTTACCATATTTAACAAAGAAATTTCTATAAAACTTATATATAAAGTCGTTGAGCATAATTAAATAAAAATAAAGTTAGCACGAGTTTAAATATGAGTTAATACGGTTTTGTAAGTTAAAAACGTAAAAACGATAAACTCGTGAATTTAACTGAGTTTACAAAGATCAAGAGTTTACTAGTAAACTAGAAAGGTAAAGACGGTAAACTCAGAGAGTCAACTCGTGAGTTTGACATCAATGCATATAATATGAAAGTTTCACTTTGGCTGGAAAGGGAAACGAAAGATATCTAATAAGGGTCTAGATACCCTCGCCTCTCGACTCGTTTTAAAATCATGAGGGTTGACATGAGCCTTGAAAATATCTAGAGCGAGGTTATGAGATTTATACTCTATTTGGTTCTTAATGTAGAATCTAATTAGGGAGTTGACATTTTTTTTGAATGAAAGGAATTCCA
Organism: Acacia melanoxylon; assembly: GCA_019022615.1. Lineage (NCBI taxonomy): Eukaryota > Viridiplantae > Streptophyta > Magnoliopsida > Fabales > Fabaceae > Acacia > Acacia melanoxylon. Next base: position 4,192,916 of record JAFJYJ010000037.1, read on the forward strand.
TTAATGAAAATAGGAAAAATACAATGTGGAGCCTAAATTACGAAGAAGCTGAAATCTAGAAAAACAAAGTTGAGAATGAACAACTATAGATCTAACGAGGCTAGAATCCTTCCGCGGTGAAGGTAGCATCGATGAAGATTCGCTTATTCCGAACCTCCCATAATTTCCAGCATGTGACACAAACCCCCATCTTCCAAGAGGAGTCAAAAGAATCAGAATGAATGATTAAAGTCTTGACTTTGAATATCTAAATTAAAGAAATCAAGACACATATCGGTTGGCAAAATTTTCCTCCAAACCTTAGAGGCCAAAGGACAACCTTTGAGGATATGGTCCAAGTTTTCCATGCTATCTTTGCCGAGATAGAACAAGACATGTCGGATGACATACCCTTTCGACTCTTTGAGCATTTGAAAGCGGCTTCCCTTTCAACATAAGCCAAACGAACGTTCGATTTCGTGAGCAAATAGGCGGCTTCCAAACCTTTGACCAAATGGCCTTATAGGATCCCAATTAAGAAACTCAAGGGCCCGGTAGGCCGACTTGGTAGTGAACTCACCATTCTTAGTTAGGACCAAGGGAGTTGACATTGATACTAAATATAAGACGTATTTTACATTTTTATCCATTTTCTCTAAATTAACCATATTGATATTAATAATCAAGTAGAGGAGGACATTAAGAAAGATAATTAAGGTCTTTTAGATAAAAAAATATATCATACTAACTAACTTAATTAACATATCCTTAATCTACTCAAATCAATTAATTAGGTCTTATACTAACGATGCTTATTTATTTCTAAATGCTACAAATATGAAATAGTGGATTGATTTTGACAAGTATTTAATGTAGAATGTTTTCTTGCACTCTTTGCATGGTTTGATTCAATCCATATGAGTTGGCATTAAAAACAAAATGGGAAAATCCTTTAAGGCCCTAAGAGATAAAAAAATGTTAAAAAACTTTCAGAGGAAATTCTGATGTTAAAAAGATCTCATTAACAACTTATTCAGTAGGACATTAATAACTTTATCGTTGAGTTTTAACAACTCTTTGAAACTTTTTTTTTTTTTTTTTATATTAGAATTTCCTGGAATTTTTTTTGATATTTTTTTAATCCTTTAGGAGGGGTTTTTTTTTTTTTTTTTTTTTTTTTTTTTTTTTTTTTTTTTTTTTAAAAAAAAATCAATCTCTATGAATCATTCTTGAATTACCACTCTGGTCCTTATTATAAGTCAGTTTGATCAAAAAATTTGATCTTATTTATAAGTCAGTTTTAAGTAATAAATGAGATTGTGACAATTTACCCATATTAATTGCACCTTTATGAAGATGGAGAAAGAAGAAAGCGGTTGAAAAATACCCAATCATAAATGAGGGCAAAGTTGAAAATTTATCTCATAATCATTGTGTCAACTAAATTTTCTTGGTATATGAGATTTGATTAAACTAAACTTATAAATAGGATCAGAGTGGTATATCTTGAGAGTATGATGGTAATTTGAGATGGTGGGAAGAGGAATCAAGGACAAGGAGGAGTAATATGCTGCAATTAAAGAAGAATGAGAGGGGTACTTTTGGTACAAACATTAATTCCTCCGTCCCGTCCTTGGCCTTTAAATTCACCTTTCAACATTTTTCTGTTTTCTTCATCGTGCGTATCCAATCCCATCTCCAAATCTCTCTCTCTCTCTTTGACCATCGTACTCTCTCTCTCTTGCCTTTTCGCCGCTGTTGCAGCAGACTCTGCCGCGAACGACACCAAAAACACACACACCCAGTACCCCCACAAACACAGAGAGAGAACCATCACTCAATAAAACTCTCCTCTCTCTCTCTCACACGCATAGACCCAACATTACAAATCTCTCTCTCCAATACGGATTAGTGGTTTTCTTGTATTGCTGTTAATTACCGGTGGCGAGAGAATTAAACAGAAACACTTACCTTCTTTGATTAAATATCATTACGCTTTTTCTGCTTCTTCTTCTTCCTGATTCTACAGCCGCCTCTCTTCTCTTCTCTCCCACTTTGATCTGACGGCTTCGATCTTCTCGCTCTCCCAATCGTACGGCCAGGAGTCCTTTCTCTGCTGGCCTCTCCACGCTCCTCTACGTAAGTATTCCTTCTCTGAAAACAAAACAGCATCAAAAGTCCAAAACTATTACATGACCTTTAAACCCACTTTTTTCCTTCAAATAAATAAATAAATAAATATTTCCGTATAATAATAATACCATTAGCTTTCGCCTCCAGTTATACTCACACTCTCTCTCTCCGTCCCTATCTCTTTCGTGTCTGCATTTTCTTTTTTGGATTGGGCTTCGTTTCAGTTTTTTCGATTCTTCTCCTCACATTCAGTGTACGTGTCCCCCCTCCCCCCCATTTTTCCTGTTCTCGTTTAATCCCGTTTCTTTACTTACTAATTATGCTCCTATTCAGTTTAAGACAAGTTTTCCCCCTCAAACATTTTTTTATGGGATTTATGGACTATGGTTCAGTAAATTTTTGTTACATCCAGTGGTTTTAGTGTTGAATTGTGATATTGGGTTTTCTGTTGTTGGTGATGTGGATGTGGTATTAGATTCGATCATGACGTTGAAACCATCATTGGACAACTGGCTTGATCAGAGTTTTTGTGTGTGTGCAATCTGTTGATCGAGAAAGGCTTTTCAAAAATTGTTCCTGTTATGTTTCTTTTTGTATTTATCCGTCTGTTAAGTGCTTAACCAAAGCTTAGTCAAAGGGATGGCTCATTTGTTCAGTCTGCTATTCTTTTTAATGTCGATGGGTGGGTGTTATCTGTTTTATATTATTGTGTAAATAGCATTTTTATGTGCTGATGGTCTTTAGGTCGGTTATTTATGATTAAATTGTTTATTATGTGCTGATGGTTTGTTATATTAGCTTGGTCTTTACCCGTTAACTTTAAGGTGGTTTAATTTCCTGAAGGAAAATTGTTACTTTTTCGTTGCACCGTATGTTTAACAATAAATAAAATTGGTGCAAAACAAAAATTAGTATAATGCTTAAACAAAATTTGGTAAGAACCTTGCCTACTAGTGTTGCTTATGTTGTATGCTTAAATGAATGTTTGCTCATTTGCTGTGCTTTCATGTAATGTTTATTACTTGTAACTACGATGGTTTATGTTTTGCTAATAGAGAATTTTTCTCACTATTTTTTCTTCATTTTACTTTCCAGGAATGGTTTCTTCATGATCATATCTTTGTCATATCATCAGGAAATGATCTTATTTTTGCGATTTCAGGAACTGTGAGAATTCTTTTCTGGACACCAACTGATGGAGTCCAGCAGTCAGAAAAGGGCTAAGAGAAATGATTATCTTGAAAAAGAAAATGGCAATTCCCATGATCTGTCAAATGTTGATGAAGAATTTGATCCATGGACTGCATGGGCATACAAGCCTCGGACTATTACATTGTTAATGATTGGCGCTTGTTTTCTAATGTGAGTACTCCGCTAGATAGATTGATGCCAAATAAGTACTCTAGTGCACCCTGACCATTTGAAGTTTGTTTTCTCAAGTAAAGTTATTAAGCTTGTCTTCTTTTTTAATTTTTAGTTTTGATGTATATGATGCTAGATGGGCAAGTGGTGCACTCGATCCAGAAAGAGATGCATCTGGTGATGTTGTTACCTCTGTGAAAAGGTTTTGTCCTTTTAGCTATAATATTTCTCAGATGCTCATTACTTATATTCCTTATCATGTTGATCATTGCACTGTTTGTCCAGTATGATAAATACCCAATTAATTTTTTCTGTAGGGGTGTATGGGCAATGATTGCTGTTTTTCTTGCTTACTGCCTGCTGCAATCTCCCTCCACGTGAGTAATTACAGCAACTTTGTTGTATCCAGTTTGTATCTTTCATTTCTGTAGGTAGATCTTTATTTTTTGATTGTTTTCTTATTCTTCTTGTATGTGGTTCAAGTGATAATCCTGGATTGGTAAGTTGTGAGGTGGCTGTTGGCTACATATTTGGGAGAGAAGTGTGAAATTGTTGTAGTAAGTTGACTATAAAGAAAATTTACTGGAAAAATCTGTTTCTTTTGGAAGTAGGGCTACAGGCGGAGCTGGAATTTTTAAACGGAAGTGAACCCTTTTGGTTCACTATTGTGATGGGCTTATATTGTTCAAACTTTATTTTCTATAATATAATCACATTCGAAGTTGTTCTGTTAGGTTAAGCAGCTTAGATGAAAATAGTATGGTTTTTCTACTGGGTTTGTGGAGTAGGAATGATGATTGAGGAGTAATACTTTGAGTAATTTTTTGGACCATCTTAAGTTTTGTGGTAGAATTATCTGCTGAGAGCCTGAGACCACCATGTCTAACATTCATTATTATCTGTTTTCATTCAGGATTCTTATTAGACCGCACCCTGCACTTTGGCGACTGGTCCATGGCATGGCCGTTGTTTTCCTTGTGGCCCTCACGTTTTTGCTTTTCCAGGTCTATTGTTGTGTCTTGATATATCCTTATTTTCTGTTGAAGTTGTGTGTGTAGAAAGTGCAATACATGCATGCTGAGTTTAAAGGTTACTCATTAATACTACTTAAAGAGACAATTTTACATAGATTACATCACAGTGCATCTTTGCTCTTTAGTTTTGTGTAATTTGTTATTTGTGCGTGTTGGCTTCTTCCCACTCTTTCTATGTTTGCCCAATTTACGGATAATAAATATGTAGGTTTCAATTGTCTGTTGTTCTATTACCTGTAACTGAATGGTTATTTTTCCCCCAGAAACGTGATGATGCTCGACAGTTTATGAAATTTCTTCATCCTGATCTTGGTGTTGGTAATCAATCCTCTTCTTTTCTTTGAAGTTTTGAATTGGATAGGAAGTAGTTAGTTGATTGTTCAATTTTGTTTCATTTTCTTTTAAAAGATTTGTTTATTGGGTTGGATCATTGTTAGAATATGCATAATATTTCCCTGACTTTATGCAGAACTTCCTGAAAGGTCTTATGGTGCTGATTGTCGCATTTATGTTCCAGAAAACCCTACGAGCAGGTTTAAGAATCTTTATGTATGATTTCTTTTTCACAAACTTTTGTTGTCACCTGCAAGGTGTTGCCTTGTTCTAAACTTGATCATATCCCATATGAGTTTCTCAAGCACCTGATATTTTGTTCTCTGTTTTCTAGGATACTCTCTTTGATGAATTTGTTCTTGCTCATATAATTGGCTGGTGGGGGAAGGCTATATTAATCCGTAATCAGCCTCTTCTTTGGGTGTTATCAATTGGCTTTGAGTTGATGGAGGTTAGCCCTTGATCTGATTTTACCATGAAGTTTCTTAATCTCACGTACTCTATACATTTTTTTTGGGAGGGAAGGGCTGGACTGGGATTGTTAAAGCACGTTGCTTTCTAAATTATACTTTATTGTCTGTTTATAAAGTTTATGTTTGCTTGACCAGTTTACTTTTCGCCACATGTTACCAAACTTCAATGAATGCTGGTGGGACAGCATTATTCTGGACATTTTGATCTGTAATTGGTTTGGTAAGAATTCCGAACCTTTTCTGTTCGTTGGTTAGGTAGTATATATACCATGTAAAATAAATTTAAGGATGGACCTTTTTTTTGGACTAAAACATGCACCTACATATGGACTACTACCCTACCAAAGATCACATATTCAAAGTCACTGATATGTTCTTAATATTTTTTCAATTTAGTTTTTGATTAGCCCCTTGTGCGAAGCATTACTATTGGAGTTTTTGAGGCAGTTAAATTTTCAGAACTATGGTTTATTATGTATTTGTATCTTGTTCTGTCAACTCCGAATTTCTGGTGAATATCAAAATTGATGCTAATTTCATGTGCCTATGACACTAAGCTCTGATTTTGGTTCCTCTAACTACATTTGTTTTGTCTTTTCAAGATCCAAGGTTTGAAATTAGTAGCAGCACTTGCCAGGATTACACATCTGTATATTTATTTATCTGTATATTTATTTAACTGTTTATTTAAATATTTTCCTGGTACAATAACAATTATGTTCGATTGATTTAATGTATACGAACTAACTTTTGTCAGCCTTAAAATACTGTGGGCTCTAGTTTTTTTTGTGTGTGTGTGTGTGTGTGGGTAATGTCCAACGGTCCTTGGAGTCATTACATAATAGCTTCTATTCATGTTCAATACTTTTTTAAAGTAGAGATATGAGGGTCATTTTCTTATCCTCAAAATCATCTATCTTTTGAGATGCCTTTTGGTTGGTCACTGATCAGCCATTTATTGGAATATTCATTTACTTGGTTTATATCATGCAGGTATATGGGCAGGAATGCATACTGTTAGGTATTTTGATGGGAAAACTTACAAGTGGGTTGGTCTGAGCCGTCAACCTAATATTATGGGAAAAGTACGTTTGCGATTATGGTCAATCAAATGAAAATGCAATTAATTGAGTAAATTAACAATTTGAACCTTTGCATTTCCAAACTGTCCTAAATAACTTTAGTCTTAAAAGTTAACGAGTTCAAAGTCTAGATCTTTAATATAAAATATATTTGCAACACATTTAAACCTAAGGAAGTTTTTAATTAGGATATGATATGTATATTGTAAAAATAGGATGTTGTTTACCTAATTTTTGATTAGATTAAATTTTTTAGTTAAATTAATTAATATGATATGTATATTCTAAAATATCCTACTTATCTTCCTTAATTCCCTCATTCCCTCTCTTCTCATTCCCTCTCTTCCTTGATCATGGTTGAGGGAGCATCAATAGACTAGGGGTAAAAAGGAAAGCATTGACAAATAGGGGGAAAAAAACTATGTCTTATATTTATGATTAAGATCAAACTCTTCAAATCTGTCTTATAGATATATATTAAGGACCGGAAGAGTAGTTTGTAGTGCAATTAATTGGATCTTATATCACTAGAAACTAATTTTATATTAAGGATTGGAGGTCAAGGATGCTAGAAGGAGTGAAGGACTGAAAGAGATTATTAGTTTCCAAGACTAACCTATATATTTACTAATTTCAAGGACTAAAAATGTCATAATAGCTAGTGCTTCGTTTCTCATTGAGGATATTTTTTTTTTTTTTTTTTGAATAGCTAACGAGACTGAATTTGACTCTATTGCTCCATTGTTGTCAGGTAAAACGAACATTAGGACAATTTACTCCAGCACATTGGGACAAAGATGAGTGGCATCCATTGCTTGGTCCTTGGCGTTTTATTCAAGTGATTAGTCTTTGTATTGTCTTTTTGACCGTAGAGCTGAACACATTCTTTCTCAAGTTTTGTCTCTGGATACCACCTCGAAATCCTGTCATCATTTATCGGTTGATTTTGTGGTGGTTGATTGCAATTCCAACAATTCGTGAGTACAATTCCTACCTTCAAGACAGGTACGTTCTCTTTATTTTTTTAAATAAGTATATATAGGTATTCTCCTATTAAAACAATCTCTTTTATTGTCATCCTAAATGGCAATATCATTGATTAATTGTAGCATTTCATCTTCATTGTGAATTTTTCCAGGAAGCCGGTGAAAAAGGTTGGAACTTTTTGTTGGCTTTCTCTTGCAATTTGCATTGTTGAACTACTAATTTGTATCAAGTTTGGACATGGTAGGTTTAACTGTACAATTGGTCACTTGTGTATTATTCATTCACAGTTTATTCACATAAATTTAATTTGTTCCTGTGTTTCCAGGTTTATATCCTAAACCAATGCCTTCATGGCTGGTAATGTTCTGGTCATCTGTTGGAGTGGTCCTTGTATCATGTCTGCTTATATGGTCGTGGCACTTGCACCGAACTCTCGGCCAAAAAAAGAGGCGATAAATTTATGAAAATTCCGGTGGTCGGCATTATTCTTTGATTGATTCCTTCCCTAATTGTTATGGTTATTAATGTGCATGCATTTCCCATTAATTAGCTTCCATTTTGTAAATACTATCAGCTTATTCATAATTGTAAATGATCATTCTCCTAGTTATAGGGTAGTGGATCTCAGCATTAGCATATGATGATATGAGTGAGTGGGAAATAGTAAGAGTTACAGCTGGTAGAGGAAGACAGGTCTTTCAATTGGGGATGCCTTATTAGAATGAATCATTTTGAAACAATATTTACTTGTAGTTTTAGTTGGTTTTGATTGATATTACAGAGCTTGAGTTTGTTTATGCCATTAATCAACAAATAGTTGAAATGGAGCATAGTGTACAAAAGTCAAAATGTAATATATATGTGGATATGTTTTGAAGTAGTATAGCCAAGTTTTGTTAAAAAATGAAAGCAACATTTTATTTAGGTATTAGATTTGGATCATGCATTACATTATTTATTACTCACACACACACACACACACACACTGCCACACTGGTATTGGATTGGATCATTCATTACATTATTTATTACTAACACACATACACACACACACAGGTATTGGATTTGGATCATGCATTACATTATTTATTAGTAACACACACACACATGTATGGGGAGAAAACTTACATTAAATATATACCTGATATCCGTACACACCCACATGTATTCATGCATGCATGTATGAGGAGAAAACTTACATTAAATACTTGATATTTGAATCTTTTAAATATATCACTGTTATCTGTCAAATATATTTTAAAATATATTATCATCTTTTAAATATATAATCGTTAACGGTGTAATCCATTATTTTTCTCTTTTCTCTCCAACATCTTCGTCTAGACTCCAGTCTATATCCTTTATCCACTTTCCAATCTTTGATTTCTACTAAGCTGGTAGGCGACAAGATGTTGATTTCAAACCTCTCTCTTCTCTTTTCCTAGGTTAGTTTGTTTTGATTTCTCTTGTTGAAGAGGAACAAGAGAAAGAATGGGTAACACTGTTAATAATGTTATATTTAAAAGACACAAATGGCAGTAATTCATTGTGAACTAGATATCTATCATATTATCAAATGCTGATGTAAGTTTTCTCTTATATGTATATATATAGTGTGTATAAAATAGTACTTGCATATTTTTTAATTATTTAGAAGTTTTGTCCTTGAACGAAGTCTACCTAAAATCTGATTTTGATATATGCAACTATGCAAGGCAGTACTACGACATAAAGTAGTCAGATCAAATGAAATGTAAGAGTACTAATTATGATATGTTTAAAGTCGTTAATGATGAAGCTTCTTAAAAAGATAAGGAATGTTAATGATGAGCTGACATGGTAAAAGATATATTGTACGATACCTCAAGCACAGCCATCTGATTTATTTGACATCATTAACACCGTAATTTACTTCCAAATCACTCTCCTCCTGGGCTGCAAATAAACAAGGTTAGGTTATGATAATTATTTCCTCAATGAGAATTCACACACACACACACAAAATATATATATATATATATATATATATATATATCTATATCTGTGTGTGTGTGATAAGCAAATGTATTTGGGGCTAAAACTATGGATTTTTGGGTTGAAAGTGAATATTTTGCTCTATTTCATCAACTTTAGCTTTTATAGATTCTCTTGCTTTGTAAGGTTGTTGAAGCATGTCTTTTGGGCTACATATGAAGACGTACAATGCTAAAATCAATGCATAAGAAATGTAAAGGAGAGTAAGAAGTCAAGACACTATGGAAAGATAAGAAGAGATGGATTGAGATACAAAATATTTTTTGTTTTTGGCCCTAGCTAACGCCAACGTCATTTCTAGCTTATTCAAAGACAATACAAAGAATTGTTGGCCTCAGCTAAAGATACATGCAAAAAGCTCTTGGCCGCCCTGAGAGATTAGGCAGAGAGCTCTTGGCCGCAACCAATAAAAGTCTTGACTAAAACCAATGATAATTAATGAAGCAGTGCGCTTGGGTGACATAACTTATTTAAGGGCTTTTATAACTTCCCAAACTTGGGTAGCAGTGCCATTTTGGACTTTAGAGGTGATTTTGGGCTCGCTTTATTAGGGTTTGGTGCTTGAGGTGGAAATTGAGCTAGAAGTAGAAGATTTGAAGAGATTTGAGCTTCTCCTCTTGATTTTTCCTCTTCATTCTCCATTCCTTCCTCATGTTCTATTATTTTGCTGGTTTATATGCATTTTTCATTGCTTTTATGAATATGTGTAGTTAGAGCTTTGATACTAGGATTATGTTGAACCCTTGTATGGATTAAATACTCATTTTCCTTTTATATTTGTGATTAATAATGATATGATTATGTTGATTTTTCATTTTTCTTAATGCTTCTTATTTGGCTACCAATGAGATTGTTGGGTTCACTTGATTGATGCTTGAGATCGAGAGCAATGTTGAGTGTAGAATTTAATTTTAATCATGTTAAAACTTGAAATTTGTGAGTTGAATGGATGCTTTTTTGTTAATGAGATAGAGATATACTAATTAACCTCAAATAGTCATATAGGATTTGCAATGAAAATTGGAGGTTTAATTAAGTAATTAATTAAGAGATTAAGGAATTAATTGAATTAAGCACATATTTAGAGACTTGAGAGAGTATTTATAGGTAATTTAGTATCCTCAGCTTGCATAATCTCTCATTAAGAAGCAAATATAATAGGGATTTAAGAAGCAAATATAATAGGGATTTGAATGGGTACTTTTTAAATGCAATGGGAAAAAAAATATTAAATAATCATAGGTTCCATTCTATTGTTGAAGTCGATGAATCACTTGTAATTATTTGTTTTCTACTTGTAAAGATAATTCCCCTTCACACTCTTGATATCTGTATCACTCAAATTAAGCGAAAATGTGATAATCTATATTTGATTGAGATCTGGAACCAGATTTTTATGGGAACGACATTTTGTTTATTACTTTATTATTTGGCACGACTTATCTACTTGCGGTGCGAACATGTGTTAAATGAGTTTATCTTATAAAATGCAAAAACTTTTTTCTAAAAAAAGCTTATCCAAACAGCTTATCATCATCCCTGATTATCACCTACTTTTTTTTTTTCATTTAAACATTTTTTTAGTTTATCTCACTCTCCAAGCCCATGAACCAGTAATACTTGCTCAGACCCAAGGATTAGCGCTGGGTCGTGGGTTGATCCTCTGTCGTCGTTGGAATTTCCTTTGGTAAGCGATCTCGTAAGTTAAAAGTCTTCATAGAAGCGCAGTAAAATCTTCTGGCGCTTAGTGACCGATGTCGAACCCTCCAAAACCTTTTTTTATAAAAAAAAATGTATGATATTTATATCTAACATCAATCTTATGGTCAAAAAGGAAATCTAACGTCACTTCAAAGATAGTTAAAATTTTATTACCACACACTATATATTGTTCATGTAGCCGTGTGAGGCTTCTAATTAACTTTGAAGACGTGACATTCAATTTAATTTTAATTTACAAATTGTACAACGAAAAAGCACTTCTTCTACATTATTTAAATACAAAATTAATGTAATAAAAAGATTGTTAATTATCAGTTTTTTAATAAATAAAATATTGTTAAAAATTGTTGATTAATATATAGGTACTTTTAATGGTAATTTTGCATTCAACAACTTAGAATTACATTCAGTGAACTTATTTTATTATATGAAATTGGACATCTGATGTAAAAGCGTTATTGATGAATTTGACTTTTATCAAAAAATTGAGCAAATAATAAGGATTAAATAGGAAAAAACATAGGCTGCTGATAAAAAATTTGATGAAACTATTGAGACTGACAAATTAATGTTTCCTAAATCTTTTTGTGATGGATTGTTTTAGAAATTTTCGATGAGTTTTGATAAAATTGAGCCTTTAAATAAGAAAAAGTTCAATTAAATACCTTTAGAATTTAAAAATCTCAAATCAATAGTTCCTATTAAAACATTTGTTATTTTATTTGCTCAGAAAAGCTAGTAAATAACTAACAAAAAGTGTAGTGTATAAAACTGAAATAGGATTTTAAAATTTTCAGGGTATTTTCCTGAAATTCTCCCTTTTAATTTAATAATTGACCCCCCCCCCCCCCCCCAAAAAAAAAAAAATCTTTTGATTGGCATGAACTGGACGAGGTGGCTGGAGCCGCAAATCGTATCTAATAACAGCCAACCGTTTGAACAATCAAAGAGGAACGCCATCGCCACCGGCGCCATGGGATGCACCAGCTTTGCTCCAAATATCATTCCTCATTTGGAGCTCCACAGTTGCTGTTTCAGGCCACTTGGCCCGATCCGGACACGCTTCACTGCTCCGCGTCTCTGCAACTCATCGAAGAGTCCGAGTTTGAGGGTCGGTGTTTCACGGACGAGTAAGGGATTTGGAAGACTTGTCTGTTTTGCTGTCGATGATGAGTTGAGAGAGAATCGGCAGGAGTTGAGTGGAAGTGGGAGTGGGATTGGGTCCGCCATTGAAGATAGGCCGGGTAAGAGCGAAATTCAATCATCTTCATTTTTTTTTATAGAATATTTAAGAATTTTTGCTAAATGGTTCAAAGAGATTGTGGACTTTTATGAATTAGCTGCTTGTTCGGTTTGGGTGCGTTTCCAAATGAGGGGGGAGGGGGTGATTGGAGTATTATCTTACCTTTTCCAGTTGTCTGATATTTTTCAAACTCAAAAGCATTGATACAAGTACATAAATCGGCACTTTGCAGGCAGTACTCCACAATGAATTATAGTATATAGCTATAATTAAATATATTGTTTTGCATTTAATTGTCGGATTTGCATATGAGATGAACATGCCTGACCACGTGTATCATTATTCAGTTAGGTTTCTCGAGGGAGAGATGTGCATGTTTTGTTTTCTCTCTTTCCTGTAAATAAAAAATTGGCAACTTGCCGTGCCAGTATATCAGTTAAAGCATATTTAGTCCATTAAAAATCGAAGACGATACTAATCTTGTCATATGTATTTTGTCAACATTATTAAATTAATTTGACTGATTATTCTGAATTTCTTTGGGATGCTATGAACCATGGAACCTGGACTTGTTAAATAGTCTGTTTGGATATTCTTTGCTCTTCATTTTGACCTCTTCTTCTCTGCTGCACATGCCATATGTTCTGGTTCTTATGTTGTTTGTATCCTCTAAATCTATGAGCCTCTAGTATCCAGGGCTTGTCTCCATATTCCCAATCTATATGAACCTTGGTTCATCAACCAGCCATGATCTTCTTCAGAAAAGAGTGATGTGAGATGTGAAAATATATGATGTTTAAACTATACTGTGACATATCCTTTATGTCGATATTATTTAATTTAGAATAAGCTCGAATTGCTTCTTTTTCAAAATTGCATAGATAACTCTCCAAATATCTTCAAAATATGCTTTAAATATACTAAAATTGGAGAGTTATCAATGGTGTTCTTCTGATGATGCCAACTTATGATGCAATTCGTTTCAAGTCCAGTCTGAGCATCGTGCAGATCAGAGCTGCAAGTGCAGTAAATAAAGTTAAGACCCTGAATTTACTAAAGGGGAAGAAAAAAGTTAGGTCCCTGACATCGATTTTTTGTTACACAACACAGAACTGGTTGATAATACAAGAGAAGAAACTTTGGAAAATTCTAGACAAGATGGTGAAGAAAGCACTCTATATGATTTTCTTTACCCTAGTAAGGAACTTCTTCCTGATGATAAAGAAATGAGCATATTTGATCATCTTGAAGAGCTGCGACAGAGAATCTTTGTATCCATTCTAGCGGTTGGGGCTGCCATTTTAGGATGTTTTGCATTTTCAAAAGAACTGGTATTGGTTCTTGAAGATCCTGTTAAAACACAGGGTGTGAGATTTCTTCAGCTAGCTCCAGGGGAGTTTTTCTTCACTACTTTAAAGGTATAATTGTTTAATAACACATCTATCTGTCTGTTCATGCTCAATATGCTGTGTCATGCTTTATCAGAACTGTATGAAGCAGTCTTTGTGCTTTAGTGTGCTTTTTATCTGGTTCTGTTGTTAAGTCTATGGCTTAAGAATTAAACTGCAACTGTAATTTAACTTGTAATGCAAGTAAAAGAAAACCAATAGCCTGAATAAGCATAAAAGGGAAGGAACAGGAGAAAAAATTATGTGGTAAGAACAAAGGGTCCCATTCCCTTCGTTTGTCTATATACAACCTGTTAATGATCTTCTATGAATGTTGAAGATAACTTCCATTCATTTCTGTCATGATGAATTGCAAATGAAATGTCTGTTATGACGTAGCTTCCAGGATTTAAAAATGTTGTTTGGCCGCCAAAAAACAAGATTTAGAAATGCTGATTATCATGTATTACTGTCCATGAGTCTCTGTAGTCTGCATGCTTGTTCTCAAACTCCATCAAATAGTGATCCTGTGGAATCATTTTTTCTTTGGGTACTGCAGGTGTCTGGATACTGCGGCCTCCTCTTGGGAAGTCCAGTCATTCTATATGAAATCATAGCCTTTGTGCTTCCAGGTCTAACAAGAGATGAGAGAAGGTTTCTGGGGCCAATTGTTTTGGGCTCATCAGTTCTTTTCTATGCCGGAATAATCTTCTCCTACCTAGTTCTGACACCTGCTGCATTAAATTTCTTTGTTACTTATGCTGAAGGGGCTGTTGAATCATTGTGGTCCATTGATCAATACTTTGAGTTTGTACTAGTGCTGATGTTCAGTACCGGCTTGTCTTTCCAGGTAAATATTCTTTTGCTGGTTTCTTTCTTCCTGTGATTGATATAGGATTGCACCGTTTCTCTGAACCTCAACATACCAGGAGGCCATGACCTTACGGCATCTGGCCCCCTCAAATGTCAACACAAATACAGAAGGGTAAAATTGTGTATAACAAATACAAAAAAGTATCGATACTCTCACCCCATCCATCAGCCTCTGGTCATTTGTATACATTTCCCTCAACTTTAAAAACCATACTGGTTACGCCCATATTGGGGAATTTCGTTCCATGTGACCCTTATTTGCCTTGAAACAATGGGGGCATGCCATTTAGCAAGGGAAGATGTGTAAAATGGCATCACCACAGGTCCATTACAGTTAACGGACTTAGGTTTCACAAGCCCAAGTGTACAAGTCCAGGGGACTAATTTTCAATTTTTAGTACGGAAGGGGTTCTTCATAAGCATGCCTTCTTATTTCTCTAATGATTAGTGTATAGTACTTGGTGGAATCTGAGATATTCTTGGTAGATCCTCTCTACAAAACTAAAGATACTTTGCATTTATGTGAGAACAATTTCATGCAGTACAGTTACAGTTTGTTATTCATATCTGATCTATGTTAACATGTTTTTAAATGCCTGGTTTGGCTTATCCATCTCTGACCTACCAAATCTAACAAAAGTTTCTTTTGATACAATCCACTATCAAGATGCTCACATATCTATGATAATTGGTTTAAACTATAAATTCTAATATGGAAGCATATGTTGAAGGTACCTGTTATACAATTACTATTGGGACAAGTTGGGCTTGTGACTGGAGATCAAATGCTCTCAATTTGGAGGTATGTTGTGGTTGGTGCCGTGGTGGCTGCTGCAGTGCTTACTCCTTCCACTGATCCACTCACTCAAATTCTTCTAGCCGCTCCACTGTTAGGTCTCTACATTGGTGGGGCATGGATGGTCAAGCTCATTGGAAGGTGACTTTAGCTTTCCACTATGTGAGCTCTAATTCTTGTGGACTGAATGTATATTCTTC
Source organism: Acacia melanoxylon (assembly GCA_019022615.1). Taxonomy (NCBI): domain Eukaryota; kingdom Viridiplantae; phylum Streptophyta; class Magnoliopsida; order Fabales; family Fabaceae; genus Acacia; species Acacia melanoxylon. The sequence goes on from JAFJYJ010000037.1 coordinate 4,208,555, forward strand.
ACAATGTAATCTTCTTGTTGTTAATTAGTGCCAGAGATGTAGGGAAACATTACCTATGCTTGTATACTAAATTTTGAAATATAATTTTATACCTTATTTTCTCCAAGTGTCGTCAAAAGCTTCCTCCAGTGGGACATCTAATAGACATGGATGGCATCTCACAATTTCCAAGAGCTCAAAATATCAAGAGATGAATGTGTGTGTGTGTGTGTGTGAATAATTGGTCAGATCGAGCTAACGGTTAATTGATATGATTTTAATCTTGGAAATGAGTTTTTTCATTAGAAAATGAGATACCTAATTATTTTTGGCATTGCTATTTAATCAGTTCCCATTATTTTTAAGTTTTTATTCAAGGGCACATGACAATATTTTTTATCTAACTTCTTGCAAGGGTTTAGTTTATTTTAATTCCATAATTTTATAAAATAACGGATATTGCAATTTTAAATGTTGATATTTTAAGTTAAATTTAAAAGAAAAACAAAAGTGATTGGATTAAAAGGTGATCGCTCCACTGCAAAACCATTGGCACTTGTTTGTTTTTTAAAGACTTGAAAAACACAACCTATCAAAAGATCATTAAACAAAATACGATCTATTCAATTTATCAACTGTAAATTTTCAAACAATTGACCTAATAACTACATCCCGTTATCAAATCAATATCAGATTCAGTTTCCAGATAGAGATCCTTGAACAGAATGGTATGGATTCATTCTATAGATATGCAGAACTCACATGTTGAATTGTGGAACCTAAATTTTTGCCATTATATGCCAACTCAAAATCAAAAGTATCTAAGTCAAAAAACTGCTAACTATGCCAAGTCATGCGGAACCTAAATTTTTGCCTTTATATGCCAACTCAAAATCAAAAGTATCTAAGTCAAAAAACTGCTAACTATGCCAAGTCAAAATCAAAAGCATAATATCAACACGTCACTGCCAAACATACAGGAAGGTCTTCTTAATTGCCTAATGAGATGTTTTCCACTTTGGCTTCTAGATCAGCAGTATCAAAATTACTTAATTCAGAAGCAAGCTGTTTCAGTGAACTCCTTAAAATATTGCATGCCTCAAGGAATGTGTCTGATGCTCCTCTGATTCCTCCCAATATTCCTTGAATATCATCAATAACAGTCTGGATTTTCACTATAGCTGCTTCTATGGTGGGGACCTCTTGAGGGGGATAGAGGCAAGCTCCAATTTCATCAATCTGTAAGCTAAGTTCCTGACACAACTTCAACAACTTCTCCAGTGAATCTACGAAATCGCCATTGTCACCCGGCTTATCCAGCTTAAGCAAGCCTGAAATGCAGCGGATGAGCTCCTTTATGACTGAAATTATATCCGAAACAACTACGACTGCTGCTTGGGCGACTTTCATCTCTTCAGGTGAGAGGTCATTCCCCAGTTCACCATCACTGTCAGAAACTTCATCGGTCGATTCTGGCCTCAGTTCTTTCAGCTCCCGAAGAACATCCTTCATCGAAACAGCAACCTGCGTCATTCCTCGCCCAATTGCTGTAATATTTGTTGGTGGAGTCCTTTTTAAAGCAGAACATGCTTCCCATACCACACCAACTAATTGAGAGATTGATAGGTGCTGATCTTTCCCTTGAGATCCTGTTAGTGTTCAATTACAGAGATAAGGTAGCAATCGATCAGAAAGAAGCTGCATGATATGTTAGTCAAAGCAGCCTAGAGATAGGGAAGAGGAAGAAGGGGCGTTGTAATCCAACAGTAAATGCGTGTAGATATGATGCAACGTAATCAAAATACGCAATGTAATCAAAATGATGAATAGTGTAGCATATGGAGCCAGGCATGGACACACAAAACAGAGGAAAAATAGCTGAAGCTGAACATGAAGTTATTGGAAGACACCCAGACATGTGATAATATTGCAAGAGCATGGAGAGCAAATCTTGAACCCAATAAGTTATCCTTATAATTTAAACAATACATCTATAAAACCTTTACAAAGCCTTAAGATCAATTTCACATTTTGTAATCCCTTTTTGTTCATAAGAAACAAGTAATCATTCGTCAGGTTCAATGCCAAACATTAGAACATTTTATTAGAACAACATTGTTATCACAGAGACCGGAAGTGTGAAACTCACAAATGACCTGTCAACTATTAGTATATAACAAAGAGAAGGGGAAGAAGACCTAGCAAGTGAGCAGGGTAAGACAGATGAGTAAAAGGGTTTCTCTGCAAAACTCTTCTCAAGCAAGTGAACCACAACCTCACTTGTGTAATAGGAGACTATTGATTAGCAAGTAGCAACACAAAGGGAACTTTAACTATGGTGCTAATGGCCAGCGATGGAGTAATTCTTTGAGGAGAGGTCTTACAAGTGCATAGAGGCAAAACAAAGTATCCATTAAACACTAGATTGTCAATCCATCAGAGAATGTTAAGGACATATTTGAAGTGAAGAGAAAGTAGTTGTTGATGATGGACGGACACTAGGCTGATGAAGTGTGGTTTAGCATGAAAAATATAGCAAATTTGCAGGGTGTGCAACTAAGGTAATCGCGGAAAATAGCTGCTCATGTTGACCCCTGACAAGAATAAGGGAGATCTCAAGCTATACCTCTAAACAGCTTTAAACCAGAAAAGCATGTATACTCCCCAATAATTGTCTTCTTGTCTGGGGTTCTACAAATCCTCAAAGGTATCCTTTCAACAGATCTGTTAAGACAATTGTTCCCCAAAGTTTTCCACTTACAATTAGATTACACAACAAAAACATGGCATGTTTCTAAAATCATTTTAAAACACAATCTTGCAGGCAATTTTTTTTTAAAACAATCATGTAAATCAGCTGCAAAACAAACCACTTCCTGTGTTTTTATTGGACAAATTTTTAGCAGACACATAAAAATTTGACCAAGTTTCCCATTTAATGGAGTTGTCAACCACAAATATGATGTAATTCTGATATTACAAGACTCACATCCGTAGATGATTATTTTGTTCAAGGTATTTGAAATTTTGGATGATTGTTGTTATATTTTTCATTGGAAGGAGTTCAATAAAAAAGGAATTAAATATTAAACAACAACAACAGAGTTGAGTATGAACACACATCTGCGCACACATCCGCTCAAACCCACCAGACCCTGCCCTCTGGGTCTTTTGTTTTGGGCTGACTCCTAGGCTAGAGTATCACTAGTACACAGCTTGCTTCTGATATGGAATATCTGTCATAAGCTACAGTAGTAATGCTGAACTTACAGGGTAACAGGTAATTAATTAATAATAACTAAGTAACCAGACAAAATGAATACTACTCCGGCCAGAGTTTCAAGATCAAGGTTGAGAACTTGAGATAGATCAGTGCTATAGAAAGATGAACAAATTATCTATCAACCAGTATATTGTTACGAAATGCTCTAGAGAGAGAGGGAGTTCGGGGGACTACCATATAAAGACACAAATTCCTTCATCAGCTTAAGACTGGAATCAACAACTTGCTTCACAGAAGCATGAATACAGGAAGACAGTGTAGGCCCCGCACCCACTGTACTTCCATGGGAAAGCAAGAGGAAACCTTGTAATGTGTTGAAGTATGATGCCACAGTTTCCTCTATTGCTTTAACCTCTGGTTTTTGTCCAGTCCAAAGCATTCCAACTACAAAGCAGATAGAAAACATTTAATTACATAAACTCAAACCTGCACATACCTATAAAGTATAAACTATAAAGCAAATGGAAAATTTGGGCTAAGGGTGTTACTACTATGCAGCACACTTGTCAATGCAAGATGCAACAAATCCTGAAGCTATGCCCCAATTTTCCTCTTCTTGCAAATACATTGAAATTGGAGAATTATCTTTATACCCTATTAACAGAGATTTTATTTGTATGATCGTCCTCAGAATAAGAAAAACGTTTCAGTTGGCCAATTTTTTTTAAAGCTCATTGAAAAATAAAAATCCTGAAACTAGGAACCCCTTGCTATCCTGAAACAAGGGACACTTTTATTGAAAGTCATACATCACTTTTACCAACACCCTTTGGTCAATCCAGTGATAAAATCTTGACACAAAATGTAAGCGGAATGAGAGAAAACAATACTGAATATGCGCAGAGTGACAAAAAAAGAAACTTGATAGTGCCCAGTTTAAAATTACGAAAAATAAATAAAAAATAAAATCCCAAGACATGAGAGAGCAAAAGATTCGTCAAGCAAAAACAGAAGAGATTTTATAACCTATGGTAGCCTGTTTTGAGACTTGGTCGCCCATCTTTATTATTTCCTCCCAGCTCACTTTGTCCAAAGAAGAAGGAGTTTGATCCAAAACCTACAAGAGCAAGAAAAGCTCAAGTCCTAAGACACTTTATGGTAGTTCAGAGACAAGCACACATAGATAGCATTGAATTGAATAGAATAACTAGAATTCGTAGAACCTGAAGAGTCTCATGGATAGTGCAGAGGTGGGAACCGAGAATTTCATTCAGGCGCTTCTTCTCTGCTGTTTGCGACATGTTCTTTTGCCCGGTACAATTCCGGCTACACAGTCCTCCTCCTCTAACGGGGCACTGAATAAAAATCGATGAGATTATTGATGTCGTTCAAGGGCTCCCCAGGTAAAGAAAAATAGGCGCATGAACCCACAAAGGCAATTGGAAGTTGGAACAATATAATATTATAATATATACAACAATACGAGAAATAAATAAATTGTAATTGTAATGAAATATAATTGTAATGTAATAATTTATTTATTTTTGGGAAAAAAAGTAGATGTTATTGGGGAAAAAGCCAAAAAAAAAAAAATCACTTGAACATCAAAATCTCAAATCAATTATTTTCTTTTAAAATGAGTTGTCAACTGTATTTAAGTGTAGTTAATACATATACTCTTATAGTCAATAAGATTATTCGATAGTATTTTTTTAATATTTTCTCTATTATTTTTTCTAAAAAATATTTATTTTTATTAACTTCTTAACATACCATGGCCCTACCTCTCCACTCATATGTAAATTGATGGTTGGAGAAATTCTCGTGTGAATATAGTTTGTCACATTATTTGTGATCTATAGTTGATACAATCAAGTGGGTATGCAAACAGTTTCTGAAAAATCACTGAAATTCTATAAGATGTGAAGTACTCCCTCCGGTTCTAATTATAAAAGCTAGTTGACTTTTTTGGAGAGATTAAGGAAGTTAATTAAATTAGCTTAAAGTATTTTTATTTTTTTCTTCAAATTAAATAAATTGACTAACAAACTAATATATAATTTAAGAAAACACAACATATGAAATGATTAAGTAACTTATTTAACTTCTTTAATCTCTCCAAAAAAAGTCAACTAGCTCTTATAATTAGGACCGGAGGTAAGAACAAAGTTGTCAGACGGGGAACTTGTTCTTCAAATTTCTTTGAAAATCTAAACTCATTTATAGTGTTTTAATAAATATGCCCCTCAACCTCCTAGTATAATTTTCTCCGAATTTTGGAAGAAATTAAACTCACCAAAAAAAAAAGGGGAAATTTTATTTAAATACCATATGAAATTTTAAAATCTCAAAAGATCTATTAACATTTAGAAAGGAAATAAAGGTAACATGAATCAAATTGTGATTTTAAATGTTGATGACTTTATCATTATATCCTCAGTTTTTAAATAAAAAAAGAAAGAAAAATGAGTCTTTCCAGAGCACCACTGCGCTCGGCAGCCAGAGCTTCGGCTTTGGCCAGCCTACAACCACTGGCGGCTTGAACTCCGAGCAATCAGTGCCCTTTCCAACCGAATAGCAATGATTGCGTGTATTACATCATGAAATTCATGAAGGATGTAATTACTTGTGTTCATCCCCTTGTTCCTCCAAAAGTAAGTCATTTTAGTTACAATTCATATTGTGTTTTAAATTTAATTGAGTAGTATCTTATAATTAATTTTTAGTGATTTTAATTCATTGTGTGCATGATTGTATATATGTAGTATTATGAAGATCAACATTGAGACCATTTGACTTGTCATCAAGTGAATGAAAGTCATATAAAGAATGGTGTGAATATGTGTTCAGGCAATGTTCTAGCTAGTTACTATTGTTTTTTTGGCTATTGTTGTGTTGTTTATTTAACTAGAATTAGTTGGATTCTATTCTAGTTAATATATGTTGTGGCGTTTAAGAAAGCGTCTTAGCTTCTCTTAGTGATAATAGGATATATGACGTTTTCTAAGCACTATAGTTCTTATCAAGGTTTTGAAACCCGGACCGGTCATCGAACCGGTCAGGGTACTGGGTTAAGGGTTAGTGGGTCGAAATAATCTTTGACCTCAGGACGGTGAGGTATAAAAAATTAGAAAATAATTAATTTCTTATCATACCAACCTAAATTTGACATACTATATATCATTTCAATATTTTGGATCAGTGGCAAAATAATCATATACTCCAATACTTGTGACATATTCAGATATTCTTAACAATTTTTTTTACAACCTACATTTGACATCCACTAAGAAGAGCCAACCGAAAACAGAGAAACCACAATAGCTTCAGGAAAACCAAAAAACGAATCCAAATCAAATCCATATGACATCCAAAAGTAAAAAAAAAAAAGAAAAAAAAATGAGGGAGTTTTTTTTTTTTTTTTTTTTTTTTTTTTTTAAGGTCTGACCCAGTGACCCGTCCGGGTCACCTTGGGTTCACCGGGTCAGTCCGGTTTTACCCTAAACCGGACTGGTTTCGCGGCCGGTTGGCCGGTTTCCGGTGTGAACCGGCCGTTCCGGTCCGGTTTCACAAACCATGGTTCTTATAAAAGAAGAGCGTCACAATTGCCCTTTAGTGCAAGTTTCATTGTACACTTTAAATTCATATTTTTTAGTCTTAATCTTATTTAATAAAAATGCTGGCCCAACTATATATTAAATAATAAGAAAGCATACTTACATTTTAAAATATAAAAACGATGATATTAAAGAATTAAGATTATTTAAACATATTTTTGTCATCATTTAATTACAAAACCACCTTATAATTTGCTAAGTAAGCATTTGTCGTTAATAAAAAAGCAAATGTGTTAATATTAAGGAACTAAAAATGTTATTTTATAAATTTATTGGCCACTTGAACTTGAGTTCAAAGGATAAATGTATACTTTAGCCATTTGTTTTTTTTATATTGAAAATAGATGACAACTAGCAAGCGTCACAAATAGTAGTGGTAATTAAGTATGAGAATAAGGTTAATTAATTAGAGCATTTGACGCATTGGCATATAAAAATGGTAAGAAACAATACAAGTGATGTAGGCGCACATGAGACTCAATGCTATATGATGTGCAGAGTTATGTTAATAATATTATCAATCTATTAGTTAGTTTTACTTGTCCGATATGCATACCATTGCTTTAATATATAATATTTCGAGTCTTAAATATAAGATAACATTGATATTTTGGAGAGATTAATGAAGTTAATTAAATTACTTTAAAGTATTTATATTTATCATTTTTGGTCCAAACTATGTTGTCTAATTTATAAACTGATATATAATCTAAGAATACACAACATATGACATGATTAAGTAACTTATTTAGCTTCCTTAATATCTCAAAAAAATGTCAACTATGTCTTATATTTAGAACTAGTATTATAACAAGAAATTATCAATAATTGAGGTAATCATAGCACAGTGATATAGTGTTATATAATAATATTGCCCAAAGCAAACAAGAAGCAAATTCAGACAAAACATAAATCTAGTGGTGGAGAGTTTGCCTGGTGCTGTAACGTGTTTGACGATGGAAACAGTAGGAGGAGATGGATCAAATCTGGAGACTCAACTTTTGTGTTCTCCGAATGAAGAAACAAGAGGAGGAGGACGAGGTTGTGGGTGTTGGGTTAGATGCAAGAGAGAAGAAGTGGTGGAAGAAGGAAAGAGACAGATATGGCTGGCAGGGCCATTGATAGGAGTGAGTCTGCTTCAATACAGCTTGCAGGTTATAGCCATCATGTTTGTTGGCCATCTTGGAAATCTTCCTCTTTCTGGTGCTTCCTTGGCTTCCTCCTTCGCCAACGTATCTGCTTTCAGTGTCTTGGTATGTTCCCTTTTCTTCATTTTCTATTCCTTCCCATCCTTACTAATTGGAAGAATCAATATATTCAATGAAAAGTCTCACGGATATACATACAAATTAAATACAATGATAAGATCTCATATAGGAAATTACGATAGATCATGACATATTGGCAACTCAGGCGACTTTTTAGTTATTATATTGCTTATACCGATGGTGTATTTAAGTGTTGAGTCTTGTAATAGTATTTTATCATGCCGATGATTTTTGTTGCTTCAAACTGTTCAGTGCGCTTTTTTTTTTTTTTTTTTTTTTTGTAACATTTTTGGAGTTAGTTTGTTTAGTACGTGTTTTCGTTTTCTTTGCTTTTTAAGAGGAGTCTTGTAACAGCATTTTGTCTGGCCGATAAAATTAGTTATTTCTTTTAAAGTGTGCATTGATTTTTCTTAAATACCTTCTTTAATTATCATTTATTTTGAAACTACCGCTAATGGAATTTGCCTTACTATATGCATTTGATATGGATAGTTTAGGATAAAAGTTATAAATTTAGGAAGTAAAATGAATTGGGGTCTTATATTTAGAATCAAAATAAACTCTTTAATAACCAGCTCTTATATTTAAGATCGGAGACAAATATTACATAAATATGACCCACTGCAACTCAAAATTCGAGTGGGAATTTCAAGTTTCTTTGAGTTATTTATCTTATCATTATTTTATGCCTCTTATGCATTTTTGTTAACACACGAAAATTTTCAAGTTTAATGAGTTTAAAGCATATAGTGTCAACTCTCTCAATACATCTATATAACTAATAAGAAGTCACACTATTTACAAGTCATAAATGATACTACCTCTCTGCTTCTAAATATATGACAAATTTTGTAGTGCAAAACTTTATCTTACATTTAGGATTAAAGAGAATAATAGTTCATTGGACACACTTTGATATATAATCTACGAGTATGTGTGATTAACGGATATGATTATTAGACTTAGTAAGAGGTGTATGTGTGTGAAATAATACTTAAACTTACAATGTTAAGCTTTTATTTCAAATGTGTGGCAGTTAGGGATGGGAAGTGCATTAGAGACACTATGTGGCCAAGCCTATGGAGCCAAACAATACCACATGCTAGGAATCCACACACAAAGAGCAATGCTTGTCCTACTTTGCCTGTCCGTTCCCTTATCTCTAATCTTGTACAACACCAGCATCATCCTCACCACCCTCGGCCAACACCGGGACATATCAGCCGAGGCCGGGACATTTAACCGGTGGATGATCCCAGGCGTGTTCGCGTACGGTATCCTTCAGTGCCTCAACAGGTTCCTACAGACTCAGAACAATGTGTTCCCAATTCTTGTGAGTTCTGGAGTCACAACTGTAGTGCATGTTGGGTTTTGTTGGGTTTTTGTGTTTGGATTTGGACTAGGAAGCAAAGGAACAGCTTTGGCAATATCAGTTTCATATTGGCTTAATGTGATTGTTTTGGTGGGATATATCAATGTGTCTCCAAGTTGTGCAAAGACTTGGCATGGCTTATCCAAACAGGCCTTCTTTGATCTTCTCAGTTTCATCAAGCTTTCAGTTTCTTCAGCTATTATGATATGGTTGGTAATTAACTACTACTAGTTTATACAGATTAATTAATTATGAATATTAACCATATTATTAAACTCGATCGATTTAGTTTATATATTTGATACGTATTTATAATGTTTGAGACAGTTTTGAGTATTGGTCATTCGAGATGGTCGTTCTGCTATCAGGTCTTCTGCCAAATCCACAACTAGAGACATCTGTATTGTCAATCAGGTAATTAATTGTTAATTAAACTTACTCATACTTGTCACATACCCTTCTATCCTGCCAATATTCGCTTATAACCGAAAAATACTTTTATAGGCAAAATAAGACAATAAATATATTTTTTGGGGTTAATAAGCATGTGGCACCATAAAGCATTTTTTTAGTATTATTTAGTATTCTAAACTAACTTTGGGTGCATTTAACACCCTCAAATATTTTTTCAATAGTACTCGATATCTTAAGTTTAGGGCGTTTGTTACTATTAAGAAAAATACTTTAAGAGCAAAATTGTACTAAAAAAGATTTTAGGATGATGGGTGTTACTGGGAAAATATTTTAAGGGGTTAGATGCGCCAAAAATTAACTTAGAATACCGTGTGCTACAAAAGTAATACTTAAAGGTACTTGATATAACATAACCCCATTTTTTTAAACCTTACATAACCCCATTTTTTTAAACCTTACAATGCATCTAGTGTAGAAACATATGCCCTTATAGAATATTATTTTTTATCCTTAATATAAGACTCAATTGATTAATTTGGGAAGATTAAAGAAACTAAATAGTTACTTTAAATATTTATTTTTATCATTCTTTTTCTTGACCTGATTTATTATTCTTCTTCAAACTAACGTGCTTGACTTGTATATAAACCGATATATAATCTAATGATATACATAAATATTTGAGAGAAATCATATAACATATTGATAATTTAGTAATTTATTTAACTTCATTAATCTTCCCAAATTAATCAACTATGTCTTATATAATTGGTAGGAGGTAGTAGTAAATACATGAAGAATTAGATGAACTATTCAGATTGTGTATGTTCAATGTGCAGCCTCAATACTTGCTGGATGGTGTACATGATCTCCGTTGGACTTGGTGGAGCAATAAGGTCAGTAACATTAACATGCGAATGCATATATACCATTTATTGTAAAAAATGTCTCATGTGGCTATGATAAATGTATATGATTTAATAATTAATGAAGGGGCTAAATGACTATTGGTAAATAACTTTTGGGAAGAGGTTTCTTGACTGCTTGATGGGAGCAGTCATATCCATATGATGTGAAAACAGCTTTTCTAAATGGGAATTTAGAATCGATACTCTATAATATGTGACTTGCAGCACGATAATTGAAACTTTTATCATTCTCTTTACCCTTCATTTCATGTTCTCTCTTCTTGATGGAATACTAGAGGCGTCTCTTATGGTCAGAGAGTGAACGGACAAGTTTCTATCCTTTAAATAACTTATGTATCCAAAAGACATGTACATCCTATGGATATGATTCTTCACATCAAGCGATCTAAACCTCTTCCCAAAAGTCATTTACCAATAGTCATTTAGCTCCTTCATTAATTATTAAATCATATACATTTATCACAGCCACATGAGACATTGCTTACATTTACTACTCATATATAAGGCACTTGTAATCTAATCAAGAGTCAACAGCCGTAAAACTAACAAAGCTTTATTTAATACCCTACAAGTAATTTATATTTATGGTAGTGAATTAATAAAGAGTAAATACCCTTTCTGATCTTTGACAAAAAACGCGATCCCCATTTTGGTCCCTTAAAAAAAAGGTTCTTTTTAGTCCATAAAAAGGAAGAATAAGAGTCGGTTGGTTGACATTTTGATCCCTCACAAATTTCCAAAATGTCATTTTTAGTCCATAAAAATGACGAATAAGAATCGATTTTTTTGTAAAGGACCAAAATGGGGTCCGTGTTTTTTGTCAGGGACCAGAAAAAGGTATTTACTCATTAATAAATGGTTACTTGTAAGTTGTAACTAATATGAACACATATGAATGAGTGAGCAGCACGAGGGTGGCAAATGAACTGGGGAGTGGGAACTCAAAGGGCGCCGTATTGGCAGTGAGAGTGATGATGACGATGGTGATATGTGAGGGAAGCACAGTGGCAATTTTGACAATTTTGGTAAGAAATGTGTGGGGAAAGCTATACAGCAACGACCCTCAAGTGATCCATTATGTTGCCTCCATGATGCCTCTCCTTGCTCTCTCTGACTTCCTTGATGGTTTCCAATGCGTCCTTTCAGGTTCTTCTTTCTTCCTCAAATCAATTTCTTATTCATAATTTAGTGTGTGTATGGATTACTTGCTATAGAATAGCTTTTACGATTTACGAGGTAAATATATGAGAGAAGTTTTGTCCCAGCTTATAGAAAATGACTTCTAAAACCACGGTTTCAGAGTTAGCTAAATACTCATTTGTTTAACTTGATTTTTAGGGAGACACAAAACTTTCATTAAGTAGTACATAACCAAGTAAAATAAGTACTCTCTCGCCGATCATTCAAGACAAAAATTAAGAAAATATATAAAACTCTGGGTAGATTTCTTTCTATAGAAGGATTCTTCGAAATATCTCATTCTCATATTCCATCACTTGGCCAACGTCTCCTTTGTCATTCGATCGGCTAACATCCCAATCTATGACAGGTGATTGGTACAACCCCTCAAGAAAGTTCAAGAAAATAGAGTTGTAACCTGACTAATAACTGTAGTTTTTGGCCTAATGATTGCGCTTGATAATGTAACTTACCTATATTCCTTGTCAAATTAGGCTAACAGATAAAAATTTTACATATAAGATATCATGTTTTTTTTGTATCAATCCCTTAGCAAGAATGGCTGTTGTATGTGTATATTAACAGGAGCTGCGAGAGGGTGTGGGTGGCAAAATCTGTGTGCATTTATAAACCTTGGTGCTTACTATGTTGTGGGAATTCCTTGTGCCATCCTATTTGCATTTTACCTTCATATTGGAGGCATCGTATGGATCTCTTCCTTCCTTTATTTATATATATTTGAATTTTTAATATTACTCTATAATCCTTAATTAATTATAGCCTTTTTGTTCAAGTGTTAGTCTTTAGGACACCAAACTAACAATTTATTTTGCAGGGGCTATGGATGGGAATTATTTGTGGACTCACTGTTCAGGGCATAGCACTTGTTACGCTCAACGCTTGGACTGATTGGACTCAAGAGGTAGCCACTCAACCACCAACGTATTGCAATTGCATTAAATCTCTTCTTTTCTATTCTTTTTTTAAAGAAAATTTAACTTGACATGCATATAAGTTAGGAAAAATTACGCTTAGATCCCAACCAAAAATAATACCATAAAAGTCCCATGAGATAGTCAATAACAAGTGAAACTTAACATGAGGTAGTTAATAACCATTAACAAGTGGATCAATTACTATTAACAAGTTGTTGGACTTTTCTCATATTATTTTTTTTGTTTGGGACCTAAACACGATTTTCCCTTAAGATGAAATGTAATTTTGTACTGTTACACGAATGTCAAATTTAGTTTAGTTGTTAGTGATTTAAATTCTGAACTCTACTCATAGTTGAATTTTTTTATCTCTCATATTCTATTTTGAGAAATGATGCTATTATAAAAGTGAATGTAGTTGAAATTATTTTTGAAATTCTAATTTATACAAAATTAAATTTATTGAACTCTACGAAATTCAAGTATTATCTGAAATCATTAAAAAAATCTGAAAATTATTATTCCAAATATTACTAAGTTCGTTGGATAATTTATTCCTTCATTTTCAATTTCTTGCAGGCAAGAAAAGCAGGGGATTTAACTCAGAAAACTAGCACAGTTGAGGAGCCTTAAGACATTAAAAAAAAAAAAAAACGGACACGTGACACAAAATGATGGCATATTTATTCATTTTTTTAATTATTTTTATACTAGGAATGTATATTAATTTGATTAAGTCCCTATTACATTAGGTTTTTTTTCTCATAGGAATCCAAGGTTTTCATCATATGCTTCAAATAAAATCTAACTCCTGTATATGACATGCTGAAAATTCATTTGATATCAACTCACACACAATCATCCTTTTTTTTTTTGGGTAGAATTTACTCCAATGCAATACTCAAGGTTTCATATATCAATAATACTATATATCTTATACAGCACTACTGATAATGTTACAATGATTAAGAATTACCATAACTGCAGCATTATGCTGGGAAGTATCCAAAATTGTCGCAGTTGGCATTAGAAGTAAAAATCTTTGTCTATCTCTTGGATTGTTAAAAATATCATTGGAAGGACAAGAAAGGGAGTGTATTTACCTTGATTCTATCAAAATTGTGAAGTAAATAATGAACCTTTTTCCTCCAGATGCTGTCCAGTGCCATGTATCAGAAATGGTCTTAGAGTTATGCAGATGCTAAATTGCTCAGTCAATATCACAACCATAGAAGTAGCTACAGTTTTTGCTCTTAATGTCTACTGAATGCTGAAAGACAAAAAAAGCATCAACTTGATCATCCAACGATTCTGTAGACAGAGAGCCTATAAAGCAGGTTCAAAATGGTTAAAGCTTGAACCATTTCCCAGCTAATCCAATGCAAGCATTTTAAGCGCTGCCCTTAACCGTTGAACAATCATTTACGTGATTTTTTCCCTTTTACCTTTATAGACGACGAGGATTCCTTTGTCTCCTGGAGCACTTCACCAAGCATTTGTAACCATAGACTTTTGAAGTTCTTGTGAAAACTCTGCTGAAACCAATCCAAAAATTCTGTATAAAGTTCCCTTGGATTTTCCTCCCACACCATTCTTAACATAGAAGAGCTATCAATCAACCTACTCTTTAACTTGCTCAAGAGATTTACCACCCTTTTCTGACAAAATGCTTCTTTCTTTAAAATGCTTTCTGGAGGGGCTGCCATATATTTTCTCACAGATTTTAAACATGGACACACCTGACCAACAAGCAAAGCATAGGCAAATACTTGCATCCTAAGATCACCATCACCAATTGGCAAGTGACACTTTGGAAGCTCCCAACAGAAACGCCCGAAGATTGGATTGACCCAACCTTTTACTAGGTCAGTCTGGCTATCATAGAAAGGCCTGGGATCCATTAGGGGGTCAGAGAATCTACATGAAGACTTGGCATGCTCAACAAGCCAAGCTGGCTCCACACGCGTCACACCATGCATGTATGGTCTTTTTGTATATAATAATTCATTATACACCAAAAACTCGGGGGCTGCAACAGAAAGTGATGACCAACGATGAAGGAAGACACTTTCTTCGTAGGTGCATGATTGATACCTAACAGCAGGAACTCTTGTGCTGCCGTCTGAAGTCCTAGAAGACCCTGTAATACGTTTGGCAACCCTGTCTACCCAACCAGCACAGATTGCCTCGCAGATGAGCCGTTCCTCATCCAGCAAAAGAGGATATTTTTCACAAGATACCTGCCAGGCATGTTCTGCGTCCTCCAAAGTTCCATGAACCCATGAGTACTGCTGTTCAAAACCACCAGCAGTAATCTGATAGAACACAAGTTTAAGTAGCTGTTGCCTAAGCTTGGACATCTCCTCCATGGTTTTGAACTGCAATGCATTTTCATCACAGAATTCTATAGGTTTCTGAGAATGTTCAAAATGCTGCAAAGCATAAGCTATTGTCAGGGCATCACTAGAAATAACACGAAATTTTTCACGAGAAACTTTTGCATTTTCTTTCAGTTTCTTTCTGCTTAATTTTTCTTCCTTGGCAATGACTTTCTCACTGTCTGCCATGCTAGATTTCTCATGCATCTCTGAGTCTCCTTTACCATCATTTACTTGAAAGTGCATTATGAAAGGATTTGACAGGCTCAATGTTGCTGCAGCTGCAACTGCATATGCCAAAAGTAGATTTGGTCGTTTGCATTTATACTTGCCCCTTGTCAATCTAATAACTGTAAGGAGCATTCTGGAGTGACGAGGAGTCAAGGGATAAAGTGCCATGACTTTCCCTAATGGTGTGAGTTCATGCTTGCCATCTAGTGCTTCAAGAGCACATAAGCAATTCTCTGCTTCCGCCAGTGCAGCATGACTAGGAGGAGTAGGAAAAGGGAACAGTTCAACCTGGATAAGAAGTAACAAGTCAAAAAAAAAAAATTTAACAAAAGGATCTCAAATTGAGATGCGTAAAACATATTTGACAGCAAGATAGATACATCGCACATACAATTGCCAGCAACCTGAAAAGCTATCTACATTTTGCAGTAGGGTATAAAATTGGCAACCATAAGGTCACCGGTAGCAGTTAATCCCTTGAGTCAAATACAATCTTGTTATTAATTTATATAGTGGAGACCCTTTGCATGAAAAGGATTTAATCTTTCATTTGATCCCATATACAAAGTCAAGTTATTGCAATGGTGATGGAAAAAGGCATAAAAATCATGAATTATTCTCATCACACTCAAGACTCTTGGTACTGATCATCTCGACCCCAATTTTAATTAACAATGACCATTTCAGTAGATTCCAACAAAATAGATGCTACCAACAAGACCAAATCATACACTATCCAATATATATGTGCATTATTGGTGATACAAAACAACAACAACAAAGCCTTGTCCCAATTGGTGATACAGAAACATAAAACAAACCCAATATAGACAAGCAGATGGACTTGAAGAAACTTATGAAGAGGACAGAGTACATCTTGAACGTACCTTCTTAATAAGCATAGATTTTAACAGAAGAACCACACCATGGATAGGTACTTTAGAAACTTCAGCAAGAGAGAAGTCAGGGAGTATATTGTTAAAAACTGCAGAAGAATAAAGACGGTAACAATGGCCAGGTCCAGTTCTTCCAGCTCTTCCTGCACGCTGAGCAGCAGATGCCTTACTTATCCATTGAACTTCATATGTTTCCATGCCATTAACAGAGTTGTAATTCTTCACTTTTTCCCTTCCAGTATCCACCACATACTTTATCCCTGGGATAGTTAAGGAGGTTTCAGCAACATTTGTGGCTACTACAACAAGACGCTCTCCATCCTTAATTTCTTCAAAGACGCGAAGCTGGGCGGCTGCAGGAAGCATAGCATAAAGTGGTAAAACAAAAAGTGAACCTGGAGAATCCTCTCTAGCCCTCTTCTCCTTATAATTTTTTGATTGATCTAAAGCCCCTTCCTTATTCACTGAAAGAGTCTGCCCCCCATCAGAATTGGAGTTTAACGGTGCTTTCCCAGACAATGCTTCAAAGGCAGTCTTCAACGAAGCAAGGGAAGAAGCAATGTTCCCTTGCTCTCCTAATACATTCTTAATATCATCACTGATCTCTGAATGTTTAAGATCATCATCTGCATCGAACTCCAAATCACTATCACTTTCTGAATTATATGAAAAATCAGATTTATCCTCATATACATCTTGCTCATCTTCATCATAAGCACTAAACCTATCAGTTTGTTGGATGGCTGGAGTCCCATGGATCTCATACGCTTCATTTATCTCCTTCATATCTACTCCCTCAGCAGAATTTGTTCCAGGTACCACAGCGCCATGATTTTCTACAGATGCTTTCAAGATCATCTCCCTTGAAGCATTGCGTAGCTTCCTGCATAAGTACTCTACTTCCCTTTGCCCAGTGACAAAGACAAGTATGCCACCAGGTGGCAGTCTCTTGTGAATTGCCAAGACCTTTTTATATGCTTGCCCAATATAATCAACAATCTCTGTCTTCTTTGAAAAGTGTATTGTTACAGGAAACTGTCTTGTAGCAACCTCTATAACAGGGGGTGGTGTAAGGAATAACCTTTCAGAAGTGAAGTCTTCTACTTTCAAAGTGGCACTCATCAGCACAAGCTTCAATGGAAAAATCATATCGTTAGGATTTATGCTTCCCCCTTTAAGTATCTCTGCTTGCTGATTCAGGTATACCTGCCATGTAGCAAGACAATTATATATAGAGCAAGATAAAAGAGCAACCACAGACTTTCATTTGTAAATGTGTTATCATACCGACCTGTTCTCGAGACCTAATAACACCTGACAGCATCCCGATCAAAATATCTGTGTTCAAGCTCCTCTCATGAGCCTCATCAAGTATTATGACAGAGTAACGCCTCAACAAAATATCATTCTGTAGCAGAAAAAATTCCCATTACACTATATGTGGTTGGGTGGCATCAGAACATTATAAATTCATAATGCATCTTATTTCAACATTCAACAATGGTAAGCAGACTAATGACAACCAATGGAGTCACCAAAAAACTGTCCAGGCCATGCATGAGATATGACCAGATGCCCCCCAACCCCCCCCCCCCCCCCAAAAAAATAAAATAAAATCAAGAGGCTTGAGTTTACATTTAACTAATGTAAACACACAAAATCAACCAAAGACGAAAGAGATAGCAGCAACTAGTAGTAACCATGGTAAGTGGTAACTACAATAATCACCAGGATATGGAAATATGAATTATAAGAATTAAAACTTGAATTGTAAGGATCTCCATTCTAAAGTGCCATGACACACTTCATGATGATAACATGCTCACGCTCATGATACCATCAAGTTGTTTCTTCACTCGGAAGGGTGGATTATGAGGTTTCCCATTGCCAGGAAGTATTAACTAACACCTAATGATCCTCAATATTAATAAACGTTTTTATGAACTTACCATCACATTTTCCCCAAAAGCTGAAATGTATTTTATAATTTTACAGGAAAATAATTCATCATAAGTAGAATATAAAGTTGAAGGGAATACCAACAAAACAACCTCATAGCATGCATATAAAATATGTTAATGAAAAAAATTGAACAAAAAATAGAAATGATTATGTAAAATAAAACCTGAACTTCGCGTAGTAAAATTCCATCAGTCATAAACTTGATAGAGCAATTATCTCCAATTTTCTTGTCATATCTAACTTGAAAGCCAACCTCCTTTCCAAGCTGAAGACCAAGCTCATAAGCCACACGCTTTGATGTGGCAAGAACAGCAACTCGTCGTGGTTGAGTAACACCAATAATACCATTGTGAACTCTGGAGTTGCTTGAACCATAACCAGCTTCATAAAGAAACTGACATCATGAAAGAAACCAAAATACCTCGTATTATGATGTTTTGTCAAAGATTAAGTTTCAAATGCTAAAAGATGTCACTATAATATAGCATCAAGGGTGCTCACTTGAGGAACTTGAGTTGTTTTACCACATCCAGTTTCTCCACATATGATAACAGAAGAATGATATCTTATGGCTTCCATAATCTCTTGCTCCATCATGACTATTGGGAGATCCTTTCTTTTGTCTTGAACCTCAGCTGGTCTATATACATGCACAACAGTAGGGGTAGTTGAAGCAGAGGAGTCATTAAGGCTGCACAGTTCGCTGAGATTGGTTTTAGAGATATCAAATGTCCCATCCTGTCCCATGTCCCAAATACACCATTAGATTAACTTGCAGATAGACAAGCAAGTCATCTCACATATACGGAAAACACTTAAACTAAATTGTAAACTTATAGACGTACTTCTGTGCAAAGCCATGCCCATATAAAAAGATGGATATCAGCAGATAATTTGGGCATATATGTGATAATTTCTTCCAACAAACAATAATTCAACTGCCTATGCTGAAAGATAGATGATGCATTTATGAACGAATAAATATGAAATAAGATAGATGTTATGAGTATAGCCATCTATTCCTCCAAGTGCTCTGTCTACACATATCAACAATGAGCATACACCGTACCTTGGTTTCCGCTCTTATACTCCCATCAACAAGTTTGGCTCTATCAGGACAGTGAGTTATATCATCAAGTGGTAATGAAGTTGCTTTCTTGCTGACAGAGACGCCACCAAGAGAGGCAGCAAGAGTTCCATTATTTTCAAAAGACTTATCACCACATGCAGGTTCCACAGAGGACACCAAAGGAGCACAAGGTTTGCATAAGAGTTCTCCATCAAATCCAACTGGTTGGATTTGGTCATTCTCCTCAGTTTCCTGTGCCGTATGAATTTCTTCTGTCTCAGGTTCCATTCTATGAGGAACATTCAGAATACTGGACAGATCATGGCTATGCGCAGACTCCAACCCTTCTTTCAATAAGTGTACAGCTCTCCTCCGTCTCTCTAGCACAGTTTCAGTCTAGACAGCACAAGAATATTAAGTAAATAAAGAGCCCCAACACCTTGTTTTTTCCATATTTCCCCCGTTTTGGGGATAAAATTATCATTGTTTTGATTTTGATTATACTAACCCGATTAATATTACATGAAGACTGCAAAAGAGGATATGCATACTCTGGAATCTTGAATTTGCTGCAATAAATAAAAAGGCTCTGAGTTTATCATTAACTTAGTGGCATAAAAGACAATATCCTTTTTTTTTTCTTCAACCAATTGTAATTTCTACTTCTTTCGAGTAAAATTTCATCATTTATTGAAAAAATTAAAAGCAAAAAAGGTTAACATACTTTAATGTCTCAATGCTTCTCTTCAGAAGAAGTTCTTTCTCCTTCTCCTCCTTCAAAAATGAAGCAAAACCAAGTCATTTCCAATGCAGAAGAGAACAAAGAGCATTTCATCTTTCTTTTTTTAATTTATACACACACCTCTAACTTCTTCAGCTTCTTCTTCTGAGATTTGCTCAACTTTTGCTTTTTGATTGAATTGATTTCTCCATGTACCTGTATACAAGAGATTTTCAAGCAAAACAACTCCGCTTTTACCTAGGATAAAAAGAAGAAGCAAAATGCATACATAATCCTCCCGCTACCCATACCTGATTCGTGCCTTTCCTTTTCTTCCCTGTCTTAGCTGGCAATACTAATGCATTACTATCATCACCGCCATCTCCCAAACTGCCAAAATATAAGGATGTTAAAAGGGTTAATTCTTGACAATACACTGATTTTGCTCGGCCTCTTGGTTTCAAAAAAAAAAAAAACAGAATTTACTAAAGAACAGAGAATAACAAAGCATTAAACGAGGACAAGTCCTTCAAACCAAATTTTTTTTTTTAAAAAAAAAAAAACCGATGGAAGAATTCCCCCCCCCCCCCCCCCACCTTAGAAATCCATTCTGAGAATTAAACTCAGTATTGCCTCCAATATTTTCTGCATGAGCTTCCATTATGCTTTACTTGGAAAATACAAGCCAATTTCGGATTCTGCTCCGCTCAGAGTTGCAGACGGAACACTGACCCTCACGGCTGAAGCTGCAACTCGAAAGTTTACTACGATTAAGGTTCTTAAACAACGAGGCACAACCAAATATCTGGAGAGGCAGAGAAGCACAAATCTAAGGTCACTGCCGGTTGCAGTATTTCGGCGGCGACAAAGATGGGGAGAACACACTCTAGTCGCTACTGTTGGTGGATGCCCAGCCGAAGCGGTTTAAATTCAAACGACTACAAGAGGATGATGGCGAAGGTGGACGCCGGCGAGTCTCTGGCAGTGTCTCGGCAAATGGCGCCTGGCGGGTTGAAGCGCGAAGACCGTTGTTGCAAGAAGCCGACCCGAATGTGGAATGAGTTTTTTGAGGATCGGAAAGGCTGAACGGGTGGGCTTAATTGATTTTTACCCGGCCCAACCCCACCCGATTTTGGAGTATAGTACTCTCTCTCCTAATTATAAAAATTATTTACCAGAATTTGGAGAGATTAAGAAGAGAAGTTAAATTAGTTAATTATAATTATTTTTCAAAAATACCCCTACTTAAAACCGTTAACAAGAATTAAGGTCAGAAGAATACAAGAACATAACAGAGAGGAGTATTTCTTTATTTTTGAACTCTGATGTCCCTATTTTGTAAAATAGGGGTTTATTATGTTTGTGTCATTTCATTTTAATTTAACTAATTTTTTATAAAAAAAAATTAACTTGGAATTGTTTTTATGGAAATGAATTTGCAAATGCACTTTTATGAAAAAAGACTTTAGATAACCAAAAATATCCTGGTTCTTATCAACCGAATCAGGCAATACAAATTTCAATCTTAAATTTAACAGCGTACAGAAATATTAATCTTTTAAATAAAAGAAAGCACCCATCTCATTGTGTATAAAATAAATAATAAATTACGGTCAAACCAAAATAATAATTAAATACTCCTCCAGTCCTAATAAAAGTGTTGTTAAATTAATTATTGTGGAAGAAGTGTTAGTAGAGGTGATATAGGAAAAATATGACAAAAATTGCTCAAAATTATTTTATAAAAAAAAAGTATACTTTTGAGGTGTATATAACATTAATAAGTTGCAAACATTATTTACTTTATAAAATTTATAAGTGTATTATTAAAGTATTATTATCTTTAATTATTATTGAGAAAGTATAAATAGGGGTATTATAGAAAAAAAATTGACAAAAGTTAAAACTTGCTCTTATAATTATGATCAAAACTAACTTCAAAATGCGTTCCTATAATTAGGACTGGAGGAAGTATAATATTAGCACGACTGTACGAGGGGAAAAAAATGTCTAGGAGTTAGCCCTGAATTAAGGTTGGAATTCTTAATACGTGATAGTGCTTTAAATAAATTACTCTTCTAATATTTATTATAAGGATAAAATGTGGGCTTAACCGGTCTTTTAACCCGGCCCAACCCCATCTAACTTTGCAGGATAGAATAGTAGTAGTACTAGTTTAAGGAAATTTTACCCCTCCTCCTTAGGTTTAACCGGCAAAGAGATCATACACTCTCACCAAAAGAGAGATTCGATTCTAGAGTTAGTTAAAGTGCTGGGAGAGACATCCTGAGGGTTTCTGAAACGGTAATCTGAAAATTTAAAATATATATGTGTATTCTGGCCCTAAATTTTCATGCGGAGTGGGTTAAGTTACTCTACCCTCAACTATAGGTGGTAGAAATTTCAACTCCTCTTCTAAAATTTTTGTATAAAAAAAAAAGTTTAAGAAACTTTTTTTTAACATATAATGGAAGGAGATAGTCCTTGGGTAATGAACTAAGATCCCAAACCATTTGACTCACCAATGTGATGTGCATACATTTAGTACAACTGATGGTTCTTCAAATCGCTTCAAATAGGATTGATTTGCTTTTTTTTTTATACAAGGTCATAATTTGCTCAGCTAAGCTAACTGGGTCCACATTCACTGCTCATCGGAATAACAAGCACATAATTTCTCATCACTTAATGATGATATCTCAACTGATTAAATTTAATATAAATGGTACAAATTTTTTTTTAAAAAATATTTTTAAAATGATAAAATATTTAACAAAAAGTTATAGTTATAATATTATCTTCATTTTAAATTACACACACACACACATATATATATATATATATTAAAATATCAATTATTTAAATATAAAAATTATAGGGAAAATCCACTTGAGGGCCCTTTTTGGAGAAAAAGATCCTAAAAAGGGCCTAAAATTCTGAAAATCTCAAAAAAGGCCCTAGGGTCTTTCTCGGGATTTTTTAATTTTCGTTAACAACTACATCAATCACATTAACAACTAAATCGCCGCATTAACAACAATATTTTAACAACTAAATCACGCACATTAACAACAATATCAGCCCCATTAACAACTAACGAGATTTTGAAAATCCCAGAAAAGACCCTTAGGTCTTTTTTGAGATTTTCAGAATCTTGGGCC
Source organism: Acacia melanoxylon (assembly GCA_019022615.1). NCBI lineage: Eukaryota > Viridiplantae > Streptophyta > Magnoliopsida > Fabales > Fabaceae > Acacia > Acacia melanoxylon. The sequence goes on from JAFJYJ010000037.1 coordinate 4,231,889, forward strand.
CTTTTTAGGATTTTTTTTTTCTCCAAAAAGAACCCCCAAGTGGATTTTCCCAAAATTATATTAAATTAAATCTGAACCCTCTAAAATCAATCTAACAGCATAGGGGTGCTCCTCATCTAAGTGGTGAGCACAAAACTTGCTCCAGATGTTATATGTTTGTTTTAATTCAAATCTTCTTCTTTTTCTCCTCACCACATCTCGTTGCTTACATATTTAGGGAAAAACAAGACTCTGCACCCGTGCGTTGCACGGAGGGTGCAGTTGTTTTTGTTTTTAAATATCGAAGTTAAGGCATAAATGAAACAACAATGAAGTTTTATTAATAAATATATAAATTGTAGACCGTTATTAAAAAAAAAAAAACACACACAATTGACACTAACAACATGATAGAACGATATTACAATGGAATTGAAAGCACAACAATGACTAAATGGTACAAGTTTTTCCTTAACAACTATTAATGTGGTATAATATTTTGGAAAACTTCTCTGTAGACCACATTAATTGTGTTGTCAATACATTTATTAAATTCATCTAAAATCAGTATTTTTAAACCTTGAAAACTCTTTACCCTAGATAAAGCAACATAAAGTTGTCCATGTGAGAAGACTATACTTGGTAGGTAAAGACCTACATTTGACATTAATTGTCCTTGACTTTTGTTAATTGTCATGGTGAATGAAATGATGATTGGAAATTGTCTTCTAGTCATCTTGAATAGAAGTTTAGATTGACATGGATTCATGTCCCTCCTATGTATCAAGATGTCTTGACCTGCGCTAGTTTCATTCAAAGCCTTTGCCTTAATAACGTTCTTGCCTAGTTGTGTAATTTGAAGCCTCGTACCATTGCATAATCCTGATGCTTGGTCAATGTTCCTTATTAACATAACAGACACTCCCACCTTCAAAATCAATTTATGATGAGGAATCCCAGAACATTTAATTGAATTTAGAAACTCGGTATTGTACAGATCATCGATACTTTCATTTGCATGATCTATACCATTTATAGAGTCAACACTGAAGTATTCTACTTCATCTCCTGGCAACAAAGAACAAATGTAGTCATTCAAGGAATCAACATGCTCCGTAGTTGGTGTTAGTATTGACCTGTTGTTTAGGTAATCTTCGTCAAACAAACTCCCAACTGAATTTGGGTAGGTAGATTCAACAATACACCTTATTGGATTTTCATCATCATGAAGTAACGAGATCAGATGGTAATGCTATGTTTGCTATACCATCGTGTGGTAATCCAATAACACCCTCTCCTACAAGCAGCAGTCATTCAGAAAATGCTTTGATTTTCTCTTGCTCAGCTAGATTTGTGGAAGACTTGAGTCTCATATTCTTGGTTAATTGCAATAACTGACATTCATTCCAAAGAGGAGAAGCCTTAATAGATGCATCTACAATCTCAGCTCGTCCACTTTTAGGAATGACCGGAAGAATCTGTCTAAAATCACCTCCCATGACAACATATTTCCCTCCAAATATACTATTGGTCTTCATTAGGTCCCTTAAGGATCGATCAAAAGCCTCAACACAATGTCTCTTCATCATTGGAGCTTCATCCCAAACAATTAGATTAGCAGCCTTGATCAAGTTTGCAGTTGGTGAATTTTGACTGATTGAACAAATAGAATCTTCATTAATGTCTATAGGAATTAAAAACCTTGAATGTGCAGTTCTGCCTGATGGTAGTAAAGTAGCTGCAATTCCACTGGATGCTACGTTTAGTATGATGCCCCCCTTAGAACGTATGGAAGTTGTCAATGCGTTCCATGTGAAGGTTTTTCCAGTACCACCAAATCCATGCAAAAAAAAAATATCCACCTTTATGTGAAGAAACAAAGGAAACTATCTCATGGAATACTTTCTTTTGGTCAGCAGTCATCAGATTTTGCAACTTAATAGCTTCATCTGTTTCTCTTTCTTTATTGTAGTTTAACTCCTGAAATATTAGTTAGTTAGACATGTCGATCATGTTTCCTTCATTTGGTTTGGGCATTGATGGATAGTCATTGAGGCTTTCACCGTTGCGCAATAAATGTTGTTCAATTTCCAACAGTCCAACAGCTTCTTTATTGTCACTTGAAAAATGCAAATCTGGAACATGAAAGGTAAGGTTTAATTATTTCACCAGCAACTTTTTTGGTATTTTTTAAACCAATGAAATCTTCATATTAAAATAAAGAAATAATATGGAAACGCACTGTAAAAAAATTGATTGCTCTGTGTGATGTACAACAAATCTTCACATATGATATCTTTAGTCCGTTCCCAAACAATACCCGGTTCTGACAAGGAATAACTTAATAACATACTTGTGAAAAATTGACGGAGGTAATTGCCCGATGCCCACAATGATGCTTCTTTAATTGCATCAATATATTCATTGTCATCGTCTAACAATCCAAGTGTGTAACATGCTTCCCGAATGTCGGGTAGACAACATTATTAATGATCCTAATATCTTCATAATTCTTTGGACCTCGAACTTTGGTCAAAAGCAAACGAAGGTAATATAGCTCTCATTGAGCGGTGTAGATAAGGATGACCAAGTCTTTCAACGGAAAAACCACGTTCACGATGCTTCCAAATTCTTTTTTCCCTAACAACTACATCAGTCATATTAACAACTAAATCAATACACATTAACAACTAAATCAGTCGCATTAACAACAATATTTTAACAACTAAATCAGTCACTTTAACAACAATATCAGCCCCATTAACAACTAACGAGATTTTGAAAATCCCAGAAAAGGCCCTTAGGTCTTTTTTGAGATTTTTTAATTTTACTTTTTTGATTTTTTTTTCTCCAAAAAGAACCCCCAAGTGGATTTTCCCAAAATTATATTAAATTAAATCTGAACCCTCTAAAATCAATCTAACAGCATAGGGGTGCTCCTCATCTAAGTGGTGAGCACAAAACTTGCTCCAGATGTTATATGTTTGTTTTAATTCAAATCTTCTTTTTTTTTTCTCCTCACCACATCTCGTTGCTTACATATTTAGGGAAAAATATGACTAATTTAGCACGATTAACCTTAATATATAGGATTACAAGAGCTAGCTAGCATGCGGGATTAAAGCCTATAAAGTCATCAGCATATATTTTGACACTGAACAAAGTTGATCATTGTGTTGGTTTTTTTATTTTTCAAAAAAAAAGCTTGAGATGTTTCACAATGACTCCTAGGATCTTAATTATTTCATGAAATTATTATAGTATATTTAGAGTAATTACCCTTTTTTTGGGAAAAAGAATTACCCTGGCCCGAGTACAAAAGTTAAACATATAAACGGGTCTCTCAAATTTCATTCGATACAAATAAATTTTGAGATATTTTATATTTACAAGTCCGATTTATAAATGACGAAGTTCATCTTGTAGTTATGGAATTTTCACTTGTAAACATTAATTCGTAAATTTGACTAGTGAATGACGTAATTCGACTTGTAAATATTGATTTTTTTTGGGAACTAGTTAGTATCAAATGAATTAATGGGGATATATTTATATTTAATTTTCTTATATATAATCTATGAGTAATTCCCTTTTTCTTATTAATAAAGATTAGGTAACTCATGACGACTGAAGAGTGATATCTGAAATCAAAAGCATGATGCAATATTATTGGCAAGTGAAAATCAAGGGCATGGCGTATTTTCTAGCAAAAAGGGCTTTAGAAGAAGTCATTAGATTGCAAAATCTCAATATAGAGTTACTGATAGAGATTTTAGCTTATGGTGCTGATTCGTTTTAATGTATTTAGGTTTTGCCTTTATTGTTTCTATATAAAAAAACATTATAAGTTATAGGGAAAATTCCAAAAAATTAGGGGAAAATCCTAAATAAATTCTGGTTTCTGTCATATATTAGGTATTGATTACACTCAATTAGTAATTTACAACTTTTTTTAGCAGAAAATTACTTATTTCAGATTTCTAAATTATATTTTTTGAAATTTCCCTTTAAGTTATAAATAGCCTCATTTAAAAAAGTAAAGTAAATTTTAATGCTCCTTTTTTTCTTATTATAAGGTGTGTTTATCTAATTTTATTATATTAAAAAATTAATTAATATCGACAAATTTATATAATTTTTTAAGTATTTATTATGAAATTTAATATTACATTAAAATATTTAAAACGTAACTTTATTCTTTCTTTATATACTTGAGTATGAAAAAATTATTCTGATAATTAAAACACTACTATCATTTTATCAAAATAATTTGAATAAAAAAACATTTTTATCATTTTTTTTTTCTCCACTGTATTTTCTAAAAGTTAATCCATACTCTCGTAATTTCGCTCCTTCTACTCCGTCTTGCTCCGCAAACCTGTCCCTCTTTTTTCAGTTCTCTCTCTCTGAAGCCATCAAGATGGCTTCACGGAGGCTCGTATCTTCCCTGACTCGATCTTCCCTTCGTCGATCTTCGACTCAATCTTCTATTACCAGCCCCAGACCAAGACTTTCTTCTTCCACTGTATCGGGTCGTCCTTCTCCGTATGGCTACCTCCTCAACCGTTTCGCTGGGTATGCTACATCAGCTGCGGCCACCGCTGCTCATGCCCTTCCGGCTAAGAAGGATGCCGGAGCCGGTGGTGGTAAGATCGTTGATGAGTTTACTGGCAAGGGTGCGATCGGTCAGGTGTGCCAGGTCATTTCTGAAAGTTGCGATATTTTCATTTTTATGCTGATTTTTAGTGTCTCAGATATGTTTGGTTAGACTTGTTGCTCTGCTCTTTCCTCTATGTTGCAATCTGGAAATGATAATGGTATCTGTAGTTTATGGTCACTATATGCATCTCACTCATCCCGTTCATCCAAGTTTTGCTCCCCAATCATCGAAAACTGTGCCTTCTATACCTTCTTTGAACTCGTCTTAATCAGTGCCACCATCAGTCTCCAGCGATGATGATACTCTATTTTCCGTGGTTTTCCATTTTCCTCTGTTGATTTTTTGCACCATTTTTTTAAGCTTCTTTTCTCTTCCTCCTCTAGGTGATGGGTCTTGGATATAGTCAAAAGGATGTTGCATTGCATTCCTTTTTATCTCTTTTTTACTTTGTTTTTCTCGCATTCATGGTGGGTGCTGTGTAACTGGCTGAAAATGATTATCACTTTGCACAAGCTTAGGGAGGGCATAAGTACGACAATGAAGGCGTGTAGGGGTGCTATTTCTTCTGAGCTTTCTGAAGGGACATATCTTGCTTTGTATGATAAGTATAATCTTATATACTAACAAACACAAACATAAGAAGCTTTGTTTTTGTATTAAGTCATGGACACTTATATGGTAGTTACACTTTAATGTTCTGCGTTATGTGAACTGTGTGTTGGTATTGAAGCTGATATGTAGTTCTTCAGCTTAACTTGATAATGTTCTCAATTATGTGAATTGTGATTGGGTATTAAAGCTGATATATTCTTAAGCTTTACTTGACTGTTCTTTTCAACAAGTTTAAGTTAAACGGAGCATTTTTATATATGAAAGGACATGGTCGAAATGGTTCTACTGAAGGCACCTAATGTCTATAAAGATAATATCTACTATCTGGTCCTGAATGACACTGTTATTTTGTGACTATATGCTTCTTAGTTGACTGGTTTTAACATTGAGATTTTATTACGTCTTCTGTTTTGGTCCTGGCATGTGGCACAACAATTTTTATACTCAAAGTGATCAGACCTGGTCTACAGTAATTAGTTTTACAGGGCCTTTTCTGACTTTATTCTGTTTCAAGTTTTTCTTAGCTTGCTTTTGGTTTGAAGGTTTCTTGTTATCCAACAATTTGCACGTCCTTTTGAATCTACTAAAGTTTCTTCTTAATACTATATGTACATAAACTGTTTTTTGTTTGCTAATGTTACATATGCCTTGAATGAATGACTAAATTAAACGACATAAGAAATTGGAGCCCTTTTGAGTGCTATGTTATTAATATTATTGGCAAGTTATTTTGAAATAGCGGAATCTTAGGTTTTAACTCTTGTTAATGGATACCTGCTGCCTTCAAATCTTCATCAGACAAGGATATTTCCCCAGACTGAGGCACACTCAAGACTGGAGTCCAAAAATGGCTTAGCATCAATACTTGGAGATTCTAGATCGAGTTTGTTTCATGAAGCCGCTGCACTTGCACCCCATTTCCCTTCCAGATTTATGTCGACCCAGATAAGCTCTGTTGAGTCTTCTCAAGATAGTTCCACTCCTGTCTCTGAAGTGCCTCCTCGCATTAAATTTAAGAGACTAGACAAAACTGCCAAACACATTATGCAGGCATATGACTATTCTTTTTCCTTTTTAATCAGTTGATTTTAATTTTATCATTGTAAAAGTTGCTGATATCTTGCCATGTAGATTATAGATAAGGAAGCAATAGAGGAAGTTAGAACACACAGGGAGATACCAGATATACAACCAGGTTACATTGTGCAACTCAAAGTGGTATGAGAACATGTTTTGAAGATGTATAATATTATTGCTATCTCTGGGTCTTGTTCAACATATTTACCAGACATTTTCCTTCTAAACTGAGATAACAGGAAGTTCCTGAAAACAAGCGCCGTGCTTCAATCATAAAAGGCATTGTTATCGCAAGACGAAATGCTGGTCTTAATACTACCTTTAGAATTAGGAGGCTTGTGGCTGGGGTCGGGATTGAGTCTCTCTTCCCACTGTGAGTAATGACTTCTCAGCTTTTGATGGATCTACCTGTAGATGAGCTATGTTATGCTGGTAAAGTGGCATTTGGTTTTGATTAAGCTTTGTGCAATGTATGGTAGGTATTCACCAAACATAAAGGAGATAAAAGTTCTTGAGAAGAAGCGAGTGAGGAGGGCCAAACTGTACTACCTTAGGGAGAAGATGGATGCACTTAAAAAACAATAACAGTTCTTCCTGGTAGAAATTTTTGACAATTCAAAATTTAGTTGTACTCTGTATCTGCCTGTGGATGCAAGCGCCTGCAGCCGTTTCATCATTGATGTATTTCACAATATATAGTTTTAATGCATGTCCTTTGAGCTGGCAGATGTTTTGGTCAGATGTTTTGGGGAGTAAAGATCTTCCCCTTATTGTATGGATTATCTTGATTTTTGCTAATATTATGATAAAAGTGCATCTGCTTAGACTTGATTGTAATTGCTAATTTAACTGCAAATTGCTACTGATTACATTGAGGATGTTGGGGTGAATAAAAAGCTCAGTTTTTTCATTGTTTCAAAAGCATAGTAGTTTATCAATTGTTTAGTAATTGCTGATTGGATAAAAGTAATTCTTGAACGAGGTGTTAAACTCTAGCCTCTAGGGACAGATTAAAAAAATATTTTCTTCATAAAAAACAAATCTTTATTAGTTCTAATTCTCTTCACGTCTCTGTATGTTTTCAATAATTGGAACAGGCGAGTAAATTTTATTTCCTTGAAATCTCTTCATGTCCCATTTATTCACTAGATTTTTTCTATTTTTTTCTCTGAGTAAAAGGAAAAGGATAATTGCACGAGTTTTAAACTTGAATCTCGAATGATAAAAGTTGGAATCCCACTAGTGTATACTTGGATTTTGGTATTATTATTGCTAACAATGACTATTCAATTTTTACAAGTGAAAACTTTAATTATTAACAATTATCACAATTAAAATGTTATAAATATTTAGATTATGTGGAGATCTATAAACTTTCCAAAGTTTTAACTTTTTATTCCCAACATTCAAAGGTTGCAATTCTACATTCTCAAGGTTTAAATTTGCTATTTATTTCATGTAATTCTTCATTGAGGTTGAAAGCCTATAAATAAAATACCATATGTACTATACATTTCGTTTATGCAAGTGAAATAAGATATTTCTTCCTCCACCTCTCTAATTCTCTTTTGTCTTGCTCATCTCTTTCATTTCAAATCTCTTATTTTTCATACCATAATACTAGTATTAACATTATAAAACTTAGCAAGGGTGATTGGAAGAGTCTTTTCTTCATCATCTACTGGCTTCTATGGCAAGACCGTGATAAAAGTACACATATTGGATCTGAAGCAAAGTTGATCGCAATTGTCGCGCAACAACACCAACCACATGCTTTTTGCCACCAAAGAGAAAAATGGATAGCACGTGGTTGAGGTCGATGGTGCATTCTCATACTGTTTTGGTATAGCTGTGTATGGTGGTGTCATGAAAGAGGGGAACGCCTCCTTATTGGAAGGTTTTGTATTCACATTGGAAGAAGGTGATTACCTTGTAACTAAAATGTGGGAATGTTTGATGGGGCTTAAAAGAGTTTGGGATGAGGGTGTCGTAAAGATAATCTTGAGAAGTGACTTCGCTGAAGCCATTCAAGCGATTATCAATAAAATCCAGTAACTCATGAAGACTGAAGAGTGATATATGAAATCAGAAGCATGATGTAACATTATTGGCAAGTGAAAATCCAACATATATAGTAGAAAAAGCTAAGATCATGACAAATTTTCTCGCAAAAAGGACTTTGGAAGAAGTCATTAGATTGCATATTCTCAATGTAAAGTTGCTCATGGAGATTTTAGCTCATGGTGTTGATTCCTATTTTTAATGTATTTAGGTTTTGCCTTTATTGTTTGTGTATTAAAAAACATTACAAGTTATAGGGAAAATTTCAAAAAAAAAAAATGGAAAAATCCTAAATAAATTCTGTTTTCTACCATAGATTAGGTATTGACTATACTTGATTAGCAATTTATAACTTATTTTAGTAGGAAATTACTGATTTGAGAATTTCAAATATATTTTTTGAAATTTTCCTTTAAGTTATAAATAGCCTCATTTAAAAAAGTAAAGCAAAAGAAGAAATTATGATATTCCCTCTGGGGCCCAAGTGGCCCAAAGCTAATTCAAGTGATCCGAGGTCTGAAATCTGAATAACCCTTGCAGTAATTTTCGCCCATTTCCATGGAGGGGAGAGGAAGAAGCGTACGAGATTCGAAATTGTCAAAGGTCAAAATCCTCAAACGACAATCCTAGCCTTCCCAACGACGTCCATCTGTCTCTCCTACGTTTAAATCAAAGCCCTAAAAATATTCAGATTAAAGTGTAGTTCCAGCTTAAATAAAGGGGAAAATTTTTCACTTTTCCGTTTTTGAGCTATGTTGTTGTTTCACATATAGTTTCACTCCTCCTACTTGCTCTTTCTGCGCAAACCCTAGCCCTCTTTTTCAGTTCTCTCTCTCTCTGAAGCCTTCCTAAGATGGCTTCACGCAGACTCGTATCTTCTCTCATTCGATCTTCCCTTCGTCGATCTTCGACTCAATCTTCCATTACCAGCCCCAGACCAAGATTGTCTTCTTCCACAGTATCGGGTCGTCCTTCTCCGTATGGCTACCTCCTCAACCGTATCACTGATTATGCTACATCAGCTGCGGCCGCTGCTGCTCCTGCCCCTCCGGCTAAGAAGGATGCCGGAACCGGTGGTGGTAAGATCGTTGATGAGTTCACTGGAAAGGGTGCGATCGGTCAGGTGTGCCAGGTCATTGGTGCCGTCGTAGATGTTAGATTCGAGGAGGGATTGCCTCCGATCTTGACTGCCCTTGAGGTTATGGATAATTCGATTCGATTGGTGTTGGAGGTCGCTCAGCATTTGGGTGAGAGCATGGTCAGGACTATTGCTATGGATGGAACTGAAGGGGTTGTTAGAGGACAGCGCGTGCTCAACACTGGATCCCCTATTACCGTGAGTCTCGAATCACATTATATTTCTTGATCGCATTACATTGACACTGGTATTCGAGTTTTGCAATTTGATTTGATTTGGCGATGAAAAGTTTGGTTTTTTAGGAGGGTTGACTTCCTGGTGTCTATCTGCACCTAACGATCTCGAGTTTAGTCGATTTCACCTCGAACTCTTAGGCCTATTGAATGTCTCAGAACTCAGTGTAGTTTACTCCTTTGGAAAATGCGGATTAAATTTTTGCTAATGTTATAGACTAGTAGGAAAATCATATTGTTCATTCCTTTTGTTGTGGGTTCAATGGCGTGAATATCGAGATGAAGAGTACTGGCAAACTTACACACACACAGAGATCATTATCTTGAACAAGTCAGATGGATGAATTTTTTGTTTTGCTGGAATATATTTGTTTTGTTAATGCTTCCTAATGGAATTTTCAATTATAATGCGGTTCTCATCTTTCTTACTCAGCATGTTGGAATTCCTTCTTGGCTCTACTACTCTGTGATGCTTGTTGTTTGTTGTTGAAGCTTATCGATTCTCGCTTTCTGAAGCTAATGTCCATGCAAATATTGTTTGTTTTACTGGTGTTTGGATATAATTCTGTGATTTTGTTCACCTCGCATATCACTTTTTATCCAGGCTTGCACCTGACAACCCATTGGATATGTATTTTGCTTTCCTGATTTTTTATATTTGTTTTTGTCCTCTCTTTGATACATTTTATGCTTGCTCTTTAGGTCCCTGTGGGTAGGGCTACTCTTGGACGTATCATTAATGTCATCGGAGAGGCTATTGACGAGAAGGGTGATCTCAGTAAGACATCATAAATCAATTTATTTTTTCCCAGTACTTGATTATTTGTGCTGTCATTTTGGGGAGGTATTTTGCTGACTATATTGTTTTGATTTCAATAGAAACCGAGCACTACTTGCCAATTCATCGAGAAGCTCCTGCTTTTGTTGAGCAAGCAACTGAACAACAGATCCTTGTTACAGGAATTAAGGTGTTTCTCTTCTGTCTGTTCATTGCAGTAAATTTTATTTTCTACTTCACATCCATTTATTTTGATTGTCTGGGAATGTATGTGTTATAACTGGGGGCCATTTGGTTATTACTCTTGCCCTCAGGTTGTGGATCTGCTTGCACCATACCAAAGAGGTGGAAAGATTGGATTGTTTGGTGGTGCTGGTGTGGGAAAAACTGTGCTTATCATGGAACTTATTAACAATGTTGCAAAGGCTCATGGTATATGCATAAATGCACTTGATTACTTGTTAAGATGTTCTAGCTCCTCTATATATATGAACGCTGAGTATTTTGTTGGGCAGGTGGTTTCTCTGTGTTTGCTGGTGTTGGAGAACGAACCCGTGAGGGTAATGACTTGTACAGAGAAATGATTGAGAGTGGTGTCATTAAGCTTGATGACAAGCAGGTGAACATAATGTTTTGAGATATTCAATATATTCTTTATATTCCTTCTAGTGTGATGCTTATGTCAATTATTTTACAGAGTGAGAGTAAATGTGCTCTTGTATATGGTCAAATGAATGAGCCCCCTGGTGCCCGTGCCCGTGTTGGTCTGACTGGGCTTACTGTTGCTGAACACTTCCGTGATGCTGAAGGGCAAGATGTGCTTCTATTCATTGATAATATTTTCCGCTTTACCCAAGTATGGATCTTTCCTACATTCTTAGCTAATGTCTGTCCTGTTTATTACCTGTGGTCATTCTATTATCATTCAATTTACATTGTGATTCATCATTAAGGCCAACTCAGAGGTGTCTGCTTTGCTTGGGCGTATCCCATCTGCTGTTGGTTACCAACCAACATTGGCTACTGATCTTGGAGGTCTTCAAGAGCGTATTACAACCACCAAGAAGGGTTCAATTACCTCTGTCCAAGCTATTTATGTGCCTGCTGATGACTTGACAGATCCTGCTCCTGCCACCACTTTTGCTCACTTGGATGCTACAACTGTGTTATCACGACAGGTTTGGTTGTGTCTTGTGAAGCACCTGTTACACTGATGTTTCTGTTTTGTGGTTTAATTTACAATTTTGAAATCATTGAACAGATCTCTGAGCTGGGTATCTATCCTGCTGTTGATCCCCTCGATTCCACATCTCGTATGCTTTCACCCCTTGTATTGGGTCAAGATCACTATAATACTGCTCGTGGTGTACAAGAAGTACTTCAGAACTACAAGAATCTTCAAGATATCATTGCCATTTTGGGAATGGATGAGCTTAGTGAAGATGATAAGTTGACTGTTGCTCGTGCACGTAAAATCCAACGTTTCTTGAGCCAGCCTTTCCATGTTGCTGAAGTCTTCACGGGTGCCCCTGGTAAATACGTAGACTTGAAGGAGAGTGTCACCAGCTTCCAGGTATGTGTTTGTCTTATTGAGTAAATACTACTTTTGCCAATTCCATTTCTTTTAGATTTTAATGTCTAACCTATCATTAAATGGGAAACTTCATACTTTTCCATTAAGCATTTAAGTTGTACAAAAATGTACTATAATTTTTTGCCTACTATGTGCTGGTATTTGCTTCCTTGCCCTTAAAAGATCGAATATGTCTGTCTTGTGATACTCTTAAAGGACTTTTAGATTTAATTTTTATTATGATTTGCCTTGATGTGCTTGATCGACTTAGACGAGTTGATGCACTTGTCTATCTGTAGAACTATGATTCCAGTTGCTATTCATGACTATGAATCCAGTAGTTTTAACTTTGTATTAGATTTCTTTGGCCTTCCTCTAAAGGTTAAAGCACCATTGTGAAAATAAACCCCCTTTCAAAACAAAACAAAAAGAATATGTTAATTATCACAACTCAAGTATCTTAATGTTGTATCCTGTTTGTTTCAATTATTTTGGATGGTAGGTTTTTCTTTTGCTACTTTGCACAATAAAAAAATGATTATTTTGCTGTTCTTTACTTGACAGGGTGTGTTGGATGGTAAATATGACGACCTTTCCGAGCAATCATTCTACATGGTCGGAGGTATTGATGAGGTTGTTGCAAAGGCAGAAAAGATTGCTAAGGAATCTACATCATAAGTTAATAACCACACAGCCTTGCTACTATGTTGATCTGTTTTTTTTTGGGATAGCTGCATAAATCAAATAATTTAGGAACTCTGGGCAATGCCAAATGACAGAATCTTTCAATTTTTTCTCTCTTTGGTACCCATTTATGTCGGGATTTTCCATTTCCATTTCAAACCTTGTTGCCAATTGTGAAAGTGAAACGGAGCCTGCAGGCCCCATGCACCCCTCTCCCCCCTTTTTTCAGTTGTGTTAATAAGGGGAAAAGGCAAGAGAACATGTACATTTTCTATTGTTCTGTTTCAGGAACATTGGTTGCATCAATGATGATGAAAACTTTGGCTGAGTTTTTCCTCACGCCGTTAGAGAAGCAAACCTGATTTTCTTCTGAGTGGTCTCAATATCTTTTTCATTCCCTCCTATTTGCTATTTATAAGTATCTTGTTAATGGATTTGGATTGGATTAAACAGAGTAATGAAAAATCATTAGCCATGGTCATATTTATAAAGGATTTCTTCTACGTTATTGCAGGTTTTATCTTCAAATTTTAATTTAATTCCAATTCAATCAAATTGTATGTAAAGGTTTTTGTTGAAAAATTTGCTGTCAGTTGCAACGTTTAAGTAGTAAATGTAACTGGATATGATTTTTTTAGTAGAATAGTATGACAATTTTTTGTACTTGCAAGTCGTGTATTCTTGATTTCAATTTTTGGGGATCCTTTATATAAGATGTTTAGTTATTTTTCTTTATTCAAAAGCATCCTTATATTTCAATTGTACTCAAGAAACATGACAAACGAGTTGCAATGCTTGTAAGCTCAATGCTGAAGATTTGAATCATGTCCTCAAACAATGTTATCCTACCAAGTGAAGTTGGATTTTGATTCTCCATTTTTTCTTAGTAGCTGCAATTGGCAAATCAATTTTGGAAACTGCAGGGGTCTCGGAACGAATGTGTTTTCAGAAGCATTACATCTTCACCATTCAAGATCATACGCACTATTAGAGAACCATCTAACCATACTAGACATACTATTAACATTTTGAACATCTTTTGATGTCTCTAACATGCTAATATTTTTTTGTTATTAGTTGGTGATGGACATGTTTTTTTTTTTGTTCTTAACGCCCTTTGTAATTTCATTCTTTAATAAAAATTTTCCTTTTCTTAAGAAAAAAAAAACCTTATTTCTATGAAAATAAAGAAAAACCTTGCTAGTTTGATGAATCTCTTATACTTTATCTTTTTGTGCCTAAAAAAAAAAGATCATATTCTGTCTACTTTGCAGGTTAAAATTAAAATGAAAAAGGGAAAATTTAGGACTATTTATTGTAGCCAAATCATTTAATCAAATCTCAACCCTTGTAAATGATTTTTTTTCATTAAAAATACAAAAAAGTTTTAATCATATCTGTCTATATTTAATCAAAGAAAAATTCCTTTGATTTATAATGAGTTTAATTTGTAAATGAATTTTTTCATTAAAAATACAAGAAAAATAAATTAAATCGTCCCCACAAATTTTTTACAAAAACAAAATTTATTGAATGAAGTCAGCTGTCTATATTAAATCAAAGTTCACTGAATGAGACCAAGGCCAGCAAGAATAAGGTCGTGGCCAAAAATTCAATTTATATGTTTCATGTATAAACTAAATATCAAGATAAATCTATTTTGATTTATAATGAGTTTAATTTAATTAACTTTTTTCTTAATTGAAAAACAATCGACCCAACTCCAAAATGATAGGGTGTTGGCCAATCATGAGCTACCAGATAACCTCAATGACACGTGGAAGTCTTTTCAGACACTCCAGCCAATACGCAGCGCACCGGATGCGCATTTTATCACAATCCACCTTGAACTCACCGTCCTTCCGTCCACCTTAGTCGGCGGCCAGCCCTTCCCAGACCAGTCTCCTACAATTCATATAAGCTTTCCTACAAAAGTTAATGGCTATGTCACTCTCTCTCTCACCCTCTATTCCTTCTTCCTCTTCTTCTTGCCTCCGCCTCCATGCGCACTTTAGCCCATCCCTTCCTCCCATGTCTATTGTACGTTGCCTGACCCATCGATTCCCCAGCTGCTTAAACCTCCGACGCCATCGCTTCGCTTCCGTCGCCGCTGCCGCCGTTAGGCAGGATACGACCGTCTGGACCCCTGCCCCACTTTCCGAGGTTGAACCGGCAGCCGAGTCCCTCTTTCACGTCTCTGTCGACTTGTCTGACTCGCCTGATTTGGCAGCATCTCACGCTCGGGCCGGGCAGTACCTCCAGTTGCGAGTTCCTGACGCCCCCAAGCCTTCTTTCCTTGCTATTGCGTCGCCTCCGAAGCTCGCTTCGGCGCGTGGCGTTTTCGAGTTTCTTGTGAAGAGCGTACCGGGATCTACCGCTGAGATTCTATGCGGGTTGAAGAAAGGGACTGTGGTGGAACTGAGTCAGGTTATGGGGGACGGATTTGATACGAGTCGGATAGATCCGCCTGAGAAATATGCGACGGTTTTTATTTTTGCAACTGGATCCGGAATTAGGTGAGTCTTTACGGAAGTTGCATTTTTGGTTTCAAAATGCGAATGCCCGAGATGTTTTTCTTTACCAAGTCAGAAACTTATTTGGAATAACAAATAGAACTCTGATGTTGCATGGCTCTATATCTAATTAAATTTAATTGACATTGGAGGTGGATTTGAAAGCTTGATTACAAGTTGTCAAATTCATCATTATAGGAGGCCTCTACTTAGTATTTCGGCCGAAACTTTAGATTATTGACTGGAAGTCGAGACTTTCCTTGTTGGTTTGAAAATTTAGATTAAGGTATCGATAATGCGACAGTAGGAGCTAAGTAAGCAATGCTCTGCAGACCGTCTTCGGGATCTCATTCTCTTTGCCATTGGGCACCCAGGAATCTTATTTTAAAGCTGTTTGAAGTTGGAAATGTTCCATGTACACTATTAAATGGGTCGCTGTAGATTTTACTGGTCGCTTTATATGCTGCTGTTATTATTTATGCACTCTATGCTGTGATGGTACTGTGCATCTGTCTGACAAACTAGCATCCAATCCGAGGCTCATCCTAGTATCGAACCATCTACTTCTCCTTTCACACCTTTAAAGAGTTCATCTTTTGATTTCATTTATTTTTTTAGCTGGGACCTGGACACTTGTTGGCCCTAATAGAAGAGGGTTTTGGTAATGGCATTTTGGTGTCCAAAATATATTGTTTCCGTTGGAAAGTGGCAATGTTGTTTCCCTCTTGAGACATTTACCTTGTGGCATCAGGTTATGGAGTGCGATGTTTGTGCACTCTCAAATAGAGGATATCTTAAACTGCTACTTACATTAAAGCATTGAAAGCCATCTCTTGGTTATCCCAGATGAGATAGCTTTTTGTTGTTTTGAATCTTTATAACTCCTGCCTGTAAATCTATTGCAGATGGACTGCATGACAGTTGTTCTTCTATTACCTAAATGTTACCACCAATCCAGGTCCTGTTTTAACTTTCTTTAGTATTTATTCAACTTGGCTCATGTGTTTCCTCCTTATGTACAGTCCAATTCGATCACTTATTGAGTCTGGATTTAATGCTGCTGAGAGATCTGATGTGAGGCTTTATTACGGGGCTAGAAACCTTCAAAGAATGGCTTATCAGGTTTGTTCCACTGATTTTCGCGTGTTGAGTTTGAAAATAAAACAATGAAATTTTGCTCTTTTTTTCCAATGTGAGGTTATACTAATAAATTTATTCTTTATCTTTATAGGATAGATTCAAAGACTGGGAATCTTCTGGTGTTACGATTGTGCCTGTCTTGTCTCAACCAGATGGTAGTTGGACAGGGGAAAGTGGCTATGTGCAGGTAATGTTGTGGTCTTGCTTGTAATCTTAGTAGTCTAATTAAAGCCGTAACTCTCAAAAATTAGTTTACATTTCTCTTGTGATTGCCTTCACAGGCTGCTTTTACAAGAACCAAGCAAATTACTAATCCTTTGTCAACCGGTGCTGTAGTTTGTGGGCAGAAACAGATGACTGAGGTGTGCTGCTATTGCTTTAAGCTTTGATTGTCTCTCTCTCTCTCCCCCTTTTTTTTAAAATGTCTATGCCTATATAATGCAAGAAGGAATCTGACTGAACATTATCATTAATGTAGATAAGAATAGGTCATAGACCTAACATTTTTCTTTTTCTATTTATCTTGAAGTTCTTATTAAAAATCAATAAATTTATTTAATATTACATCTAAAAGTTCAACATAGTCTGTTTAACAGAATATCTTCTTAAACTCGGGCAATGTTACTCAGTTAACTCTTGTAGAATATATTAGCAGTGACCATAGTAAGAGTTTGCATGGTAGCAATGAAAATGGATGGAGGTGACAGGTGAGTCTAAGCGGTGTTGGCAATACATATAGGCATGGTCATTTCCCGCCCAAGGCTCTTTAGTGACTCCATCACATACTGCTTCACTACATCTTCCCATGTCATCATCTTATCTGCTAGAATTTTTTGTTCTAATATGACTATGGTCGAATGTGACTTTCTTGTGCGCTGTATTCACTGTTAACCAAGTTGGTTATGATGCCCATGGTATCGTCTTTTAATTTAATATATTTAACATATAATCCACTCCTCTAGTTCATTGTAAAAGTCACTTCAACTAATTCACCAGAACCAAGAAATGATAGTTAACTCATTAAATTTGTTTTAAATTGAAAATATTTTACAACTTTATCTATATTAAATGAGATTTTGAAGAAGAGAGAAAATAAAAAGGAGCCACATTTAAGCATTAGTTTCAGGGGCAAAATCGACAAATAAGCATTGATTATTCTCTAACTGACTTATCGACTAAAGAATTCTTTTAGATTGACTTCTTTTGTGGACTGGAAGGAGTATTCATAAAAGTTAATTCCAGATGAATCTTATCAATCTGGTATTGAGGACAGCATATATGCTGATACCTACACTGTTTATATGTTATGTCTCTGTTTTGAGGAATCTGTTGCCCAAAAAAATATGCCTATCATCTGAAGTTAAAGATTTTAACTTCAGTCATCCCTGTTTTGAAGTTGTCTTTATCTTGTAGTATCAAAATATTATCATATAACTTTAATAACCTGGAACAATTTTTGAGTTCTTGCCAATTCTAGCTTTGCTATCATTGTTTGCGAAGAATTATGGTTAGCGTATGCCATATGTGTAACACAATGGCGTAATGTAATTTATGTAGCCAAGCTGGCGAGCTTCATAATGGGACAAGGCTGCTTGTTATTGTTGTATGCTATATATGCTTTGCCCTTGTTTGCATGTGCATGACCTCACGTAATCACTTTGTTGTTGCAGGAAGTTACATCTATTCTTACTGCCGATGGAGTATCAAGTGATAAAATATTGAAGAACTTCTGAAACATGGTTGAAGTTTTGTTATTGTTGTATAAGTGTCATGCTATAGTAGATAATTATTCGTCCATTGCCAGTGCTGAGGATCAAGTATGTTGGCATGGAATGTACAATAAAAATTAATATTGGGAAACAAAGTTCCCAATTAGAATTTGAACACTTTCAGCAACTAAATAGGGGATCAAAATTTTGGGTTTCACATTGAAATATCGGATTTTTCTTCTACCATTCAAAGGCTGTCATGTCTTATTCTATAAATGCATTTATGACTAGCCAGCACGTTGGAATCCTCGTCATGATTGGCATAATATCTAGGGTTTGGCATAAGCTCAGGCTCCATAATTGCTTGCGTAGGATCTCTATATTCACTCAAAACAACGCCCTTGGATCTGTAAGGATCTCAGACAGCTTAAAGATCTGCCGGCCAAGAAAATAAAAACAATCCGGCCATTGATGCGCATTTGTCTTGTTCTTAGGAAAGCAAAGACAAGGTTCCCATTTATTAATTTCGTTCAAGGTCATTCAAGAATTTATGATTTTGAATGTCAAAAAAGTAACTAGTTGCGCATTAAGGTCCTTTCATATGGTTGAGATAGTATAAGAATTAGTGTGCGATGAGTTCTTGAAGGGTGAAGTCATAATGTGCAACAAGTCTTTGGAAGTACTCCAGTCATGTATTTTTACTTTTGGGCAATATAATCTGGGTTCAATAACTAACAATTCAACAACTACATTAACGGTTTACTCTTAGGATGGTTTTTGGCGGAGCTAAAATGAAGTAAGCGATTTGTGATTTCTTCCGATGCCTTGTTAATTCCAATTCTCAAATAGAAAATGGGCTCATCCATATAACACAGGTCGAAAGAATTCATTTGGAGCATCCTGTCACAGCGGACACTAATACGCATAACTAACATTTTTTCGATCTACTTGAATCAACTCTGTTTTACATAAAATCTGAACCAAACTCAGCTACATTTCAGACCATTCATAAGCTTTCATAAAATTTTACTACATGTTGAAATTGATATCTGGCCGTGATGATTGATTTTTTCCCTACTGCTGCGTTGTTTATTTTTTTTTTTTTTTTTTTTTAAAAAAAAAACTGAAAGATGAGAATGCCTAAATGTTATTCAGGCTTCCAGCAGTCAAAATAACAGTATTGTAACAGTCAACAGAACATTCCAGTTATGAGTAAAGAACTCTAGGTTCAAATTAACTCTGCAGATGACAACAAAGCCAATAATTAAAGTTAAACTTGTTCGGCAAGTTTCAGAACGAACCCCAGATGGTCCCTTCAAATATTAATGAAGCACAGGCAACAAATCGTTAAAACAGAACACCAGAGCTACTCAGAAATCACACAAATTCACCACCACGAGCACCCTCATTGTTATCATCCACAGTTCTATCCGCATGATCTCCATCAGATCTCACAATCACATCTTTGCCTGATTCGTCGCACTTGCCATTCATTTTTGAAGAGTGATGGTGAGGAGAGTGATTTTGATCTTTCTCCCCATTCAACTGGGGTCGATGCTTGTGGTGGTGGTGATGGTGGTGGTGGTTGTGGCCATGCCTTTTAGTTGCTGATCTCCTCTTATCTTCGCTGTTCTCATCTGATGACTTCCCTATAGATTGGCTTGTTCGCCCACATCCATTTTCATATGAATCTGATGTCCTCATATCCAAACTATGTGATCTTCTGTGATGTTTATGGTGCCTTCTTCGACTTTTTTGTGGTGCACAGTGTCACTTTCATCATTTGACAAGTCTGATTCACTAGATTCAGATCTTTGGTGGCGCTTATGATGCTTTCCATGACTCTTTCTAGGAGCCTGATTCTCTTCATCACTAGAGAAGTCTGATTCACTGGATCGTGATACAGCTCGGCATTTGTGTTCTCTTGAATGCTTTTTCCTCTTGCTTACCTCATCAGCACTGGTGTCTGAATCAATGGAATCTGATCTTGAACCTCGATCTTTGTGCTTCTTGCTATGCTTCCTCTTCCTCTTCCTATCTTCCTCAGAGGTGCTATCATACTCATCACTGCTAACATCACTAGATTCAAAGGACCGTTTCTTTGTCCTTCTCTTGGATTTCTTCTCTTTCCTTTTGTCATGGTCACCCAAGTCAGAGTAAGGATGCTTCTTATGCTTCCGGTGAGCTCTTCTACTGAACTTCTTATGGTCATCATCACTGTCAGAATCCAAGTCACTATCAGTGCCAGATCGCTTTTTATATTTAGGAGCCTTCAACTTCCTCTCTTTCGCGTCAGCAGCAGCTTCCAGCTTCTGCTCCCATTTCAAAGGAGCCTCCTTTCTATCCATAATTCTCCTCTTCTTCTCCTCCACAAGCTGGAGGAATTTCTTGGTGTCCATTTGTATATAATAACCAACTCAAAAACTGCATTTTGGTAAAATGATGACCAGAAGGGCATCTCACAGAAGAGAAAAAACAAAGTTAGTTTGACAATCAAGTCATAAAATTGAATTGAGTCAAAGAAAGTAAAACAAAATTAAAGTATTGAACTATTTATTTTCTTCATTATATATGCAAAACATGAGACTTGCATTAAAAAATCTAATTTGCCACTGACATAATGCAATAAAAGCAAAATATTACAATGGACAGTCAAGAAACATGAACATTGGTTTTGTCACAATTTCAGGCTCCACTTCCATTAGTTCAGAGCTAATTGAGGCACACAAGTCTGGGTAATCAAGGAAAGCAAAGAACACAACCACACATTGATGACCACAATACAAGCAACTTGGATAAGGCTTTAATTGGTTAATATGGTGACTAAGACGGCATGGTACCCTAACCTATCAACTAACAACAAAGTTCCCCACGGAACAAACTGAAGCAATACCTGCTTTCATAATCCTCTCTCACTAAATAATTAACCACATCACACAAATGTTGAAGCAAAGTGCACCTAGCATCAGTAACATGGGTAAACATGACCTTATTCTCTTTTCTTCTCACTGTGTAATAAAAAAGTTCCACCTTCAAATTATTAAACAAAAACTTCAGGTGAATAATGATCAAACGTACATGTCATGTATTTCAATGTCTTTCCCCAAAATTGTACCACACTGGAGAAAAAGACATGTCCCCATGAATCTAATGTAGATGAGGAAAATGAACATGTTGAGATCATTTACACAATAGCATAGGTTCCCACCATTTTAGCCAGAAGAGAAACACAACACAACAACACTAATTCTAAAATAACATTTCTTATTCTCAGTCTTCTATAAAACATTCAGCGTATCAAGCATTACATGGAAAAAATATTTAAACCCTTATCATTGTAACAAACCATCTGAAAGCAAACAATACCCCTGTCGTTATAGCAACTAAGATTTCGATATAGCAAAACCAAATCTCACAAGAATATGTTATGTAAATAAACATCTTTAAAGTCAACGTACAAAAGAAACTTTAACCTTCTATTCTTACCTTATATGTCTGAGAGGAAAAGCCTGTGGCAGCACTCTATACCGAACCAAGGGATTGTAGTCTCAAAAGAAACCTGAAGCAAATCAATCATATATTCTATGATGTTATAATACACATAAAAGATAACACAAAAAATCCAAAAAATTTACAGTAACCACCAAAGAGAAATTTTCTAATATGACCACCCCGCAAAGAAAAAGAAACACTAGCGATACATGAACAACGCGCACCAAAAGACAGAATGAAACAGACCGAAAAAGAGGGTAAAAACTGTTCCACCACAAAGTAACGGACAGTTTATCAATCCATAGCAAAGAGACCAGATCTTTAAATCAAATACGAAACAAAACTAAAGCCCCAGAGGAAAACCCTAATTCTCAACGCCAAGTAAAAAGTAAACCCAAGATCGGGGAAAAAGGAATCAAACTGAACAAGGATAGAAGGCATACCAGAACGAAGAAGCAGAAAAGAGATTATGGGTCTCCTCCTTCTTCAAGATTTGGCCGAAAGGACTCGACTTTACGAACCCCGTGCCTCCACCTTTCCGTAAACGTCTAGAGCAGAAGAAGCAGCGATTTGCTGTGCTGGCGTGCACTTATCGCATAAGATAGGCCGACCACGCGCTTACATGGTAACTATGCTAAAATTAAAATCCCGTGTTCGTTGAACCGGACCGGGTACCCGCGAACGTGATAATCGGATCGTGCATAAACCCGGTTGGTCAGTGCAAGCATATGTTACAAACCACAGACCTATTTTCGTAAGTTAAAACAATTTTTTTTTTCCACATACCTATTGAAATTGTTGATTTTTTTTTTTTTTAAAAAAATAACATGACTGGGCATTACTAGTGGGCATAAACTGTAATTAGATGAGCTATTATGGACACATCATTCTTAAATACTTGGTGGTAGAGATTTATTACTCTTATGGTCTTATATGGTTAGATATAGATTAGTCTGAACCCTTAAATCCTCTAAATTAAAAAGAGGTATATATTTATGATACCAAATGCCCTATACAAGAAAGAAGGTATTGTGGACAATTTGACAATCTTAACATACTTCTTCATCATTGTCTTGTTATTTCTTAATTAACATAAACCGTAACATTCCCATGTACACAAAGAATAATCTGACATTGTCAATGGCTAAAAGCAAAGACCATACACTCCAACGCCTACAATCAAATAGCACTGTTCTTCAAACATTCTCACACTATAAATGAAAGAGCGTTGAAGACAAAGCAACTAACTCAACACTGTACATTTACTGTTACATTCATTTGCTAAGTTTTAATGCTCTCTAAGTGAATTTATACTTTAGTTATCATTTATTTATTTTTGTGAAAGAATATATTTAAGCATTTACTCCGATTGAAAGACTCAAGATAGATGAACCTTGAGTGGGCATTGATTACAAAATGTAAAGGGAAACAAGTGTTCTTTGAAGAAGAACTTATAACTTGTACTGAGGGATTAAGAGTAGCCTTTTGAGTCTTGGAAAGATAGTGGAAATCTCAGAAAGACCTGCTGGGGACTGGACTTAAGGTATAGTGGTTCGGACCAAACTAATACAAATCTCTTGTATCCACATTCAGTGATATCTTTTTAACTCCTCTATCTTTATTTAGTTTGTGTTGAAGTTTAACATTTTTAATATCATCCAATTCACTCCTTTTAGATGAAGAGCTTGAACTAGCAAATATTGTTTTCTAATCTTCCTAGCCAGATAAGGCTCTAGTGATGAGTAAATGGAAAATGAGAGCTTAGAAAAATAGTCATATACATGCACATTTTAAAACATATAAATTAAAAGAAATTGTTTACATGCATATTTAAAATTTTTACGGATAAAATTAAAATAAGATTAAAAGAGAATTGAAAATAATATAATATCTTTAACTTGATCTTTGCCAAAAGGCCAAGATGTCTTATATTTCGTTTTGATTTATATTAAGCCATGTGATCAACAATTTTGACATTTTGATTTTTAGTTATTAGATTCTTCGATCCAATAAGGAGTAAGATTAAATTTCTAATGAGACTATGAAAGCCTTAGCCTTTAAAAATAATAATGTGATAATTGCAGATTGCAAGGAGTCTTTTATTAACTACTTAACAATTTAATGTGATAATTGGCATGAAACAAGTAAAAGATTTTGAGCTTTTTAAGGTTGTAAGGAAACATAAATGCTTAAACTAATATTTTTAGATTTTTGGGATAAAAATGGTAATTGGTTTTGAAAATATGATAAAAAAACCAGCTCATAGATCAATGGATTTCTCTACTTTCAAATATTTTTAGGAGTATTTTAATTATTTGAGTTAGGAGAGTATATTATCTCTAATTGTGATAATTTGATAAATTATGAGCTTGGAGAAATTGAATAAGAATGCTCAAAAAATATTGTAATTACCATAATACCCTCTCAAATTCTAGAATAATGCGTAAAACATGGAAACGAAATGTCAGTGCTAGAATTATGAGGTAATGAGGCATTCTAATTAAGAAAATTATCAACTAGTGATAATAAAGTAGTTAAGTAATTTCTGGCTAATTACTTAAGCATAAGTAAAGGAAATTCATAAGTAATTTTGTAAAACCCTAAAATTAGTGGTTTTTGGCTTAAAATTAGTAAAAACATAT
This sequence comes from Acacia melanoxylon, assembly GCA_019022615.1. Lineage (NCBI taxonomy): Eukaryota > Viridiplantae > Streptophyta > Magnoliopsida > Fabales > Fabaceae > Acacia > Acacia melanoxylon. Next base: position 4,256,180 of record JAFJYJ010000037.1, read on the forward strand.
TTAGTAATTAATTGGAGAATTTTGTGAAAAATAAGTGAGTTTAGGTATTTTTAAGCCTAAATACGTGGGAATGGACCAATTAGGCAATTTTGTGAAATTTTTGGAAAAATTGGAATAAATAAATAAGTAAATAAATAAATAAATAAAAAATAAAAATAAAAAGGGTCCAGCCGAAAAAAAAATAGAGATAGGAACAAATTTTAATATCATGATATTTTTGTAAAGTTGTATTATTATATAATATAATTAATCATAGTGAATAGTAATGGAATAAATAGGAAACGGATCCTATCTAGAGAACCAGGAATAGGAATTCCAAAGTCAGGGTAAAATATTGATCAGTGAGTTTTTACCTTCAAGTGACCTCTTTCGGAAGTTAATTTCGAGGTCGGTAGCGCATTTGCCTAATAAGACGAAATAGGAAAAATGCAGATAGTCACATTTTGGATCTCGAAGAAAATAAATTATAACTCAACATCCGGAGATGAGTTTATAATTATATGGACATATTTGGAATCAGTGAATTTTTGTCCGAAGTTGATGATTCCGAAAACGATTTTCAGAATCGGACGCGCCGGACACGTTTTGAAAACTTCAATTGATTGTTGAGACCGTAAGGGACCAAAATCTAAGTTAAAATAGATATTATTGATGAGGAAGAGAAGATCTTCAAAGTTATGAATTCAGAATTTTGAGATTTTCCGAGATTACACGAAATGGACACCGATCGGGAAATTCTATATCGGGACCGGCATAAAGTAAGCTTGAGTCACCATTCTTGGACCAATTACATGCTGCCACATCATTCCCTTATGTCGATCAAGGGCTGCCCATGGACAAGAATTAAACACCATTTAGCCTTGATTTTACATGGTTATGAAGTAGGGAAAAATTACAAGAATTGGAATGTGGAAATTACCAAAGTGACACAATTTTTTCCTATATAAAGGCATGAGCACCTCCTTCATTTCTTCACACCTCCTCTTCTCTCTACCTTGGCTGAAACTTAGAGAGAGAAGCTCGCAAAGTTGTGCCTTAGCTCCGAGTAAGTTCTTACGTCCTTAGCTTTTAGTTTCCGTAGTTCTTTCTGGGTAGTTATAGTAGAACCGTTGTTTTGATCTAGGAAGCTTCAGAATTTATTCCTAAACTTGTTTTTAACCCTCATTGCATTGAAAGATGACTGACGAGGTAAAAACATAGTGAGGATAATTTTGAAATGGAGTACGGTCAAAGTAACGAAGTTCTGGCAAAATTCCGCCAAATTAGGGGTAGAAGGGCAAAATGGTAATTTTTACCTAAAATGCCAGTTATGATGTCAAATCACTAATGAAAGTGATATTACTCGATAGGGCATCGAAACTCGATTTGCTGCGTTACGTCGCGCCCGACGTGCCGCTGGTGAACATTTCACGTTTTTCTGTAAAAAGTACGTTTTTCCGCCAGAAGTACCTAACGTCGTCAACGAAGGTACGGACGCGTACTATAACACTAATCTTGTGCTGCTTAAATGCATATATGTGATAGATACGTTCGTAGACCGATATACGACAGTTTACACGAGTTATAGTCATAATAACGCCGTATGTTTTTCTAGCGCCGAGAACACGAGTGGTATCGTGGCGGTGAATAGCTAGTGCTTCTGTTATTGTTGTTTTACATCATGGGGCACCGTATTGTTTGGGTTTGAGATTAACCGTTACCCGAGATTCAATGCGTGAATTGAATCTCGCTATAGCTTCAGGATCCGGAGGAATACGGATCGAAGATCGAGGCAAGCAGCAGTATACGTGCAGCCAGAGACTTATCTATCTTTACCGCTTTCAGTTATTCACTTTCAAACTCTAGGATTAATGTAATCATTACAGTGTTACACTATGGTTGATGTTTGTTATGAATCGATTACTCTTTCGCTCCAATGCTCTACTCTGATTGAAAAAAAAAATTTCCGCTTTAAAAATTGGGATGTTACATTACTAGTTCTACAGATTCACCCAATAGACTCTTTTAGTTAGATGAATTAAATCTCCCACACAAGACTCAATTCCTACCAAATCCCATTTTAAACACTAGCCAATGTAACAGTATACAAGACAAAAGTAATCAAGGAGAATTACAAACAAGATATATTCATTTCAAATTCTAGCAAAAGCTTAAGCAAGTCAATATAAAAAAAAATTGCAACTAATGAAGATTAAAGTATCAAGTGCACAAAATTAAGTCCAAAATACACACTAATCTCATCTAGTGTATGGACCCAATCCACAATTTCAATTTAATATATAAATCAAACTCTAAATCTAGAATTTAACAAATATGAAGAAAAGAAACACGAAAAAGAAATGAACTGCTTAACACTTTAAGTTTTAAGCATAAGACTCGACCCATTGTTCTAGGATTAAAGGATTTAGCCACGGAATACCATCTTTGAAATCTGGAGATTGCTGCTTGGTTTGAAAGTGCGAGGCTCCTCTCTCTAATGTCGATGGTGGCTGCCTCTTCCAGACTCACTGAAGCTCTAGCTTAGAGGCGATGGATGGAAGTGAAGCAAATGGTGAAGGTGGGGTTGGGTTCTTGAGCAAGAAAATGATGATGAAGGCTGCTGCACAATCAAACATGAAGTTGTGTTTTCTTTTCTCCAGTCTAGGTCGCCACCGACGATGGTGGTGGAGGTGAACGTCTCCGGCGAAGAAGAAGATGAGGCGCAGTGGTGAAGGTGATGAAGGTGGCGATGATGATGGTGAATGGTGGGCGAAGGAAGAGTACCGAAGATCAAGGTTTTAGGCCTTGGGTTCGCGGCTCTGTTCTGAAAAAGTGTTGAAGGAATACTCTGATGAAAACTGTCCAGATTGCAATAATCTGATTGAGCAAGACGCTGCAGTTTTTTTAAAAAAGACTAAAATGAAATTTTCAAAAGTTTATGGCACTAAAATGTGATTTCTGCAATTTGTTCCCAAACTTTCATTTTCAGATTTGATCTAATTTCTTCAAATACCTATAATTAAAAATAATTAAACCAACACCAAATCTTCTCAAAAATCAATGATAAAGAGTAATTACAATTATTATGACAATTATGCCATTTTTAGTTCTAATTCAATATAATTACTCTTAATCTTAATTTTTACGGATAAAGGCAATTTAAGGTCAATAATTATAACAAAATCCCTAAATAAAGTATGAAAATATATTGTAAAAATAGGGATTTGTCAGATTGCCTAAGTGGAAATAACCGATAATACTTTTTGGTGGGCGTGTGTAATGTATATTTAATATAAACAGAATTTATTTTCCTTTATATATATGATCAAGGGGAGCAGATATCCTCAGAATCTCTTCTCTCATTTTCTTCTCAGAATCTCATTTGCACCTTTAGATGAAAACATGAACAGTTTAGATCTAATTATTTCAAAAACTATGATGATAGTGTTTTATAAATTATTATTTTTTAATTAATTTTGTTTGTATTACATGTATAAATTGTGTAGATAATGATTTTACAGTTTAAGTTTATTTATTCATGTTCAAAATAATAGTTTCATAAAATATTAAATCTGGATCATGCATCCATATTTTTTTTCCAATTTGATGGTGGAGATCAGATACCGAGAAGAAAAGGAGAAAAATGATTTTGAGAGAATCCAAACCCTATGATCAAGCTACTTACCTCTGTGTCTAATCATATAGTAAATCTATTCATAAATGGTTATTATGAGTTAAATACTCAAATTTCCTTTTTCCCCCCTCACGCATTCATTGTGCAAAATTTGTAAGAGCAATACAAGTCAATATCAATATAGAGTATAAAAGTCAAGGGAAGTGCAACACCGTAACTAATGTTGTGGAGAAGACTTTTTGGTAAATTTTTATGACGGTCCTCCGTTGAAGTTCAACAAGTCCATCAGGTAATTATTATTGTCATATATGATTGGATTTATGTCTAATAATGAATAATTGGGGGCTACATATGAAAATTTTGATTTAATTAAAGTACAATCATCAAACCAACGTAACAGACTGCCAGATGCAATGTGAGATTAAGCTTTTCTTTTAAAACACACTTCCATATCCAACATGTGTTAGATATTATAATATAAGTAATAAACCTTCATGTAACAGTTTAATCTTTTAAATGAAAATAGTTCTGAAAGAACTAGAAATCAATTAAATTTTTAGTTAAAGTAAGTGGAGAGGATTGATAAGACCCTGAATTTCAGTTTGATAAATCTTTCTTTCTCATTGTTTCTCCCCAATTCTTGTTGTTGCATTTTTGTAGAAGAGGTGTTTGTTTTGACTACGTTGAACAAATGATCTTGTTCTTATACGTATAGTTTACATCTAATTGTCCATCTATCCTTTTGTTCACACAATACATTGTCGGAATCTATGAGAATGCTATATTTCGATCATATATCAGAAGCTATATGTGGATATGAATGCATTTTCAAACTAACACGGTCTACAAATTCAATTGATCAATGAACTGTAAAGCAAACGGCTTAATGTTGATTAGCCTGAATGTCAATGAATGATAATTGATCTAGCATATATGACTAAGTATGTTTTTTTCCTGGCCCAATCATTTAAATCTGTCAGTTCAGTTTCTCTTTAAATTGTGTAATTTATTTATTAAAAACTATACACATGTTGACAGAAATGCTAATAACACATTAACCACTACATTGTGCGCTGATAATGGAAGGTAATGTTGATCTGATGGGAAATATGTTGGACCATTCAAATTTTGTGAATTGTGATTTTATGTTTAAAATTTTCTGATATTTTTCATGGTTAAAATAGAGGCCATGATTTTATGTTTAAAATGAAGTTATTAAAATCTGATGGAACCAAATTCATGTGTATTTTGACAAGGAGATAAAAATTCCTAAAGTTGAGTTTTTCTGATAGAAAATAGAAAGGTAAAACAAATTATTTTTCCTCAAAACTTGACATCCTAAGGATTTCGGGAATTTTACGGATCATATTTTTTTTGATGATTTTTCAAAGTTAGAAGATCGGCGTTTTTTTGGAAAATAAGGGGGCACTAAAACTTGAGCGAGTTGTCTATTATAGGCAGAGGGTGGCCACAAGGGCATGCTTATATGTGATAGATGATTTCATGGACAAGTTGGTTAAAATTGTTGTCGCTTGATAATATCGTTGAGTTCAAGGACAACTTGGTCACGTAGATAACTTTGAGGTTGAAAAATTAAAATTTTATTAATCATTACAAAACCCATACCCACACCGGATGAATAGTGCGGCTGGAGATTTAGTTTTATGAACGGTTATAAGTTCCAAGAACGTATAATGTTTTATTAGTGCTGCTCTACTCGATGAATATATATATGATGCTTTCGAAAATGGGGTGTATCATTCAAATGAATAGTCCAGAATTTGGAAACATATGATGTGAAGAGTAGGCACAAACTTGGCGAGTCATGAATGTGTTGGTTAAAATTGTTGTCGCTTGACATTCAAGCAACTTGTTCATGAGGTTAAAAAATTAAAATTTTATTAGTCATTACAAAAACTCCACACGGATGAATTAAGGTAATCGATATAAGAAATGTTTAAGATCTTTAAGGTAATCATAAGAAATGTTTAAGATCTACTTGTTAAAACACATATGGGGTTTTAGAAATACAGTTGATCACTTGAAGATGTTAGAGTATGATATCCTCTAACGTTGAGCCACACGATTACCTCTTGATTGCAAAAAGAAATCCTTCTCATTGACTCCTCCTTCTCTTTAGATGCTTGGTAGGCAATGACAAGCGCTAGAGGCTTCAAGTGTTTGGATTTATATTCTCAAGACAATGATGGCGTCTTAAGGTTAGGTAAGGCACAACAATAGATGATTGGATTGGGTGACCAAGACTAGGATTCTTAATCCTAGATTGGGAGCAAGCTTTCTTGAAGAAGTTGGTGTAAAGAATTGGTGTCCTTGCTTATCCCTTGGCCATCCCTTTTTATAGGCACAAAAATAGGCATTGAAAGTTGCCTTCTTTCATTAAAGAAAGGCACTTTAAAAGTTGTACCTTTTCTTGAATAACTACTTATTCCAAAAAGTATGCCTTTCCGTGAACAATTAATTGTTCCAAGAAATGTGCCTTTTCTTGTGCATTTTTCTTGAACAATTAATTATTCCAAGAAATGGGCCTCTTTTTGAATAATTAATTATTCCAAAAAGTGTTTCTAGAACAATTAATTATTTCAAGAAGTCTTATTCAATCCTCTTGGATAATTCAAAATTATCCTTAATTACCTAACCTCTCAAATTTAAAATTCTTAAATTCAAAATTCAAATTGGCCCAAGACACTATTGTGCCTTCTAGCACATTTGGGCATATTAATCGAGAAATTAATTTCTCACTGAAACAACCAAATGTGGCGCTATATATAATTAGCTTGGAGTCCTACTCTAACTCAATTACACCAATAGTCTTGACAAAGCTCAATAATAATTATTGGCACAAATTTGCTAAATTAAGCAATCAAGAACACTTTTAGTGTGTGACCCATTAGGCCGAATTAGTTACTGACATAGATAACCTTGGACCAATTAAACTCCTTTAATATGTCCAATTTATCTAATGACCACATAAGACACTAGCAATGCTCTGCGACCCCAGAACTAATCAAGTTGATCAAGTGATATACTTTTCTAATTTGGATACCGTGCTGCATCATCCCTCACATCGTCATTCACATTTAGTCAAGAGCAATGATAGAGTATCATTTCTCTTGATTGACTAAATGTAGGATTTTTTTCTTTCACGAAACTAGTAATCTTCTATTGACTCTAAGATGAATCATGACTTTTCATGATTGCTTACTATGCATAGATTCCTGAGTCAACTAAAAGTCATCCAAGCCTTACCGGTCTTGTGAACGACTTATCTCTTGTAGGGGATTGTGAGTCCTTTCAGCATGTCCATCTATACTCATGTATTTGAGTTATACCCAAGAGTGCACTGTTCTCCCCATTTTTAGGAGGATAAAGTTGTACAGTCAAAGTATAACCCTAGGACATAGTGTTTGATGACATCTTCAAGTCTAGGACAATCCACACTACCAACTGATGAGAGACATTACAAATCCAATGATACTCTTGTTAGACCTGGATGTCACCCAAGAGAGGGGGGAGTTGGGTGTATTATAAAAACTTAGGAACTTTGAAAATCTTTTCGCATCTTAGTAAAAGCAGTGCGTATGATAGTAATGAGTTATAAAGCGATAGCCAGTCATTCAAACATATATGCTGGAAATATAGGAGTTTAGGGAAGAGAATATGCAAACTATGATTTATCCTGGTTCGACCCAATCTACGTTGACATATGTCCAGTCCCCAGGCTCCTCCGAAGATTTCAATCCACTATCTTCCTCAAGTTTTAACCGGGTACTTGAGAACCACTACAATGCCACAAGTTTAATCGGTTACTTGTGCAGCTGTTCACAAAACTCTCACCGAGATACTCCCCTTATACATCGTAAGGATATAACCTTTGTGATGAAGGATTGCAATTAATCTTCTCTCTCATAAGTTAATAAGATGAACACTGAAGTGCATTACAAATAATCTCACTATCTATATGGTAAACTATATGATCATTAAGATAACATAGAGTAAGTGATATAAGCGTCAGAGTATTGACATTTTGACAGTGAAGGAACAAACTCTTATCATTGGCTTTGTCGATGTTTTTCTCTTGATCTTTCTGTCTTGAATGAGTCTCTATTTATAGTTGATGAGGATCATATGACCGTTGAGCACATTCTTACCATTGTGTATCTTGGAACATGATCGTTGGAAGTAGCTGCTAGAGCATCTATGCTTTCTGTTTTGTCTTCCATTTAACCTTGTTAAATGTCTGTTTGTGAAGGTTCAAGCTTTCCGTTGAGTATTCAAACTTTCCGTTAGACTGATGAAGCGTTACGTTAAAGACAGATTGGATTTGTTGGTAGAATTCAAGGTTTGGTCGTTTTCGCTTCGCTGATATGTATCTCCACACGACATCCCTGAGGTCAGTTTTGTGATGCTAAGGTTGGGTTGCTATCATCTTCAATGCAATAGGCGTTTCAGACAATATTCATTGACCTGCTCTGAAGATTGCTTGAGTTTGCTTTGTTTTTCTGTCATAATCATTAATGCTCTGACACATAGATTTGCTTTTGTATTTTTTAACATAATCCATAATTCAAATAATTTGAAACTTATAAACAAATATGTTTAGTAGCATTGAGAAGTAGTATGTGTAATACCCTAATTTTCACAATTCATGTAAACATTGTATTTTAGCAAATAAATTAGCAAAATACAAATGTAAGTATGTGTTTCAAAGAATTATAATAATCTATTGATTATATTTTGTCCAAATTTCACTTTGGAATTAATTAACCAATGGTTGATTAATGAGACCACAAATTAGGAGCTATAAAATGTGACATAAAATCACATGAAATAATAGCTATTTTAAATGCTCATAAGACAAGAAAAGGGATATGGGAAACACTTAGTTTAATTGTTATCTATTAACAATTATCTTTGGCAAAATAAGCTTGCACTAATTGAGATTAGTTGCATAGTTCTTCAAAATGATTAGAGGCAAAATAGGATCATAAAAAGGGGCTGATTATATTCGAAAATAATTAAGCCAAAGAGAATGAAATAATACTTGTCTTAATAAGCACTAATTGCCATATATGATTAGCTAATAAACAAGTCCAACAATGACAAGGGTAATTAAAGGGCAATTAAGCACTTGATTAGAGAGTTAATTAAAGCTTATTAAATATGCCCCAAAAATGCTATGTTTCATTCAGCTATAAGGAAGGAGAGAGGATTTGTCATATAATAATTTTAAGTTGAAAAGTCAAAGATTTCAACTAACCAATTAGAAGGCTTGAAACAAGAGATGTTTTGTTAATAAAATAACATATTAAATGACCAAAAAAATGTGCATGTCGACCAGCTCAAGGAATGGAGGGGATTGAGTTTAATAAAGTGAAAATTGATCTAGTGGTTTAAAGGAAAGAAGAGAATTTGGAACACCTTGTGAATTACTATGTTAACCTTGAGATTTTTCCTATAAATAGCCAAGGTTCCTTCACAATTCTTCACACCAAAATACTACAATCACCTCTGATCTTAAGTGAGTGAGAAGAGAGGGAGAGCTGAACAAAATTCATAAAAGGAAGAAGAAGTTCAAGAACTTAACGTGCGTTCTTGAGCTAGTTCTTGATAAAATTATAGTTTAATTTAAAAAAATTAAGAAATAAATTCCTTTACATGTTTTTAGGCCTCCATTGCATTTAAAATGCTGAATGAGGTAAAAACATGTTAGGAAAATAATTTTAGATATTAATGGAACAAGATTGTGAAAATTGTAGAATTTTCGGTTTTAAATCCTGTGCTGGCAGCGAACAGTGAGACTATTATTTTATGATTGAAATGAGCTTTAAAAAGCATGAAATTTTTCAGGCATAAAGTAGACATGTATAGTTTTCCATTGATATAAAATTTGTAACGTTTTAAGCTCTGAACAAGGAGATAAAAATTCTTGAAGTTGGGTCATGTTTTTGGAATTTAAATCTGAATAGTGTTTGAAAACTTAAAAACTGGGAATGATTCTTGATGTTATAGCTTCTGGGAATATTTTTCCTTGAAAATAGACATGTCAAGGGTCATTAAGAATTTTGAAGCACTCAAAAATGATTTTTGTAGAATTAATTATGATTTTTCAAAGTTGCTGAAAAATCTGTTTAGAAAATCTATCCATGCGTTTTTAAGCAAAAGTAAGGGTAAAATTGGAATAATAAATCCACCAAGGGTAGAAAGGTAAAAATAACCCTTTAAGATATTATTCTAAGTGATATGATATTAAGTGTAATATCATATAATGTATGGAAAAAGAAATAATCCGACGGTAACATTATAGGATATTCGGGAAATTCGGAGTTGGATTCAAAGGACAGGCGTTTTGGTAACTACGCGGTGAAAGGTACGTTCATGTACTAGTAACTATAATCGTCTATATCTTGTATGTCTTTATATGATTGAATGATTCATGAAGTCATGGACAAGACTAGGTCTTGGGTCATGCACTGTGACTAAGTTATGGGGCTTTGGTCACATGTTTACATACATTCAGCTTTGTGCGGGTTATAGTCATGATAATGCCGTATGGTTGTTTTCCTAGGATTGAGGACACGAGGAGTCGTGACACTGGTTAGTGCAAACGTTGTTGACATTAGATATGCTGTGTGTAGGGTGCTATGTATTGTTGGGTTGTGAACCTTACATCTGCTGTGTGCTATGTATGGTTGATGCTGGTATGTAGTAGTGAATATCTGTCACATATTGTTTATATCTGATATAGAGGTTAACTATTACTTGAGATTCAATGGGTATTGAATCTTAGTCTTGACTAAATGTTCAAAAAAGGAACCGAGATCCATGAAGAGGCATCGGTAGACGAAGCCGTGAAGAGGCATCGATGGACGGAGCCGAGAAGAGGCACCGATGGACAGAGCACGTGAAGAGGCGCCGGTCAAAACAAATGCCGGAAGAGGTTCGTTAGAGCATAGTTTTTGGCATGAATTCAATAAAGTTAGTTCATACTATTGGTGCTTAAACTAAGAAAGGTTTAGTCAGTGTGGTTTCAATAATTAGTCACTGTGAAAGATGGGGATGGGGAGACTCCCACTAGACTAACACCAGCCTGGCCAATAGGTATGATAAACTGTATTGGGTTCCAAGCCATATGGCTGTATTTGAGTTTGTAATTGTATCACAAGAATATTCCTTCACGAAATATTTAATTTACCAGCTTATGCCTGGGCATTTTATATCAGTTACTCATTGTCCAAACGTAATGCATGCTCTCCGTTCCGCTTTACTCTGACCTGTAGCACCTCAAACTCTATTGATTTTCCTAAAACTATGTGTCAACCGACACAATATGAAGTATGAAATTTGAGGTGTTACAGTATGAGTATTAATCAAGAAGTTATAGAATGATAATCAGTGAATTTGAATTTATGAAGACAAAGGTTCCAGTACTGAAATTTTGAGATAGTAATCGGGTGTTCTTCAATATACTTGAGTATCACCCTTATTTGGTGCAAGTTTCAAGCAATAGACATATAGTGTCCTCGAATCCTCATAATAATGATCCCTATCATAGATCCTCGAGTGAACACATGCTCTATTCCTAGGGTCTTTATCTTTAAACTCATAATAACTGTAAAATAAAGGTGAGACATAAATATGATAAAGATAAAATGTGCTCAAATATATAAATCACTAAATACCAAATAGTAAAAGATGTTCATATGATAAAACAGATTGTCTCTACAACACCTATATGCTAACAATATGCTGTAAGTTGAAGTCCTTACAGTAAATAGGTAATAGCCCGCATGCATCTTAAATAAATTGAAAGCAAAAAGAATAGAAATTTACAGAAATTAAGGTTTGGTTAGAGAAATAATCTGCCATATCTGGACAAAATTACCTGGGCCACTTTTTTGATATTCCAAGTTAGCCCAACTCCTTCTTTACCCGTTTGATTGCTTCTAACTACAAACTTGATTGTATAGTAAGGAAATGTAGATTTTTGTGTGAGAAGATTTTCAAAAAGACATGATTAAGACCCCACACCCCCCATTAAGTGTATATTTGACTTTTTCGAACTTTCCACGACGAGTCTACATACCCTTATTTTCAAGTTTCTCACATGCTTTTCTATTTAATTTCCATGCCCGTTTCTTGCAAATTGCTGTCAACAATGAATTTTCAATTCATGTAAGGGTGTGACTTGTACATTATTATGGTCCATATATATAACAACATCACGTGCTATATGGTTCTTAGACTCACTTGTCCTTTAAAGTCATCCATTAGAATACTTTGAATTTTCTTTTTTCTTTTTTTGGTTAAAGGATTCTTTGAATTTTCCAAAATAAAGACAATGAGAGGACCCTACTCTTGCGTGCTATATACGTACAATATTGACTCCTATCCAAGCTCATGTTCTTGACCTAGACCTTTAATTACTCTCATACGTATTTATTATGATTAGATTTTTCTGCTCGTCACACGGGTCTTAGTCTTTTTTTTCCTCTTGGTCATCTTTGTATTGTTATGATATGGAACATGAAGTGGCTTATCTTGTATGCTATATGTACATAAGGATCTGTCCATTATACTCTCTCCTAAACCTAAATATAAGACAAAATTAACTTTTTGGAGAGATTATGGAAGCTAATTAAATTACTTTAGAATACTTTTTAATTATTTTTCACCAAATTATTTAATTTGACTAATAAACTGAAATACTCTAAGGATACACAAATTATGATATAATTAAATAACTTATCTAGCTTCCTTAATCTTTCCAAAAAATAAAATAAAATCAATTATGTCTTATATTTAGGATTAGATGAAGAATTAAATTTTAGTTAAGCACATTAATTAATTTATGCCATTTTTCTTCTCTAATTAACTTTAATCAAGCAAAGATGGTTTAATGTTCCATGTGAATGACAACATTATATTTTGTCTATTATGAAGGAAAAACGGAAGATAAAGAAAAAGTATCCGATTTTTGTTATAGAGTTGTTTTTAAAGAAAAAAGTTAGATTTCATTTTTCATTATAAGAAAATAGCTGAAGCTGTTGTTTCTACTATTGAAGATGAGGTTTCTACTATTCAAGGTAAGGTTCATATTCTTGGTCGAAAAACTGAAAAAAGAGAACACTTTCTTTTCCTTACTTTCCCAGTTTTCTGTTTTAAATTATTTTTCAGTAGTTATATTTTCACGTTAATCATTGATGTAATTTATTTTCTATGAAATATTTTAGTATTTCTTACTTTTAACATTTTAAAAAATATTTTGTGATTTCATATAACTTAATTTATAAAAATATTAGTTATTACCAATACTAATTATGTAACATCCCATTTTCAAAAGCAATATAATTTTTTTTCATCATATATCATCGAGTAGAAGATCGGGGCGATTGATAAGAATCGATACATATATTTATAAATGCCGTAAGTCTGGTGATTACAAAAACAGTACAATGACCAAGAGTTTTTAAAGTGAATAACAACAAAAGTGTCTCCCGAAACCTAAGTGTCAACAAAAGAGATTTCAGTAGGATCTACTATGCGTCATTTTGCCTTTCTCCTCGGTCCTTGGTCCTCCCGAACTGACGCTATGTTAAGAGTTTGAGGTCAATGCACCGGACCCTGGTAACGGTTAACCTCATGTTTACATACATCATATAAGTACTACAGATATTCATGGAATTTTGACGACACTTACTACGTTCAAAGTAGGGTATACATAATCAGATATGCATGGCAATAACAATACTGTCGGACGTAAGGTTAAGGCACAAGGAGAAATGTACATGATCGGATATGCACGGCAATAACAATACTGATCGGATGTAAGGTTAAGGCACAACGAACACTTTGGACATAATCGGATATGGACGCAATAACAATACTGATCGAGATGTAAGGTTAAGGCACAACAAGCGAAAATACTGACATGATGAGAGGAAAATACATATATGCATACAATAACCATCGAGTTAGTGTTACAAGACGCGAACGTACCTTCGTTGTCGACTACGGTGACGTTTACTAAAACGGTAATTTTTGACAGCGGGTGAAACAGCGGTATGACGGCAGTACAACAGCAGTCCGATTATCTCGAGATATCCTATAAGGATAACATTTATCAACTTCTAGCACTATAACGGGCATTTTAGGTACAAATTACCATTTTGCCCCGAACCCCTAATTGGCGGAATTTCGCTGAGAGCTTTTGTTTTCGCTCTATCTCTCCGAATTTTGTGAGATCTTTTCCCTCATCATATTTTCGAAATATGTATCATATTTACCCCTAAATATGATATCTAGACTATCTTGAAAATTTAAAGATAAATCTAGCATTCCTACTATATCTACCGAAAGAACTACGAAACTAAAGACTAAGGACCGAAGAACTTACCCGGACTTTGCTCGAGACTTTCTCGAGCTTCTCTCTCTAACTTCTCTCTAAGAGGCAGATTTTTGGTGTGAAAAATGATGAAGGTGCTCATGCCTTTATATAGGCAAAAATTGTGCCACTTTGGTAATTTCCATATTCCAAATCTTGTAATTTTCTCTTACCTTATAACCAAGTAAAATAAAGGCTAAATGGTGGTTAATTCTTGACCATGGGCAGCCCTTAGTCGACATTGGGGAGTGATGTGGCAGCAAACCATTGGTCCAAGAGTGGTGACTCAAGCTTACTTTATGCCTGGTCCGATAGAATTTCCCCGATCGGTGTCCGTTTCGCGCAATTTCGCAGAAACTCAAAAATGCGAGCGTGTAACTTTGAAGGTCTTTTCATCCTCTTTCATATTATCAATTTGGATCCTCTTTTTGATCATATCCAGGTATTCTCCGGTGCGTCAGAAGATATTCGGACAAACGCGTCCGGTTACGGAAATCGCTTCCGATAGAACCAACTTCTGGACAACAATTCACTGGTTTGTAATATGATCTGACCTAAGTCACTAGATTCCTAATTCACGGCAACTACTTGTTTCAGTATTGACTCTAAATCCTCTATCTGCATTTTCCCTATTTCGTCTTATTAGGCAAATGCGCTACCGACCTCGGAATTAACTTCCGGAAGAGGTCACTTGAAGGTAAAAACTCACTGATCAATATTTTACCTTGACTTTGGAATTCCTATTCCTGGTTCTCTAGATAGGATCTGTTTCCTATTTATTCCATTACTATTCACTATATTATATAATAATACAATTTTACAAAAATATCATGATATTTTTTTTATTTTATTTTTTATTTATTTTTCTAAGCATAAAATATTTTATTAATATTTTATTTTTTTTAATTTTTTATTTATTTAATAATTTCGAATTTCTCCAATTAAAAATAATTATTTAAATTATTTTTAATTCATTTACTTTATACCTTAATTATCCCATTAATTACCAGATTAGCCACTTACTAATTTTTGATAATTTTCTTAATTAGGATAAATCATTATCTCACAATTATTTTACTTACATTGGTATTTTATATCCCATGTAAAATATTAAAAATCATGGGGTTAATTATGATCCCCAAAATAATATTAAATCTTGCCTCATTATTTTCCAAGGAAAATATTCCCATAAATTCCTAAAATTAGAGACAACATACTTTCTAATTTTTAATAAATATTTTATTGCCTCTTGAGATTTATCATAATATTTTCAGGCCATTTAATGCCCTAAAAATACATTTTAGCTCTTTATCTCTCCTAATTTCTATAGTAATTACCTTAGAAAATAAGATAATTATTACTTATCATTTGAAACTACATATTCACCTATTTTCTATAGGTATTATTTATCGAAATATAATATTCCAGATAAATAATTATCCGGGTATTACAAATTAAAAACTCAAATTATTGACTATATATCAATTTCAAAACCTAGACTTCTTATAACATATACTCTCACCTTTCCTTTTTATAAGGTATCATTCTTAAATATACCGTGTTCCTTTTTATAAGATGCTTGTAGGGGAAGAGATACTAGACCACCAATGCTAGAAACCACCGTCATCTCTCTCTCTACCACCATTATCACCACCAGTTAATGCTGGGAGAACGAATTGAGCCCGTCAGGCCAGCTTATTTAGGCCCTGAATTTATAAGGGTTGGACTTAAGATTTTTTCCTCAAAAGTGATAGTGGTCTAAAAGGGTCAGTCTTGTAGGGCCGAGGGCCTAAAAGGGCCGGCCTTGTAGGGTCAAGGGCCGGCCTTGTAGGGTCAAGGGCCCGGCCCTTTTAGGCCCGTATGTTTTTTTTTGAAAAAAAAATTATTTATATGATAATAATATTATTGATTTTTTATACTTTGTTAATGATATTGCAAATATTTAGTTGTTATTATCTTTTTTAAAAATAAGTTTCATAAGAACATCTTGTATTAAGGATCCTAAAAATTTAAAACTTATAAAAGATATATCTTAATTTATAAGTATTCTTACTAATTTTGTATTTTTGACTTATTTTCTAGTGATTGTTTTATTTATATCTTGTGTTATTTATTTTGTTGACGAAGTATTTTTATTTGTGTTAAGTCTTCTCATTAATTATTTGTAATTGTAGTATATGGACAATAGTTTACCTTTGATTATGACTTAGTAACCGTGTTTATTTGTTGTATGATGCGTATTGTTGACACCTTAATTTTGACAACATTTATGTGTTAAATTAGGATTTTCATTATTCTAATTTTATTTCTTTAAAAAAAGATGAAAAGATAGTAAAAGATCAAGGCCCGCCCTAACCCTTATGCTCAAGGGCCGAGCCTCGAAAAATGATTGTTTTTCTTTAGCCGTGTCTAAAAGGATTGACCGGCCTTAGCCTGTGAAGGGCAGGTCCCGTAAAGCCCCTTTTTACCAGCTCTATCACTGGTGTTCTCACTCCCTCTGTCAGTCTCACCATCATTGACCAACCACCATTGTCAGGCTTCTCTATTCTAACTCCACACTCTTCATTAACCTTCTTCTATCTTCGTCGGAACCTTCTACTCCCACTGTACTTTTTTCTCTGACCACATCCAACTTTGTTTTTTCTCTCTCTCTCTCCCCCCCTCACTCTCATTTCTTTCCAGATTCACTATCCCTTCCGAAAAAGCTTTGATTTTCTGGTGAGCTCAGTTTCCATAGATTTTCAGAGCTCCAAACAATCTGGTGTCACTGCTACTGAAGCTCCAATGAGTGGCTAACTTTCAACTCTTAAGGATTGTGGATTTGGCTTGAGTTCAAGAACTTCAATAGGAAGTTTTTCTTAGTTCTTTTATGAATTTCCTAATGTTACTGGAATTTATAGCTATGTTCTAAGGTTGTTTTAGTAGGATTTTGTTATGAGTTATTTGGACTCTATATTGTTGAACTAAGATTGGTTATATATTGTTTGGATTGGAATTATTGTAATCGGATGATTTTCAATTATGTATTTTCTATAAATTCAATGAGATTATGCTTGCTATGTGATCACTATTTTGTGTAATTGATTTGGGTTAATTTGAGTGTCACAATTGTGCATTCATTAATAAAGAAAACTTTTGTATTATTAATTCAATCAATTTCACCCATCAAATGGTTCATAAATAATATTTCTGAGTAATAGCTATGAATGAGATCGTAGGAGAATCTATTGATTAGGAGAGTTAGACTCATTGTAATTACAGGATTGGCTTATGTCCGATACCTTTTACCGTTCGCTGCCTCCTTTTCTTTAAAATGGTGCAGTTTTGAATCAAAAACAATGAAGCTTTGGTTTTTTTTCTTGTCGACAAGTCTTTAAAAAATATTTTAGGATCTTGATCAGTATTGAAAAAATATTTCATGATCTTAAAAAATTATTTTATGATTTTAAAAAAATATTTTGATTGGTACTAAAAAGATATTTTATGATCTTGATAGATGAAAAATACTATCTTGAAAAATTATTTTAAGACATTGAAAAAAATATTTGAAAGATCGACTAATACTACAATGATACTTCAGGATACTGACTACATTTGAAAAAAAATATTTTAGGATTTTGAAAAAATATTTGATCTTGACTTATACTAAAAATATACTTCAAGATATATTTTTTAAGATCCTAAAATAATTTTTCAAGATCATAAAATTTTTTCCAGTTACCAATGACTACCTAAAATATTTTTTCAAGATCGATCAAGATGCTTAAAATATCTTTTTAGTACATATCGATCTTCTAAAATATTTTTTTCTTAACAAAAAAGCAAAGCTTCACTGTTTTTATTCAAAACTGCACTGTTTTAAAGAAAAGGAGGCAGCGGACGGTGAAGGGCATCGGAGGCAAGCCAATCCCTGTAATTACTTGGGTTTTTAATTAAGGCTTGATGGATTTCAAACTCCCATATCATTTAGTGAGCAAGAATAGCTATTGAACCAACTTCTCATCAAAAGAATCCATCATTCATATTTTCAAACTCCATACCATTCCATTCATTATTTGAAAAGACAAAAAATAATAGCTTTAGGATTTTAATTATGTTTTGTGCTTACCTATCTTCAACAAAATCAAAAACCAATTTCCCCTTATTTTATAGTATTTTTATGGCATTTATATTACTTAGGAATCAATAAAAGGCTTCTTGAGAAGAGAGAACAATCATAAGTTTGTCTATACGCAATTCTTGATTGATTTTTTATTATGGACCCAAGGCTAATGTACGAAAATGTCCTCATCAATTTACTTCTGGTATAAAGAAATTAATTTATTTTTATAACGATCGAATATTCTTAAGAAAATTAAAATATTTTGGATGAATTGCCAAATGATAAGAAGATATAAAAATCTAGCCGTTTAAAAATGACTTTTTTTCATATTATCATATCATAATCTTTCCTCGTAAAGATGGTCATAGATACCTCTTATATTATATGGTGTTAGAATCCACAATCTCCCTTGTTTTAGAAGAGTGTGGATTTCATTATATTATAATGTATGTAAATAAATAAATAAACACACACATATATATATATATATATTATAAAACAGCACATAAATAGGTGGTAAAGAATATATATATATATATATATATTATAAAACAGCACATAAATAGGTGGTAAAGACTAAAGACTCCGAGGGTAAATTCATAGAGCTAGCACACAGGGGGCTTCGTGATAATTAACTACTTTACTATTATTTATATATATATATATATATATATATATATATATATTTATATTTAAAAGTTAATTAAGAGTTAAGTGACATTTTTATCCTAAATTGTGGCAAGAGCATTGGATACCTTAAATGCGATGTTACCTTCAATTTTAAAAAATAAAAACAATTACATTGTCCCACTTGCCCTTAACAGTGAGCAAACGTGGTTAATTAATTGTATGGGTTCTTCTAGTATTGGTCCTTATAGTCAAAATTTGTTAATTTTCAAGAGAAACCACGTGAATAGGAGAAATTAATATATGAACCTGATTTGCTAAATCATTTGTGGTCTAACCAATAAAAATACAACAACTCATGAGCTGATTTGACATACCTCATAAATTTAGCTAGCATTTTAATAAAATTAAAAGATTTTATAAGATTTACGTTTTTATTATTAGTAAAATATTAGTTAAGGGATTTTTTTTTTGAAAAAAATAAACATATGAATCACATGAGCAAGCAGCCAACTAGAATTAGTATTTGTTGAGTTATTATATTTTAATTGGTTGGATCACAAATCACGTGACAAAGGTCAAGTCTGAGGTCAAGTCTGTCGACATTTTCTCCCATGCCTGCTTGGATACGTTATTATTACTTCTTGTTTATGTAATGTTAATATATTGTTAAATAAGAGGAAATTATTAAAAATACAACCAACCTCTTGCGGTATTTTGTTTACTGCAAAAGGGTCATAAAATCATAATTATTTTAAACTATATTAATTAGCTATCGTTTATATCCTCATAAAAGTACATTTTCCTGCTTTTTCTTTTGCAGTAGGAAATTATATTATTTTGTATAATTAATAAAAATATCACAAATATTATGCTAATTAGAGAATGACCGCGATTTCCAGCCAAACAAGACTTTGTCTTCATTCATGGAAAAACTTCAAAAAGACAGTGACTAACACGTGCTATATGGTTGTTAGACTGGCTTGTCCATTAAAGACTTTAATTTAAAGTCATCCATTGGCATTCTTTGAATTTTTCAAAATAAAGACAATGAGAAGAGCCTACTTTTGTGTGTTATATACGTACAATATTAACTCCTATTCAAGCTCATGTTCTTGACCTAGACTTTTAATTACTCTCATACGTATTTATTATGATTAGATTTTTCTACCTGTCACACGGGTCTTAGTCTTTTTTTTCCCCTCTTGGTCATCTTTGTATTGTTATTGTTATGATATCGATAATAAAGTGGTTAATCTTGTATGCTATATGTACATAAGGATCTGTCCATTATATTAAATTTTAGTTAAGATCATTAATTAATTTATGTCATTTTTCTTCTCTAATTAACTTTAATCAAGCAAAGATGGTTTAATGTTCCATGTGAATGACAACATTATTTGTCTGTTATGAGGGGAAAATGGAAGAAATAAAAAGTATAAGATCTTTTGTTATAGAGTTGTTTTTAAAGAAAAAAGTTGGATTTCATTTTTCATTAGAAGGAAATGACTGAAGCTGTAGTTTTTTTTTTCCTCTTTAAACGCACTATTCTCACAAAAATGCTAGATAGGTATAATAAATTATCAAATAATGGAACGTTATTCTCCAAATTCGAACAACGTTCTTTTGTAATAAAAACATAATATTATTTTCCATCAGAAAAATATTATTATTTGATAGTTAAAAATTATAACAAATATTATAGGACTAGGAGAATGGCTAGGATTTGCAACCAAACCAGACTTGGTGTAAGGGAAGCTCCCATTAATGTATATCATAATCCTTTTCTGTTTGAGCGAGACTTTTCCTATCATGCTTATTTATTTAATATCCATGTTGGTTTCTCGAGAAATTGGAATGGAAATTGTTTTTTTTTTAAAAAGAAAATTTACATTTTTAGTTTTTTTTTTAAACAAGCATAAAAAACTTATTTTAATCAGTTTTATTCACAGAAATATGATTCTTTTTTTTTTGGTAGAATCCAAGATGTAGATATCACCAAAGTGGGTTTTGAGTGTGTGGATAATTTTTGAAGTTTGGGCGGAACAGATAACTTGATGGTCAAGAATATAGAATGCTCCCTTTATTTACAATTTTGTAATTATTTTTTAAAATGAAGTATCTCTCAGACACAAAATGAGATTTTTTTTTGCCTATTTAAGTCCAACTAATAACAGACCAAAAGTGTGGTTCTCCATACAAAGAACTCTCGAATTACTAGCTAGCCTACTGTTTCTCAACCATGTTCCTTCACTTATTTGTTTTCTTTATTCTCATATTTCAATACGGGAAACCTGCTTCATCACTAAGCAACGAAACTGATCGTTTGTCTTTAATCAAATTCAAGGAATCAATATCCAATGATCCATATGGGATCATGGATTCTTGGAATTCATCCACACACTTCTGCGATTGGCATGGAATCTCTTGCAACCACACGCATCAGAGAGTTACACAGCTGGTCTTGATAAGACATCAGTTGTCAGGTACTATATCTCCTTTTATTGGCAATCTTTCCTTCCTAAGGGTTATCGTTCTTCAAAACAATAATTTCCACGGAGAAATTCCAAAAGACCTAGGTCGTTTGTTCAGATTGGAAATACTTTCTTTTGACAATAATACATTGACGGGAGAATTTCCAATCAATGTCACAAGTTGCTCTAACCTCAAGGTCTTATCATTTGGAGGGAATAAACTCATTGGCAAAATACCAATGGAGATTGGCTCTCTCCATAAGCTTGAACGTTTGTATCTGTCTGTAAACAATTTCACCGGACAAATCCCAACTTCCTTGTGGAATCTTACTTCTCTCAGTGTTCTTTCTTTGAGTTTTAATAACTTGGAAGGGAGTATACCTAAAGAAATAGGCCAGTTGAAAAATTTGACAATATTTGCAGTAGGTGTCAACAAGCTTTCAGGTTCAATTCCTTTTTCTCTTTACAATTTGTCATCTCTAGCTCAAATCATACTTGTTGCAAATCATTTCAATGGCCCTCTCCCCGCCAATATGCTCGCCAACCCCTCTAATCTCCAACTCTTGGCACTTGGAAAAAATCAATTCTCAGGTCGCTTCCCAACATCCATTGTAAATGCAACTAAGCTTGTAGAAATCTCTATGGGAGACAATAACTTTGAAGGGCAAATTCCAAATCTTGGAAAGTTGCATGACCTCTTAATACTAGAGTTAGCTGGTAATAGTTTGGGAAATAATTCTTCAAAAGACTGGGAGTTTCTAAATTCTTTGAGCAACTGCAGTAAGTTGGAAAGGTTACACTTGTGGCAAAATAATTTTGGGGGCCATTTACCAAATACCATAGGCAATTTGTCAACCCAGCTCACACTACTCCACCTTTCAGAAAATCAAATATGTGGTAGAATTCCTGTGGCATTAGGAAACCTCATTAACCTCACGTCACTAGACATATCCATGAATTATTTCACTGACATCATCCCAGTTACTTTCGGGAAGTTTCGTAACATGCAATTCTTGTCTTTGTGGGGAAATAAACTTTCCGGAGAAATAATACATTTCATAGGCAATCTCACTCAGTTATTTCAGCTAGATTTGTCACATAACATGTTAGAAGAAAAAGTTCCTGCAAGCATTGGGAATTGTGAAAGTTTACAATATCTTGATCTGTCACATAATAATCTTAGCGGAGCCATACCAATCCAGCTGCTCACTCTTTCATCTGTATCAATATTATTGAACTTGTCACACAACTCTTTTGGAGGTGATATCCCTGATGAGTTTGAAAACTTGAAAAATCTAGGAAAATTGGATGTCTCTCATAATCAATTCTCTGGAAAAATTCCTCAAACCATTGGAGATTGCCAAAGCTTAGAATTCCTCTTTTTGCAAGGGAATTTCTTCCAAGAAACCATCCCCATATCTTTGGCTTCATTGAAGGGTCTAAGATATTTAGACTTGTCACAAAATAACTTGTCTGGAACGATTCCAAAAGGCCTACAAGATATTGCTTTTTTGGAGTACCTAAATGTTTCCTTCAACATGCTTGAAGGGGAGGTACCAAGCAAAGGTGTCTTTCACAATACAAGTGCAATATCACTTATGGGGAATAACAAGCTTTGTGGAGGCATATCAAAGTTGGAGCTGCCACCATGCCCTATCAAATTTACTGGACAAAGAAAACATCAAAACTTCAAGTTGATCGTGTCAATATGTTGTGTGATTGCTTTTCTTCTTTTGGCATCCCTTGTTGCTACTATCTATCGTGGGAGGAAGAGAAGCAATAAATCTTCTCCAAGTTCACCATCAATTGACATGATTTCTAGAGTATCATATCAAAGTTTGCACAATGCTACAGATGGATTCTCCATCAACAACTTGATAGGATCTGGGAGTTTTGGCTCTGTATATAAGGGAAGTTTTGAGTCTATCAAATTTGTTGCGGTAAAGGTCATAAACCTTCAAATAAGGGGAGCTCACAAGAGTTTTGTTGCTGAATGTAATGCACTGAGAAATGCAAAGCATCGAAATCTGGTAGAGATTATAACATGCTGCTCTAGCATAGATTACAAGGGAAATGAGTTTAAGGCTCTAGTTTATGCGTATATGGTGAATGGAAACTTGGAAAGTTGGTTGCATCCTACAACAGAAAATCCAAATCATCAAAGACTTTTGCTCCTCGATCAAATAATAAGTATTCTAATGGATATTGTGTCTGCGTTAAACTATCTTCACTATGAATATGAGCAACCTCTAATTCATTGTGATTTGAAGCCAAGCAATGTCCTTCTTGATGACAACATGGTTGCTCATTTGAGTGATTTTGGATTGGCAAGAATACTCTCAACTGTTTCCGTTGTCTCTAATGAACAAAGCAGCATACTTGGTATAAAGGGTACTGTTGGCTATATTCCTCCAGGTATCATTTGATTTTTTTTTTTATTACGAGGTCTTCAAATTCATTATGCTTTCAGACCAACCTTTTTTTATTTTCAGTTGTTTCATTCATCATTTATTATATGATGAAGATAATTAATATGCTTACAATATTTCAGAATATGGAATGAGTTTTGAGGTATCAATGCAAGGTGATATGTATAGCTTTGGCATTCTTATCTTAGAGATGTTAACTAAAAAAAGACCCACTGGAGATATATTTAATGGCGGCCACAATCTTCAAACATATGTGGAAGTTGCATTTCCAGACAAGCTTTTGGAAGTTGTGAGCCCAACCATTCTTCCACGAGAATTAGAACATATAGTGGGAGTATCAGGAGACTTATCAGATAACATGATGCAAATCCATCCTAATGTTGAGAAATGCTTGCGTTATTTATTTAAGATCGGACTTACATGTTCAATGGAATCACCTCATGAAAGAATGAGCGCAGTTGATGTCATCAAGGAGCTAAATTCTATCAAAAGTTTGTTCCCTTTATGGTGAGTACAACATCACCCGAATTCAATATTTTTTTTATAATTGAGTTGATTTTTATTTTATTTTTTGCTTGAGGTTCGAGTTGATTTGCACACCTATATTTCATCAACTGGATATTTAGGATAATTAAGAAACCATGTTTTCACATTTTAATTCTATCCAATGCTTAGCCGTAACCCTTTTTTTTTTTTTTAAAAAAAAACTAATAGAAATCATTTCTACCGGTCTCAAATTTTATTGCTCATCTTCTCCTATCAAAAGATATTAATATTATTATGAAAAAAATTGGCGCTTGATTGTAATTGTAATTATTATATTTTATCTTTTATATATATTTAATGATGGTTGCATCTCATTTTTAGATTTATTCGTTGCAGGTAAGGGAATTGTGTCTGATCAATTTTCCTAAAATAGTCGAATTGAGATTGGGATGAGCCGAACGTTGTTAGCTTAGGCATATTTATTTTGCGGCCATATGTGATGTGCATGTTTTGTTCACTACCAAAAAAATCAATTTTTGCTACGGAAAAATTCCGTAGCAAAAAAGTCTTTTCCGTAGCAAAATAGATTTGTGATTTAAATTTGCGACGGATTTTGTCCGTAGCAAAAAACCGCGTCGCAATTGCGACGGAAAAAGGAAAATCCGTCACAAATTCTTGAAATTTGCGACGGAAAATTAATTCCGTCACAAATTCCCGAAATTTGCGACGGAAAATTAATTCCGTAGCAAATTTCGAAATTTGTGACGGAATTGAATTCCGTAGCAAATTTACGAAATTTGCTACGGAATTTATTTCCATAGTAAATTTCAGGAATTTGTGACGGAATTGAATTCCGTAGCAAATTTCTGAAATTTGCTACGGAATTCAATTCCGTCGCAAAACACATTTTATTTAAAAAATATTTAAAATATTTAAAAAAATATGAAAATTACATTAAAAAAATATAAAAAATTACAGTAATTTGATTGTGTTATTAAATTCCATTTTTTGCCACGGAATTCATTTTCCATCGCAAATCTCAATTCCAAAAAAAAGAAATTATATAAATGAATACAAATAAATACCAAATATAAAATATAAAAATTATAGGAAAAATTACAAATAAGAAAATGTATATAAATAATATTGAATATTGTATTAAAAAATTGTATGTAGAAATATGTACAATAGCAATCCTAAAAAATTATAAATAAACAAAACGAAATATAAACACCAATGTTGCCAACAAAATAAACTAAAAATCGTAAATAAGTTATACACCAAGTAACTAAAAAGCACAAGAAAGGACGCCACTGTAGCACATTTAGATACATCAATGTCCGACAAAAGTTTGGTCACCCACTCCTCCAAAAAAGCACCTTCTCTCGTAGTGCAATGAAATGTGTTAGTCATTTACAAGGTAAAATATAAACAATAATTATACTACCTACATAGATTTTGCATCCATAATCAACCATCAAGCTCAACATGAGATTAATAGGAAAAATACGAATATGAATAGGGTCACTTAAATTAGATGGAACCACGTATGCGGTTGATTAGATATTTCGTTCTAAAATATAAACAATGCCTTATAAGATTAAATCAAAGAACCTTGTTTTCGACCTAAAACAAAAATCAAAGAACCTTACCATTAATATCAAACAGGAAGGTGTTTTTTTTCCATCAACTGTCAGTCACAAAAGTTCCAAAAGTATCATTATCATATTACTTATGTTGAGTGGGATTTTTTTTTTTTGCCCAAAATGTTGAGTGGGATTGAGAACAAAAAATTGTCATATTACTTATAACAGATGCAAATAAACTCCAAGCAGTTCATCATAACAAAGCACAAGTTAGAAATCAATCAAACTCAGATAGTTACTAAAAAGGTGACACCTAATATTTGCAAAACATGTTAATGTGATGAGAAATGATTTCCCAACGCCTGGTTAAAAAAAAATTAAAAATTGTATTATAACTATATTTTCCAAAATAGCAAAAATAAAAATAGAAATGATTCAAATTTAATAAATATATGATGGCCAATTATATATAACTCTTCTACCCTTAAGTTAAATTTAGTCACGCCTCGAAATTAAGTAAGGAGGACCTACTTTTTCCCGTGCTTTTGATGGCCAATTATATACAACATTCCCAATTCGCAAATTCACAAATATTTGATTTCACTTTTCTCGCAAATAAAAAATTCATTAAACCGAATTAATGTGCCGATCACGAGATGAGGTAGAAGAAGAAAGTGGCCAAAGGCATGATCGTGAGATACCTTGAAGGAAACATCATAAATGAATACAATCTCCTTGTTTTTTTCTACTTCTTGTGGGAAGTGCTACCTTGCATTAAATTTTTGGTGTCTTTATTGCATGTTGTTACTTGTGGATTCTTCTCATCCCACTCCTTTATACATGATTGATACTTGTATGCAGCAATAGAATTCATATGAAAAGAAAAGAACACACAATAAGTAGCTATGCAAAAATCAACAAGAAAGCATTTAATATAGAAGCTCAATATTTTTGAACCGATTTCAATAAAAACCAGGGGTTACAATATCGAGATCATTCTTAACAAGCATAAAAAGCATACAGGTATCATAAAAAGAATGAGGGAAAAGGGAAGCGTCTTTAAAATAGCATAAAGACCTTGTTTTATCTTCAAACAAAGGAGGCCATAGAAAAGATAGAAAACAACACCCTGTTTGGGGTGACTTCAAACCCAACAATACGAGCAAGATCGGGTTTCGGGATCCTCATGATACATGACTCTAAAACTCATCAAGTGGTTATTGATAAAATATTTCTCCTCCTTGCTTTGCAGTAAGTTTAAAATTTGAGAGAACGGGGAAAACAAGATATTTTCAAAACAAAAGTGTGTTTGAAGTTTATACCCCTTGATAGTTTCCTTTGAACCCAAAGACGAAACCCATGTTCATATGCGGTTGATTGCCCTCCATCCTCCTCCGTCTAAGAACAAAGAATCGGAAGATTATCCAAAATCCTGCATGTTCATTTCAAGGCTTTATTTATTAATCAAAGTAAGTGCAGAAAAGTAGCAGGACAAGAGAAGATCTAACACAGAAAAATCGGAATAAATAAAATATGGGACAAGAAAAATTGTCAGAGGTTTCAAATATTCGGTGACTTAAAATATGGTGTTTCATCAACAATTATTAACACGGTAGGAAAATATTACAGCTACCTCTACGTACAGAAATCACGTCCAGTGACTTAATCTAATACCGAAGCCCTACTTTAATTAACCGTCACACAGATCTGCTTGCTAGTTCTCTAAACAAATCCTTGTGCATTTGAAAAAAAAAAATTAACTTACAAAAGTTATCTTTGGGAGGAAGTTTTCTCTCACTTTTTGCTGCAAAGTCTCACATTCTTGCTGGAAGTAAAAAACAAAACAGATGATGCTTCTTGTAAATAGGATAATTGAGTTAATTTAAATGTATTTGAACTTCACAATCAAATAATTTCTTATGTACCCAATCCACCCAATGAATAAATAAATAAAAGGATGGAGTCTTTTCAACTAAACATTGATAGTTGATTCAAGGGAAATAATAAGTTCATTGCAAGGCAACCCCTCGATAAAAACATAACATGAATTGATTTAAATTCACCTAACAGCCTATTTCAAGTTGCCATTGACCACAAAATTTCTAGCTCCCACAGTCATCTTCTTCTAGTGCTTTCATTTGCTACACTCCCAAATTTTTAATACCAGATACATGCCTTCGAAGAAAAAAGTGCAAGTGTCTCCATAGCCATGACAGTAGAACACTATTGCGCTTTAGGCTTAGATGTCTTAGGAAGCCAACTTTTAGTAAAGATTTCTATGCCCCTTGAGTTTACCTCATATGACTATTAACAAACACATCAGGTGATCATCACATGCATCAAGAGGAGGAAATAAAAAAATCCTAGCAAAAACGCTAGTGCTAGGATTACACTGATAAACATTACATAAATACCAAGCCCACCCTTTAGGAGAACTATAGAAACATAACCAAATTTTCATGGAACTGCTCTAATCCGAGTCCTTACCTCCTCCATTTTTACTTGATCACATAGAGCTTGCAACAAGTAAACATAAAGACATGAATCAATATTAACCTTTTAAGAAAGTAAAGCATAGCCAACTCCATCGCGGTAACCTCATTAGATATAATGATAGTACAATAAATCAGGACCCACGAAAGACAATACAAATACAAGTCGTCTTTGCAGGTCACTACCAAAAGATCAATGCCCTGCATCGACACAATTATTTTCTTGCTATTCTTTCCTTATTTCAATTCCATAAACTATTGGGCAGTTGTATGGCATTTATTCATGAATGGACCGCTTATAGAGGTCCACATATGGTCATTTCACATTTGCAATGTCAAATGCCTAACTAATCATCACTACTTATAGATGCTCAAAGACCAAATAATTAGCCACAAGGATGAAATTCTAAAAAAAAAACACACAGGTGAAAAATAATAATTATGATGAATATATGATCATACCATCACCATGGTATACAACCTGGTTAAAGAGGATAGAGAATGAAGTAGCAACACAATCAACCCACCTCCCTCCACTGTCTCTATTGTTCTTGCTAGGAGTTTAGGTGTCAAAGCCTCAAGATCCTGTAAAGAAAGAAAATGGTAAAATTGTTTTGATACGAGAGGGGTAAACATAAAAAATAACTACCGAGAGAACATGAGAGTAAGTTACCTGAAGTATACACATTCCAAAGGTATTACCAAGAATTCTTTCCGATTCCTTATATAAACAATAAGTTAATCCACCACTTTCTATGAAGAGTGAAAATGGATCAACTTTCTCAGGATCCAATAGACCCCTCTGCATCAACTGTTTGATCTGCTTTGCACATTTTTCCTAGTGGCTACATTCATAATCATTTTAATCATGTTACTACAAGTTCTTTTAAAGAATCATCAAAATAAAATAACACGGCAATGACTCATTGATAATTATAAAATGAACCGCTTAGTTCAAGTTTGTCCTTATAACACCACAAAAAAGATGGCCTGGATTTGATTTGGGCCTTGCTAACCATGTAATGAAGATTTACAATTCGCACGGGGTGGAGGCAACTTTAAAAACTCACATTGTATTAATATTCATTTGCTTCACTTTAAATGAAGTTTTACAACTTCATTCTGATTCTTAGGAGCCAATTATCGGGAAAAGAATAGGGGGAAAAAATAAATTATCATGTTTGCAAATGTTAGAAAATGATAGTAGTAGTTAAAAGAGGAAGAGACCTGGTCCCGAGATTTTTCACCGATGATGACAAACATGGAACGATGCCTTGTTTTGATACCATTTTTTATGAGAGTCCTGATTCGTTCATCTACTTTCTTCCTCATTCTCTGCCATGCAATCAGGTTTTTGTATGTTAGCACCTCATAAACAAATTAATCCGTCAATTTCCAATTCATCCATTTTAAATCCATCCATTATTAATCATCCACATAACATTAAACACTAATACCACCAAAACAGTTAACGATAGGATAAAAGGTAGTGGGAACCGAACCAAAGCAGACTCTATTGGGCACAAAAAATAATTAAGATACATGTCAATACACAGCATTGCCAATAACTAAGAGTCACACAAGAGAGCAGAAGAGCACAAAAAGAGCTAAGAAAACCATGCCTCAAAGATATTATTACAAGTGCAGTTACAAGAGGCAGCGACAACAAAGAAGAGAGCAATATTTCGGATTTCAGAGACAAAAGACGAGTCCTTCACAGGTTTCCGGCTTCTAACTTGCCTCAACAAAGATCTGTGCCCGTTCACATAGGGTTTGTTTGGTTCATAATTCACACCGTTCCACAAATCAAATTATGAACCAAACATTAGACTTATCAAGGTGAACGAAAAAGAAGACGAGAGGCACAGAGAAGACGAAAGAAGAAAGATTAAGGGGAAAAATAATCAATAACCTACCTGCTGAGTGGAGAGACCAGGCAGTGGCTGAAAAGGCGAGGTCGCGAGAGGAAGAGTTCGCGACGAGCGAGAGAGGCGAAGATCTAGATCTAGAGTGACGAGAAACGGAGACCGCCAAGATCGAAGAGACGGCAAGAGGCTGAGGCGCCGACCGTTGAGCTTCGAGAAGTCGATGGTTGGGGGGAGCCATCGAACGAAGGAAAAGTCTGGTGTGTGGTGGGTTTTGTTGGGGGTGTCGTTGAATGAAG
Organism: Acacia melanoxylon; assembly: GCA_019022615.1. NCBI lineage: Eukaryota > Viridiplantae > Streptophyta > Magnoliopsida > Fabales > Fabaceae > Acacia > Acacia melanoxylon. The sequence goes on from JAFJYJ010000037.1 coordinate 4,286,555, forward strand.
AAGCAAGGGGATAAGCTGAAAAAAGAAAATGATGGAGGGAATTGCGAAAATTTTGGAAGGGAAAGTTTTGCGACGGATTTACTTTTTCCGTCGCAATTTGCGACGGAAAATCAATTCCGTCGCAAACTTTTGTGACGGAAAATGAATTCCGTCACAAAAATTTGTGATGGAAAACGAATTCTATCATAATTTTTGACGGAAAATCAATTCCATCGTAAACTTTTGCGACGGAAAATAAATTCCGTCGCAAAAATTTGCTACGGAACATTAATTCCGTCGCAATTTGCGACGGAAAACGAATTCCGTCGCAATTTGTGACGGAATTTTTTCCGTAGCAAATTCCGTCGCTATTTTAGTATTTTCTAGTAGTGGTTTTTACTTATTCTCCATTTTGATGTTCTTGTTATTTATGGTTGAGAGACTTTGAGAGCAGAGCTTCCTTCTTTTTAATTATATGTTAACATTTATATGTGTAAAGGTTTTAAGGTTAAAATCAAGTTAACATTTATATTTGTAAAGGTCTTAAGATTAAAAAAAGACACGTCCAACACCTTGAAATATTTTTTAAATAGGACTTAATATCATAACTAATTTGTAGATCATTTAGCGCCCAAAAGTATTTTGCAATAGTATATCCAATATCATAAGTACTTTTGGTGCAATTTTGTCCTTAAAGTTTTTTTTGAGCAACAATGGATACCATAAATTTAGAGTACAAAGCTCTATTGAAAATATAACACCCCAAATTCCATACTTCAAATCGTGTCGGTTGACACATATTTTTTTTAAAAATCGACAGAGTTTGAGGTGCTACAACTCATAGTAATGCAGAAACGGAGAGCATGCAGTTATGTTTGGACAATCAGTAACTGATATAAAATTCCCAGGCATAATCTGGTATATTAGAAATTTCCTGAAGGAATATTCATGTGATACAATAATACAGAACTTGTGTATAATTACAACTCTTGAATAGTAACTATACAATCTTAAACCAAGCCTTAACTAGACTTGTGGCTTAGAACCCAATACAGTTAATCAAACCCATTTGGCCAGGCCGGGTAAAGTCTAGTGGAAGTCTCCCCGTCTTTCACGGTGACTTATGACTGAACCACATAGACCGACCCTTTCTTCGGCACCAAATGGTTTGAAACAACCCTATCAGATTCATGCCAGAACTAGTCCTATCAGACTTCTTCTGACTCTCATCTCGGCCGATGCATCTTCACTGCTTTGTCCATCGGTGCCTCTTCTCGGCTCCGTCCATGTCACCTTCTCACATCCAGGTTCCTTTCCTGAACTATTAGTCAAATCTGAGGTCCAATACCCATCGAACCTCAGGTAACAGTTAACCTCATATGAAAAGTATGAACAGTATATATGACAGATATTTATTACATCTCAGCATCAACCATACATAGCACACAACACAAGTAAGGTTACAAACAATACATAAGCACACAATAGATGTAATGTTAACAATACAACAATACATAGCACACAACACATGTAATGTTATCCACGTTTGCACTAACCAGTGCCACGATGGCTCCTCGTGTCCTCAGCGCTAGGAAAACTCAACGGCGTTATCAAGACTATAACTCGTATAAAGCTGAATGTATAAACAGTAACCTAAGACAGAGTCTTAGCTATGGTGCATGACCTAAGACCACGTCTTGTCCATGACTCTATTCATCTATCACATATAAGCATACAAGACACATCAGAATTAAAGTTACTAGTACGCGAACGTACCTTTCACTGCGTAGTTACCAACATGCCTGACCTTTGAATCTGACTCCAGACTTCCCGGTATCCTATATATTATCGTCGGATTATCATATGATATTTTGATAAATATCATATTGCTTAGAATAATATCCTAAAGGTTTAATTTACCTTTCTATCCTCGGTGGATTAATTATTCCATTTTTACCCTTACATTTTCTTAAAAACGCAATGCTGATTTTCTGGGTAGATTTTTTGGTAACTTTGAAAACTCATAATTAATTCTAGAAAATTTGAAAGGAGGTTCCGTAAAATTCTTCATGACCCTTGGCATGTCTATTTTCAAGGAAAAATATTCAAAGAACCTAGAACACCAAGAATCATTCCCAGTTTAATTGTTTCTCAATGCTGCCCAGATTTTCATCAAGAAAACGTAGCCCAACTTTAGGATTTTTTATCTCCTTGCACAAAACTCAAAATAATACAATCTAGGTATATTTAGAAATCCCTAGATGTCTAATATAACCATGAAAAAGTTTAGAATTTTATAAATTCATCTTCAACATAAAATCATGGCCTTTATGTTCGATTCCGAAAAAACTTCTAACCGTAAACTTTACCAAAATTTCGCTACTTTGATCTTCAACTTCCAAGAATTTTGCTCCACCATATTTTCCATCAAATTTTCAAAACAAGCTCATTTTTAGCCTCAAAAGCATGAAAACAAAACTACTTTGGAAGATTTTTTCCAGTTTGAGTAGCCAATTCTCAGCAGCTTCCGCATTAAGCTCACCAGTAAATGATGGCGGGTTGTGTTTACAGAATTGAATAGTCCAGAATTAGGATTCCCTAACTGATCTCTGTCATTGCGGTTGGACAGGAGGAGGATCCTCTACTTGTGGAGGGTTATCCTCTTGGTTTTCCTCTTCTTCTGTCTCTATAGCCTGTGCTAGTTGTGCTTCTGCAGCTTCAGCACGCTGCCTTTCTTCGTTTCGCTCAGTTCTCAACAGGAATACCTCCTCCCTGAGTTCTCTCAACGAATATCGATGTTCATCTAGTATCCCTAGTACTAGCTGCATGGGATCCTGGGATGGAGGTTCTTGTTGATTTTGCCTTTCCCTGCCTCGGCCTCTACCTTGACCTTGGCCTCGGCCCCGTACAGGTGGATTTAGGTCTTGTTGAGGCTCTAATTCAGGTCTTGGCCTCTAGTTGGCTCTTGTTTTGGCCATTTGTATTACTTTAATACTATACGTCAAGAAAAATAGTTGTTAATAACAGTGGTATAATAATCATTCCTGACATTCATATGCATTTATAACATACATCATACTTGTTACTAACATTTCATATGACGTTAAGTACTTGCTAATACAAAATGCCTTTCTTTAATATATAACTCCCCTAGGACTTTTGGGAAAGTTGGTACATGCCTACTTCTCTTAATCTAGTACTAGGTTGAGTTTCCTACTTCTCCTAACCCTTGGCTACATGTGATTACCTACAAAAGTCTTCATGAAATCTATAAAGATCTTAAAATCATTAAAAGCATACTCCTTAAAGATTTCCTCTATCTTATCACACAAAGCTTCGGTATGGGGAAAGAAGAATAAGGTTGTCTGTATCCATGTGTCAAGATCATTGTCCTCATAACCATGCCTTTTCTTGTTGGCATACAGGTTGTTGACCTTCTTTAGGTATGATCTATATAGGTTAGCTTGGATGGTTATTTCACAATAAGCCTGCATAAAAAGCTCATCAATGTGACCCCACAAATCAGTGTCTACGAGCTTGAAAAGTGTAGGCTTGGGAGGTTCAGCTTCTGGGTTCCCTACGAATAGATGATCCACAAGTACGTCAGTCTTACGCTTTTGGTGCAGGTTTATGGGTTCGTGTACGGGTGGTACTTGATAAATTCCAATTTTCATATATTTTATTCCACCTTAATCATTTATTTTGGGGATTATTTTAGGCTAATTTGGATATATTAGATAATATTTGAATTGTTAGCCAATTTTAGGAAATAATATAAATCTGAATTAATTATAAGATTATTGGGCTTAAATTATTAATATCTTGATTATTATCTTGTGATTAAATAATATTTCGTAAGATATGATAGATTACGATTTTATCATATTAGAGATCCTATGGTGCAGAATTTTTCAGGGAAGCTAAAAAGAAATCCAATGGTGGAATTTTATTGGGCTTCTTATATTTTAATGGGCTCAAGTTGTTATCCAAAAATCTATCTCTTTCTCCCTATTAATTAACCTAGCAGCCAACATCAAACTCACGCTTTCCTTGAGAGCCGCACATTCACGCAGAGAGACGCATTCACGCTGGGAGGCAGAGACGCACAGAGGCAGAGACACGCAGAGGATTCTTTGATTCATTGATTCATTCATCCACGCGGACCCCACCATCCACTCACGTACAAACCCCCGTGTGCCCAAGCCAATATTCATTAATTCCTCAATTCAAATGGCCATGTCTTGTGTGAAGCAGTTTGAGGAACAGAATTCCATGGAAGCTTAAGCTTATTTGGGAGGCAACTTGGAAGGAGCATGGAGGAAGCTAGAGCCTAGGAACTTACACTTGAAGATCACAAGGAGTGTTATTCTTTTTATCTTTTTAATTCAAACTTGAGATTATTTAGTTTTAAAAGATTTCGAGTTGTATTAATTGAGAACAATCTAGTTTTAGATTGTAGACTTATTTCTTTTGAATTTGATTTGATAATTTGAATTTTATGTTTGAGACAATTGTTGCTGGATTTTCGTTTGCAACCTTTAGATTGTCAATTAAATTAATAATTGAGTTTTCGTTATTAATTTAATTCTCAATTGGGTTTATCAACTTAATTGTTTAATTAGGTTGATAAATTGTTTAGTTGTTTAATTAGATAATTGTGAACGAGATTTCAAAATTATTAATTGTGTTTGGTTTTTAATTAATTTAATTAGTCACCGCTTATTTCACTATGAGTTTTCTAGTGGAATAAGTGTTATTGAACTTGAGGGTTTCCCATGTTTCAATTAGCTAATTAAATTAACAAATTTCAATCTTTCATTAATGGTCTAATTAATTGATTTAGGCTAAGAAAGTTACTTCATGTGAATCCTAAGTTGTCCCCTTCTTCATCATAACTGAATTAAATCTTTATTATTTGATTTGTTTTTAATTAATCTTCTTCTTAGGATTTTTATTAGTCTCTCATATCAAAACCCCCAAAATTGCATTCAAATTCATATAGACTAGTCTTATTTTCATATAGGTCTTAGAGTAAATTGCATCTTGCACTTAGTTAGTTTAGTTTTATTTTATTGCATTTTTCATCACCTAAAATCAACTTAAAGAAAACCCACAACTTGCTCCTTGGGAGAATGACATAGGTTGACCCTAAACTGCATAATAAGTTAGGACCTAGTTTAATTGACTGCTTTCGCGACAAAAGCAGTTCATCAATTTTGGCGCCGTTGCCGGGGAGCAATGGTTAGGCTTTAGGTTTAAGTTCTAGGTGATTTATTAGGTAATTGTTTATTGGATCCAATCCACTCTTGAAAAATTGAACTTAACCCCTCCTATGATGGCTTGGCATGCTTCAATTTATGGAAATAACTATTATAATTCTATGCCTTATCATTATGACTATGGTGTTGAGCAGGTATACGAGGTGGGACTACGTTCTTCTAATTATGAGTCTCGCCTGGAGAGCAAAATTGATAGGCTTGCATCTACTTTGGAAAAAATGGCTATGTCCCTTTTGCAAAATTCTTCTAATATGGTCAATCCTATGGGGCCCTCTACTTCTTTCATCCCACAGCCTATGTCTTCTGCTTTAACAGGGCCACTTTGTCCTATTTGCTCTCTAGCTACTCATGCTACTGACTCTTGCCCCTACCTGAATGACGGAGCTGAATCTTGCGATGCAATATATCCCTCTAGACCCATGACTCAAGGTGGCCAGATATATGATCCATATTCAAATACATATAATCCTGGATGGCATGATCACTCAAATTTTGGATATGTTAATCAAACTGTTCCAGTTCATGACGAGCATTTAAGATTATCAAACAAGTTGGATGTAATGATGAAACTCATTCAAGACAAGGGAGCGCAACTTAAAGCTCGAGGCACTCAAATAAGGGAATGGTCAAATGCAATTAACAATCGCTAGAGTGAAGATTTAGAAGTTCAAGGTGAGTTTCCATGTGGTAATATACTCTCACCCTCTAATGATTCATCCCTTTTTTCTTCTACCACTTCAAATGATGGGATGATCGGTACATTAGCTGAGTGTGCATGCACTGATGTTGTTTCTGAATTGACCAGTTCTAGTGACTTAAATTATACTAAATCTTGTAGCGCATGCATTGATAGTTCTTCTCATACCTGGTCCTATAAATTCTATTGATTTTTGTAATACCCGGATTTTAGCAAACTGGAATTTCGAGATAAAGGAAAATTAATGAATATTTTAATGAAGTAAATTCATGAGATAAAACTATTATAGAAAATTGTTATAATTATAGAGTAAATTGTCAAAAAAGTTACGGAAAATCATGAACAGAATGACTAAAAATGATATAATGGTGATAAAAAACGTTAACAATATTATGATAAATACTTGAAAGATTATGAAAAATTATGAGAAAAATATGGAAGTGTTATCTTTAATTATAAGAATTTAATAAATTATTTAAGAGGAAATAACATGAAGAAAAGTTTAAAAAGCATTTAACCATAAAGACGATGGGGTAAACATTTTTAATATTTTACATAGGATATAAAATGACAATATCGTATAGATAGAAGTTTGTAAGATAACAATATACTGTAAATTAGTAAAGATAAATATATGAAGAAACCCGATCCTAAAAAGATCACTAAACGAAGAAATTAGGTCCGATTAAGCCCTAACGGCGCAGTGGGTAAAACGAGAATTTTTGGTAAAAAATATTATATTTTTAAAAAATGGAAAAAATTATGAAAAAATAATTAAAACTGAATTTTAAAATGAGGGGCGAAATTATTGGTATTTTTAATTAAAAAGAATTGTTTAAATAATTAAAATGATAATTAGAATAAAATAATAATATAATGCGGTGAGTCAAAGATATAGACAAAGCCGAGGGGAAAAGTTAGAAATAAATTCTATAGGTAAACCGAGAGGTAAAAGTCTTTTCAGACTGATCAAATTAAGAACAAGTGAAATTTTACACGAAGAAAGAATTTACAGCGTTGTTTCCGCAACCGAAAACCCTAATTTCAAATAAGACAAAAAGTTGATCGAAAAGAGAGAGTCAGATAGGCAAAGTGAGAACCTATAGAAACAATTGCGCCTTTTTAAACACGAGATTAAGTTAGGCAACAACTGGACGTTTTACGATTGGTGAATTGTTGTCCAGAAGTTGGTTCTATCTAAGCGATTTCCGTAAGGATGCGTTTGTCCGAATATCTTCCGACGCACTTTAGGAGAATACCTGGATATGATCAAAAAGAGGATCAAAATAGATAATATGAAAGAGGATGAAAAGACCTTCAAAGTTACACGCTCGCATTTTTGAGTTTCTACGAAATCGCGCGAAACGGACACCGATCGGGGAAATTCTATCGGACCGGGCATAAAGTGAGCTTGAGTCACCATTCTTGGACCAATTGCTTGCTGCCACATCACCCCCCTATGTCGACCAAGAGCTTCCCATGGACAAGAATTAACCACCAATTAGCCTTGATTTTACATGGTTATAAGGTAGGGAAAATTTACAAGATTTGGAATGTGGAAATTACCAAAGTGGCACAAATTTTGCCTATATAAAGGCATGAGCACCTCTTGGATTTTCACATCCATTCTCAAGCTAGAAACCGAATCTAGAGGGAGAAAGAAGAGAGAGAAGCTCTGGAAAAATTTCGCTTGCTCCGAGTAAGTTCTTCGGTCTTAGTTTTTAGTTTCGTAGTTCTTTCGGTAGTTATAGTAGAACCGTTGTTTTGATCTAGGAAGTTTCATAATATATTCCTATACTTGTTTTTAAGCCTCATTGCATTGAAAGATGCCTGACGAGGTAAAAACCTAGTGGGAATAATTTTGAAATGGAATAAGGTCAAAGTAACGAAGTTCTGGCGAAATTCCGCCAACTAGGGGTAGTAGGGGCAAAATAGTCTTTTTCACCTAAAATGCCTGTTATGCTGCCAAATATTCATAAGTGTGTTATTATTCTGATTAGAATACTTCGACGTCGAAACCGTCGAAATTCCATCGTTCCATTTGTTTGCCGTTGTTTTTTGTTTTACGTACGGCCGTCAAAAAGTACAGTTTTTAGCCGGAAGGAAGAGCCGGATATCGCAACTAAGGTACGGACGCATACGTAACCCTAACTCTATGCTGCTTATATACTTTTGCGTTATAGATACGTTCATAGCGAGGTTCGTTGAGAATCGTCGAGATACTTACTGCCTTTACCCACGGATTATAGTATTGGTAATGCCGTTTGAGTTATTCCTAGCGCTGAGGACACGTTAGTGGCGTGGCACTGGTTATGTGCAGAACTAGTCGAGAGAGAGACTTTACATACTGCTTTGTGCTTATGTTCTGTCCATGTTATTGATCATACATCTGCTGTTTGCTTTTGTGATGATATGTTGTATTGAAATGAATATCTGTTGTACGTATACTGTTTTATTTGAGCATAAGGTTAACCGTTACCTGAGATCCATATGTGGAATGGATCTCAGCTGTAGCATCAGGGTCTGGAGGACCGATGTTTGGCGATCGAAGCAAGAAGCCGGAGTAGGCCAAGACGTGTCTACATTATCTATTGTTTTCTTTAGTTTCTTTAGCTTTTGAGAATTCTGGATGATTGTAATCCGATACATTTACACTATGGTCCATATTTTGAATGTAATGTAAAATACTTACTCGCTCCAATGCTCTACTCTGATTACTCTGCTTGAAATATTTGGAAACGTTTTTTTTTAAAAAAAATTCCGCCGTTTTCAAATGGGATGTTACAATTTTGATGAGGAAGTTGATGAAGAAATTGTTGTTGACTCCCCTAACACTATTGATTTCAAAGACACCCAGCTTAACACTAATCATGATTATGCTTTGAATGATGAAAGTAATGTCTCTATTGATTTTATTGATACTACTCATGATATTGACATGACTATTGTTAGTAGGGATACTATTAAAGATAAGTGTGGGGGAAGCCTTGATTTAGATATGCATTTAGAGGGTAAAACCATATTGAATCATAATGTTTCACAGGAAGAATTTGTCTTGAATGATGATTTGAGCAAGCATAGTGAGACTATTTTGAGTGATCACTTGATTCATTCTTTAGAGAATTTGACTCTTACTGAGGAGAGTCATATTGACTTTGTGGGTTGTTCAAAATACCCGGAAGTTCCAATACTTTCTATTGATCAATTTCTTTTGGGATCTTCCTTTATTCTTGATCAAACAAATTTTATTGATTATATTTATATGAGACGAGATACTGCTTGGAGCTATGATTTTATGCAGGTACCTGGATTGATTCCTCCCATCCAAATACCTTCTATACTTGAGCTGAAATGTTATCTGCGGAGCTTAAAATATGGTATGTTTGCTGAACGTCAAAAGGGGACATCACCGGTGCTTTCATGTGACTTACAACCAGATAAGGGAGATAAGCCAATTATGCTACTTCATTTGAGCCTCCAAGCTGTTAATAGTCTGGTCGTATTCCTTCCTTACTCTTTTACTTGCATTGCTGGTTGTTATTGGTTAGACTTATATTTTACATTGAGGACAATGCATGATTTAAGTGTGGGGGAGGGGTTTTGTTCTCACCCTCTCTTCATCTTCTCGACACTTCCGGCCGGCCGTTGGAAAGCTTGGGCCTTTTGTATCAGTACAGCTCTCTAATGGTGTCTCCTCTGACCAAAATCGCATCCTCGTTGCATCTTACTAAATAATATGACCTTCTCCTTTCCATCCATGACGTTTTTTTTTTCTCTCTCTCTCTCTCTCTCTACGAGTCTCCAAAACAAAAATGAGAAGCATTTGAAGTAGGAAGGAATTGGTTGGGTGTTGTGGGTTCTAAGAGGTAGCGCTAGGAGAGAAGATTTATGCAGCTTGGGGAAGAGTTTGGTTGTGGATATTGGAGAAAGCTAGAAGGCTGAGGAAGAAGAAGGTGGACAGTAGAAGACAATGAACAATAATGAGATTGACAAAATAAGTAATGAGGTTGACAAAATCCGTAAATACTAACAATATGTGTAAAAGGATTGACACCAATTGAGTAATGATATTGACAAAATGAGTAATGAGATTGACATAAATGTTGGTAAATCCTGACTTGCATGTTTTCATCAGCAAACGTTTTTATCAAAACCATTATAATTCTTTTTAAAACCATTACTAAACTTGTCAATCATATTACGAATTTTGGTAAAATGCCATGAATGTTGGTGAATCCCAACTTGCATGTTTTAATCACTATACTCTTTTGTCAAAGCCATTACAATTCTTGTCAAAACCATTACTAAACTTGTCAATCCCATTACAAATTTTATTCAAAATGCCACAAATGTTGGTGAATCCTGACTTACATGTTTTCATCAACAAACGTTGTTGTCAAAACCATTACAATTCTTGTCAAAACCATTACTGAACTTGTCAACCATATTACAAATTTTGGTGAAATGCCACAAATGTTGGTGAATCCTGACTTACATGTTTTCATCAGCAAACTATTTAGTCAAAACTATTACAATTCTTGTCAAAACTATTACTAAACTTTTCAATCTCGTTACGAATTTTGTGAAGCCTGTTTTACATTTAGTTAAGACCATATCAAAATTTATGAGACATGATGACTGATTCTTCAAAAACCAAACGAGATTAAAGGTGAAGGAAAGCACATAAAGATAGAAATCAAGAAAGAATCATCAATAACAAAAAAATTATGAAGATTTGGATTTTTTTCATCGAATGAAGATCTTGGATTAGAAACAAGAGTAGAGGAAGATAAATTATTGCACCAGATGCATAGAATCGAATGAATGAGAGGGAGAGAGTATGTCGCCACTCGAACCAAGAAGAGAGAAAAGAATATGAGAAAAAGAAGGAAGATCTTTGGTTCGAAACCCACACCTTTAGTGTAACACCCCAATATTCGTAGCATAAATCGTGCCGGTGACACGTGGTTTTATAAAAATTCATCGAGTTTGAGGTGCTACGACTTAGCGTTTTGCGAAACGGAGAGCATGTACTAAAAATTTGAACAACAAGTAATCGATATAAAATACTCGGACATATGATGATGCCGACGTATACCGATATATTACAAATTTCCCTGAAGGAATATTCATGTGATACAATAATACAAAACTTTCTAATTACAACTCTTCCTTGTAACTATACCCTCTTCAACCAAGCCTTAGGTAGACTTGGGGCATAGAACCTAACTCAGTTAAATCATCCCATTTGGCTAGGCTGGGTAGGTCTAGTGGGAGTCTCACCGAGTATTTACGGCAACTGATTGACTAATCCACATAGACGACCCTTCTAGTTTAAGCACCAAATGATATGAAGTAACCTTATTAGATTCATGCTATAAAGTAGGTTCTGTTAGCCTTTTTCCCTGTATTTACTTTGTCCGGTGCCTTCTCACGGCTCCGTCCATCGACGTATTTTTACGGCTCCATCCACTGGTGCCTCCTCTGGTTCATGAACCTTTCTTGACTATTAATTTAAGACTGAGGTCCAATGCCCATTGGACCTCAGGTAACGGTTAACCTCATGCTTATGTAAACAATATATGTATCACATGTATTCATGTCATTTTAGAAAATATCACTACAAAAGCCCATAACAGATGTATGAAATACATATATGTATGTAAGGCAATAACAATACACAGCCCCTGCAGTATGTTTGTTACCCTAGTTTGCACATTCACCGGTGCCACGATGTACAATCATGTCCATAGCGCTAGGAAAACTCTCAACGGTGTTAATAATACCATAACCCGTGTACTCATGATTGTATCAAAACAATTAAGACAGAGTCTTAGTTCATAAACACATCAATCATATATAAGCATATCACAAGCATCAAAGTCAGTGTTACAGTACGTCACGAACGTACCTTCGTTGATGTTTTTCGGTACGTTTCGGCGGTAGGTGATCACAGATATCCTATAAGGGTAATATCGCCTCTATTAATTCACAAATATTATCTCAAGAGATATTTTGGCTATATTTGACTATTTTACCCTTGGATTAATTATTTCCCCATTATTTCATTTTATTTTCGTAAAAAACGTTATTTATTCAATAAATGGGCTGATTTTTCGCCTAACCTTGAAAAATCATAATTAATTCCACAGAACTCGAAACGAGGATCCGTAAAATTCCTCGGAATCCTTGGGATGTATAATTTCAATAAAAAATAGTGGTTATTGCCCAGATTATATAAACAATTCCCAGTTTTAAGGTTTCCAACCTCTGCCCAGAATTTTTCCAGAATTTCGTAGCCCATTTTGTAAAATATTTATCTCCTAGCACAAAACTCAAAATGACATGCTATAGGTATATTTGGAAATCTCTATATGTCTACTTTCACCATGACTTTTCTCAGAATTTTGGCATAGCATCTTCAACATAAGATACCAGCGTTTTTGAAATTGCTTTCGGGAGTCGCTAACCGACAAAATTTCGTCAGAGCTTCGCTACTTTGATCATAATCTTCCAAAAATTTTGCTATGAATTCTTCTTCATCATTTTTTTTGAAATAAAGCCATTTTTAACCATAAAAACATGATAACAACAATATATTGGAAGATTAAAGATCAAAACAACATTTAAGCTATGAATTTGAACTAGAACTTCAAGAACTACCAAAAGCTAAAGACTAGAAACTCAAAGCTTGCTTACCTCTTGAAGAGCTTCCTCCTCCTCCATGCTTCCCTCTCACTTTCTCTCTACTCTTTCTTTCTAAAACCCATCCACTTTGGTTGAGTTTGGTGTGAAAAATTATGAAGCCAAAGGTCTCTATTTATAGAAATTCATAGGTCCTTCTAATTGGTGGATTCCAAATATCATTTGAATCCAATTTATAACTCTCTCTTTCCCTCTCACAACCGACCTCACCCCCTCTCTCTTACACTCTTCATCTTTTCTTCCCCAAATCCTAATTTAGTTAGGTGTATGTTGGTGTTTTTCTTGAGGATTCACTTACACTGTTGGAATCACAATTTTATGACTTCATTTATGGTATTATTAAACTTTTTTTTTCACAATAATATGAATCTCAAAAGTTTACCAAAATCACTTTGTAAACCACTATGTTCAAGATTGAATTTTGCTTATTCATAATATCTACTTATATTTGTTACTTAGTTCATGGATTCCAAGATATGATTTATTTTCTATCGGTTTCTCACTTACCTGTGTCTAGAATTCATCCTAATGGTTTTTATCTTACCATTTAATTAATTAACCATTAATACTTTAATTACATAAGCCTACATCATCATCTACCACAAAAGTCTTCATAATTTATTGTGTGATTAAGACATATTCAAGTTAATATCTAGATACTTTTGCTTCATCTCCTCCTTACTACACAAACCGTGCAAGACTTCCTCTTGCTTTTAAATTTGGTTTTCTAATCATCTAGAAGAAAGCCTCTAAAGTCTTCATGATTTAATGCCCCATGTGAAACCCTTAATTAACTTGAGTATTTATTTATCAAATAAATTTCATTCTCATTTCATTTTGTTGTTTGTTTAGCAAACCGTGTACTTCCCCCTCAAACCTTCATATTTTGTGTTTTTCATTCCTATTAAATTATCTAGAAAGAATTCCCACATTGGTTAAATCTAATTTCACATGGATTGCACTTTATGATACTTAATTAGAGCCTTAGGATTTATCTTTATTAAATTTAATCCAAGCCTTTGATTTGGGTTGGAAAAATCTAAACACTATTAGTGATATTTGTTAATGATTTAGGATTAAGGATTAATACAATTTCTTAACCCTTTTAATTAGTAATTTTTGCCACTTATATTAATTAAGGGGGAATTAATTAATCATAGTTAAATATTGCTAATATAGTGTTTTAGGGGTTATTAGGCTTAATTACCAAAATTTGATTGGTTTCTAAATTAATCATGATGATTAAAAACTCCTTGTATACTAATCTTAGCTTTTAAATATCCTTTGAATATTAATTATGTTGATATTTCTTTAATTATGGCCTTTTTAATTTAATTATACATTAATTTCGAAAATTAGATAAATATTTCAATTATTGCAAATTTAATTGCCCAATAATTGTTGCTAATTTTCTCTAATTGATTTTGTCATCCTTTGATGATTTTAATTGCTAAAATGATATAATTAAGTTTCTACTTAATTATGATAGTCTTAGAGTATTTTATGATCCCTAATAAAATTTAGAGAATTAAATCTTCAATTATCTAATTTCTAAGAATAAAATCATTTAGAAATAAAATAAGAATATTAAGAAAAATTGAGACCACATATTCACCTATTTTAAATAGGTAATATTGACTCAAATATAATATTTAAGGAATATTATTTATTTAAATATAATATTTAAAATAAATAATTATCAAGGGTATTACATTTAGAAATCCGTACATTCGACGAGATGGTTTGGGAGTTTTTGAAGACGAGGCGCGCGGAAAAAGAACTAGAGACTACCATTTTCTCTTTTTCACCGCCTTCCATCACTAAGCATTCTCATCGTTGCCGACATCCTCCACCTCTACTACCATCGTCGTCGATGACCTTCACAACATCGCCATCACCTTCCTCCCTTTTTCTAGCGATAATTTAGACTAGGGGGAGCGCCACCGACACCGAACTCGAGAGACCTTTATCTTCCACCATTTTCATTTTGCTCTACCTCCACCTTCGCTCCACCATTTTTCTTTCTCTTTTTTCTATTTAAAAACTGAGTGCATAATGGTAAATTCATCAACATTTTAAAATCCCAATTTGATACTTGTCACCTTTATGTCCTTAACAAATGTTAACTAACCTTTGGGAGTTTTGAAATTTCATATGGTATTTATCGGGATTCTCCCCTTTTTTAATGAGACAATTTGTTTAATTTTTTTATTAACTAATCTTTATTTAAAATTATTTAGTTCTTTATAAATTGCATGATCAAACATGATGCAAAAATATGAAGATATTTATTCGATTATAATCACTTCTCTATTAACGTTTAGGATAATGGTATGATTTGATATAATTGTGGTTATTTGAATTTAGTTTGACACTTTAATTTACTAACATTTATAATTTTGATTAGAGATTTTATGATACCTTTTATTTTTTATCTATCTGAAAATAAATAAAAATGTTAAAAGGCCTAAAACTTGAAAGTCACCGATAAGTATATATTTTATAATTAAATAAGTATAGATTCGAGATATATTGGATTGAATTTATTAATATTATACTTATTTAATTATCTTTTATATATTTATCTATCTTTTAATTAAATATATGACCTATTTTATTGTGCAGGAGATATTATAGAAAGAAAGAGATAAAAAGAAATCAATTATATATATATATATATATATATATATATAAAGATAAAAGGTAAATAAATATGTGGGGTCCACACAAGGAAAATGATAAAGCTAAATGAAGCAGATCACGTACAGGAAGCCATTGTTAATTGTTATGGATGTTTAATGGTTTAAAGGATATTAAAGTGATATAATATAATATCCAATGAAAGGAATGAAGATATATTCACAACGGCCCAACACGCAAAAGAGCCAAGCAATATATATATATTAGGCAAGAGGCGCACAGCACTGAGCAAGCTGCGAAAGGAACGCACGAGAGCGTGGATGACGCGCAGGGAGCAGAGGAGCAACCCTGTTCATCATCTCCTGGCTATTTCTTTTACTCCATTCTCTGATCTGAATTTGATTTATTTTATGGATTTGGTTTTAGCCATGTGTGGCTAAATTTCTTGTTTCAACTTAGAGAACCTATGAACTTGTTTGGGTTCTAGAGATTATTCTCACATATTATTTTTTGATTAATTTTATTTCAGTTTATTTAATCTTGCATTTATTGTTATTGCTTATTAATTGGCCACTAGTAAGTATGTTTTGGGGATCTAGGGTTGAACGTAGAAGAGATAATCTTAAATTGACCTTAGATTAAATAATGTGGAATTAGATTTTAATCTAATTTGCGTCTAGGATAGACATATACCTAGAAGCCCTGCATAATCAAATTAGAGTGAGCCCGATTCAAAACACATCTTATTTAGTTGTGTGAGGCATTACATAATTAACTAAGGTAGGTATATAAATAGACCGGAAGGCATTTATAGACATTAATACTATAGATTAGCTGATTAAGTTAAGTCAAAATTAATTTAATGGGGATAAAATCTAAGAAACAAATAAGGGATTAGTGATTCTGGGTTGCTTGCTTGATTAGTTTGGTAGTTTGTTTATTTTAATTTAGTTTAAATTTCTTTTCTTTTAATTAAATTCAATTTGTTTTGCTCAACTTAAAGGAAAGTGTGAAATTAATGCTAAACTTTGTGATACTAAGTCCTCCTGGGAACGATATATATATATATATATTTTATCACTTTATTAGTTGATACAGACCGTATACTTGCAGAGTCTATAGGCTATAAATTTTTCCCTATCATCAGCCTTGAGCCCGCGAGTTGAAGGTCAAACTTTAAGTTTAAGGTATTTTGTAGAAGCAGTTTTTTTTAAGCTTAGCCCTTTTAGGCTCGATCTTATCAAAGACCGACTCATGCTGCCACCTCTGCCTTTCAAAAAATTTGACAGAATTTATAATTTTATGTCAATGACCTAGTAGTAACTTAGTAGCATGAAAACTTCCCCGTAAGTGAAAGGTCGTGGGTTTCGATATAGTCTCTAATTTCAGCCTTCTTCGTACGATGCTATAAGAAAAATATAAGAGTATAATTCCATCTGGGTAAACTTATTTTTATATAAAAAGATTCACATATTTTATTTTTGAGTTTTGTATAAATAGATAAGAGTATAAGATGTTATCAAAAAAATAAAGATAAGAGTATAAGACCACTTGGTTAAACTTATTTTTATATAAAAAGATTCACATATATACTTTATTTTTTATATTATACATGAATGAATTAATGAATAATACAAAGATCAAATTTTATATTGATATTCATAATATATGCGTGTGTGTGAGGGAGGCAAGTTTTTTTTTTTTTTTAAAACGACAAAATGATATTACCTTTAATGAAATTTTTTACAAAGTACCAAAAACAAATGCAACAAACAAATTGACGAAAACAAGTAAAATAAAAAGACTGTGAAATAATATAAATGTAATACCCCAAAATTCTTATTTATCATAAATACTATATTTTGATAAATAATTAATATTAAATGAAGGTGAATATGTGTCTCAAAATTTTGTAATTTGTTAATTATAATTTTGGGCAATTTTTCCTTGGAATTAATTAAACAAAAGGCCAATTTTAAAACTACATATATTGAAACATCCCGTTTTCAAAAGCAGTATATTTTTTTTTTCATCAGAGTAGAGCATCGGAGCAATTGAGTAACTGATACATTTATTCAAATTGCCGTAAGTCTGGCTGATTTACAGAAGCGGTACATTGACCGAGAGTTTTCAAAATGAATAACGACAGAGAAAAAGTCTTGATCGGGACTCAGACGGCTGCTCGCCTCGGTCCTCGGTTCTTCCGAACCTGACGCTTACGATAAGAGCGAGATCCAATTGCAATTTGGATCTCAGTATGATTAACCTCATGCTTAAATACGACTACATATACACGACAAAGCAATCAATACAACAAGTCAACAACGAGATGTATGATTAAAAATACATAACCACGTATGTAACATAACCACGTATGATACGTAAATAATAACCTCGTATGTGACATAACCACGTATGTGACATAACCGTGTATATAACATAACCACGTATGCTACAACAACAAACATATATAATCATACAATAACCATCGAGTTAGTGTTACAAAGACGCGAACGTACCTTTTTGGCTGATGACAAACGTAACTTTTACGGAAAAACGTGAAATTCAACGGCGGGAAAACAGCGGTATGACGGCGGCACAACAGCGGCTCGATTAGCTCAGATATCCTATAAGGACAACGTTTATCAACATTTGGCATCATAACAGGCCATTTGGGCGAAAATTACTATTTTGCCCCTAGTACCCCTATTTGGCAGAATTTCGCCAGAGCTTCTCTGTTTTCGCTCTATCTCTCCAGAATTTTGACAAATCTTTTCCCTTATCATATTTTTGAAATATGTATCATATTTACCCCTAAATATGATATCTAGAATATCTTGAAAATTTAAAGATAAATCTAGCACTTCTACTATATCTACTGAAAGAACTACTGAAACTAAAGACTAAGGACCGAAGAACTTACCCGAGACTTTGCTCGAGACTTTCTCCGAGCTTCTCTCTCTAACTTCTCTCTAATGGGCATATTTTTGGTGTGAAAAATGAAGAAGGTGCTCATGCCTTTATATAGGCAAAAATTGTGCCACTTTGGTAATTTCTATATTCCAAATCTTGTAATTTTCTCTTACCTTATAACCAAGTAAAATAAAGCATAATGGTGTTTAATTCCTAGCCATGCAGCATGTTGGTCGACATTCAAGGCTGATTTGGCAGCAAACAATTGGTCCAAAAATGGTGAGTCAACTTGCTTTATGGCGGTTCGGCGATTTTCCTGTTCGGTCTCCGTTTCGCGTCTCTTCGGAGAAATCTCAAAATTCTGGATTCATAACTTTGAAGATCTTCTCTTCCTCATCAATAATATCTAATTTAACTTAGATTTCGGTCCCTTGTGGTTCCAACGGTCAGTTGAAGTTTTCTCGAAAAAACGTGTCCGAACACGCCTGGTGTCGGAAATCGCTTTCGGAATCATCAATCTCCGGATAATAATTCACTGATTCCAAATATGTCCATATAATTATAAACTCATCTCCGGATGTTGACTTATAATTTATTTTCTTCAAATCCAAAATGTGAATATCCGCATTTTTCCCTATTTCGTCTTATTAGGCAAATGCGCTACCGACCTCTAATTAACTTAGGAAGAGGTCACTTGAAGGTAAAAACTCACTGATCAATATTTTACCTTGAATTTGGAATTCCTATTCCTGATTCTCTAGATAGGATCCGTTTCCTATTTATTCCATTACTATTCACTATATTATATAATAATACAATTTTACAAAAATATCATGATATTTATTATTATTTTTTCTTTTATTGTTTATTTATTTTTCTAAGCATAAAATATTTTATTAATATTTTATTTTTTATTTATTTAATAATTTCGAATTTCTCCAATTAAAAATAATTATTTAAATTATTTTTAATTCATTTACTTTATACCTTAATTATCCCATTAATTACCAGATTAGCCACTTACTAATTTTTGATAATTTTCTTAATTAGGATAAATCATTATCTCACAATTATTTTACTTACATTGGTATTTTATATCCCATGTAAAATATTAAAAATCATGGGGTCAATTATGATCCCCAAAATAATATTAAATCTTGCCTCAATATTTTCCAAGGAAATTAATCCCAAAAATTACCTAAATTAGAGACAACATATTCTCCAATTTTTAATAAATATTTCATTGCCTCTTTGGATTTATCATAATATTTTCAGGGTATTTTATGGCCCACAATTGCATTTAGGGATTTTTAGCTCTTTATTCACCCTAATTTCAATAGAAATTACCTTAGGAAATAAGATAATTATTACTTATTATTTGAAACCACATATTCACCTATTTTCAATAGGTATTATTTATCGAAATATAATATTTCAGATAAATAATTACCCGGGTATTACAATTATAAAATATGATATAATTATCATATTAAATCATGGTTCTTATATAATCAAAAAGAGCAAGAAAGTGTTATGTAAACACTTAAACAAATTAATGGAAATTAGCAACAATAAATGAACAATTTAGCTTGCACTAATTGAGATTAGTTGCAAAATGCTCCAAGATGATTAAAGGCAAAATAGGATCATCAAAAGAGGGCTAATTATACTTGAAAATAATTAAGCCAATGATGATGAAATAATACTTGCCTAATTAAGCACTAATTTTTATGATTAGTTAATAAATCAATTAACTAATAGCAAATTCAATTAAGGGTGAAGATTGGATTTAAACAAACACAATTGAATCCAATGGTTCTAATTAAACCTATAATTAACCTTAATCCTTGTGTAATTGAGTTAGCCAATAACAAATCAAAGAAATGAGCTTAATCATCATAAAATTAAATGGACCAATGAGAGAATTAAAGAATTAAAGCTATGACATGTGAAAAGCAATCCAAAGGCTCACAAAGTGTGTATGTCGACTACCCATTTAAAGGGATGAGATTTGGTTTGTTAAAGTGGAATATTTAGTTAATAAAGAAATGCATGAAATGGTTAATGAGAGTTGTTTACGGAAGTGGGGATCAAAAGTTGATAAAGTTAAAAGTATATTTAATAGTCAAAAGAGTAGGCATGTCGGCACAAAAGGAAAGGATGAGATTGAATATCATAAACTGTTTTTGAATCTAATGGATAAAAGGAAAGAAGAAAAATTGAATCACCTTGTAAAAGACCATTTTAGCCTTGATATTTTCTCTATAAATAGCAAGGTTTCCCTTCACAGTTCTTCACACCAAAAATCAAAAAGCAATCTGATTGTAGAGTAGTGAGAGAGAGAGGCAAAAATTGAGGAGCAAGAAGGAAGAAGAAGTTGAGCTTCAAGGGTAAGTTCTTGAGTTTAGTCTTTGAATTTGTGGTTAGATCTTTAATCTTCCAAAGTAGTTTTGCTTTCATGTTTTTATGGTTAAAAATGTTATTATTTCAAAAATTAGATGAAAAATATGGTATAGCAAAACTCTTGAAGGTTGAAGATCAAAGTAGCGAAATTTTGGCAAAATTTACGGTTGGAAGTTTTCTAGAGTCGCAGCAAAAAGGCTATGATTTTATGTACAAGATGAAACCATTAAATTCTGAAAATTTTCATGGTTAAAGTACACACATAGGGATTTCTAAATATACCCAGAGTGTAGCAGTTTGAATTTTGTGCAAGCTAAGGAGATAAAAATTCTTGAAATAAGGCTACGTTTTCTGGAAAAATTCTGGGCAGAGGTTGAAAAACAATAAACTGGGAATGATACTTGATGTTCTAGGTTCTTGGAATATTTTTCCTTGAAAATAGACATGCCAAGGATTCTGAGGAATTTTACGGAACCTCATTCCGATTTTTATAGAATTAATTACGATTTTGCAAAGTTAGAGAAAAATCTGGGCAAAATGCTGAAGTAGCGTTTTTAATAAAATGTAAAGGTAGAATTGGAATAATTAATCCACCAAGGGTAGAAAGGTAAATTAAACCTTTAGGATATCATTCTAAGCAATATGATATTTATCACAATATCATATAATAATCCGACGATAATGTATAGGATATCCGGGAAGTCCAGAGTCGGATAAAAAAGTCGGGCGTTTTGGTAACTACACGGTGAAAGGTACGTTCGCGTACAGTAACTTTAACTTTGATGTGTCTTGTATGCATGTATGTGGTAGTATGATTCATAGGGTTATGGATAGGACTATGTCTTGGATCATGTACCGTGGCTAAGACTTTGTCTTAGGTTACTGTTTACACATTCAGCCTTATACAGGTTATAGTCTTGATAATATGGTTGAGTTTTCCTAGCGCTGAGGACATGAGGGCCATCGGGGCACTAGTTTTTGCAGACGTGGATAGACTTTACATGTGCTGTGTGCTATGTATTGGTTAATGTTGTAATGTTATGAACATTTGTAATACATATACTGTTATACTTTTCATATGAGGTTAACTGTTACCTGAGGTCTGATGGGTATTGGATCTTAGATCTGTCTAAGGTTCAGGAAAGGAACTAGGTTCAGAGAAGACACCGGTAGATGGAGTCATGAAAAAGGCATCGAAGGACGAAACCGAAAGGAGGCACTGATGGACGGAGCCGTGAAGAGGCACCGGTCGAGTGAAGAGCCAGAAGAAGTTTAAACAGAGCACTCTTTCTGGCATGGATCTAATGAGGTTATTTCAAATAGTTTGGTGCCGAAGGCAGGACTAGTCTATGTGGATCAGTCAATAAGTCGCCGTGAACTCGGTGAGACTTCCATGATAGATACCTAGCTGGGCAAATTGTTTGATTAACTAAGTTAGGTTCATTGCCCCAAGTCTAGCTATGGCTTGGTTGAAGATTGTATAGTTACCATGTAAGAATTGTAATTATACAAAGCTCTGTAATTGTATCACATAAATATTCCTTCGGGAAATTTTTAATATACCAGCTTATGTCGGGGCATCAGCATATGTCTGGGCATTTTATATCAGATTCTCATTGTCCAAATATTAGTGCATGCTCTCCGTTTCCGCATTACTCTAAGCTGTAGCACCTCAAACTCTGTCTATTTTCTAAAACTGAGTGTCACCCGACACGATTTCAAGCAAGGAATTTGGGGTGTTACAATAAATAGATTGCATATGAAGATAGATCCTTCATGAGAGCCAACATTTAATGACATATGATGTCATTTGCCAAATACTGGTTTAGTGTAATCACCAAGAATGCATTGTTAACACATGTTATAACAAAATGATGACGTCCATATGTTTCATGAAGCTGAGAGTTGGTTATTCAAAGTAGAGCTGCTCTCAGACATCAAGCATGAACCAGGTTTCTCTGTATTCTTCCATAAGAATTGAATCGAAGGAGAAACTTGATGGCAGATACAACATTCATAAAAATGACCCTTCATTTTCTTAAAGTGATGCATAATGACGTTCGATTCAGCCGAAACAATAATATTCCATGGTTAACTGGAAAAGGAATTGTTTTTATGATCACATTATTTAGTGAAACCTGTTCACCCATTTTTGCAATAGACTGAAGACCGTTGACTTCCTGAATGATCATTTTCGGAGGAGTTGGTCTTTTTCAACGATTAACGTGCTATTTCTTCATTGTAAAAAATCATCTGAAAGCAAACAATACCCCCGCGATTATAACAACTAAGATTCCGACATAGCAAATCCTAATCTCACAAGAATATGTTATGTAAATAAACAGCTTTAAAGTCAACGTACAAAAGCAAATTTAACCTTCTATTTCCTACCTTATATGTCTAAGAGGAAAAGCCTGTGGCAACACTCTATACCGAACCAAGGGATTGTAGTCTCAAAAGAAACCTGAATCAAATCAATCATATATTATATAATGTTATAAAACAAATACAAAATAACACAAAAATCCGAAAAATTTACAGTAACCACCAAACAGAAATTTTCTAATATGACCACCCCACAAAGAAAAACAAACACTAGCGATACATGAACAACGCGCACCAAAAGACAGAATGAAACAGATCAAAAAAGAGGGTAAAACCTAATCCACCACAAAGAAAAAGACAATTTATCAATCCATAGCAAAGAGACCAGATCTTTAAATCAAATACGAAACAAAACTAAAGCCCCAGAGGAAAACCCTAATTCTCAACGCCAGGTAAAAAGTAAACCCAAGATCGGCGAAAAAGGAATCAAACTGAACAAGGATAGAAGGCATACCAGAACGAAGAAGCAGAAAAGAGATTATGGGTCTCCTTCTTCTTCAAGAGTTGGACGAAAGGACTCGACTTTACGAACCCCGTGCCTCCACCTTTCCGTAAACATCTAAAACAGAAGAAGCAACGATTTGCTGTGGCTTGGCGTGCACTTGTAGCATAAGATAGGCCGACAACGCACTTACATGGTAAATATGCTCAAATTAAAATCCCGTGTTCATTGAACCGGACTGGGCACCCTCGAACGCGATAATCGGATCGTGCATAAACCCGGTTGGTCAATGCAAGTATATGTTTGGCAAACCACAAACTATAGTTTCATAAGCCCCTTTTCCGTACGCCAAAACCAAAATGCCTATCACATATATACTTATTGGAATTGCTTTTTTTTTTTAGAAAAAAAAACATGACTGGGCATTACTAGCTAGTGGGCATAAACTGTAATTAGATAAGCTATTGTAGACACATCAGTGTTAAATACTTGGTGGTAGAGATTTGCCACTCTTATGGTTTTTTTTGGTCCGATCCAAATTAGTCTAAACCCCTTAAATCATCCAAATTAAAAGGAAGTATATTCATGATACCGAATGCTCTATACAAGAAAGAAGGTATCATGGATAATATGACAGTCTTAACATTCTTCTTCATCATTGTCTTGTTATTTCTTAATTAACATAAACTGTAATTATTCCCATGTACACAAAGAATAATATGACATTCTCAATGGCCAGAAGCAAAGACCATACACTCCAACTGTAATACCCGGATAATTATTTATCTGGAATATTATATTTTAGTACATATTACCTATTGGAAATAGGTGAATATGTGGTCTCAAAGAATAAGTTATAATTATCTTATTTTCTAAGGTAATTACTATGAAAATTGGAAAAGAAAAAGAGTTAAAATCCATGAAAAATGTATTTTATAAGGCGAAAAATGGCCTGAAAATATTATGATAAAAATCGAGATGGCAACAAAAACCGACAAAAACTTAGGAAGTATGTTGTCTTTAATTTTAGGAATTTTTGGGACTATTTCCTTGAAAAATAGAGAAGCATAAATGTAATATTATTAAAAGCACTTTTTGGTCCCATGATTTTTAATATTTTACATGGGATATAAAATACCAATGTAAGTAAAATAGTTGTGAGATAATAATTTATCCTAAATAAGAAAATTATCAACAATTAGTAAGTGGCTAATTAAGTAATTAGTGGCTAATTGTTTAGATTATGATATAAGTAAATTAATTAGTAAATAATTAATTTAAGGGGAGAAATTCGAAATTATTAATTAAAATAAAAAAATATAAGATGCTTAGAAAATTAAATAAAAAATAAAAATAAAAAAGTAAATTTGATAAAGATTTGGAATCCAAAGGTAAAATGGATAATGGTTTGAAATCCAAAAGAATACAAAGTAAAAACTTAAATAAAGTGAGAATCCATACAAATTGGAATAGTTGTGAAGATATGGGAATCCTGGAGAAAATATAAGGACTTATCCGGAACCCACATAATTTAACCTCGAAAAGTACGACAAGTGAAGGTTATTTTGCAAACACTCGAAGAATAAGTTCAGTCAACCAAGAGAGTCTAATTAGACCATAAATCTCGGTATCCCGCTACTAATAAAAAAGTATACTCAAAATTTAAAAGTGTTAGTGATTGATCGAACAACCAAAAATGAATTTCGTTAAAGTAAAACTTAAGACTGAAGTTCGAATTATTTACCGAAATACCATCCGGGTTTCCTATAAATAGGGCATTACCCCTTCCTTCATTCTTCACAATTCCTAGAGCTTTCTAGAGAGAAGTTAGAGAGAAGGCAGAGCTCTGAGGAAGTCTAGCGGGCCCTGGGTAAGTTCTTCGGTCCTTAGTCTTAAGCTTCGGTGTTTTATTCAGTAGCTATAGTAGGAATCGTTTTTATCTTTAATCTTCCAAGAAATTGTAGATATCATATTTTTGGGTAGATATAGTATATATTTCGAAATATATGATGGGAAAAGAATTATGGCAAAATTTTTGGAAGATTAGAGGCAAAACAGCGAAGCTCTGGCGAAATTCCGCCGATTAGTCCAACTAGGGGCAAAATGGTAATTTGTACCTAAAATGCCTGTTATGATGCTAAAATGCTATCCTTATAGGATATCTGTGATAATCATACCATCGTTGTGCCGCTGTTAGTCCGCTGTTGTGCCGCCGTCATACCGCTGTTTGCACCGCTGTCAAAAATTACTGTTTTCGTAAAACGTACCGAAATACCGTCAACGAAGGTACGTTCGCGTACCGTAACACTAGCTCTAATGCTTATTGTATGAATATATATGATTGTTGTGTTCTAATTATTGTGGTAGCATACGTGGTTATGTTACATACGCAGTTATGTCACATACGTGGTTATGTCACATACGAGGTTATTATTCTTTGTAGATACGTGGTTATGTTACATACGTGGTTATGTATTTCTAATCATACATCCGTTGTGGACTGTTGTATTGATTGTCCGTGCATATATTGTCATATTTAAGCATGAGGTTAACTGTTACCGGAGGTTCAATGTGCATTGAACCTCGCTCTTAACATAGCGTCGGGTTCGGGAGAACCGGAGGACCAAGGAGAAAGGCGAGTGCCGCACGAGACCTGGGTCAAGACTTTCTTCGTTATTATTTACTTTGAAAACTCTCGGTCACTGGACCGCTTCTGTAATCAACCAGACTTACGACATTTTGAATAAAAGTATCAGTTACTCAATCGCTCTGATGCTCTACTCTGATGAAAAAAAATATACTGCTTTTGAAAATGGGATGTTACACCAACAGCTACAATCAAAGAGCAACAAAGATCAACGTTCTTCAAACATTCTCACACAATAAATATAAATAAAATAGCATTGAAGACAAAACAACTAACTCAACACTGTGCTGTTACATTCCTTTTCATTTGCTAAGTCTCAAAGCTCTCGTGTGAATTTGTACTTTAGTTATCATTTATTTACTCTTGTGAAAGAATGTACTTAGGCATTTACTCCAATTGAGAGGCTCAAGGTAGAGAAACCTTGAGTGGGCATTGATTGCAAAATGTAAGGGGGGAGTGAGTGTTCTTTGAAGAAAAATTAACTTGTACTGAGGCATCAAGAGCCCTGTGAGTCTTGGAAAGATAATGGAAATCTCAGAATAGTCTTCTAGGGATTGGACTTGGATATAGTGGTTTAATTTGGACCAAACCAATATAAATCTCTTGTATTCACATTCGGTGATATCTTTCTAACTCTTCTCTCTTTATTTAGTTTGTGTTGAAGTTTAAAATTTTTATTATCATCCAATTCACCCTTGTTGGGTGAAAAGCTTGAACAAACAAATATTGTTTACTAACCTTTCTAGCCATATAAGCCTCTAGTTGATGAGTAAATGGGAAATGAGAGCTTAGAAAAATAGTCATATACATGCACATTTTAATAAATATAAATTTAAATAAATTGTTTACATGCATATTTTAAATTTTTACGGATCAAATTAAAATAAGATTAAAAGAGAATTGAAAATAATATAATATCTTTAACTTGATCTTTGCCAATAGGCCAAGATGTTTTCTTATACTTTCCTAATTATAGGAACACATTTTGGAATTGGTCTTGGTCCTAATTTTAAGACCAAATTTTAATTTTTGTTGATTTCTTCCTAAAATGTCCTTATTGATACTTTCTCAATAATAATTCAATAATGTACCCATATATTCTATAAAGTAAGTAATGCTTGCAACTCATTAATGTCATATGCACCTCAATTATACTATTTTTTTAATAAAATAATTTTGAGCAATTTTTGTCATATTTTTCCTATATCACCCCTACTAATACTTCCTCCACAATAATTAATTTAACAACACACTTATATTCTATCAAAATGAGATATTCTACTTTCTTCTTTATTTTTAAGTAAAATATTTTTAATATTTCTTTAAAAATATTTTCGTATAACTATCTGTCCAGAGTTCAGTACAATACTTTCTAATCTCATGCATGTAATGTTTGAAATCTAAACTAGCTTAGTGTTTGAAATTCAAAGTAGCAATAATATTCACCGTGACTTCCAACATTTTCCTCACATTAAATCTAAAATCTAGAGAAGGAACTTTGAAGAATGGTGTATCTGAAATCGGAACTTAAAATAAGAAACATACCTATCGATTCGACGATGCCAAACTATGAGCTCAGAGAAGTCAAAGTTGCTGGACTGTTAGCTCGGAGAAATTGTGAAGAATCCCAAGTGTGTGGGGCCCTACTGTTTCAACAAACTTTTCCTTGATGTCATTTTAAATTTTAAGCTAGGGTATTTTAGGAAATTAATTATAATTAACTAATCTAACTTATCTCTTTAATCTCTTCAAATTTTAGTAAAGTGTTCCTATAATTAGATCGGAGGGAGTATTATACTTGTGTCTTTCGGATCGGATAGATAACCTTCAGTGGTCTGCCGACTGTTTGGGGATAGTCGCTTGCGGGGATGACAAAGGAAAGTCACTCATTCGCGCTCTTATGAAATGCTTGTCATTATTTTTGTTCTTTATGCTTTGCAATTATTCTTTTGATACGTCGATTACAGTCTATTAAGCCATGCGTTTTGATTTAGTTATTAGATTCTTACCCATACAGGCCAATGACTCTCGGAGCTAA
The DNA here is from genome assembly GCA_019022615.1 of Acacia melanoxylon. Taxonomy (NCBI): domain Eukaryota; kingdom Viridiplantae; phylum Streptophyta; class Magnoliopsida; order Fabales; family Fabaceae; genus Acacia; species Acacia melanoxylon. The sequence goes on from JAFJYJ010000037.1 coordinate 4,314,683, forward strand.
GATCAAGAATTTGACATTTGAGTTTAATCCAAGAATTTTCTTTTAAGAGATCATATCAAGGAAGAAAGTTTCATTTCTTAGCATCTTCGATTCTGATAAGGAGTAAGATTAAATTCCTAATGAGACTATCAAGGAACCTTGGTAACTTCTTCAAAAAATACTAATTAAGGATTGTAATATAAGATGGAATCCGGATCATCTCTTAAGAGTTTTTTTTATTAACTATTTAGTATTCCATCCGGTCCTAATTATAGAAACACTTTACCAGAATTTGGAGAGATTAAGGAAAGAAATTAAATTAATTAATTATAATTATTTTCCTAAAATACCCTTACAAAATGACCTTCATTGCGTCTAAAATTTTCCGAAGAGAGCCACAATCGTCTCTCCATCTTATATGTGGATCCCAAGCTCTTTGCCACTCATCTCACAATTCTGGGCTGTAATGCTGGATCGCCTCTCGTAAGTCCTTCACCAACATAGAAACAACCGATAAGATATATGGATTAGGGTGGCTTCTAATTGTTTTACATTTATTTTTTAAAATTAATATATGAATATAAATTTATAATTCTTTACTAATCATAATAATATATAATATTCATGATTTAACTAAAAACTATTCGTTTATTTGACAAAAAAAAAACCTATTCAATTATATAACACTATATTTTGATCATTTGAATGCACGTTTTCTTCGGGCTTAAAAAAAAAATATACGTTTTCTTTTTCAAGTAATATCATTCCTTGATGTGTTGAAAAATATGATAAAAATTGCTTAAAATGATTTTATTAAAAAAAAAAGTATAATTGAGGTGTATATGATATTAATTAATGAGTTGCAAGCATTACATACTTTATAAAATACAAAGGTACATTATTAAATTATTATTAAGAAAGTATCAATAAGATTATTTTAGGAATAAATTAACAAAAATTAAAACTTGGTCCTATAATTGGACCAATACCAACTCCAAAATATGTTCCTATAATTAAGACCGGAAGGAATAACTAAATACGATGATTGGCATGAAACAAATAAAAGATTTTGAGCTTTTTAAGGTTGCAAGGAAACTTAAATGCTCAAACTAATATTTTTGGATTTTTGGGATAAAAATGGTAATTGGTTTTGAAAATATGATCAAAACCTCATAGATCAATGGATTATCCTTAGCTTCCAAAATTTTTAGGAGTGTCCTAGTTCTACAAATTTATTTAAAAGATCCTTTGAGCAAGTAGCTTGAGTTAGATGAATTAAAGCTCCCACACCGAACAAGACTCAATTCTTCTAATCGAATCTCATTTTAAACCCTAGCCAATGGAATTAACGATATGAAAGACAAAAATAACTAAGAAGCCTTAAATTACAAACAAAATATATTCATAGCAAATTTAAGCATAAGCTTATCCAAATCAATATAAAAAAAGGAAGTTTAAAGTATACACTTATTATATCCAAAATACACATTAATCTCTTCTAGTGCATGGAACCCAATACACAATTACAATTCAATATATAAATCAAACAATTTAACAAATATAAAGAAAAGAAATTAAACACTCCCTTGAAGTTTTAAGCCTCTAGGATTAAAGGATTTAGCCACGAAATACCATCTTTGAAATCTGAAGATTGCTGCTTGATTTGAAAGTGCGAGGCTCCTCTCTCTAATGTCTATGGTGGCTGCCTCTTCCAGACTCACTGAAGCTCTAGCTTAGAGGCGATGGATGGAAGTGAAGCAAATGGTGAAGGTGGGGTGTGGGTTCTTGAGCAAGAAAATGATGATGAAGGCTGCTGCACAATCAAGCCTGAAGCTCTGTTTTCTTTTCTCCAGCCAAGGTCAACGGTGACGATGGTGATGGAGGTGAACGTCGCCAACGAAGAAGAAGATGAGGCGCAGTGGTGAAGGTGATGAAGGTGGAGATGATGATGGTGAATGGTGGGTGAAGGAAGAGTAACGAAGGTCAAGGTTTTTGGTCTTGGGTTCGTGGCTCTGTTTTGAAAAATTGTTGAAGGAATACTCTGATGAAAAATGTCCAGATTGGCCTAATCTGATCGTGCCAAACGCTGCAGTTTTGAAAAAGGACTGCAATGAATTGTTCAAAAGTTCGTGGCACTAAATTTAATTTATGCAATTTGTGCCCAAACTTTCATTTTTAGATTTGATCCAATTTCTTGAAATAGGTGCAATTAAAAATAATTAAACCAACATCAAATTTTCTCAAAAATCAAGAGTAATTACAATTATTATGACAATTATGCTCCTTTTAGTTTTAATTCAATGTATTTACTCTTAATATTAATTTATCATGATAAAGGCAATTTAAGCTCAATTATTATAACAAGATTACCAAATAAAATATGAAAATATATTGTAAAAATAGGGATTTGTGATTGTTGTAATACCCTAATTTTCATAACTCTTATAAACATTGTGTTTTGGGAAAAATAATTACTAAAATACAAAGGTGAATATGTGTCTCAAGGAATTATAATCCATTGATTATATTTTCATTCAAATTCCACTTTGGAATTAATTAACCAATGGTTAATTATGAGACATTATATAGGGGCTATTTAATGTGATATAAATAGCACATAAATTAGTGATTAATTTGTAACCAAAAGAAGTAAGAAAATGTTGTGAAAACACTTAAATGAAATAAAAGAAATAAACAACAATTAATGGGCAATTAAATTTGCACTAATTGAAATGATTGTGTAATTCTTCTAATTAATCAAATGGCAAATTAAAAGGCATCAATTAGGGATGTATTAACTTAATAGGAATTCAAGATTAGCATTAAATGAATTACTAAAGATCATAATCAATTAAAGAACAAATCACACTATGACAATTACACCTAATAACATATAAAACACTACATTAGGGAGGTTGATTAGGATTAAATTATCAATCCCCCAAAGTCAAGAGTGTGGTACAGTTTGCACATGGGAGGAGAGAGGGAAAATTGTTTAATAATCAAGATATTATGTAGATAAGAACACATGTGTTATTAATTAAAGATCTTCAATAGTAATAAGATTTTTCTACATAAATGGAAGGACAAGATTTGATTTAACAAAGCTAAATCTAATGGTCCTAATTAATTACACAATTAGGCATAATCCATGTGATAATTGGAGGACCAATGGGAGGTTTTAAATGCTATTTATGAGAGACAATTGAAACACACATTTTTGGAACCAAAAGGAAGGGGGGCACAGTTAGCTTGCTTGAGAAAGGGGAAATAATTTTTGTATTATAATTATAGTATTAATTAGGAGCACATGGGAGAATTAATGAGGGAACAAATGGAAGAGGATAATGTACTATAGGATAAGGGCTTTAATGAAGTTGGAAGACGATTAAGGAGAGAGAAAGGGAGAGAGGGATGGATTGGAGTGTTTGGGAAGTGAGGGAGAAGTGTTTGGTAAGTGGAATAGGTAGTATTTGGTAGGTGGAAGAAGAGTGTATGGAACCAAACATAAGCATTGGAATTTTCCTATAAATAGGGACCTTGAGCTTCATCATTCTTCACACCAACACAAGCAAGAATAAGCTGAATATAGAGAGTAGAGAGTAAGTGAGGAAAGCTTGAAGGAGTTGAAGCAAAAGCAAGTAAGTTCTTGAAGTTCTAGCTTTTAAATTCATAGTTAGGTTATGTTTTGATCTTGAATCTTCCAAAGTAGTTTTATTTTCATGTTTCTATGGTTAAAAATGTCTTTATTTCGAAAATTTGATGGAACATGTGGTGGGGCAACATCTTTGGAAGTTGAAGATCAAAGTAGCGAAATTCTGGCGAAATTTACGGTTAGAAGTTTTCTAGAGTCAGTCATAAAGAGGCTATGAATTTATATAGAAGAAGAAGTTATAAAATTCTGAAATCTTTCATGATTAAAGTAGACGTATAGGGATTTTCAAATATACCCAGAGTGTAGCATTTTGAATTTTGTACAAGGAGATAAAAATTCTTGAATTTAGGCTACGTTTTCTGGGAAAAATCTGGAGCAGCGTTGAGAAAATGAAAACTGGGAATGATCCATGATGTTCTAGGTTCTTGGAATATTTTTCCTTGAAATTCGACATGTCAAGTGTCATGAGGAATTTTACGGAACCTCAAAACGATTTTCTTAGAATTAATTATGATTTTTCAAAGTTGCAGCAAATTCTGCCCAGAAAATCAGCATTAGCGTTTTTCAAGAAATGTAAGGGCAAAATTGTAATAATAAATCCACCAAGGGTAGAAATGTCAAAATATGTGAAAATATCCTTTTTGATATTATTCTAGGAAATATGATATTAATTATAATATCATGGAGAAAGGAAATAATCCGACGATAATGTATAGGATATCCAGGAAGTCCGGAGTCGGGTTCAAAGGTCAGGCGTTTGACAATTACCTGGTGAAAGGTACGTTCGCGTACAATAACTTTGACTCTGATGTGTCTTGTATACATGTATGTGGTAGTATGATTCATAGGGTCATGGACAAAATTATGTCTTGGATCATATACCGTGGCTAAGACTCTGTCTTAGGTCGCTGTTTATACATTCAGCTTTATACGGGTTATAGTCTTGATAATACCGTTGAGTTTTCCTAGCGTCGAGGACACGAGGGCCATCGTGGCACTGGTTTGTGTAGACGTAGATAACCTTACATGTGCTGTGTGCTATGTACTGTTATTGTGACTAATCTTACATATGTTGTGTGCTTATGTATTGTTGTAATGTAATGAACATCTATCATACATATACTGTTATACTTTTCATATGAGGTTAACTGTTACCTGAGGTCCGATGGGTATTTGACCTCAGCTTTGACTAAAAGTCAGGGAAGGAACCTGGATTAGAGATGGCACCAGTAGATGGAGCCGTGAGAAGGCAATTCGATTGAATCTCAGCATTGACTAAAGGTTCAGGAAAAGGAATTAGGATCAGAGAAGGCACCGAAGGATGGAGCCGAAGAGAGGCACCGATGGACGGAGCCGGGAAGAGGCATCGGACAAAGCAAATGCCGGAAGAGCGTCATCAGAGCATTCATTCTGGCACGGATTTAACGAGGTTACTTCAAACAGTTTGGTGCCAAAGGCAGGACTAGTCTATGTGGATCAGTCAATAAGTCGTCGTGAACTCGGTGAGACTTCCACGATAGACACCTACCTGGCCAAATTGTTTGATTAACTGAGTTAGATTCATTGCCCCAAGTCTAGCTGAGGCTTGATCTAAGATTGTATAGTCACCATGTAAGAATTGTAATTATACAAAGCTCTGTAATTGTATTACATGAATATTCCTTCGGGAAATTTTTAATATACCAGCTTATGTCGGGGCATCAGCATATGTCTGGGCATTTTATATCAAATACTCATTGTCCAAATATTAGTGCATGCTCTCCGTTTCCGCATTACTCTAAGTCGTAAAGCACCTCAAAATCTGTCTATTTTATTAAAACTAAGTGTAATCGACACGATTTCAAGTATAGAATTTGGGATGTTACAATCGCCTAAGTGGAATTAACCGGGAATACTTTTTGGTGTGCGTTTGTAATGTATATATAATATAAACAGAGTTTAATTTTCCCTTATCTATATGATCAAGATACTAACGTCTGTGTCTGATCATATAGTAAATCTGTTCATAAATAGTTATTATGAATTAAATACTCAAATTTCCTTTTTCCCCCTTACGCATTCTTTGTGCAAAATTTGTTAGAGCAATACAAGTCAATATCAATATAAAAAATAAAAGTCAAGGGAAGTGCAACAACTAATGCTGTGAAGAAGACTTTTTGGTAAATTTTTATGATGGTCCTCCATTCAAGTTCAACAAGTCCCTCAGGTAATTATTATTGTTATATATGATTGGATTTATGTCTAATAATGAATAATTGGGGGCTACATGTGAAAATTTGATTTAATTAAAATATAGTCATCAAACCAATGTAACAGACTGCCAGATGCAATGTGAGATTAAGCTTTTAAAAAAAAAAAAAAAAAAAACACACTTCCATATCCAATAGGTGTTAGATATTATATTATAAGTAATGAACATTCATGTAACAGTTTAATCTTTTAAATGAAAATAGTTCTGAAAGAACTGGCAATCAATGAAAAGTTTTTAGTTGAAGTAAGTGGACAGGATTGATAAGACCCTGAATTTCGGTTTGATAAATCTTTCTTTCTCATTGTTTCTCCCTAATTCTTGTTGTTGCATTTTTGTTGGGAACAGAGATAGTGTGACCTTCATCTTGGAATGATTCAAGAAGAGGTGTTTTTTTTGGCTACGTCGAACAAATGATCTTGTTCTTATACCCAGAGTTTGCATCTAATTGTCCATATATTCTTTTGTTCACACAATACATTGTCGGAATCTCTGAGAATGCTATATTTCGATCATATATCAGAAGCTATATGTGGATATAAATGCATTATTCAAACTAGACGTTCTACAAATTCAAATGATCATTGAACTGTAAAGCAAACGTACAGCTTAACGTTGATTAGATTGAATGTCAATGAATGATAATTGATCTAGCATATATGACTAAGTATGTTCTTTTTTCCTGGCCCAATCATTTAAACCTGTCAGTTCAATTTCTCTAAAGACTATACACGTGTTGACAGAAATGTGTGTACTGATAATGGAAGGTGTTGTTGATCTGCAGGGACCATTCAAATTTTGTGAATTGTGTTAGATTTTCCTCTGATGGAACCAAATCCATAATTGTGAGTTCTGATAGAAAGGGCATGATGGGAAGAGTGCGGACAAACTTGGTGAGTTGTCTGCAGATGGTGGCCACAAGGGCAGCATATATGCTGTAAGTTGGAGTCCTAACAGTAAACAGGTAATAGCTTGCATGTATCTTAAATATTAGTTAAGCTGATTAATTAATTTATGTCATTTTTCTTCTCTAATTAACTTTAATCAAGCAAAGATGGTTTAATGTTCCATGTGAATGGCAACATTATATTTCGTCTGTTATGACTTACGAGGGAAAAATGGAAGAAAGAAAAAGTATCAGATATTTTGTTATAGAGTTGTTTTTAAAGAAAAAAGTCAGATTTCGTTTTTTCATTAAAAGGAAATGACTGAAGCTGTAGTTTCTACTATTGAAGATGAGGTTTCTACTATTCAAGTCACGGTTCATATTAGGAAGTTAATTTGAATAAAAATTAGGAAGTTATATACTTAGTTAGAAATACTAAGTGAAAAAACTAATCATTAAGACAGAGGCGGAACTACCTCAAGGTCCCAGCTGAACTTCTCTTATCTTATGTATTTATATGTATTTATTATATAATATCTTATTTTGGCCACTAATTTAATTTAGCCCCAACTAATTTCATATCTTCTCTATAATTACACTCCTTTTTTTTTATTAGGACAATTAATGTTTGGTTCATTACTCATTGGGTTGTGAGGGAAAAGTAAAATTATTGTTTAAAATACTTATTGAAAAGGTTAGTATAATCTTATATCTTGTTTTGATTTTTTTTTTAAAAAAACTGTGGCCTATTAAAAAATGAATGATAATAATAATTGAAGGGGCCCGTGGCCCTTTAACTTGCACGTGGAAGGGGTCCAGAGGCCTCAAACTTCTTCCTCTTCCGAGCTCCGAATCGCATTTGCTCATCTTCATTTTTAAAGACTAAATAGATGACTCAAAATAACTTCTTTTTATCTCACTCTTTTTATGAAAGAAATTCTATGTATTTTTTTCTATTTCAAATGAAAGTAATATTGTGCTCATTAGTGGAAATTTGGGGTTATGATTTTGGAAGAGTCTTGATTTTTGACAATAGATGATCATATATATGTAGATAATGATTAATGGCTAATTTTAATCAGTATGGATTTATTATTTGGTTATCTTATGATTTTATAATGAATTTTTCAGCAATGAAAATTGTACATATAATAATTTTATTAAATTTCATTATACATATAATTATTATGTTTGTATTTGTGATATCTTTAGGATAATGTTTGGTTCATTACTCATTATACTGTGGGAGAAAAGTAAAATTTTTGTTTGAGATATCTACGTAAAATGTTAGTAACATTTTATATCTTATTTTGATTTATAATTGTCTGTTATTATTTATTTGTATTTTCAATGTTATGCGACATTATTTGTAATACCCTAAAAATCGTATTTATGATAAGATCATAATTTAGTAAATAATACCTATTGGAAATAGGTGAATATGTGGTCTCAAATAATAAGCTATAATTATCTTATTTTCTAAGGTAATTTCTATTGAAATTAGGGTGAATAAAGAGCTAAAAATCTCTAAATACATTTATGGGGCATAAAATGACGCGAAAATATTATGATAAATCTCATATGGCAAAAAATATTGACAAAAACTTAGGAAGTATGTTGTCTCTAATTTTAGGAATTTTTGGGATTATTTCCTTGAAAAATAGAGAAGCATAAATATAATATTATTAAAAGCACTTTTTGGCCCCATGATTTTTTAATATTTTACATGGGATATAAAATATCAATGTCAAGAAATAGTTGTGAGATAATAATTAATCCTAATTATGAAAATTATCAACAATTAGTAAGTGGCTAATTAAGTAATTAGTGGCTAATTGTTTAGATTATGATATAAGTAAATTAATTAGTAAATAATAAATTTAAGGGGAGAAATTCGAAATTATTAATTAATTAAATAATAAATAAATAATAAATGAAAAAGTAGTGTGAAAAGGGTTATGGCTATTTCAAATAATATCTAGATATTTAGAATTTAATAATAATATATTTGGAAAGAAATTAAAAGTGACATTTGAGAATGGATAGAAATTAAATCCTACACCAAAATATAGGGATTTAGCCTATGTCATCCTGGACTTTTTATAAACCAGTGAATTTCTACCTCTGAGTGGACTATCTCGTAAGTCATTTCAAAACCAAATGAGTCATTAAGATACAGGATAAATCGAAATAGGGTAGATAGTAGAAATGAGAACCATAGAAAACGAAATAGTTGTGACAAACCAGGGATTAGGTTTCTTAGGTCGTAACATATTACTTAACCAATGAATTTTCGTCCGTAAGTTCTGGTTCTATCAGAAGTCATTTCCGTAACCAACAGCGTTTATCCGAAAATCTTCAGCAGACTACGGAATACCCGTAATGGGATCAAAAATTAAGTTAAACCAAGTACTTTGAAAGAGAAAGACTGGAACCTCAAGGCCTTGCTATCGGATTTTGAGTTTCGTCAAGATTACGCGATTCGGACACCGAACCGGGAACTTTATCGTACAATCACATAAAGCAAGCTTGTGACATCATCTTCTTCTAGAAGGATGATGTCATCCAACACATGGATGGCAAGGATGAAGTCACGTGTCGAAGTGCGATCCAACTACGAAAACCGGTCGATAAAGTGATGAATAGTGCCAAGACTTTTGCTATAAATAGCACCACCCCCCTTCATTCTTCTCCACCCCAAAACTGATTTTAGAGAGAGGTTAGAGAGAAGGAGGAGCCCGGAGAAAGTCTAGCGGAGCCCTGGGTAAGTTTTTCGGTCCCTGGTCTTTAGCTTTGGTAGATCTTTCAGTAGATATAGTAGAAATGCTAGATTTATCTTTAATTTTTCAAGATAGTCTAGATATCATATTTAGGGGTGAATATGGTATTATTTTCGAAAATATTATTGGGGGAAGAGATATGTCAAAATTCTGGAGAGATATAGTTAAAATAGCGAAGCTCTGGCGAAATTCCGCCGATTAGGGGTTCAGCGGCAAAATGGTAATTTGTACCTAAAATGCATGTTATGCTGCTAGATATTGATAAATATTATCCTTATAGGATATCTGAGATAATCGCATCGCTGTCGTACCGCTGTCAAAAATATCGCTTTTTGTAAAACGTACCGAAGTACCATCAACGAAGGTACATTCGCGTACCGTAACACTAGCTCTAATGCTTATCGTATGATCATATATGATTGTTGTGTTCAACGACTAAGACTTACATACGTGGTTATGTCACATACGAGGTTATGTTCTAATTATTGTTGTAGCATACGTGGTTATGTTACATACGTTGTTATTATCTTACATACGCGGTTGTGTCACATACGAGGTTATGTTATAATTATTTGCTGTAGCATACGTGGTTATGTTACATACGTGGTTATGTATTTCTAATCATACATCTGTTGTGGGCTGTGATATTGATTGCTACTGTCATGAATATCTGTCATGTATATATTGTCATATTTAAGCATGAGGTTAACCGTTACCTGGGGTCCGTATGCATTGGACCTCAGCTCTTAACATAGAGTCAGGTTCAGGAGAACCGAGGGCCGAGGAGAAAGGCAAGCAGACCGCACAGAGACTCAGTTGAAGACTATCTCTCGTTGCTACGGCATGCGTATTGTCGGGGAGACACTTCTGTTGTTATGTTCCTTAAAACTCTCGGTCATTGTACCGCTTCTGTAATCAGCCAGACTTACGGCATTTGAAATATATGTATCAGTTACTCTTACGCTCCGATGCTCTACTCGATGAAAAAAAAAATTATCGCTTTTGAAAATGGGATGTTACATTATTTAGTAAATAGTTTAATTTGTTTTTTTTTGTTTGGGCGATTTTTTTTTCCTGGTTCCGCCACTACATTAAGAGGACTTTAAATTAAATAAAACATGTCAGGTAATGAAATATGTTGAAGGTGCTTGTAACACGGACAAGAGTAAGTAATACTTTTGTGTTGAGCATGTTAAACACCCATAGGCTCCCTTTATTAAAAGAAAGTAGAGTAATTTATTTCATGTAAAGATTTTCAAAAAAGATAGCGAGACTAAGATAAGAGTAAGACCCCACCACCCACCAATTATTGCCGCTAATATATTTGGCTTCTTCCAACTTTTCCCATTATGTTCCCTACAATAATAATTTGTAAAAGTCCAAAAAATTAAAATTAAATTAAAAGAGACCACTAGAGATTCGTAGCCAAATGTTCTACAGTTTGGAAAAATTATACCAAAATTTATTGCAAAAGTTATACTATCTCAATTCCATTATATCTCATTCATAGCGTAAGAACGAGATCATATATTAAGAACATAATGTAGTATATAATGTTGTCCTACCACTCATTGGGGAAAAAAAAAGTTATCCTACCATACCTGAGGGCTTCGCATGGAACCTAGAGATTAGAATGACTCCTTTAATTTGCAACTTTGTAAATTTAATTTACAATCATTTATTCACTCTTTACAATTGAAAATTGTTTTGGGACCTTATAATTTAAAGGTTCAAAGGTTGAAGGTGCATCTAGCACCTTAAAATATTTTTTCATGTGCACTACAGTGTCTTAAAACATTTTGTGGTGTATCTAATATCTTGAAATATTTTTAACGCAATTGTACACTTAACTATTAAGATAATTTAAAGTGTAAGATACACCTGAAAAAACAAAGAATAATCTATAACCCAACATAAATGAGTAACGCGAAATGACTATATAACACCCTTTCTGTAATACCCGGATTTTAGCAAATCTGGAATTTCTAAGATAAAGGAAAATTAATGAGTATTTTAATGAAGTAAATTCATGAGATAAAACTGTTATAGAAAATTGTTATAATTATAGAGTAAATTTTCAAAAAAGTTCCAGGAAAATCGATGATAATGACTAAATATGATATAATGGTGATAAAAACAAATTCAAAAATATTATGATAAATACCTGAAAGATCATGAAAAATTATGAGAAAAATATGGAAGTGTTATCCCTAATTATGAGAATTTAATAAATTATTTCAGAGGAAATAACATGAAGAAAAGTTTAAAAAGCATTTCAGAACCGTAAAGTAACCTGATGGGGTAAACATTTTTAATATTTTACATAGGATATAAAATAACAATATCAGTATAGAAGTTTGTAAGATAACAATATACTGTAAATTAGTAAAGATAAATATATGAAGAAACCTGATCCTAAAAAGATCACTAAACGAAGAAATTATGTCTCGATTAAGCCCTAACGAAGGCGTGGGGTAAAACGGGAATTTTTGGAAAAAATATTATATTTTTTAAAAATGGAAAAAATTATGGAAAAATAATTAAAACTGAATTTTAAAAAGAGGGGGCCGAAATTTTAGTATTTTTAATTAAAAAGAATTGTTTAAATAATTAAAATGGTAATTAGAATAAAATAATAATATAATGCGGTGAGTCACCTTATAAGGCACCGAGGGAAAAGTTAGAAATAAATTCTACAGGTAAACCAGAGGTAAAAGTCTTTTCAGACTGATCAAATTAAGTACAAGTGAAATTCTACACGAAGAAAGAATTTATCGACGTCGATTCCGCAACCGAAAACCCTAATTTCAAATAAGACGAAAAGTTGATCGATAGAGTAGAGTCGATAGGCAAAGTGAGAACCTATTGAAACAATTGCGTGTTTTCAAACACGGTATTAAGTTAGGCAACAACGGACATTTTACGATTCAACGAATTATTGTCCGGAAGTTGGTTCTATCTAAGCGATTTCCAGAATCGGACGCGTTTGTCCAAATATCTTCCGACGCACCGGAAAATACCGGATATGATCAAAAAGAGGATCAAAATAGATAATATGAAAGAGGATGAAAAGATCTCCAAAGTTACATGCCCGGATTTCTCCAAAATAGCTTTATCGGGCCGGAGGCCATAAAAAAAGAGCCATCATGGATAACAACTCATCCATTGACTTTAGGGCTCTTAGATGTCGATCTTGACCATGGATGGCCAAGAGTGTTTTGTCCTCAAAAATGCGATCCAACGGCCGGAATCCGATCTCAAGACTTTTGTGGAAATTCCCACCTTGTCCCTATTTTTCCCTATAAATAGCAAGCTCTCTTGCTCTCATTCTTCACACCAAATCCGAATCCTAGAGAGAAGTTCTAGAGAGAGAAGCTGGAAAAATCCCGCCTTAGCTCCGAGTAAGGTCTTCGGTCCTTAGTTTTTAGTTTCCGTAGTTCTTTCGGTAGTTATAGTAGAACCGTTGTTTTGATCTAGGAAGTTTTAATTTGTTCCTATGTTTGTTTTTATGCCTCATTGCATTGAAAGATGCCCGACGAGGTAAAAACATAGTGGGGATAATTTTGAAATGGAATACGGTCAAAGTAACGAAGTTCCGCGAAATTCCGCCAAATTAGGGATAGAAGAGCAAAATGGTAATTTTTACCTAAAATGCCGTTTATGATGTCAAATCACTAATGAAAGTGATATTATTCTCGATAGGCATCGAAACTCGATTTGTCGCGTTACGCCGCCCGACGTACGCCGTCGAACATTTCACGTTTTTTTTCATAAAAAGTACGTTTTTCCGCGAGAGGTACCTAACGTCGTCAACGAAGGTACGAACGCGTACTGTAACACTAATCTTGTGCTTCTTAAATGCATATATGTGATAGATACGTTCGTAGATCGATATGCAGACAGTTTTACACGGGTTATAGTCATGATAACGCCGTATGTTTTTCTAGCGCCGAGAACACGAGTGGTATCGTGGCACCGTGAATAAAGTGCAAGTCGTTATTGTTGTTTTACATTGTGGGGCTTTACATACCGCGTAATGCTTATGTTTTTTCGGCATAATGATCATGCATCCGTCGTATGCTTATGTAGTGATATACCGTTGTATTGTCTAGAATATCTCGTTATCCGTATACCGTATTGTTTGGGTTTGAGATTAACCGTTACCCGAGATTCAATGCGGTAAATTGAATCTCGCCATAGCTTCGTGGATCCGAGGAATACGGATCGAAGATCGAGGCAAGCAACGTAGTTGTGCAGCCGAAGAGACTTATCTATCTTTACCGCTTTCGTTATTCACTTTCAAACTCTAGGATTAATGTAATCATTACAATGTTACACTGTGGTTGATGTTTGTTATGAATCAGTTACTTTTTCGCTCCAATGCTCTACTCTGATTACTCTGCTTGAAATATTTGGAAACGTTTAAAAAAAAATATTCCGCCGTTTTCAAATGGGATGTTACATTTTTGGTATCAGAGCTGGTTAAGTTAACCATGATCGGGGGTTCTTATAGTGTGATCTGTGACGAAGCATTGGCTCTTACCCCGACATGGCCAAACTTCCCTCAGAGGAGATGGTTGCATGCACAGTGATGCGGTGCGTAAAACTAGCGGCTGAGGTATCTTTTGTCGTCACGGCGTGGTTGCGCCACGGAGACATTTATGGTATCAGAGCATTCATTCTGGCATGAACTTAACTATGGTATTACGAACAGTTTGGTGCCGAAGGCAAGGCTAGTCTATGTGGGTGTGCCATAAGTCGCCATAGAGGTTGGTGAGGCCCCATGATGGACATATACCAGGCCATTCTGTTCGGATAACGGAGTTATATTTAAAAAAAAAACCTTTTAAATTGTGAGCACATTTTTGAAAATGAGTACTGATATAGCCCTAAGTCGGTGTACCAATCTAGACTGGTATACCATTCTGAATCGGTGTACCACCCTCTGTCGGTGCATCATTCTAACCCAGAATCAGTAAATCCATTGTCTATATTCATATTTGATATCAGACCCTGATCATTCTGATAACTCTGATATCAGTCTCTGATAACTCTGATAATCGTCAGTTTGTACTGGACGACTATTCTGTCCTAGCGTAGAGCTTATATGTGGAGCTGGGCCACGCCGGATGAAACTCCGAGACCAACAAGGATAGGTACATGTAGTATTTGACTCATGTAGAGGAACTCCTGATACGATATTCCGTACCCGTTTTTGAGTAGACCGAATCAACGAAATCCTTAACGAGGGAAATAATACGAGTGTCCGTTCGTTTGTAGTACTAGTGTGATAGAGTCTGCGATAGACATGCTTATATATTTTCCATATGGTTTGATAAATAGTTATCTTACTTGCCACAAAAATTTTAGTTTCCGATGCATATCTCCTAGTTACTACAACCGGACCGCGATCGTGTCATTGAGTAGGAGGTATCTTGTGTTGTCATGATGTATGGGCGCCATGGAAACATTTAAGATATCTTGTGTTACCATGGTGTATGGGCGCCATGGAGACATTTTGATATCTGGTATTGACCAAGGTATATGGGTGCCACGGGAAATACTATATATCAAAGTACGACATGACAAGATCTTTGCGGTCAAACCAAAGGAAATTCTCGATCACGATGTGAAAATCATTGTGTCATTTCTAATATTTACATATTTGTTAAATAAATAAAGGGAAAAGAATAAGACATGGTCAGAATGAGAGGTACCGGTGTACCAAGGGGCCGAGGCCGAGGCCGAGGTCGTGGTAGACGCGGAGGCAGACAACCTCAACTAGATGCAATACCCGAACAAAATATACCAAATCAGCCAGACCAAAATGAAGTGCAAGAACTGAGAAGAACTCTCGAAGAGCAGAGAGCTCTCATAGATGCACTCTTGGCAAGGCAACATCAACAGGATGAAGAAGCCCAAAGACAGTTGGAAGCACGACAACGCGAGGAAGAACGTGATGAGGAAAGTGACAATGACAACGACGAAGAAGAGGATGATAATGAAGAGGAGGACAACGATGAACATAACGATGAGGAAAATGAATCTGATCGATCCCGATCACCTCCACGACAAGGAAGAAGAGAGAGAACCACAGAAAGCTGGGTCAACCAGTTCTGCAAGCTTAAACCACCCGGTTTCCGGGGAAAGAGTGAATTGGCTGAGGATTGGCTTCTGAGTCTGGAGAAGATATTCGAAGTCATTGAGTGCCCGGGAAACCGGAAGGCTCAACTGGCAATCTACAAGCTAGAGGGCGATGCCCACAAAGTGGTGGAAGAGTGTTTCCAAAATCCTTCAAGGCCCCGTTACTTGGGAAGCATTCCAAGAACAGTTCAACGAACAATATTTTCCTCCCGGTACAGTGTGATTAAGGAAGAAGAATTTCTTCACATCCAGCAAGGAAATGAAGAATCGTTCAACGACTACTTCGCCCGCTTTACCAACCCGTCTCGTTATTCATCATATCCGAAAGGCCACAAAAATGAGAGCCGGAAGGCGAATCGACTAGTGACCTGGACCGAAATATGAAATAAGGGCGAGGCTAGTATCGCAACAATTTCCGAGAATGGCCCAAGCCGTGGAATCCCGCAGATTGATCGAGCGCAATTTGAAAGAATTGCACAAATTCCGAGGCCAAGAAGGAAACAATGCAACCCGCAATGGGTTTAACCGCGGAGGCTCCTCACGAGAAGAGGAAGGCGCCTTGGAGCGATAACCGAGGCGGAAACAGAAACCCTACCAAACCGGACAATTGAATTACCCCAAACACGGGATCCCGTACGTGTCCAAAATGCAAGAAGTACCATTCAGGAGCCAACCGTGATGGGAAACAAGCCCGCTTCAAGTGCCGAAGCCGGACACATTAGCCGGATTGCCCGAGAAGCGCCGCAGAGGCGAGACCTCGTAGCGCCGGCCGGATCTTTGCGTTGACAAACACCGAGGCCGACAGTCTCCGTAAAATGGTCCAAGGTACCATCTATCTTAATGGGAATAAATTGCAAGCATTGTATGATTCGGTGCCGCCATTCGTTTATATCTTATGATTGTGCAAGTCGTTTAGGGATGCATGCCCGTAGTTTACCCTTTGATCTCGGGTAGTGTCTACACCCGGGTGTAAAATCTTTAGCTTCCGACGCGTGTATGAACCGTACCGCTAACGTGGACGGGCGAGTTTCAAAGATAGATCTTATCCGTCTACCTCTTCACGGCATCGACGTCATTTTTGGTCTGAATTGGCTAACAGCCAACGGTGTAATGATCGATTGTGGCAAGAAGAAGATATCATTTCCCGGAGACAAGGTTGATGTGAGCCTGAGCTTTCTCTCCGCTACAGAAGTTGATCGATGCGTGAAACAGGGATGCCATGCCTTCATGGTATTCTTTTCGGTTAAAGCAGAAGCTGAACTTTCACTCCAGGATATCCTTGTGGTGAATGATTTTCCCGATGTATTTCCGGAGGATCTCACTGAGTTACCTCCTATCCGAGAGGTGGAGTTTAATATTGAATTGATGCCTGGTACAAGATCAATATCAAAGGCGACGTATCATATGGCTCCAAATGAAATGCAAGAGTTGAAGAAACAGCTGGAAGAACTTCTAAAGAAGGGGTTCATTCGACCCGCCTATCACCCCGGGGGAGCTCCAGTTCTATTTTCGTGAAAAGAAAGATGGAAGTTTTCGACTTTGCATCAATTATCGTGAACTAAATAAAGTGACTCGTCAAAAAAAAATATCCACTTCCCGATTGATGATCTTTTCGATCGCTTATCCGGTTCCACTGTCTTTTCCAAGATTGATTTGCGTTCGGATATCATCGACGAGTCAAAGACGATGATATTTCCAAGACGGCTTTCGAACTAGATATGGGCACTACGAATTCCTTGTGATGCCCTTCAGATTAACAAATACACCTGCGGTATTCATGGATTACATGAACCGTATCTTCCGACAACACCTAGACCAGTTTGTGGTGGTGTTCATTGACGATATACTCGTCTATTCCAAAAGCAGAAAAGAGCATGAAGAACATCTGCGCCTAGTATTGAACATACTAAGAGAGAAGCAGCTCTACGCAAAGTTGAGCAAATGCGAATTTTGGTTGCCGGAAGTGAGATTTTGGGCCATGTGATATCTAGCTACGGAGTTGCTTTGTTGACCTGTGCAAGGTGGAAGCGCTTCCGGGATTGGAAGAGGCCGTGAGAGATGACGAAGATACGTAGTTTTCTAGGTCTAGCGGGATATTACCGCAGATTTATACGGGATTTCGCGCCTTGCCCTACCATTGACAAAGCTTACGAGGAAGAATCAACCCTTTGTATGGGAAGATGACTATGAGGAGAGCTTTCAGAGATTGAGGGAGAGGTTGACTACAAAGACGCGCATTGATAATCCCGCATCCCGATGAGACATATGTTGTCTACGGTGATGCCAGTGGGCAAGGATTGGGCGTGTCCTAATGCATTGGGCGAGTGGTGGCTTATGCCTCTCGTCACCGAAGCCGCACGAGTCGAACTATCCTACACACGATTTGGAGCTTGCCGCCATCGTGTTCGCTTTGAAGATATGGAGGCATTATCCGTACGGTACACGACCGTAGAACTATACCGCGACCACAAGAGCCCGAAGTATCTCTTTGATCAAAGGAACTAAATATGAGGCAACGTCGTTGGATAGAATTGCTGAAAGACTACAACCTCGGAGATCAAGTATCACCCGGGGAAAGCAAACGTTGTTGCAGATGCTCTAAGCGGGGAAGAAGGTGCAAGTGTCATACATGATGATACAAGAGCAGAAATTACTTGAAGATTCCGTAGACCCGAATCTTTCAAACCAAATCTCGCATGGATTTCAACGCACCAAGCGACGCCTACCTTGCAAATCTTTTTGTGAGTCAAGGGGAGTACGACCTGAGAGATGAAGTTGATGAAGCTCAGAGACAAGATGATTGGGCAATCTCCATGCGGGAGAAGATCTCTCAAGGTGAAACCCAAGACCACGACCTTTCATCGAGTGGATTGGTCAGATACAAGAGACGCATTTACATACCGCCAGTTGATGAACTGAAGCGGAAGATACTGGATGAGGCTCATAAGAGTAAATACACTCTATATCCAGGAATGGTCAAGATGTACCAGAACTTGAAGGCCGAAGTTTGGTGGCCTGGAATGAAAAGAGATGTAACTCGCACGTATTTGGGTGTCTAACTTGCCGTAAAGTAAAGATCGAGCACCGGTGACCCCCGGTCTTCTCGCAAGGACTAGAACCGCCGGAGTGGAAATGGGAGAATGTGACCATGGATCTTGTGGTAGGTCTACCTAAGATCGTGCATCACGATACCATTTGGGTGATCGTCGACCGATTAACCAAGTCGGCACATTTCATACCCATTAGCATCCACTACTCTCCGTAACGATTGGTCGCAATCTACATCACAGAGATTGTGAGACTGCACGGAGTCCCTAAGAGTATTATCTCTGATCGGGATACTCGATTCCAATCCCACTTTTGGCAAGCACTACATGAAGTAATGGGTACCAAGCTGAAGTTCAGTTTGGCTTATCACCCTCAAACCGACGGTCAATCGAGAGGACGATACGTACGATTTGGAGGATATGTGCAAGCATGTGCCCCGGATTTCAAAGGAAATTGGGACGAACACCTCTCACTAGCGTAATTCGCATATAACAATAGTTATCATTCAAGCATACAAATGGCCCCGTTCGAGGCTTTGTATGGGCGAAAGTGTCAATCGCCTTTATCGGGGATGATGCGTCTCGAAAAGCGTTGCTTGGAATGGATATGCTAAAAGAGACCTCCGAGCAGATCGCTCGATCAAGAAGAGACTCCTTGCCGCACACGTAGATGTAAGAGCTATGCAGATAAGAGGAGAAGACCGTTGAAGTTTGAAGTCGGAGACCATGTGTTTCGAAATTATCTCCAAGAACCGGTGTCGCAGTAACACCGAAGAGAAAGAAGCTTAGTCCGCGTTACGTTGGACCAATTGAAGTGTTAGCCGAGCGAGGACCAGTTGCGTATCAACTAGCGTTACCCCCGAACCTGAGTAATCTCCACGATGTTTTTCACGTGTCACAACTAAAGAAATACCTACCAGATCGAGATCATGTCATAGAGTACGATGATGTTGAAGTACAGCATGATAACACCTTTGTAGTCGAGTCGAAGCAAATTCTCGAACACCAGGAGAAACGGCTTAGGACTAAAACTATACCGATAGTGAAGGTGGTCTGGAAAGGTTTGTCACAAAACGAGGCAACTTGGGAAACCGAGAGTGACATAAAGGAGAAGTACCCAGAGTTTATGGCCCGTAGTCTAGTGAGTATAGATTAAATTTCGAGGGCGAAATTTTGTTTAAGGGAGAGAAATGTAATAACCGGATTTTAGCAACTGGAATTTCGAGATAAAGGAAAATTAATGAGTATTTTAATGAAGTAAATTCATGAGATAAAATTGTTATAATTATAGAGTAAATTTTCAAAAAAGTTCCAGGAAAATCGATGAATAGAATGACTAAAAATGATATAATGGTGATAAAAACAAATCCAAAAATATTATGATAAATACCGAAAGATCATGAAAAATTATGAGAAAAATATGGAAGTGTTATCCCTAATTATGAGAATTTAATAAATTATTTCGAGGAAATAACATGAAGAAAAGTTTAAAAAGCATTTCATAACCGTAAAGTAACCCGATGGGGGTAAACATTTTTAATATTTTACATAGGATATAAAATAACAATATCAAGATAGAAGTTTGTAAGATAAAAATATACTGTAAATTAGTAAAGATAAATATATGAAGAAACCTGATCCTAAAAAGATCACTAAACGAAGAAATTAGGTCTGATTAAGCCCTAACGAAGGCAAGGGTAAAACGAGAATTTTTGGAAAAAAATATTATATTTTTTAAAAATGGAAAAAATTATGGAAAAATAATCAAAACTGAATTTTAAAAAGAGGGGCCGAAATTTTAGTATTTTTAATTAAAAAGAATTGTTTAAATAATTAAAATAGTAATTAGAATAAAAAAATAATATAATGCGGTGAGTCACCTTATAGGCAGGCCGGGGAAAAGTTAGAAATAAATTCTACAGTAAAACAGAGGTAAAAGTCTTTTCAGACTGATCAAATTAAGTACAAGTGAAATTCTACACAAAGAAAGAATTTATCAAACGTCAATTCCGCAACCGAAAACCCTAATTTCAAATAAGACGAAAAGTTGATCAGATAGAGTAGAGTCAGATAGGCAAAGTGAGAACCTATTGACACAATTGCGTGTTTTCAAACATGGTATTAAGTTAGGCAACAACGGACATTTTACGATTCACGAATTATTGTCCGAAGTTGGTTCTATCGAAGCGATTTCCAGAATCGACGCGTTTGTCCGAATATCTTCCGACGCACCGGAAAATACCTGGATATGATCAAAATAGATAATATGAAAGAGGATGAAAAGATCTCCAAAGTTACATGCCCGGATTTTTGAGTTTCTGCGAAATCGTGCGAAACGGACACCGATTGGGTAGCTTTATCGGGCCGGAGGCCATAAAACAAGAGCCATCATGGATGATAACTCATCCATTGACTTTAGGGCTCTTAGATGTTGATCTTGACCATGGATGGTCAAGAGTGTTTTGTCCTCAAAAATGCGATCCAACTAGGAACCCGATCTCGAAGACTTTTGTGGAAATTCCCACCTTGTCCCTATTTTTCCCTATAAATAGCAAGCTCTCTTGCTCTCATTCTTCACACCAAATCCGAATCCTAGAGAGAAGTTCTAGAGAGAGAAGCTCTGGAAAAATTCTGCCTTAGCTCCGAGTAAGGTCTTCGGTCCTTAGTTTTTAGTTTCCGTAGTTCTTTCGGTAGTTATAGTAGAACTGTTGTTTTGATCTAGGAAGTTTCAGAATTTGTTCCTATATTTATTTTTATGCCTCATTGCATTGAAAGATGCCTGACGAGGTAAAAACATAGTGGGGATAATTTTGAAATGGAATACGGTCAAAGTAACGAAGTTCCGCGAAATTCCGCCAAATTAGGGATAGAAGGGCAAAATGGTAATTTTTACCTAAAATGCCGTTATGATGTCAAATCACTAATGAAAGTGATATTATTCCGATAGGGCATCGAAACTCGATTTGCCGTTACGTTACGCGCCCGACGTGCATCAAACATTTCACGTTTTTCGTAAAAGTACGTTTTTCCGCGTAGGTACCTAACGTCGTCAACGAAGGTACGAACGCGCATCGTAACACTAATCTTGTGCTTCTTAAATGCATATATGTGATAGATACGTTCGTAGACCGATATAGACAGTTTTACACGGGTTATAGTCATGATAACGCCGTATGTTTTTCTAGCGCCGAGAACACGAGTGGTATCGTGGCACCGGTGAATAGTACAAGCTGTTATTGTTGTTTTACATTGTGGGGCTTTACATACCGCGTAATGCTTATGTTTTGTCGGCATAATGATCATGCATCTCGTTGTATGCTTATGTAGTGATATCGTTGTATTGTCTAGAATATTTGTTATCTGTATACTGTATTGTTTGGGTTTGAGATTAACCGTTACCTGAGATTCAATGCGGTAAATTGAATCTCAGCCATAGCTTCAGGATCCAGAGGAATACGGATCAAAGATCGAGGCAAGCAACAGTAGTCGTGCAGCCAGAGACTTATCTATCTTTACCGCTTTCAGTTATTCACTTTCAAACTCTAGGATTAATGTAATCATTACAATGTTACACTGTGGTTGATGTTTGTTATGAATCAGTTACTTTTTCGCTCCAATGCTCTACTCTGATTACTCTACTTGAAATATTTGGAAACGTTTAAAAAAAAAAATATTCCGCCATTTTCAAATGGAATGTTACACTTTCCCTTTCGTCTCTATCTACCTCCATTCCTAATCACCGGTAGACATGAATGATCACTCACTTCCGAGTCCACTACCATCAGCAATGGCGAACCTCTCATAGACAAGAATATAATGACAAATCTTAAATCCTTACAGTATTTTAAATTAAGATAAAATATATCTTTTGTTTTCGAAGTTTTTTTAATTATTGATTTAGACTTTAGTCTTTGAACTTTAATATGGAACTATATAAGAATGATATTTTTGCAAATAAAATTAATTGATCTGGTCTTTTGAGAAACTAAAAGTGTAATTTTTCTTTTAAAAAAAACAGGAATTTTCATGCCCGTTTCGCGAGAAACTGACATGAAAGTTAAATAAATATATAAGCCAGGATGACCTCAGGCAGAAAAAAGGTTTTTAGGGGGAGCGTCGTCGTGGAAAGTCAAAAGAAGCCACATAATAAATTATTAATAGCAACAGTTGGGATCTTAAGTCAGTCAGTCATGGGAGTTTTCCTTACGACAATATGATGAAGTTTGTTGGGATGCTATGAAGAATTCTAAGTCTTGTTTAGTTGGAAAGCTCCCATGAAATGTAGAAATCTTTTGCAAATTTTTAATTACATTATAATCAATACAAATGATGTGTTTGGTTTAAGGGAGGAAAGTAATCAAAAAAGAAAGAAGAACTCATCTTCTTTCTTTTATCACTTAGGAGCCATGCGAGATGAAAGTCTCATGGTTTTGAATGAGAGAAGTAAAGAAGGAAAATGATCCCCTTCTCTCATTTGGTTTAATATTTTGAAGGGGAGGAGAGCTGAAGTTTTACGGTGTGTGTTTGGTATGAAGGGAGTGGATGAAGGATATTGATCAAATTACCTTTAATGAGAAGAATATTTTTTTTTGTTGAAAATGTATTTTTGGAATATTGAAAAAAATTCTCTCCTCATGTTTTCCCAATCATTTTTTTGGGGTCACTTTTTCCACTCATTCTCTCTCCCATCCACCTTCTTTATAAATAATAATTAAGGATGTTATTGAAAAAATGAAATGCATATTTTACATATTTATTATCTTTAACTAATTTTTTAACCAATTTTTTTTATTACTTAATTTGAATATTGGTATCTTGTAAAAAAGAATAGGGAAGTATCAGCTGGTTCCACCCCGATCTGCAGAACGCCAAGGGAAATGTAAGCAGTCAATTTTCTCTTTGGAGTAGTCTGTCGTCATCAACAAGGAACCTTTATTTATTTATTCCCATTAATTAAATGAAAACAATCAAAACATACATTTATCTTTGTCTTGGAACTTTTGGAAAGATAGATGAGATTTCAACCCATATAATAGCACTTTTTGTTGCGTTAAACACGCGAATGCTCTCTTTATTCATGTTTTATCTTTTTAAGGAGACTTTTCTCAAAAATAAAATAAATAAATGGGAGACCTTTCCTCCCATGCTTATCTCCTTGAAGTCCATCATGATTAATTCATTATTTTTATGTACTAAAATTTCTCAAAATTTTATTAATGCAAAATAAGAGTTGTTGTTAGATACAGTAACCAAAAAGTGAGAAATGTAATTTTATTAAATGGTAATAACAAGGATATAATTAAATTTATATATTTTGAATTCCATATAAGAAAACAAATTTTGCTTTCTTAATGAGAATTAAGTTGTTCTTATTTAAAGTTGAGGAAGTAGGTTCAAATCTTCGTTAATAGATGTCCACATTTAATATCCGATAATGTCTTAAACAAACTTTCAAAATAAGGCCTTTCATTTACTTAACAAAATAATAATAATAATAATAATAATAATAATAATAATAATTGAAGGAGTGCGTTGATGATTGAAAAAAATAAATTTAAAGAAGTGGCTATACCTACCTTTAATAAAATAGAAATATAATAATAACATAAAATTTCACTACATGTTACATATATGACTCAATATTTACGGCAAAAAGGTCGTCAAAATCATAATGTGAGTAAAAAAAACAGTTGAGTAACTATTATATTCTCATAAAAATAATATTTTTCTTATTTTTTAGGGACAATTACAGAGAAAAACTAAGAAAAAGAAATATTTATTAAAAAGGATCTTAAAAATTATAATTATTTTTAAGGACTGTTGAGATTAGTGTAGTTTTTATTTGGGCCTTGTATACTGGGCCGGTTTAGATATGTTTGTGTTATATAAATACATAACTCTCATTGTATTATTTGGTTGATTAATAATAAAATCATTGTTTAGCTTAACATGGTATTATAGCCAGGTTGAGTCTAAGAAAATGCCTACAACCTGATTGCATCTCAAGATCTGGTACCCGAATCTGGTCGG
The DNA here is from genome assembly GCA_019022615.1 of Acacia melanoxylon. Classification (NCBI taxonomy): domain Eukaryota; kingdom Viridiplantae; phylum Streptophyta; class Magnoliopsida; order Fabales; family Fabaceae; genus Acacia; species Acacia melanoxylon. The sequence continues at coordinate 4,339,452 of JAFJYJ010000037.1, forward strand.
ATCTCTAAGACAACCACAACACAAAAACAATACCCGGATCGCTAAGACATCAGATTCCCAAGAACGCTCGAAGCTTCAGGAACAAGATCCGGCAACGAACATCGATCTCCAGGGCCGAAGGTCAATCACCACGGCTGATCACCATCTGTGATTGATCTTTACGGCCGAAGGTCAAGAACCACGGCTGATTAACATCTGTTTCCTCTTTGACGCTCGAAGACGCACATAATTTGTGCTTCCGCAGAAACTCTGATCCCTTGCACAGTCCAGAAAGTCTTCTTCGTCTTTCACTCGACAACGTGATTCTCTTTTTTGTTGCGCATCCAGAACTGAAGAAACTAGAGATGACTTGATTATCTGCAAGCACCGTTGATCGTCATACTCCTACAGATTCCTATTTTCTTTTTTGGCGATTAATGAAAGACGTCAGGTTAATTTTTCTTGATTCCAGAAAATTGGATTCTCGGTGCCAAGATCGGTCACACGCCTGGTAATCCATATTGATCATCCTCTGCTTTGTAATTATCATCTGTACTCGTCTCGAAATCTCTCTATCGGTGTAATCTTTTTGTTGGTGTAATCTCTCTGGTCTGTGCAACCACTCATGGCAGATAAAAGGGAAAAGAATGAGCTCACTGGAGATTCCATTCCTTTTGCTCAACCTCTCACCTATACCCTTCTGATACACAAGGATCGGCCATTATATCACAAGTGCTTACTGGATGTGAGAACTACACCATATGGAATGAGAATCGCCCTCAAAGGAAAACCGAAATTGGGTTTTATAGATGGGTCCTGCAGTAAGGAAGCACATGATAGTGGCCTCCATGATCAGTAGGAACAGTGCAATGCTGTTGTTGTCTCGTGGTTACTGCATTCGCTTTCTAAGGACTTGGCCAACATTGTAATTTTTCATCGAGAAGCTCACCTTGTTTGGCTTGACTTGAAGGAGCGTTTTGACAAGGTAACATGCTCTAGAATTTTCAATCTTCATAGAGAAATTAATTCCATGAGGCAAGGGACTCTCACTATTTCAAAATATACTCTAAGATGAAAGAACTTTGGGATGAAGAATCTGTCCTATTGCCAATTCCTTCATGTAAGTGTCCTACTTCTCAAGTTTACTCCCAACGCCTTCAGCAACAGAAGTTATTACAATTCTTGTTAGGACTCAATGACATCTATAGTGCACCTAAGAGTCAAATTTTGTTGACGAGCCCCTTATCGACTGTGAATCAAGCGTTTAGTATGATTATGGAGGATGAGGCTCAACGTCACCTTAGTAACAGTGTACCAATACAACAACTTGAAGGTGTTGCAATTTTTGCTTATGGAAGAGGGCATGGCCGAGGAAGGGGAAGAAATACTCTACTGCCAGAATGTTCCTATTGTAATAAGAAGGGACATGTCAAAGACAATTGCTGGCATTTAGTTGGATTCCCTACTGATTTTAAGGGGAACAAACCAAAGACCTTTCAAGCGGCCAATCTCACTCAATCTGACAAAGAGGGAGTTGCAGCTAGTGACGACATCATTGCCCTAACCTTTACCCGTGAACAATACGACAAGCTGATGGAATTCCTCAAAAAGGATAGTGAGCCACAGTCAAATATACATGCATTGACCGATACAGGTTTGCATTGCTTTCCTTATCCTTATTCACATGTTAATTGGGTGAGATTCTGGTGCAACTACTCACTTGGTTGGAGATTTATCTTTGCTCAATTCATATAAGAAATATACAGGGCCTATTAAAACAATTTAAAATTCCTAATGGGGATAGAGTGATAGTTACTCATATAGGAAGAGTAAAATTTTCCAATGAATTTGAGTTACATAATGTTTTGTATGCACTACAGTTGCAGTTTAATGTCATATCAGTATCAAGGATTACAAGAGATGCACATTGCATGGTTATTTTTTCCCTAACCATTGTCTTTTGCAGGGCCTTCAAGATGGGAAACTGAAGGTGACTGGTAGATTAGTTGAGGGTCTATATATACTGCAAAACGACACAAACACTAATATACATCTTGTAAACTTGGTTGATAGAGGAATTTGTGGTCAGAATGAACCAATCAATATTTGGACTTTACATAATAGGTTGGGTCATGCCCCATTATCGGTTTTGAAACATCTCGATATTGTAAATGACAAAGGTTTTCATATGAATAAATGTTGTGAAGTTTGCATTCAATCTAAGCAAACAAAACTTCCCTTTCCCTCTAGCTGTATCAAATCTGTTCATTGCTTCGAATGGCTTCACATGGATGTATGGGGTCCATATAGGACACCTACACATCAAGGTCACCACTTCTTTCTTACCATTGTTGATGACTACTCAAGGTCCACTTGGGTGTTTCTTATGCGACATAAATCTGAGACTGCTGGACACATAAAGAACTTTGTTGGCTATATTCTTAATCAGTTTGCTTTCCATGTTAAACGAGTACGTAGTGATAATGGAACTGCATTTGTAAACAATAATTTGCAAACATATTTTCTTGCAAAGGGAATTATACATGAAACATCTTGTCCATATACTCCAGAACATAATGGAATTGTGGAGAGAAAGCATAGGACCCTTGTAACATCCCATTTGAAAACGGCGGATTTTTTTTTTTAAAAAACGTTTCCAAATATTTCAAGCAGAGTAGAGCATTGGAGCGAGTGAGTAACTGATTCATAACAAACATCGACCATAGTGTAACATTGTAATGATTACATTAATCCTAGAGTTTGAAAGTGAATAACCGAAAGCGGTAAAGATAGATAAGTCTCGGGCCGCACGTCTATCGTCGCTTGCCTCGATCTTCGATCCGTATTCCTCCGGATCCCGAAGCTATGGCGAGATTCAATTCACCGCATTGAATCTCGAGTAACGTTTATCTCAAACCCAAACAATACGGTATGCGATAACATATATTCTAGACAATACAAAGTATATCACTACATAAGCATACGTTAGATGCATGATCATTGTCGAAAAAACATAAGCATTACGCAGATGTAAAGCCCCACGATGTAAAACAACAATAACAGCTTGCACTATTCACGGTGCCACGATACCACTCGTGTTCTCGCTAGAAAAACATACGGCGTTATTATGACTATAACCCGTGTAAACCGTTCGTATATCGGTCTACGAACGTATCTATCACATATATGTATTTAAGCAAAGCACAAGATTAGTGTTACAAGACGCGTCCGTACCTTCATTGACGACGTTAGGTACTTCCGCGGAAAAACGTACTTTTACGGAAAAACGTGAAATGTTCACTAGCGGCACGTCGGGCGGCGTAACGGCAGCAAATCAGAGTTTCTGATGCCTCGTTGAAGACTTCTTCACAAATTTTTCCAGAGCTTCTCTCTCTACTTTCTCCCTCTAGGTTTCGGTTTTTAGCTAGAGAATGGGTGTGAGAATTCAAGAGGAGATCATGCCTTTATATAGGAAAAATTAGTGCCACTTTGGTAATTTTCATTTTCCAATCTTGTAATTTTTCCTTAACTTATCACCATGTAAAATCAAAGTTGAAATGGTGGTAAATCCTTGTCCATGGGCTTCTTGGTCGACATATAGGGGGTGATGTGGCATCAAACCATTGGTCCAAGAATGGTGACTTAAGCTTACTTTATGCCCTATCCGATAGAATTTCCACGATCGGTGTCCGTTTCGTGTAGTCTCTAAATTCTGAATTCATAACTTTGAAGATCTTTCTTCCTCATCAATAATATCTAATTTAACTTAGATTCCAGTCCCTTACGGGGTTCCAATGATCCAGTTGAAGTTTTCTTAAAAACGTGTCGCGCGTCCGATTCTTAAAATCGTTTTGGGAATCATCAACCTCTGGACAAAAATTCACCGATTCCAAATATGTCCATATAATCATAAACTCATCTCCGGATGTTGAGTTATAATTTATTGTCTTCAAATCCAAAATGTGACTATATGCATTTTTCCCTATTTCGTCTTATTAGGTAAACGCTTTACCAACCTCTAATTAACTTCCGTAAGAGGTCACTTGAAGGTAAAAACTCACTTATCAATATTTTACCTTGACTTTGGAATTCCTATTCCTGGTTCTCTAGATAGGATCCGTTTCCTATTTATTCCATTACTATTCACTATATTATATAATAATACAACTTTACAAAAAATATCATGATATTAAAATTTGTTCCTAACTCCATTTTTTTTCTCTAATTTTCGGCTGGACCCTTTTATTTTTATTTTTTATTTATTTATTTTATTTTATTAATTAATTAATTAATTAATTATTCCAATTTTTCAAAAATTTCACAAAATTACCTAATTGGTCCATTCTTGTATTTAGGCTTAAAAATACCTAAACTCACTTATTTTTCACAAAATTCTCCAATTAATTACTAAATATGTTCTTACTAATTTTAAGCCAAGAACCACTAATTTTAGGGTTTTACAAAATTACTTATGAATTTCCTTTACTTATGCTTAAGTAATTAGCCGTAAATTACTTAACTACTTTATTATCACTAGTTGATAATTTTATTAATTAAAATGCCTCATTACCTCATAATTCTAGCACCGACATTTCTGTTTCCATGTTTTCGCATTATTCTAGAATTTGAGAGGGGATTATGGTCATTACAATACTTTTTGAGCATTCTTATTCAATTTCTCCAAGCTCATAATTTATCAAATTATCACAATTAGAGATAATATACTCTCATAACTCAAATAATTATTTCATTGCCTATTAGGATTTTTCACAATTTTCCTAAGTCATTTTGCATACCAGGGGTATTTTGGTCATTTGGCACTTTGACCCTTAAATTCTCTAATTTCCTACAGAACTCATCCTAGAAAAATAGGCTATAATAACACAAGTCTTGCAACAATAATTTCACTTATCGAAATAGCCAATTTATTTACCAAAATGTAATATTTCAGAGAAATAAATATGCGGGTATTACAACCCTTATGCAAGTTTCTAGGAGTCTTATGCTTCAATCTCACATACTCATTCAATTCTGGGGGGAGTGTGTCAAAATGGCAGCATATCTAATTAATTGGGTACCCTCTAGGATCTTAGGTTTTCAAATTCCCTATGAAAGGGTTCACAAGAAACAACCTGATTATAGTTGTTTAAAATTTTTGGGTTGTTTGGCATATGCTACTGATTTGACTAATTGTGATAAATTTCAGTCTCGTGCCATTCCTTGTGTGTTTCTTGGTTACCCAAGTCATCAAAAGGGGTATGTTCTTCTTGCGCACTAAGAGCATTTTGGTTAGTAGACATGTTGTCTTTATTGAAGAATATATCATTCCATTTTCTTGATAATTTGCATGTTGATCCGATGAATGACACTATAGAATTTCGCCAAATGTTTTTATTTGATGATGATTTGCCTTTAAGACGAGTGAATATGCAACTTTTTATTCCTCCTACGACGAGAGAGAATGTAGACCATGAAACTGGGCATGGAATTGGTATTCCTCACTTGGAAAATACACTTGCTCAACCAAGTTCACAAACATTCCCTGCTGGCCGTGAAAGGACAACAAGGGAGCGTAGACCTCCCATATGGGCGACAGACTATGTTTGTGGACTTGTTGTCTCAAAGTTAGGATTACATAGAGAGAAGAGTAAATGTTTGTATCCTATTGAGAATTATATGTCTTATAGTTATGTTTTCAGTTCACACATGTGTTTCTTGTGCAATATAGATTCAATTGTTGAACCTACTTCTTATTATGAAGCAATGAAAGATGAAAAATGGGTTCAAGCGATGAATTAGGAAATTGCATCCTTGGAGCGCAATAAAACATGGGATATTGTCCTTCTCCCATGGGGAAGAAGGCATGTTGGTTGCAAATGGGTCTATAAGGTTAAGTATAAATCTAATGGCACTATTGATAAGTATAAAACTTGTTTAGTTGCTAAAGGCTTCACTCAAAGAGAAGGGGTCGATTATCATTAGACCTTCTCACCGGTGGTAAAAATGGTCACCGTTCGAATTATTCTGAAATTAGCTGTTATATATGGTTGGAATTTATTTCAAATGGATGTACATAATGCATTTTTGTAGGGATATCTGAACGAGGAAGTATACATGTCCATTCCCCAAGGTTTCGAAAGCCAAGGGGAGAGAATGGTGTGTAAACTTAATAAGTCGCTTTATGGTCTTAAACAGGCCTCCAGACAATGGAATGATAAATTGTGTGCTACACTAATTTGTGGTGGTTTTAAAAGTAGCAAGCATGATTATTCTTTGTTCTTTAAGAGATTTGGTGTTGACATTGTGCTAGTCCTAGTGTATGTAGATGACATGATAATTACTGGTAGTTCACAAAAAATGAGTTCAAGAAGTAAAGGACTTGTTGCATAGCAACTTCAAAATCAAGGATTTGAGAATAATAAAATATTTCCTTAGCATTGAAGTAGCTAGGTCAGCAAAGGGTATAGTGCTTTCACAATGAAAAATATATTTTGGATTTGCTTGCAGAGACTGGCATGAGTGGTTGTAAGCCACTGTCAATTCCCATGTCCACTACACTCAAACTAGCAGCATATGAAGAAGGAAAACACGAGAAGGAGGATCTGTTTAATGATCCGGAAAGATATCGAAGACTAGTTGGTAAGTTGATCTATTTGACGACCACCAGACCTAATATTTGCTTCTCTGTGCAGGTCTTAAGTCAGTTTATGCACCTGCCCATGAAGTGTCACATGACAGCGGCATTGCACATGTTGCGGTACCTAAAGTAGAGCCCTGGGGTAGGAGTGCTTATCTGTTGAGAAGGCACCACTACGTTAGATTGTTTTTGTGATGTTGATTGGGGAGCATGTGAAATGACTAGAAGATCAGTTACAGGATATCTACTGAATCTTGGTGGTTCGCTTATGGTATGGAAGACAAAGAAGCAACATATTGTTTCGAAGTCTTCTGCTGAAGCGGAGTACCAGGCATTAGGTTCGGCAATATCAGAAGTTGTGTGGGCTGTTGGACTACTTAAAGAAATTGGTTATGAACACCTAACCTCTGTTAATGTGTATTGTAATAACAAAGTTGCCTTGAACATAGCTTCTAATCCAGTTTTCCACGAAAGAACAAAGCACATTGAGATATATCTTTATTTTGTTCGAGACAAGCTTTTAAAAAAGTAATTGCTCTGTAGCATGTTCAATCTTATAGTCAAGAGGCAGATATCTTGACTAAGGCAATAGGTAAAGAAATACAGGATAAAATGCTTAGCAAGTTAGGAGCTATAAACTTGTTTAGCCCCAAACTTGAAGGAGGTGTTGAGATTAGTGTAGTTTGTATTTGGGCCTTGTATACTGGGCCGGTTTAGATGTGTTTGTGTTATATAAATACAGAACTTTCATTGTATTGGTTGATTAATAATAAAATTATTGTTCAGCTTAACCAGGACCAAAAAGTAAAATATAAATTTTCAATTACGAAATTATTTTTAAAGACTAAGAAAAATGTAAAATTTTTCAAAAAAGATAGCGACGACTAAGATAAGAGTAAGACCCCACCACCCACCAATTATTGCCGCTAATATATTTGGCTTCTTCCAACTTTTCCCATTTGTTCAAGTCAAGGTTTCTACTGTTCAAGTCAAGGTTCATATTCTTGGTCGACAAACTGAAAAAAGAGAACACTTTCTTTTCCTAACTTTCCCAGTTTTCTGTTTTAAATTATTGTTCAGTGGTTATATTTTCACGTTAATCATTGATATAATGTATTTTCAATGAAATATTTTAGTATTGCTTACTTTTAATATTTTTTAAAAATATTTTGTAATTTCACATAACTTAATTTCTGATTTTTCTTAATTTTAAAAATATTAATTATGACCAATGCTAATTAAAAACTCAAATTATTGACTACATATAATAATTTCAAAACCTAGACTTCTAATAACATATACTCCCACCTTTCTTTTTTATAAGATATCATTCTTAACTATACATTGTTCCTTTTTATAAGATGCGTGTAGGGGATGTTTGAAAAGTTTTTTTTTTTTTTTTTTTTTTTTTTTTTTTGCAAATTGTTCATTTTACTCTCACTTAATTATAAAAATTATCATACCACTATTGCATTTAATTATCATATTTGACTAAAGAATTCAATATCTATAACATATTCCCTTTGGCAAATCTACCCACACGCTACAAACTGTAAAAGAAACTACCAAAATACTACATGATGAAAAATATGTTGTTTTTCCTACATACACACACACTTTTGGCTAATTTTTCGCGTGTCTGTGTGTGTGTTTTTTTTATTCACATTTTTTTTTATTAAAGATAATTCTATTTAAGGTAGGGTCAGCTAATAAATGTGGACTTCTCCCATAGTAGGATTTCATACATCAGTTTGCCAAATTTTCTTTTTGTTCGTTCCCATCTATTTTTTATTAGAAACAATCCTATTTAAGGTAGGGTCAGTTAATACATATGTATTTCTCCCATAGGAGGATTTCATTCATTAATTTGCTAGATCTGGAATCTCTCAAAATCCTCTTTGTTCTTTTCCTCTCAGAATCTCTTCTACACCCTTGGATCAATAAAATATGTGGTCAAGGTGTAATGCTTAATTTAAAAGCAATAACAAATTGAAATTAAACATATATGTTTAGTCCTTGATGTTAGCATTAAGTTTTATTTTAGTCACTTGAATTTGCAAAGTGTAATAGGATAATTGTTTATCTTAAATATTATATTTTGATAAATAATACCTATTTAAAATAGGTGAATATGTGGTGTCAAATTTTTGTATGATATTAATTTTATTTTCTAGGAAAATTTTCCTAGGATTAGCAGGACCAATGACTAAATTTCTTAAATTCTATTTGGGATCATAAAATATCCTAAGATTATCATAATCAAGTATAATCTTAATTATGTCATAAAGGGTAATTAAATATCATAAAAATACCTAAATCAATTGGAGAAAAGTATCAACAATTGTTGGGCAATTAAAATTGCAATAATTGGAATATTTATATTAATTTTCGAAATTAAATAATAATTAATTTTAAAAGGCATAATTAGGGATATATCAACTTAATTAGCATCCAAATGATACCTAAAGGCCAAGATTTATACCCAAGGGGTTTTTAATCATCAAGATTAATGTAATAACCTATCAAATATTATCAATTAGGCCTAATAACACCTAAAACACTATATTAGAAATAATAACCAAGATTAATTAATCCTCCCTAAAAATCATACATAAGTGGCGAAATTGCTAATTAAAGAGGCTAAGTGATTTCATGAATTCTTAAATCCTAAATCATTAACAAATATCATCAATAGTGTTTGGATTTTTCCATCATAAATCAAAGGGTTGGATTAAAACTAATAAAGTTAAATCCTAAGGTTCTAATTAAGTATCATAAAGCTAAATCCATGTGAGATTGAAATTAACCAATAAGGGGATTTCTACTAGATGGATTAAAATGAAATTCAACACAAATGCATTGTAAATAAAAAAAGGGGGGGGGATCACTTAGAGGAAAGGAAGCAAAGAGTAAAAATCTAGATATTAAACATAAGCCTACACATGCATGTCTTAATCAACCTTTAATTCAAGAAGACTTTAAAGGCAATTTGGAAGAGGATAATTGTACTAATTAATTAAAGCTAGAGGATAGAAATTAAGAAAAGATGGGGAGGGGGGGTACACAACTGTGTGTATGTGTATGAGTGGTGTAAGCTTGTGTAGGAGAGAGATAAAAATGGGTAAATTAATTAATGGTGAGATAAAAACCATTAGGATAAATTCAAGACACAAGTAAATGAACCATAGAAAATAAATTGTATCTTGAGAAGTTTTGATCATAGATCAAATATAAGGATTTATTATGAACAAGCATAGTTTAAGCTTGGAATTAGTTATCTTCAAACTCATTTTTCTCAACTTTTGTGATTTGTGTTTAAGTGATTAAAGTGTTTAAAAAAGACCTCTAATTAAGTCATAAAATTGAGATTTGAGAAGTGGAAAAGAAACTTGAATAAAACTATCCACTTGCAACTAACTATATAAGCATTTGATGTAACTAAAAATTGAAATAAACAAATTAGGGAGGGAGTAGAAGTCGGCCTATGTAACACCCCAATTTTCTAAAGCATTATCAAGATATTTTAATCAGAGTAGAGCATCGGAACAATTTAAAAGAGCGAGTATTTGATAAACATTCATTGTTGGTGTATCTTGTTGCTTATACAGCAGTACAATTATCCGAATATTTAAGAGTACGATAATACATATCCAAAAAAGGAAATTCTCCGTAGGGTTCTCACGGTGTCTTTGCTTACCCTTGTCCTCGATCCTGATTCCTCCGGATCCTGAGGCTATAGTAAGAGCTGAGGTCCAATACCCATCGGACCTCAGGTAACGGTTAACCTAATGCTTAAATATGACAGTATATGTATGACAGATATTCATGGCATTTTATCAACAACCAATAAGCACACAGCAGATGTATCTCAACAGTACATAAGCACACAGCAAATGTATCCCAATAATACATAAGTACACAACAGATGTATCCCAATAGTTCATAAGCACACAACAGATGTATCCCAATAGTACGTAAGCACACAGCAGATGTAAAGTTATCGTCTATCACATATAAGCATACAATAAGCATCAGAGTTAGTGTTACAGTACGTGTCCGTACCTTAGTTCGTTTGGATTTCGGTATGTCTATCGGCTCGGTATGTTCCCGGATTCTCTCGGATATCCTTTCACAATATTTCCGCATTATTCTCTTACAAATAATATCCTAAGAGATATCTTAGTCACAAATGACCATTTTACCCCTGGATTAATTATTTTAAACTTAATTTTATCTTATTTTCGTAAAAACGCTATTGTACAACAAATGGCTGATTTTTCGCCTAACTTTGAAAAATTATAATTAATTCCACAGAACTCGAAATGAGGATCCGTAAAATTCCTCGGAATCCTTAAGATGTCTACTTTTAAGAAAAAATATTGGTTATTTCCCAGATTTTATGAACACTTCCCAGTTTTTACATATTCATCCTCTGCCCAGAAAACTTTCAGAAAACGTAGCCCATTTTACAGAATTTTTATCTCCTAGCACAAAACTCAAAACGACATGCTATAGGTATATTTGGAAATCCCTATATGTCTAATTTTACCATGAATTTTCTCAGAATTTAAGAACATCATCTTCTATATAAGATATCAGCGTTTTTGTAGTAGCTTTCAGAAATCGATAACCGATAAATTTTTGTCAGAGCTTCGCTACTTTGACCATAATCTTCCAAAAATTTTGCTATAACTTCTTCTTCATCATTTTTTCGAAATAAATCCAATTATAACCATAAAAACATGAAAATAAAACTATAATTGGAAGATTATGAATCAAAACAACATTTAAGCTATAAATCACAAAGCTAAAGCTCAAGAACTTACCTAGAACTTTGCTCCTTCTTTCCCAAAGCTTCTCACTCTCACTTTCTCTCTATGTTTCGGCTGCTATAAGCTTGTTCTTGCTTGTGAATTGGTGAGAAATTATGAAGACTAAAGCCTCCTATTTATAGCAAATTGGCCATTAACTTTCTAACAACTTTCCTTCAATTTGAGCCCTTGGATTAAACTTAGTTGAGAAGTTTAAATCTCACCCTTACACCTACTAAAACAAACTTCTCACTCCTCTCTCCCCTAGTTAGTTTGTTTCAACTTTTAGTTACCCCAAATGCTTATTTAGTTAGGTGCAAGTTGGTGATTTTATTCAAGATTCATTTCCACTTTTCAAATCTCCATTTTATGGCTTAATTAAAGGTCTTTTTAAAACTCTTAAATCACTTAGGTATGAACCATAAAATTTTGTGAAAATCACTTTAGAGATAACCAAGTTCAAGCTTAAATTGTGTTTGTTCATAATATCTACTTATATTTGTTCTATGATCAATGGTTTTCAAGATACAATTTCTTTTCTATTGGTTCTCATTTATTTGTGTCCTGAATTTATCCTAATGGTTTTTATCTTACCATTACTTAATTAACCACTTAGTCCCTTTATTACCTATTGTAACACCCCAAATTTCGTAGCATAAATCGTGCCGGTGACACGTGGTTTTATAAAAAGTTATCAGAGTTTTGAGGTGCTATAGCTTAGCGTTTTGCGGAAACGGAGAGCATGTACTAAAAATTTGAACAATTGAGTGACTGATATAAAATACTCAGACATATGATGATGCCTGACGTATATTACAAAATCTCCCGAAGGAATTATTCATGTGATACAGTAATACAAAACTTTATAATTACAATTCTTACATGTAACTATACCCTCTTCAACCAAACCTTGAGTAGACTTGGGGCATAGAACCTAACTCGCTTAAATCATCCCATTTGGTCAGCCGGTAGGTCTAGTGGGAGTCTCACCGTGCTAGGGTGACTGATTGATCGAACCAAATAGACGACCCTTCTAGTTTAAGCACCAAATGATATGAAGTAACCTTATTAGATTCATGCTGTAAGATAGGTTCTGTTATCTTTCTTTCAGCGTTTACTTTGACTGGTGCCTTCTCACGGCTCCGTCTATCGGCGTTTTTATGGCTCCATCTACTGGTACCTTCTCTGATCCTGGTTCCTTTACCTGAACTATTAGACAGATCTGAGATCCAATACCCATCGGACCTCAGGTAACAGTTAACCTCATATGAAAAGTATAACAGTATATGTATGACAAATATTCATTACATTACAAATAATCAACACATAAGCACAAAGCGAGATGTATGATCAGTACAATGATGTAACATAAGCACAAAGCAATATGTAAAGTCCCACAACATGTCCGCACATACCCGTGCCACGATCACAACACGTGTCCTCGGTGCTAGGAAAACTCAAACGGTATTATCAAGACTATAACCCGTATCGTGAATGTATATAAACAATGACCTAAGACAGAGTCTTAGCCACAGTAGATGAATCATTTCATCACATATAAGAATACAAGACACATCAGAGTTAAAGTTACAGTACGCGAACGTACCTTCCTTCCATGTGAATAGTAATTTATTATTCATGTATACGGTACTATTCACGTATACAGTACTATTCATGAATAGTAATACGCCCGTCCATCAAATCTGCCTCTGGAATCCTCGGATATCCTTCGTTGACGGTACTTCGGTACGTTTTACGAAAAACAATATTTTTGACAGCGGTGCAAACGGCGGCACAACAATGTATGACATGACAATGCACAAATAGCGATATGATTATCACGATATCCTATCGGGATAATATTTATCAACATTTAGTATCATAATAGGCATTTTAGGTACAAATTGCCATTTTGCCCCTAGTTTGACTAATCGGCGAAATTTCGCCAGAGCTTCGCTACTTTGATACTATCTCTCCAAAATTTTGACATATCTCTTCTCCCAATATATTTTCAAAATAAATACCATATTTACCCCTTAAACATGATATCTAAGCTATCTTGAAAGTTTAGAGATAAATCTAGAACTTCTACTATAACTAATGAAAGAACTACTAAAGCTTAAGACTAGGGACCGAAGAACTTACCCGGCACTTCGCTACTCCTTCTTGCTCTAACTTCTCTCTAGAAATCTCTAGGAATTGGTGAAGAATGAAGGAATGGGAGGAGCCTATTTATAGGAAAAACCGGATGGCATTTCGGTAATTAATTCAACTTCAGTCAGTCGAATACAGACCGTTGGATCGCACTTTTCCACGTGGCATCATCCTAGCCTTTCAAGGGAGCTAGCTGTCCTCCGTGCACTCTTCCCAAGGTAAATTGATGTCATGAATGACATCACACACTTGCTTTATCTGACTGTACCGATAAAGTTCCTAGTTCGGTGTCCGAAACGCGCAATATTGAAGAATCTCAAAAATTCAGTAGCAAGGAACTGAAGTTTTATTCTTTCTCTTCAAAACTACTTGGGTTAACTAAATTTTTGATCCCGTTAAGGGTATTCCGTGGTCTGCTGAAGATTTTCGGATAAACGCTGTCGATTACGAAAATAACTTCCGATAGCACCAGCTTCTGGACAAAAAATCGCTGGGTCGTAATATGTTCTGACCTAAGAAACCTAATTCCTGGTTTGTCACAACTATATCGTTTTCTATAGGTTCTCATTTCTACTATCTGCCCTTTTCTTTATTTATCATGTATCTTAATGACTCATTTGGTTTCAGAAATGACTTCGAGATAGTCCACTCCGAGGTAGAAATTCTTGGTTTATAAAAAGTCCAGGATGACATAGGCTAAATCCCTATATTTTGGTGTATGATTTAATTTCTATCCATTCTCAAATGTCCGTTCATTTTTTACCAAATATATTATTATTAAATTCCAAATATCTAGATATTATTTGAAATAGTCATAACCCTTTTCACACTACTTTTTCATTTATTATTTATTTATTTAATTAATAATTTCGAATTTCTCCCCTTAAATTAATTATTAAATAATTAATTTACTTATATCATAATCTAAACAATTAACCATTAATTACTTAATTAGCCACTTACTAATTGTTGATAATTTTCATAATTAGGATTAATTATTATCCCACAACTATTTTACTGACATTGGTATCTTATATCTCATGTAAAATATTAAAAATCATGGGGCCAAAAAGTACTTTTAATAATATTATATTTATGCTTCTCTATTTTTCAAGGAAATAATCCCAAAAATTCCTAAAATTAGGGACAACATACTTTCTAATTTTTAGCAAATATTTTATTGCCTCTAGGGATTTATCATAATATTTTCATGCCATTTATACGCCTCATAAATGCATTTTAATTAGGGATTTTAGCTCTTTATTCACCCTAATTTCAATATAAATGACCTTAGAAAATAAGGTATTTATTACACTAGTTTTGAAACCACATATTCACCTATTTCTAATAGGTATTATTTATCGAAATATGATACTTATCATAAATACAAGTTTTAGGGTATTACACCTATGCTTACATAATTATTTACCACTAAAGTCTTCTTACATTTATGTTTGATTATGACATTGCTTTAGTTAATATCTTTGATTCATTTGCTTCATCTCTTCCCCTTGTAAAAACCGAACCCCCTCCCTTAATTTAACAAAAAATTGTGTTTCATTTCATCTCCATTTATCTAATATGTCACTATCAACTTAAGCCTTGAAAGTCTTCTTGGGTTTAAAGCTTGATTGTGATGTTTATTAGCTAATTACAATTTTTAATTCTTCTTCCCCTTATGCACCGAATTTACTCTCCAATTTTACTCTTGGATTAGTGTTTTATTTGTCTTACAAAAGCCATGGTAAAACTCTCCTATTGGTTGGTTTTAATTTCACAAGGATTAGGCTTTAAGAAATCCAATTTAAAGCCTTTAGATTAGCTTTATTACATTTAATCCAAGCCTTTGATTTGAGTTGGAAAAATCTAAACACTATTGATGATATTTTGTTCATATATTTTGTGCTCTTAGGATTTAATATTTGTGTAATCTTTTTCCCTTAATTAAGCATAAATTCGCCACTTATATTAAAATAGGGAAGATTAAATTAATCTTGGCTAATATCTCTAAGATAGTGTTTTTAGATGTTATAAGGCTTAATTGATAGGTTACTATATTAATCTTGATGATTAAAAACTCCTTATGTGTTAATCTTAGCCCTTAGATATCATTTGGATATTAATTAAGTTGACATATTCTCAATTATGCCTTTTTAACTTAATTATTATTTAATTTCGAAAATTAATATAAATATTTCAATTATTGCAAATTTAATTGCCCAATAATTGTTGATAATTTTCTCTAATTGGAATAAGTATTTCCATGTCATTTTATTGTCTCTTATGATTAAATTAGGATTGTACCTAATTATGGAGACTTTAGGGTATTTTATGATCCATAAAAGAATTTAGGGATTTTGAATTTTTTTGTTTCATCTTAAAGAAAAAATTGCCCTAGAAAATAAATTAAATACACTACAAAATTTGATACCATATATTCACCTATTTTAAATAGGTATCATTTACCAAAATATTATATTCAAAACAATTAGGGATTTTTTTTCCAGGTATTACAGCCTAGAGGGATGAATGGTGAGGATGAGAGAATTTAAAATAACCTAGATCCTATGGTTAAAAATGAGGAAGAGGCAAGTTGCAATTTACTACCAAAATGCCACTACAAATTACTATAAATAGGGGCTTAAGCTCTTCATATTTCTCACACCAAAATAGCAAGCAACATCGATTATATAGAGTGAAAGTGAGAGTTAGAGTGAAGCAAGAAGGAGTAGCAAGGTTCTCCAAGGGTAAGTTCCCTAGTTCTTAAACTTTAGCTTTGAGTTTATTGCTTAAATGTTGTTTTGATCTTTAAATCTTTCAATATATTTTTGTTATCATGTTTTTATGGTTAAAAATATTTTTTTTTCGAAAAATTGATGAATAAGATGTTATAGCAAAAATTTTGGAAGATTATGATCAAAAAGCGAAGCTTTAGCGAAAATTTATCGGTTAGTAATTTCTAAAAACAATTGTAAAAACACTGGTATCTTATGTTGAAGATGATGTTCTAAAATTCTGAGCAAATTCATGGTTGAAGTAGACATATAGGGCTTTTTTAAATATACCTAGAACATGTTATTTTGAGCTCGTTCTATGAGATAAAAATTCTGAAAAATGGGCTACGAAATTAAAGGCAGAACTTTGAAAAATGAAAACTGGGAATTTTTCTTAATTTCTGGGCAAACTTTAGTATTTTTTTCTCAAAACTAGACATCCTAAGGAGTCCGGGTAATTTTACAGATCCTCATTTCGATTTTTTTAGAATTAATTATGATTTTTCAAAGTTTGTCAAAAAATCAACCTACTTGCCGTACAAACTTTTTTACGAAAATAAATAGGGAATTAAATTAAAAATTATTAAATCAGGGGTAAAATGGTCATATATAGCCAAAATATTTATTGGAATAATATTTATGAGTTAATTAGAGCGATATTACCACTATAGGATTATAGTGCACGAATACCGTCAAAGACAAGCGTACCAAGAATATCGACTCAGGTACGGACGCATATTGTAACCTTAACTCTTATGCTTATTGTATGCCTATATATGATAATTGTGTTCATATACTACGACTCTGTCTTAAATTGTTCTTTATACATTCAAATATATACGGGTTATGGTTATGATAATACCGTTAAGTTTTCCTAGCGTTGAGGACACGATAGGCCATCGTGGCACTGGTGAATAGTGCAGATTGGGATAACATACATACTGCAGGGGTTGTGTTTTGTTATTGCCTTACATATTGTTACTGCTTTGAAAATGTGATTTTGTTCTCGCTATAATGGATATACGTCATACATATACCGTTTACATAAGCATGAGGTTAATTCACCCGAGATCCAATGGGCATTGGATCTCGGCTCTTACCATAGCTTCAGGATCCGGAGTAAACATGATCGAAGACAAGGGTAAGCAGAGGGCGTGAGGACTGGCTGGAGAAAATTTCGTTTGATATGTACTTAACGTTGTTAATCGTTCGAAATTTTTGTATCGTTGTAAAAGCAAACATATACATTACAGTGAATGTTTATCAGTTACTCTTCAATTTAAAAATTTCCAAAGCTCAACTTTGATCAAAACGCTGTGAAAATGTTTACAAAAATGGGGTGTTACACAAAGTGGACAAAATCTCTACTACACCCTTGGATCAAGAAAATAGATGATCCATTGCAACAATAGCAAATTGAAATTAAATATAGGCTAAATTATATGTTTGATTCTTGATGTTTGCATCAAGTTTTATTTTTAAATTTTCAAAGTGCATTCTATACCTTTGTCAACCAGTATCATGCACTTTTTTTGGATCATACTATTAGATGTTCGAACAACCGACTAATTTGGACTGCGGGCATGTTGGCCCACTTTAGGGGGACACATCGTTGCCACCGAGTAATTATCGCAGTTGCATATACTCAAGACTTGAACATGGGAGTGCTAGTTAATGCAGAACAACCCTTTGCCACTCGATTTAGGTTCTCAGTGGTGATAATTGTGCAATTAATTGTCTACAAAGCGATCCAAAGGGTATTTTTAATCATTTAGTCTTAACACCATCAGTCTCGTCTAATGAAAAATGTAGGATAATCAAACTTAAGTGATGACCATGTAATTAAACGTTGACAATACATTTAAAAATAGGGTAAAGGTGCAAAAATGCACATGAGTTTTACCCCCAGGAGTGCTCAACACCATATGCTTTTTTTGGGTACAAAAATACACATGAACTTTCTCAAATTGAGCAAAATTACCATCTCTGTTAACCTCCTTAACGTCTGTTAATTTTTTTTGTGGGCCCACAGTTATCCACCTCACTCCTCCTTTCCCTTATATTCGTCGGAATCAAAACGACCGGGGAGCTCGTCCGTACGGACGAGCTCTTCGTCGTCCGTAATTAATCGGGACGACCCAAATCGATTTTTTTTTATTTTTTATATAAAAAAATTAATAGGTAGAAAATCAAAAATAAAAATAACCTCTCAACTAATTTTTTTTAAAAAAATGATTTTTTTACGTAGAAAAAAAATAATTAAAAAAATCTGCAGACCGTCCAGATCCCGATCTGGACGGCCAGAAACTCGTCCATACCCCTGCTCGTCCTTGGACGAACAGGGAAACCGGTTCCTATATTCGTCCATCCGTCTGTCTCCTTTTTCTCTCTAAAACCATCCCCTCTGGCCCCACACAGACACACACACACTCTCTCTCTCTGTCTCTCACTCCATTTCAAAACCCAATACTTCAACATTATGCAACTTCTATTCTTCGCTCCTCATTCCAAGAAGCACCTATACATAAAACAGAGCTCTTCTTCCTAAGTCTAACAACTTATTTGTGTTAGCCAATGATCACCAACTGAACTTATTATATTTTTCCTGTAAGAATAAGATTTTCCGCCTTAGAGATGCCATAATCAAAGTTTTATCAGAATAAATTCACTTGAAAGCTTTGAACAAGTGCATTTACACAGCTCTTACATGGCTGCCCCATAGAATCAAACACAGACAAGCTATCAAAATGGCTGGATTACAATTTTCTCAAGTTCATAGAAGTCCCAGATTTTTGCTTCACTCTAAAATGGTAAGCCAAAAAAAAAATCAATTCAGTTTCAAAGCATCCGTATTAATCTATCCAAAGGCCGAACCTTGTAGCATCAGCTTCAAGTGATAGGAACGATGGGGTTCTTAGCGAAACCCGAATATTAGCAGAGGTTCTATCCCTTTCTCCCATAGCTATTTTTGGCTCTTTCTATTGCAATGCTATTCGACTAGAGTTGAGTGTTTGTTTCCTCCACCAAGATTTGAACTTGGCACAAGATTCACGTTTTGCACAGGATGTTGATTTGAACTCAATGCTGAAAAAAATAAAAACATCACAGGCGATGAGAGAGAGGAAGAGAGAGAAAAAGCTTGAAAGAAGAAGGCGTGAGGAAGGAGAAGCAGGCACGTGATAAAGTAGAAATAGGGAAAAATGATAATTGTGGGGCCCATGAACCAAAATGTAACAGACGTTAAGGAGGTTAACGGAGATGGCAATTTTGCTCTCGTGTGTATTTTTGCTCCCAAAAAAAATATATATGGTCTTGGACGATTTCCGATGTAAGAAAGACACATGTGTATTTTGCATATTTACCCTTTAAAAATATGGTTATTTTCATTTTCTTTAATTTACACGATTTAAAATATAAAATAATTATATTAAACATATTAAAATTTAAAAGTATGACTTGTCAGTGTTTAATTGCAAATTTATCACTTAAATTTGATAATTCATCTTTTTTTTTCGTAGATTAATCTAGTCGTGCTTAAGATTGAAAGAGTAAAAATAAACTTTATAAATTTAAGGGATTAAAATAAAACTTAATACAAAAATAAACAACTTAACGTATACTTTAGCCTTAAATATATTAACAAAAAATATAATAAATATAAGCTATAATAACATGAATATAATAATATATCTCAAATTTCATAGAAAGGAAGAAAGTTCTCCTATCTTCTCCTTTCCATACAACTCCTTATCTTATTTTAAAATAAGAACAATTTTTTTTGTTTTAAAAAAAACTTTTTAAAATTAATGCAAAAAGGTCATAAAACAATTCTCCTATCTTCTCCTTTCCATACAACTCCTTATCTTATTTTAAAATAAGAACAATTTTTTTAAATTTTTTTTTTTTTAAAAAAATTAATGCAAAAAGGTCATAAAACAATCATAATTTGAATAAAAAACAGTTATTTTCCTCCATTTTATTTTGTAACAAAAAATAATATTATGTGATAATAATAACAATACAACAAATATTACAGTAAAAGAATGGCTAGGATATGATTGGCAACCAAACAAGACTTTGGATTGTTACAAACTTCATTGTCGTAAAGAAGGCCCCCACGTGAAAAGAAGATTTTTGTGTCTGAAGATTTTTGTTACTATTATTGAGTAATATTGTTCTTTTGCAAAAGCTTCCAAAGTAAAAAATGATTAAAGAATATAGCACATTTGTGCTACATGGAATCATATGTGGCATGAGATATGAAGTGGCGGACATCAGTTTGGCTATCATTGTGTTTTTTTTTTTTTTTTTTTTTTTTTTTTTTTTTTTTTTTTTTTTTTTTTTTTAACGCTTCCAAAGTGATATTAAGACCCCCACCATATTCATTAAATGTACAATTGGCTTTTTCGAACGATGACTCAGAGGACTAAGCTCATATACTCTGGTTCATGTAACAAGTTGTGAACTACTACCCCATCAATACTTAATCTACACAAGCTACTTAGGTTATTGTTGGATTTGATGATACGAAATATAAGATCTCTATCTAAGTAAAAAAATTGTATAAATTAGGAATGTTTCATGAGTTATATATATGTTAATTATATATAAGTTATATATGTAAAATTATATAATATTTTTTTAAAAAAAATTAAAAGCATGCAATACAGAAATGTTTCATAAATAGATATATTATATGTTTTGTTTTTATCCCCAAACATATGAATGCAATATGTAAATTGATGGGTTAAAAGTCTCCTCTTTCTTTTTTTTTTTCTTTTTTTTTTACCTCTCTTTAAACGCACTATTCTCACAAAAATTATAGACAGGTATAATAAATTATCAAATAATGCAACGTTATTCTCCAAATTCGAAAAACGTTCTTTTGTAATAAAAACATAATATTATTTTTCATCAGAAAAATTATATTATTTGATAGTAAAAAAATATAACAAATATTATAGGACTAAGAGAATGGTTAGGATTTGCAACCAAACAAGACTTGGTGTATATCAACACTCGTGGAGCTGTCGGCCATTATTGCTTTATTTCCATCAATAATTGAAAGAAAACGTACATTTTGTTATAAAACTAAAAGAAACTGAAGATAAATGAAGGAGAATAAGTGTAACATCCCATTTTCAAAAGCAGTATATATATATTTTTTTCATCGAGTAGAAAGATCGGGCGATCAAAGAATCGATACATATATTTATAAATGCCGTAAGTCGGTGATTTACAAAAAACGGCATAATGACCGAGAGTTTTTAAAGTGAATAACAACAAAAGTGTCTCCCCAACGGCCATGCCGTGTCAACAAGAGATCTTCAAATGGGATCTCTATGCGGTCGCTTGCCTTTTCTCCTGGTCTGGTCCTCCCGAACCCGACGCTATGTTAAGAGCCGAGGTTCAATGCATCTGACACCAGGTGTAACGATTAACCTCATATTTACATATACGGTATATCAAAGATAACAAATGAATCATTCCTACATGTATCGCTCCCGGCGAATGCAGACATACCGCTCCCAAGCGAAGACACACCGCCCCAGTGAATACGGATATATCGCTCCCAAATAAGCATACGGACATATCGCTCCCAGCGCATGCAAATGTTTAGTTATCCTCTAACATCACCATGCACTCAAATAACATACCACCAACACATATACAACACACATATCACATATACGAATACAATAAATATCAGAGTTAGTGTTACAATACGCGAACGTACTTAACCTCACATTAGCATACCATACACATATCACATACATGCATAACATAAATATCAGCGTTAGTGTTACAGTACGCGAACGTACTTAACCTCACATTAGCATACCATACACATATCACATACATGCATAATATAAATATCAGCGTTAGTGTTACAGTACGCGAACGTACTTAACCTCACATTAGCATACCATACACATATCACATACATGCATAACATAAATATCAGCGTTAGTGTTACAGTACGCGAACGTACCTTCATTGATGGAAAACGGTACTTTTACGGAAAATGGTACTTTTTGACAGCGGGTGAAACAGCGGTACGACGGTGGTACAACAGCGGTTCGATTATAACAGATATCCTATAAGGATAATATTTAACAACTTTTAGCACTATAACAGGCATTTTAGGTACAAATTACCATTTTGCCCCCAACCCCTAATTGGCGGAATTTCGCAGAGCTTATTGTTTTGACTCTAATCTTCCAAAATTTTGCCATACTTATTTTCCCATCACATATTTCGAAATATATATCATATCTATCCAAAAATATGATATCTATAATATATTGGAAGACTAAAGCTAAAAACAAAGATTTCTATTATAGCTAATGAAAGAACTACCGAAACTAAAGACTAGGGACCGAAAAACTTACTTCGGCTCTAAGAAGAACTTCCAAGAGCTCTTCCTTCTCTCTAACTTCTCTCTAGGTTTCAAAGTTGTGGTGTGGGAAATGAGAAGAGGAGATGTTCCTATTTATAGGAAAATGGAGGACAAGGTTGGAATTAAGGGATTTGTTTCGAATGAATCTTCGCACCGTTGGATCGCATTTTTGAGGACAAAACAATCTTGGCCTTACACCTAGTTGGGCTGCCCTACTTGCCCATTTATGACATCATCTTTGATGATGTCATAATCTTGACTTACCGCTTCCATTCCCGATCGACGGCGTCGAATCGCGTAATTTTGCCGAATCGCGAAATGTCTTTGTCGGTGTAGTTTGAAGTACTTTTCTTCCTCGAGTAGGAATATATACTTTAATGAAATTTATGATCCCATTAAGGGTATTCCGTTATCCGCGAAGATTTTAAGCCGACGCTTTGGTTACGGAATCGATTTAGGAAACACTAGTTTGTAGGCGTAAATTCACCGGTTCGTAATATGATCTGATCTAAGTGACCTTATTCCTGGTTTCCAAAACTCGCTTGTTTTCTCTAAGTCACTTTTAGCACTATCTCGCCATTTCCTAATTACCCCGGTCTACTCCTAATTACGTTGGTTTCGTAAACGACTTCGAGACCGCTCAATCCGAGATGGATTTTCACTTTGGTTTATAAAAAGTCTTTGTTGTTTATGACTTCAATCCTATATCGGAGATAGGATTTAAGTTCTAGTTGTTCCCACTTCTCCGTTTGCTCTATACCGATTATATTATTATTTTATTCAAAATGCCTTCACATTTATTTTATTTTCTTTTATTTTTTATTTATTTTTCTAAGCATAAAATATTTTATTAATATTTTTATTTATTTATTTATTTATTTAATAATTTTGAATTTCTCCAATTAAAAATAATTATTTAAATTATTTTTAATTCATTTACTTTATACCTTAATTATCCCATTAATTACCAGATTAGCCACTTACTAATTTTTTGATAATTTTCTTAATTAGGATAAATCATTATCTCACAACTATTTTACTTACATTGATATTTTATATCCCATGTAAAATATTAAAAATCATGGGGTCACTTATGATCCCAAAATAATACTTAATTTTGCCTCATTATTTTTCAAGGGAAATTATCCCAACAATTCCTAAAATTAGAGACAACATACTTTCTAATTTTTTTATAAATATTTTACTACCTCTTGGGATTTATCATAATATCTTTAGGCCATTTAATGCTCTAAAAATACATTTTAGCTCTTTATCTCTCCTAATTTCCATAGTAATTACCTTAGAAAATAAGATAATTATTACTTATTATTTGAAACCACATGTTCACCTATTTTCAATAGGTATTATCTATCGAAATATAATATTCGAGATAAATAATTATCCGGTATTACAATAAGAGTAGAAGAATTTTAGAGAGAGTAAGTAGAGAGAGGAGTTCTCATTCAGGAGTGTATTGAATGTTTACAGAGGACGTCTATTTATAGAATGAAAATGGGTCCTTAAGTGTAATTTCTATCTCTGGGTCATATGAGGTAATTTGCTCCAGACGAAAATCTTCCCACCTGCCTTCACGTGAAGAAGAGGAAATTTTTTGACCGTGGGTCCCACATATTTATAATATAATATGCCGGTACATAATGTGGGATCAATGGACATCCACATAATTAATATATTTATAACACTCCCCTTGGATGTCCATTATGAATGTGCCTCATTAAAAACTTTAACTAGGAAAAAGCCAAAGGTGGGATAAAAACCTAGCTAAAGAAAAGAGTACAACATTCATTGATACACTTTAAGTCGCCTCATTAAAAACCTTTCTAGGAAAACCCGGTGGGAAAAAACCTAGATAAGGAAAAAAAGACAGCGTGTATCAAGTATCAACTCCCCTTTTGTCAACATTAGTATTACTCCCCTTGATAATAACATCATTTAAGATCTTTGAGTCTCCGAAGACCAATACCATGGACAAGCTTTTCAAAGATTGCTCCTGGAAGTGTCTTAGTGAATAAATCTGCTAGATTTTCACTTGAATTGATCTGCTGGATATCTATTTCACCATCTTTTTGAAGGTCACGAGTGAAGAAAATTTTTGGTGAAATATGCTTCGTTCTATCGCCCTTGATATAACCTTCTTTAAGTTGAGCAATACATGCAGTATTATCTTCATATAAAACTGTTGGAATCATTTTCCTAGAAGATAAATGACAAGTTGTTCGAATATGATGTATTACTAACCTCAACCATACACATTCACGACTTGCTTCATGCATTGCTAAAATTTCTGCATGGTTTGATGATGTGACCGATATAGTCCGTTTCATAGACCGCCATGAGATAGCTACACCTCCACATGTAAACAAATAACCAGTTTGTGATTTACCATCATGTGGTCGGAGAAAACAAAGATTCGCATAACCAATCGGTTCATGCTTGGATTCATTTGAGTAGTATAACCCCATATCAATAGTGCATCTGAGATATCGAAAAATGTGTTTTACTCTATTCCAATGTCTCCGTGTTGGTGCAGAAATATATCTTGCTAATAAATTAACAGGAAATGATATATCGGGACGAGTGTGATTGGCAAGATACATTAGTGCTCCGATAGCACTAAGATATGGTACTTCTGGATCAAGTAGTTCTTCTTCACCTTCTTCATTAATTATCTGAGGTCAGAATGGATCTTTATCCACATTTAGAGATCTCACTATCATTGGAGTACATAATGGATGTGAATTATCCATATAAAATCTCTCTAAGACTTTCTTTGTATAAGTTTGTTGATATACAAAAATCCCATTCTTTAGATACTCGATCTGTAGTCCAAGACAAAATTTCATTCGGCCTAAGTCTTTCATCTCAAATTATTTCTTCAAACAAATAATTGCCTTTTGGAGCTCTTCAGGAGTTCCAATGATGTTGATATCATCAACATAGATCTCAATAACAACAAATTCTTTTTCAGATCTTCTCATAAAAATACATGGGTATATTGGGTCATTTATGTATCCTTCTTTCAACAAATATTCACTGAGACAATTATACCACATGCGTCCTGATTGCTTCAAGCCATACAAAGACTTATTTAATTTAATCGAGTATTGATCTCGAATATTTGAACTAGATGCTTCGGCATCTTGAGTCCTTCGGGACTTTCATATAAATGTCACTATCAAGTGATCCATACAAATATGCGTTACAACATCCATTAGATGTAGATCAATCCCTTCTTTTACCGCTAGACTAACCAAATAACGAAAAGTAGTTGCATCCACTACGGGTGAATATGTTTCTTCAAAATCAATACCAGGTCTTTGTGTAAAACCTTGGGCTACAAGACGTGCCTTATATCTTGTAATTTCACCCTTTTCATTTCTTTTCCGTACAAAAACCCATTTATATCCAACTGGCTTTACATCTTCAGGTGTATGAACTACAGGTCCAAAAACTTTTCGTTTTGCCAGTGATTTTAATTATGCATTAATAGCATCTTTCCACAGAGGCCAATCCTTTCGCTGTTGGCACTCGTTAATAGATCTTGGCTCATGATCCTCATTATCATTTATTACATCTTTTGCTATATGATAAGCAAAAATGTCGTCAACGTTGACTTCATTTCGGTCTCATCGAATACCGTTCATAACATAATTTATTGAGATCTCATTATTTTCATATATTTCGTGTACCTTGGTCTCTTTCGGGGACTACAATATTCTCTTCTTGAGATTTCTCTTCGGAGATGACTCTTCTAGAGTTATTAACTTTTCTTGTTTATCCTCTTGACCATTTATACTTTTAGCTCCTTTTCTTTTCGAGGATTTATATCTTTGAAACCGATGGGTCTACCACGCTTCAGCGTACTTTAAATTCATTCATAATGGGTTGTCCTTCAGGGACATCAATTCGAATAGAAGCATTAGCAGCTGGTACATGTGACTTTGTCACCTTCTTTGGGTCGATAAATGCTTCCGGCATTCGATTAGCTAAATTCCGCAAATGAATTATCTTTTGAACTTCTAGTTCACATTGTTTTGTACGAGGATCAAAATGAGCCAATGATAATTCATTCCGCCTAATCTCTTTACCTAACCGCTTATTTTCTCCCCTAATGTTGGGAAAAATGATTCATCAAAATGACAATCGCGAATCGCGAAGTAAACAAATCTCCGTAGATGGTTCTAAATATTTTATAATCGAAGGAGATTCATACCCGACATATATTCCCAACCTTCTTTGAGGACCCATTTTGGTGCGTTGTGGTGGAGCTACCGGTACATATACGCACATCCAAAAATTCTTATATGGGAAATATTAGGTTCTTGACCAAAAACTATCCGTAAGGGGAAACCTTTAAGTAACTTGTTGGTCTCGATGCGAATTAACATTGCCGCATGCAAAATGGCATGACCCCAAGCAGTAAATTGGAAGATTAGATCTCATTAGTAAAGGTCTTGCAATAAGTTGCAATCGTTTAATCAATGATTCGCAAGTCCATTTTGTGTGTGAACATGAGCTACAGGATGTTCAACATCAATTCCAAGGGACATACAATATTCATTAAAAGATTGTGAGGTAAATTCACCAGCATTATCAAGACGTATTTTCTTGATGGAATAGTCAGGGTAATGTGCTCTTAATATGATCAATTGAGCAAGTAATCTTGCAAACGCCAGGTTGCGTGAAGATAATAAAGAGACATGCGACCATTTAGTTGATGCATCAATTAATATCATATAGTACCTAAATGGTCCGCATGGAGGATGTATTGGCCCACAAATATCTCCCTGTATCCTTTCTAGAAATGTGAGAGACTCACTTTCTACTTTGGTTGGTGAAGGTCGAATAATCAACTTTCCCTTGGAACATGCTGCACATGAGAATTTATTGGATTATGGTATTTGCTTACACTTCAGGGTATGTCCACATGAATTCTCAATTATTTTCCGCATCATAATTGACCCGGGATGGCCTAACCGGTCATGCCAAACATTAAATTCATTAGTAAACTTCTGGTTTATATTAACAAACTTCTGGTTTGTGTTGGTAAACTTCTGGTTTACAATGGCATGCATTTCAATTGTACTTATATATGTATAATATAAACCGAAAAGAAGGTAGGAAAACATTCTAATATGCTTTTTCTACCAGAAATAATATTTGTAATAACAAGACATTCTTGATCATTATTTGTTATTGTTTCTATATGATATCCATTTCTGCGAATATCTTTGAAACTCAACAAATTTCTTTTAGACTTGGTAGAATAAAATGCATTATCAATGCATAATTTTGTTCCTTCGGGTAACAAAATATTAGCTCTTCCTAGGAGCCTTCAATCAAATTTATATTACCGAGATATAGTTTGAATATTGGCTTCTTGCATTACCAAGGAAGAGAAATATTTATCTTGTCTTAATATGGTGTGGGTTGTAGCACTATCAACAAGACATAAATCTTCAGAATTGATGCCAATGAAAATCATTCTTCATAAAAGATACATGAAAAACAAAAAGAAATACATAAGATAGAAAACAAGCTTAAAGCATAGAAATATTAAAAGATAAGAGTAATTTATTCTAGGAAATCAGCAGCTTCCATATAATTTACATCATTATCATTATACTCAGTATTTTCTGCCATATCCACATGATTTGCCTCAGTCCTTAGCCCTTTACCATTATTTTTCAGTGATTCTTGGTAAAGATCAACCAAGTGTCTTGGTGTACGAGTGCTGTGCGAGACCAATGACCTTTTCCACCACATCGATAACATGCATTTTCGAATGCTTGTTATTTCCACTAGTTTCTCTTCTGGAATTCTTTTCAATCCTTCCCCCCTTGGGGCGGGAATTCGATCCACCACGATTTGGACCACGCCAATTTGATCCACCACGATTTGGACCATGATTACGGCCACGGCCACGACCACGGTTGTAACCACCTCTGCATCTACGTCCTCGGCCCTTAAAATTTTCATAGCTTACTTCATTCACTTCGGGAATGAATTTGAACCCTATTTGGACGAGATTCATGATTTTTCAACAAAAGCTCATTATTCGTTCAGCCACGAGGAGACAAGAAACTAATTCGAATATTTCTCGAAACCTTTTCCACGATATTGCCGTCTGCAGAGCATATTGGATGCATGAAATGTGGTGAATGTTTTTTCTAACATATCATAATCGTAATATTTTCTCCACATAATTTTAACTCGTGAAGTAATTCGAACACGGCTGAGTTATATTCACTCTGATTTAAAATCTTGTAGACGCATATGCATCCACTCATAACGAGCTTTCGGAAGGATGATCATCTTCTCGGTGATCATACCTTTCTTTAGGTCGTTCCAAAGAACTAGTGGGTATTTCACTGTCAAATATTCAATTTTTAAATCATCATGTAAATGGTGACGAAGGAAAATCATGGATCTGGCTTTGTTTTTATTAGATTCTTCATTTTATTCTTTAATAGTATCTTCCAGACCATGTGCATTCAGATGAATTTCCGCATCAAGCATCCAAGATAAATAATTCTTTCCGGTAATGTCAAGAGCCATGAATTCGAGTTTTGCATAGTTCGCAAGGTTTTTGTTTGCCATGATTCAAACTATTTAAAAAGAAAAATAAGCAAGAGTTATTAAAACAGAAATATTAATGATAATAATAGAAAATTCAAAAAGATAATAAAGAATAATTAAAATCTTATGACTTCCGGTCATAATATTAGTAGATTATGACTTCGGTCATAATAATAACAAAATAGTTTGTAGAATTAATATATAATTAAAAGTTAGCAATAATAACAAAGTATTATGTTAGAAAACATAAAATAAATAGTAAATTATGAATCATAAATATGTTAGTAACATAAAAGTAAATTACTGAATCATAAATATGTTAGTAACATAAAAGTAAATTACTGAATCATAAATATGTTAGTAACATAAAAGTAAATTGCTGAATCATAAATATGTTAGTAACATAAAAGTAAATGTTATGTTAGTAACAAGTAAACAACTCGAATCACAAATATGTTAGTAACATAAAAGTAAAATTTATGTTAAAGTTAGTAACAATAACAATAAACAATAAACAATATGAAAATAATGAAATCAAGGATGAATAGTAAAATACTATTCAAATAAATAATCTCCAATCTTAAACATGGAACCCGATGTTTAAAACATTCGGTAAAAATATATGCTTTTAATTCCATGTTGTTAAGATTATCACAGATCAATATAATGAACATATAAAGAAATCATAAAAAGATAATATGAAAATAATACATTCTTTAAAGCACTTTCGTGCTGATAACGTGTTATAAAACTAAAAGAAACTGAAGATAAATGAAGGAGAATAAGAGTAGAAGAATTTTAGAGAGAGTAAGTAGAGAGAGGAGTTCTCATTCAAGAGTGTATTGAATTTTTACAGAGGACGTCTATTTATAGAATGAAAATGGGTCCTTAAGTATGAAGGTGGAATATCACCTAGAGGGGTGAATAGGTGATCTCAAAAAACTTTTCGTCGTATGATAGATAAACAAAGAAAGCAAAAGAAGTAAAGATGAGACACGTAGAAGTTATCCCGGTTCGGCCCAACTCTTTGACCTACGTCCAAGTCCCGCACACACTTCCGGGATTTCCACTATTTTACAAATAGAATTACACACTCGTAAACAAGGAAGGATGATCCTCTCACTCTTGGACTCACTCCCCTTACAAGTTGTAATCAATACACCCACACTCAAGATACCTCTATCTTGAGAATTTGAACGAATTGTAAAGGCAAGTTGTAGAAAACTCTCTCACAGAGAGTAAATAGAATGATGAACACTGAAGCTTGGTATATCGAAGATATAATCAGAATACAAATTGAACTATTTGAAATCTTTATCAATGTATGCACTGGTACCCGTTGTTGAATTCAATCCTTCGTGTATTTGTATTGGTTGAAGTTGAAGACCGTTGAAGGATTTGAATGTGTCCGTTGGAATATTTGAATATGTCCGTTAATGGAGCACTCATGTCTTCTGGTTGCCCATAATCAAATGTCTCTTCGGTTGGGTCATCGTGCAGTTGGCACCTTGGGTGAAGAGAAACTTTAAAGATGCTTTCTGGTTATGGGTCCTCTGAGTCATGTCTGCTCTGTTTCTCCATACTTTCAGTGCATCAAGCCTGTCATGCTTTGAACCAAGATTCAAGGTTGAGTATTCATTGAAGGTATTCTTGCAGAAACATGTTCTTGCTAATACTCGTGTGTTCTTTCTTTGAATGTGAAACCTTAATGTATAAATCTGAAAACACTTAGGAAGATGATTAGTAATATCATAGTTAATAAGGAATGATGTTTGAGAGGTTAAAACAATTAACTAGATCATCTATAGAAAGTTACAAATGAATCTGGGTTGCTGTCGCTAATTGGTATGGATGCTGATAGACCATTCTCGAGAATTCCAGAAGCCATACTCGAGAATTGTATGAAGAATCAACCTGTAGATTGAATAATTCTCGACCATTCTCGAGAATCAACCAATGATTCTCGAGAACCATTCTCGAGAATTGCATTTCAATTCTCGAGAATCTATCAGACAGAAGCAAACATCAGTTGGTGTAGTCGAGCATACTCGAGAATTGTTTTCCCATTCTCGAGAATTGTTTGTAAACCAGAGAGCATTGAACTGAAGCTTACGATCATACTCGAGAATCAGTTTTGTTTCTCGGGAATCATTCTCGAGAATTAAAACTTCATTCTCGAGAATTACTTCGAAACGTAATGTAATGCAGAAGCTTATCGACCATTCTCGAGAATCATTTTCTGATTCTCGAGAATCATTCTCGAGAATTGATTCTCAATTCTCGAGAATTACTCGAGAAACAAAGTTTGATTCTGCTTCTGGTCTGATCATTCTCGAGAGCATTTGGTGCATTCTCCAGAACCATTCTCGAGAATGCAATCCTCATTCTCGAGAATTGCCATGCTGTGATTAACATTTAACAGGATTTTGATAGACATTCTCGAGAATACAAGATCTGATTCTCGAGAGTTATTTCTGGACACATGATTTTCAAAACTTAAACATTAGTTATCATCAAAACATTTAAGAGCCAACATTCTCCCCCTTTTTGATGATGACAACATATAGAGAAAATCATTTTGAAGTTTTGAAAAAGAAATTGATTGATACAATGATAGAGAACATAGTGCTTTTCATTGAATGCGTAATGCAAAGATAAATGCAACAGTCATGTAATTTCAAAAGATCGTAGTTTCTCACAAAAGCAAATCCATTCATATATAATATACTTACACCAAAATGAACTTCAACAAGTTCCATAGACAGAGATACATCAGAATGGATCGAGATGTTCAGTTCTTAGAGTCTAAGCAGTCAACTATCAAAATAAACCTAGAAACAACTAGACACTTAAAAATAACTAGACTCCAATCAATTTGCTGCTGCTGTTTCTTCTTCTCCCCCTTTGTCATCCATCAAAGAGGGGGATTCTGGTGCAGGATCAGAGACAGCTGGATCAATAGGAGGAGTTGACACAGAATCAGGAGCAGGTTGAGAGCCAGATACAGGATCAGCTACTGATGGTATAGGGGAAGTGGACTCAGGGACATGATCAGTAACTTGAGGTGCAAAGTAATAGGATCGAAATGGGAATATCGAATCGGGCGGAGGAACACTCTCGGGATCCCGGTTCCGAGGTACGACAGAGGTTTGAGCATGTTTCCGAAGACTCAATAAGAGGGCTTCAAGACAATCTTCCGTCTCCGTTGAACTGATTTCTTAATTTCTTGTTGCCGATCATAGAGGACGTAAGAATTCGGGATGCATCTCTTTCGAGGTTTTCCACTCGCCGAGTTCACATGTTGTTCAAGATGGGCATCCACTTTGATCATCTCATTACCTATGGCCTTGATCATTGCTTTTATGAGATTGCCATAAGAATCCAAACATTGTATTACGGGAGCCATAGCTTCCGAATTGCGTGAGTTGATCTCGAGCTTGGATTGCGGCTTGGCAAAAGAAGCGGCGAGAGGTCGAAGCAGAGCTACTCGTGAAGATTGACCTTCATCTTGGAGTTTGGATGTTGAAGGTTGAGGGTCAGTAGTTGTCTTGACTTGTTTCTTCCCGCAGCTTCGTATATGAGAGCTTCATGTACAAAGTAGATGAGTTTTGCCAAATTTCTTGGGAAATACAAACTTTGTCATTATCAAGAAGATACCAAACATTGTTGTAGCTTAGAAGCCTCGGAGACTAGATTGGGGTATGGAATGGTATTCATCTTGGAAACCCCGAGTTGGACGTAAAATTGGACATTTCGTGAGATAACCAATTTGCCTAGATTTATTGGTTGCTTGGCAATAATTTGGCCCATTAATTGGTAGTCTTTGGCCACAAAGTGTGTAAAACTTTTTCCTTTGTTAACCAGGTTGCGACCGTAAAGATACCAAAGAATTCTATTGGTGTCGACATATCGTAGGGTTTAAATTTCAAGGGATTCCCATCATATTGCTTTGTAGGTAGAAGGAGGCTAAAACATTCAAACTCGATAATGTGGGAGGATCCTCGGGAGGGTCAATGACACCCAAAAAGAATTGATAGTGGGTCATTGTGATCTTAATGGTTTTCCCTCTAACCTGAGTATGTAGTATAATCTCATTATCCTCAGTCTTTTCCTCAACCATATTGAAGTAGAAAATTTTAACAACCTGAGGGGAATATGGGGTATGGATATCTAGTAAAGGCATATACGGTTTCAACCAAGGTGAAAGATCTAAGTTACATTCCTTCCTAAAATCATCCAGGTTTAACCACACAGTAGGGCAAAAAGGTCTTCCATCATATGTAAGGACAAAATTAGGATCGATGGGATTACCGGAGGATCTTTACAATAACCAGGAGGACAATCAAGGACATTGAGCCGCCCAATTAATTTGGAAGCAAACGGAGGAAGAGTTGAAAGAGAGTCTCATGATGAATGCGAGGAGGTCTCGAATCCTCTCTTCAATTTCCTTAGTTCTTCTTTCATAAAAATGTGGTTTTGAACTTGAATACGGCTTGGACGAATTGGTTGTTGCGTAACTCACAAGTTTGGACGAGAGGCGAGAACAAGACTTGGATTTTGAGTTTTCATTTTTGTTTGCTTCGAACCGATCGATTGAGATTTGGGGCGGGAGCTTTCTTTACTTTTGGTCTTGTCGGATGGCGAGAATGAGTCTTGGTGCGAGTCATATGAGGAGAGTCCACGATCGTTACCGATTTAGCCTTCTTCTTCGATGGCTCAGTCTTCTCAGAAGCTTGAACTTTAGGACGATACTTGGTTCGCGGCTTCTTCCTGAGTGGTTGTTCAGGAGATTCAAAAGATGAAGATTTAGTCATGGCTACCTGAGATTTTAGGGTGAGACAGAAAATCACAGAGGAATGATGATGAAGAAGATGAATTGTCGACTTGGGTTCTCGAGAATTAGAGGGAATGAAATGAGGGAGCGGATGCGACAAATGAGGGTTTTTTAAAAGAAAAGAAACCGAAGGGTCTAAACGATAGGTTAAATGAATGAAACGACATGAAACTAAGCGGCGTTTGAGTCCTCGCACGATGATTCTCGAGAATCGTGAGTGATTCTCGAGAGTCATTCTCGAGAATGACACTACATTCTCGAGAATTATTTCGTGAAAAGGAATTTTGATTCTCGCAGAACATATTTTTCTGATATAGTTCTCGGGAATGCCTCAGCCATTCTCGAGAATAACATATGTAATCGACATAGAGCACCAGACAATATCCGATATTTCTCGAGAATGAACTTGTATTCTCGAGAATGTTAATGTGCAGAAATGATCCTTATTTACCAAATCCCGATATTACTCGAGAGTAGATTCCAATTCTCGAGAGTGCTTAGGAAGAACATGAAAGCTTCACTTATCAATTCTCGAGAATGATAAATTCTTGAGAACTATCGCTTTATATCGTTTTTACAACTGGACCAAAACCCGCAAAAACAATATCTAGAAGCTCCGATGCTTAAGTCGGTTTTTCAAACATCATCAAAACATAATCAACGAGATTGAGCTAACATTTTACTTACAATTCATTGGGATTTACCATTCCCAATTCTCTTCGATAAATGTGAATTGTTCTTTAGCCAAAGTGGCTTGGTAAAGATATCGCAAGTTGCAAGTGAGTAGGGATAAACATTACCTTTACATCTTTCTTTTGGACATGATCTCGATAAAATGATGTCTAACATCAATATGCTTGGTTCTTGTGTGTTGAACTGGATTCTTTGCCAAACTTATTGTACTAGTGTTGTCACGAGGATTGGAATTTCTTTTAACCGAATTCCCAAGTCTTGAAGTTGTTGCTTGAGCCACGTAACCCGAGCACAAAGAACTCGATGCAACTACATATTCAGCTTCGGTTGAGGATACAAGCCACGGTGGTTTGTTTCTTACTAAACCATGATACAAGTGATCCTCCAAGAAATTCACACCGTCCACCGGTACTTTTTCCGTCGGGTCTTGTATCCAAGCATGATCGTAGTCCGAATATGCAACAGAAATTCTTGTTGACCTTTAGGGAACCGAGACCCAATTCCTTGGTGTCCGAAAGATATCGAAAAATTCTTTTGACATGTTCCGCATGCGATTCTTTAGGAGCTGATTGGAATCTTGCGCACATTCCCACACTAAACCGAATGTCTCGGGTCTCGCTAGCGTCAAATATAGTAAGGATCCAATCATCCCTCTATACTTGGTTATGTTGAAGTCTTTCCCTTTTTCCTCATCGGCATCTAGAGAGGCGGTTGAGCTCATTGGAGTGTCGGCTCCATTACAATGTTCCATCCCAAATTTCTTGAGCAAATCACGGAGATATTTTGTTTGAGATATGAATATGCCATCCTTCCGTTGTTTGATTTGCAAGCCGAGGAAGTAGTTCAACTCGCCCATCATAGACATTTCGAATTCACCCTGCATTTTCTTGGAAAATTCTTCACAGAGAGAAACTTTAGTAGCACCAAAAATAATATCATCCACATATATTTGCACAATTAAAGTCTCATTAAGTTTGTTAGTCTTAATAAACAAAGTTGTATCTCGCTTTCCCTCCGATAAAGCCTTGATCTAATAAGAAATTACTTAATCTTTCATACCAAGCTCTAGGAGCTTGTTTGAGACCATATAAGGCTTTCTTCAAACGATAGACATGATCTGGATGATGATTATTTTCAAAACCAGGAGGTTGTTCAACATAGACTTCTTCCTGAATGAATCCATTTAGAAAGGCACTCTTAACATCCATTTGAAAGAGTTTAAATCCTTTGATGCACGCAAAGGCTAAGAGTACACGTATTACTTCCAATCTAGCTCTTCGGAGCATATGTTTCCTCATAATCAATCCCTTCTTCCCGATTATAGCCTTTGGCAACCAAGCCTAGCCTTGTTTAGGACTATGATTGCTGATTCATCTCGTTTGTTCTTGAATACCCACTTAGTGCCAATGACCGGATGGTCCTTAGGCCTAGGTACCAAATCCCAAACTTGATTCCTATCAAATTGGTGTAACTCCTCTTGCATAGCTATCACCCAATCATTGTCTGAAAGGGCTTCATCTATTTTAGAGGGTTCTATATGTGATATAAAGGCAGAAAATGTTACTTCATTCAAGGTACTGTTTCTAGTTCTTACACCTTGATTTAAATTACCTATTACTTGGTCCAGGGGATGATTCCTAATGAACCTCCAAGCTCTAGGCTGAGATTGATCAGGATTTTCAAAGTTGTTTTGAGAATCAGGTTCAAAAACATCTTCGAATTTTCAATAGAGGTAGAAGTATTTTTTGAAAAGAATTGATTCTTAAAAACATTTTCTTCATCATCATCCGAGGTTTATCTAATTTAAATTCACAAAACACAACATGTATTGATTCTTCAACTATGCGAGTTCGTTTGTTAAAAATTCGTATGCCTTACTTCTATTTGAATATCCAAGAAAAATACCTTCATCGGATTTGGGATCAAATTTTCCCAAATTATCTTTACCATTGTTATGTACGAAGCACTTACATCCAAAGATGTGAAGATGAGCCAAATTTGGTTTCCTTCCTTTGTAGAGTTCGTAAGAAGTCTTATTTAACTTCTTTCTGAGATACGCTCGATTGGCAATATAGCGGCCGTGCTCATTGCATCTCGCCCGGAATACTTGCGAGGTCTCGATTTTCATTCAACATGGCACGAGCCATTTCGTGAGTACACGGTTTTTCCTTTCTACCACACCATTTTGTTGTGGTGTTCTTGAGCCGAGAAATTGTGGTCAATTCCGTGAACATCACAAAATTCTCTCGAATGCTTGATTTTCAAATTCTCCTCCATGATCCGTTCGAATGGCCGTAATGCATGTACCTTTTCATTTTGCACCTTATTGGCAAACACAACAAATAGATCAAATGTTTCATCCTTGGAAGATAAAAAGATAGTCCAAGTGAATCGAGAGTAATCATCGACAATGACTAGAGTATATAAATTGCCACCAAGGCTTTTAACTCTTTGTGGTCCAACTAAATCCATATGGAGTAATTGAAGAGGTCGATTAGTCGTGATTTCAGTTTTATTTTTGAAAGATATTTTAGTTTGTTTACCTCTTTGACGGGAATCACAAATCATATCATTTTTAAACCGAGTTTAGGCAAACCAATTACTAAATCTTTCCTTAGTAACTTATCCAGTTGGAACATGTTTACATGAGCTAGACGCTTATGCCATGACCAACTTTCTTCTAAGTTGCTAACAAAGCATTTTTCGAATCAATTTTAGATATATCTAATGTATAGCAGTTTCCTTCTCGAGGAGCTTTAAACAATACCTTCAGTGTACCTTTATCAATTGGGAGATCATCTTTGTTGACAATGAGACATTCTTTTGAGTCAAAGATGATCCAGTTGTTCTTATCAGCACTTTGACTTACACTTATGAGGTTATGGCAGAGGCCTTCAACAAGATACACGTCTTTGATCTGAGGTCCATCCTTTGTACCAATCTCTCCAATTCCGAGAGATTTTTCCAGATTGGTTTCCTCCAAAGGTAACTTTGCCACCATCTTTTGATCTCATTGCAACGAATTTGGTTTGATCCCCGTCATATGTCCGGAGCATCCACCGTCAATGTACCATTTGTTGGTTCTTGATGCTCTCGAGACAAACCGTAATTCAAATAAGATCAAGCTTTAGGTACCCAACGTTTCTTGGGTCCTTTCGGGTTAGCTCGGGCCTTAGGGAAAGTATGAGTTCCCTTAGGTACCCACCGGTAATTACCAACGGGTTTATCTCTTCGATTCTTTCTATGAAAGCATGATGAAGTAGAGTGTCCTTTTCGATTACAATAGTTACAATGAGCAAATGGATTTGAAATATGAACTGATTTACGGAAGTAGTTCAAATAAGATTTTCCGCTTGTTTTCTTTTTGCCTTTCCTTTTGTCAAAGATAGGATTATATCCTATGCCGATCGATCATTTGTGAACCTTTGAGTTTTCAAAATCACATTAAGCACCTCACTTCCCTTAGTGAATTTCTCAAGTGTTTTCGTAAGATGGAGGTTTCTTTTCTTTAAATCCAGGCATTCATCACAGATAAGATTTTCATTGGAAAGGTTTTCAACACGTAGTTTGAGAGTTATGTTCTCCCTTTTCAGGGCAAAACATTCATCAACAACCTTTTCAAATTCAGATTGAATTTCATTATATTCATCAAATAATTCATCATAGGTTGGTTGCGAATCATGTACCTCATTGTCGTTTTTCGCTAGTTCTTCTTCGCCACCGCACGTACGTTGGCGTCTCTTTCTCTTCTTCGCTTTCTTCGTCTCGAGGAACCATCTCCCCATATTGCCGACACATAAGCCTTCTTTTGAATTGATAGTGCTTCTTCCTTTCTTTGTCATCGTCTTTCGTTGAGGACATTCGACTTGTAATGTCCCTTCTCACATTCATAACAGATGATTTGTTCTTTGCCTCGAACTCACGTCATACTTGTGTCTCCTTTTTGGAATGTTTCGAAGCCTCGATCTTTTCTCGTAGAACTTCTTGAATCTTCTAACAAACATGGCCATCTCATCGTCCTCTTCATCTTCTTCATTTTCTTCTTTTTCCTTTATAGTGTTAAGAGCAATTCCCTTGTTCCGATTCCGTTAACATTGTCTAGGTCCTTCTTAAATCTTAGTTTGCTCTCATATTCGACAAAGCTTCCGAATAAGGCAACAACTGAAGCCATTGATTCTCCACGAGCCTCCTCTATCGCAGTGACTTTAGCTTCCCAGTCTTTTGTTAGAACATTGAGGATCTTTCTAACCTGAGGACCTTGATCATAGTTTTTACCCAAAGCCGCCAATTGATTTGTCAGATGGGTATATCTTAGTTGGAACTCGGCCATGGTTTCTCCTGACTTCATTCGCAGCAAGTCATATTCGGTGGTGAGAGTATTAATACGATTTTCTTTGATGCCGGAAGTACCTTCATATGCAATCTCCGTGCCTTCCACATTTCCTTCGCAGTTGATAGATTGCTTATTCGAAAGTACTCTTTTTGACTAAGAGCACTTTGAAGCATCAAAATTGCCTTCTTGTTGAGAGTGACATTCTTCTTATCATTCTCGTCGAATTCAGCTTTCGTCTTTGGAACGTAGATTCCTCCTTCAATCTTTATAGGTATGTAATCTCCGATTTCTATCACTTCCCGTAGACCATATTCGGTAGCCATTATGAATATTCTGAATTTTCCTTTCCGAAGGAGTAGTTTTCACCGTTGAACTCGGGGTCGGTTAATTGAAGCACCATCAGGTAATATTCCTTCCATGATCTTTCTCGGGATATTAAGCCCAACTGAGAAACTAGGCTTTGATACCAAATGAAGGTGGAATATCACCTAGAGGGGGGGTGAATAGGTGATCTCAAAAAACTTTTCATTTGTATGATAGATAAACAAAGAAAGCAAGTAAAGAAGTAAAGATGATGACACGAGAGAAGTTATCCCGGTTCGGTCCAACTCTTTGACCTACGTCCAGTCCCGCACACACTTCCGGGATTTCCACTATTTTACAAATAGAATTACACACTCGTAAACAAGGAAGGATGATCCTCTCACTCTTGGACTCACTCCCCTTACAAGTTGTAATCAATACACCCACACTCAAGATACCTCTATCTTGAGAATTTGAACGAATTGTAAAGGCAAGTTGTAGAAAACTCTCTCACGAGTAAATAGAATGATGAACATCGAAGCTTGGTATATCGAAGATATAATCGAATACAAATTGAACTATTTGAAATCTTTATCAATGTATGCCGGTACCCGTTGTTGAATTCAATCCTTCGTGTATTTGTATTGGTTGAAGTTGAAGACCGTTGAAGGATTTGAATGTGTCCGTTGGAATATTTGAATATGTCCGTTAATGGAGCACTCATGTCTTCTCGGTTGCCCATAATCAAATGTCTCTTCGGTTGGGTCATCGTGCGTTGGCACCTTGGGTGAAGAGAAACTTTAAAGATGCTTTTACGGTTATGGGTCCTCCGAGTCATGTCTCCGCTCGCGTTTCTCCATACTTTCGTGCATCAAGCTCCTGTCATGCTTTGAACCAAGATTCAAGGTTGAGTATTTATTGAAGGTATTCTTGTAGAAACATGTTCTTGCTAATACTTGTGTGTTCTTCCTCCGAATGTGAAACCTTAATGTATAAATCGAAAACACTTAGGAAGATGATTAGTAATATCATAGTTAATAAGGAATGATGTTTGAGAGGTTAAAACAATTAACTAGATCATCTATAGAAAGTTACAAATGAATGGGTTGTCGCTAATTGGTATGGATGTCGATAGACCATTCTCGAGAATTCCGAAGCCATACTCGAGAATTGTATGAAGAATCAACTCCGTAGATTGAATAATTCTCGACCATTCTCGAGAATCAACCAATGATTCTCGAGAACCATTCTCGAGAATTGCATTTCAATTCTCGAGAATCTATCGAATTTAAGCAAACATCGGTTGGTGTAGTCGAGCATACTCGAGAATTGTTTTCCCATTCTCGAGAATTGTTTGTAAACCGTAGAGCATTGAATCGAAGCTTACGATCATACTCGAGAATCGTTTTGTTTCTCGGGAATCATTCTCGAGAATTAAAACTTCATTCTCGAGAATTACTTCAGAAACAGAATGTAATGCAGAAGCTTATCGACCATTCTCGAGAATCATTTTCTGATTCTCGAGAATCATTCTCGAGAATTGATTCTCAATTCTCGAGAATTACTCGAGAAACAAAGTTTGATTCTCAGTCTCGATCATTCTCGAGAGCATTTGGTGCATTCTCCGAACCATTCTCGAGAATGCAATCCTCATTCTCGAGAATTGCCATCTTTGTGATTAACATTTAACGAGATTTTGATAGACATTCTCGAGAATACAAGATCGATTCTCGAGAGTTATTTCGGACACATGATTTTCAAAACTTAAACATTAGTTATCATCAAAACATTTAAGAGCCAACAAAGTGTAATTTCTATCTTTGGGTCATAAGAGGTAATTTGCTCCACGAAAATCTTCCCACCCGCCTTCACGTGAAGAAGAGGAATTTTTTTGACCGTGGGTCCCACATATTTATAATATAATATGCCGGTACATAATGTGGGATCAATGGACATCCACATAATTAATATATTTATAACACATTTGGCTTTTTTGAGTTTTTCAAAAGATGGACACTGAGCTCCTATTAATGTATATCATAATCTTTTTCACTTGAGAGAGATTTTTCCTGCTTATTTATTTAATTTCTATGTCGGTTGCTTGCCAAATTGGCATGGAAATTCTGGTTTTTTTTTAAAATAAATAAATAAATAAATAAATTTTTAGTTTCTAAAAAAAACAACCATAAAAAACTTATTTTAATCAATTTTATTCCAAAAAATATCATTTTTGTTTTTTGATAGAATGTAAGATGTAGATATCACCAAATTAAAGTGGATTTTGAGTGTGTGGATCATTTTTGAAGTTTGGGCGGAACAGATAACTTGATGGTCAAAAATATAGAATCCTCCCTTTATTTGCAATTTTGTAATTATTTTTTGAAATGAAGTGACACAAAATGAGATTATTATTATTATTATTATTATTATTATTATTATTATTATTGGCTATTTAAGTCCGACTAATAACAGAGCACAAGTGTGCTTCTCCATACAAAGAACTTTCGAATTACTAGCTAGCCTACTGTTTCTCAACCATGTTCCTTCACTTATTTGTTTTCTTTATTCTCATATTTCAATACTGGAAACCTGCTTCATCACTGAGCAACGAAACTGATCGTTTATCTTTAATCAAATTCAAGGAATCAATATCCAATGATCCATATCGGATCATGGATTCTTGGAATTCATCCACACACTTCTGCGATTGGCATGGAATCTCTTGCAACCACAAGCATCAGAGAGTTACACATTTGGTCTTGATAGGACATCAGTTATCAGGTACTATATCTCCTTGTATTGGCAATCTTTCGTTCCTAAGGGTTTTCGGTCTTCAAAACAATAATTTCCTCGGAGAAATTCCAAAAGACCTGGGTCGTTTGTTCAGATTGGAAAAACTTTCTTGTGAGAATAATACATTGACGGGAAAATTTCCAACAATGTCACAAGTTGCTCTAACCTCAAGTACTTATCATTTGGAGGGAATCAACTCATTGGCAAAATACCAATGGAGATTGGCTCTCTCCATAAGCTTGGACGTTTGTTTCTACTTAATAACAATTTCATCGGACAAATCCCAACTTCCTTGTGGAATCTTAGTTCTCTCAGTATTCTTTCTTTGAGTTCTAATAACTTGGAAGGGAGTATACCTAAAGAAATAGGCCATCAGAAAAATTTGACAATACTTGGAGTAGGTCGCAACAAGCTTTCAGGTACAATTCCTTTTGCTCTTTATAATTATTCATCTCTCGCTCACATCCCACTTGATCTAAATGATTTCAATGGCCCTCTCCCCGCCAATTTGTTCTCCAACCTCCCTAATGTCCAACTCTTGGCACTTGGAGGAAATCAATTCTCAGGTCGTATCCCAAAATCTATTGTAAACGCGACTATGCTTGTAGGGATCTCTATAGGAGGAAATAACTTTGTAGGGCAAATTCCAAATCTAGGAAAGTTGCATGATCTCTCAATACTAGAGTTAAGTAATAATAGTTTGGGAAGTAATTCTTCAAAAGACTGGGAGTTTCTAAATTCTTTGAGCAACTGCAGTAAATTAGAAAGGCTATACTTGGAGCAAAATAATTTTGGGGGCCATTTACCAAATACCATCGGTAATTTGTCAACCAAGCTCACAATACTCTGGCTTGCACAAAATCAAATATGTGGTAGAATTCCTATGGAATTAGGAAACCTCATTAACTTGACAACCTTACGCATAGACATGAATTATTTCACTGACATCATCCCAGTTACTTTCGGAAAGTTTCATAACATGCAATTCTTGTCTTTGTGGGAAAATAAACTTTCTGGAGAAATAATACATTTCATAGGCAATCACACTCAGTTATTTCACCTAGATTTGTCATATAACATGTTTGAAGAAAAAGTTCCTGCAAGCATTGGGAATTGTAAAAGTTTACAATATCTTGATCTGTCACAAAACAATTTTAGCGAAGCCATACCGATCCAGCTGCTCACTGTTTCATCTCTATCAATATTA
The DNA here is from genome assembly GCA_019022615.1 of Acacia melanoxylon. Lineage (NCBI taxonomy): Eukaryota > Viridiplantae > Streptophyta > Magnoliopsida > Fabales > Fabaceae > Acacia > Acacia melanoxylon. The sequence goes on from JAFJYJ010000037.1 coordinate 4,382,970, forward strand.
TTGGACTTGTCAAATAACTCTTTTGGCGGTGATATCCTTGATGTGTTTGGAAACTTGAAAAATATAGAAAAATTGGATGTCTCTCATAATCAATTCTCTGGAACAATTCCTCAAAGCATTGGAGATTGCCAAAGCTTAGAATCCCTCTTTTTGCAAGGGAATTTCTTTCAGAAACCATCCCTATATCTTTGGCTTCATTGAAGGGTCTAAGATATTTAGACTTGTCACAAAATAACTTGTCTGGAACGATTCCAAAAGGCCTACAAGAAATTACTTTTTTGGAGTACCTAAATGTTTCCTTCAACATGCTTGAAGGGGAGGTACCAAGCAAAGGTGTCTTTCACAATGCAAGTGCGATATCACTTGTGGGGAATAACAAGCTTTGTGGAGGCATATCAAAGTTGGAGCTGCCACCCTGCCCTACCAAATCCAGTCGACAAAGAAAACATCTAAACTTTAAGTTGGTTGTATCAATATGTTGTGTGATTGCTTTTCTTCTTTTGGCTGTCATTGCTATTTATTATAGGAGGAAAATAAGCAAGAAATCTTCTTCAAGTTCACCAACAATTGACATGATTTACAAAGTATCGTATCAAAGCTTGTACAATGCCACAGATGGATTCTCAGTTGATAAGTTGATCAGATCAAGGAGTTTTGGCTCTGTTTATAAGGGGAGCTTTGAATCTCAAGAAGTTGTTGCGATAAAGGTCATCAACTTTCAAATAAGGGGAGCTCACAAGAGTTTTGTTGCTGAATGTAATTGTAATACCCTAAAAATCGTATTTATGATAAGTATCATATTTCGATAAATAATACCTATTAGAAATAGGTGAATATGTGGTCTCAAATAATAAGTAATAATTATCTTATTTTATAAGGTAATTTCTATTGAAATTAGGGTGAATAAAGAGCTAAAATCCCTAAAATGCATTTATGAGGAATAAATGGCCTGAAAATATTATGATAAATATCATATGGCAACAAATACTAACAAAAACTTGGGAAGTATGTTATCTTTAATTTGAGGAATTTTTGGGATTATTTCCCGAAGATATATAGAGCATAAATATAATAATATTAAAAGTACTTTATGGCTCCATGATTTTTAATATTTTACATGGGACATAAAATACCAATGTCGATTAAAAAGTTGTGAGATAATAATTAATCCTAATTATGAAAATTATCAACAATTAGTAAGTGGCTAATTAAGTAATTAGTGGCTAATTGTTTAGATTAAGATATAAGTAAATTAATTAGTAAAGAATTAATTTAAGGGAGAAATTCGAAATTAATAAATAAATAAAAATAATAAATAATAAAATATTAATAAAATATTTTATGCTTAGAAAAATAAATAAATAATAAAAGAAAAAAATATCTAGATATTTTGAATAAAATAATAATATATATGGTAAAGAGCCAACAGACATATGAGAACGAGATAGAAATGAAATTCTACCTCAAGATATAGAAATTTAGTCTTTTACCACTTTGGACCTTTTATGAACCAGGTGAAATTCTATCTCGGATTGAGCGGTCTCGAAGTCGTTTCGAAACCAACAACGTAATTAGGAGTACCGGATAATTAAGATAAGGCGAGATAGTGCTAAAAGTGACTTATAGAAAACGCACGGTGTTTTTCAAACCAGGGATATGGTTACTTAGATCAGATCAAATTGCGAACCGGTGATTTTTTACGCAAAAGTTTCGGTTCTATCGGAAGTGATTTCCAGAATCCGTTGGTGTCGTCCAGAAAATCTTGGCAGATAATGGAATACCCTTAATGGGATCAAAAATATAATGAAACCCAAGTAGTTTTAAAGAGAAAGAATGGAACTACAAAACCTAGTTCCGGATTTTTAGATTCGGCAAAATTACGCGATTCGGACACCGATCGGGAAACGCTATCGATAAGTCAAGCATGCATGACATCATCTTCTTCTAGAAGGATGATGTCAGCACAAGAGGTGTATGGACAAGATGAAGCCACGTGGCGAAGTGCGATCCGACGGTTGAAATCCGATCTGAAGACATTTGATGAAATTCCCACCTTGTCCCTCCTTTCTTCTATAAATAGCAAGCCCTCCCTTTCTCATTTCTTCACCCCAAAAACGCAGCCTAGAGAGAGGTTAGAGAGAAGGAAGAGCCGGAGAAAGTACGCGAGCCCGAGTAAGTTCTTCAGTCCCTAGTCTTAAGTTTCGGTAGTTCTTTCGGTAGATATAGTAGGAATGCTAAATTTATCTTTAATTTTTCGAGATAGTCTAGATATCATATTTAGGGGTAAATATGATATATATTTCGAAAATATGATGAGGGAAAATATCTGTCAAAATTCTGGAGAGATAGAGCGAAAACAACGAAGCTCTGGCGAAATTCCGCCGATTAGTCAAACTAGGGGCAAAATGGTAATTTGTACCTAAAATGCCTGTTAAGCTGCTAGATATTGATAAATATTATCCTTATAGGATATCTCGAGATAAACGTACCGTTGTGTCGTGCCGCTTTGCACCATTGTCAAAAATTACCGTTTTTCGTAAACGTCCGAAATACCATCAACGAAGGTACGTTCGCGTACTGTAACACTAACTCTGATGTTTATGGTATGCATATATGTGATATGTGTGTTGTATGTGTATTGGTGGTATGTACGTTTGCGTACTGTAATACTAACTCTGATATTTATTGTATGCGTATATGTGTTATGTGTATGGTATGCTTATGTGAGGTCATTGATAGCTCTGTGGTATGTTCCTTGTACTGTTATTATGCTTGCTGGGTGTTGGGATACGTTTTCTAGGTGCGAGATGCTTGGTGCGATTTGATTGCTAGGTGTAGACCGTATGCTAAGTGCGACATATCTGCCAGGGGGCTTATATGCTGTTGTGATATGCTTGTTTGTTGTCTTTGATATCGTATATGTAAATATGAGGTTAGTTACCGAGGTTCAATGGGTATTGAACCTCATTTCTGCATATAGCGTCGGGCTCGGGAGGACCGAGGACCGGGAGAGAGGCAAGCGCCGCATAGAGACCCTATGAAGACTTCCTTCGTTGTTATTTACTTTGAAAACTCTCGGTCATCGTACGCATTCGTAAATGCCCGGACTTACGGCATTTGAAATATAAGTATCAGTTACTCTTACGCTCCGATACTCTACTCTGATGAAAAAAAAATTATACTGCTTTTGAAAATGGGATGTTACAGTAATACACTGAGAAATGCAAAGCATCGAAATCTGGTACAAATTATAACATGCTGCTCTAGCATAGATTACAAGGGAAATGAGTTTAATGCTCTAGTTTATGCGTATATGGTGAACGGAAACTTGGAAAGTTGGTTGCATCCTACAACAGAAAATCCAAATCATGAAAGACTTTTGCTCTTAGATCAAATAATAAATATTCTAATGGATATTGTGTCTGCGTTAAACTATCTTCACTATGAATATGGGCAACCTCTAATTCATTGTGATTTGAAGCCAAGCAATGTCCTTGTTGATGAAAACATGGTTCCTCATTTGAGTGATTTTGGATTGGCAAGACTACTCTCAACTGTTTCCGTTATCTCTAATGAACAAAGCAGCACCCTTGGTATAAAGGGTACTATTGGCTATATTCCTCCAGGTATCATTTGATTTTTTTTTTTTATTATTACAATGTCTTCAAATTCATTATGCTTTCAGACTAACCTTTTTTATTTTCAGTTGTTTCATTCATCATTTATATAATGAAGATAATTAATATGCTTAAAATATTTCAGAATATGGAATGGGTTATGAGGTATCAATGCAAGGTGATATATATAGCTTTGGCATTCTTATCTTAGAGATGTTAACTAAAAAAAGACCCACTGAAGATATATTTAATGGCGGCCACAATCTTCAAACATATGTGAAAGTTGCATTTCCAGACAAGCTTTTGGAAGTTGTGAGCCCAAGCATTCTTCCACAAGAATTAGAACATATAGTGGGAACATTAGGAGACTTATCAAAGACCATGATGCAAATCCATCCTAATGTTGAGAAATGCTTGCGTTCTTTATTTAAGATCGGACTTACATGTTCAATGGAATCGCCTCATGAAAGAATGAGAGCAGTTGATGTCATCAAGGAGCTAAATTCTATCAAAAGTTTTTTCTCTTTATGGTGAGTACAACATCACCTAAATATTCAATATTTTTTTATATTTGAGTTGATTTTGTTTTTGCCCGAGGTTCGATTTTTGCACACGTATATATCATCAAATTGATATTTAGGATAATTAAGAGACCATGATTTCACATTTTATTTGTATCCGATGCTTAGCTCATAACCGATTTTTTTTTTTTTTTTTAAAAAAGACTAATAGAAATCATTTCTACTAGTCTCAAATTTTATTGCTCTTTTTCTCCTATCAAAAGATATTAATATTATTATGAAAAAATTGGCGTTTGATTGTAATTTTAATTATTATATTTTATATATATTTAATGATGGTTGCATCTCATTTTTAGATTTATTCGTTGCAGGTAAAGGAATCGTGTCTGATCAAATTCCATAAAATAATCGAATTGAGATTGGGATGAGCCGAACGATGTTAGCTTAGGCATATTTATTTTGCAGCCATATGTGATGTGCATGTTTTGTTTTTATTTATTCTCCATATTGGTTTTCTTGTTATTTATGCTTGAGAGACTTTGAGAGCAGAGCTTCTTTCTTGTTATAAATCATATGTTAAAAAATCAAGTTGACATTTCTATGTGTAGAGGTTTTAAGGTTAAAATCAAATTGATGTTTATATTTGTAAAGGTCTTAATATTAAAAATAAGACACATCCAACATCCCGAAATATTTTTTAAATTGGACTTAATATCATAACTAATTTGTAGATCATTCGAGCGCACAAAATTATTTTGCAATAGTATATCCAATATCATAAGTACTTTTGGTGCCATTTTGTCCTTAAAGTATTTTTTTTCAGTAGCAATGGATACCATAAATTTAGAATACAGAGTTCTACTAAGAAAAATACTTTATGGTGACAGATACAACCATAATTATATATATATATATATATATATTATAATAAACTCAGCCAATCAATATTAGAATCTTTTTTAAATTAGTCAAATTTTATGTTTGTTGAAATGTTATAATATTGATAGACTTTGGGCTGAGTTTATTATAATGTCAATATTGTTAGATTCTTTGTTTTGATGATAACGAAGCTTAAGAAAATATTTTGAAGTTGGCTGTAACATCCCATTTTCAAAAGCAGTATAATTTTTTTTTTCATCAGAGTAGAGCATTGGAGCGATTGAGTAATCGATAATTAGATTCAAAATGCCGTAAGTCCGGGCTGATTACAAAAGCGGTACAATAACCGAGAGTTTTTAAAGTAAAAACAACGAAGTGTCTTCCGGCAACAGCCATGCCGTGTCAACAAAAGAAATCCTCCATTTGGGACTCTAAGCATCTTAGCTTGCCCTTATCTTGGCGCTCGGTCCTCCCGACCACCGAAGCTATTTTAAATGCCGAGGTCCAAATGCACATCGGACCTCGAGTAACGGTTAACCTCATATTTATATAGACAGATATGGAAGACAATCACAGCATTAATCCACACATAAGTACATAGCAGATGCAAGATTAATATAACAACAAGACACATCTCATGTAAAGTTATATATGCTAACAAGACATCGCATGTAAAGTTATCTATGTTAACGTACACATCGCATGTAAAGTTATCTATACAATTCACTCGTATAGTCGTCTATCACATATAGGTATACGGTAAATATCGAGTTAGTGTTACAAAGACGCGAACGTACCTTTTTGGCGGTACAACGGAACTTTTACGGAAAAACGGTAAATTTCCGACGAGCGGGAATAACGGCGGGGTGAAGGCGGCAACAAATGGCTCGGCAATGGGTACGATTATCTCGAGATATCCTATAAGGATAATATTTAACAACTTTTAGCAAAGCATAACGGGCATTTTAGGTACAAATTACCATTTTGCCCTTTGAACCCCTAATCGGCGGAATTTCGCCAGCTTAGCTTGTTTTCGCTCTATCTCTCTAGAATTTTGACAGATCTTTTCCTCATCATATTTTCGAAATATATATCATATTTACCCCTAAATATGATATCTAGACTATCTTGAAAATTTAAAGATAAATCTAGCATTCCTACTATATCTACCGAAAGAACTACCGAAACTAAAGACTAAGGACCGAAGAACTTACCCAGACTTTGCTCAGACTTTCTCCAGAGCTTCTCTCTCTAACTTCTCTCTAAGGGGCAGATTTTTGGTGTGAGAAATGAAGAAGAGGAGCTTGGTATTTATAGAAGAGACGGATGGCAGAACGGTAAATAATTCGAACTTCAGTCTTGACGAATATGGACCGTAGGATCGCATTTTTGAGGACAAAACACTCTTGGCCATCCATGGTCAAGATCGAAATCTAAGAGCCCTAAAGTCAATGGATGAGTTGTCATCCATGATGGCTCTTTGCTTTATGGCCTCCGACCGATAAAGCCTACTCCGACGGTCCGTTTCGTGCGATTTCGTAAACTCAAAAATCCGGCGTGTAACTTTGAAGATCTTTTCATCCTCTTTCATATTATCTATTTGGATCCTCTTTTTGATCATATCCGGGTATTCTCGGTGCGTCGGAAGATATTCGGACAAACGCGTCCCGATTACGGAAATCGCTTCCGATAGAACCAACACGGACAACAATTCACGAATCGTAAAACGTCCGTTGTTGCCTAACTTAATCTCGTGTTTAAAAAGATGCAATTGTTTCTATAGGTTCTCACTTTGCCTATCGACTCTACTCTATCGATCAACTTTTCGTCTTATTTGAAATCGGGGTTTTCGGTTGCGGAAACAACGCACGGTAAATTCTTTCTTCGTGTAAAAATTCACTTGTTCTTAATTTGATCAGTCGAAAAGACTTTTACTTGGTTTACCGTAGAATTTATTTCTAACTTTTCCCTGATCTGCCTTTATAAGCCGACTCACCGCATTATATTATTATTTTATTAAAAATGCCTTCACATTTATTTTTTTCCTTTTATTTTTTATTTATTTTTCTAAGCATAAAATATTTTATTAATATTTTTATTTTTTTTATTTATTTATTTAATAATTTCGAATTTCTCCAATTAAAAATAATTATTTAAATTATTTTTAATTCATTTACTTTATACCCTAATTATCCCATTAATTACCAGATTAGCCACTTACTAATTTTTGATAATTTTCTTAATTAGGATAAATCATTATCTCACAACTATTTTACTTACATTGGTATTTTATATCCCATGTAAAATATTAAAAATCATGGGGTCACTTATGATCCCAAAATAATACTTAATTTTGCCTCATTATTTTTCAAGGGAAATTATCCCAAAAATTCCTAAAATTAGAGACAACATACTTTCTAATTTTTATAAATATTTTACTACCTCTTGGGATTTATCATAATATTTTTAGGCCATTTAATGCCCTAAAAATACATTTTAGCTCTTTATCTTTCCTAATTTCCATAGTAATTACCTTAGAAAATAAGATAATTATTACTTATTATTTGAAACTACATGTTCACCTATTTTAAATAGGTATTATTTATCGAAATATAATATTCCGAGATAAATAATTATCCAAGGTATTACATTTCTCCCCGTTAAACAAAATTTCGCCCTCGAAATTTGCTCTATACCAATTTAGACTTTAACCTTCGGACTAATCGCTCCGGAATTTTTCTCTATATGTTGGTCGCTTCGCTCAATGATCGAGAATTCGCTCGGGTTTGACCGTCAAGATCTTGTCATTTTGTACTTTGATATATAGTATTTCCGTGGCACCCATATACCTCGGTCAATACCGAGATATCAAAATGTCTCCACGACGCCCATACACCATGGTAACACAAGATACCTTACATGTTTCCATGGCGCCCATACACCATGACAACACAAGATACCTCCTACTTAATGACACGATCGCGGTCCGGTTGTAGTAACTAAAAGATAAGCATCGGAAACTAAAATTTTCGCGGCAAGTAAGATAACTATTTATCAAACCATAGGGGATTTCTTACTAAACATGTATCTTAACGATTTACGTTACCTTGTACTCGGGTATATTTTTAAAACTCAGGACTTCGCGTCTAATAAAAACTGGAATTTCTCACTCATTTTAAAAACATAGGACTTCTCGTCCATTAAAACACAGGATTCCTCATCCATTTTAAAAACACAGGACTTCTCGTCCATTTGAAAACAAATGATTTCTCATCCATAAAAAAAAATGCAGGACTTCTCGTCCGTTTGAAAACAAAGGATTTCTCATCCATTTAAAAACACAGGACTTCTCGTCCATTAAAACAAAATTTCACGTTTTGCATAATCATGTAGTTTAGACGAATGATAATGCCCGCATCATACAAAGTCTAAAGAAGATTCCCTTCTAAGAGAGATAGTACCTTGGACCATCTCTCGGGGATTCCTATCATCCGAACCGGTCGGTGTGAAAACTCGACCTTGGTTTTGCGGCCTTATCACCATGCCTTTTGAGGACAGTTCCGGGCCATGTGCCCGGCTTACGGCACTTGTAGCAAATTTGTTTCCCATCACGTTAACGCCGAATGGTACTTTCCGCATTTTGGACATGGTCGGGGTCCCGACTCTTGGGTTGTTCGTTGCCCAGATTGGAATGGCATCTTGCTTCCACCTTAGGAGTTGTTCCATGGTGCCTCCTCTTCGCGAGGAATTTCCGTGGCTCAACCCTCCACGATTTGCACCACTACTGTTATTGTTGTTTCGTGATGTGCGTAGTTCCATCAGGTTACGTTCGATCAATCGACACGACTCTACCGCTTGAATTAGCAGAGAGCTCTTATAGATGCACTCTTGGCAAGGCAACGTCAACAGGATGAAGAAGCCCAAAGACAGTTGGAAGCACGACAACACGAGGAAGAACGTGATGAGGAAAGTGACAATAACAATGACGATGAAGAAGATGATAATGGAGAGGAGGACAACAATGAACATAACGATGAAGAAAATGAATCTCATCGATCCCGATCACCTCCACGACAAGGAAGAAGAGAAAGAACCACGGAAAGCTGGGTCAACCAGTTCTGCAAGCTTAAACCACCCGGTTTCCGGGGAAAGAGTGAATTGGCCGAGGATTGGCTTCGAGTCGGGAGAAGATATTCGAAGTCATTGAGTGCCCGGAAACCGGAAGGCTCGGTGGCAATCTACAAGCTAGAGGGCGTGCCCGCGGGTGGTGGAAGAGTGTTTCCACAACCCTTCAAGGCCCCGTTACTTGGGAGGCATTCTGGAACAGTTCAACGAACATTATTTTCCTCCCTCGGTACAGGTGATTAAGGAAGAAGAATTTCTTCACATCCAGCAAGGAAATGAAGAATCATTCGACGACTACTTCGCGCGTTTCACCAACCTGTCTCGTTATTCATCATATATGCACGGCCACAAAAAGAGAAATTTGGAAGGCGAATCGACTAATGGACCGGACCGAAATATGAAATAAGGGCGAGGCTAGTATCGCAGCGGTTCCGAGAATGGCTCAAGCGTGGAATCCTACGGATTGATCGAGCACAATTTGAAAGAACTGCGCAAATTCCGAGGCCAAGAAGGAACGGTGCAACCGCAATGGGTTTAACCGCGGAGGCTCCTCACGAAGAAGAAGGCGCCTTGGAGCGATAATCGAGGCGGAACAAGGAGACCCTACCAAACTAGACAATTGAATTACCCCAAACAGCCGGGATCCCGAGACATGTCCAAAATGCGGGAAGTACCGTCCGGGAGCCAACGTGATGGGAAACAAGTCCGCCCGGTGCCGAAGCCGGACACATTAGGGATTGCCCGAGAAGGCTGCGAGGCGAGACCTCGCAGCGCCGGCCGAATCTTTGCGTTGACAAACACCGAGGCCGACAGTCTCCGAGAGATGGTCCAAGGTACCATCTATCTTAATGGGAATAAATTGCAAGCATTGTATGATTCGGGTGCCGTCATTCGTTTATATCTTATGATTGTGCAAGTCGTTTAGGAATGCATGCTTGTAGTTTACCTTTTGATCGGTAGTGTCTACACCACCACTGGGTGTAAAGTCTTTAGCTTCGACGCGTGTATGAACTATACGCGTTGACGTGGATGGACGAGTGTCAAAGGTAGATCTCATCCGTCTACCTCTTCACGTCATCGACGTCATTTTCGATCCGAATTGGCTAACGGCCAACGGTGTAATGATCGATTGTGGCAAGAAGAAGATATCATTTCCGGAGACAAGGTTGATGTGAGCACGAGCTTTCTCTCCGCTACGAAGTTGATCGATGCGTGAAACGGGGATGCCATGCCTACATGGTATTCTTTTCGGTTAAAGCGAAGCCGAACTTTCACTCCAGGATATCCCCTGTGGTGAATGATTTTCCCGATGTATTTCGGGAGGATCTCACCGAGTTACCTCCTATCCGAGAGGTGGAGTTCAATATTGAATTGATGCCGGCACGTAGGATCAATATCAAAGGCACCGTATCGTATGGCTCCAAATGAAATGCAAGAGTTGAAGAAACAGTGGAAGAACTTCGAAGAAGGGGTTCATTCGACCCGAGTGTATCACCCTGGGGAGCCCGATCTTGTTCGTGAAAAAGAAAGATGGAAGTTTTCGACTCGCATCGATTATCGTGAACTAAATAAAGTGATGTCAAAAACAAATATCCACTTCCCCGGATTGACGATCTTTTGGATCAGTTATCGGTTCCATTTGTCTTTTCAAAGATTGATTTGCGTTCGGGATATCATCGATTACTGAGTCAAAGACGATGATATTTCCAAAACGGCTTTCGAGAACCGAGATATGGGCATTATGAATTCCTTGTGATGCCCTTCGGATTAACAAATGCACTGCGGTATTCATGGATTACATGAACCGTATCTTCCGACAACACCTAGACCGGTTTGTGGTGGTGTTCATTGACGATATACTCGTCTATTCCAAAAGCGAAAGAAGAGCATGAAGAACATCTACGCCTAGTGTTGAGCATACTAAGAGAGAAGCGGCTCTACGCAAAGTTGAGCAAATGCGAATTTTGGTTCGGAAGTGAGATTTCCGGGGCCATGTGATATCTAGCGGCGGAGTTTCATTGTTGACCCGAGCAAGGTGGAAGCGGTTACGGATTTGGAAGAGGCCGAAACGTGACGGAGATACGTAGTTTCCTAGGTCTAGCGGGATATTACCGCAGATTTATACGGGATTTCTCGCGTCTTGCCCTACCATTGACAAAGCTTACGAGGAAGAATCAACCCTTCGTATGGGAGATGACGATTGATTAGGAGAGCTTTCGTAGAGACTGAGGAGAGGAGGTTGACTACTGGCTTATGCCTCTCGTATTGATAATCCCACACGATCACGATGAGACATATGTTGTCTACGGTGATGCGTAGAAGTGTTTTGTGGGCAAGGATTGGGTTGTGTCCTAATGCAATTGGGCGGAAACGGGTACGGAATTGAAGGTTAAAATCGGTTGCGACATTCAAGCAATAAGTTCACGAGGTTGTAAAACAAAATTTTTCAAGTATTTGCGGAACCCACGCGTTGCAAATTTACTATTCATGTGAATAGTAAATACTATTCATGTAAATAGTAACGGTAAAAATCTTTTTTACCGTACCAAGTAAATAATATTTAGTAAAGGTAAATAATTTTCTTTGCGTGAATAGTAAATTACTATTCATGTGAATAGTAACGGTAAAAATCTTTTTACCGTGCCCGAAGTAAATAATATTTACCGTAAAGGTAAATAATTTTTTATTGCAGGTAAATAATTTTTTTGCTGGTAGGTAAATAATATTTTCTGCTTGAGATTAATTCTTTTCGATGTGACAGATCGGACTAAGGCTGCGATCACAGAAAGCATACTCGAAGAAAATCTTGACTACGATACGGTAAATAATATTTCTTTGCTTGTATGGAAATACTATTCTCAGGCAAAACTAAACGTCTATAACTCTTTATAATACATATTTAGGATCTTTCGTTAAAACACATACGGGGTTTCGGGAATACGTGATCATTGAAGACGTCAAAGAGTATGATGTCTCTAACGTTGATCCACACGATTATCTCCGATTCGAATGAGCTAACTCCTTCTCCTCAATCTCCTTGGATCTTCTTGGAAGCGTGCTTGAGTGGAAGAGGCTCAGTGTTTAACTTTTACGCCAAGACTATAAAGACTACTTAGGCTTTAGAAGAACTTCCTTAAGAGGAAGAGAGAGGAGAGAAGAGAGAAGAGGTGTGTATGAAATGAAGGAAATGAATCTATTTATAAACATTGGAATTGACGAGTAGTAGTACACAAGTTCTTCTTTCAATGTAGTAGCGTTTTTCTTTAAATGTGGTAGCGTGTTTCTTCTTTAAATGTAGTACATATTCATTTCTACTTCAAATCAAAGTCTTCTTGAAAAATCAATTATTCCAAAGTGATTGAATAATTAATTCTTTCAAGAAGTCTTCATATAATTAATTATAATAATTAATTATTCATGAAGTAGTAAAATATGAATATCTTTACTATTCATTTGACATTATTCACATGAATGAATAATTATTAATTAATTATTATCTTTATCAATCACGATTGGATATAGATTTGGATAATTCATAAATTATCCTTAATCTCTTATCCTCTTTATAATTGGGCAAGTTAACCCAATTACATCAATAATTTGATAAAATCCAATAACAATTATTGGTCAAACTCGCTAAATTTACGATCAAGAATAATCTTAGTGTGTGGCCTATTGTCAATTAGTTAGTGCGTAGATAAACTTCAACCAATTAAACTCCTTTAATAGGTAATTTATCTAATGATGCATAAGACACTAGCGATCTTTGGATTAACTAATCAAGTTGATCAAGTGATCTACCTTCTAATTTGGATCTTGTGCATGATCATCCCTTTAACGCGTTGTTCATATTTATGAGAAGCGAGGATAAGTATCACCTCTCAGATTGACTAAATGTAGCTTTACACGTAAGTAGGAATATTCTTCTATTGATCTAAGGCGGATCATGACTCTTCATGATCACTTACTATGATAGATTCGAGTTAACTAGAAGTCATCCAGCCTCTACCTAGGTCTTGTGAACAACTAATCCTTGTAGGGATCGTAAGTCTTTTCGGCGCACGTCCATCTATACTGTATTGATTACACCCAAGAAAGAAACTTAATCGTTTCTCCCCATTTTTAGGATAGAGTTGTATAGTCAAAGTATAACTCAGGGACATAGTGTTCGATGACATCCTCGTTTCAAGATGATCAACACTACCAAACGATGAGAGGCATTCAAATCCAATGATACTTTCTACAATGAATCCTTATGGAGTCTTCTCAATGGGTTGATCTTATCGTTTAACAACAGATACACCCACGACATCGCCTAAGGCATCAATCAACATTCTGCGTTGATAGGTCCCTACCTTGATCACTATACAAGTAGATGATGTCATCTTAGTCTTATTGAGATCACCAACGCCTTTCTTGGTGATTCAAGACTAGAAACAAGTTTGACGTAATAGCGCATGTAGTGTCGCCGATTCTCATGATCATGATCCCTATCATAGATCATCGAGTAAACACCTATTCTATTCCTACTTTATCTTTAAACTCATATTAACCATAAAATATATGTAGAGACATAAATATGATAAAGATAAATTATCTCAAATATATAAATCATGAAATATCAAATAGTAGAGGTGTTCAATGATTGTCTCAGGACACCTACATACTAACAATCTCCCACTTGGCCTAGAGCCAATCGAATTCGACGAATCAAACCCAATGACTCATAATGACTATCATGCTTTCTCGAGAAAGTCCCTTTGTCGAGGAAGAATCGCCAAATTAACATCGTGGGAACGTAGTCCATTTTTATATCTTCTCTTTGAACAATTTCTCGGATGAGGTGATACTTGCGAGACACGTGTTTGGATCTCACGATGAGACCTGGGTTCTTTGCCCTGAGCTATAGCTCTGTGTTGTCACAATACAAAGGTATTGGTTCAACAATGCTAGGAACCACTTCAAGTTCACCAATGAACTTTTTGATCCATCTTCGCCTCCTTACCGCTTTCGAAAGGCTATGTATTCGACCTCAGTAGAGAGTCTGCCGTGGTTTCTTGCTTGGAACTTTTCCAACAAATAGCTCCACCATTTAAGGTGTAGATAAAACCAGACTGGGATTTTAAATCATCTCTGTCACTCTGGAAACTGGCATCAGTGAACCCTTTCACTTTCAACTCATCACAACCACCATAAACCAGAAACTGATCCTTAGTCCTTCTTAAATACTTTAGGATCGTCTTTACAATTTGTCCGGTGACCTTTCTCCGGGGTCACTGGTATATAACGCTTGTAATGCTCAAAGCATAAGAGACATACGGTCTCGTACATAGCATAGCATACATGATGGATCCAATTGCAGATGCATATGGAATCCTCTCCATGTTTTTCCTTAGCTCTTGTGTCTTGGGACACATGGCTTTGGAAAGATGAATTCCATGATTGACGGGAAGAAAACCCCTTTTCGACCCATCCATGCTAAACCGCTTTAGCATCTTATCTATGTACGTAGATTGGGATAACCCTAGCAACCTTTTAGATCTATCTCTATAGATCTTAATACCAAGTATATAGGTCGCTTCTCCCAAATCCTTCATGGTGAAGTTTTTACGACAACCAAATTTTAGTAGATCGTAACATAGGAATGTCATTTCCAATAAGCAATATGTCATCCACATATAGCACAAGGAAAACAACATTACTCCCACTAACCTTCTTGTAAACACATGGTTCATCTTCATTCTTTATAAAGCCATAACTTTTAACAACTTCATCAAAACGAAGATTCCAACTCCTGGAAGCTTGCTTAAGCCCATATATTGATTTTTGAAGTTTGCATACCATATGCTCTTGGCCTTTAGATTCAAAACCTTCAGGTTGTGTCATATACACTTCCTCCTTCAAAAAACCATTTAAGAAGGCGGTTTTGACATCCATCTGCCAAATTTCATAATCATAATATGCAGCTATAGCTAGCATGATCCTAATAGATTTGATCATAGCAACAGGCGAAAAAGTTTCATCGTAGTCAATACCTTGCCTTTGACGATAACCTTTCGCAACCAACCTAGCTTTATAGGTTTGAATGTTGCCATCAGCATCAGTCTTCTTTTTGAAGACCCACTTACACCCAATAGGAACTATTCCCTCAGGTGGTGGAACCAAGGTCCATACCTTGTTTTCATGCATCGAATCTATTTCAGATTCCATGGCTTTACGCCGTCCGAGGAGTCAACATCCTTGATCGCTTCGGTGTAGGAAGTAGGTTCGTCATCTTCAACGGTTTGTTGATTCTCAACCACAAAACCATACCTCTCGGGTTGATGACTTATCCTAGATGTCCTACGGGGTTGGGTGTCTACTACCTCTAATTGAGGCATCGCCCGATTAACGAGACTCGGGTTACGTTATCTGTTCTTGTAGGTCTTGAACTTCTTCAAGTTCTACTTTACTCCCACTATCCGCTTGAGAAAGTAAATCCTCCTCAAGAAATATAGTATTCTTGGATACAAACACTTTGTAATCCTCGGGACGAGTAAAAAGTAGTATCCCTTAGTTCCCTTGGGATATCCTACAAAATAGCACAAAGTGCTCTTAGCCCCTAATTTATCGATGTTAGGGTCTTGACATAATTTGGACAACCCCACACCTTGAGATAACTCAAGTTGGGTTTCCGACCCTTCCATATCTCATACGGAGTAGTGCGAGTGATTTTGATGGAACCTATTAAGAAGGTATATTGCCGTATCTAAGGCGAATCCCCAAACGATTTTGGGAGCTTCGTACTACTCATCATAGACCGTACCATATCAAGTAAGGTTCGGTTTCTCCTTTCGACACGCCATTTTGATGTGGTGTGTATGGAGCGTCGTCAACCGTGAAAGAATCCCATTCTCTCTTAAATAATCCTGAAACTCCCGACTCGGATATTCGCCACCTCGATCGGATCGAAGTGTTTTAATCATCTTGCCAAGTTGTTTCTCTTCATTCCCGAACTCTTTGAACTTTTCAAAGGCCTCGGTTGTGTTTCATAAGATACACATATCCGAATCTTGACTTATCATCATAAAGGTGATAAAGTAGGAATATCCTCCTCTAGCTTGTGTAGACATGGGCCCACAAACATCGAATGAATAAGTTCCAACAACTCATTGGCTCTATGACTCACAAGCTTTTCAAGCTTGGTCTTCGTCATCTTTCAGCCAAACAAGATTCACAAGGCCCATAGGATTCTAAATCCATGGAATCTAGATATCCATCTTGATGGAGTTTAGACAATCTTGTCTCATTAATGTGTCCCAACCTACGGTGCCAAAGATATGATCGATTATTTAATCTTGGTTTCTTATTAACTTGAACGTTAAGAATTTCACTATTCGATTCTAAATCCAAAACATATAACCCATTCACTCTTGATGCGCAAGCATAAACAAGATCATTCATAATGATAGAAAACTTGCCATCTTTTATTATAAAGTGAAAACCCATTGTTCCAAAGCGGAAATAGATATTATGTTTCGGGAAATAGAAGGGACATAAAAACAATTATTCAAGTGCAATACAAGGCCCGTAGGCAATACAAGGTCTACATCTCCTACGGCCTAATGCAAAGAACTCTTGCTCCATTCCCGACACGGAGATTCACCTCGTTCTTGTTCAACTTTCTAGGATTCTTTAGTACCGCAACAAATTGCGATATGAGAACCACAACCGGTATCTAATACCCATGAAGTTGAATCAACACTTGAAAAATTAATTTCTATAGTGAACATACTGAAGGCGAAACATCACCATGCTTCTTTCCCTTGAGGCTCGCAAGGTACAATGGGCGTTCCTCTTCCAATGTCCTTCTTTTTGACAATGGAAGCATACGCGAAAAGCTTTGTCATTTGATTTCCTTTTACCTTTCCCTTACCCTTCTTTTCTTGGGCTTTCCTTTGGGTTTGAACTTGTCGTGCGTACGACTTGCCCTTGCCCTTAGAAGACCCATCAATCGAAGAGCTTGGGTCTGTTCTTTTTAATGGCACCTCGCCGGTGGTCGTAGATTCAACAATTCGGGAAGTGTTGATTCCACCTTATTCATATAATAATTAACCACAAACCCATTAAATGAAAGTGGCAAAAGCTGCAAGACCCAGTCAATACAATATTTCATTATCCATGATAAAACCAAGAGAAGCAAGCTTCATAAGTCCAATCATTTTGAGAACATGTGGTCAACCGCTACGCCCTCGGCCAACTTGCGACCAAACGAGTTCTTTCGAGGTCTCAAAGCGCTCGGTCCTCCCTTGCTTATCATAAAGCTCTTGCAAGATGCAAGATTATAGAGGAGCATCCATATGCTCGTCGACGCCGGAGCTCTGCGTTGACATTGACGCGAAAGTATACAAACCGCACGCTTTCATTGTCGGCTTGGTGTTGTTTATGGGTCTCCCAGTCAAAGCGATCATACCCATCTTGCCCTTGGGTAGGAGCAATAGGAATCGGAGAATCAATGACATAAGCTTTCTTTTCGAACGTAAAACTATTTTTACATTCCGATACCGAGTCCAAAAAGTTTGGTCCGGTTAACTTATTAGTATCAGGAATAGAGCGCAAATTAAAAGTTCCAGCCATTAGCACAAATTCTGAAATAGATAAAAATGGACTTATATGAGTATTTCATGAAATTTAAACAACCAAATACAGAGACTTTAAATGTATATGGCCCTCCCACTATTTTTCTCTAAAATCAATAATCCTCAGTTATTGATTTAGGGTTATCCTTCATAAAGAATAAACGTAGTGAAAAGAAAACACTGTAGTCATTAGTTTAGAGTGGTACCGCAAAACCAACATGTCAGTGGGTTAATCAACAACATCTCCATGTCTTCTCTTAGATCATCGAGGTTGACAACATCTTGTCACTTAGTGTCACATCACTATGTAACAACAGCAAGATCATTCGCCTTAAATGCATAGGCATTTGGCCTGCAGACTATACATCTTGTCAAGACAAACCATCATCCTAAGTGTCCTCGCACTATTACCCGATGAAATGATAGGTCTTGTTGAGCTGAGAAAGTACTACCATGTCAAAGGGATTTAAGTGTAATTCACTTCGAAAATGGCTATTCCAACGAAACAATATGTCTTTGTAGAGAAAGCACTACCATTTAGAAGGGATTTAAATGCCACCGATGATGGGAGACAATCAAAACATCTTTAGATAATTTTCACGAGGATTCTTTTTCGATCTCATCATATAATAAAACTAATTATCACATAATTAATTTTATCTTACATGCATAATTAGACATATAAACTTACTAACTATCTCATAGTTAATTTAATGCGGTTTGTCTTATCATGCATCTTAGTCGTAATTTCAAAATTCAAAACTTTGAAATTTAAACTCATAAAACTTTGTTCTACAAAAATGATAGAAAACAAATATACAAACAATTTGCAAATCCCAAATAACCATCAATCATCTACGATGAAGCGTCGACACTTTGATGATTAACCATATTTTATAATCAAGATTCAAAATCTTGTTCACAAAACTAGACATCAAAACTCCTTTTGAAAATTCAATAAGAATAACCCCACGCGTGTTTATGATGTAGAACGGCCTATCCGATACCACTTGAAGGTTAAAATCGGTTCGCTGGACAGCGTTAATGATAAGTTCACGAGTTGTAAAACAAAATTTTTTGATATTTGCGGAACCCACGTTGCAAATTTACTATTCATGTGAATAGTAAATACTATTCATGTAAATAGTAAGCGGTAAAAATCTTTTTTACCGTACCCGATAAATAATATTTACCGTAAAGGTAAATAATTTTTACTGCGTGAATAGTAAATTACTATTCATGTGAATAGTAACGGTAAAAATCTTTTTACCGTACAAGTAAATAATATTTACCGTAAAGGTAAATAATTTTTTTCAAGACCAGGTAAATAATTTTTTATGGCCGATAAATAATATTCTGCCCGAGATTAATTCTTTTTCGATGTGACAGATCGACTAGTCATATGATCACAGAAAGATACTCGGAAAATCTTGACTCGATACTGTAAATAATATTTTCTTTTAGTGTAAATACTATTTACGGTAAGGCAAAAGGCAATATCCATAACTCTTTATAATACATATTTAGGATCTGTCGTTAAAACACATACAAGGGTTTGGAATACTGTGATCACTGAAGACGTCAAAGAAAGTATGATGTCCTCTAACGTTGATCCACACGATTATCTCACGATTACGAAACGGAAGCTCCTTTCTCCGAATCAATCTCGCTTGGATCTTCTTAAGCGCCATAAAAGTGGAAGAGGCTGAAGTGTTTGGGCTTTTACGCCGAAGACTTATAAAGACTAAAAAGCGCTTAGAATATAAGCTTCCCAAGAGGAAGAGAGAGGAGAGAAGAGAGAAGAGGTGTGTATGAAATGAAGGAAATGAATCTTATTTATAAAACAATTGGGTACAAAGCTTCTTCTTTCAACGATGTGACACGTTTCTTCTTTAAATGTGTACACGTTTCTTCTTTAAATGTAGTAGCATATTCATTTCTACTTCAAATCAAAGTCTTCTTGAAAAATCAATTATTCCAAAGTGATTTCTTGAATAATTAATTCTTTCAAAAGTCTTCTCATATAATTAATTATAATAATTAATTATTCATGAAGTAGTAAAATATGAATAAGACTTTTTACTTTCATTATTTATTATTCAGCGTGAATGAATAATTATTAATTAATTATTATCTTTATCCAATCCTGATTGGATAATTTTGGATAATTCATAAATTATCCTTAATCTCTTATCCTCTTTATAATCGGCAAGCTTCTAACCCAATTACATCAATATTTGATAAAATCCAATAACAATTATGGCCCAAACTGCTAAACTACGAATCAAGAATAATCTTAGTGTGTGGCCCGTTATTGCCCTAATTAGTTAGTGGCGTAGATAAACTCAACCAATTAAACTCCTTTAATAGGTTAATTTATCTAATGATCGTAGATAAGACACTAAGAAATATCTTTTGATCCTAACTAATCAAGTTGATCAAGTGATCTACCTTTCTAATTTGGATCATTTGTGCATGTATCATCCTTAACGCGTTGTTCATATTTAAGTAGAAAAGCGAGGATAGAGTATCCTCTCAGATTGATTAAATGTAGCTTTTTTACATGAACTAGTGAATATTCTTCTATTGACTCTAAGACGGATCATGACTCTTCATGATCACTTACTACGATAGATTAAGTCAACTGAAAGTCATCCAAGCTCTAGGTCTTGTGAACAACTAATCCTTGTAGGGATTGTAAATCTTTTTAAACGTCCATCTATCTCACGTGTATTCAAATTACACCCAAAAGACATTCGTTCTCCCCATTTTTTGCGGATAGAAGTTGTATAGTCAAAGTATAACTCAGGGACATAGTGTTAGATGACATCCTCGATCTAAGATGATCAACACTACCAAACGATGAGAGAGCATTCAAATCCAACGATATCTCTACAATGAATCCTTATGGAGTCTCTCAATGGTCGGGATTCAGTTGATCTTATCGTTTCAATGATACACCCACGACATCAGTAAAGGCATCAACACGCTGCGTTGATGGTCCCACTCAGATCACTATCAAGTAGATGATGTCATCTTAATTCTTATTGAGATCACCAACGCCCTTTCTTGGTGATTCAAGAAGACTAGGAACAAGTTTGAGCGAATAGATATGTAGTGTCCTCGATTCCTCATGATCATGATCCTATCATAGATCATCGAGTAAAACACCTATTCTATTCCTAGGGGCCTTTATCTTTAAACTCATATTAACCATAAAATATAGGCGAGACATAAATATGATAAAGATAAATTACGCTCAAATATATAAATCATGAAATATCAAATAGTACAAGGTGTTCAAACAGATTGTCTCTAGGACACCTACATACTAACAGAATTTCAGATCGGGAGTTCCTCTACGAGTCAAATCGTATGTACCTATCCTTGTTTGTCTCGGAGTTTCATCCGGCGTGGCCCTCCGCATATAAGCTCTGGGTTAGGACAAAATAGTCGTCCGAAGAAAACCGACAATTATCGAATTATCGAATTTTACAGTCGATATCAAATATGAATATGGACGATTTAATTTATCGATTCGGGTTAGAATGATGCACCGACAGAGGGTGGTACACCGATTTAGAATGGTATACCAGTCCAGACTGGTACACCGACTTAGGGCTATATCAGTACTCATTTTCAAAACATGCTCTTTAAAAAGGCGTAGAGCCTAACTCCGTTACTCAACCAATTTGGCCAGGTAAGTGTCTATCATGGGAGCCTCACCGCTTTAGGAGTGACCGATTGGTACGATCCACATAGACTAGCCTTGCCTTCGGCACCAAAACGATGAAGTAAAAACAACAGAAGTGTCTTCCCGGCAACAGCCATGCCGTGTCAACAAAAGAAATCCTCCAGTGGGACTAAAGACAAGCATCGCTTGCCCTTATCTTCTAAGGCGCATTTCGGTCCTCCCGACCCGAAGCTATTTTAAATGCGAGGTCCAAATGCACATCGGACCTCGGGTAACAGAAGTTAACCTCATATTTATATAGACAAAGCATATGGAAGACAATCACAGCATTAATCCACACATAAGTACATAGCGGATGCAAGATTAATATAACAACAAGACACATCTCATGTAAAGTTATATATCTTTAACGACACATCGCATGTAAAGTTATCTATGTTAACGCGACACATCGCATGTAAAGTTATCTATACAATTCACTCGTATAGTCGTCTATCACATATAGGTATACGGTAAATATCGAGTTAGTGTTAAAGACGCGAACGTACCTTTTTGGCGGTACAACGGAACTTTTACGGAAAAACGGTAAATTTCCGACAATGAATAATAACCGGGGTGACGGCGGCACAACAAATGCTCGACAATGTACGATTATCTCGGATATCCTATAAGGATAATATTTAACAACTTTTAGAAGATAACGGGCATTTTAGGTACAAATTACCATTTTGCCCCCGAACCCCTAATCGGCGGAATTTCGCCGAGCTTCATTGTTTTCGCTCTATCTCTAGAATTTTGACAGATCTTTTCCCTCATCATATTTTCGAAATATATATCATATTTACCCCTAAATATGATATCTAGACTATCTTGAAAATTTAAAGATAAATCTAGCATTCCTACTATATCTACCGAAAGTTAACTACCGAAACTAAAGACTAAGGACCGAAGAACTTACCCGACTTTGCTCGACTTTCTCCAGAGCTTCTCTCTCTAACTTCTCTCTAAGGGGCAGATTTTTGGTGTGAGAAATGAAGAAGAGGAGCTTGGTATTTATAGAAGAGACGGATGGCGAACGGTAAATAATTCGAACTTCGTCTTGACGAATATGGACCGTAGGATCGCATTTTTGAGGACAAAACACTCTTGGCCATCCATGGTCAAGATCGAAATCTAAGAGCCCTAAAGTCAATGGATGAGTTGTCATCCATGATGGCTCTTGCTTTACTCCGGCCCGATAAAGCCTACTCCGTCGGTGTCCCGTTTCGTGCGATTTCGCGAAACTCAAAAATCCGGGCGTGTAACTTTGAAGATCTTTTCATCCTCTTTCATATTATCTATTTGGATCCTCTTTTTGATCATATCCAGGTATTCTCGGTGCGTCGGAAGATATTCGGACAAACGCGTCCCCTATTTTGAAATCGCTTAGATAGAACCAACCGGACAACAATTCATCGAATCGTAAAACGTCCGGTTGTTGCCTAACTTAATCTCGTGTTTAAAAAGATGCAATTGTTTCTATAGGTTCTCACTTTGCCTATCTGACTCTACTCTATCTGATCAACTTTTCGTCTTATTTGAAATCGGGTTTTCGGTTGCGGAAACAACGCACAGTAAATTCTTTCTTCGTGTAAAAATTCACTTGTTCTTAATTTGATCAGAAAAGACTTTTACTTACAGTTTACTGTAGAATTTATTTCTAACTTTTCCCCTATGGCGCATTTATGTTCGACTCACCGCATTATATTATTATTTTATTAAAAATGCCTTCACATTTATTTTTTTCCTTTTATTTTTTATTTATTTTTCTAAGCATAAAATATTTTATTAATATTTTTATTTTTTTTATTTATTTATTTAATAATTTCGAATTTCTCCAATTAAAAATAATTATTTAAATTATTTTTAATTCATTTACTTTATACCCTAATTATCCCATTAATTACCAGATTAGCCACTTACTAATTTTTGATAATTTTCTTAATTAGGATAAATCATTATCTCACAACTATTTTACTTACATTGGTATTTTATATCCCATGTAAAATATTAAAAATCATGGGGTACTTATGATCCCAAAATAATACTTAATTTTGCCTCATTATTTTTCAAGGAAATTATCCCAAAAATTCCTAAAATTAGAGACAACATACTTTCTAATTTTTATAAATATTTTACTACCTCTTGGGATTTATCATAATATTTTTAGCCATTTAATGCCCTAAAAATACATTTTAGCTCTTTATCTTTCCTAATTTTCATAGTAATTACCTTAGAAAATAAGATAATTATTACTTATTATTTGAAACTACATGTTCACCTATTTTAAATAGGTATTATTTATCGAAATATAATATTCCAGATAAATAATTATCCGGGTATTACATTGGCACACTGGTTTAAAGCATTTTGATACCCATTAATGTAAAGATCATTGTATCACTCAAGTGATGAGACAAAATTTGGTTAACTTACTTCCAGAATAGTGATGAAAGTCCTTCTTTTAAAAATAACTCATCAACTCATTAGAAGTGATAGCCAATGATCACTCGAGTAATGTGAAAGATTATCATCATTACCACTTCACCATCGGCCGATAAGATCTTTGAGATTGACCCAGCTGTGTGACCAAGATAGTGATATGATTTATGGAAAACATTTTTCTAAGAGATTACTCAAGTGACCCCTCGAATGATGAGATATAAATTGCATCACTATCAAACCACTATAGTGAACTATATAGTGATCAGTTTTATGGAAAGAGATTTCAAACTTGACCACCCAAGTGATGTTTCAAAAAATGTCATCACTATTATTTCACCACAGTGATCCTTCGTAGTGATCAGCTTTCTAAAACTATTTCAAAGAGAAGATCACTCGAACGACCACTTGAGATATGCATCAAATTTTCATCACCATCACTTCATCATAGTGATTTGTTCTAATGATAATCCTTCTGAAAATTTTCTAAGAGAATATCACTCAAATAATGTGTGTTAAAATGTATCACTAGCACAACACCGCAATGACTATGATAGTGCTCAATATTTTGAAAAAGTTTCTAAAACTGGATCACTCAGGTGACCACTAGAGTAATGTGTAAAAAGAACATCACTACCACTGCACCATGGTGACCAATTTCTTTTAAAAGGAAAAGAAACAAGATTACTTGAGTGATCCTATTACATTCATCACCACCAGTTCACCATAGTGAAGTACCTAATGATATATATTTTCAAAGAAACAAGATCACTTGAGTGATCCTATATTTTTACATCACTACAGTGAACCATCTGAGTATCTGTTTTGTTTTTAAAATGACTAAGTGAAATCACTCAAGTGACCACTTGAGTGATGCAATTTTAGAAAACAAAGCATCGATCGTAAATCTTGATACTCATTCAAATATATTCTAAACTTGTTCTATTTGTTTCTAATTGGTGTAACACTTCATTATACCATTATTTGATCAAATTACAAGTTCTTAATCAAGGATTAAACCAAGACTAGCAAAAAGCACTTTTGTGTTAGAGAATTAAATGCACCAAGTTCCAACACTTCATATTCTCTTTGTTCTCAATGGCTAAATCCAAATTGGTGTAAATATATAAGTTTTTTTAAGAAAAATCTCATTTAAATACCATATGAATGTTCAAAATCCCAAAAAGTTTGTTAAGAGATTAAAAAGACATAGAGGTGATGAGGAGGAATATGAGATTTTTGAAATTTAAATGTTCTTACTAAAATTCCCCTCACATATTGTTTCTTTCTCTTCACCCTCTCTTCCTCTTTCTCTCTCCTCACCCTCTCTTCCTATTCCTCTTATCAATACTTCTGGTTGGCTGTTGGAAAGCTTGGGCCTTTTGTATTAGTATAGCTCTCTAATGGTGTCTTCTCTGACAAAAATCACGTCATCGATGTGTCTCACTAAAGAAGACGACCCTCCCTTTCCATCCACGACGTCCCCCCTCTCTATCTCTATACGTGTCTCCAAAACAAAAATGAGAAGCATTTAAAGTAGGAAGGAATTGATTGGGTGTTGTGGGTTCTGAGAGGTAGCTAGGAGAGAATATTTATGCAGCTTGGGGAAGAGTTTGGTTGAGGATATTGGAGAAAGCCAGGAGGCTGAGGAAGAAGACGGTGAATAGTAATGAGATTGACAAAATCCATAAGTATTAACAATATGTGTAAAAGGATCAACACCAATTGAGTAATGAGATTGACATAAATATTGGTAAATCCTGACCTGCATGTTTTCATCAGAAAACACTTTTATCAAAACCATTACTAAACTTGTCAATCCCATTACAAATTTTGGTAAAATGCCACAAATGTTGGTGAATGCTGACTTGCATGTTTTCATCAGCATACTCTTTTGTCAAAACCATTACAATTCTTGTTAAAACAATTACTAAACTTATCAATCTCATTACAAATTTTGGTGAAATGCCACAAATGGTAGTGAATCCTGACTTACACGTTTTCATTAGCAAACTCTTTTATCAAAACCATTACTAAACTTGTCAATCCTATCACAAATTTTGTGAAGCCTGTTTTATATTTAGTTGCTACCATATCAAATTTTTTAAAGCATTTTTTACATTTAGTTAATACGAATTTTGCAAAGGAAAGCACAAAAAGATAGAAATCAAGAAACAATCATCAATAACAGAAAAATTATGAAAATCCAGGATTTTTTTATCGAATGAAGATCTTCAATTAGAAACAATAGAGGAAGAGAAATTATTGCACCAGATGCATAAAATCAAATGAATGAGAGGGAGAGAGTGTGCTAGTCATTGAACCAAGTAGAGAGAGAAGAATATGAGAGAAAGAAGGAAGATCTTTGGTTTGAAACCCACTCCTTCAGAAATCCACACCTTCAACGAGATGGTTGGGGAGTTTTTGAAGACAGAGACGTGGTGAAAAAAGAACCAGAGACTACCATTTTCTCCTCTTCATCGCCTTCCATCACTAAGCACTCTCATCGTCGCCGACGACCTCGTCCACCTCCACTACCATCATTGCCGACAACCTTCACAACCTCGCCATCACCTTCCTCCATTTTTTCCAACGATAATTCAGACCAGGGGAGCGCCACGGACACCGAACCGAGAGACCTTTATCTTCCACCATGTTCATTTTGCTCTACCTCCACGATGTTGGAAATATAGGAGTTTAGGGAAGAGAATATGCAAACTATGATTTATCCTGGTTCAACCAATCCACGATGACCTACGTCCATTCCCCAGGCTCCTCCTGAGATTTCAATCCACTATCTTCCTCAAGTTTTAATCGGATACTTGAGAACCACTACAATCCTATAAGTTTAACCGGTCACTTGTGCAGCTATTCACAAAAATCTCATCAAGATACTCCCCCTTACATGCCATAAGGATACAACCTTTGTGATAAAGGATTACAATTAATCTTGTCTCTTAGAAATGAATAAGATGAACACTGAAGTACATTACAAATAATCTCACTCTCTATGGTAAACTATATGATCATTAAGATAACAGAGAGTAAGTGATATAAGTGTCAGAGTATTGACATTTTGACAGTGAAGGAACAAACTCTTGTCATTGGCTTCGTCGATGTTTTTCGCTTGATCTTTCTGTCTTGAATGAGTCTCTATTTATAGTCGATGAGGATCATATGACCGTTGAGCACATTCTTACCGTTGTGTATCTTGGAACATTACCATTGGAAGTAGCTGCTAGAGCATTTGTGCTTTCTGTTTTGTCATCCATTTAACCTTGTTAAATGTTTGTTTGTCAAGGTTTAAGCTTTTTGTTGAGTATTCAAACTTTTCGTTAGATTGATGAAGCTTTCCGTCAGAGACAGATTGGAGCTATTGGTAGAATTCGAGATTTGGTCATTTTCGCTTTGCTACAACGTATCTCCACATGACATCCCTTTGGTCAGTTTTGGGATTGCTAAGGTTGGGTCGCTATCATCTTTACCGTAATAGGCACTTCAGACAATATTCATTGACCTGCTTTGAAAAATGCTTGAGTCTGCTTTGTTTTTCTGTCATCGTCATTAATGCTCTGACACATAGATTTGCTTTTGTATTTTTGAACGTAATCCATGATTCAAATCATCTAAAACTCATAAACAAATATGTTTAGTAGCATTGAGAAGTAGTATGAGTATTAATCAAGAAGTTGTAGAATGATAATTAGTGAATTTGAATTTACGAAGATGAAGGTTCCAATACTGAGATTTTGAGACAGTACTTGGCTGTTCTTCAGTATACTCAAGTATCACTCTTATTTGGTGTGAGGCTCTACGAGTATCTGGCTGAGATCTTGTATCTATACTCAGGTATTAATCTATATACTCGAGTACCATACTCAAGTACCTTAAATTCTACTGAGTATCCTTCTAATTATCACACATCAGATTTTGATAGTGTCTTCTGTACTCGACAATACTCAAGTACTTACTTGGATACTCAAGTACTCTTCTGATTTTTCTCCTCAAGAATATCGCGAGTATCACTCAGAGTCTTTGCTGTCAACTATGGATACTCAAGTACTGGACACCAATACTCGAGTGCCATACTCGAGTATTGCTTATGCATACTTGAGTGTTCATAAGAGATTGAGGCTTGAGTCAGCAAGTATCATGCTTTAGTTCCTACGAGTACAATTTTGGCCTCCACTTATACTCGAGTATTCATTTACATACTCAAGTCTTGTTTTCGAGTATTAACATGAGTACCCGAGTGTTCTCGTGATTTCATCTAGATAGCTTGTGAGTGTCAACTACAAGCAAGCATGTGTATGATGAGCACAAATTATGCCATGTTTTCCCTGTATTTCATGACTGAATTGTGTGGTAAATGAATGTTTAACTACAAACAATCCAAGCAAAAAGGCATATATTCATGATATAGGGAACTGAAGGATAGAAACCATTTACATCCTAAACATGTGCTAAGAAATGAGCAAGTTACATTGTTTTTAAAGAACGTATAGCAAAGCTGATACTATGCTATAGCATTCTGACCGCAACTTGAAGTGCAATAAAAAGCATCACGAAAGCTATAGCAAAGTAAAGGACGCAATGTTATGCGGCATTTTTCTGACCTTTTTATCTAGCTGATTTCAGGAATAAGAATGAAGGGTGAGATCGACAGGTAGATTGCTGACATAATAAAATAGAAGATGCGGAGGATCAAAACAGAAAGATTTGAAGAATCTCGCAGGATCATCAGAATCAATCTACAAATAGAAGATACGATAGATCTCGACAGATTTGGAAAGCTCAGCTCTCTGAAACTTGCGTCACAAGAAAGCCTGAGTATAAAAGGAAACAGCAAGTCAACCCTAGAAGGAGAGTTGCATAGAGCCAAAACGAGATTTCACATTCGGCAGACTCGAAAAAGGAGTGAGAGACTTCACTAGCACGAGAATTCTAGGATAACCCAGCATCCGTCCTTGCAGTAAGACGGAGAGAAGAAGACGTGGAGTAGTGACGTGACAGGGCTTCTTCCACGCCGTCGGAACACTATCAAGCTTTCTGCTTTTATTTTATTTTATTTTATTTTAGTAGTTAGATCATGGGTCATTATGTTACTATCTGTTTTGTGTTTCCCTCGTCAGTCATGAACTAACTTTCCTAAGGCTGAACGAGGTGAATTCTTAGGTGTTTAATGAACCCAGTTGCAAGTTCTTAATTTAATAGATTTGGTTTGCTTATCAGTGAATTTATTACTAGTCGATTAGAGGAATCTAATGGCTAGATTTTTGGCCTCGACTTACTGGCAAGGAGTTGAGGTTAGACCTATAAGAAACAGTGTTTGCTAGGCAGTCGGTGCAAGGCTTGACCTATTTATTGTAGAATTCAGGAATGGGTCTACCTCTCATAACCATAACACCCTGAGTGTAATGTAGATTTAACTAGAAAGTTGCCATAGGAATATAGAAGGAGTATAGTTAGTATCATATGTATCGGATGCAAAAGCTTCGATAGAGTATAGAGGTGGGTTAATCGAATAGCGTTGTAGTTAGTAGCCATGCTGTAACATTGCAGAAGCTGTGCAGTATGGATACTATAGCAATTGGGGGATTGATGCGCTCAAGGATGATTCCGAGTTCAGCCTAACTTCTCACTGATATCTTCTTAAAACTTATTCTCTTTAATTCTGTTATTAACATAATTACAAAACCTCTCAAACCAATTATATTTACTTTCTGTTTACACAACTATCATAGCAATTAAACGTCACTCTTAGGTATTTCAGTCTCTGTGGGACGATACTCTACTTACACTTTATTACTTGTTCTACTGGTTCACTTGCCATCAAGGAAATCGACCAACAGTGTACTCACTTAATCTTGTACAAAGATCAATTTCTAGAATCCAGTGACTTCCAAAATGTAAGGACATTGGTAGCACGAAGGTCAAACTCCAATAAGCATAACGTCTTCAATATAGCTCCAAATTTGGCAAATGACCTATGCCCAAAAATATCTTCAAGTCTTCTTTCCAATGAAAAAATAATTAGCTCCAAATTCATTGTATGCTAAGCATTTCAATCAGATTATTCACAACTGTTCTGGACCAGCATTTTTGCAATATCCTGATCTGACTGTGAACTTCAAAAAATCATATCTCTTCCAATTGATCCTTGTTTTAAGTGATCTTAACGATTTTGAAAGATATTTGAGTCTAGTTTCATATGCCACTAGTTTTAGCTCATTTGTGTGTGTATTTTGTGAGATACGCCCAAATTACCAAACTTATGTTTGATGTATGGCGTGAATTCAAGTGTCAACTTCTAAAATTCATATCTCTCTCACCTAAACTTCTTTGGGCTTGATTTGGTGTCTATGTGACGAATTGAGAGTCTAGTTTCATATGAAACTGATCTCACCTTAATCGGATATGTGGTTTCAGAGATATCACCAAATAACCGAAGCTCGTACATGTGAGTCACAAAACATAGGCGAACATAGTGCATGCAAACGCTCCAACACTTGTTTATCATCGGGCAAACTCGAGTATTCAGATTGATACTCCAATATTTGAAGGTTGTACTCAAGTATTTGCACTATTCATCACTGTAGCATGATCCGAATTACTATGAATCGCTGTATCAAATTATTATTCATCATGAAGCTTGAACTTCCTTATTTTAACTTCGAATTGCACCATTCCAACTTCCATTTGATCATAGAGACTTCTAGTATCACATCTAAGAACTTGAATGTGGATATTCTCATTATATTGTGCAAGTTCTTCTTTCTTCAATCTTCTCTCTTGATCATTCTCTATAATTCAACTTGGACTAATCTACATTTAACAAAGTAGTTAGTCAATATAAGAGATAAATATATTATGAAAACTTTTTGCTCTTAATAATGACATCTATATTGGACATTATCAAAACTAATCATATCCAACAACTCTCTACAATGAATCATTTGGAGTCTCTTGGCGGGTCAATTCAGTGCTATCTGTTCTCTAACAGATCCAACCACGACATCAGCTAAGACATCACTATGCCTACATTCCATGAGGTCCCTACCTTGTATCTCTATACAAGTAGATGATGTTATATTAGTCTTATTAATATCTTCAAGGCCCTTTCTTGGTGATTCAAGACTAGGAACAAGTTTCAAGCAATAGAAATATAATATCCTCGAGTCCTCATGATAATGATCCCTATCATAGATCCTCGAGTGATCACCTGTTCTATTCCTAGGGCCTTTATCTATAAACTCATATTAACTATAAAATAAAGGCGAAACATAAATATGATAAAAATAAAATGTGCTTAAATATATAAATCATGAAATACCAAATAGTAAAAGGTGTTCATATGATAAAATAGATTATCTCTAAAACACCTATATACTAACAATATGCTTTAAATTGGAGTCCTAATGGTAAACAGGTAATAGCCTGCATGTATCTTAAATAAATTGAAAGCAAAAAGAATAGAAATTTACAGAAATTGAGGTTTTGTCAGAGGAAAGAGAAATAATTTGTCATATCTGGACCAAATTACCCGTGACACTTTTTTGATATTCCAATTTAGCCTAGCCCCTTTTTTACCCATTTGATTGCCTCTAACTACAAACTTGATTGTATAGTAAGGAAATGTAGATTTTTGTGTGAGAAGATTTTCAAAAAGACATGATTAAGACACCACCACCCCATTAAGTGTATATTTGGCTTCTTCGAACTTTCCACGACGACTCTCCATACCCTTATTTTCAAGTTTATCACTATTGTCTACTTGAGAATTATCTGTCCTGCCATGCTTTAATTTTCTATTTAATTTCCATGTCCGTTTCCTGCAAATTGCTGCCAACAATGAAAGCTGTAACATCCCATTTTCAAAAGCAGTATATTTTTTTTCATCAGAGTAGAGCATCGGAGCGATTAAGTAACTGATAAATATATTTCAAATGCCGTAAGTCTGGCTGTTTACAGTAACGGTACATTATACCGGGAGTTTTCAAAAATAATGACAACAGAGGAAAGTCTTCAGCCGGGTCTCTATGCGGCTTGCTTGCCTTTCTCCTCGGTCCTCCTGAACCTGATGCTATGTTAAGAGCTGAGGTTCAATGCCCATTGAACTTCAGGTAACGGTTAACCTTATATTTACGTACACAATATATGGACTACAGACGTTCACAACATTAACAGCACGTGAGCCCAATAACAGATATACTACACACACAACCAATGCAGATATATCGCTCCCAGCGTACAGACATATCGCTCCCAGCGTACAAAACCAATGCAGATATATCGTTCCCAGCGTACAGACATATCGCTCCCAGCATACATACAGTTATACTCTAACATCTATTTGCACTCAGGCAACATAACAACTATACACACACCATACACATAGCACATACATGCATAACATAAACATCAGCGTTAGTGTTACAGTACGCGAATGTACACAATGAGCATACCACAAAGCTATCAACTACCTCACATAAGCATACCATACACATAGCACATATACGCATACAATAAACATAAGAGTTAGTGTTACAGTACGCGAACGTACATATACAACATATTTACATATACAGTATATGTTATGGAATAAAATATTAGGCCCATTCAAGGGAGGCCCAACAAGGGGCAACCAAACCCTAACCCTAAGGGAATGACCCATTACCCCACAATCACATAGTGGGAGGACTGGGGCAAGCAACATGCTAATGAGGAGAACGTGCTAAACGGGTTCTCTATGCCTCACTATAAATAAGAGGGGAATTAGGGTGAACGGTAGACAAATCTTATATCTCTGCCTCTTTTTTCTGACATTACACACACCCCACTCCCTTAGGCGAAAGCCTTCATGTGTGTATCTTCTGTGATCTCTATTCTCATAGGTATCCCATCCATGGATACCTAGGAGGTAGATTCTTGATCCTAAATCAACATGCTAGCCCACCTAGGGTTAGACATCTGTGTTCTTATGACAGAACATTGGCGCCGTCTGTGGGGAATCGATAAATTTTTGATTCCCATGACCAAAGATGGTCAACACTAATCACCATCACAAATCAAGAATTTTGAAGTGGTGACGAAGATCGTGATTGACACATCCCACCAGTATCATCAGAACGCTAAAACTTCCACACCACGATTCTGGTTCATCTTATGGCCATTCTGGTTTCCAGTTTTTCAATGTGGTATGTGATGTCTGCTGCGACGTTCTCGGATTTGACGCGTATGCTATCAGGAAAGAAATTCGTGCATATGGGTGGAACTTCTTTTCTTGTAAGCATGGCAAGGGCTTCTTGGAGATTATTAAATGAGGGTTTTCAGATTCAAGTAATGGCTAGAGAAAAACGCCGAGGATTGGGCTTCATCTTCTTCACGAGACTTACTGGGGTTGTAGCTGTCGATAACAGGAGGATATCTACGAACCATCTGGTATTGCATAAAAGCCGACATGATCTTGGAATGGATTGGCCGAGATGCGATTCAGGTGATTCTCTTCTTGCTAGTGTGACTGTAGATGGATTATTGCCGGTGCTCTTGGCAGAAGTGGATGCTTTGGTTCCTGGGCTCACCGACACTTGAGCACCTCAGGTTAACCCAATGTGAGATAATCATAAGAAGACGAGATGCTGAGATGCAGAAAATAGGGTCTGATGTTTTCACTGCACCGAGATACCTTTATGCCGAGATGCCAAAGAGCTAACGTTGAGATTACAATCTGAGAGGCCGAGATACTAGAAGTCGACATACATCAGTGCCGAGGTGGTGATGATTTTCCGAGCTTCAATTCAATTGGGAGGATGCCGAGCTTCAACTCAATTATCCATATTCTATGTCGAGGGCATCAGGGTACATTACATATCACCAAAAGTCGGCTTGCTGATAAAAGAAGCAAAGTCGGAACCACAACGTCGCTGGGTCCACGCTCAGT
Source organism: Acacia melanoxylon (assembly GCA_019022615.1). Lineage (NCBI taxonomy): Eukaryota > Viridiplantae > Streptophyta > Magnoliopsida > Fabales > Fabaceae > Acacia > Acacia melanoxylon. Next base: position 4,416,845 of record JAFJYJ010000037.1, read on the forward strand.
AATTCTGGGATGTGCGTCAATCTCACCATGTGTCCTCTCTGTCGTGGGCGTAAGAAGAACAGTAGTGGAGGGCTAAATCTTTATTGCAAAGTCTGCACAGGAGGCACTCACGCAAGGCAGTGCTGGGGTCAGAGATAAAGGTGATTGAAGAAACAAATCACGCAAGGCACTCACGCAAGGCAGTGCTGGGGTCAGAGATAAAGGTGATTGAAGAAACAAATCACGCAAGGCACTCATGCAAATCTTTATTCACTCACCATCTGATGCTCCTTTCTAACAGAGGGGCCGAGATGTGAACACTGGAGCATGTGGCTTGTTTCACGAAGTGATTGACCACGGAAGATTTCCTAACGTTGTCACCTACAGTTCTCTCATACATGGTCTTGATGTCATAAATAAATGGCCAGAGGTTGCGAAATTGTTTAATGGAATGATAATTAGTATTATGTCAGGTTCTCGGTACTCAAGCTTGGAAAAATGTTTCTATGAGTAATATGAAGTCTGATGCACATGTGCGAACGTCCTGATAGCTTAGTATTGCTACCATATTCCTTAGCTCGGTATTTAGCCGGGTAGCTGAGGTGCTTTGGGAGATAATGGTGGAGACCGAGCTTGAAGTCTGATTCGCATGTGCGCAACGCCGTGATAACTTTAGAATGTTCTTGAAGACTATCACGGTTATCAAAGCGGTGAAGGGCGATAATACAACCTATGCCGAGATGTGCATTCAGTATTGGCTCTATGCCGAGATTCCAGACTCATTGGCTGTCACGTACGAACGGGAGTCAAAATCAAATGGGACGCAGATAAACATCACGAGCGTTCTTGGCTAGAAAATTGAACCATCACGAGTATCACGCTTCTGTGTGTCCGATGAAGTCGGGAGAACCTGTGAACTATTGAAAAGCTACATTCCTTTCCTGTGCAGTTCAGAAATTCTGATAGATGCGAAGCCGAGACCATTAAAGTCGGCATGTAAAGGAACCAAGAATCATCGATAGAATTATATCATTGCGCTATACTTGGGTGCTTGAAGTTCTTGAGTGTCTCAGCATGGATGGGAGTGAGTAACACAATCTGCTATATCGGTTGCTGAGCAAGTAAGGCCGGGATTAATTTCAGAAGTTGTTGAGATGACCATGGAGTCCACACGTCTCAAAGCATCAGTAATGGTGAATTTGGAGATTGTCCTCTTCCTACTCAATACAAACTATCATGCTGTACCATATCTGAATTTTTTCAATTTGCTGCAACGTCTAATGGAAACTCGCGCAACCTGCCTGAATTATTTGCTTGGCTGGATGTGCCGAAAGACCAGGATTTGGAACCATAATTAAAATGGCTTCATGGATATTCACAAATAAATTGGGACCATGTATATCTCTCTTCTTTTGCAAAGGGAAGTTGCCACATATACCTTTGGCTCCTTTCTCGAAAATATATGTGTTCCAATTCACTAAAGCTTTGTGGCGTTGGGATCATTATTTATCTAGTAATATCATTCTCTTCGTACGGATGGATGCAACAAAATCTGCAGAAAGCATGTTGACATTTTGTTTTTATTGCAACGTGCTGGAGAAAATTTCTATGGGTTTGGAGTGGCCTAACAGGGCGTGGAGCAGCATATACTTTTGGGGATATGTATTACTTGATAATTCTTAGGATCATCCAAACTGTTTTGTCACATATACCTAATTCCCATAACATTGGGTGGTTATTAATTGTTGCTGCAATTATGTCTGTTGCGTTTGCTTTTCATTGGAAGGGAGATACTCAAGCCTCCACCAGCAACATATTTTGCATTCTTCCAGTTGAGGAATTCTTTCTAAACACATAAGGCTTTCCCCCAGGTATATTCTAGACTCTTTCTTTCTGCAGAATATGCATTAGAATGCAAATGAAGAGATATTGAATGGAATTGATAGGTCCTGCCATGTGAACTTGTTGAAATTTGGGTTTTAATAGCCAAAATATTTGACTTAAATGGATTTCAATGATCGAGACTCCTATACCTGTCATGGCCAAAGTAATGATACAGAAAGTATTAATTTACTGGAAAGTGCTAGATTTGAAAATATTGCCTTTGATGATAATGGCCTAGTTTGAAAATAAATGGCTATACTTGAAATGCGATGGACGAGAAACAGTGGCATATTTCTCCAGGTTTCCATCTTTATGAGTTGTTGCCATATTTCATGATTAATGTCATTGCATCCAAATGTCTAATGATTTATGAGAGCTATTTTGGCTCTATGGAGACCTTCTATCTTTGGTGAAGCAAAAAGCAGATTTGAACTGCCGCCTATATACTTGATAAGCTTGACAATCTCTATATGCTTGTCCATTATTACCGATGATTGTTGGAATCATGGGCGAGAGACTTACACTTCGCATGAGAGAAATGATGTTTTCTGCTATTTTGAAAAATGAAATTGACTGACTTGACAATACAAGTTCAATGCTATCATCACGTTTAGTGGTTACATCAGCGAGGAACTTTCTTTCCAGATGGGGCATTGTTGGGCGTAATTACTAGTTTGCACCGATATTAGTAGTGATTCATGACTGGAAATTGTTATATGAAACAACTCTCATGGATTTTCCTGAAGGTCCTATTGAGAATGTTGATAATACTTCGCCAACCAACTTGAATTTAATTGGTTCAACCAATTCTTGATTTTTGAAGACGAATTTAATTGGTTCAGCCAATTCACGAATTTTTGAAGCGGGACGGTTACACCGAATTTTTGGAGTCCGTCCCTACAAAAGGGATGGGCGACCTGATTTAACCGAATCGGTTGAAATATGGCCTTCGCGTAAATTCTTGAAGGCGGACCGGTTAAGCTGAATCTAGTTAAATTCTGGGATCTGTGTGCGACGACAATGCCGCCAAGTTTATACACATGCATGAATCCGAGGTACACAAACCCGTTTTCATGAATCATGTTGCGACGACAATCCGGCAAGTCAATTTTTAAACAGAACCCGGTTAAACTGGTTACAGTTAAAATCTGAGTTTCGAGTGGAGTCCGTCCCTACAAAAGGGATGAAGGCGGACCGATTTAAGCGAATCTAGTTAAAATCCGGGCTCCATGGAAATAGCGGTTAAAACATGTTTCCTTGGAAACGGGCGTGTTTCCTTGGGGCACGGTAACGCCGACATTATGGCTAAACGTATTCCTTCGGGATGCGATAACGCCACATTATGGTTAAAATGTGTTCCCTTTGGGACGCGGTAAAACCAAGAAGCCCTTGTGGCCATGATGCATCAAAGCTTGGGGTAATGAAGTAAACCGTCATAACGACCTTGATCAAGTCGGAATATTTAGAGTTTAGTTGCGACACTGAACCTAGATATGTGACGGATAGCTCTTACTCAGATTGATTTCGGTTAGTCACTCGGGAGGGTTGATAGCCCATGGGTGGTCCCGGACCCACGTTCAACGAGCAAATTTTCGACTCGGCCCAATCATCAAACAAAACTCGCACGAGTGTCGAAGGCGGAACCCAATTACACTGACTACAGTTAAAATCCGAGTTCCGTATGAAATGAACCCTTACGACAGGGATGAAGGCAGACCCGGTTAACACTGAACATGTATGAATAGAGATTCGAAACTCCTTCATAAATCATGTGGTGTAAAAGACCGAGAGTTTTAACTCATTCGTGAATGACATGAACGACTCGGGGTAAAAAGCCCGATTACGCGAAATTTGTCATAGCGGCAAAGCCGCAAAGAAAAAACATACCCCGAGTCCAAATAGACAAGGCGAGTATAAATATAAGACATGAGCGACTCGGGGTAAAAAGCCCGATTACGCAAAATTTGTCATAGCGGCAAAGCCGCCAAAAAGAAAAACATACCCGAGTCTAAAATGACTAGGAGAGTATCGATCGAGAAAGGTTTTTCCAAGTTTTGTAGGAAACATTGTTGAAGGCGGACTCGGTTAAACGAATCTAGTTTATAATCGGGATCCGTGTAAATTTTAAAGGCTGACCCGGTTAAGCGAATCTAGTTAAAATACGGGATCCGCCGGTAAAGACGGCAATGCCGCAAGTCTATTTAAACGACTGAATTTTGGGCAAACAAACCCGTTTTCAGAAATCAAAAACTTGGAATCTCGGTGTTAGAAGACATAACCTGGAATCTCGGGGTTAGAGATATCAACCTTGAATCTCGGTGTTAGAAGACATAACCCGGAATCTCGGGGTTAGAGATATTAACCTTGAATCTCGGTGTTAGAAGATATTAACCGGAATCTCGGGGTTAGAGATATTAAACCGGAATCTCGGTGTTAGAATATATGAACCGGAATCTCGGGCCAACACGCAAGCAATCCCAACAATCACGAACATCGGTCCGGGTTGGAAAATCAACACATCCGCGCAGCTTAGTGACTGAACTACCAAAATGGGAGGCAACGGAATGGATAACGATTTGTTAGTGGAAAAATCATCAATAATCGGGACTATTGCAAACCAGAATGCAACAGTAAGTATTTTCCATTGAATGAGATTTTCTTACATGTTATTAAATGCAAGTATATAAACCGGATAATTATCTCGGGAAAAAATTGCTACGAAAGCAAGCAAGGGATCTTATTTCTTCTCGCACAACTCGGATAAGCTGGATACATCTCGGCTAAGTCCACATTTCATATCAAGCAAATAATACATCCCGGCAGCTCAGAGACCTGAACTACCGGGCTGGGGGGCAACTGTTATGAAATAAAATATTAGGCCCATTCAAGGGAGGCCCAACAAGGGGCAACCAAACCCTAACCCTAAGGGAATGACCCATTATCCCACAATCACATAGTGGGAGGACCGGGGCAAGCAACATCGCTAATGAGGAGAACGTGCTAAACGGGTTCTCTATGCCTCACTATAAATAAGAGGGGAATTCCTCAGGTGAACGGTAGACAAGTATCTTCTACTCTGCCTCTTTACAATTCTGCCTACACAGAACACACACCCCACTCCCTTAGGCGAAAGCCTTCATGTGTGTGCTCTGTGATCTCTTATTCTCATAGGTATCTCATCCATGGATACCTAGGAGGTAGATTCTTGATCCTAAATCAACATGCTAGCCCACCTAGGGTTAGACATCTGTGTTCTTATGACAGAACAGTATATAAGCACAACAAATCAATTATTCCTAAATGTACCGCTCCCAGCGAATGTAGATATACCGCTCCCAGCGAATCAGAATATACCGCTCCCAGCGAATGCAGATGTATCACTCCCAGCGCATGCATATGTTCAGTTATCCTCTAACACCACTATGCACTCAAATAACATACCACCAATACGCATACAACACACATATCACATATACACATACCATAAATATCAGAGTTAGTGTTACAGTACGCGAACGTACCTTCGCTAATGGTATTTCGGTACGTTTTACGAAAAACGGTAATTTTTTGACGGTGCAAACAAATGGCACTGTGTGATACGATTATCTCAGATATCCTATAAGAATAATATTTATCAATATTTAGCAGCATAACGGGCATTTTAGGTACAAATTACCATTTTGCCCCTAGTTGGCCTAATCGGCGAAATTTCACCAAAGCTTCGCTATTTTGACTCTAATCTTCCAAAATTTTTCCATAACTCTTTTCCCAACATATTTTTCGAAATATATATCATATTCAACCCAAAAATATGATATCTACAATATATTGGAAGATTAAAGATCAAAACAACATTAAACTTATAACTACCGAACAAAACACCGAAGCTTAAGACTAGGGACCGAAGAACTTACCCAGGGCTTCGCTACACTTTCTCCGGGCTCCTCCTTCTCTCTAACCTCTCTCTAGTTTTCGATTTTGGGGTGAAGAAGAATGAAGGGGGTGAAGGCCTATTATAGCAAAAGTCTTGGCACTATTCATCACTTTATCGTGGTTTTCGGCCAAATCGGATCGCACTTTGACACGTGGCTTCATCCTTGCCGATCCATGTGTGTTGGATGACATCATCCTTCTAGAAGAAGATGATGTCGCAAGCTTGTTTTATGCGATCGTACCGATAAAGTTAAGGTTCGGTGTCCGAATCGCGTAACCTTGGAGAAACTCAAAAATCCGGGAACAAGGCACTGAAGGTCTACTCTTCCTCTTTAGAAATATGTGGAATGATTAAATTTTTGATCTCATTAAGGGTATTCCGTTGCCTGTTGAACATTCTCGAACAGACGCCATCGGTTACGGAAATCACTTCAGGAAGTTCCAGCACGGACAAAAATTATTTGGTTCGTAATATGTTCGACCTAAGAAACCTAATCCTAGTTTGTCACAACTTATTTTGTTTTTATAGGTTCTCATTTTGATTATCTGTCATTTTCCTTAAAACCCTATATCTTAAGTCTTTCTGTTGGTTTAAATCACGGAGGCAATGGCTCCTGGACAAAATTATACTTGTTTATAATAAGTCGGATGTTCTGACTTAGTTCTATATTTTGAGGTAGGATTTTATTTTATCGGTTCTCATTTAATAACTAGTCTTTCTAGAATATATTATTATTAAATTCTAAATATCTAGATATTATTTTAAAATATCCACAACCCTTTTCACACTATACTTAATTAATTTTATTATTATTTTAATTAATAATTTCAAATTTCTCCCCTTAATTTAATTATTTACTAATTAATTTACTTATATCTTAATCTAAACAATTAGCCACTAATTACTTAATTAGCCACTTACTAATTATTGATAATTTTCATAATTAGGATTAATTATTATCTCACAACTATTTTACTGACATTGGTATTTTATGCTCCATGTAAAATATTAAAAATCATGGGGTCAATTATGATCCCCAAAATAATATTTAATTTTGCCTTATTATTTTCCAAGGAAAATATTCCCATAAATTCTAAAATTAGAGACAACATACTTTCTAATTTTTAATAAATATTTTATTGCCTCTTGGGATTTATCATAATATTTTAAAGCCATTTTACGCCTCATAAATGCGTTTTATGGATTTTAATTTCTTTATTTCTTCTAATTTCCATAGAAATTACCTTAGAAAATAAGATAATTATAACTTATTTATTTGAGGAATCAGCATATCCACCTATTTCCAATAGGTAATATGTCTAAAATATAATATTAGGATAAATAATTATCGAAAGTATTACAAAAAGCCATTAGATTTATTTTCAATTCATGTAAGGGTGTGACTTGTACATTATTATGGTCCATATATATAACAACATTACGTGCTATATGGTTCTTAGACTCACTTGTCCTTTAAAGTCATCCATTGGAATACTATAAATTTTCTTTTTCCTTTTTGTGGTCAAAGGATTCTTTGAATTTTCCAAAATAAAGACAATGAGAGGAACCTACTTTTGCGTTCTATATAGGTGCAATATTAACTCCTATTCAAGCTCATGTTCTTGACTTTGACTTTTAATTACTCTCATACGTATTTGTTATGATTAGATTTTATGCCCATCACACAAGTCTTAGAGTCCGTTTGAATGAGCTTTTTTTTAATTAATTTATGTGTTTAGATGAGAGCTTTTTAAAAAAGCAAAAGTCACAAAAAAAAAAACCAAAATTTTGCTTTTCTTTAAAGCTTCAATTTGCAGCTTAAAAAATATCAAGTTTGAAAAAAAAGAGAGAATAAAAAATAAATGATGAAAATTTCTTCTTTAATGATTTGTTTGACACCATTTGTCTTTTTTCATATGTCCATTCCGATAATCTTACTAATAAAAAAATGTTTCTCTATTTTAACATCAAAACAACTTTTTTATTTAAAAGTGTTTTTCAACTGGTGTATCCAAACATAAAATAACTTTAACTTCTAATTAAACACTTTTTAAAAAAGTAATGCAAACAAAATCTTTTTTTTTTGGCTATCAAAGCAATTTTGCTTAGTCATTTTCATCCTTGTATTATTATTGATATGATATTGATAATGAAGTGCCTTATCTTGTATGCTATATGTACATAAGGATCTGTCCATTATATTAAATTTTAGTTAAGCTCATTAATTAATTTATTTCATTTTTCTTCTCTAATTAACTTTAATCGAGCAAAGATGGTTTAATGTTCCATGTGAATGGCAACATTATATTTTGTCTGTTACGAGGGAAAAAAAGGAAGAAATAAAAAGTATCAGATAATTTGTTATAGAGTTGTTTTTAAAGCAAAAGGTTAGATTTCGTTTTTCATTAGAAGAAAATGACTGAAGCTGGAGTTCTACTTTTGGAGATGAGGTTTCAACTGTTCAAGTCAAGTTTCATATTCTTGGTCGACAAACTGAAAGACTTCTATTCTTGGTCAAGAGGGTAGATTCATAGAGCCTGCACACAGGGGGCTTCATGATAATTACTTTACTATTTTATATTTAAAAGTTAATTAAGGGTTAAGTGACATTTTTATCCTAAATTATGGCAAGAACATTGGATACCTTAAATGCAATGTTACCTTCAATTTTAAAAAATTAAAAAAATTACAATAAAAATACAACATGAGCTGATTTGTCATACCACTTAAATATTAGTTGACATTTTAATAAAATTAAAATATTTCATAAGATTTATTTTTTCATTACTGGTAAAATATTAACTGAGGGATTTATTTATTTATAACAATAAACATATGAATCACATGAGCAGCCAACTAGGATTAATATTTGTTGAGTTGTTGTATTTTAATTGATTGGACCACAAATAGCGTGGCAAAGGTCAAGTCTGTTGACATTTTCTCCCATGCCTACTTGGATACGTTATTTTTAATTCTTGTTTATGTACTGTTAATAATATTGTTAAATAAATTAGAGAAAATAATTAAAATTACAACCAACCCCTTGCGGTATTTTGTTTACTGCAAAAGCGTCATAAAATCATAATTATTTTAAACAATATTAATTAGCTACCATATATATCCTCATAAAAGTACATTTTCCTTCTTTTTTCTTTTGCAGTAGGAAAAATTATATTATTTTGTGTAAAACCTAAAAAATTCTATTTATCATAAATACTATATTTTGATAAATAATACATGTTAAATAAAGGTGAATATGTGTCTCAAATTTGTGTAATTTGTTAATTATAATTTTAGGCAAATTTCCCTTGGAATTAAATAAGCAAAAGGCAAATATAAGATTAAGATTGGGGAAAATAAAATGTGACATAATTAACACATGAAATAAAAGTTAATTTATAAAAGAGGCAAGAAATTGCTATGAAAACACTTAAGTAAATTAAAGTGAATTAGCAAAAGTTAATGAGTAAATTAGCTTGAATTAATTAAGATTAATTGCATAATTACTTAAATTAATTTGAGACAAAAGAAAAACATCAACAAAGGGCTGATTTAAATAAAAAATTAAGGGCCAATGAAAGACAATATTAAACTTGATTAATAAGGCACAAATGACTTTGATTAGTTACCAAACAAATTGCACAATGACATGTGGCATTAATGAACATTTAAACCCTTAATTATATTATCAAATGACATCATCAAGTCTTCATTTTTGCTGGTGTGTGGCTGATTTACAATCAGATTTTTTGCAATGATAAGGTCACATGCTTTAGCTTTGAAAAATCAATGTTTTCAACTCAACAATTAAAGAAAGGAGTTAATTGTTATTTTGTTAACTAAAATACAATAAATAGCTTATTGGAGAAGCATGTCGACCAGCTCCTCTACGGAGGGAAAGGATTTTGTTCTTTTTCTTTCATGAAATAATTAATATATGTTGCTAATAATAAAAATTAAAAAAAAAAAACACACAACACACATTGAATTGGCTGATATGAAGGAGCATGTCGGCAAGCATGTGTAAGGTCTAGGATTAACTTTCAAAAAGTGCATTTTAATCCAAGGGTTAAGGTGGGATTTGGTCACAATTAATTTCCATTTGTGTCCTCAATTTTTCCCTATAAATAGAGGCTTGGCTTCTTCATTCTTCACACCAAAACAGCTCCAATAGCTTAATATAGTAAAGAGAGAGTGAGTGTGGAGTAGCTTGAAGAAGTAGAAGCAAGTTCAAGTAAGTTCTTGAGTTTAGTCTTTAAATTTGTAGTTAAATTATGCTTTGATCTTTAATCTTGCAAAGTAGTTTTTTTTTTCATGTTTTTATGGTTAAAAATGTTATTATTTCAAAAATTAGATGAAAAATATGGTATAGCAGAATTCTTGAAGGCGTTGAAGATCAAAGTAGCGAAATTCTAGCAAAATTTACAGTTGGAAGTTTTCTAGAGTCAGCAGCAAAAAGGCCATGCTCTTATGAAGAAGATGAAGTCATATAATTCTGGAATTTTTCATGGTTAAATTATACATCTAGGGATTTCCAAATATACCTAGAGTGTATCATTTTGAATTTTCTGCAAAGAGATAAAAATTCCCAAAGTTAGGTTACGTTTTCTGGAAAAATTCTGGGCAAGTGTTGAAGAACATTAAACTTGGAATTGTTCACATGGTTCCAGCAAAAAAAAAAGTATTTTTCCTCAAAAATAGACATCCTAAGGATTCCGAGGAATTTTACGGAACCTCGTTTCAATTTTTGTGGAATTAATTATGATTTTTCAAAGTTACAGAAAAATATGCCCAGAAATGCTGAATCAGCGTTTTTTTTAATAAAGTGATATAATTTGAATAATAAATCCACCAAGGGTAAAAAGGTCAATAGTGGCTAAAATATCTCTCAAGATATTATTTATAAGGGAATAATGCGGTGATACTATTATAAGCTATCCGAGAAAACGTACCGCTAAGCTCTACGGATTAAGGTAACGACATACAGCATCTCAAACTGGCGACGTCTTTGATTGATATCTTTATATGTGATAGATTATTTCGTAAAGTCGTAGACAAGACTTTGTCTTGGGACATCGACATCATTTTAGGCTGACTGTCTTGGAGTCCTTGTTTATACATTCGGCCATATACGAGTTATAGTCTTGATAATGCCGTGAGATTGTTTCAACGGCGGGGACGTGAGGAGGAATTTGTCGTGGCGGTTAGTGCAAACGTGAATAGACTTTACATGTGCTATGTCTTGTTGTGTTGTTATTACCTTACATCTGGCATGTGCTATGTATTGGTTAATCTTTGTAATGTTATGAATATACGTAAATACATATATTATTTCTTAAGCGTAGGGTTAGTTGCGAGATTGAAGGCGTTGAATCTCGGACTTACCATAGCCGGGATCCGGAGGAACGAGAGCGTGACAAGGGTAAAGCGCGCGTGAGGACTCATTTGGAGTTTTATCTTGGAGATGTATTTATATTTCTACGTAGTTAGAATTTTGAATACTTCGGATAAATGTCTTATTATTGTAATCAACCGGATACGCCACGAGATAGTATTTTGTCACATACTTATCGATTACTCACTCTTTTAAATTCTTTCACGATCTTCTACTACGATAAAATTATCTTATTCCGTTTTTGAAAAATGGGGTGTTACATTTTGTATATAATTAAGGAAAATATCACAAATATTATGTTAATTAGAGAATGATCGGATTTCCAGCCAAACAAGATTTTGTCTTAATCCATGGAAAAACTTCAAAAAGACAGTGACTAACACGGTAACACCCCACCATTGTGTGTCTGTCGTCAATATATTTGGCTTCTTCGAATTTTCTTCGACACTGAGGATTGGGGTAATATTCCGTTACGTAGAATAATTTGGAACTATAGTCTTTATGTATGCACAGACTTTAATAGATAAAATTAACATAAGCCTCATTTTTCATAATTTATTATTAGTGTGGCTACTTATAAATTTAATATTATAGATTCCTAAAAAAATATAGAGATTTATTTTCATGTTCCAAAATTTCTTGAAGCTTAATTTGAATGTTTTAGTATTTTTACCATTCATAAATTCATAAATAAATGATTCTTTTTTTAAAATATATATATATATATATATATATATAATTTTATAATTCCTTGTTGATTAGCATGACCATATCGTCTACCTTTCATGCATGGGTATCCTTGGTTTTCAGATTAATTGGGAAATATTTAAGATAAAATGCATCAAGAATGAATTTGAACAAAACATTAGAAGCTCAATAAACCCCATACATAATGTTAAATTTTTTTAAAAAAAAATTTACATTTCATGTATATATTTTATTTTAAATGTCCTAACATTTTATTGTATAGAAATGTAGTTTTTTCCGTGAGAATAGTTTTTTAAAGACATGATTAAGACCCTACCTCCCCAATCCCCATTAAGTGTATATTTGGCATCTTCGAACTTTCCACTATGACTCTCCATACCCTTATTTTTAAGTTTGTCACTTTTGTCTGCTTGGGAATCATTTTTCCTGCCATGCTTTTCTATTTAATTTCCATGTCCGTTTCTTGCGTAAGGGTGTGACTTGTACATTATTATGGTCCAAATATATAACAACATTACGTGCTATATGGTTCTTAGACTCACTTGTCCTTTCCAGTCATCCATTGGGATTCTTTGAAATTTCCAAAATAAAGACAATGAGAGGAACCTACTTTTGCGTGTTATATATGTGCAATATTAACTCCTATTCAAGCTCATGTTCTTGACCTAGACTTTTAATTACTCTCATACCTATTTATTATGATTAGATTTTTTTTGCCCGTCACACAGGTCTTAGTCTCTCTCGCTCTCGTTTTTTTTTTTTTCCTCTTGATCATCTTTGTATTGTTATTGTTATGATATCGATAATGAAGTGGCTTATCTTGTATGCTATATGTACATAAGCAGTGGCGAAACTTGGAGGAAAAATTGGGGAAGCAAATAGTGGTGGGATTCGGGGGTTCGGAAATTTTTTTTGCCTAAATTTTAAAGAAGCGAGTTTTAAATGCGATTAAAAATGAAAAGAATAAAAACAATATTAAATGAAATTAAGTCAATTAATTTCATCTACAAGTGTAGTGTAGAATGGGTAAAAGTATAGTAAGGGATAAACCACAAAAGTAAATTTTACCGATAAGCTAAAAATTTCGATGTAATTAGAATGAAATATAGAAAAGAATAATAAAATTAACATAAATCATACAAAGACCCCACATAGAACAAAGATTAAATTATAAGCCCAAAGATATAAAAAGAGGGGAAAATGTAAAATAAAAAGAAGAAGAAGAAAGAAGTTGGAAGTAAAATTTAATTTTACTACTTTTGTAAAAGTTGTATTATTACACTTAAAAAAAGTTCCATTAAAAAATTGTACATAAATTTTTTTTGGGTGGGGGTCATTGTCATAAGGAAGATCCGCCCCTGTACATAAGGATCTGTCCATTATATTAAATTTTAGTTAAGCTCATTAATTAATTTATTTCATTTTTCTTCTCTAATTAACTTTAATCAAGCAAAGATGGTTTAATGTTCCATGCGAATGACAACATTATATTTTGTCTGTTATGAGGGGAAAAATGGAAGAAAGAAAAAGTATCAGATCTTTTGTTATAGAGTTGTTTTTAAAGAAAAAAGTTAGATTTCATTTTACATTAGAAGGAAATGACTGAATCTGTAGTTTCTAGTATTGAACATGAGGTTTCTACCCTTTAAGTCATGGTTCATATTTGGCTTCTTCGAATTTTCCTCGACACTGAGGATTGGGGTGATATTCCGTTACATATAATAATTTGGAACTATATAGTCTATATATATGCACAGACTTTAATAGATAAAATTAATCATAAAAATTAACATAAGCCTCATTTTTCGTAATTTATTATTAGTGCGGCTACTTATAAATTTAATATTATAGATGCATAAAAAATTATATAGATTTATTTTCATGTTCCAAAATTTCTTGAAGCTTAATTTGAATATTTTAGTTAAATAATTCTTTTTAAAAATTTATAATTTATAATTCCTTGTTGATTAGCTTGAATATGTCGTCTACTTTTAAATTTTAATGCATGAGCCTATCCTGGGGTTTTCATATTAATTGGGATAGATTTAAGATAAAATACATCAATGCTGAATTTGCACAAAACATTAAAGGCTTAGTCAACCCCATATATAATGTTGTTGCAGAGAGACTCTTATGCTGAGAGTAGTTTCTGTGAAGAGTAACAACTGTAAAATGGGTTGATTCATATCACCGAAAAGACCGTAGGCGAAGGACGAGCCATATCAGGGATGCACCAGCCTTCACAAATTAATAGGAACAGCGAGTTCAACGTTGGGATTCTCCGGAAGATGGCAACGAGGTCATTTCAGTCTTCCACTTCCCTTAATCGCTTGCTAAAGACAAAAGTCATCTTAAAGAATCTCTCCCTGATCATACCTTATTTTAATATGTTATTTCATGATTAATCTGGGGATTTTATCATGTTAATTGAGCCAATAATGCATTATTTATGATAAATTTAGTTTAATGAGTGATTACATGAACATAGATTAAAAAGGGCAAAAATGTCATATTATTTAAAACTATTTATTTCTAATAAAATATTACAATTACTCTCAATAAAAGGAATTAGTTAGAGGAGTTTAATTTGATTAAAGATTAGGAAGTTATATACTTGGTTAGAAATACTAAGTGAAAAAACTAATCATTACGAGGACTTTAAATTAAATAAAACATGTCAGGTAATGAAATGTGTTGAAGGTGCTTGTAACACGGACAAGCGAAAGTAATGCTTAACACGCATATATAGACTTCCTTTATTAAAACAGACAACGACGACTATAAGAGATTAAGAGTAAGACCCCACCACCCACCAATTATTGCCGTTAATGTATTTGGCTTATTCCAACTTTTCCCATTCTTTTGTTCAAGTCAAGGTTCATATTCTTGGTCGACAAACAGAAAAAAGAGAACACTTTCTTTTCCTAACTTTCCCAGTTTTTTGTTTTAAATTATTGTTCAGTAGTTATATTTTCACGTTAGTCATTGATATAATGTATTTTCTATGAAATATTTTAGTATTTCTTACTTTTAATATTCTTTAAAATATTTTGTAATTTCACATAATTTATAAAAATATTAGTACTTATGACCAATACTAATTAAAAACTCAAATTATTGACTATATATATCATAATTTCAAAACCTAGACTTCTTATAACATATACTCCCACCTTTCCTTTTTATAAGATATCATTCTTAACTATACATTGTTCCTTTTTATAAAATACTTGTAGCGCATGTTTGAAAAGTTTATTGTTCATTTTACTCTCACCTAATTATAAAAATTACTCATACCACTGTTGTATTTAATTATCATATTTGACTAAAGAATTGAATATCTATAACATATTCTCTTTGGCAAACTGTAAAAGAAACTACCAAAAAACTACATGATGAAAAATATGTTGTTTTCCTTACATACACACACACTTTTGGCTAATTTTTCGCGTGTCTTTGTGTGTTTTTGTTTGTTCACATATATTTTTTTATTGAAAACAATCCTATTTAAGGTAGGGTCAAGGTAGGGTCAGCTAATAAATGTTGATTTCTCCCATAGTAGGATTTCATACGTCAGTTTACCAAATTTTCTTTTTGTTTGTTCATATATATTTTTTATTGGAGACAATCCTATTTAAGGTACGGTCAGCTAATAAATATGGATTTCTCCATAGTAGGATTTCATACATTGGTTTGCCGGATCTGGAATCTCTCAAAATCCTATTTGTTCTTTTCCACTCAGAATCACTTCTACACCCTTGGATCAATAAAATATGTGGTCAAGATGTAATGCTTAATTCAAAAGACACAACAAATTGAAATTAAACATAACATCAAGTTTTATTTTACTCACTTGAATTTACAAAGTGCACAGAATCTCTACTACACCCTTGGATCAAGAAAATATATGGTCAATATTTAATGCTTAATTCAGCAGCCATAACAAATTGAAATTAAGTATAGGCTAAATTATATTTTTGATTCTTGATGTTTGCATCAAGTTTTATTTTTAAGGGTAAAGGTACAATTTTACATATAAGGTTTCTCGAAAGGCCTTTGTGAAGACCACAACATTTTTCTAAAAGCAAAAATACACACGACGTTACGTTTTTGAGAAGCCGCAAAGACCATTTGTAGTTAGTTGGCCAAAGCGGTCGCGTTAACTGGATCTGAAGTGAGCGATGCTTGGTGAAATTGAATTTTTGCTAAGTTTTAAATATTAAAAAAAAAACTAAAATACCCCGCCGGTGAGCCCCACGTCGTGGCCGTGCAAGAACCAATGCCGGCGGTGGCCGGCGGTGGGGCTCACTGACCGGGGGTATTTTAGTTTTTTTTTAGTATTTAAAAACTACAAGAAAAGTATAATTTCACCCGCATTCTTTGTTCACTTCCATCCAGTTAACGTTGGATCGTTTGGTCAACTAATGTAATATCCGGATAATTATTTATACGAAATATTATATTTAGGTAAATAATACCTATTGAAAATAAGTGAATATGTGGTTTCAAATAATAAGTAATAATTATCTTATTTTTAAGGTAATTACTATGGGAATTAGGAGAGATAAAAGCTAAAATCCTTGAAAAATGTATTTTATAAATGAAAATGACCGAAAACATTATGATAAATCCTATATGACTGCAAATATTGATAAAAACTTGGGAAGTATGTTGTCTCTAATTTTAGGAATTTTTGGGATTATTTTCTTGAAAAATTGAGAAGCATAAATATAATATTATTAAAAGCTGACTTTTTGGCCCCATGATTTTTAATATTTTACATAGGGACACAAAATACCAATGTCAATGTTAAAAGTTGTGAGATAATAATTAATCATAATTATGAAAATTATCAACAATTAGTAAGTGGATAATTAAGTAATTAGTGGCTAATTGTTTAGATTAAGATATAAGTAAATTAATTAGTAAATAATTAATTTAAGGGAGAAATTCGAAATTAATAATTAAATAAATAATAAATAAATAATAAAATATTAATAAAATATTTTATGCTTAGAAAAAATAAATAAATAATAAAAGAAAAAAATAAATATCTAGATATTTTGAATAAAATAATAATATATGTGGAAAAAACAAGACATTTGAAAATGGATAGAAATAAAATCCTACACCAAAACATAGGGATATAGTCGATTCATGGACTTTTTATAAACCAAGTAAATTTCTACCTTAGAGTGGCTTGTCTCGGAAGTCATTTAAAACCAACAACGTAATTAGAGTACTCTAGGATAATTAAGAAAGGGCGAGATAGTGCTAAAAGTGACTTATAGAAAACGGAGTGTGTTTTTCAAACCAGGAATTAGGTTACTTAGATCAGATCATATTACTTAACCGGTGATTTTCTACCAAGCTGGAACTTAGGAAGTGATTTCCGTAACCGTGACGTACGTACCGAAAATGTTCGTGACGATGGAATGCCCTTAATGGGATCATAAATTTCATTAACCCGGATATTCCTACGAGAAAGAATGGAACTTCAAAACGTTGCTTTGATTTTTAGCCACAAGAATCGAATTACGCGATTAGGGCCGTCGGGGAAGCTTTATCGGTAAGTCGGCAAGATGACATCACCTTCAGAAGGATGACATAGGCAAGACATATGTAAGGCCAAGATGGGAGCCACGTGGCGAAGTGCGATCCGATCCTAAAATCCGGTCGATAAAGTAATGAATAGTGTCACTTTTTTCTTCTATAAATAGAAGCCTTCCCTCTTCATTTCTCACACCCAAAAACCGAAATAGAGAGAGGTTTTAGAGAGGAGGAGGAGCCCAAAGAAGTTCTAATGGGACCGGGTAAGTTCTTTGGTCTCTACGGTCTTTAGTTTCGGTAGTTCTTTAAAAGTAGATATAGTAGAGGACTGCTTAGATTTATCTTTAATTTTTCAAGATAGTCTAGATATCATATTTAGGGGTGAATATGATATATATTTCAAAAATATAATGAGGGAAAAGATCTGTCGAAATTTCGGAGAGATAGAGCGAAAACAAAAGCTCCGCGAAATTCCGATTAGGGGTTCGAGGGCAAAATGATAATTTGTACCTAAAATGCATGTTATCTGCTAGAAGTTGATAAATGTTATCCTTATAGGATATATGAGATAATCGGACATTGTTGTACCAAATCACCGTTGTTTCACCATCGTCGAAATTAAGTTTTAGTAAAGTACCTTTTACCATCAACGACTGTACGTTCACGTACTGTAACATTAACGCTGATGTTTATTGTATGCGTATATGTGCTATGTGTAGTGTATGTGGTAGCTGATAGCTTTGCTGTATGTCATATACTGTCTATGTTGTATATGTACGTTCGCGTGCTGTAACACTAATGCTGATGTTTATGTTATGCATGTATGTGCTATGTGTATTGTGTGTGTATAGTTTTTATGTTGTCTGGGTGCATATAGATGTTAAAGTATAACTGTATGTACATCGGGAGCGATATGTTTTGTGTTGGGAGCGACATATCGCATTGATTAAATGTATTTGCGGGAGCGATGTGTTTGTATGCGGGAGCGATATATCCGTATTGATTAAATGCTTATTTGGGAGCGATATGTTTGTACGTGGGAGCGATATATCCGTATTGATTACGTGTCTTTGGGAGCGATATGTGTGTATGTTGGGAGCGATATATCCGCATTGGTTGTATGTGTAGTATATACGTTATTGGGCTCACGTCTTGTTAATGTTGTGATTAATGTCGTAGTCCATATTTTGTGTACGTAAATATGAGGTTAATTCTACGCGAGGTTCAATGGGCATTGAACCTCGGCTCTTAACATAGCCGTCGGGATCGGGAGGAACGGGGCCAGGAGAAAAGCGGCGCATAGAGCCCTACAAGACTTTCCTCCGTTGTTATCTACTTTTGTAAACACTCGGTACAATGTACCATTTGCGTAAACAATGGACTTACGACATTTGAAATATAAGTATCGATTCTTTCTTACTGTTTTCCGATCTTTCTACTCGATGAAAAAAATATATATTGCTTTTGGAAAATGAGATGTTACAACTAACTAGTAGTCTTGGGGCCCCAAAAACGCATCACGTCGTGTGTGTATTTTTCTTTCCGGAAAAACGTTGTGTACAGACGGCTCCTTTCGAGAAACCTTATGTGTAAAATTGCACCTTTACCCTATTTTTAAATTTTCAAAGTGCATTCTTTACCTTTGTCAAAAGGTATCATGCACTTTTTCTAGATTGTGTGTTCTTGCAACTGACTAATTCGGTCCGCGGGCATGTTGGCCCACTTTAGGGGGACACATCGTTGCCACCGAGTAATTATCACAGTTGCATATACCCAAGACTTGAACATGGGACCGCTAGTTTATCTAGAACAACTCCTTGCCACTTAATCCAGGTTCTCAGTGGTGATAACGTAACCATGCAATTAACTGTCTACAAAGCAATCCAAAGTGTATTTTTGATCATTCAGTCTTAACACCATCAATCTCGTCTAATGAAAAATGTATGATAATCAAATTTAAGTGATTAGTATGTAATTAAACGTTGACAATACATTTACAAATATGGTTATTTTCATTTTAATTTTCTTTAATTTTCACGATTTAAAATATAAAATAATTATATTAAACATACTAAAATTCAAAAGTATGACTTGTTGGTGTTTAATTGCAAATTTATCACTTAAATTTGATAATTCATCATTTTTTTAGTAGATTAATCTAGTTGTGCTTAAGATTGAAAGAGTAAAAATGCACTTTATAAAGTTTAAGGGATTAAAATAAAACTTAATACAAAAATAAATAACTTAACGTATACTTTAACCTTTAATATATTAACAAAAAATATAAGAAATATAAGTGATAATAACATAAATATAATAATATATCTCAAATTTCATAGAAAGGAAAAAAAGTTCTCCTATCTTCTCCTTTCCATACAACTCCTTATCTTATTTTAAAATAAGAACAAAAATATATTTTTTGTTTTAAATTTTTTAAAAATTATCCATTTAATATTTACTGCAAAAAGTTTATAAAACAATAATAATTTAAATAAAAAACAGTTATTTTCCTCCATTTTCTTTTGTAATAAAAAATAATATTATTTGATAATAATAAAAATATAGAAATATTATTGTAAAAGAATGGCTAGGATATGATTGGCAACCAAACCAGACTTTGGATTGTTAATTATAAACTTCATTTGTCGTAAGGAAAGCCCCCATGTGAAATGAAGATTTTTGTGTCTGAAGATTTCCAGGAGGACCCTGACTAAGACCCCACCATATTCATTAAATGTATACTTGGCTTCTTCCAACGATGACTCGGAGGACTAGACTCATATACTGGGGTTCATATCACAAGTTATATATATATATAAACAATTATTTGGTTATAGGAGAAGTGTTTTAAATGTCCACACACACGTGAAATGATAGGGCCTACACATATATATATATATAATAAAGATTATATATATATATATTTAAAATCATCATTTCATTGTATGTGTAATAAATCTTTTTCTTCTCACGCAAATAAATATGAGAAGTTTAAACTATATATATATATATATATATAATCTAGTTAGGTTATTGTTGGATTTGGTACTAATAAATATAAGATCTCTTTATAAGTAAAATAATTCTATATGTAAAATTATATAATATTTTAAGAAAATTTAAAAGCATGCAATACATAAATGTTTCATTAATAGATATATTATATGTTTTGTTTTCATCCCCAAACATATGAATGAAATATGTAAATTAATGGGTTAAAAGTCCTTTTTTTCTCTCTCTTTAAACGCACTATTCTCACAAAAAATGCTAGATAGGTATAATAAATTATCAAATAATGCAACGTTATTCTCCAAATTTGAAAAACGTTCTTTTGTAATAAAAACATAATATTTTTTCCATCAGAAAAATAATATTATTTGATAGTAAAAAGAATATAACAAATATTATAAGACTAGGAGAATGGATAGGATTTGCAACCAAACAAGACTTGGCGTAAGGAAAGCTCCCATTAATCTATATCAACACTCGTGGCGCTGTCGGCCATTATTGCTTTATTTCCATCAATAATTGAATGAAAACGTACATTTGGCTTTTTTGAGTTTTTCAAAAGATGGACACTAAGCTCCTATTAATGAATATCGTATTCTTTTTTCACTTGAGCGAGCTTATTTATTTAATTTCCATGTCGGTTGCTCGCGAAATTGGCATGGAAATTCTGTTTTTTTAATGAAAATTTTCATTTTTAGTTTCTAAAAAAAACTTTAAAAACATATTTTTTTCACAAAAAATATCATTCATTTTTTTGGGGGTATCACCAAAGTGGGTTTTGAGTGTGTGGATAATTTTTGAAGTTTGGGCAGAACGGATAACTTAATGGTCAAGAATATAGAATCCTCCCTTTATTTGTAATTTTGTAATTAATTTTTGAAATGAAGTGACACAAAATGAGAAATTTTTTTGACTATTTAAGTCCGACTAATAACAGAGCAAAAGTGTGCTTCTCCATACAAAGAACTCTCGAATTACTAGCTAGCCTACTGTTTCTCAACCATGTTCCTTCCCTTATTTGTTTTCTTTATTCTCATATTTCAATATTGGAAACCTGCTTCGTCACTGAGCAACGAAACTGATCGCTTGTCTTTAATCAAATTCAAGGAATCAATATCCAATGATCCATATCGGATCATGGATTGTTGGAATTCATCCACACACTTCTGCGATTGGCATGGAATCTCTTGCAGCCACGAGCATCACAGAGTTACACATTTGAACTTGACAGGATATCAGTTATCAGGTACTATATCTCCTTTTATTGGAAATCTTTCCTTTCTAAGTGTTATCGTTCTTGACAACAATTATTTCCACGGAGAAATTCCAAAAGACCTGGGTCGTTTGTTTAGATTAGAAATACTTTATTCTGAGAATAATACATTGACGGGAGAATTTCCTATCAATGTCACAAGTTGCTCTAACCTCAAGAGATTATCATTTGGAGGGAATCAACTCATTGGCAAAATACCAAGGGAGATTGGCTCTCTCCATAAGCTTGAAGGTTTGTTTCTACCTGATAACAATTTCATCGGACAAATCCCAACTTCCTTGTGGAATCTTACTTCTCTCAATATTCTTTATTTGAGTTATAATAACTTGGAAGGGAGTATACCTAAAGAAATAGGCCAATTGAAAATTTTGACAAGATTTGGAGTAGCTATCAACAAGCTTTCAGGTACAATTCCTTTTGCTCTTTACAATTTGTCATCTCTCGCTCACATCATGCTTACTACAAATCATTTCAATGGCCCTCTCCCCACCAATATGTTCTCCAACCTCCTTAATCTCCAATTATTGGGACTTGGAGGAAATCAATTCTCAGGTCTTATCCCAACATCTATTGCAAACGCAACTAAGCTTGTACAGATCTCTATGGGAGGAAATAACTTTGTAGGGCAAATTCCAAACCTTGGAAATTTGCATGACCTCTCACTTCTAGAGTTAGCTGGTAATAGTTTGGGAAGTAATTCTTCAAAAGATTGGGAGTTTCTAAATTCTTTGAGCAACTGCAGTAAGTTAGAAAGGCTATACTTGGAGCAAAATATTTTTGGGGGCCATTTACCAAAAACCATAGGTAATTTGTCAACCAAGCTCACAATACTCTGGCTTGCACAAAATCAAATATGTGGTAGAATTCCTATGGAATTAGAAAACCTCATTAACCTAACGTGGCTAGAAATAGACATGAATTATCTCACTAACATCATCCCAGTTACTTTTGGGAAGCTTCATAACATGCAATACTTGTCTTTGTGGGGAAATAAACTTTCTGGAGAAATAATACATTTCATAGGCAATCTTACTCAATTATTTCACCTAGATTTGTCACATAACATGTTAGAAGAAAAAGTTCCTGCAAGCATTGGGAATTGTGAAAGTTTACAATATCTTGATCTGTCACAAAACAATTTTAGCGGAGCCATACCAATCCAGCTACTCAATCTTTCATCTCTATCAATATTATTGAACTTGTCACATAACTCTTTCGGCAGTGATATCCCTGATGAGTTTAGAAACTTGAAAAATATAGGAAAATTGGATGTCTCTCATAATCAATTCTCTGGAAAAATTCCTCAAACCATTGGATATTGCCAAAGTTTAGAATTCCTCTTTTTGCAAGGGAATTTTTTTCAAGAAACCATCCCCATATCTTTGGATTCATTGAAGGGTCTAAGATATTTAGACTTGTCACAAAATAACTTGTCTGGAATGATTTCAAAAGGCCTACAATATATTGCTTATTTGGAGTACCTAAATGTTTCCTTCAACATGCTTGAAGGGGAGGTACCAAGTAAAGGTGTCTTTCAAAATGCAAGTGCAATATCACTTGTGGGGAATACCAAGCTTTGTGGAGGCATATCAAAGTTGGAGCTGCCACCCTGCCCTACCAAATCCAGTGTACAAAGAAAACATCAAAACTTTAAGCTGGTTGTATCAACATGTTGTGCGACTGCTATATTTCTTCTTTTGGCTATCATTGCTATTTATTATGGGAGGAAAATAAGCAAGAAATCTTCTTCAAGTTCACCAACAATTGACATGATTTACAAAGTATCGTATCAAACCTTGCACAATGCCACAGATGGATTCTCAGTTAATAAGTTGATTGGATCAGGGAATTTTGGTTATGTTTATAAGGGAAGCTTTGAATCTCAAGAAGTTGTTGCAATAAAGGTCATAAACCTTCAAATAAGGGGAGCTCACAAGAGTTTTGTTGCTGAATGTAATGCACTAAAAAATGCAAAGCATCGGAATTTGGTACAGATTGTAACATGCTGCTCTAGCATAGATTACAAGGGCAATGAGTTTAAGGCTCTAGTTTATGAGTATATGGTGAATGGGAACTTGGAGAATTGGTTGCATCCTACAACAGAAAATCCAAATCATCAAAGACTTTTGCTCCTCGATCAAATAATAAATATTCTTATGGATATTGTGTTTGCCTTAAACTATCTTCACTATGAATATGGGCAACCTCTAATTCATTGTGATTTGAAGCCAAGCAATGTCCTTCTTGATGACAACATGGTTGCTCATTTGAGTGATTTTGGACTGGCAAGGCTACTCTCAACTGTTTCCGTTGTTTCTAATGAACAAAGCAGCACACATGGTATAAAGGGTACTGTTGGCTATATTCCTCCAGGTATCATATGATTTTTTTTTTATTACATGGTCTTCAAATTCATTATGCCTTCAGACTAACCTTTTTTATTTTCTGATAATTAATATGCTTACAATATTTCAGAATATGGAATGGGTTCTGAAGTATCAATGCAAGGTGATATGTATAGCTTTGGCATTCTTACCTTAGAGATGTTAACTAAAAAAAGACCCACTGAAGATATATTTAATGGCGACCACAGTCTTCAAACATATGTGAAAGTTGCATTTCCAAACAAGCTTTTGGAAGTTGTGAGCCCAACCATTCTTCCACGAGAATTAGAACATATAGTGGGAGCATCAAAACACTTAGCAGAGAACATGATGCAAATTCATCCTAATGTTGAGAAATGCTTGTGTTCTTTATTTAAGATCGGACTTACATGTTCAATGGAATCGCCTCATGAAAGAATGAGCGATTGATGTCATCAATGAGCTAAATTCTATCAAAAAAATTTCCCTTTATGGTGAGGACAACATCACCTAAATTCAATATCTTTTATACTTGAGTTGATTTTATTTATTTATTGAGGTTCGAGTTGATTTGCACACATAGATTTCATCAACTTGATATTTGGGATAATTAAGAAACCATGTTTTCACATTTTATTTCTATCTAATGCTTAGCTCATAACTGATTTTTAAAAAAATAATAATAATAATAATAATAATAATATTTTCTACTGGTCTCACATTTTATTGCTCTCTTTCTCCTATCAAAAGATATTAATTATTATTATGAAAAAATTGGCGTTTGATTGTAATTGTAATTATTATATTTTATATTTTTAATGATGGTTACATCTCATTTTTTAGATTTATTTAATTTGTTGCAGGTAAGGGAATCGTGTCTGAGCAATTTCCTTGAAATAATCGAATTGAGATTGGGTGAGCCGAACGTTGTTAGCTTAAGCATTTTTATTTTGCAGCCATGAGTGATATGTGCATGTTTTGATTTTACTTATTCTCCATCTACTGATGTTCTTGTTATTTATGGTTGAGAGACTTTGAGAGCAGAACTTCCTTCTTGTTAATCATATGTTAAAAAATAAAGTTGACATTTATATGTGTAAATGTTTTAAGGTTAAAATCAAGTTGACATTTATATTCGTAAAGGTCTTAAGATTAAAAAAAAAGACACATCTAATATCCTAAAATATTTTTTAAATAGCACTTAGTATCATAACTAATTTGTAGATCATCGAAAAGCCAAAAGTATTTTTCAACAGTATATCCAATATCATAAAGTACTTTTGGTGCAATTTTATCCTTAAAGTATTTTTTTTCCAATAGCAATAGGCACCATAAATTTAGAATACAGAGTTCTACTAAAAAAATACTTTAGGGTGTTGAATAAACAAAAAACTTCTAGAAAAATACTTTAGAATTTTGAGTGTTATTAAAAAAATTCTTTAAGGTGCTCGATGAATCATAAATTAATACTTAATGTATTTAATGCTACTAAAAAAATACTTTAGGCTGCTGGATATACAAAAATTCAATATTTTTTTAGCTTTGAGTTGATTTTTTATTTTTTGCCTGGGGTTCGAGTTGATTTGCAAACGTATAAGGTTGTCTTTATTAATATTCAATAAACTATGATATAATTTATTGACCTATCTTTTTAGCCTTTTAATAACATCATACTCCCTCCTTTGGTCCTAGCGTCCAAAAGCTTGTAAAAAGACCAATCACATCTCACATCTGAAGAAATTAAAAATGGATATTGGAGAAAAAAGGCAATGACATAATATAAAAAAGATTGATTTTTTTTTTTGTCAAATAATAACATGTGAAAGAATAACAGTGAAGATGACAAAATAACCACGACAAAGTATAAGACCACAAACCTATTAAACCACCAGTGACATTGCCTTGAAATTATATGCCTCATTTGTAATGGAAGCGTCCGATTCTTCAATATAATGTAAGTATATGGATGAAAACTAAACCTCCAAGGATTTGTGGTAACTCTATACTTATCATCATTTTCAAGAATCTGGAAATTCTAGAATTTGTATATCATTCCTTCCTTAGGCTTGTCATACAGTTTATCAATGACATTTTTGAGTGTAGCAACAACCTCAATTCTTGTCAGCTAACATGAACAAAGAAAATTCGTTTTGGGTAAAGAAGGGTTCAGGTTAAACATCATTTTTAAAACAACGTTATGAACTAAAGTATTCATTCGATAACAATGTGTATACTTTTTTTTTAATACATATTTACCTCTTCATCAACCAACAACATACCAATCTTCCATACTACAAAAGGAGCGGCCTTCCTTCTGATCGGCCACTTCCTTAAAACTTTTGCATATACTAACCATGTGTCCTTGCTATCACTGATGGCAGAAAAGAGGGTCTTCTTCATCTCTTGAATCATACATGTTAATTTGGTGTTCAACATATTAAAGTAACATGAGAAGGCAACAATATAGAACATTGTTATAACTTACTTAAATAATTTATAAGGTTAGACGTGAAAGAAATCTGACCTAGAAAAATAATACATTGGTGGATGATCTACATTGGCAACTGGATATATAGTACACTTTTGGCGGTAAAGTACATATATTTGGAAAGCAACTTCATACGAAAGTCAAGTTTCACAAACACCTAGATACAGCTATACGCACCGATATATAATAAATAATTCATTGAGAGTTAACCACATTAATTGTGTTTTGCTATACGGGAAATTGTAATTTTAGGAGAATAACGTTTAATTGAGTAAAGATGTGATTCTATGCGGGTAAAAGTTATTTGAATATAACATCGCTTCTTTTGTTCGTACACCTTCTGGTAATATTTTGCTTATAATGTATATTACAAATTTGTACAGTGAAAATTTTAAAAAATATAGGAGCCTAAATTGGTAAACGTGAATGGTTATAGTACTTGACATTTGGAAGTAGGGTTTTGCTCAACGTTTTTCCGTCAAACGGTTTTAATCAATGTTTATCATGCAATAGCGTGTGGTGTGTAGAAAATTAGGTTTACTGCCCTCAATTAAAACTGTTGTAACATCCCATTTTCAAAAGCAGTATAATTTTTTTTCCATATATCATCGAGTAGAAGCGTCGAGCGATTGAGTAAGCGATACATTTATTCAAATTGCCGTAAGGTGGTGATTCTGAGAAGCGGTACGGTGACCGAGAGTTTTCAAAATGAATAACAACAGAGAAGAAAGTCTTTTAGGGTCTACGTGCGGCTGCTCGCCTTTCTCCTCGGTTCTCGGTTCTCCGAACCTGGCGCTATGATAAGAGCGAGGTTCAATGCACATTGAACCTCGTGAACTGTTAACCTCATGCTTAAATATGACAATATATATACACACGACAACAGCAATCAATACAACAGTTCACAACAGATGTATGATTAGACATACATAACCACGTATGTAAGATAATAACCACGTATGTAACATAACCACGTATGATACAACAATAATAATAACGTATGTAACATAACCACGTATGATACAGCAATAATAATAACGTATGTAACATAACCACGTATGTAACATAGCAACAGGTGTAACATATCCACGTATGCTACCACCATAGTGTGAATACAACAATCATATATATCCATACAATAACCATCGAGTTAGTGTTACAAGACGCGAACGTACCTTCGTTGTCGATCTACGGTGACGTTTTACGGAAAACGGTAATTTTTGACAAATAGGTGAAACAATGATGTACGATGGTACAACAACAAATCGATTATCTCGAGATATCCTATAAGGATAACATTTATCAACTTCTAGCAAAGTGTAACGGGCATTTTAGGTACAAATTACCATTTTGCCCTGAACCCCTAATCGGCGGAATTTCGCGAGGAGCATTGTTTTCGCTCTATCTCTCCAAAATTCGACAGATCTTTTCCCTTATCATATTTTCGAAATATATATCATATTTACCCCTAAATATGATATCTAGACTATCCGGGAATTTTAAAGACAATTCTAGCATTTCTACTATCTCTACTAAAAGAACTATTGAAACTTAAGACTAAGGACTGAAAAACTTACCCAGGGTTCCACCAGACTTTCTTCGGGCTCTTCCTTCTCTCTAACTTCTCTCTAGTTTTTGAATTTGGGGTGAAGAAGAATGAAGAGGAGAGCTCTATTTATAGGAAAAGGAAGGGACAAGGTGGGAATTACTTCAATTGTTTTGGACGGATTTCAATGATCGGATCGCACTTCGCCACGTGGCTCCATCTTGGCCCTCCATGTGTTGGATGACATCATCCCTTCTAGAAGAAGATGATGTCATCTTGTCGACTTCTTACCGATAAAGTTCCCCGATCGGTGTCCTAATCGCATAATCTTGACGAAACTCAAAAATCAAAAAAGCAACGTTTTGAAGTTCCATTCTTCCTCTATAGGAATATCTCGGGTTAATGAAATTTATGATCCCATTAAGGGAATTTCGTTGCATTTAACATTTTAGGACGACACCAACTGTTATTTAAATCACTTAGGAAGTGTCTTACGGGACGTAAATTCCCGGTAAGTAATATGTTCGACCTAAGAAACCTTATCCCCTGGTTTGTCACAACTATTTCGTTTTCTATAGGTCTTATTTACGCTATCCGCCCCTATTTCTCATTTATCCCGTATCTTAATGACCCAGTTGGTTTCGAAATGAATTCGGAGATAGTCCACTCAGAGGTAGAATTTCACTTGGTTTATAAAAAGTCCAGATGACTTAGACTATATCCCTATATTTTGGTGTAGGATTTTATTTCTATCCATTCTCAAATGTCCTGTTGGCTCTTTACCATATATATTATTATTTTATTCAAAATATCTAGATATTATTTTTTTTTTTTATTTTTTATTTATTTTTCTAAGCATAAAATATTTTATTAATATTTTATTATTTATTTATTTAATTATTAATTTCGAATTTCTCCCTTAAATTAATTATTTACTAATTAATTTACTTATGTCTTAATCTAAACAATTAATTAGCCACTAATTACTTAATTAGTCATTTACTAATTGTTGATAATTTTCATAATTAGGATTAATTATTATCTCACAACTTTTGCACCGACATTGGTATTTTATGTACCAAGTAAAATATTAAAAATCATGGGGCCAAAAAGTACTTTTAATAATATTATATTTATGCTCTATTATTTTCCCAAGGAAATAATCCCAAAAATTCCTAAATTTAGAGATAACACACTTCCCAAGTTTTTGTCAATATTTGCAGTCATATGGGATTTATCATAATGTTTTCGGCCATTTTC
This sequence comes from Acacia melanoxylon, assembly GCA_019022615.1. Taxonomy (NCBI): domain Eukaryota; kingdom Viridiplantae; phylum Streptophyta; class Magnoliopsida; order Fabales; family Fabaceae; genus Acacia; species Acacia melanoxylon. Next base: position 4,446,234 of record JAFJYJ010000037.1, read on the forward strand.
TCCTTATAAAATACATTTTTCAAGGATTTTAGCTCTTTATCTCTCCTAATTCCCATAGTAATTACCTTAGAAAATAAGATAATTATTACTTATTATTTGAAACCACATATTCACCTATTTTCAATAGGTATTTTTTACCGAAATATGATACTTATCATAAATACGATTTTTAGGGTATTACAACTGTGTCTACATTTACTTCATATTATATTACAATAAACGATGAAAACACGTCAGTGGGATCTTGGAAATATAATTAGGGTTTACGGCTACACTGGTATTGTCATCATTTAGAAGCGTTATAAATATTCAATAAGTTTTGTGAAGCAGGAAACCTGACCAACTACAAAAGGTATTTGGCAAGCAAACTCCCCAAAAGTCAAGACGTTCATAAATCTGTTTAAACTCAAGTTTGATATAAATTCTCCTACAATAAATCGATAAGACACGTTTACTATCTACATTCATAACGCATTCATATATATCAGTAAAAACTGGCAGAAAAATAATCATGACTAAGAAAATATATGGGTGAGTAGTAACTCTCACATTGTCATCACATGCATTGTTATTTAATATACAAGTATCCAAAAAATAAAAGGCAGTCGAATGGGTTCATTGAAATGGAAACCAAAAAGTTCTAGAAACTAAACTACTTTAAAAACATCAGACAAACAACATCCATTCATATCCCCAACACTTTACTCTTCGCCGCAAAAACCTTGGGAAAATCTGGATCTACATAAACACGAGTAGCACCGAGTACAGTGGACAACTCGACACGGCGACACCTACATGCATAACGAAGACAGATAAGATCACATATGCAAGTCATGACTAAAATATTTAATATATTCCGGAATAGTTTAAAATAAGCAACCACTCTCAATTATCCGGCTTATCCGGGCATACTTGAACAACAATGAAGACTCCATTTCGTTCCTTTATATTCTCCAACAGAGGAGCCATCCTCTCAAAAGCATCACTAGTCAAGATACATCTGATCTAAAACTTATTCTTGAAATATAATGGATAATTAAATGCTAAAAAAATTTGGTAAAACGAAATATATTGTAAATCGATCAACACTACTAGAAAATGTTAAATTTGCGAGGGAAATAGAGTTCCCTCACAAAAAGGTCATATTTTGCGAGGGAACCAATTTTCCCTCGCAAAAAATCACTATTTTGCCGAGGGAAAAATGGTTCCCTCGCAAAATATGACCTTTTTGAGAGGGAATCCTATTTCCCTCGCAAATTTGCAAGAAATTGGGAGGAAACTTCCTGCCAATGTGCCCAATTTTGCGAGGGAACGATATTTTCCCTCGCAAAATGGTCATATTTTGCAGAGGGAAACAATCTTCCCTCGCAAAGTAGTGATTTTTTGCGAGGGAACTATATTTTTCTCTTGCAAAATTTTCTCAATTTTGCGAGGGAACTATTGTTCCCTCGCAAAAATAGTGACTTTTGCGAGGAAAAATAGTTCCCTCACAAAAAAATATGTAAAGATTTTTTAAAAAAAATATCTCTGCAAAATAAAGCCAAGGCATTTGAAACAAAAAAATTCAACTCTCTCACTCATTGCCTCCTCTGTTCGACTCAAGTAGCATATTGATTACAATCAAGACAATTTTCTTCTAAAGAATAGTATTTTGAAATATATTGATAAACATTTTTCTTATAATTAATATATTTATTATTTCTATATATATTCCTTTTTACCATTTAATCAAATAAAAATAAATGTACGAGATGACATATTTTTTTAAAGATGTAAATTAATAAAAACCTTCATAAGAAATATATCGAAATTTTGAAATCACATGATTAAAAATGTTTAAATAAGAATTATTGATACTAAATGTTAGAATAAAAGCCCTTGAAATCATGAACTATATCTCGTTGTAATCTTATCTCTAATTTATAGTTATCTCAACTAACGAAGTTGTCATGAATTATATATAAATATCGCTTAGGGTTAAATGGTAAAAGGTTAGAATTTCAATAATAGATTTAAAATTCACTTCCTGCGCAAATTCAAATTTCTCAGTTTTTCATGATTGAAACTTTCACTTAAATACTCATTTTCATTAAGTATGCATTGATTTTTTACACTACTTAATGAAATATTTAGTTTTGAAGTTACTACATGTTATTCATACCACCATTAATTTCTTATACATTTTACTTATTGACTTTATGATTTTTTATTTTTGCTTTCGGAAATTGTGATTTTTTATTCTTGCTTTTGTTTCAGTATATGAAAAATCTTGAAATCCATGGAATAATTTTGTATCATTCTATTGTATTGAAGGATATTCAGTCTGTTGTGGGTGTCATTGGACCCGATCAAAATGCGGATGAAGAAATTGCTTGGCATGAGATCCAAAAAACTCATTCACAGAGAGTAGATGACAAGAAATGTTGTGTCCAAAGAGATATTTAGGAATGTTAATTGATTAGAAGATATTCTTTGAGAAATATTGTTTAGATTTCATATATAATATGTATTTTGAATTGATTGAAGGATAATGTTACTTACCATTATTGAAGTTTTATTTCTAATATATATTTTGGATTTAATCATGTTAATTGGGCCAAAAATGTATTATTATGATTAATTTAAATTAATGGGTGATTACATGAAAAATGCCCTCTTTTTTGCGAGGGAATCACTTTTTCCTCGCAAAAGAGGTGATTTTTGCGAGGGGACATCATTTCCCTCACAAAATGTCAAACATACATTAACCTTTAACCTAAGTCCTTCACTCCTTTCCGTGAATTCTCGACTCTGTCCCAAGTTGACTGCTTCTCGTCTTCCCTTCATCCCTCAACAGAGTCAGAGACCGTGAGCCTTCTTCAATCCGTCGTTCATCCCCGCCATCGTCTCTTTTTCTTGACTCTTCATCTCTCCGTAAGTTTTCTTCTTGCTTCGACTTAAATCCCAGAAAACCTAAATCACTTTCCCCTTTTTCCCTTTTAGGGTTCAGAGACAACAAGCACTGGATAATGGAGAATGGGCAGGAACACTTCATCTTTGTCCTCGGCCCAAAGCTCAGCTTTCGGATCCTCGCCATCTCCCTTGATCTCGGCGGTCTCGGTCGAAGGCACTCACTATCTCTGTCTCTCATCTCTCTCGGATCCCACCCAAAGCTCAGACTCTCGTCATTTCTCCGTCTTTTGTCTCTCTGGATCTGGATCTCGGCCTCACTGGTTGGCTCAGCCTTGCAAATTAAAGCAGCTTCAAATTGCAGAGCAGAGCAATCGGGTCGTACTCTGAGCGCAATGGTTTTTTTCCAAGAGAGGAGTGTCGTCACCATGTGCACGCTCTCACCACAACAAACATAAGAGTAGCTCTCTCTTTCTCTCTTGCACACACACACTGTCATAATGGATTATCAAAGAAATTGAGGTATTCAGATTCATTGATGATGAATAAATATCCTATTCTTTTGATTTTATTTTATTTTTCTTCGCTCGAGATTTGTAGTTGTTTAGGTGTTTCCTTTTATAAATCACAGGTTTCATTATTTTTGATATTAACGATTAAAATGTAGACACAGAGAGAAATGGGATTTCACTCCACCGTTACTTAAACTTGCATGTGCTTAGTCTTTCCAAAAACTGAAAATGAGCTCACTCATTGTTTAACCATGGTTCTAGCAAAATAATCAATTTTTGGATAAAAAAAGTACTTAAACTTGCATTTGCAAGAATATATGACTGAAATGATAATTGAGGATGAATATTCATTCATGTTATGGTGGAGATTGAATTGTCATTCTTAGGCAGTGGCAAGTGGAGAACTGCACTGGGATGCTCTTCTTAAGGCCAAATTCCAAGCAGCTCCCATGAGTATACCTATTATTGCGCTTTCTTTTGTTTACCAGGTAACATCACCAATCTAGAGTTGTTGAACAACTTGAGATAATCTTAACGCTTTGGTAATGCTTATCCAGAATGTGGTGCATGTTCTTTGTACGAATCTTGAAGGATACTTGTCAAAAGTAAGGTGACAAAATTCACCATCACACTTTGTTTTTTGTGATTGCTCTAATGCTTTAAATTTTGAGATTTTATTCATATTAGGGTGAACTTACAATTATAAAATCAAATATGAGGCTTTAAAACCTTGTAATTTCATAGATAAACAGAGACCTTTTATCTGCTTTGCCCATAGTTCCAGCCCAAAAGATCTTATGTGCAAGGGAGCATATTAGTTATGATCTTTCTTTCTTTCTTTTTTGGTTATTAGATGTTCTCTACCCTAAGGATTGTCTGGGGTTATATTTGAATTTTCTTACCATTGCAGGAGTGCAGTTGTCATAGGCACTGGTATACCTCTTGCTCTCTTTCTGGTATGTAATGTTGTTATCCTTGGGGCTGTTGATAATATTGATACGGGAATACTGATACGGGAGTGGATCCATTAAACAATTGAGATCCACAAATGGAATAATTGGACTAAGTTTGTACAGAATTTCATGCATATTGAGCCTAAACTACAATAAAGACACCTGAAGTTTTGGTATCTGCTTGTTGAATTTATGTTCCTCCTCTCATCCTTGATTATGCAGCTCATAGTTGAAGCATTCTCGCTTATTGCAATGGTAACATCTTACATTAGATTTGTTTTGGGTTTGACGGACTTTCTTGCGGACTGTAAGTGTCATTCTTTCTCTCTTTATGTTTCACTATACATATGTGTTACATTTTTTAATAGCCTTGAGTCCATTTTTCTGTCAAAGTCCTGTTAAGTTTAGGTAAACAAATGTAGTAAAACTTTTTTTTTTCAGTCATAAGTACATGATTATAATTTCTAAAAATAATTCTGCACATGTTATGTTTCTATTGGAAAACCGAGTACTTACAAATGGAACTATGCTTATTTATTTATTCATAGTAAATTTATTGGAAATTAATTCTGGTGCTACAAGTTTTTCACAAAGTTTCATTTCAATTTGTAGTGTTGGTGCTGCTTGGAATTATTCCAGCTGCAATGTCCTGGTCTGATAGGTACTCAACTTTGAAATCAAGTTCATCTCCACCTATGAAACTACCTGAGCTTGTTCCCGGAGGGAAGATAACTCTACTTCTGGTTCTTGGAAGTTCTGGATATGTAGTTATTTCTTAATTCATGTTGTCACTTGTACACACCATAGAACTTGCTGGAATTTTTTATAGGTTGTCTATGTTTGAACTAAAGTGTATGCATTTTTTAAATTACAATGAGTTGGTTGCTAGAAATTATATACAAACTCATTGGAATTTTTGCCATTTAATTTTTTTAAAAAAAAATTATGACTTTCGGCGGCGATTTTTGTCGCCGTTGATAAATGTTTCAGTGGCGACATAAAAGTCGCCAGCGATAAATGTTTCGCGACGACACAAAAGTCATCTGTTTCAATGGCGACATTTGTCGCCACTGAAAGTCATTTTTTTGTAGTGATAGAAGCAAGGGTGAGAGAGCAAGGAGAGATGATTCGAGATGCGACACTTCTCCAATCCTTATTAAAGGACAAGGGATACGGGGTTGTCTCTTGGTGGTGATGACGATACGGTGGTGATCATCACAAACCGCTTTAGATTTAGACTTTTTTTAGTTCATTTTGGTCGAAACATTATAATTTGTAATATTTTGTTTTTGTTATGTAAACTCTTATGATTGTTACAATTTATTTTTATGATATACAATTTTTTTTATTTTCTAATTTTTAATATTTTTTTATGTAATTATTTTTTTTTTCGATTTTTTTTTTTAAAAAAAAAATTAATTGGAATTTGCGAGGAAAAAATTTTCCTTGCAAAATCCTCAATTTTGCGAGGAAACATCGTTTCCCCTCGCAAAATTGAAACTTTTTCCTCAAAATTTCCCTCGTAAATTCCGGGATTTGCGAGGGAAAAGTGTTCCCTCGCAAAATTGAGGATTTTGCGAGGGAAAATGAATTTTTGCGACGGAAAATTGTTTTTGCGTTGTTTTTATGACGGAACTTTTTCCGCCGCAAATCGGTTTTGCGACGGAAAATGTTTGTTTTGCGAGGGAATTTTTTCCGCAAAAACAGTTTTTTTTGTAGTGCAATTTGGTGAAGTTAAAAGACTTAACAAAATGTCATGCATGTAAGGTCTAGAATCAATGACATTGAGTAAATCCCCCTATACTTGTAGTTGGATGTCCGATAGTATGATCAAATAATACCACAAACATCCGAAAATTTGACAAACATGATTTGGAACTTTAACTCCATTTAATAACCGCCAACTGGAAAATATAGAGTTCTATCCAGCAAAATGGGAAGTTTAAAATTTATAAAAACTTCACCAATGAGCATCTTGTTAGTAGGAACACCCCACCAATTGCAATTATCGACAATACTCAACATAAACAAATGATTTGGTAAGTTATCGTGGAATATTTAGTAATGACGATGTGGATAAATTGATGCATTCCTTCGTCTCCTTCCCTAACCAAAAACTTCGAAATGTTATAACAGCCCCTTCAATTAACTTCCAACAATGAATGTCCATGGCATTGACGGACTGTATCTTAACCAACATCCGTGTATCTTTCTATCATCAGAAAGGTGTGCCTAAAAAACCAAACGGACTTGAAAAGCAAAATATGGAAAAAATTTAAATTTAAACTAAGTCAAAGCAATTGCACTTTACAAATTACCATGTTGTCAAATACAACAACATCTACCAACTCAAGTTCAAGTAACGGCCGGTTGTGACTCCTGCTATGACATTCAATATATCGATGTATAATACAAACAACCTTGACAGTTATGATCACTTTAGAAGTTCCAGAAGATATCATATGGGAGAAAAATGGAGGTAAATAAAAAACGTGCACCAAGTCTATTAAATAGGAAGATGAAAAAGGATTAAATAGTTGAGTGAGTGGCGATACAGCGCCTTAATCGAGGAGACGTTTTCTTCTAACTAATCGCATTTATAATTAATTAACGATTATAACATTTTATAGACAAGTGAATTGACATGATCTTTTTTCATTGTGAGGAAATAATATTTTTCTTGCAAACTGCATATTTATTTTCAGTTCAGAAACGAAAAATGAAGCGGCATGTAACACCCCATTTTTCAAAAGCGGAGTAAGATAATTTTATCAGAGTAGAGCATCGGAGCAATTTACAAGAGTGAGTAATTGATAAGTATGTGGCTAAATACTAACTGTGGTGTATTCAGTCAGTTATAATCACGGTACATTTATCCGAGTATTTAAAATTCTAACTATAGATACATTTCCAAAACAAAACTCCAGCCGAGTCCTCACGCGTGCTGCTTACCCTTGTCACCGGCTCTTGATCCTCCAGATCCTGAAGCTATGGTAAGTGCTGAGGTCCAATACCCATCGGACCTTAGGTAACAGTTAACCTCATGCTCAAGTAAAACAATATATGTATGACAGATATTCATAACATTTCAGCATTAACCAATACATAGCACACAACAGATGTAAGGTTATAACAACACAACAGTACATAGCACATAGCACATGTAATGTCTATCCACGTTTGCACTAACCAGTGCCACGATAGATCCTTGTGTCCTCAGCGCTAGGAAAACAATCTCACGGCATTATCAAGTCTATAACACGTATATAGCTGAATGTATAAACAGTGACCTAAAACAGAGTCCACTACAAAAAAAACACTATCATTTGTCGCGGTCCATCTGTAGCGGTCATAAATAACCGCTATAAAACCATTATTTACTGGGTTTTGTAGCGGTTTTTTAATGAACCGCAACAAATTAATGTTTGCTAAGATATTTGTAGCAATTACTCTAAAGTAAACCACTACAAATGTGGCGCCAGCTTGGCACGTTATGGCACGAATCTCTGTGGCGCAACATTTGTTGCAGTTTTTTGGAAAAACCGCTACAAATTTGGCACCAGCGTTGGTGCGTAATGGCGCGAACTTTGTCGCTGTAATTCTGTAGCGATTATACGAAAGAAATCGCTACAGGATAGCAGAACGACAGCGTTTTTTCGCGATCGTTGTGAAGCAAAGCTACGACCGCGTCACATAATAACATTTTGTAGCGGTTTTTCTATTAACAGCTACAAATATTTATGCTATATATAGTTAACCTTTGTTCGCATACTGACTAATTATAAATTTTCGAAAATACCAAATCTGCGTTGTCATTTGAATGAACTTTCTCGGCTAAGTAGTCGAAGACATGCGAGATATCTGTGACCACGATCTCTTAAGTCGAGAGATGAGAGCGACGAGATATTTGCCTCTCTCTTCTTTCTGGCCGAGGCAGTTCCTTCAGTGACAATCCAAATTTAGTTTTTTCTCTGACGTGAAGACTTTTACTCTTCTGAAGATAGTCCAACCTGCACCGAAGATTGGTTTCCATTATAGCCACCAATCTCTCTATAAAATATGTCTAATCAAAATGAGTCAGTGAGTTTTTCCAAGGAGATTGGTGGCTATACTGAAAGCGAATCTTCACGTGCATGTTAGACTATTTTCTGTAAATTCATTATTCCTAATTTATTACTTTCGATTGTTTTGGGGAAACTAAAGAAGATAAATAAATTAATTGAAAGTTCTATTATTTTAAATATTTTCACCAAACTAATTGGTTTGACTGACAAACCAAATAGTTTGGATTTTTTTTGCCACAAAAGTAACTTTGTAGCGGTTATGGTGTAATACCCTAAAAATTGTATTTGTTATAATTATCACAATTTGGTAAATAATACCTATTAGAAATAGGTGAATAAGTGGTCTCAAATAAAAAGATATAATTTTCTAAATGTCTATGAAAATTAGAAGAGATAAGTTGACAAAGGGCTAAAAATAAATTTTTAAGGCATAAAATTGGAATAAGTATTTTTTGGGTCATGAATAGTATTTACTATTCAAAAATACGTATTCACTATTCAAAAATACGTATTTACTATTCACGTCATATTTTAATCTCCCATGCATTCCATGCATCAGGCAAGGGAAGCAAGGGATGCAAGTGAAGCATGGTATTATTTTATTTTGGGGAAAATTACATAGAAGTACCCAAAGGTGAAAAAAAATTACACTTAAGGACCCATTTTCCTCCCTATAAATAGAAGGCACCTCTCTTCTCATTTCTCACACTAAAATTCAGAATAGAGAGAAGTTTTAGAGAGAAGGAGGAGTCCGGAGAAAATCTAGCGGAGCTCTGGGTAAGTTTTTCGGTCCCTGGTCTTTAGCTTTGGTAGATATAGTAGAATTGCTAGATATATCTCTAAATTTTTCAAGGTAGTTTAGATATCATGTTTTAGGGGTAAATATGGTATTTATCTTGAAAATATATTGGGAGAAGAGATATGTCAAAATTCTGGAGAGATAGAATTAAAGTAGCGAAGCTCTGGCGAAATTCCGCCAATTAGGGGTTGAGGGGCAAAATGGTAATTTGTACCTAAAAAGCTTGTTATGATGCCAAATCTTTATAAATGTGATATTATCCTGATAGAATATCTGTGATAATCGTATCATTTGTTGTCTTGCATTGTCATACCATTGTTGTCTTGCATTTGTTTGCACCGTTGTCAAAAATACCATTTTTCATAAACGCATCGAAGTACCGAGTCAACGAAGGATATTCGAGGATTCCAAGACAGATTTGATGGACGGGCGTATTACTATTCATGAGTAGTACTGTATACGTGAATAGTACCGTATACATGAATAGTAAATTACTATTCACATGGAAGGAAGGTACGGACGCGTATTGTAACCTTAATCTGATGCTTATTGTATGCTATATGTGTTTGCTATGTTCATATGCTGAGATTCTGTTTGTTTGAAAATGGTGAAATCATGAATATACGAGTTATGGTATTGTTAACGCCGTTGAAAGTTTTCCTAACGCTATGGACACGACTGTACATCATGGCACCGGAGAGTGTGCAGACTGGGATGACATACATACTGCAGGGCTGTGTAATGTTATTGCTTGATATGTTGAATAGTGTTTTTATGCTGTGAAATGTTGTGAATATCTGCCATGCATATACTGTTTACATAAGCATGAGGTTAACCGTTACCTGAGGTCCGATGGGCATTGGACCTCAGTCTGCATGAATAGATAGAAAAGGGTCATGAACCAGAGGAGGCACCAGTGGATGGAGCCATGGAGAGACGCCAGTAGACGGAGCCGTGAGAAGGCACCGATCAAAGAAAATACGGGGAGAAAGTCAACAGAACCTACCTTATGGCATGAATCTAATAAAGTTACTTCACATCATTTGGTGCTTAAACTAGAAGGGTCGTCTATGTGGTTCAGTCAATCAGTCACCCTAGCACGGTGAGACTCCCACTAGACCTACCAAGCCTGGCCAAATGAGATGATTTAACTGAGTTAGGTTATATGTCCCAAGTCTACCTAAGGCTTGGCGGAAAAGGGTATAGTTAAATAGAAGAAATATAATTATCAAGTTTTGTATTACTGTATCACATGAATAATTTCTTCGGGAGATTTTGTAATATATATATCAGTATACATCATGCATCATCATATGTCTGAGTATTTCATATCAGTTACTCAGTGTAATACATGTTGTTCAAATTTTTAGTACATGCTCTCTGTTTCCGCAACACGCTAAGCTGTAGCACCTCAAAAACTCTGATGAATTTTATAAAACCACGTGTCACCGACACGATTTATGTTACGGAATTTGGGGTGTTACATATGGTATAACCGCTACAGAATAGCAAGGGGCTCAAGTTTGTTGCGGTTATTTGACGCTAACCGCTACAGAATTGTAAAAGTCTCTAATTTGTCGTGGTTCTATAACCGCGACAAGTTTTCACGAAGAACGAGGCCAATTTGTCACGGTTTTTGTTGCGGTTTATTATGAACCGCAACAAGTTTTATGATTTTGTCGCGGTTATATTTAATAACCGCTACAAATGTAGCGGTTTTTTAACTATTCCTCTCATTTTGAAAATCCCTCACGCAAGGTTTTAATTTTGCACCTTTTAACTTTTCAACTTGTACCTTTCGACATCATGGTTTCTAAAGACAAGGGAAAAGAGAAAGTTTTTGAACGGGAGAGAAGGCCTATAAGGGGCAGTAGTAGTAGAGGGGGCTGTACGAGAGGACGTGGGCCTGTAAATATCCCTTCTCCACCCCCTCGGTTGGAGGGGAGGGAGTTTGATGCCCTCTTTGCAGATAAGGAAATCCCAAACCTAGAGACCGTAGGGGGAGAACAAGGTGCAAGTCTGTCACTGAGCGACGTGAACCAAAATCCAGAGATCCATATTGAGATTCCCATAGCCGAGGCGGAGCTATTTCTCGATGAGGAGAATGAGCGGGACTAGGGGAACCCCTGACCATCGTCTTCGCCTTCCACCGGATTTGTGGTGGATGTCGAAGGTAAATATAATCAGTTTTTTGTCAAAAAATTAAATTTAAATTTCTTACATGTAATTTGAATTTATTTAAACACAATACAACAATGTGTTTATAATTGTGCAGATGAACATGGGAACATCAGCAGGAGGACACTGGATGTTGCCGCGGTCACTCAGATGGACGACTATCGCGTCATAGTCCCCCGGAACGGGGACACGGACCGGCCGATCGGCAATGGTGGTCATCGATGAACCGATTCTGTCGAATTTTGCGGGAATTGGGCATGGTTTCCGATCTTTTTCCATGATTGGAGAAAGATTCCGCCGGAGAACAAGGACAAAGTGTTTTCGACGTTGTGCGGGTAACTTATGTTATTTAATTAAATTCAAATATTAATAGTAATAAGTTGTGGTTTATTTATTTATTTATTTATTTCTTACTCAATTACTAACTAAATTATGATACGAGAAAAAGTTTAACGTGCGAGCCATCCATAAGAGGTACGTACTCATGAAAATGGGGAGGGTGGAAGAGCTAGGAGGGGTCGTCTCTACGGCCCAGAATGAAGATTCGACTATGCCTCTGCACCGGTGATCGAGAACGTCCCAAATGGTGTGGACCCAAATGGCGGGCGGGTTTTGTCCACTATCGAAGGAGTGCGAGATGGACAGTACGTTTTTTAATTAATTATAGTTTACGTTTTGTTTAAACATGAGTTAATTTATTGTGACAAATTTCTTTAAATTAATTTTGTTTGAGTGTAGTTTAAAAATATAAATATTGATTAAATTAATTTATTGTTTACATTTGGTTTAAATTATTTAATATTTTAACTTAATTTATAGTTTAAATGTACTTGAAATATAGGTTACAAGAAATCATTTAAACCTATAATTAATTTCACTTAACATTTTGTTTGCTCTTCCGCGGTGCATGTCGCAAAGGAACACCAAGTTTGGTCACTTCAGAGGGTCCATATCACGGCAAGAACGAAGACGTTTGCCATGACCTACGGTGAGATGGTATGTTGAAAGATCAATTAATTTTAGGTTTAAAAGATGATTGTTTTGTTTTTGAAATAATAAAGTTTATATTCTTTTAACACTTTCGGAAGAGAAGGCTCGGGAGGAGAACCGTCGGACGGACTATGGGCGTTGTTCACACGGACCCATAGACACCGTGATGGGACGCCGACTTCTAAGGCAGCAGAGGAGAAAATAGTAAGTCACAAAAAAATTATTTATATAGTTAATGTTGTACATTTAAACTGAATTAAATATAGTTTGATTAATGTTTTTCGAAATACGTGGCGAGGCCGGATTGAGCGAGCTAGGCGTCTGCGAGTATCGCAGCCCCCCCGGAGTCACGGGATCTATGGATCCTACGGCCCCTTTGAAAGCCGTTGTGGACCCGGTAGAGCATCCCGGCCGGGTGAAGGGTATGGGATTAGCGCGCCGGGCCTAGCATGGTGTACGGCAAGGCCTCTGGCTCTGAGACCGGGACCTCTGGCTCTAGAAGGCCACCACCGGCGGAGGTTGATGCGATCATTGCCACGAAGGTTGCTTTGCGCGAGTTACCGAGCGATTGCTGCACGAAGGCAACGAATGATGCCAAGAATGGCGCCGAAGCAAGAGATACAACCGTTGGTTCTTGAGTCGAGGCATACCTAGGATGTTGTTCACGATGCCTTGAGCGAGTTGATGCCAGCGGACGGTTTCCAACTCCCGAGCCTCCCCTTCATTCGGCGTCGAGGATTCCCCCCGCCTCCGCCTCCCCTCCCGCTGCTAATGACGAGGGCGTTGTTAACTTTGGTCGTGCATGAGCCCCCCGAGACAGCCCCCGAGACGGGACCCGATCATCGGGCTCCCGATATTTAGTTTTTATTTTGAACCATTTGGATGTTTGTTTTCTTTTTTATATTATTTGGCTTGTTGACATTTTTATTTGGTTAGATATTTGTTATCTTTTACTATATAAAATTTCAATACTTATATTCCATTTATATTAGGTTCTTAATGTTACTTATAATATATAACGTACAATATAAAAAGTAATTTTGATATTGTAAAAAGTATAGCTAAATAAAATAGATATTGTAAAAAAAATTACTGGAGTTAATATGAAGGGAATAAAAAGTAATTTTCACAAATAAATAAACATTTGTAGTGGTGTTGTTGAAAGAACCGCCACAAATTTAAATTTTCCTTTGAATAAAATAGTGCCAACATTTGTCGCGGTTAATACGAATAACCACAACTAAATTCAAATGGCTATGATTTTGTACCGGTTCACAAACCGCCACAAATATCTGGTGGGATTTTGAATTCAAATTCGCGAATTTGTAGCGGTGGTTGTGGCGGTTTAAAAACCGCGACTGAATTTTGGCGGGATTTTGAATTCAAATTTGTAACAGTTAGGGAACCGCGACTAAGTTTATTTTCATATTTGTTACGGTTACTGTAGCGGTTAGTCAACCGCTACAAAGTGTTTCCATGTTGCATTTAAATATCTCAGGTGTTGTTATGAAAGTAATTAAACATTCTCTCTACATTTATATTGTATCCTAGCTTTGTTTACTACAGATGGATAAGTCATGGATCAAGTCACGCCTTTGACGTTCTCTTGTATATTTAGCGGGATTGAAAAATTTCTTAGATTTCACCTTCTCTCACGCTAGCATTAATGGCAAGATCGTGTGTCCTTGTTGTAGATGCAAGTTTAAGAAGTGGCAAACGCGAGAAGGCGCTATGAAACATCTTCTTATCAAGCCTTTCCCAAAATGGTATACATTCTGGCAAGTCATGGTGAGAAGCATGGTATGAGATATGGGGTTCATCTTCCTCAAACCTCACAAGTAGCAAATCAAGCACATCAACTTGATCCGGTTAATGAAGTTGTTCACGATGCTTTCGGTGTTCAAGACGACAACTTCACCGCAGAAGTTCAAGGTCCAGAACTAGTTTTCTTCAAGAATGATGCAGCTTGGGAATTTTTCGCCCTAATGGATGAGAGCGATCGTCCTTTGTATCAAGGTTGTCAGAAATACTCAAAATTATCTTTTCTGATCAAATTGTACCATATCAAGTGCTTCGTGGGATCACGATAAGGCAATGTCAATGTTCTTTGGAATTACTACTAGATGCTTTCCCTGACGCGGACATTCCCATAACCTTCTACGAGGCCAAGAAGGTAATCAACAAATTAGGCCTGAACTATGAAAAAATCGATGCATGTCCCAACGACTGTATGCTTTATTGGGGAGAGGATGCTCAAAGGGAGACTTGTAAGAATTGTCACACTTTGAGGTTCAGGATAATTCGGAAGGGAAAGAAGCAGAAGAAGAAACCCGCAAAGATTTTAAGGTACTTTCCTTTAAAACCTCGCCTACAAAGACTGTTTATGTCGTCTAAGACAGCTGAGCATATGAGGTGGCATGAAGCTGACAAGAGCGAAGATGGTAAACTCACACATCCACGGGATGATGAAGCTTGGAAAGCGTTCGACTCAGACTTTCCTGATTTTGTGGCGGACCCTAGAAATGTTCGTCTTGCTTTGGCGACCGACGGTTTTAATCCTTTTGGGAATCTTAGCACAAGCTATAGTATATGGCCAGTTCTTTTGATACCTTATAACTTGCCGCCTTGGATGTGTATGAAACATAGCTCTTTCATTATGTCCATGATCATTCCATGCAAAAAGGCACCGGGAAATGACATCGATGTGTATCTCCAACCGCTTATCAAGGAGTTAGTGGAGTTATGGAATGTTGGCGTCGAGATGTATGACGCGCACGAGAAGACACTGTTCAACTTGCGTGCGGCGTTGATGACTCTATGAAATAATTTATCACATATAAGCATACAAGAAACATCAGAGTTAGAGTTATAGTACGCGTCCGTACCTTAGTCCGTAGAGATAGCGGTACGTTCAATATGATCCTTGATCGTTTTCTCAGATAGCCTATAATAGTATCACCGTATTATTCCCTTATAAATAATATCCTAAGAGATATTTTAGCCACTATTGACCTTTTTACCACTAGAGGATTTGTTATTCCAATTATATCCATTTATTTCTAAAAAAACGCTGATCCAGCATTTCTGGGCAGATTTTTCGGCGACTTTAAAAAATCATAGTTAATTCAAACAAAAAATCGAAATGAGGTTCCGTAAAATTCCTCAGAATCCTTAGGATGTCTATTTTTGAGGAAAAATACTTGTTTTCACCCAAAATTAGTGAATCATTCCCAGTTTAACGTTCTTCAACCTCTGCCCAGAATTTTTCCAGAAAACGTAGCCTAACTTTAGGAATTTTTATCTCCTTGCAAAAAATTTAAAATGCTACACTATAGGTATATTTAGAAAGCCCTATGTATGTACTTTAACCATGAAAAGTTTCAGAATTTAATGACATCATCTTGTACATAAAATCATAGCCTTTTTGTTGCTGACTCTAACAAACTTCCAACCGTAAATTTTGCCAACAATTTGCTACTTTGATCTTCAAACTTCAAGAATTTTGCTCTACCATATTTTTCATCTAATTTTCGAAATAATAACATTTTTAACCATAAAAATATGAAAACAAAACTACACTAAACATAATCTAACTATGAATTTAAAAACTAAACTCAAGAACTTACTTGAACCTTGCTTCTACTTCTTCAAGCTTCTCCACACTCACTCTCTACTCACTATATTCAGATCTTGTTGCTTGTTTTGGTGTGAAGATTATGAGAGGCAAGCCCTCTATTTATAGGAAAAATTGAGGACACAAATAGAAATTAAGTGTGACCAAATCTCACCCTAACCCTTGGATCAATTAGCACTTTTCCAAACTAAATCTCCTCCATTTATCTTCCATTTCTTTAATTATCTTATCCTCTTCCATTCCATTATCACTTATCCTCTTCAATTTGTCCCCTTCCATTTCATTGTGTTTTTAATTATCTAATTGATTTAATCATTAAAAAAAAAACCCCCATGTGCAGCGCCTTCTTTGTTGACTTTAGGGGCTAAATTTTCAAACTTGATTAGTCTAATAAAGTTCTTAAATGCCTTTTAGTTACACAAGGATTTACTTATTGGTTAATCTAATTATTTACTTTATTAAAGGTTTAGGCTTAATTACTTGAGATATTATCTTAAGATACTTTAAAACTCATTGCTCCAACAAGGCTATTATGGAATTGTTAACCCTTTTGAGCAGATTTATTAATGACTTAATTATCCCCTTAATAATGTGCTTAATTGTGTTTTATTGCATCTCTTATTGGTTAATTGGTTTACTCCATAATTCAAGTCATTAGACCATCATTAGAAAACTAATTTCATCTTTCATTGGGCCTTAATTTTTATTTAAATAAGCCCTTTGTTGATGCTTTTTCTTTTGTCTCAAATTAATTTAAGTAATTATGCAATTAATCTTAATTAATTGGAAGCTAATTTACTCATTAACTTTTGCTAATTCACTTTAATTTACTTAAGTGTTTTCATAGCAATTTCTTGCCTATTTTGGTTATAAATTAAATTTTATTTTATGTGTTAATTATGTCACATTTTATTTATTTGATTCCAAGAGAAAATTGCCTAAAATTATAATTAACAAATTACAAAATTTTGAGACACATATTCACCTTTATTTTAAATATGTATTATTTATCAAAATATAATATTTATGATAAATAGGATTTTTAGGTATTACATTTCTCCCCCCAATAAATAAAATTTCACCCTCGAAATTTACTCTACACTAATTAAACACTTAGCCATAAACTCTGGGTAATTCTTCTTCATATCCTCCTCTGTTTCCCAAGTTGCCTCACTAGGAGATAACCCCTTCCAAACTACCTTCACAATCGGAATCCTTTTGTGTCTAAGCCGCTTCTCTTGGTAATCGAGAATCCGCTCTAGCTCGACTACGAAGGTATTGTCATGTCGCACCTTGACTTCTTCGTACTCAATAACATGATCGCGGTATGGTTGGTATTTCTTCAACTGAGAAACATGGAAAACATTATGGAGTTTGCTCAAGTTCGAGGGTAAGGCTATCTGGTAAGCGACTGGTCCACGCTTTGCCAATATTTCGAACGGCCCTATGTAACGAGGACATAGTTTCCTCCTTTTAAGTGTTCTACCGACACCAGTTACCAGGGATATCTTCAGAAACACATGATCTCCGACTTCAAACTCTAGAGGTCTTCTCCTTTTGTCAGCATAGCTCTTCTATCTGCTTTGCGCTGCTAAAAGTCTCCTCTTGATTAAAGTGATTTGTTCGGAGTTCTGATCAATTATATCTAGTCCAAGCAATTGTCTCTCAGACAATTCCGTCCAGCATATAGGTGACTAACACTTTCACCCATACAATGCCTCAAATGGAGCCATTTGTATGCTCGCATGATAGCTATTATTGTACGTGAACTTTGCCAATGGAAGATGTTGATCCCAACTCCCTTTAAAGTCCAATACACACGCTCTCAGCATATCTTCAAGCGTATGTATTGTCCTTTCTAATTGACCATCGGTCTGAGGGTGGTAAGCCGTACTGAATTTTAACTTTGTACCCAACGCTTCATGCAATGCTTGCCAAAATCGGGATGTGAATCGCGGATCCCGGTCAGAGACAATGCTTTTAGGTACACCAAGGAGTCTCACGATTTCTTTGATATAAATCTCTGCCAACCGTTCCGGAAAATAGTTGACACTGATAGGGATAAAATGTGACGACTTAGTTAATCGGTCAACAATTACCCAAATCGCATCGTGATTCCTGATCTTGGGTAAACCCACCACCAGATCCATGGTAATACTCTCCCACTTCCATTTCAAAATTTCTAGTCCTTGAAGAGGACCAGGGGGTCGCCAATGTTTGATCTTCACTTTTTGGCAAGTCAAGCATCTGGCCACATATTGGGTTACATCTTTCTTCAACCCGGCCCACCAGAGTTTGGTTTTTAGGTTCTGGTACATCTTGACCATTCCTGGATGTAAGGTATACTTACTCTTATGAGCTTCATCCAGTATCTTCTGCCTTAATTCATCAACCAGCGGTACGTAGATCCTCTTTTTGTACCTGACCAACCCACTAGGTGATAGGTCATGGTCTTGAGTCTCGCCCCGAGAGATCATCTCCCGTATTGCAATAGCCCATTCATCTTGCCTCTGAGCTTCCTCGACTTCATCCCTCATATCATATTCTCCTTGACTTGGACTAACAAGATAGGCTTCATTGGGCACGTTTAGACTCACGCAACCCGATTTGATAGGTTCAAATCTCTAAAGTCCTTAAGCAATCTTTGTTCTTGAATCATCATGTATGCTACCTGCACCGACTTTCTGCTTAGAGCATTTGCAACGACATTCGCTTTGCCCGGATGATACTTGATCTCCAAGTCGTAGTCTTTTAGCAACTCCATCCAGCGACGCTATCTCATATTGAGTTCCTTTTGATCATACAAATATTTCAAACTTTTGTGGTCACAGTACAATTCTACGGTCGCACCGTATAGGTAATGCCTCCATACTTGCAAAGCAAACACGATAGCCGCAAGCTCTAAATCATGCGTAGGATAGTTCGACTCGTGAGGCTTCAACTGATGAGAGGCGTAAGCCACCACTCTGCCCTGCTGCATCAAGACACATCCCAATCCATGCCTACTGGCATCACTGTAGACTACATAAGTCTCACTCGGATCTGGGATAATCAATATCGGTGCTGTAGTCAACCTCTCCCTCAGTTGCTGAAAGCTCCTCTCACAGTCCTCATCCCATACAAACGATTAATTTTTCCTCGTGAGCTTTGTCAATGGTAAGGCAAGACGCGAGAAATTTTGTATAAATCTACGATAGTATCCCGCCAAACCCAGAAAACTACGTATCTCCATCACTTCTCTGGTCTTTTCCAGTCCAGAACTGCTTCCACCTTGCTAGGGTCAATAGCAACTCCATTGCGTGATATAACATGGCCCAGAAATCTTACTTCTGGTAGCCAAAACTCACATTTGCTTAACTTAGCAAAGAGTTGTTTTTGCCTTAGTATACTCAGTACTAGTCGCAGATGTTCTTCGTGCTCTTCTATACTTTTTGAATAGATCAAGATATCATCGATGAACACCACTACAAATTTATCAAGGTGTTGATGAAATATTCGGTTCATAGAGTCCATGAACACGGCAAGTGCATTTGTTAAACCAAAAGACATCACCAAGAATTTGTAATGCCCATATCTGGTCCTGGATGCCGTCTTCGGAACATCACTGGCTTTGACTCGCAGTTGGTGCTATCCCGAGCGCAAATCGATCTTTGAAAATACACAAGAACCAGATAATTGATCGAGTAGATCATCGATCCTGGGAAGTGGATACTTGTTCTTGACGTTACCTTATTTGACTCTCGGTAGTCAATACAAAGTCGTAAGCTCCCGTCTTTCTTATTTACGAACAGTACTGGGGCTCCCCATGGTGACACACTAGGTCGGATAAACCCTTTCTCCAGCAGTTCTTCAAGTTGCTTCTTCAACTCTTGCATCTCGTTTGGTGCCATTCGATACGGCGCTTTTGATATTGACCCTGTTCCAGGCATCAACTCAATGGCGAATTTGACTTCCCTTTCTGGAGGTAACTCGGTGAGATCCTCTAGGAATACATCAGGGAATTCATTCATGAATGAGATGTCTTTGATCGAAGGTTCGACTTCTGCCTTGATTGAGAAGAAAACCATATGCCCTTGGCATCCATGCTCCATGCATCTTTCAGCTTCCACAGCAGTGAGAAAATTTAAACTCACATCATTCTTGCTACTTCTTTGTGAGTGTGGAAACGATATCTTCTTATTTTCGCAGTCGATCATTGCATTGTTCGCCGTCAGCCAATTAAGGCCGAGAATGACATCGATGTCATGTAGCGATAATCGGATAAGGTCTACAATGGACTCTTGTCCATCGATACTCACAATACAATTTAAACATGCATCATAAGCTAAAGTTTTCACGCCAAGTGGGGTAGATATTATCAAATCATAGGGTAATCTATAGGCATGCATTCCTAGACGTTTTGCACAATTATATGAAATAAATGAATGACTAGCACCCGAATCATACAATGCCTGGAGTAGATTCCCATTGAGAGAGATAGTACCTTGGACCATTTCCGGAGATTTCCGGCCTCTTCATTTGTCAATGTAAAAACCCGGCTTGGGTTTTGTGGCCTTATCTCCGCAGCCCTTTGAGGACAGTTCAAGCTAATGTGCCCCGGCTTCTGACATTTGAAGCAAATTTGTTTCCCATCACAGTTAGTACCTGGATGGTACTTTCCACATTTCGTACATGATCGGGATTCCGGCACTCTAGCATAGCTCCGCTATCCAGACTGGAATGGTTTCTTGCCTCCACCTCGGAAGTTGTTCCAAGGTACCTTCCTCTTATGTGAGGAATTTCCGCGGCTAAAACCACCTCGACTTGCACTGCTGTTGTTGTAATTTACGGATGAGTGTAGTTCCTTCAAGTTACGTTCGATCAATCGGCATGATTCCACCGCTTGAATTAACTCTTGGAACCGTTGCGATGCAAGCCTTTCCCTTATCTCATACTTTAACCCATGTATCAATATACGTGATTTCCAGCTTTCATCCTTCATAACGCTTTAGATATGATGAGTACCATGACAGTCTAGTAAATCGGGCAAAGTAATCATCGAATGACTCCTCATGACCTTATCGGATATGAAGGAATTCAGACTCCTTGATCACTTGTGTGGAGGGAGGAAAGTATTGCTCGTTAAATTTCTCCAGAAATTTCTCCCAAGTAATGGGACAATAACATGCCCGTAATGTCACCGCAATGCCTTTCCACCATCTGTCCGCATCTCCTTCCAGCTTGTACATTGCAAGTTGAGCCTTTCAATTCTCCGGACATTCCATGACCTCGAAGATCTTTTCCAGTCTCATTATCCAATCCTCAGCTGAGTCAAGCTTGCCATGGAAAGCTGGTGGCTTCAGCTTGCAGAATTGAGTGACCCAATATTATGTAGTCTTAGCTACTCGGTTGGGTTGAGGTAATACGGCCATCGCTCTATCAGGTCTAGGAGGTGATACAGATCTATCAAACTCCTCATCTTCCACCGTACGCTCATCGTTTCGTTTGTCTTCTTCCTCAGCATTTTGTTGTTCTTCTTCGGCTTGTTTACCTTCTACTTGTCTTTCAACTTGTCTCTCCTGCCTGTCTGAGCAAAGTTCTTCAATCATTGCCTGTTGCTCCTGTAGCATTGCCATCACTTCCTGCCAGGCATTCTGGTTTGGTTGATTAGGTTCTTGACCTTGTTGATGGTTTGTTTGGTACTTGTATTGTTCGAGGTTGTCTGCCTCTTCCTCTACCCCTACCCCTACCTCTACCTCTGCCTCTGGGAACTCCTGCTCCTCTAAGATTTGCCATTTTATCTTTCTATATAATATATCAAGAATGACAAATATCAATATCAAGGGATAATATAGTCTTTAAACAAACATATATTTCACATAAGATATAATGTAAATTTCAACATATGTTACATCATCCAAACTGGTTTATGGCCAGTGGTTATATCTTACATCTCCATATTGTTGTATTTTTACAGCTTCTCGTTTACATGTTGTCTAAAACTAGCTGTTGGAGATGATACAGAAAGGAGTGGAAATCGATTATACGTTCTCCTTCTAAGAGCTCATTCGTCTTTTCCATCCAGAAGCGATCTCAGGGAAAAAGGTATAGTGTTGAAATCACCCAATCGTCTAGGGGGTAGAGAAAACCATTGTGTTTTCTCCGTTCATAGGTCGTTTTAACTTGTTCCAAATATTGGAAATACATATCTTTTATAGTTTCACCGTGTCGCTCCGTCGTCAAGTGATCCGTTCGTAGAGCGCTTATAAGCTCTTTGTTTGTCTTTAGGACATGTCGTAGGAAATTTGGTTCATAGAAAGATTCACCCTTAGAGTCATTTTGATAGCTTAGCAACTGGAAATATTCACGGTTGTCATCAATGGATGAATGATCCGATCCTACAGGCCTTTCTCAGAAGGTATACTAGTTATCGGTTCAGGGTAGTACACTGGATCAGGGTCGTGTACAGGTTCAGGGTTGTATACCAGCTCAATATGGTATACGTTCAAGATTTCATGGTCATGAACGGGTGCAGGAGGTTTTTCTGGGTTAGGTTGACGCACCGCCTCAGGGTGGTACACCAGTTCAGGATGGTATACCGTTTCGAAATGGTATACCGAGCTAGGGTGGTACACTGGTTTAGGGTTGTATATCGGTATTACTTTCTTCTTAACAGTCCTTCGTGCATTACGTCTTACTCGTCCATAGTAGTTTTGGGAGGGTTCATCCCCATCCATCTCTACAACATCACACCAGGGTTTTATCAGTACTCAAATTTCAAAATATGCTCTAAGTTGAAGGCTTAGAACCTAACTCAATTAATCAAACAGATTGGCCAGGTAGTTTTTATGGTGGAAGTTTCCCCGTCTTTCACGGCGACTTATTGACTGATCCACATAGACTAGCCCTGCCTTCGGCACCAAACTGTTTGAAGTAACCTTATCAGATTCGTGCCAGAATGAATGCTCTGATACCCAAAATGTAACACCCCATTTTTCAAAAGTGGAATAAGATAATTTTATCAGAGTAGAGCATCGGAGCAATTTACAAAAGTGAGTAACTGATAAGTATGTGGCTAAATACTAACTGCGGTGTATTCTGTCAGTTATAATCGCGGTACATTTATCCGAGTATTTAAAATTCTAACTATAGATACATTTTCAAAATAAAACTCCAGCCGAGTCCTCACGCGTGCTACTTACCCTTGTCACCGGCTCCTAATCCTCTAGATCCTGAAGCTATAGTAAGTGTTGAGGTCCAATACCCATCGGATCTCAAGTAATAGTTAACCTCATGCTCAAGTAAAACAATATATGTATGACAGATATTCATAACATTTCAGCATTAACCAATACATAGCACACAACAGATGTAAGGTTATAACAACACAACAAATATAATGTTAACAAAACACAATACATGTATCCACGCAAATGTTGTTATCCGCGTTTGCACTAACCGGTGCCCACGATCTCCTCGTGTCCTCGCGCTAGGAAAACAATTTCACGGCATTATCAAGTCTATAACCCGTATATAGCTTAATGTATAAACAGTGACCTAAGACAAAGTCCTAGCCACGGTGCATGTCCCAAGACAAAGTATTGTCCATGACTCTATGAAATAATCTATCACATATAAGCATACAAGAAACATCAGAGTTAGAGTTATAGTATGCGTCCGTACCTTAGTCCGTAGAGCTTAGCGGTACGTTCGTTTGTCGATACATTTTCTCGGATAGCCTATAATAGTATCACCGTATTATTCCCTTATAAATAATATTCTAAGAGATATTTTAGCCACTATTGACCTTTTTACCTCTAGTGGATTTGTTATTCCAATTATATCCCTTTATTTCTAAAAAAACGCTGATCCAGCATTTCTGGGCAGATTTTTCGGTGACTTTGAAAAATCATAGTTAATTCCAAAAAATATCAAAATGAGGTTCCTTAAAATTCCTTGGAAATCCTTAGAATGTCTATTTTTATTAAAAAAAACTTGTTTTCACCAAAATTAGTGAATCATTCCAGGTTAATGTTTTTCATTCACTGTCCAAATTTTTCCCAAAAACGTACCCAACTTTAGGAATTTTTATCTCCTTGCAAAAAATTTAAAATGCTACACTATAGGTATATTTAGAAAGCCCTAGATGTATGTACTTTAACCATGAAAAGTTTCAGAATTTAATGACATCATCTTGTACATAAAATCATAGCCTTTTTGTTGCGACTCAAAACAAACTTCCAACCGTAAATTTTGCCAACAATTTGCTACTTTGATCTTCAAACTTCAATAATTTTTCTACCATGCATATGTTTCATCTAATTTTTGTAATAATAACATTTTTAACCATCAAAAAATATGAAAACAAAACTACACTAAACATAATCTAACTATGAATTTAAAAACTAAACTCAAAAACTTACTTGAACCTTGCTTCTACTCCTTCAAGCTTGTCCACACTCACTCTCTCTTCACTATATTCAGATCTTGTTGCTTGTTTTGGTGTGAAGATTATGAGAGGCAAGCCCTCTCTATTTATAGGGAAAAATTGAGGACACAAATAGAAATTAAGTGTGACCAAATCTCACCCTAACCCTTGGATCAATTAGCACTTTTCGAAACTAAATCTCCTCCATTTATGTATGTGCTGACATGCCTCCCACACTCAGCCATTTCATTGTGTTTTTAATTATCTAATTGATTTAATCATTCTAAAAAAAAAAACCCCCATGTGCAGCGCCTTCTTTGTTGACTTTAGGGGCTAAATTTTCAAACTTGATTAGCACCCTAATAAAGTTCTTAAATGCCTTTTAGTTACACTACTTATTGGTTAATCTAATTATATGAAGGTTTAGGCTTAATTACTTGAGATATTATCTTAAGATACTTGGCTCTCATTGCTCCAACAAGGCTAGCTGAAATTGTTAACCCTTTTGAGCAGATTTATTAAGCTTAATTATCCCCTTAATAATGTGCTTAATTGCCCTTTTTATTGCATCTCTTATTGGTTAATTGGTTTACTCCATAATTCAAGTCATTAGAACATCATTAGAAAACTAATTTCATCTTTCATTGGGCCTTAATTTTTTATTTAAATCAGCCCTTTGTTGATGTTTTTCTTTTGTCTCAAATTAATTTAAGTAATTATGCAATTAATCTTAATTAATTCAAGCTAATTTACTCATTAACTTTTGCTAATTCACTTTAATTTACTTAAGTGTTTTCATAGCAATTTCTTGCCTCTTTTGGTTATAAATTAAATTTTATTTTATGTGTTAATTATGTCACATTTTATTTATTTGATTCCAAGAGAAAATTGCCTAAAATTATAATTAACAAACTACAAAATTTTGAGACACATATTCACTTTTATTTTCAATATGTGTTATTTATCAAAATGTAATATTTATGATAAATAAGATTTTTAGAGTATTACACGGCATGCATCTACGGTGGAATGACTAATGTATAAATAATCAATACTTGACATAACATGCGGTCCATTTATAACTAAGTTACTTTGGAGGAATTTTTTTTTTTTTTTAACTAAAAGATACAGCGTCAGCATGGACTAATTACGTAAAATTTTAAAAAGTCAAAGCCACATATGGTAGCAAAATGCACACTGAACAGGTAACCATCCATACAAAAGAAAACACAACATAATAATTATGATTATAAAAGTCGGGGGATTACAAACTGTCTTGCAAAAAAAAAAAATCTTCAAACTTAAAATTAACAATGAAATAAAAGGAAAAACTAAAAATTTCAGATATTAGGCTTTCACTGGTATGTAGGTTCCATGATGTTAAACATCCGCGGAGTCATCATCTTCATTAAGCTTAAGAGCATACATTTCGTGCAGTCTAACGCAAAAATCAACTACAACATGATGATTATAATTGAAAATAGCTTCCAACAAGTCACAGTGGCCGAGAAAGAGATCTCCCCATCTACAATTTATATGAAAGTCATGTTTCATAATTGTAATATAATGTACACAGTTCCTACAAAAGATAAAAGATGACTAACTACTAAGCCTTTTCATCTTCACCTAGAGCATAGCAACAACAATGTCATCCTTGTCCAACAACTTCGAGTAGCTTATCGACACCCAGAAAGCTGGTTCTCCCTCAAGCAGCAATGGAATGGATTCCCACTAACATAAAACAACAACTTCGAGTAGCTTATTGTAATATCCGGATATTCGGTACCGGATGACTATTAAACATAAATAAATATTTCTTAAGTGTTAGAGGTGAATGTGTGGTTTCAATAAATGGCCAAAATTACCTTATTACCTAGGGAAATTACTGTGAAAATTAGAAAAAAAAAAAAAAAAAAAAAAGCTAAGGTCAATAAAAAATGAATTTTATAAGGAAGAAGATGACCTAAAAATATTATGATAAATATCATATGATAACAAGTACTGACAAAAACTTGGGAAATGTGTTATCTTTAATTTTAGGAATTTTTGGGATTATTTCCCTGAAAATATATGGAGCATAAATAAAATAATATTAAAAGCACTTTATGGCCCCAGTATTTTTAATATTTTACATGGGATATAAAATACCAATGTAAGTAAAATAGTTGTGAGATAATAATTTATCCTAAATAAGAAAATTACCAACAATTAGTAAGTGGCTAATTAAGTAATTAGTAGCTAATTGTTTAGATTAAGATATAAGTAAATTAATTAGTAAATAATTAAATAAAGGGGGAGAAATTCGAAATTATTAATTAAAATAATAATAAAAATAATAAAATATAAAATGCTTAGAAAAAATAAATAAATAATGAAAATGAAAATGAAATATCTAGATATTTGAATTAAATAATAATATATTCTGTTAAAGAGCCAACAGGACATTCGAGAACGGATAGAAATAAAATCCTACCTCGAGATGTAGGGTTGAAGTTAGAAACATCTGGACTTTTTATAAACCAGTGAAATTCTACCTCAGAGTGGACTATCTCCGAAGTCATTTCTGAAACCAAATGAGTCATTAAGATACAGGATAAATCAGAGATAGGGCAGATAGTAGAATTGAGCACCTATAGAAAACGAAATAGTTGTGACAAACCGGGGATAAGGTTTCTTAAGACGAACATATTATGAACGGCGAATTTACGTCCGTAAGCGACACTTCCGGAAGTGATTTAGAAGTAGTTGGTGTCTGTCCTAAAATGTTCAGCAGGCAACGGAATGCCCTTAATGGGATCATAAATTTCTTTAACCCAGATATTTCTAAGGAGAAAGAATGGAACTTCAAAACGTTGCTCTCAGATTTTTGAGTTTCGTCAAGATTACGCGATTAGGACACCGATCAAGGAACTTTATCGGTAAGTCAGCAAGATGACATCATCTTCTTCTAGAAGGGATGATGTCATCCAACACATGGAGGGCCAAGATGGAGCCACGTGGAGAAGTGCGATCCGACGGTTGAAATCTGATCTGAAGATAATTGTGGTAATTCCCACCTTGTCCCTTCCTTTCCATATAAATAGCCAAGCCCTCTTCACTACATTTCTCACCAAGAAATCTGAAATATAGAGAGAGAGTAGAGAGAAGGAGGAGCTCTTGGAAGTTCTAGCAAGCCGGAGTAAGTTTCTCGGTCCCTAGTCTTAAGCTTTCGGTAGTTCTTTCAATAGATAGAGTAGAAATGCTATAATTTCTTTAAATCTTTCTGAATAGTTTTAGATGTCATATTTTATAAATATATATGATATTTATGTTGAAAATATTTCTGGAAAAGAGATCTGGCAAAATTTTGGAGAAATAGAGCAGAAACAGCGAAGCTCTGGCGAAATTCCGCCGATTGGCCTAACTAGGGGTAAAATAGTAAGGTTCGCCTAGAATGCCTGTTTTGACACCAAATGTTGATAAACACTATCATTATAGGATATCTGAGATAATCGAGCCATTGTTGTGCCGCCGTCGTGCCGCCGTCATACCGCTGTTTTTCCCGCTGTTGAATTTCACGTTTTTCCGTAAAAGTTCCGTTATACCGCTAAAAAGGTACGGACACGTATTGTAACCTTAATCGATGCTTGTTGTATGCTATATGTGATTTGTGTTCATATGCGAGATTCTGTTTGTTTGAAAATGGTGGAGTTATGAGTACACGGGTTATGGTATTGTTAACACCGTTGAGAGTTTTCCTAGTGCTCTGGACACGACAGTACATCGTGGCACCGAAGAGTGTGCAGACTGGGATGACATACATACTGCAGGGGCTATGTAATGTTATTGCCTGGTATGTGGAGATGTGTTTTATACTGTGAAATGTTGTGGATATCTGTCATGCATATACTGTTTACACAAGCATGAGGTTAACCGTTACCTAAGATTTAATGGGCATTGGATCTCAGCTGTTGATGTAGCTTCAGGATCTCGAGTAGTTCGGGACGTGGTGAAGGGTAAGGATCCAGTATAGGAAAGAAGATGAAGAAAATAAATTTTAGTCTATTATGTCTAAAAGTATTCGGATGATTGTACTACCTATGACTACCAGACATATTATTATGAATGTTATTCAGTGACTCTGTTTCCATTTTAAATCAAAAAAATTTCTGACTGCTCAACTCTTTTCAAATACGGCAAGAAAACATTTACGAAAATGGGGTGTTACACTTATCGACGCCCAGAAAGCTGGTGCTCCCCTCAAGCATCAATGGAATGGATTTCCACTAACATAAAATGACAGAGTAGTTAGAAATAAAACACACACACATACATAAGTCGAAATGATAACAAACCTTTCATCCCTAATCTTGAAGTTAAGTTGGTAAAGGATCTCTTTGTCCACTACAACATCACTTAAGGGATAAACTGCAGTCACAAATCCGACCACATCTTGAAAAGGAAAAAAGTATTATAATAAATGCAATGATCTTGATAATACTATTTATAATATATATAAAAAAGTTATAAAAAAGAAGAAAATTCCATTACTTATAAGTGTGGTTTCGCAAAGTGTTGTTGCGGCTAAAGGAAGAAGTGGTTGAAAAATCTTCTCCAAAGTGTCTTAATAATATCACTAACAAATTCAAGCTGAGTAAAAGGTTCTATAACTATCTTGAGGTCTGAATTAATAATATTGGGGCCACGTTCCACTGAAAATATTTTAATAACAAAACAAAATCCTGGTACCAAAACACCACATAGTCTTCTAAACATATCACGATAACACATCATAGCAAGAGCAATGTAACCCTACAACAATTGAGATTATATTAAGATCAAACATACTTAAATAGGCAACAATGGAAAATAAATTCAATGAAACAATTTCTTAAAAGAATGTTAACGAACCTTAGAGTCTGCAAGCACTACATTGTACGTAATTTGACGATGCATTTTTGTTGGGGGAATATCCCAGAAATTTGCAATCACTTTGACACAAATACTCCAGTTGTTTCTAGTGCAATCGATTTGCAAGAAGGAAATAACTTTTGAGGACAACATTTCTAGGGTAAATGCACCTTGTGCAAAGTAGGTTTACGTTAATATGCTTTGGATTTTTTCAATTGGATCTCGTAAACTTGATAAATAGGCCGTATAAATAGTAGCATCTTGATCGAATCATATTTTTTTGTGATTTTTCATATTTAAATTGGGATTCTTAATGCATTTTCTGGGATATTGTTGCATGATTAAGCACTAATTTAAGTCAGAAACATTTGTATTGAATTAAATGAAATTAGGGGTAAAATGATCATAATTTGTTAATTATTCATGCAAATGATTTCTTGGACGTTTGATGCTACCTTGTGCTTAATTTTACATTGCAAGTGTTTTGGAAGAAAATTGAAGAATTTGGGAAAATGTTATTTGGGTCAAAATTAATGTTTTGAGGAATGGGGAAAATTACAAGAAAGGCCCGGAAAATTTCTGAAAATTGGAAATTAATGAAGAAAAGGGCCAGATACAGAATTATAGAAAAGTACCCACATATTTTGGAAATTCAGTTCTGCCCCACAAATATTTTTCAGATTCTCAATTTAGTCCCTCTCCAAAACTTTTAAAAGTTCTCACTTTAGTCCCTGGTCAAAACTTGTGTTTTGACCGGGGCTATGCGAACCGGAACGCGACAGAGCTGAGGGAAAGACCTGGGGGATTAATTATTGAGACATTGCGCTGCGAGAAAACACACGTTGAATCATCATCTTTGACTCACGGATTCAAGACCTGAGATTCGATTGAGAACCAGCGCCGCGAGCTTGGGGGAATCCTGGATTCTGGTTCACTCAACCTTCACGCCTTCGTCCACCCTCAACACCACTGTCTCTCACAGCAACGCCGACCACCACCATTGTCCTCTCCACTCTCATTGGACTGAACCAGAAATCAGAGCCCAGTGACGTGAACTCCAAAGAACTTCACGCTGTCTGCCGTCCAACTTCGACCTTCCTTAACCCTCACCATCGAGACCACCCACTTTCATCATCTTCCTTCCACCATCGTCTACTAGCGCCGAGAACACAGAAACAGGGAGGAGCATCTTCAGACCTGATACACCAGCGACCTTCATCTTCATCATCACTGAATCCTTAAATCGCCATTCACGCATTTGGATTCACCTGCGCGGCTCCACTGTTCTAAATTTTCTCAACCACTATTGTTTGCTTCTGGATTAATTATCTCTCTTTGATTTTGGATTTACTTTCAGCTTATGAGTTTAGTGTTAATTTGTCATTTTAATCAGTATTTCATGGCTGGATGTTTGAATCAGAGAGTGATTATGATTCTTGAAGCTATTTTCATGAGTGGCTAGGCAATTTTGTGCTCTTCGTGATGAATTAGAGATGGCTTGAGTTCACATGTGCTTACATAGGGGAGTTTATCTATCATTCTATTAGTCTAGAATTATGTATTTGAATTTCTCAATTTTTATATATATGATTATGAACTGAGAGTAATGGTAATTGTAACATCCCATTTTCAAAAGCAGTATAATTTTTTTTCATCATATATCATCAGAGTAGAGCATTGGAGCGATTGAGTAACTGATACATATATTTAAAATGCCGTAAGTCTGGCTGATTACAAAAGCGGTACAGTGACCGAGAGTTTTCAAGATAAATAACAATAGAAGTGTCTCTTCGGCAATACTCATGACGTAGCTACAAGGGATAGTCTTCAGCTGAGTCTCTGTGCGGCCTGCTTGCCTTTCACCTCGGTCCTCGGTTCTCCTGAACCTGACGCTATTTTAGAAGCTGAGGTCCAAATGCACATCGGACCTCAGGTAACGGTTAACCTCATATTTATATACACAGCATATGGAAGATCAAACACAACATTAATCAACACATAAGTATATAGCATATGGAAGATTAATATAACAACAATACACATCTCATGTAAAGTTATCTATGCTAACAGTACACATCTCATGTAAAGTTATCTATGCTAACAATACACATCTCATGTAAAGTTATCTATACAAATCACTCGTATAGTCGTCTATCACATATAGGTATACAGTAAATATCAGAGTTAGTGTTACAGTACGCGAACGTACCTTCGTTCTCGACTACGATACGTTTTACGGGAAACGGTAATTTTTGACAGTGGGTGAAACAGCGGTATGACAGCGGTACGATTATCTCTGATATCCTATAAGGATAATATTTATCAACTTCTAGTAGTATAACAGGCATTTTAGGTACAAATTACCATTTTGCCCCTGAACCCCTAATCGGCGGAATTTCGCCGCTTAGCCATTTGTTTTCGCTCTATCTCTCCGGAATTTTGACAGATCTTTTCCCTCATCATATTTTTGAAATATATATCATATTTAACCCTAAATATGATATCTAGACTATCTTGAAAAATTAAAGATAAATCTAGCATTCCTACTATATCTACCGAAAGAACTACCGAAACTAAAGACTAGGGACCGAAGAACTTACTCCGGCTTGGCTAGAACTTCCAAGAGCTCCTCCTTCTCTCTACTCTCTCTCTATATTTCGGTTCTTGGTGTGAAGAAATGAGGAGAAGGGGCTTGGCTATTTATAGAAGCAAGGAGGGACAAGGTTGGAATTACATCAATTGTCTTCAGATCGGATTTCAACCGTCGGATCGCACTTTGACACGTGGCTCGATCTTGGCCTTACACCTCTTGTGCTGACATCATCCTTCCAGAAGAAGATGATGTCATGCATGATGTCATGCATGCTGACTTACCGATAGCGTTTCCGATCGGTGTCCGGATCGCGTAATTTTGCCGAATCTCAAAATCCGGGAACTAGGTTTTGTAGTTCCATTCTTTCTCTTTAAAACTACTGGGTTTCACTATATTTTTGATCCCATTAAGGGTATTCCGTTATCTCAGAAGATTTTCGGACAAACGCTTTTGTCGATTCGGAAATAACTTCCGATAGAACCAGCTTCTTTGCAGAAAATCACTGGTTCGTAATATGATCTGATCTAAGTAACCATATCCCTGGTTTGAAAAACACGGTGCGTTTTCTATAAGTCACTTTTAGCACTATCTGCCTTATCTTAATTATCCAGGTACTCTAATTACGTTGTTGGTTTCGTAAACGACTTCCGAGACCGCTTCAATCCGAGATAGAATTTTGGTTCATAAAAGGTCCAGTGGTAAAAGACTAAATTTTTATATCTTGAGGTAGAATTTCATTTCTATACGTTCTCATATCTCATGTTGGCTCTTTACCGATTATATTATTATTATATTCAAAATATCTAGATATTTTTTTCTTTTATTTTTTATTTATTTTTCTAAGCATAAAATATTTTTTTATTATTTATTTAATTAATAATTTCGAATTTCTCCCCTTAAATTAATTATTTACTAATTAATTTACTTATATCATAATCTAAACAATTAGCCACTAATTACTTAATTAGTCAATTACTAATTGTTGATAATTTTCATAATTAGGATAAATTATTATCTCACAACTATTTTACTTACATTAGTATTTTATATCCCACATAAAATATTAAAAATACTGGGGCCATAAAGTGCTTTTAATATTATTATATTTATGCTCTATATATTTTCAGGGAAATAATCCCAAAAATTCCTAAAATTAAAGATAACATACTTCCCAAGTTTTTGTCAATATTAGCGTCATATATGGGATTTATTATAATATTTTAGGGCCATTTTTCTTTATAAACTACATTTTTCATGGATTTTAGCTCTTTTTCTTTTCTAATTTTCACAGTAATTACCTTAGAAAATAAGATAATTAAAACTTATTATTTGAGACCACATATTTACTTATTTCCAATAGGTATTATTTACTGAAATATGATACTTATCATAAATACGATTTTTAGGGTATTACAAGTAATTATCTCTGTTAGTTTGATAATTGTAGTTGAAATTGGATATTGTGGTTTGAAGATTACATATGTTTGAATTTCTTTGTGGTTGCAATGAAGCTATGTTGATTAGCGTGGTATTGTCTAGTTAATGTAGTTGATTTGTACTTTCTTGAGGGGTGGTTAGCACTCAAATTTAAAGAAGACTCATATTGCATTATTCCAATTTCAATTGCACATTAAGTGGTTTCTAATATTATCTCAAGAGGTAGTAGGAGCTACTATTAATTAAGAATATTGGACTCAAGTGGTATCTTGAGGTTTTTCTTATTAAGACTTAATGAAGCTTTGACTCCCATATTTCTTTTGAACGAGGATAGCTATTTTCTTCATTACCAAGAGCATTCAATCATTAAATCCCTTTTTAATCCAAAACATTTTTCATTATTTTCAAAAAAAAATACCAAAAAGAATAGAAATAGTTTCTTTATATTTTTCATGAATTTTAATTTAGAGAAAACCAATTACAAAACCCATTTTCTAATCATGTTTTTAGCACTTAGTTTAACATAGGAATTCAAAATAAATTGGCTCCTTGATAAGAGAACGATCCCGAGTTATTTGCACTATATTGCATTTTAATTCGTGGAAATTGTGATTTGACCCTGAGGCGACTAAGGTTTTTTTTTGTCAAATCACATCTATGTTGCATTAATCAACAGAAATGACAAAAGATCATTATAAAAGACAGAATATCACCAAGAGGGGGTGAATTAGGTGATTTAAAAATCTTTTGATTTCCTCTAGAATGCATGCACAAAAACAGAGTGTAACAGAGAGAGTAGGAGAAAAATGAACACAAGAGATTTATACTAGTTCGTCTTAACTCTTGACCTACGTCCAGTCCCCAAACTCTCTGGGATTTTTACTATCACTTCAAATGATTACACACTCTATACTCGAAGTAATCCTCTCACTAGGATTCACTTCCCATTACAAGTTGTAATCAAATAACTCAATCTCGAAGTCCCACTACTTTGAGATTCTTACAAAGATATTAATTCAGAAATAAACTCTCTAAAAGAGCATATTGATAAACACTGAAGATTATATATATCTAAAGATATTGCTCAAAATGAATGAAACAGTAAATGCGTATTGATCGTTTTAGCGTTTGTGTTTCCAATTGTTGGGTTGTTGAATCATATTGAATGCTTCAGCTTATATTTGGTGAGGTAATTTAATGACCTTTGGAAGCCTTCAATGCACCGTTGAGAGTAATATATCAATATAGCCGTTAGACTTGAAGTTCGTTGTTACTCATGGTGCTTGATTCATTCAATGATTTCTGACATTCTTTGTTGACATTCCTTATGTTCTTCCCATTGGATGATCTGGTATTCAAATAAGGAAAGAAACCATAAATGCCTTCTGAATGTCTAGAGAATGATCAACCAAATTCGTGCTTCGTTTTATAGAGACACATTTAATGCAAGTGACGTAATCAATTGCTTTTTTATTAATCTACATTTAATCATTCATCTAATCATCTTAAACTCATTAACAAACTGATTAAAGATAGTTAGGAACAATAATGAGTGATGATATGAAGTAAGCAAATCATACTTAAGGATTTAAGATTTACGACACGATGATTGTAAAACAGGGATACATTTGCTCGAGTCAAATTCATGCAAACTGGAGCAGATGACTCGAGTTAACCATTCTAAGCTTGAGTCACTAGTTCATCTTCTTTGGAAATAAGTTTGAAGTGTAAGCGAAGATGTCTCTGTAGGACTTAGGCTCGAGTTTAAAAATGTTTAACTCCAGAGCATGACTCGAGTTAATCATAGTTTGCTCGAGTCAAGTTCTTCTTTCAGAAATGA
Source organism: Acacia melanoxylon (assembly GCA_019022615.1). Classification (NCBI taxonomy): domain Eukaryota; kingdom Viridiplantae; phylum Streptophyta; class Magnoliopsida; order Fabales; family Fabaceae; genus Acacia; species Acacia melanoxylon. The sequence goes on from JAFJYJ010000037.1 coordinate 4,481,420, forward strand.
ACTTCGAGATGCCTCTTTGAAAAGATTTGAAATTGCGCCAGCTGGAGTCATTAAATGATGGCTCAAGTTAACACAATTTTCTTGAAAATAAGTTTCAAGTTCTATGCTCGAGTCAGAGACTTCTGAATTTTGAAAATAAGTTTAAGTCCACAAAATATGACTTGAGTCAAATAGCACAGGCTTGAGGCAATATTATTACTTGAAATATTTCACAAGAGCTTATGACTCGAGTTAATCATGACTGGCTCGAGTCAATCGAAGTTCACATATTTTTGACGAATGAGCTTTCAAAAACTTGACTTGAGTTTTATAACCTGAAACTCGAGTCAATTTGACAACAAATTACCGTTCAAGTTTGATCAAGTTAAAAACATTTTTTACTTAAACCATTAACCACATTTTGTTTACAATTGTCAATTATCATTAAAACACATAGAGAACTAACACATTATGCTTCATTAATGACAATGACTGAATAGATCTTCCAATAACTATTGTAAGGCTGAGCAAGGAACCCGCAACCTGATGAGTCCACCCACAACCCGATGTAATTGGGCTATTTTGAGCTCATTTAAAAAGACCCATAACAGGTTGGGTTAAAACCCGCCTATTTAAGACTTAAATGGGCGGGTTAAAGCACACCTTCGGGATGCTTGTACCTGCCCATTTAGTTTTATATATATATATATATATATATATATATATATGGATAGAGGACAGTAAATAATAGTGTAATTCATATTTTTCCTCAACAGCCAAGTCTCTCACTCTCTTTTATATTGTCTTTTCTTTATGACTCTATGTAACCCTAACCCTTGCACCCTTGAGGCACTGACATCGTAGCAAAGCAGCAGTAAAGGCAGTAGCTGTGAGCCATGGTGTATCGCCATCGTTCTTCCTCAGCAAAGTTCTTCTTCTTTGAATCTTCATAGGTTGAGGTAGCAGCCACGAGTCACGGTGCATCGCCATCCTTCTCGTTTTTCCTCAACAGAGTTCTTCTTCGAACTTTGCGAGTCGTGAGTTCATCTCCTCCCCTTACTTTGATTCTGTCTCCCATTGTCTTTGCTCGTTTGCTTGTGTTTTTCACTTTGATCCTGTTTATGAAATTAAGGAATTTTTGGGAGTTTGACTTTGCAAGAGAGCATGCGAAGGGCTTCAATTTTTTTCCATTATTCGATTATTGCTAGTGTTAAATGTTGAGTTTGCTGCTAAATGCTAGCCATATACTGGGTGAGAGTTTTTATTTTAATCCCCCCGGTTGAGCCTGTAGAGTTGTAGTAGTGATGTTTTAATTTAAAAGTTGGAGTTTGAACATTAAAATTATGTTATGATAAGACTTGGTCTAAATTTAGATTCTTTTGTGTGAATTATGATTATTGAACTTTTGTGATTCAGATTTTACAATTTATAATTATGGATTTGGATGGAATAATGGATATTTTATGCTTATGTATGTTTTTTTTATAAAAAAATGTCAAATGTAAATGGATTACCTAAAAACTCGGTTAAGCAAATGTACCCATTTATGTGATAGCCGTTTACATGAGTTCAAATAGGTTGAGGTATGAGTATGGGTATGGGTATGATTTTTAGTCAAGTAAATGAAGCAAATGGTTTATGGGTTTAGGTGTGGCATTTCTTCAACCCGCTTATTGCTTCGCCTCTAAACCATTATACAAGCTATTACCTTTTTTATTTTCACATCAAGTTAGATACTTTGGATCTTTTCAATTATGTCTTGATTAAAAGATTCTAATCCTTTTGTTTTGGTTAAATAAAAGCTACTAATCTATCTAATGATATTAAGCTAAAAATTTTGTTTGTTTGTTTATTTTTAAAAAATTATAACTTATTTTTAATATCACTAGATCACAATATAATAGTTATATATTTTAATTCAATTTAATTAAAGAGGCTGAATTGAATCGATGCCATAGAAACAAATTACTACTTTTTTGGTCCTAATTATAAGAGTAAGTTGACTTTTTTTGGAGAGATTAAGGAAGTTTAAATAAATTACTTATACATTTCATACGTATGTTGTGTTTTTTTAGATTATATATTAGTTTGTGGGAAAAACATTTCTCGTGTTGTAGGAGAAATGTATTACACACACATACGAAATTGTATGACCCATTATATATATATATATTTGTGCCTCACCATTTCGTGTGTGTGTAGGATCTTCTTCTTAAATCTAAATACGGTAAGTATAACCCCTTAATTTATTCACAAACTGTTTAGTTTGAAGAAAAAAAAAATACTCTAAATTTAATTTAATTTCCGTAATCTTTCCAAAAAAATCAACTATATCTTATAATTAGAAACAAATTAGAACACAAAACAATGCATGAAAAATTAAAAAAAAAAATTAAAAAAGAAAATAGAAAACAGAAAAACCGAAGGCGAGTCGAATGGTAAATGCTGTGAGATTGACTGATACCGAGTAGACGAAAGATTGGGGGATTTTTTTTTTTCTTCCCCTTCTCCAATTGATTTGATCCTTCGCTTGGAAGTTTTCAATTCTCTGTGATCTCCAATTCGTCTTTGAGATCCATTTTTTCTCACAACCATGGCTGCATCGTCGTCTGCTGCGGTCATCCACCAACATCATGCTTGCCATCTTCGAGAAGAAGACCAACTCAATCGATCTTTATCGGCCTCTTCGCAACTACGTCGCTTTCCACTACTCCGAACGCGAGGCTCAACACATCGAAGATGATCTCCAAACCCTTAAGCAATTCCGTTCCGACCTCGAGCGCCACTCTGACCCTTCCCTTACCGCTCACCGCGACCTTCTTCAATCCTACTACAGAGCTCTCTGCCTTGTGGAGACCCATTTCCCCATATCTTCTAACCCAGATCACGTCAATTCTCTCAGCTTCGTGTGGTTCGATGCGTTTAAGCCCAAATTGAAGGCAACGCAGCAGAATATTCACCTTGAGAAAGCCGCGGTGTTGTTCAATTTGGGCGCAGTTTATAGTCAAATTGGGTTATCCAATGATCGGAATACTGTTGACGGCCGGAGGCAGGCCTCACATGCGTTTATTGCAGCTGCTGGGTCGTTTGCTTACTTGAGGGATAATGCGGCCATGAAGGGTCAATTGGGAGTTCCACAACTGTGGATTTATCTGTTGAGTGCTCAGGAGTTAGGAATGTTAGAGACACCTGGTCAAACTTATTTTTTATATAAAAAGATTCACATATATACTTTATTTTTTATATTATACATTAATGAATTAATGAATAATAAAAATATTAAATTTATATTGATATTCATAATGATCCTGTTTAGAGCCCGGGTTTGGGAGGGTTTGGGCCAGTAGGTTTAAAAAAAAGTTTAGTCTAGAAGCCCTCTTATTTGTCCAGATTTAGGTTCAGCTTCTTTTTCATTTGACTTCTATCAAAAAGTGGTTTTTTTTTAACAAAAGCCACAAGTCCAAACTTCCAGCCCAATGTCCAGTAGTGTCCCACGGTGGGGAAAAAAAAAATCATGGGTCCTACAAACATCCCTAAAATTGTCTTATCTCACCAAAAAGTATTTGATTTCTAAAATTAAAAAAAATTTTTAATTTCAATTTATATAGGAAAATTATTTAGTCAAAAATTTAATATTTTTATGCTTTTAATCTATATTTTTTATGCCTACATTTACAATATATTAATTATTTCATATTTATTATAATTAAGTTTTTTAATATTTAATAAGATTCATGTTTTTTTAGTCATTTTTCATCTCAAGTCACTTTTCAACTGCTAATCCAAACACGTCTCCGTTTAGAAAAAAGCCACTTATGCCAACGTCAATTTAAACAGAAATCACATTTACAACCTTTTTTTTTCCTATCGGGCTTCTGCAAAAGTAAGATAAAAATAAGTCAATGTTCCCACTACTAACCCAAACCGGCATAGTATATGCGCGTGTGTTAGGGAGGCAATTTTTTTTTTTTTAAAAAAAAAAAAAAAAAAAAAAAGACAAAATCATATTACCTTAAATGAGAAAGTTTACAAAGCATCAAAATAAGATATATGCATGTGTCAAAGGGAGGCAGATAAAAAAAAAAAAAAAAAGACAAAATCATATTACCTTAAATGAAAAAGTTTACAAAGCATCAAAATAAATGCAACAAACAAATTGATAAAAATAAGTAAAATAAACATATTGTGGAATAACATAAATAGGTTGCATATGAAGATCCTTCATGAGAGCTAATATTTCATGACATATGATGCTATTTGCCAAAGACCGGTTGGTGTAATCATCAAAAGTGTCTTGTTAACACATGTTATAACAATATGATAACATAAATGTTTCATGAATATAAGAGTTGGTTATCCAAAGTAGAGCTGCTCTCAAACATCAAGCATGAAATGAAAAATCTAGATTTCATGTATTCTTCCATAAGAATTGAATCAAAGTAGAACCTTGATAACAAATATAACATTTTATAAAAGTGACCCTTCGTCTTCCTAAAGTGGTGCATGATGTTCCATTGAGCCGAAATAATGGTATTCACATGATTAACTGGAAAATGCATTGTTTTGATTATCACATTGTTTAGTATAGTGAAACATGTTTGGCCACTTTTGCCATAAACTAAAGACCGTTGACTTTTTAAATGATTATTCCTGGAGCTGGTCTTTTCCAATGATTAACATGCTATTTTTTGTAATTTGTAAATTGTAAATGGTAGTATTAGTTCTTCTATAGCCATTGTACAAGCTATTAGCCTATTAGTTTTTTTTGACATCAAGTGCTACTGATCTATGTAATGATATTAAGCTAAAAAATTTTGTTTGTTTATTTATTTTTTAAAAATTATAACTTATTTTTAATATCACTAGATCACAATATAATAATTATATATTTTAATTCAATTTAATTAAAGAGGCTGAATTGAATCGATGCCATAGAAACAAATTACAACACAAAACACACGAGTCTACGATGACGAAAAAAAAAAAAAAAAAAAACCAGAAAACAGAAAAACCGAAGGCGCGTCGAATGGTTAATGCTGTGAGATTGACTGCTACCGAGTTCCGAGTGGACAAAAGATTGGGGGTTTTTTTTTTTTTCCCCTTCTCCTCCAATTGATTTGATCCTTCGCTTGGAAGTTTTCAATTCTCTGTGATCGTCTTTGTGATCAATTTTTTCTCACAACCATGGCTGCATCGTCGTCTGCTGCGACCTCCGCCAACATCATGCTTGCCATCTTCGAGAAGAAGACGAACTCAATCGATCTTTATCGGCCTCTTCGCAACTACGTCGCTTTCCACTACTCCGAACGCGAGGCTCAGCACATCGAAGATGACCTCCAAACCCTCAAGCAACTCCGTTCCGACCTCGAGCGCCACTCTGACCCTTCCCTTACCGCTCGCCGCGACCTTCTTCAATCCTACTACAGAGCTCTCTGCCTTGTGGAGACCCGTTTCCCCATATCTTCTGACCCAGATCACGTCAATACTCTCAGCTTCGTGTGGTTCGATGCGTTTAAGCCCAAATTGAAGGCAACGCAGCAGAATATTCACCTTGAGAAAGCCGCGGTTTTGTTCAATTTGGGCGCAGTTTATAGTCAAATTGGGTTATCCTATGATCGGAATACTGTTGACGGCCGGAGGCAGGCCTCACATGCGTTTATTGCAGCTGCTGGGTCGTTTGCTTACTTGAGGGATAATGCGGCCATGAAGGCGTCAATTGGGAGTTCCACAACTGTGGATTTGTCTGTTGAGTGCTCAGGAATGTTGGAGAGGTTGATGTTGGCTCAAGCACAAGAGTGCGTGTTTGAGAATACCATTGCAAAAGGAAGCACCCCGGGAGTTTGTGCGAAGATCTCTAGGCAGGTTTGTGGATTTATTGGGCCAGCTCGTCAAGTAAAATTTGATTTAGGTTTATCCATCTAATAATAGGAGCTCTGATTATGCAGTCAGATTGCTCTGAGTGCATGCAGTAACAAATGGGTCTGTTGAACTTTTTGCGTTTCTGTTTGCACTTCGTTGGTGTTGATAGCTTTCCTCGGAATCATGGCTCTGATATAATGAACTTTGTTTTGTGTGAGTGTTAAGGTATACGCATTTAAACTTGAGGTCTGAGACCTATTGTCACGGCGATAAGTTGTTTTGCTTCTGATTGGCACTGAAGTTGTAAAATACGTCTTGAAGCTGATTAAACCTTGATTTCTTCAGCAATATAATTTTAATTTGCCCATTATCATTGATTTTGGTTCGGTACAATTGCTGAGATCTTGTTTCATGTCTGCCTCTGGGAACTACGGTATTATTCATATCAACTGTACCACAAACTAGGATGCTGCTATGCTGGCTAAAAACTCTAAAATAATAGTTTGTGTGGCTTAGTAGATTAATTTTGATTTACAATGGAAATAATGCTCATGATTCATGCAAATGTTACTTTGAAATGTAGTTGTTTGACAGCTTTGGCCACTGATTATGCTTTTTGTAAGTAGTATTCTTTATTTGGGGTCTAAGAACTAACAAATACATTTGATATTGTAGGTTGGGCTATACTATGAGGAAGCTTTAGCTGCATTGAGTGTTGCACCTCTAAATCAGCATTTTGACAAGTCTTGGTTAGCTCATGTACAGCTAAAGGCTACTTTATTCTTTGGAGAAGCTTGCTATAGATATGGATTAGAGCTACATGAGAAAGAAGAGATAGCAGAGGAGATTGCAAGACTGAAGATTGGGGTTAATGCACTAACCGAAGCAAAGAAAAGCTCAAAGGGTGCCCCTGCACAAATCCTAGATGCAATTAGTAAGTTAGAAGCCAATCTTAACCGAAACCTTGAAAGGGCTGTTAAAGAGAATGATAGAGTTTACCTCATGAGGGTTCCTTCTCCCAGTTCGTTAGTACCTCTTCCTGCTTTTTCTATGGTGAAGCCAATGTCAATGAGTGAAGTGTTGGATGCAAGTAAAGAGAAAATGTTTGCAAGTCTTGTTCCTGACAGCAGCGCAAAATCACTCTCCAGATACACTGAGATGGTTGATGACATTATAAGATCCCAGGCTGAAAAATTGCAACGAGCCAGTGAGTTAACCCGAATAAGGCTAAAGGAAATGGAGCTGCCTGATTCTATTCTTGCTTTGGAAGGAAATTTAACTCTACCTGCACATCTCAAAGAAGATGTGGAGGCCGTGCAGATCAGTGGAGCTCCTGCTGGTTTGGAAGCAGAGTTACAGCAACTTAAGGATCTAAGGAGGGTGAATCAAGAAATGTTGGTCCAGACAGAGGAGCTGTTGCAGAAGGAGGCAAGAGAAGATTCCCAATTCAGAAGCCAATTTGGGACAAAGTGGACTAGGCCTCAATCAAGCACTTTAACAAAAAACTTGCAGGATAGATTAAATAGATTTGCAGGTAACTTGAAGCAAGCTGGAGAAAGTGATGGCCGGATTGAGCGCTCAGTTAGAGAACATGCTGCACTTATGTCTATCCTTGACAGCCGTCCGGTAAATCATTGACCTTGTTATGTTGACTTTCTTGCATGTGTGTAGTTACTTTCCATGAAATTTATCTTCTAAAAACAAGTTAATTTTTACTTGAACATTATTTTAGCTGGAAATGTTAGTGCATTTTAAAATACACGTATTCCATTTTCTTTCATCAGAACTAGTCTTGTCCTAGAAATTACATTTATTTAGGTCTTTAGAGAAATACAAGAACGTAAAAGATGGGTGTATCTTTTAATTCATCCAGATAGAGTGTGATGAAAAGTGGCATTTATTTCATGCCCCACTGATAATTTTTACTTGAACATTATTTTAGCTGGAAATGTTAGTGCATTTTAAAATACACGCATTCCATTTTCTTTCATCAGAACTAGTCTTGTCCTAGAAATTACATTTATTTAGGTCTTTAGAGAAATGCAAGAACGTAAAAGATGGGTGTATCTTTTAATTCATCCAGATAGAGTGTGATGAAAAGTGGCATTTATTTCATGCCCCACTGATAACTACAGAACTTGTCTGTTTAACGTTTCTTCTTTATTTTTTTGGTATATATTGTGCTTATGCCAATTGAAGACTAAATGTAGTTTTGAGACTAGAACATGTTGATATAATAAATTATTACCAATATCAAACATCTCCAAATGCCCTTTATCTATTCCAATGCAAAATCTATTGCATTAGTAAGTATGATTAGTTCTTGGTGTGCTCATATTTGTAAATATCTTTTCTAGATTGAATCTGCACTCCCTTCCTTAGCAAGGCCGATAATGTCTCTAGATGCGAATGAAGATGCTATTGTAGGATCCCTCAAGCAGAGCTTGGTATGTTGTTTTTTATTAATGCAGTAATGCTGTTATTGCATGTGCTGTTTTTCAAGGAATGAAGTCTATAAAGCATTTTTTGGTTTCTAATTTAAATTAATTTTTCATTGAATAAATTTTGTTGGGATACTTTTATACAATAGTGGATTTTTTTGTTTTATTTGAAGTTCTTATGATACTTTCCTTTTCTACTTCTTAAAAATTCAGCATTTGCAATACTTTTCACTGAACTTCTTTCCTTATTTTACTATGTAATTTTAGGATAACTAAAACAGCTGGGCACTGAACAGTTTTTCCCATCTCTCCTGTATAAATTAAAAGGACTTTCATAGGCTGAGTGGTCACAACCAAGTTTGCAGAGTGTTTTTTACTTGAGAAATTAGGAGAGATAACATGTCAAGGCTTTTCAATTTACTCTCAAGATGTTTACAACATTACTTTTCTTTGCTTGACATAGGCAGTAAAATTAAGACTGATTTTAACTCTTCTCTTTTTAAAATGAGCATCTGTTGGATTTTAAGATTCTTATTGAACTTGGGCCAAAAAAATGGAATTCTTGTTAAACTTTGGTGCTCACTGATGCAGAGGCAACTTGAAACTCTGGGAGCTCAGAGGGCTGGCCTTGAAGATATGCTTAAAGAGATGAGAAGAAAGGTTTGCCTAACTTGTATTTCCTTTTCTTCTCTTCCCATAAAAGTCAGCACTTTTGTCCTTGTTCTACGGGCTTGGGGTTTCTTGCTATCTAGAATCTAGATGTATTCTTTATACTTGAAAATCGAATTATTGAAATGTTGGGTTTTGCCTTTTCATAACCTACAGTGACATCATATAATGACAAAGTTCACTCCTATTTCCATAAAATATCAATGCTTTCATTCCTACAGTGATATCATATAATGACATAGTTCACTCTTGAAATGTTGGGATTTGAGGAACTGGATGGAATATAATTGAATAATTTGGAGCAAAGTTTGTAGTGTCGTTAAGAAAGGAATATTGGACAAGATTAAAAATAAAAAATAAGAAAGAACCTTTTAAATGATTTATTTTTATCTTTAGAATTTAAAAAATTTTTTAATGAACTTTTTAAATGATCTATTTTTATCTTTAGAATTTAAATTCCATGCCTTATCTCTTTTTTTTTATGATATCTTTTATTTGATTCAAGTTAAATAGGATTAGTTTTGTTCCATCCAAGTATCTCAAATCTCAGAAATCTAGTATTATAATTCCTGTGTTCCTCTTGTTTAAGAAGAATGAACTAGTAGGGATATCCGATGAACCCACTGGTGTTTTCATATTACAGATTGCTTCAATCTGTCTAGGCAGAAACCTCATTTTCTCTTAATGGAACCAGGGATTAATATACAAGAACATTATATAAAATTAACTATTTTATTAATAGCTGCTCTTTTACATGGAGGACAGATCTTGGGAGTGTCATAAGCATCTTTTCATAGATTGTTGTAAGAAAACTAAAGTTATGCTGAGGCTACTGATATTTGAAGAAAGTATTTAGTTGTTTCTGCATGCGTTCAGGGCAAAGATTTATTTTTGTAATTTTGATATTTTGCTTCTTTATTATGAAGGTTCTATTTATGAGTTATATTTCCTTTTTATTCTCACATAATGGATAAGTTATTTCGATCTTATACTGAAAACAATTGGCTTTTAAATCTGATAATTATATGACAAGTATATTTTCCCCTCTTTTCATTATTTAACTTTTCTATTCAATATTTTCCACTATAAATTATGTCCAAAAAAGACAATATATAGTACTTCGTGACTTGTCCTACTTTTATTATGCCAATACAATTGGGTTTCATGCCATGTACCCTCCTTTTTGTGGATCCATTAACCACTCTAGAAAAATTTTCTTGATCTTGTATTTTTATATTTATCAACAGGATGATATACTACCCAAGTTGATGACGTCAACAGGTTCTCATGAGGATCTTTTCAAGAAAGAGATAACAAAATATGACCATATATGTGAAGAAATAGGTCAAAACATCGATGCACAAGAGCAGCTGTTGCTGCAGATTCAGGTATCTCTCTATGCATCCAACTGTTGTAGAATAGATACATAGGCTCTTTATCCCTTGCATTAGAGGAGAAATATATCAAATAATTTGGTATATTTATTTGGCCCTTGGTTCTTTCTACCTTGATTACGGTAAACCACTTTTTCCACTTTTTCCTGTATATTGGTTAGTTATGAGGCCATGCAATCATTTGGTTAACAATCTATTCAAATATTTGGTTGTTGATAGAGCACAATGGCGCCGTGTGGCTGTGTAGCCAACCCCAACTAGTGGGATAAGGCTCGTTGTTGTTGTATTGGTTAGTTGTGAGGATACATTTTGACTACAACTAATATTCATGAATACAAGTTCACATTTAATGTATTTTACTTTGGAAAATTATGTCTTTCTTCCTCAAGGTTTGGATGATGAAAAAATCTCCCTCATTTTTTTCAATAGTATAACTTCCTTGCTGTTTATTGTCACATAGTAACAACACCTAATGATTTAAAATTTTAAATTAAAATGTTGATTCTTGCTGAAAATTATAGCTGTTTCAATGAATATATGCTAATTGAATTTCACACACACGCATGCTTAAGAAGTACAATTTTTTTTTTATACAACTGATTGCTCTTAAATTTCTCTACTATCTGGTTGTGTATAGGTTAACTGTTATTACAATAATATTTATCTTTATGCCCCCCAGTAAGGCACACACACACACAGCTCAGTTATTTGCTCATTTTTGCAATTTATCTATTCTTCAGGGTATGTTCATTTAATTATGTTAAGGACAGTATAGTGATTTTAAGGGCATTGCTATTAACCACCAGGGAGGTTTTGGTAATATGTCAATGAACATTAGGGAGCCTGCCTAGTGCCTGCTGTAGTGTCTGAAACAGAGACAGAGAGGTTTCTAATTTAACAATGTGTACCTCCAGAGTTACAATTTTCCATTTCTACTTCTAGAGAGGTGAAGTTTTCTCTCTGAAGGAAGAGAATGACAGATTATCTATGTCAACTTAATTATGCATAAGCTAAATAGGCATGGACAATTTCTCTTTCTGGTTCTGTTTGTGCATGGGTTTTTTCCCCTGGTATTTCCTTTTAATGGTGATCTCTTGGTTGTTGATTCACTTCTGATATTTATTATTCATTGAACACAGGATCAAAATGATGCGTTCTCTGCTATCTTTAATCTTGAAGATTACAAAGGTAGGTCTTACCTGGTAGTTCTTGTATATCTGATTAAATGTTCTCTTAAAAGTTATCACCATGCAGACAAAGTTTAATTTGCTTTTCAGATTATGGTCATTAATGTGCAAACAAATGTGTCTTTACTCTACAGTTGGAGAAATTTGGGAGGAGTGTAATTAGCATGTGCAAAATACTATATAATGAACCATCAGTTTTGCAGCTAGCCTCCTTCAGGGATAAGTGTCTATCAAGATTAAAGTCAATTTTGGTCCTTAAGTTCAGGGATAGAGAAATTTCTGGTCTTATAATACATTATGTTCAACCTGTAATTTGATACACAGATAATTGAAGTTTTTGCCTCTTCAAAGGCTAATGCATGTTTTGCTGGGTCCTCCCTTCTTGTATGTCACTTGTTCATGGTTTTCTCTCATTTATTTCAGCTTCACGTGAAAAATGCTACAAGCAGATTGAAGCAGCCATAGCGAAGTATAGAGAAATTAAAGACAACATCAATGAAGGGTTGAAATTTTATGTTACGCTGCAGGTAAGAGTTTTTCAGATACTGCTGTTTTAAATTGTAACAAGGAGTAACTTGATTTATTATTTCATTAAGTTGTTCTCCGCTGATGTTATCATCAATCTCATTGTTATTTTTTAAATCATTCTTTCTTTTTTTTTCTGTTTCTGTATGAATTAGTGCTAAGAAAAACAAATGTTCATAATGGTTCGAAATTTCTTTGTTCTATAGGATGCGATCACAAATGTAAAGCAGCAGTGCAGTGACTTCATAATGACCAGAAACATCCAGTGCAGGGAAATGATTGAAGATGTCCAGAGACAAGTGGCTGGTCTCAGTTTCCAGGATAACAAAACCACTGCCCCCTCTAACAGTAGCTACCCTTCAATGGGACACCAGTCTCAAAGATCCTATCCACCAGATTCTCGCCCCCAAACCGGATATTATCAGCCGCCGCCGCCGGAACAGCCATCAGCAACTGGGTATGGTCAACCCCCTCCATATGGTGGTTCTGCACATCAGCCGCCTCCTCCATACCACATGCCACACCCATCAGCAGTCCATATCCTCAGCAGCAACCAGCAGGCCATGACTATGGCCAACCTGCATATCCTGGATGGCGTGGTCCATACTATAATGCGCATTCCCAACAACCTTCCTCGGTTCCTCGGCCTCCTTATACTATTCCAGGTCCATATCCCCCTGGCTTCTATAAGCAACAATAGTGTGCATCCTCTTGGCTGAAAAATAGTATTCTTTGTGATTGATGAATAATTGGCAGTTAGATGTTCGGCATATAATCTTGAAACCTTAGCGTCATGAGTCTGTTTGGGCTTTTGGAGACCGTCATTGCATTCCTGTTCTTTTTGGTTTGTTTCATTTTTACATTATGAAATGTATAACTAATATACAAGTATGAACTTATGTATAGTTTGTTGATTTGTATCTAGTTTCGAGGGGAGAGTTGTTTGTTTTTGTTTTTCACTTCAAAAATGGGGGATATTCAGTGTTTTTCAAGTACGATGACCATACCTGTTCTATTCGAAATGGTGAAACAATTTTATAAGGTTAACCAAGAGTGAGACCAGCAGTCATTATCTTATTTTCTTCGGGAATTCCATCCAACAGTAAAAACGCGCACACTTGGAAATCCAGCTAAAAATTTAAAGGCAAAGGTGTAATTTTGCTGAAAGTGGCATCTGCTACTATAAACTTTTTTTGGTGTTAAAATGCACATAAATTTTACAAAATGGGGCATTGCAATGACGACTAGTTGATGGAAGAGGAGATCCCAAAGGAAAAATATGATATGGATTGTAATGGCGGGGATTAAAAGCAGGTGAGAGCCAGCAAATGGACCCTAATGAAGGGCAGGAACCCAAGCGTGTGAGAGAGAGAGAGAGAGAGAAAGAAGAAGACGAGAAGGTGATAACGATGTGGGATTAAGTTACTTCGTAGCCAACAAACTTGTTTGGTAGACATTAATGGAGTCAGAGCAAGGGTGAGGAACATGTTATGTTCGGTCAAAACGGTCAAATGCATTAAAAAAATTGACACTAGCACAATTCATGGGATCCACATAACATCCGTTGGTACCACGGTTGTGTTAAAAATGCCCATTTTGCAAAGTTGATGTGTAGTTGATCACACACAAAAAAGTTTATGATGCTAAATGTCTCTTTCAGTAAAGTTTGTTGTTAAAATTATACCTTTGCCCAAAATACAATTAGCGGTAACTCTTGGGAAATGTAACTTTGTAAAGCTGTGTTGGAATTATATAGGGAAATTCTCACTCAAGTTCTAATGATCAGAAAATATATAAAAAAAAATCTCATTATGAATTCTTCTATAAAAAAAATCTCTAATTATCTTATTGGCATAGATAAGCTTGTTAATGACCACTACATGACTTGTCAATATAATCATATGCACTTGTCAATGGAAACTTTTTTTAGTTAACATAGATAAATTTGTTAATGCTCACTCTATGACTTCTCAATATAGCAACACGTAATTATCAATAGGAGCTGATTTGATTAACATGGATATGTTTGTCAATGACCACTTTATGACTTATCAATATAGTCATATACTCATATCAACCCGAACTGCTTTAGTTAACATTATGAGCTTGTCAATGGCCGATGTTTGATGATTCGTTAATATAGTCATATACACTTATCAATAAAGTAAGTTTACATTTGAAATCTATATCACTGAAGTTCCAAGAGACTTTTTTTATAGGGGAATCTACAATTGAACTTTTTAAATATTTTTCTTAGTCTTTGAGACCTTAATGGGATTTTCCCTTAGAAGGCGAATCACATGAAGAGGCACGGGAATTAGAATGAAACTAGCTCTGTATCCACTCAAACTGAACCGATCATATGCAAAGGTAAATCACAGATTGTATCTTGCAAAGTAGACAACTCATTAGCGACCAATGATCACTGCTACTGCATTTCCAAATAGAGTTGGCCGTAATTTATTAAGCTTCCTTATTTTTTTAAAAAAAGTTAACTGACTCTTTATATTAAAAACAAGAGGGAGAAACTAATATTTTTCAAATGACTAACTGATTTAACTAAACCTATACCTACCTTCCAGCCTTTAGGAATGGTGAAGCCCTCATAAGTGATGTCACTTGTGACTTCTCTAAAGGTTCCTTGAAGAGGAGGCACAAGTCTCATCAGCTAGGATTCTATATTTGTGGATGCACAATTAATAGGGGGATTTGAGGGTTCGGGGGCAGCACCCCCGAATTTTTTTTTTAAGGAAGTTTTAAATAAATTTTTTAAAAAAAGAATATAGACCAGAAAAGAAAAGAAAACTTCAATTTAATATAAAAATAATAATAATCAAGAGTCAACTAAGTAATATCAAATGCAAGAATAAACTATACTCAAGAAGATACAGACATATCTCACTGAAGGAAAATTAGGAAACATTTATGTGTATGTGAGGCTGCTAGTTTGCCAAACCCAGTTTTCGTTCTCAAAAACCAATTTCCTAGAAGTAATACTCTTACCATTTGCAAAACTTAATTTTAGGTTAATATTCCATTTTTCAAAAGTCATTTTTGAGTTACTCAAATAAACATTACTAAAACTAAGTTTTGCAAAAGTCATTTGACCTTCAAAATTAGTAGCCACACATATACTATGATATTTTACTAATTTATTTTTATTAGGTTTTCTTTGGTTCTTTCCTATTTTATTAAAAATCCTAAGCATACATATTTATGATTTGTGTGAATGTATGTTCATATTCAAGAGACCTGAATTTTTTTTTCCCAATTAAGGGTATCTTTTATGGGTGCACTTGCACCCATGAGAAACAATGTAGCTCCGCCACTGCTCCCATTAACACACTCCATGAATATTTCATCCTCTGCACGTCGTTCATTGTCAGACTCTCTCCTGGTTTCTTAGACCTATTAACCTCCATTTGCTCTGTTTTCACACAACACATTGAAACACAACTATCTATGTTAACACGTTATGCTTGCCTAGATTCACAGACACACACACACATGCATGGATATTATTTTAACAACGAAATTTTTCACACTACAGGAGTCTAGCGTAATTAAGTTTTGAAAGGTGTATAAATAAGTACAATTTTTTAAAGATTGAGTAATTTTAGCAAATCCGTTAAATTGTTTCAAAGGTCTGTATCTTTTTAAACTTGGGACTCACTTGTTCTCCCTTCAGCTACAAAACTTGGAGTGAATTTAACAAAATTGCTAAAATTACTCAATCTTTAAAAACTTATACCACTCTGGTCTTATTTGTAAGTCCCTTTTGATCAAAAAATTTGGTCCTATTTATAAATCCATTTTGACCAAATAAATGAGATTGTGACAATTTTACTCATATTAATTATACTAATGAAAATAGAGAGAGAAGAAAGAGTTGAAAGGTACCTAATCATAAATGAGGGTAAAGTTGAAAATTCACCCCATAATCATTGAGCTAACTACCTCTCCTTGGTATGTGTGATTTGGTCAAAAGGGACTTATAAATAGGATCAGAGTGGTATCTATTTTTCAACTTTTAAAATCTAATTGTGCAAAACGCTCAAGTGAAAAACTTCATTAATAAAAGGGTAAAGGTGCAATTTTACACATGAAGTTTACCCCAGGGAGCGCACAGCACCACGAAGTTTTTTCTGACGCAAAAATACACACGACGTTACGTTTTTAACGCCAAAGACCACGGGTAGTTAGTTGACCAAACGATCCAACGTTAACTTGGATAGAAGTTAACAGTAATGCAGGTGAAATTACACTTTTGCCCTTAGTTTTAGGTGAAATTACCCTTTTGCCCCTTAGTTTTAAATATTATCAAAACATTCGAAAAAAAAATATAGAAAAAATAGGAAATAACTCAAATAATTCGAAAAAAATAAAACAATTTGAAAAAAAAATTCAAAAAATTAGGAAAAAATTAAAAAAAAATTAGAAATTCAAATAATTAGGAAAATATTTAAATAATTAGGAAATTATCAAATAATTAGAAAAAAAAATTCAAAAAATTAGGGAAAAATTAAAATAATTATAAAAAATAAAATAATTAGAAAAAAGTTCAAAAAATTAGGGAAAAATTAAAATAATTAGAAAAAATAAAATAATTAGAAACAAATTCAAAAAATTAGAAACAAATTCAAATAATTAGGAAAAAATTAAAATAATTAGAAAAAAAAATCAATGAACACTTACTTACCTAGTGCATATTCAACAACCGTGACATTTGGCCCGTGTATATACAACTCCTCCTCTACTAGTTGGTTATCCGGCCGACGGTTGCCGGTGGTGGAATTTTGTCCTAATTTTCCTAAATTTTTTGAATTTTTTATTCCATCAGCGATGTCGGTCCCAATCAAGACCACGCGTCGTTCTATCCAAGTTGACGGTCAACTAACGGCCGTGGTCTTTGGCGCCCCAAAATGTAACTTCGTGTGTATTTTTGCTCAAGAGAAAAAACTTACAGTGATCAGCCGCTCCTTGACAAACTTCATGTATAAAA
The DNA here is from genome assembly GCA_019022615.1 of Acacia melanoxylon. Taxonomy (NCBI): domain Eukaryota; kingdom Viridiplantae; phylum Streptophyta; class Magnoliopsida; order Fabales; family Fabaceae; genus Acacia; species Acacia melanoxylon. Next base: position 4,498,476 of record JAFJYJ010000037.1, read on the forward strand.
TTGCACCTTTACCCTTAATAAAATTTGATCAAAACCCATACGCACACAAATATTTATGCATATACCATCTCTGATCCGTTGGTAAACTTGAGGGTATTGGCCCAAATATTTAATGGCATAGGTCAAAGCGATGCAGGGAGACTTAAAAGCGCAGTGATAAAACCCATAATTATAGCAGCAACGCCATCATCTGATTTGATGTTCCCTGTGGAGGGATCTGCACCAATCATCAAGTACGTACGACAACATATCTGAAGAAGGCAAAATCTCTTATCCTTTGTTTTGTTCTTAGATTCAACCCAGTAAGTGGGTGGACACTCTCATCAAAGAAAAGAGATTCGATCCTGAAGTTGGTCAAGGCGTGGAAGAGGCATCCTAGCTTCTAGATGTCAACATTGATATCACCTAGAATGAAGGAAAATTCCGTCATACCCTTAGATCGTGAGTAAGCCTAACTCCTTTCCTACTGGTGGATCCTCCCTCACTTGAACTTGTCTCATCCTCAACTGGGGTCATCCATCCATCATTAACTCCATTTATGTTTTAAACAAGATATGTAATCCAACAATAACGAAGATGAGAGCTTCATCTACTATTTCTTTGGAAATTTTAATGTAAGATTTAGTTGACTCTTTTTAAAAGATTAATAAAGTTGAATAAATTATTTTTAAATATTTAATTATATTTATCATTTTTATATCAAATTAATTTTGTCGATTTATAAACTATATCTTAGTCTTTTTTATAAGGAACGTCTACCAAAATCATGTGGTTTAAAATGTTAGTAAAAAATAATAAATGTGTAATTTGTAAAAACGTGAATGAGAGACAATGTGTAGAAATTTAATGCAGAGAGATAATAAGGTAAAATGAAAAAATAGATAAGTTTAAAATTTAAGACAGAGCAGATTTGTTCTTTCCATTAAGGAACATCGATGTTCCTTATAAAAAGGAAACTGAGTCTTTAGACAAGAGGGAGTATCAGGATTCAGAATTTGGATTTATTAAGTACCTCGAAAGAGCTTCTTGCATGGCGGTTGTGCGCCACGCGGTCATGAGATTTCCTTCATTTGCAGCAATGAACTTGTGACCGAAAGTGCCAAAGAGTACGGCGGTGGGCTGGCTGCAGAGACGGTTGTTAAAGACTCTGGGAGAATAATTTTGCATTCTGAGTTTGATGAATTGGTGAGGGTCGGAGAAGAGGAAGTCGCAGGTTTCTCCGATGAAGGGCCATCTGAAGCTGCCCAGCAGAAGCTTCTTGGCTTTGCAACACAATTAGCTCCATGATTTAGTGTACTCACATCTCACCTCCGTTGCCCGCGGCCCTACAAAGCCGACTCATTTAAACCCATAGCCCTATAGGGTTGGCTTTTTCATGCTCGACTCTTTTAGGAAGCTCTAAATCATAAGTCCAGTCTATAATAGACTGGACTTAAATGGGTCAGTTCGATAGACATGGCCCGATTTCCTAGGTTTTACTAGTTAGGAAGTGGGGGGCCCATGAGGATGCTCATTTTTTTTTCCAAATAGTTTTTTATTTACTTTAGTTAAGTACTAATATCCAACATCGTTAAGTATTTTGTTAGTAATGCCTAAGATTCTAAATTAATTAATATTTAGTGTATCCGATATTATTAAGTATTTTTCCAATTAATGAATGTTACTGAAAAATAATTCATAGTTATTAGATGCATAATGAAACTTTATAATGATACAAAGATTTTCTTGTGAAGAGATCAGAGGAGTCTCCAAGCCCCCGCAACTTGATCTCATCAAGTTTTAATGCCACTTTACACTCTACACAGTGTTTCATCCATGAAGATTTCATTTTGAGGACGACATAATTAAAACCCACGAATTGATCGGCCAGTCAAACTAATGAACCAGTTTTCTAGCCGGTTTGATCAAGATTTGAAACCAGTGATAAAATATAGAGATAAAATCTATTTATCTCTAATTTAAAGAGATTAAGAGAATTAATTAAATTACTACTAGTAATACCTAATTATAACACATGTAACATTATCCCTCTAAAATATTTATGTACTCCATTAAACTATGCTTCTCCTGATTCTTTATATAAGCAACAAACTTTCTCATAAGTTCGTTAGTCCTTAATATAAACATCATTTTTGTGTCTGCAAATTGGAATTGATCTTTTTATTTTATTTTTCCCTAATTAAATATATGCCTTTACATTAATTATCATACATGCACCACGCATTCTCTCCTATTTACTCTCCTTCTAAATATGGTTATATTTGGGAAAAGAATTACATTTCTAAAAATTTTACCACTTTTAACTAATTCTAACTTCTTGTTTTGATTGGCGTGTTTTGGTAGTTGTTGCTTATAAAAAAGACTGGATCAAGTATATCAGTTTAAAAATTAATTTTGAGAAAAATGATAAATTGAAAAATGTCTTACATTTATGATCAAAGAAAAATCAATTTACAAAATATGCAGGAAATGATTGCAAGTCAAAGAAGCAGGATTACTAACATAATAATATTATTCTCAATAATTAATCTTATATACTATTTTTAATGATTAGAATCATCCTCACTCATCCATCCTGCTCTTCCTTATATATTCTGGACGTGATACAACCTATCAGTGCTAGTATACCCGGATAAGGTTAACTAGTCACTTCAAGAATATTGCCTCCTCCCATGTCACCACTGATATACCATAACAAGAAGGTGTTCACCTAGATCAGGGCCAAGAATGAGAGAGCCGATAGGCAAAATTTCGCTATATCTCTTCCACACGACTCAACATGTCTCATAACTAAAAAGTGATATATGAATTATAGTTTTCTAAAACATTTACAAGATTATCATCCCTCATAAAACATTCCATCACAAATATCATAATTATCACAACAATAACAATCTTAATAATAATCTTCACTCATATATACAAGTTGGAAAATACACAGCTTAATTATCATCCCTCAAACAACATTCCATCACAAACATCATAATTATGACAAAAATAACAATCTTAATAATAATCTTCACTCATATATATAAGTTGGAAAATACACAGCTTAATTATCATCCCTCAAACAACATTCCATCACAAAAATCATAATTATGATAAAAATAACAATCGTAATAATAATCTTTACTCATATATACATGTTGGAAATACACTGCTTGATTATCATTCCTCAAACAACATTCCATCATAAATATCATAACAGTAACAATCTTAATAATAATTTTTATTCATATATAAATGTTGGAAAATACACTGCTTCCTTGAACTAATTTTATATTCAAACATAAACATAATTTTTTTTTCCAAAACACATACAAGTAATATAGATGAAAGTAAGACTTAGAAAACACCTTACAACCCAAAGCAAGTATATAGAATAAATTAACTCTGGTTACATCAACTCCAAACTTAACCTTAATTTGAGGTGCAAAGATGAACAATCACTGGTCACAAGAAAACTCTACATTATCAATTTAAATTTCAATCAACTACAAGCAATAAAAGAATAATGGGTCAAGGTGCAGATTTACCAACGAACTATTACGAGGAGATCAAGACAAAAAAACAAAACAATTGAAGGGACCAAATTGGCCAACGAACTATTAAAAAGTGAAAAAAAAACCAAAGAACTATTAAAAAGTGAAAAAAATACCAAAGAACTATTAAAAAAAACAACTATCACTATTACGTTAAAATATGAGGTACTAGCGTGGGGACGGTGGCATAAACGCTTATTTGGAGAAAAGAGGGGTTAAGGCTTCTTGTTGGATAAGGAAAACACCAACGAGAGATGAGACCCATGCGACGTGCGTTAATGGCGGCGGTGATTCTTTGCTTGTGGCATCGGTGGCACACAACCGGGTGCAAGCGCGTGCGGTCGAAAGCGGATTTCTTGGATGAGTTCAAGAGGTGAGTGAAACACCCAAAGAACAATGAAAGCTTTGGAGACGCCGACGTCGCGACAATGTGACGATTAATGGAAGACGGAGACACCAAAACAACGGGGTAATAGTTCGTTGACGAATCTGCTCAAAATTGTTTTTTTTTTCACTTTTTAATAGTTCGTTGGCCAATTTGGTCCCTTCAATTGTTTTTTGTGCCAGACGCTCCTTGGATAATAGTTCGTTGGCAAATCTGTACCTTAACCCAAGAATAAATAAGTTATACAATTGATCCACTCCCAAAAATTCATTTTCCTCTACAACCATTATCCTCAACATCCTTATTTCCCCAACAATCTAAGGTCATAGATCAATTCTCATGGCCCAAATTTCTCATTAAAATCTTGAGATAACCTTTATACCATATTTTCACATCAATCACTCAATTTCATAAATTAAGGTTTCACCTTCAACACACCTATAGTAATAAAATTATAAATATCAACATCCTAAACTAATTAAATCTCTTTTCTAACTTATATGAGCATAATCCAATTATTAAACAACTCTTCAAACTTCCACATAATCAAAATCATAACTTAAAATTTCATATAACTCAAAATCTACAAAACTAAACCGATTAAAATTTCAATAATACCTCCATTAACCCAAATAAATTATTTAAACTACATTTAATTGGTAAAAACATCCTATAGAACATAAATCCTAAACTTTTAAATAGAAAATTAATTTTAAATTCCCACAACAACCAACCAACAAATCTAAACTAATTAAAATTAACTATTAATACTCTTTTCTATATATATAGTCATCTATGGTAAAAAAAAAAAATGACAACTCAAAACTCTTCCAAAATTCTAACTCCAAAATTTTCATTAATCAACACCATATTACCCTTATTAGAAAGTTAAAAATACATGAAATAACTCTCATAAAGAAAATTTATTGAAAAGAAGTTAGTTTAATAATTTTATAGGGAAAATAATTTACTTCAGAAAACTCAAATAACCTTCCTATCTTGTTCTCCAGCTCTCGCTCTCCACACGGCACCTTTTTATATTGAATAGAGAGAGGAGTGGTTGGGGTATTATTGTCCCCCTCCCCAAAGTCAACATTAGTGGGCAGCACGTACTCTATAATATATACAGAGAGAGAGAGAGATTTTTTTTCACTGATTTTTTTTTTTTCAATTCTCTCTCCTTAATTATAAATAAATCCTAAAAATAAAAATTAGGATGTTGAAATATTTGTCCTAATTAAATATAAGACTTATTTATAATGTTGATCAATTTTTTGTTTTAATTTATCCCTGTTGATGGCGAAAGAGGAAATTAAGGAATTGAGGGGATAATTAGAAAGATTTTAAAAAAATATATGTTATATTGACGAATTTCCTTAGTTTAATCAAATTAAGTAAAGATATTCTATATTAAGGACCAAAAGTGTAAATTATATATATGATGGAGTTCTTTAATTTCTTCTTCCCCTCGATGAGTGATATATAAAGCAGGATGAAGATTGCACAAAGGGAAGGCATTGATATATATTCTACTAGATTACAATAATTATATTATAGATATGATGGTTAAACCAAAGCAAAATAGAAATTAAAACCCCACTCAATTGAAAACCGCAATCAAATCCATTAACAACTTTTGAGGAACCTACATTGAACTGAGTTCCCTTTCTTTGTTCTCCTTTTCAACTGATCATCAAACACAAAACTATATATATATATAGCTCACATCTTGCGTTTAAGAAGAACAAAAAGCATGACTATTTTGAGCTTCCTAGGGTCCATGATATCTGGGAATTCCAGAACTTTCTGAGTGAAGCGATCAAAAAGCTCATCAACTATTGCACCCCCAAAGTGCTTCTTAATCAGATCTCCCATCACAACCCTAAAAAGGGAAACAAATGTGTACACATTTGGGATTGAATAAAAGTTCTCAAGATTCAGTGCTTCCATTTTCTCAACACTGAAATACTCGTTTTCCTCAACAATCGCCTTCACACCCTTAATTGGTGAGTAAAATATTGGCAAATTGAATGAGTCAACTTTTTCTTCTTTCATAATTCCCTGCATGCATATATCATAATGTTTTTCATTCTCAAAGTCTAATCCTGTCCTTCAATATAAGATTTAACTGAGGAGTGAGGAGTGAGGAGTTATTCTTGTTTCTAAATAAACAACTTATCTCTCATTTTTATCATTTTTTCAAATTATCTGTTGATATTCTCTCAATAATAATTAAATACAAAAATAATTTAATAATTCACCAATGTATCCCACAAAGTGATTGAGTAATGCTTGTTACGGTAGAGAAATTATATTGTGTTTTCTTAAATAATTTGAAGCATTTTTTTAAAAATATTTTTATGCAGATACCCATTAAAATGATAGACTTTTTTTACTCTGAAATGTTAGTCCTGTAAAACATCAATCTCTGTGTCATCTTTCTTCTTCTTTCTTTTCTTTCTTTTTTTTTTTTTCTGTGGTTAGAAAAACATACGCTTCCATTTTATTATACCCAATCAAATAGATGTTACTTGGATCCGTCTACCCCCCCCCCCCCCCCCCCCCCCAACATGCCACTTTTTTTAGTTTCAAATAAGGATATTTTAGGAAAAATATGTCATATTTATTCTAATTAATTAACTTAACTACATTTCTTACTTTAATCAAATTAGTTATGTGGTTCTTAAATTGAGAACCGGAGGAGTAATACTCTATCGGGTCCTTAATATAAAACTCAGCTGACTTTTTTAGAGAAATTAAGTGATGTGGTTCTTAAATTGAGAATCGGAGGAGTAATACTCTATCGGGTCCTTAATATAAAAAGACTTTTTATTTATAGTTACTTAAGCATATTATATGTGGTATATCAATAGATGATATTTCAGTTTTAAAGTCAAATAAATTAGTTTAGAGAAAGAAATATAAATATAAATACTTTAAAGTAATTTAGCTTCCTTGATCTCTCCAAAAAAAAAAGTCAATTTGGTCTTATATTTAAAACCAAAAGTAATATTTGATAAGGTTTGTTGATTCTTACCAGTCTAGCCATGTCCATGAGAGAAGATCCAAGAAGCTCAAAAACCCTGGCAGGATCTATTTCCTCATCATCAGCAACAATAACATCTGGAGCAGTAGGTATCTGAAGAGCCACAAGTCCATTTCCCACAACTTCTTCAGCTCTAGCATTCAAAAAATTCACAAAATCCTCTTTAAACTGAGCTTCATATGCTTCTCCAACCTCCTTTGGAGCATCAGTGTGATGAATCCTTCCCTTATTCCAAGCCCTGCAATTAGTTATATCCACAATGTCCTTAGGAACCCTAGAGAGCCAATGAAGTGTTGAAGCAGAATGCACAAAGTGAAGAGATTGTTTTGGGAATAAGCGTCCTCTGAAGCTACCAGGGACCCCACAAGCAAAGTAGGATCGATTAGAAGGAATGTTCTTGAAGAGTTTGTTAAAGTCATTTGAGACTTGGTCGTTGAAGAAGACTTGGAATTCTAGGTTTTGATGATGAGAAAGTGGTTCGTGTGTGTGGTGGTAACAATGATTTTTTATTGCTTGTGTAATGGTGTGTATTGTTATGAAGGTATTAGGACCTGTTGAGCAGCCTAAGTCTGCAATAGTAATGAGGTTTTTATTAGAAGCAGAAGTTGTGATCATTGTGTAATCGAAGTTATTGGCTATTGCCTCATCGATCAATCTCTTTTGAGCTTCAAATGCGCTTCTCTGCAGATATATAAATAAAATAACCAGTGAGTTTGAAGGGTACTTCATGGCGTGTGCTTGTGTTATATACAGGGTGTTAAGGTGTGATTTTGCCCCACAAGTAGCCATTTAAGAGCGTTAGGTGTCCGAAAGTTTTTTGAAGAGAAATTTTCCCCTAAAAGTAACCAAAACGTATCAATTTTGCTCCTTGCCATTAAATATGTTAACCATCAATGTCAATTATTTTTCACAGTGAGACACAATGGCTCCCTTTTTAACACTTTCGAGGTGTGTGCTTTTGTATTATATATATAGATGACCAAGTTCATAAACTCTTTTTAGTTTGTCATATTAGAGCTACTTAACTAATTTAGGTAGATTAAGGAAATGAAAGAGATTGGCTAATTTGAACAAATGTGGTATGATCTCCCTAAAATATCCATATGTGTAGCATTATATTTAAGTTAGATAAATTAATTTGGGAGAGATGATATATAATACAAATTTAAGAGTTAAAATGGATTTTTTTTTTTTTTTGCCCCAAAAAATACAATGGATTGGAATGTTATATTTGAACCAAATTCTACACCCTAACTAGCTCTAGTACAAATGATTAAAAAAAGTATTTTACGGAAACCGATGGACGTTGTTTTATAAATATTAATCAATTTCCTTAATATTGATAAATTATTTATGAGAGAGAGAGAGAGAAGGGGAGGGAGAGGGAGAGAGAGGGAGGCGGGGGAGAGAGAGAGAAGTCATGAATATTTTTTTGGCAAACTGACCAGCATATGAATATGAAAAGACATACCTGAAGGGAAGAGTTTTGAGCATAGAAGCTGCGAGGACCCTCTCCCCCATTCATTGCAAAAGAACGATTCTCCATTACTGTTGGTTGACGAGGAGGCTTAATTCAATAATTACCTCAATTTTTTTTTGGTCAAAATTACCTCAATTAATAAAGAAGAGAATTCACCACTTTATATTCAGTAGGAATATAATGAAGTTTCCTCAATATGAAAGCAATGAGTTCGTAAGAAAAAAAAAACGTGAGCTTTCTGATAGATATGCTTGAAGGTGATGTATAATAGAGTAATGTGTGTGCGCTTATATCTATACATATATTAGTCAAAGATGACAAGCTTGTGGCTTGGAAAAATGTGAAGCAGTCGGCATTATTATCTGCTTGTTATGCTCATCACTGATGTCACACAATCACTGGTTTTCATCATCAATGACGTCATATATGTATCCACATTTTTCTCATTTTAAACTGATCGTTTTTTATCGACTGGAGCCAAACGTGTTTTGACTTTTATATATGCTCAAATTACATTTTCCCAGATCTTAAATTCTTCAGATTTTCACTTCAATTTCATCTGTTAAAAGTGTATTTTTTGTTGGATTATATGTTGTGTATACATGAATGTTTCATATACTTCTGAATTAATGCTTTTTTATTTAAATACTTGTATTATTTTAGTTATGATCGGTCTGATCCTAAGTTAATCCTGATTTGAACCATTGTTGACCAATCAGGTTTAGAGTACTTTGACTTTTATGCACTAAATCACAACATAGATTTTTACTAATAATAATCGATATTCAAAATAGCTTCTGAAGATCCGTTAAATTTACATAAAGGGTTTATCCACAATACAGAGCACAAGTAAAAGCTACCCTCCAAGGACTATGTTCAGGTGATGGCCAAAATCAAATATCAAACTACTGAACTAAGCATTTACTGAACTTAATGGCCAAAAAAAGATGAAAATCAAAACCAAAACTAAAACTTCCCTCCATAATGAAGTGGGGCAAAAGATTCCACCTGTAAATACACCACCTTAATGTATTTACAAAAGAAATATACACCATTCCAAAATAATCACAAACAGCCAAAGAAGCAAAATAGCCCATATAACGAGTCTCCGCTCAAGGTTTGTGTTGTGCTTGTATTGACGAGGGAACAACTTGTTGAGGGGTCACAGCTTTTCCATTCACAAGTACTTGTTCAGGGAAGTCCACGCGTATAGACTTGAACTTGTAATGCTAATTTCAAGATACACACACACAAAACACAAGGTGAATACTTTGTCAGAATGACTAGATTTAGTACATGGAGACTTGAGATTGAGAATAAGGAAATCGTTGGATTAATAAAACAACCAGAACATATAAGTAAGTTTAGAGTTCCATGAAACAAGTTTTCCAAAAGAGAGCAAGCATGAATTGGATATACAAGCATACCTTCCCCTTCCATGAAAAATCAACCTGACGGAAATATGGATCAAGCAGCATTAGCTGATCTCTTTCCTTGATCTGATAAAAGAAAGGACCCATTAATTCCACTATTGATGCAAAATATCAATAGGATATATGCTTCTTTGTTTTTTCTTTCCTTGATTTGGGCTTTAGATGATGTTAACATTAATGGAGACAATTCTGACACAAAGGGTTCATTAGCAATCAGTTCCTGATCTTATAGATCATCTAATAGAATTCCAGCAGTTAGACACCACACTTTAAGAAAAAGAGTTGCTGTTTGACACTAGTTGCACACTAACATTAGATATAAGCAACACTTGAAGTTACGATAAGCACTTCATATTTCTGCAGTGTCTGTTTGTCTGGCCACACCATTTAGGCTCTAAAGCATGTGTACTCTAAAACAAGTATATCATGTAGAATCCCTTTCCTAAACAAAATTTTAATTTTACATTATGCTTAAATTACTGTGAGAAGAAAGAAAATAAGATAAAACTGCAGCAACTAACTCTTACCACATCTAAACGTAAGCCATAAACTGTAAGAACAAAGCAATTTTGGTTTGAATCACAAAGCAAGTAGTATCTGCAAAATAAACAGAAAACAAAATAATACTACTATGAAATCAGAATTAGTATATAAATTTCTTGATTGTCTCTCAAACAAGTTTGAGTAATACCCAGGATCTAATGTATCCAATATGGTGAGTCCATTAATTTAACAACCCCACTTTATAAATCTTAATTAAATAAAAAATATATATAAGTTAAAAAATAAAAAACTAATTTAATAGTACTAGTCAGGATAGTTAAACTAAACCAAAGAAAATTAGGAATGCCTCAAAGATTCTTCAGTATTGGAGGGAAAGCACAGTAACAATCATTTGCAAGAAAAAAGGTACTTACAATCAGGTTATACTGCCCCCCCCCCCCCCCCCTTTTTCTAAATTAACTTGTATACTTTCATTAATATCAAAAATAATACATACACATAAAAAATCTCTAGAAAGCTGCACCATACATAAAGGCATGAATCATACGCCTCACTTAAGACTCCACATCCAGCTTATTATAAACTTGCAATTCTATTTACTGGTGGTTGCCTGCTTTGAGAAAACCATTCTGAAATTTGAAAATCCTGATTTCCTACTTACTTTCCCTTCCCACCCCCACCTCCTTTCTCCAAAAAAAAATCTCTAGAAAACACAAAATGCCATAATAGAAACAGATTCTATATACAAAAAATAATAAAAATAAATCATTTCAATGAAGTCAACATATAATGCATAGACATGTAATTTTACAGCATGCAATGAAATTCTGACATAATCTTGTAATTAAATCACTTTAGACATTCAAACATGAAAGATAATCCTCAGGATCTGAGAACTTACAGGGGAGCAACAGTGTCATTCGTAACAAAGAATAATACCTTCCCGTCTATGGCTACTGCTCTGTTCAGACCCTCCAACATATGGTCTACAGTAGCTCTATTGTACGATGGGTTCACTTTCAAAGGAGGGAAAACATGAATACAATGAGCATACTAAATATGAGACCAAATAATAAAGGGGAAAGAAAGCTCAACAAAATTTAACGGTTATATGAACTGAAACCATTAGTTCAGAAGGTAGCTTACAATTTACAGTAGCTAAAGATGAGGCCAAGCTTGCCATTCGCTTAGCTTTTAAATGTCCCCCCTGCATATAAATCTTACATAAACAGAAGCACTCTGATATCTGATTAATTACTAAAATCAAACATTTTTTAACTTTGATCATTCACTATCTTCTTTCTTGTTTCATGAAGGGGAGCGCAAGTGTGGATTGACTTGAATGTTTAGTGAAATTACCAGTTTCTAACTTTCTATCATTATATGAATCATACTGGGAAATCAAATAACCAAAGTAGTGTTCAAAAAACCACTAGCTTTATATTATACTACAGCATTTCATAGCCTACATCCAAGGAAAATTTTTGTTTACCCTCGTAAGATTGTCCAACTTGTCAAGTAGGCTGACTATCTTCTGAACCTCTGCAGCAGCATTTAGACTTGGATCCTTTAAAGAAGCAGCCTCGAACCCACTGAGGGCCCTCTCATAATTCTCTAGATATCTATTGACCTGTAACAAAATTATTCAGGATAACAATTAACAAGAAAAAGCCAGAACTAAGTACTGTTCATGTGAAATATGTAAAGTAGCGGTACATATTATTTTGCCAGTGTTATTTTCCAGCTCTATTATTTTGGGAGTTGGAATTTGTCGGGAGGCATTACCAAACTGGGATAGGCCCCAACTTATGTACATATTGAAAGTCTATGCTGAGTGCACGTAATTAAAAGCCAGGCTAAAACATCTTTCCCTGAAGAAAGAACAAGTATAATCTGATGAACAGAATACTAAACATGCAAGGGGAAAAATTACACAAAACTGTCTCCATAAACGATTATCTGAAGAATTATATGGAAAAGGTTATAGTATAATCTAGAAGCAAAAAGAAAGAAGATAAAGGATCTATATTTATCAGTTGAAAAACCAATTCGATTTGTACGGTTAAGCATTCTTTTCTGCTCTTTTCCCTGAGGATTGAGTCTCCCACATATCCAAACCTGTACATTATGGAAATGATAACATTTTATATATTTGATTGATGTCATTTATTATTTGAATAGTTGTTTGATCAACATCTATTTTTGGCAAATTTTACTATGACCTCTGATAAAGGGCAAAAGACCAAGCCAGATAAGCATTGCATGAAGTTGAGCTTTGCAGGAGTATGGAGTATAACTTCACTATTATAGAAGGAATATAAAAGTTTCAAAAAGACGGAGAATAGAGACATAGTGAATCATTTGAAATATTAATGAAATCAAGAAAAAAGATTCACAAGAAAAGAAACTCAAAAAAAGGAGAAGCATTGAACTTACAATGGCACTATTAAAATATAGATCTGGATTGGACTTCATTCTTTCATCTTTCTCCTGGCATATATTAACAAAACTTCATGTTTCTGCATTATTAAAGAAAAGCCTATAATCAACCAGTTCATTCACTTATACTCACAGCATTTTGATATGCTTTTACAGAATGTTGAAGTTTGCTATGATCCCAAGATCCAGAGACAAAAAAACTAGTAAGGCATGCATTTCCAAGATTATCTGTCAAGAAAATCAAATGAGGTTAAAAGATATAAATTTTGCAGAATTATTTTCAGAACAGCCAAACATTTTTAGAGGATGTAAGGAGAAAGGAAAACCGACCACTTTGGTTTCCCATATGTGCCTTATTCATTCAAAAAGGGGGAAGTGAATTTGAAGGATAAGCAATGAATCTAGAAAATATATTAGTTTCTTAAGGAAAAACACTTTTAATTTCTTAAGGACTTATAGGAGCCAGAAGAAAAAGGGAAGGAAAGAGGATTAGAGGCTAAATTATGAACTTCCTTTCCTTTGTTTGGATGTCTAATATCGTATATGTCACACCTCCAAAATTGATAAAACCAAAAAAGATGGGCGTTAAGGGTTTTGGACTGTTAATTTGACTTCAATTTCCCTCTTTCTTCTGTAGATTGTACGCGCTTGCGCGGTGAGTTGGGGGTTGTTCCACCAGAGACGACAATGAAACCCTCCTGTCGCTCTCCTCTCCTCTTATTTCCCAACATCCACATCATTAGCATTCAAATAACGTCTTATTAAAATCATCAATAAAAGCATTTTAAACACTTTATTGCTAAATTGTGTTCTGTCCTCTGATGGCAGTATGCCAGTATGTATAGCCAAATTTACTACATCATCCATGACAGTATATGTACTCATCACATACCAGAGAGAAGAGAACTTATATAACGGTACTCTAATAAAGACAAGATGATATGTACTTTAAATATCCAGGGTGATTGTGTCAATTTATAAACTGTAGTTTGATGGCAAAGCCAGGTTTGTTCTTTGAATACATGTTGGCAGTAAATACAGAATCTTACACCAAGAATAACCATCCTTGACATCCAAAGTGATAGCTTCCTTGGCGTGTTGAATGCTTTCCTCAACAAGTTCTGCCTGATTCTCAGCACCTGTGAAGGAACAGATTTGTAGAAATCAAAATAGAACATGAATTATGAAACAAACTAAAGTGCTGAATTTTTTTTTACAATTACCAAGAAATTAGCTAAGTTAAAAAATGTAAGAGATATTTAATGATAAGAATTACAATTGAATCCCTTACCTTGTGACATTTTTCTTTTAAGCATTGATAATTGACAAAGAATATTCTTGTTAGGACCCTGAAAAAACAACCAATATGCATCATAATGTCAATCAATTCAAAATCTGAACCACTGCAGAGCAAAACTGACACTCATAATAGAAAAGTTAAAGCCTTCAATATATTTGCACAGTGTCTATTTCCAATCTTGAAATTTCTTCAGCAATCACAATAAGTTTCTTCCCTGCAAGATATACTCTCTACATCTAATTCGATATTCCACAAAATCAAGAAGAAAAAATACTACATCAAGATATTCTCTCAATCGATTCGCCCTCCCTTTTTTCTTTTCTTTTTTTTCTTTTTTTTATATATATTATCATCTGGTACCCGGTTCGTGATTCGTAGCTACCCCTCCCAACACAAGCAGCTCCTCTAGGACTTGAACTCAAGACCTAAAGGAATCTACAGGGCCTTACAACGCTAGACCAACTCTATGTTGGTCACTTCCCTCCCTCTTTTTGTTGCCCACTTTTCACAGGAAAAGGCTTCAGTTTACCTTATTCTCTTTGATAATTGAAAGGAGGAGATAAGGAATACGTAAGAAAAATAATAAAGATAACAAGTTCATCAGTACAATAATCCTTTCCAATTTTTCTGCATGTCTTATGAACAGACCTGACCCCACTGAAAAATCCATCTACCACTGAATGCGAAAGAGAACCCTTATAAAGACCCCTATGTAATAAACGATTTCACTACAAAGGCTAATCCAAGAAAATTCAACCATTCCATCTCAACTAAACACAGCATGGCAAAACACGCAGATGGCACAACTAAATAGAATTTTGCCATCATCACATCAGAAAAAACTTCATTTTTGCTTACATACTCAAGCAACAATGAAAAATCTAATACACTTCAGCAAACTCTTATCTTTGTCATTTCTTTGCTTATCTATGTTCACATGTCTAAATTATGATTTTTTTTTTACTCAGTTACAATTAATCAATATGAAGCCATTCAAAGCAAACAAATTCATTCCATTATACGAATCAGATCAGTCAGGGTAAGGCTCATGGTTGTTAGTCAAGAAATAGAGCCATCAAGAGGAGAAAGAAAAAGAAAAATTCAGTACAAACCTTGCTTAATGCAAGACTAAGGCAGTTTTTAGCAGCAGATAGATCTCCTTTCTTCCAAATGCAGTTACCTAAACACAGCCAAGCATCTGCAAGGGACGGGTTTAGCTTAACCTGGTGCATAAAATTAGAAGTGTGAGTCATAAAATCATGCCCTTCAACATCAATTTCAAGATATATACGCTTCAGCATAGAAACTAAAACTTGATTGTGCTTACAGCTTTTGATAGATGATCCTCTGCTTCTTTGTTATAGTCAGGACATGCATCCAATATCTTCCCTCTCAAATACTCAAATGTTGCACGTTGCATAGGTGACTTCCTTTCTTCTGGCAAAGAAGACAATTTTATGAATTTTAGATGCTTGGTTGTTGGAACCCAAATAAAATCATATGTTACTTACGAAACCAAGCTATAATATCCTTGCCCACAGAAGAAAATGGACAATCAGATGATAAAAGAAGAAGCATCACAGCAAGCAAAGAAAATGATAATAACAAGAAAGAAGTTATTTGTTACAATTCTGTAATCTTGACAGAATTATGTTGAGGAAAATAGTTGAAGAAGAAGAGGGTTTTAGGAAGAAGAAGAGTAGAGAGGGATTGAAGAAGAGAAGAGAGAAAGAGAGACAGGGGATTCAGTCATGAATCATGCATTCATTCATTAGGCAACAACAACAACTGATTACAAGTGAGGGGGTGCCTTATATAGGAGGCAGGGCAGGGGTGTGTTTAAAACAAGGGAAAACAGGGGCGCCTAATAACTAGCTAATTAGACACGGTTAAGGCCATGTTTGGCTAGGGCCGCTCTCGTTAACGGCTAGTGCCACTAATAGCTAATGCCGCTCGTCTAACCAACTAACATAACTAACATTTAAAACAACTAATTACAATTACATAACATTATTCCTCTGGTAATTGATAGATCAGAGACTCTCCACTAAGCCAAATGTGTCCATTCCTCACACTGACTCCTCAGTCCACAATATATTCTCTGATAACAGCCCCACTCACTCTCTCTCTCTCTCTCTCTCTCTCAACCCTCACAATCCATTTGAGTTAGTTAACACTATTATTTCCCTTCTTTTATCCCTCTGTCCAGCTCATGAGAAACTACCACAGTTTGTTTCACTTTTTCCTGCCTTCCTCTCACATGTAATAATGCATAGGCCCAATAATTCAGGTCCATCATACATACAAGAGAAGCAAAGCGTATTAAAGAATCATGATGGTTTCCAAGAGTTAATTATCTGGCACTAAATGAATTATTTTTAATTGTCGCAGATAAAGATCTAAGTAACCGAGACAGTGACAATGAAGAAAAATTTATGGAAACATCTCCTAAATGTTATTGACTCTTATTTTGATTTCAGTATCTGAAACTCCTTTCGATGGTCAATCAGTCCCAAATTGGTTGAAGACTTGATTGACCTTGCTTTTTGCTATCTCTGAGATGGTATCATTAATTGGACAGTGTCCTTTCATGGAGTATATTGATACTTTTATTTCAATGTTATCATGGTAAATATGGCTAATTGGACCCGATTGTTTTCCAATGAATATATTAAAACTGAAACTCAAACAATATTTCTCCATCTATTCATGCGTGCAAAGTTTAACTGGTACTACAAAATTATGTTCTGTTTTACTACAAAATTATATTTCCCTTTCCCTTTCTTTTCAACAATAGTCAAGTGACATTCACAATCTTTCCAGCAAAGTCAATATGAGAAAGTCATGACTTCTTTTTACGGTTTCTCATCATTGTTGTACATAAGAAAGTTTCACTTTCAATTTATTCTTATTGGCACTGCAGCATCCTATATCAAGTCTTCAAATGTACCTTATGGACATTTTCAGTCATACATGCAAGGCTTTCGGAAACTCTTAAAAACTGAAATTCCCAAATCCTTGTAACAACATCAATAAAATAGTTCTCGCATTCAGTGTTCTACCCTAGCTTCGTTGGTTGTTCAATAAGCAACACTCAGAACAAGCATTTTCAACCCAACATTTCAAAGTCTGAACCAATAAAAGAGAAACGAAAACAGCACCACAGAATCACATTCGTGAACTATCATTTTATGTTCATTTTTCTCAAATCCAATATACCTCGAAGCCTCAGTTTTCTGAAATACCGAACTAGGGAAGCAGCATAAAACGATACATTTAACCGAATAGGTAAATTACCAGGAGGATAGTATAAAGAATATGAAAAAGAAAATTCACCTGGAGGAATAGAATCGAGGAATTTCAGAGCAAGATCGGATTGTTCACGCAGTTTGGAGATCTTGTCACCTTGATTTTCCGGGAAAAAGGTGTCTCGGATGTGGTAAAGATCTTCAACTAATTTCGCAGCTTTCGCTAGCGAGTGTTCCTCCGCCGGGCTGCTCATCTTCTCAGTTACTACAGCGAAGGACACTGCTGAAGAAGTATGGGAAAAAACTACTGAAAGAGACTAGCTTTCACTTAAAACCATGATCCCCATAAAAGAGAGAGCATCTCGCCACGACGATTCTTCGGATGATTATTACCAGAATATTTCCAGAAAATGTTGGTAAACTTACAAAGTTACAATTTGTCTGTTGGCCCCAAAAAAAAAAAAAAAATGTTACAATTGGTCGATAATACTCCTAAGACCCTGTTTGTTAGAGAAAGTTGGGGATGGAAAGAAAACATAAGAAGGATCCTCTGAAAAATGTGTTTGGTAGGCCCATCTTCTGTTGAGTAGCATTCCCGTGAGCGTCAAAGTTCCATCAACCATTGGAAGGTTGATTCCATCCGAAAATGGAGGGAAATCACCCATCTTCCGGAAGAGTGAAATCATGTGACAAAAGTAGCCTTGGTTCTTCTTCTTCATGACCGCTTGCTTCGATGCTTCGTCCGATTGCAGAACCCAAAACACCCTCTTGCTCCGATCATGTCTTCGCCGTGCCCGATTTCACAATCCAACCCAGAACCCAAAACACCTACCACAAGGTTCTTGAGATCATGTCTTTGATGCTTCATCGATTGTGCGTCTGTGATGTGGCTTTTAACTATCTTGCATTTCTATTACTATTGTTTCTGTCGAAAATGCCTACTTTTGTTTACATATCATCGTTGTTCCTGGAATGTTCGATATAAACAATGCATAAGTTTGGTTTCTTGTCAATTTTTCGTTCAAACGTGTTGTCCCTTTAGTGCTTTACATTCGAACCCAACGCCAAAGTTCAAACGGCTTAGGGGCATTGTGGGAATTTCACCTAACCTTCCCACTTAACCAACACTCAATTCTTCATACCAAACATCTCATTTTCCCTCAACTTAAATTTCATTCCCTAGTATATCAAATGGCTCACATTTTTAAGTTCCCTCCTAATATTACATTCCTTTCATTTCACTTTCATTCTTTTATTTTCCTTTTTCAAATCTTCCTGGTAACAAACTGGGCCTAATAACCCATATTCTTAGTTCTAAATTACATAATTTTTATATTTACTAATTTCTTCTTAATTAATCCATATTAATGTTTTATCAATAATAAGTAAGTAGGAGAGAGAATGAGGATATTAGCAAAAATTACTAGAGTGTTTTAGAAAATCCATATCATATTAACTAACATTCTTAATCTAATTAAGTAAAATAAGATGTTTTATATAAAAGACAAAAAAAGAATACAAAAGTATTATGAGCCCGTCTTGGGCTTTTCGTTGGCCATATCCTCATCGGTAATTTATCAATATATAACTTTTTATATTTAGTATTAATTTTATTAAAGAAAAATATAATTTTAGTCTAAATTAAGTAATTATTCATTTACTCGCACACATATATCTTGTAAAAGATAAGACAAACTCTAAAGGACAGTATGAGTCTTTGTAATAATTTTTATATGTGATCTCCTAAAAGCTTGTAGTTGAGATTGATTAAGTTTGAAGGTCATGGTATCTCGTAGAATGTGTAGTTGTTAGTGCAAGATGCCAAGCGAGAATTGGTGGAGTAAACGTCCATTCATGAAAGGTGAGGCGATCAGAATCTTGATTATTTGATTATTACATTACAGGGCCACTGTCATTCAAGGGTACATGTTCTTCAATTATCTAGTTAGTTAGCTTGAAGTTGTTGATGTATAGACAATGATGTTACAGCGCTTGCTTGAGTTTGTAGCTCTCTAATCACCTGTGTAGGAAGAATTTGTATTCCTGCATGACAGACTTTCTTTTTTTCTAGTAAACCAAAGGGATTTTAGTAATTTAAAAGGCAAGTATGTCATAAAATCATTAGGATTCCTGTGGTTTGTCAACCATGTCATTATCCATTGTTGAAGCTTCATATTATGATCAATAACAATTCTAAAACGTGCAATACTTCCAAACCAACAAGCTTTAGAAAAGGGACAATATAAAAATGAATGTTTTAAATACTCATTATTACACCCACAAAAATAACAAACCTTCCAAGTGACTAAATGTCTAGCTCCGAGAAACTGAGTTGTTGGTAAAATACATCTAACAATTTTCCACAACAACAACTTAATCCGTGGACATAGAAAACATCTATAAATCAATTCACATACCTAACTTTGCGCTTGATTGGAAATCCATTACTGGACTGAAGCAAAAGATATCCAGCTCTGACAATATAACTACCTATACTATTACCTGACCAGCTGATAATATCGGGGGCTTCAAATAACGAATCCAGATATCTTGCAAACTGTTGCACCATTTGCCTAGGGTAGAGTGAGGATAAAAGAAGAAAATTCCACTTTCCAAAAGAGCGCAGTGTAAGGTCTAACCCTTTTAGGTCATGAAATGACAAACCAGACTGCTACAAATGCCACCAGAGCTGACTATTTAAAGAAATAGAAGATCCCTCTTCAAGGTAAGGTGATAAGTGATTATGCTGTCGGTTTTAAGAAATTGCCTCCACAGAGATAAACTATTGTAAGCAGGTTTAGAAAGATATTGTCAATCAGGATCTAAATACTTCATGAGCATTACTTGACTAAGCAAAGTTGATTGATTAGAAATGACCTGCTATAAATGTTTAGCTAAAAGAGCATCATTGAAGGCCTCTAATGGAAAAATTTGCAAACCACAATTAACACAAGGCAAACATATGTCTTTCCAGTGGAGAAGACGAGCTTTTTGTGACTCATCAGTGTATCCTCATAAGAAATTTGCCATTTTCATTGCTATGGCATGACATAAATGGCCAAAAAAATTGGTACATGAGAAAGGATACACCAATAGAGATGACAACGAATGATTAACACCAGACGTTGAGCTTGAGAGAAAAGATTGCATTTCCATCTAGCAAGTCGTTTGTCGAACTTCTCAATAACTTCAAGATACTTTCATTTTTTTTTTAATCTTGGATCATCAATGTACGCACCTAGATACTTTCCCAAGCAAGCTTGGAATTTGATTTCAAACAATTCTGATAAGGCTCGTTCATTTGATGAGAAACAGAGGAGCTACAAACTAAAATTGATTTCTAATAATTAATATGTTGCCCTGAGAGTAAAGAATATCGTTGAAGCAACGTTTTAACTCTACGACAAGCTTCCTTCGTTGCACGACAGAAAGGAAGAGTGTCATCAGTATGCATTAAATGTGTCAATGACATTACTTTACAAGAGAAACGAATACTCGTCCACCAATTATAGTTTTCTATTTGGTGCATCGTGCAGGACAGAACATTAGCATAAAGTAAAAAGAAATAAGGAGATAATGGATCCCCTTGTCTAAGGCCCTGAGAGGGGCTAAGAGGATGTCCTGGTCGACACACATTGCATGAGTAATTGAATGATCCTAGCAAGGAAAGACATCTTCTTGAGTACTTTCTGTAGAAAATGCCATGACACTTTGTCACATGCCTTGGCGATATCAAGTTTGATTGTACACCAACCAACTTTGCTCTTCCGTGTGCCCTGAATCTTTTCCATACATTCTAATGCCAAAATAATAGTCATTAATGAATCTGCCCTTAAGGAGAGCGTTTTGATTTAGAGTGATTAAATCACCCAGAATATCTTTTAACCGATTACATAGAACTTTTGAAATTAGCTTATATGTGACATTACATAGACTGAAAGGTTAGAAATCCTATTTTGAATCTGAATATAAGAATCTTTTGAACATTTTACTTTGTTTTCTATATGTAAAATCTCATCTATTTTTTCCCATATATATTAAATTATTTTCATTAAAATATTTCTAATTAATTGCTAATTGTTTCCTAACAAAAGGTGATTTCGGGTTGAAATATCTTGTTAAATAAGGATCATTGTGAAAATGGAGTACAAATATTTGACGCATTAATTATAAATTATTGTGAAAATAAGAGATTTCAGATTAGAGATGAGAGATGAGCAAGACTAAGAGGATTTGAGAGAAGAATGGAGTAATATCAATTAATTTAAGTAATTGTCTTAATTTTAATTTTAATAAATTAGTTAATTACAAAAATCCTATATTTGGAATTTTTAAAGAAGTATTTCTTTTTACTCCAAATTAATCCAATTTCGAGAATCGATAGCTTTTTTTTAAGGTAATTAATTTTGATCATATATGCAAGATACAAACCTTATTAAGGCGTATATGATGTGAGGGAAATGGAAGGGAGGGGTGATAAAATTGTAATGAGTTTAATTCTTAAAAAATTAGAAAATTTAGGTTGAAAGCTTTTAAATAATTTTTTTACTTTTTTATTTTACATTTTTTTCTTTATTAAAATGATTTAATCACTAAAAAATCCTACAACAAATTAGCAACATATAATGATATGTTACGGTACAGAAAAACATGTTTTTTCTAATAAAATGACATGTTATAGCATATTGATAATTTAGGAGACATTTTAATAATTAAATTACTTATGCAGGACTACAGGTAATTCTCGAGTCTAATTTTATTTTCACAGTTCACACTAAAAAAAAAAATTAGTGCATAATACATAAAGACTTTCATTACCGTACATATATAACCATTGTTTTTATGATAATTATTACTGCTACATGATATTTGAAACACAAAATATATTCTGATTGCCGAAAGGATAATATGGATAAAATGAAAATAAAAGATGTTTAAGAAGAAGAAAACAAATACCCTCACCCAGTGGCGGAGCTTGGGACAAAAATTTGGGAGGCCAAATCTATACTCATTAACTAATTAAAAAATTTTATGATTATATAACATTTTTAAAATATTCATATTTATAATAAAAGTTTGGAAGAGAAAAAATAGGGAGAAGATAAAATCAAAGAAATAACATTACGATATTACTTCCTGTATTTAGATGGACCAAAGAAAACACAAAGAAAATAAACTTTATAAATTAAAAGTCATATGTAGAGAAACTTTCTACCTTTTGTGTTATAACTATGATGATGCATCGAAGATAAAGCAGCTTCACTGTAAAGAAACTGGAAAACTCTATAATGATATTTTTGTACTCCACTCTGATTCAGCATCATCATTTGCTGACAATGTCTTTTTCCCAGATCAGTTAAATTTACAGCATATACTTCTACTTTTGAGGTTGAGGTTTAGAATGAAAAATAAATTAACTTCATCTATAGGTGTAGTGTAAAATGAGTAAAAGTATAGTAAAGAATACACCACAAAAGTAAATTTCATTGATAAGCTAAAAATTTCAACAATTAGAAAAAAATGACAAGATTAACATATCACATGGAACAAAGATTGAATTATAAGCCCCAAAGATATAAAAGGTTGGCATGCAAAAAAAAAAAAAAAAAAAAAGGAGGGAAAAATATCTTTACAAAAATTGAGGGGCCAAAATTAAAATTTACATTATATTAAAATTTTCTTAAAAAAAAATTCTAAACAAATTTCTTTTTTTTGGGGGGGCCATGGCCCCCACTAGTCCTAATAAAGCTCCGTCCCTGCCCTCACTAATACTAAATATAAGACGAAGTTGATTTTTTTGGAGAGATTAACGAAACTAAATAAGTTACTTGATCATATCATATCTTATATATCGTTACATTATATATTAGTTTATTAGTTAAACTAATTAGTTTGAAAATATAAATAAAAATATTCTAAAGTAATTTAATTAGCTTCATTAATGTCCCTAAAAAATCAACTTTAACTAGAGAAAGTATCTCTTTTCATAATTTGCTTCCAGGAGAAATCTTTTAATGAACCATTGCCTAAGTCTTACTTCAACATGAAGCTCGGTCCGCATTTAACTGCTGCAAGGAAGACCGGTTCAGTCAATAAATCGGTTTAAATGGCCCACTTGCAATTAAATCCTAATATAGCGTATGGTTATAAATTACTCCCAACTTGCGAGCAAAAAATAAATAAATTACTCCCAACAATCCACAACACAAGACTTCTTTTAATGAAAGAAATTGAACCAGAGGATCTTATATTTAATATCGAAAGTAGTATTTTTTTTTCTTGACAGAAGGTGGTTATAAAATGCTTTTTTTGGCCAACAGTTATAAAATGCTTTAAACATAAGTTGTTTCGAGGATTTTAATATATAAGTTACATAAACTATATAAGTTATTTGAATTTCATGAACTCATTTTTATTTTTGTGTAATAATAATACACGGCAAAACTGAACTAGGTGTGTGTGTGTATAGACACACACACACACTTATATATGCTCTCCCCAATTCTAAATATATCTACTCTGACCTTATATATTGTCTTTGTTGTCAGTGGAGATATTGTAGTAAACAAAAGTAAAAGGAAAAGCATTAACTAATTTTAACAAAATTTATCAATATATGTAAAGTTACTAAACTTTTTTCTAAGGCAGAGAGAGGGAATATTTTTCTCTTCCTTAATATAAGTCTTATCATTTAATTTATTATATGAATGTATAATTTTACCTCTAATTTATTATTCTCACTCATTCCTTCATACTTTTTTCGGTTCTTAACATAAGAACTGGTTGAAGGTTGAATTTGGTCATAAATATAATATATTCATCTACTTTGTCTCCGAAATTTATTTATTTATTTTTCCCTAAAACATCCCTATTGATTATACATATTATAGCGTTTCTATCTAAGAATTGTCACGATAGCATATGATATTTTAGGAAAACCAATGTACATATTATATGGTTTCTTTCTAAGGGTTGTCACTTGTCACGATTAAAAAAAATGATATTCTAGGAAAATCAAGCTATATTTATTACAAGATATTGAGGTGATTAGTTAGTTTGTTAATGATCCTAGTCTATAAATAATTAATGTGTTGAGTGTGTTAGGATAGTGAAATCTCATCATATTAAGAGAGATGAGAACTTGAGTTTCTCGATGGCTAGAGAGAATCTCTTATAGTTTGGCAAAAATCTTACCCCCAACCTAGTCCCCCATGGAAAAGCACTGAGTAACTCTGAATAACATAAATAGAATTCAAAATATCAAAAAAGAGTCACAGGATTTAAGATGGTCAGGCCAACAACGTTGTTCAAAATATAAGAACCTTTTGAACATTTTACTTTGATTTATATATATATAATCTCATCGATTTTTTCCCATATATTAAATTATTTTCATTAAAAGACTTCTAATTAATGCTAATTGTTTTCTAACAAAAGGTGATTTCGGGTTGAAATATCTTATTAAATAAGGATCATTGTGAAAATGGAGTACAAATATTTGACGCATTAATTATAAATTATTGTGAAAATAAGAGATTCAGAGGTGAGAGATGAGTAAAGAGTAAGAGAGAAGAATGGAGTAATATCAATTAAGTTAAGTAATTGTCTTAATTTTAATCTTAATAAATTAGTTAATTACAAAAATCCTATATTTGGAATTTGTTAAAGAAGTATTTCTTTTTACTCCAAATTAACCCAATTTCGAGAATCATGGGGGATACGTTTTTTTTAAGGTAATTAATTTTGATCATATATGCAAGATACAAACCTTATTAAGGCGTATATGATGTGAGGGAAATGGAAGGGAGGGGTGAAATTTTTTTAATGAGTTTAATTATTAAAAAAATTTAGAAAAGCTAGGTTAAAAGCTTTTAAATAATTTGTTTTACTCTTTTATTTTACATTTTTTCTTTATTAAAATGATTTAATCACTAAAAAATCCTACAACAAATTAGCAACATATAATTATATGTTACGGTACAGAAAAACATGTTTTTTCTAATAAAATGACATGTTATAGCATATTGATAATTTAAGAGACATTTTAATAATTAAATTACTTATGCTGGATTACGTGGTAATTCTCCAGTCTAATTTTATATTTCACAGTTCGCACTAAAAAAAATTAGTGCATAATACACAAAGATTTTCATTACCTATATAACCTTTGTTTTTATGATAACTATTACTACATGAGATTTGAAACACAAAATATATTATGATTGCCAAAAGGATAATATGGATAAAATGAAAAGAAAAGATGTTTAAGAAAAAGAAAACACATACTCATTCCAGTCCTAAATATAAATATAAATACTCTAAAGTAATTTAATTAGCTTCATTAATCTTTCTAAAAAATCAACTTTATCTTATATTTAGGACTGAAGAGAGAGTATCTCCTTTCATAATTTGCTTCGAGGAAAACTCTTTTAACGAACCATTGCCTAAGTCTTGCTTCAACATGAAGCTCGGTCCGCATTTAACTGCTGCAAGCAAGACCGGTTCAGTCAATAACTTGGTTTAAATGGTCCACTTGCAATTAAATCCTAATATAGCGTATGGTTATAAATTACTCCCTACGGCTACAATCCATAACACAAGACTTATTTTAATATCGAAAGTAGTTTTTTTTTTTCCCTTGACAGAAGGTGGTTATAAAATTCTTTTTTTGGCCAACAGTTATAAAATGCTTTAAACATAAGTTGTTTCGAGGATTTTAATATATAAGTTACATAAACTATATAAGTTATTTGAATTTCATGAACTCATCTTTTTTTATTGTGCAATAATACTACACGGCAAAACTGAACTAGGTGTATATGTAATATTAAATTAAGCATACACACACACACACACTTATATATATATACTCTCCTCAATTCTAAATATATCTACTTTGATATCATCTAATAACTAACTAAATAACCTTATATATTGTCTGTGTTGTCAGTGGAGATATTGTAGTAGTCAAAAAATAGTAAAAGGAAAAGCATTAACTAATTTTAACAAAATTTATCAATCTATGTAAAGTTACTAAACTTTTTTCTAAGGCAGAGAGAGGGAATATTTTTCGCTTCCTTAATATAAGTCTTATCATTTATTTTATTATATAAATGTATAATTTTACCTCTAATTTATTATTCTCACTTATTCCTTCATACTTTTTTCGGTTCTTAATATAAGAACTGATTGAAGGTTGAATTTGGTCATAAATATAATACTTCTATCTACTTTATCTGCCAAATTTATTTATTTTTTCTAATACATCTCTATTGATTGTACATATTATAGGGTTTCTATCTAAGGTTGTCACGATAAAAAAAATGATATTCAAGGAAAACCAAACTATTTTTGTTAGATGAATAGCTTCTATAGAATCACTCCTTAGAACTATGTCCCTAACACCACAGTCTCATGCCCTCAAGTTAAAAGATCTTGACAAATCACTCCTTAGAATTTTGTTGACAACACAATTCATTCTATAAACGAGATCGTATATTAAAAAATGGGTAGTAATCATTATAATAAATATAGGAGAGGAGTTTTTTTCTTCCTAAAAGCTTTAAAACCAGATCAGAAGCAAAATTAAATTAAACCATAAATATATTAATATTGTAGGGAAAATCCCATATAAAGCTGCCTGAAATAGAGAAATTCTAAATCAGGTTTGTAAATTCAATAAATCCTTAATTAAGTTATCAATCAGATTTAAGATTTCAAAATGTGAGTTAAATGACTTTATTTCCCTCTCCTAGTCTTCCATCTCCTCTTAAAACATCAATGAGTATGTATAAAACATCGATGTATAATAAAATAAAATATGATTAGCTTAAATCACATAATTTTTGTGCTGTGGAAGGATCATCAAAAATAATTCAAGCAAAAAAAAAAAAAAGCATAACCCCAAGATCAATTAAATTATTTTCAGGTGAATGTTAAGAATTTTTTTTTATTTGTGACTAATTTTTTTATGAAAATAAAATTACACTATGTTAATAAAAAAATCTGACTAGTGTGTATATTTCAAATTATACATAAAATAATTTCATTAGCCGCATTAAAAAAAAAAAGAGTTTCATCAACGTAAAACAACAAACTGGATATTACAATATTCAAATAAAAATTTAATAAGTTTGATGTTTGTTTATTGACAAAAAAAATTAAGTCGAGTTTTTCTAAAAATACAATTTGTTATTCACGATACTCAAATAAAAATATTTTAATTAATATTGGGTTGATGCTTTTATTTTTATTTTTTGACTTGAATTATTCTTGTTGATTCTTCCCAATTAAAGGAATCACATTTTATTTTATTATATATTAATGTTGATATATATAGAAAAACTAAGATATAGAGTAATAAAACCCTTTTAAGAAGAAAGAGGACAAAACAATAAGGGTGCAATAAAGTCATTTTAACAATATTTTATAATTTTAAATTGGGTTAATGACTTAATTATATTAAGAATTTATTGAATTTAATAATGTGATTTAGAATTTTTCTATTTCAGGCAACTTATAGAATTTTCCCTTGATTGTAACTACCATTGGTAGTATAATGGGTCAGACTCAAACGTAACAAAACAAAAAATCTCCGAGTATGTTATGAAGAATTTTCAACTTTGCCACCTTACGAGGAAGCTTCAATTGTATATACGAGTGAGGTCCAAAGAAACTTCAACGTCTCCATCTCTCACAGTGTTTATTATTCAACACATGTTTGATTTGACCACAAACTTTACGCATATTCCACGATGGAGTCAACGCATGTTTGATCGTCCCAACGTGTTGTTCGATTCTAAATTCCTTCACTCTCCATTTCTTCTGTCCCCTTTATATATGTGTGTATATATCCCTGTACCTTCACATGCAGAGCAGTTCCAGATTCCACCCAAAAATTCTATTCTTTTCTAAATCCTCAAAAACCCTAATTTTTCTGATAAATATGGGAAATTACCTCTCATGCACTTTCGTGTTCGTTCCGGTTTTGACGACGATGACGAAGAACACTCGAAAGGCTGCGAGAGTCATCTTCCCCACTGGTGAAGTGAAGCGGTTTAGAGAACCTGTGAGTGTAGCAGAGCTCATGCTTGAGTGTCCCAACCATTTTCTAGTAAACTCTCGCTCTCTTTGTATCGGTCATCGGTTTTCTGCTCTCGGTGCCGACGAAGAATTGGAGCTCGGCAAGGTCTATGTCTTCTTCCACATGAGAAGAGCCAACAAGGTGGTCACCGCCGCCGACATGGCGGTGATCTTCGTGGCCGAGAGCATGACTGTTAAGCGGTTGACTGCTGGCGGTGGCGGCTGTGCGGTGAGGGCCCAGGTCCTGCTGGAGAACTGTGGAAACGGAGATCATGATCAGCCGCCGCAAGAAGTGGTAGCGGAGGAGAAGACTCTTCCAAGGTTGAGCTTAGACGGAGTTGACTTAGGGTTACATTATAGGGTCCAGTGTTGTAGGTCAAGGAAGCCCATGTTGGAAACTATAAAGGAAGAACCATTATTTTGTTCTAGATGAACTAATTGTTTAATTAGCTATACTAGACCTGGTGTAATGATTAATAGTTGTATTGAAGGTAGTTAGAGGAAAGATTGTTAGGTTTGAATCTTTGTTTTTTCATCTACTATTAAAAAAGGAGTACATTAAATTTATCTCTATTAAATTTTATTGAAAGTGCATAGATTTTTTTCATTTTTAAAATAAATAAAAATATTTAATTTTATTATGAGTTATGCACTATTTCTTCTATTTATTGAAAGTATAGATTTTTACTCTAAAACAAAGAAAAAATTACATATTAAACTTTCTCTGAATTTTATTAAATATACGCAATTTTTTATTTTTGAATAATATAAATACACAAATATTATTTAAAAATAAAAATAGTCTATATATGATTCAAGTAAAATTTATAAGAGATTTGTGTTGTTTACTTTTTGAGAATGTGAGTAAGCTTTGAAAATAAATTATATCCGTTATATCAGGTTTAATTTTTGTATCACACATAGCCATGTTTTATTTTTTTTCATATGGATTTATCGTTAGATGACAATGTTTCAAAACTAGAACTTAGAGAACTTGAGATTATTGATATAAAGTTATTGACCTAAATAAGATCTTTTTTCTATATGTATAACCTTTAATTTCTAGGTTTTGGTACTACAAAAAGTTCGTGTATTTAAAAAGTAATTTTAGCAATATCAATGTAATTTACTCAAAAAAAAACTAATGAGAGCATTTCGTTGACTTATATATATATTTTTAGGAAAATTAAAAAGAAATTTAATTAAATTACTTAAAAATATTTATATTTAAAAAAAAATCAAACTGTATTGTCTAACTTATAAACTAATATATACTCCTCGTGTTTTAAATATAAGACAAAGTTTGTAGTGTAAATTACATTATAAATTTTGTCATGTATTTATGACCGGAGGTAATACAATTTAATGATACACAATATATGATCGGATTAAGCAAATTATTTAGTTTTCTTAATCTCTCTAAAAAAAATCAATTATATCTTATATTTAAAAGCATATGGACTATGGAGTATATTATCTTTCAAAATGTAAAAATATTATAAAGACTAAAGAGTGTTTCCAAATCAAACACCCCAAAAGAGTCATTGATAGATGTGATTCTTTGTGACAAAAGGATTATTATGGCACATAAGTGGAGTGAAGTTCTAACACTATTATTATTATCATTATTATTTGATGAAGGTACTTTTTAAAACACCTTGTAATTAATCACTACTAAAACCACCCATAGTGGTAATAATTAAAGAACTTAATAAACCCGGACAATAATCATTAATGTCATGGTATAGAAAGTGAAAGAATATACATATATAGGCTAACATTTGGATCAACATTTTCCCTTGTAATCATCCTCTTCAGTCTTCCCTCTTCAATTATTCTCTTTTTGTAATTATTAGATCAACATTTGAATATTTCATATTTAGTTTTATACAATTTTTTTATTTTCTTTATTGCAGTACTATTAAATTATTTATATTAAAATTTAGAAATTTGCCTTTAATTATTATTTTTTGTTTGTTAACACGTAATCCAAGAGACACTAAAAGAACCTATTCAATAAATACAACACATATCATCGCCATTATTGGGCACCATCTATTACAAGCATTCAATATCAACAATCATACTTTATAATTATAATTAATTTGTTTTTACATATTCAAAACGTAGTTTGGATATAGAACATTCAAATTCAAGTGCACTTGGCATCAAAATACAATCTCAATAATTTCAAAAGTATAAAATTGCCCTAGATCGATTATATTTTAAAAATCTCTTTAAATTTGTAAGATCTAAATCTGTGTCAGTAATTTATATATGCTCACATCTACGTGTCTCTCTCTGACTCGATTTTGTGACTGAATCTCAATAGTCAAATGATGGTGCCATGTGTTTTGAAGATCAATAGTACACCTGGGTTCCTTTTGAATTTTGGATCTTATTAAAATCCTTCATCAAAAGGCCTTTCACAATATCATAGGCACACGTGGGCTCTTTTGATTTCCTTGTTTCATATTATAATCTTTAATCATATGATGTGACATCATAGCTGAGCGTGAAACTCATAAATTACTATTATTTCTTGAGAAAATCCATCTTGGGGCCCTTTTTAGGAAAAAAATCTCAAAAAATGTCCAAAGATTCTAAAAATCTCAAAAAGGGCCTTTGGGCTCTTTCAGGATTTTCTTAGAGTCTGCGTAAGTTGTCGTCAATGGGCGATATAGTTGTTAACAAAAATTTGATATTGTTATTAATGTGTGATTTAGTTGTTAAAATATTGTTGTTAATGCGATGATTTAGTTGTTAACGGGTATTGATTTTGTTGTTAATTTAGTTGTCTAAAGAATCTTGGAGCCCTTTTTGGGATTTTTTTTCCCAAAAAGGGCCCCAAGATGGATTTTCCCTTATTTCTTTCTTTCCACTTTTCCTTTTTTTATTTTATTCTAGTGGTTGCAAAAATCAAATCGAAATGCCATATTACAAATAATATGATCTGCGTATATTTATAATCATATTATATTTGGATCTGTAAATAATATATAAACTATATTGTCAATTATAATGGAATTTATAATTATTAGAATTTATTTTTCATCATTTTCTTAAATTTTATTTAAACTACTTTATATGCAGATTACTGTAATAATACATATTAGTTATATTTAGCTAATTACCTTCAACCCCCGATACTTATGTAAACTGCATTTTTTATAAAAGACATATATTAAGTTATGAGTCATAAAAATCATAAACACTACTGAAAATATATTTCAATGTTGGAATTAAGTTATTTTTATCGCTTGTTATTGTTGTTTAAAAATCATAATAATTTACTTTCAATATTTGCTATCTACATGTTTTTTTTTCCCCCGTATTTCACATAATTTAAACACATGCATATACACAAACATATCAATGCCAGAACAAGGTCACTAAAGCAACTTGCCATTGAATGATGTGTACATATTTTTCAAATATAATTGATGTACTTATTTCCTTTTTATATATTCAACAACTTTTCATAATTTCAAGGTAAGCGTGAGAATATAAATACATAAAAGCATCATCATGAGCATGTCCATATATATATAAATCCCTCTTGGCTTTGCTTTCTTTCTATCACCTTTCTGCAGGTTAATTAAAGCCAAGCGACTCACTGCTTATAGGCTCTTCCACTACCCCAAAAATGAGAGCCAAAAAGTTCGGAGACAAAGGTAAATAAACAATAATCTCTAACAAATATCATCAGATCTCATGAATCTTCAGTATTTGGTGATATGAGAGTTTGTTTCTGTTTAATTCTCTGTGTGTGTGTGCAGGTGAGCCTGCAAATAATAATATTGTTGATGCAAACATGACGGTTTTAAGAGAGAGAATGGAGGAAGTGAAGAAGAAGGAGATGAAGATGAAGATGGTGATGAGTAGAAGAACAAGAGGGTGGGATTATAAGAGAAGTTATGAGAATAAGTACAAGAGAGAAGCTGTGATGTCAGAAATTGCAGAGACTATGGGATTAGCTTGTGGTGCATTTGGACTTGTTTTTCTCAGTGGTTCTCTTTGCATCAGCCTTGTCTCTCTCCTGGCTCATCATCATATCTAACAATTCGTATGTATGTAAGTTTTAGTACCAAACCTCGTATATTGTCTTGTTTCGATTTGGAGGATAATCGTCTTTTGATATATTTGGTGGCAAAAAAATTAATCTTGAAAATATATATAAATGCTGAGAAGCCTGGGTTTGGATTTTGAGCTTTAGATTGGTGTCTGTGTGTTTATTCAATGAATTATCTGATGGAAACTTTCATATATTGGAGGAGGCATCTCTTCAGGAGTTGATTTCTCTACTTATATAAGGAAAATTTCCCTTTGATTAATTTGTTTTCAGTAAAATTAAAACTTAAAATTGATCCATGAGGGGGCTAAGAAAATTGAATAATGACTTCTTATTTTTTATTCAAAAATTTTGAATGTCTAAAATTGCGTCGGGGTGATAATTTCAGCTTGACTGTAATTGGTTTGTCTCATGTTAGTTTGGAGAAATACTTTTGGAGTACCAGATCATCTAGGCTTTAGCCAATGAAAACATAACAGTACATCTGAGATCATTTTAATCATCTGGTTAGCGTGTGACTTATTTGAAGCAACTCACATTTTATTTTGTTCTTTTTAAAAATAAAACTCTTAATTTTAAAAAAATAAAAACGCAGCCAACTAGGATTAAGTTTATTTTTCTTTTAAAAAAACAAAATGTGAATGTTTTCATAGGATAGAGCTCATATGATATGATACTCGTTGACTATGTACTCCTTTGATTCTATTTATAGGGTAGAGAGAAGGAACTTTTTGGTCCTATTTATAGAGAAGAGAGATCAATTTTTCATATGAATGTACAATAATTGACTCTATTTTAATGGAGTATAATGTATATTAAATAGGGGTAAATTTAAAAAATTGTTAAATTTTAAGGAAAAGTTAATAAAGTTTAATATTTTTCTTAGTCTGTGTGAAACATACCGGGAGCATCTTATAAATAGGATGACTAAGTATTTGTCATTAAGTTTATTAAAAATCAATAATAATGATTGACTATAATGTAAGATCAGATCTAAAATAAACTCAACATTTAATTATAATTCGTACTCCTTTGGTCCTATATACAGTGAAGAGAGAGGAAAGTTTCATATATACGATTTTACCTTTCATTTATTGACTTTGTTATCACGAGATATAATGTATATTAAATAGGGGTAAGATTAAAAAGATGTTACATTTCGTCATGGACGGAGATTCTGCATTAACCACCTTTAGGTGGATGCCATCTTGAATTCACATTTGGAGCCTAATTAAGGGTGTCATGAGCAGCATCACTTGGGGATTCTTTATACATACCAGCCATTCACTTCCCAAAATTCCTGGAGTAAGGCACCTGCTTGATTAATAAAAAATTGAGGATCAGGCTTGATATCTTAGAACCAATGTTACTTGAAAAATTCCACTGTTTCAGATCTAAAAGAATAAAATCATTAATTAATTCTGAAACATCGAAAAGCAACTCCCAAACAATCCCTAAATCACGCGTTAAAAATAGATGAGATACAGAGTACTCACTCTCAGCTTTACATATAAAACATAAGTACAAATTTTTCATTGTTGGTTAATGCAGAGTCTCCGTTCATGACGGAATGTATGGCTCTTGCCGAGGCTTTTTCATATGCCATTGACGACCAACTTGATGAAGTGGCGTTTGAGTCAGATAACCAGACTTTGGTGACTTGTTTAAATGCTAAATGCAGTTCTCCAGATTGGAAATGTGATATTTTGTTAAATCTCCTTGAACAAAGGAAGTTGATAAGAAACCACTTTATTTCAGGGAAGCGAATTTAATTGCCGATTGGATTGCTAAAGCTTTGTTGAAGGGGTCGTATCCTCCTGATTGGGCGTGGAGACCTCTAAAGATTATATATTGTGTATCTTTAGATTATATATCAATTTATTAGTTAAATTAATTAATTTAGGAAAAAATAAAATGTAAAATAATTTAAGTAGTTTCTTTAATCTATCTAAAAAATTAATTTCATTTTATATTTAGGACCAAAGAAAGTTCACGATGATGATTGATAGTTTGTTGCAGTACTGTTGTTTATGTTTTGGCTGTTTTAGGACCTGAATTGCTTACTGTTTTCTAAGACTTTGCTTTGTATGGTTTGTTTGTTAAATGAACGCATCTCGTTTTCTTCGGACAGAAAAAAAAAGTTGGAAAATTATTGAATATAATATTATGGAAGAGTTATTGAGATTTAAAGTTTTTATTGATTTATGTGAAATATGCTGAAAGTATCATATATTCCCTCGGTCTTAATTATAAGATGTAGTTAATTTTTTTTGAAGAGATTAAGGAAGCTAATTAAATTAGCTTAGAATATTTTTATTTTTATTTTTTTCTTCAAACTAAATAGTTTGACTAATAACTAATATATAATCTAAGAAAACATAATATATGAAATGATTAAGTAACTTATTTAGCTTCTTTAATATCTCTTAAAAAAGTCAACTAGATCTCATAATTAAGACTGAAGGTAGTAATAGAGTACCACTTTGATCCTATTTATAAGTCGAGTTTGACTAAAAAAATTTGATCCTATTTATAAGTCCAGTTTCATGTAATAAATAAGATTATGACAATTTTATTCATATTAATTATACCCATAAAGATAGAGAGATAAGAAATAGTTGAAAAATACCCAATCATAAATGAGGGCAAAGTTGAAATTTACCCACATAATCATTATGTCAATTATCTCTCATTGGTATGTGAGATTTGATCAAAATGAACTTATAAATAGGATTAGAGTGTGGTATATGGAAAGAGAAAAGACAAGTTTGATAAGTGACTTTTCCCCTCAAAATTTAAACTTGTCTCGCTTTTCCGTACGCTATGAGTCCGCATAATTATCAATATCAATTATATATTGGATTCAGCCATTCCGTCCTAATATTGAAGAGATTAGCTTTAGAACTAAAGTATTTAGTTATAGAATCCCTTGATTCAATATTTACAATATATACGCAAATACATATTTAGATGACTTAAAAGAGGTTTTAGAATTGGAAGGTCATGCTTAATTTAAAAAAGTATTCACAAAAAACACAAAATATTGAAATAACTAATTACCTCGTATTATGTGTAATATTTTAATGTTTACTACTACTACTTTATGAGATGATCAAATTACTTCTCATTCATTTCTTTTTTGGGAAAGTTATTGTCAGGTCCCAAGGAAGGAATTAATCACAATAAAATCCCTTGAAATCATGAAATTACACAGAAGTCTCAAGGGACCTGGTTGTAATTATTTGCAAATGTAAAATTACCATTTTGACCTTCCCTCTCTTCTGTCTCTCTCCTCTCTCCCTTTTTCTTCTCTCTTTCCTTTGTCCGAATATTCCCCATTCCAAAAGCCATTGACGTCCTTCCCTTCCTCCAAATCCAGTTTCCGTTTCTTCCCGATCTCCAATCCTTATAAACCATAACATTTTCATCCTTCGCCTTCCAATTCTTCCCCATAAAATCTCTCCCGGGTGCGAACACTCCCTCGTATCGTTCGGACTATTCATCCTTTGAACTCCTTGGCATCACAAAATGAAACCTTGTTATTCGGTGAATATACTGAGCTCCAAAAAAGAATCAAGACCGCATAACTCAATACTAAAATTTCCTTCTTCAAACAAACACCTAAATTCAAAAATTAAAACGTACTTCCGGAATCGATGCGTTTTGGCCGGGTGCCACTCCAAGCTGATGCGTTTGAGAAACTTGAGAAGGTCGATTTGCTAATCCCACCCGCAATTCTCGGTTGCTTCTGTTCTTTTTGTGGTAGAGTTGTTGTAAATATATGATTTTTCTGTTGTTAATATAGCATTTGTTATTGTAAATAGCCTCTGGATGTGATAAATGAAAAAAAAATTCAAGTTTTCAAAAGTTGTTGTAAATATATGTTTTTTTGTTATTAATATAGCATTTGTTGTTGTAAATAGCCTTTGGACGTGAGAAATGAAAAAAAAATCCAAGTTTTCAAAGGTTGTTGTAAATATATGCTTTTTCTGTTGTTAATATAGCATTTGTTGTTGTAAATAGCCTCTGGACGTAAGAAATGAAAAAAAAAATCCAAGTTTTCAAAGGTTGTTGTAATTTTTTTTTCTGTTGTTAATATAGCATTTATTGTTGTAAATAGCCTCTGGACGTGAGAAATAAAAAAAAAATCCAAGTTTTCAAAGGTTGTTTGTAAATATATTTTTTTCTATTGTTAATATAGCATTTTTTTTATTGTAAATAACCTCTGGATGTGAGAAATGAAAATAATTACATAGAAGTCCAAAATGATAATTTTACATTCACAAATAATTACACAGAAGTCCCTAGGGACTTCGTGTAATTTCATGATTTCAAGTGACTTTATTGTGATTAATTCTCTTCTTTGGGACCTTAGCATAATTTTCCCTTCTTTTTTTCCATCTCGACTTTAAGTTGGCCATATGCAAAGCAAATCTCTCTTCATATTTTATTTATAATAAATAAATGAAAAGTCGTTATTTAAAAATTATATTGGTCAGAAGACCTGAATTAAAGTAAATTTTACAAAGTATATTTATATGTTCTATATATAAAAACATATTAGACTCTTATAAGTAATAAAAAATTTAAACAGAACTTTTGACTGACTTTACCTTTTACATAATGTGATGAGTATATTTCTTTCCAACAGCATGCGTGATATTTTAATCTTGATCTACTAATGATCACAATTGATTTGGTGGTGAAGCCATACTTATCTCTCGCCGAGGTTACTTATTTTTAAAGATATTAAAAAGTGTACTTATCTCTAAAGACTAAGGATACTAATCAAATTTCAATGTATTTATTGTAAGATTTTCAATAGCTCATTACAAAGTGTACTTATCTTTAAAGACTAAGGATACTAATCCACACGGCTGAGGTAAGTATTTCTTTGAGCGTTCGTTAAGCAACAATCCATGCCATGGTGGGGTGTGGCCATAGTAAGCCTCTTAACTAACATAAACTTTTTTCTTATAAAAATAGATATGATAATAATAATTTTACTAAAGTTTAATAGTAAGCTTCAATGATAACTGATTTGTTTTTAAAAAAAGGGCTAAGATACAAAAATATGCATAAACTAATACAAAAAGCGCATCTAATGATATAAATTTTTCTTAGATGTAAAAGTACTTATAAACATTTAAAATTAGAATAAAAATAACATGTTCGTTAAAATGGG
Organism: Acacia melanoxylon; assembly: GCA_019022615.1. Classification (NCBI taxonomy): domain Eukaryota; kingdom Viridiplantae; phylum Streptophyta; class Magnoliopsida; order Fabales; family Fabaceae; genus Acacia; species Acacia melanoxylon. The sequence goes on from JAFJYJ010000037.1 coordinate 4,536,192, forward strand.
CCAACGTTCGTTACTTTTTGTGGTGGGACCCACATTATTTTTCTAAAAGTACTAAAATGCCTTGGCTAAAAAATGATAAATGTATAAGAATACTCATAAATTTTTACCTGAAGTGCGTCAAATACCACATGTTTTTCAAAGGTGCAAAAATATTCATGAGTATTCAAAATAGACATAAAAGTATCAAAATACCTACAACTTATAAAAAAAAAAATCTTTATCTAACTATTCAAATTCTATGCTATTGTTATGAACATAATGTGAAATTTTATACATCAACTTTATATTAACAAGCAAATTACTATTATCTACTCACGTACTTGTATTTATAAGTCAAATTCTAACATGTTTTATACTTTTATCAGAATTAAATGCAAGCTTTAAATTTGATTAGAATACCCAGCAAATACATATAAATAATTTTCATAAAATATATTCATCTTGCGTGTGTGTTTTTTTTACTTGGGGGTATTTTGGTACTTCTATGTCTATTTTAAATATTTATGAGTATTTTTACACATCTAAAAAATATATGGTGTTTGACACATTTTGGGTAAAAGTTTATAAGTATTTTTGTACCTTTACCATTTTTAACCCGGGGTATTTTGGTATTTTTAGAAAAATAGTGTGGGCCCCACTATAAAAAGTAACGAACGTTAGCCCATATTTGTGTCATTTTTGCTTTGATTTTAAATGTTTGTTGTATTTTTACACCCAATAAAAGTTTATAGTGTTGAGTGTACTTTTGATATAAGTTGGTGAATATTTTTTTACCTTGACCCTTGAAAAAATATACAAATACCAAGACCCTTTAACTTAAAATATTTTAAAAGTTGTCTTCTAAAATGTAATTTGTCACAAAAATTAATGTCAAGATCTCATATGGAAAGTTATATATTAAAACCTCTTGTTAATTATAATGTTGATGACTCTCACAAGTAAAAACGACATGCACCTATATCTCACTACAAGGTGGTAGATTACCGGTGAGAACCAATCTCACTAGGCCAAAAAACCACATAACTTCACATCTTTTTCGGGTATTTAATTAATTCAATTATTACTATATCATCAGCATTTTCTATTTGTTATTATTTAAAAAAAAGTGGTAGGGGCTGAGAGGACACCCGTATTTTGTTGATTGGCTTCTAAAGGCACTTTACATATATTAGATAAACTAATCATGCTTATTTACAATAAAGTGATCTGAACTCTGAAGCATAAGTTAATAAGTACATCATTTATGAAATCTTACCAAGAAGCTTGGATGATTCTAAGTTTCATTAATCCCAACTTCGATTAAGCTTAGGAAGATGCCAAGATGATTCCAAGTTATTTTAGATCTAAACATGTAGTATAAAATAAAATAAAAATTCCCTTCAGTTATTAATATAAGATATATTTGAGAAGTTGATATTAGTCATAAATATAAGATAAAATTTTCATATTTGTCAGTATTTTCCTAATTTGCTCATATGAATGCTCTCTCAATAATAATAATAAATGAATGGAAATGAGGTAATTAAAGAAGGTGGCTAGGGGTATTTTAGAAAATATATGTCATATTAATTAACTTAACCAATTTTCATAATCTAATCAAATTTAGTAAATACTCCGTATATTTTATATTAAAGACTGGATGAGCATACCATTTTTAAGTTATAACAATTTATTTCCTTTTAAACTTGGGTTAAAGTGTAAATCTACACATCCAGTATCTCCTCGCGCACATATGACAACATTAAAATTCATTGAGTGCAACAATAGATCTAAAATAGAGAAAAAATGATTAGTCAAGATTACTCCATGTTATATGTCTAGACACCAAGTGGATCTCACTATCATTATTGTCAAACTCGCGAGTTGACTCTCCGAATTTACCGTCTTTACGTTTCTAGCTTACCAAATCGAGTTGATTCACTGGTATACTCTTTCTTGTAAACTCGTTAAACTCACGAGTTTATATCTTTTGAGTTTTATCGTTTTTACGTTTCTAACTTACAAAACCGTGTTAACTCACATGTAAACTTGTGTTAACTTTTTTTATTTAATTATGCTCAACGGCTTTATATATAAGTTTTATAGAAATTTCTTTATTTAATATGGTAAATTTTGAATGTTGATGGGTTTAATTACAATTATTTGGATTTAAAATATTTTTAAATCAAATTGTTGTCATTTTTATATTTTAATTATTTATTATACACTGTTAATACCTATTTAATAATGAAAGTAAACTCTTACGAGTTTACGATTCGAGTTCACGATACGAATTTACATCACTGTCGCGAGTTTGACAACTTTGCACACCACACTAAAGTAATGAACTAGCTAGGTAAGGATATGACATTTTTGCCTCATTTGAAAACATTTATGAGCACTATTACACAACACAACAACAACAACACTAATATGGTGTTAGATTCACATGAAAGAATACTTATGAGTAGATTTGCAGTTTAACACCCCCTTTTGAAAAAAAGATACTCCTTTAGTCTTTAATATAAGATATATTTAGAGAGTTAATCGTGATCTTAAATATAAGATACAATTTTCATAGTTGTCAATATTTTCCTAATTTATCCCTATTGATGTTCTCTCAGCCATAATCAAGGATGAGACAAAAATGAGATAATTAAGAAATATAACTAGGGTATTTTAGACAATACATATCATATTAACTAACTTAACCAACTTCCTTAATCTAATCAAATTAAATAAATATATATATATATATATATAGAGAGGAGTATATATAATTACACTTAAACACTTTTACAGTAAAAAAATGTAAATATGGAATATGAGATGTCACTTATTGATTTATTTTGGGAGCTTCCAAGTGGAATATCTATTTACAATTATTACTTTTTAATTTGGAAATCTATAATGCCTACCATATATCCCATTTAAAAGGAGCCTACCTGGCAACAAATTTGTGGATGGCATCAAAATTTCTATTTATTGATATGACATTTTTGGAAAAGACATTAAAAAAAAAAAGGTAATAAGAAATCAAAGCCACACTAATTGTTCTTCTGAAGATTCGTTCCGAATCTCATTAGGGGGCACATGTGTCAAAACAATGCATTCTCTGATCTTTCCATCATTAACAAATCCAATCCAAATCTTATCCTTAATTTGTTTATTATAATAATTAATTAATCATGATTAATAATGGTTACCAATAATTCTTCATCAATAGAGACGCATCTATGTCAATCATTGTGTAAGACAGGTTATAATGATATGTATTGAATTATATAGACTTAATTGTTATAAATATATGTATTATGTGGATGTCCATTGCATAGTAACCCTTGAAGGTCTATAAATAGAGGTCTTGTGTAAACATTTAGAACTTACTTGAAATGAAGATTCTTCCATCTCTCTAGAATTTCTCTCTGACTTCTCTATACTTTTCTATACATTTTCTTCAGTTTTATAACACGTTATCACGAGGCTCTAATCAACCGAGCCTCCTTCTTGTGTTAACCATCATCACCATCGTCGTTCACCTTGGGAGAAGATTTCAAATTGCTCAAAAAGAGGCGTTTCAAGGCGAGAAATTGATTTTTGATCGGTGATTATGCGATCTCTTCACTTAGGTATGTTTTTTATTAAGTTTAGATTGTTGATTTAAGATATATGATGCACGAGGGGAAAAGAAAAAAAAAAAAAAAAATCGAACCGGAGACACGAGAGGTGAGGAGGAAGAAGGAAAATTTACGTGGGTCCCATGTTTTATTTATTATTAATATTACTATTTGCAAAAAAAAAAAAAAAATCATCATAGACGGCAGGTTTGAAAAAATTGTCGGTGGGCCCCACGTGTTTTTAATATTTTATTATTTTATAAATAGTATTTAAATAGTAAATTTTTTTAAAAAAAAAGCGTCGCGGGAATTACTATTTGCTCATTTTATATTATTTTAATTTTATTATGAATAGTAAAATACTATTCACGAAAATAAAAATTTGATATTTTTTATTATTATTATTATTTAAATTTAAGTTTTAATATTTTACTTTTATTGTTGTTAATATATTTATGTTTAATCATTTATTGTTTTAATATAATATTTTATTTTATTTAATCGCTTTAACATATTTATATTCAGCATTTTATTTTTATTATTGCTAACATATTTATATTTAATTATTTATTTTTATGTTAGCATTTATTTATGTTTATTTGTTTATATTTTATAATTATTATTAATTTCGACACCTACTTGGGGTTAAACCTCCTAAGGAGTCTTGATTTAATATTCAAGCATTTACCTTTATGTTATTTATTTATATATTTATATTTTAATTTCGACACCTACTTGGGGTTAAACCTCCTAATAGGAAGTCTTGATTTAATATTTAGCATTTATCTTTATGCTATTTAATTTAAGCATTTACTTTTATGTTAACTAACATAACATTTACTTTTATGTTATCTAACATAACATTTACTTTTATGTTTGCTAACATAACATTTACTTTTATGTTATCTAATATAACATTTACTTTTATGTTTGCTAACATAACATTTACATTTATGTTATTGTTTCTAACATAACATTTATTGTTTATGTTTAATTTATTATTTGTCATTTTATTATTATTATTTTCATTATTATTATTATTAGTATATTTCTTATTATATGATCAGGCGTCATATATAATGGCCGAAACCATATATATAAGTTTATCCACGAAGATAAGTCATTTTGATTTAAAGCCATATTGTGATATGAGATATATGTAAAAGTTGAAAGCCAAATGAAGATATATAATTTAGACAAGCCAAGAGAAGGCATAAATTGTCAAGAAGCCAAGAAAAGGCATAATTTGGCTGAAGCCAAATGATAATTTGATCCGATCTTTGTGAGACATATTGGCCTGAAGCAAAGAGATAAATTTGCTGGAGTTATGAGACATGGCACGATCCATAATTTTTGTATGGTATCATTTGTATGAAAGTCTCAAAATTATATATTTGGCATTAAAAGATTCTTTTGTTCTTTAGAATAAATTAATAGGAATGTATGACCACCAGAAGATGGTTGTTCTTCTAAAAGTTTATTATATATGGGAATATTCAATTTGCTCCTGAAGTAGCAATATTGTGAAAAAATCAAGAAATATTTTGATTTAATTTCTTGCTTGTGATCAAACAAAACATTGAGTTTTTGTTTTAAGGATCATGAATTTCCTCCAACGAATGATTAACTACATTCCCAGTGAATGTAGTAATGAATTAATTGTGGTTATGGATATGTGTGTAAATTTGTTTACATATGGACATGGTTGTAATTATGGTGGTTCAAATTCTCATTAGGAAGTGAGGAAAGATTATTGATAAGAACCACGGAGAATGAGATCTTGGGTATAATAAACATGATAGAAATTCATGTTAATTGTTGTGGTGGCAAGGGTCATTAGTTTTGTATTTATTGTATGCCATAATATATTTGTTAAAGGTCAAATATTTGATATAAATTATCTCGATAAGATAAGTATTATATGTAAATCAGCCTCAAAATCAATTTCAAAAGTATGAGAAGTTGATTTTACGAAAATGAGACCAATTTGGAATTTTAAATTATTAGGGTATTATTTTATAATTTTACGTGGTAGTAAAATAACATTCATAGAATTTGAGGTCAAGTTATGTAATTTTTCCCAAGCAAATTTTTCAATGCTTCCACGTGAAGGCAGGAGAAAATTTTGGCTGTGGGAACCACGTTTTTATATTATTTTAATTTTATTATTTTATGAATAGTATTTACTATTCACGAAAAAAAAAAAAATCTCGATATTTTTGAATGGCAAGTAGCCATAATATTATGTTTTTATGGCAAGAAGTAGTCATAATATTGTGATTTTATGACAAGGAAATTTATCATTTTTATTGCCATAAACTTATTATTTGATGTTTAAGAAATTTATCAATTTCTATAATTGTTCTTTTATAAAAGAACAATATCGGTTTAAAGAAATGACATAGAAAGAAAATTTTATAAATTATTATATAAAGACCACGAAAGTATATGTATCAAATATTGAATGATACAAAGAGTTTTAAGTTATTGTCTTAAAGACAAATATTTTGCATAGAAATTATGCCACATGAGTAATAATTTTAAAGGCTAATAGTCTTGGAGACTAATTAGCATAGTTTACCCACTTCATTTGAAAGACCAATGTTCGACTATATTTGGTAGTATAAATTTGTTTTAAGGCTCGGAAGAGCTATGAAAGTATAAATTTGTTTTAAGGCTCCCGAAGAGCTAATGTATTGTTTCTTGAAGGAATAAAATTATGCATTAAATATGCATTTTATTCTACCAAATATGAAAGAAACTTGTTGAGTTTCAAAGATATCTACAGAAATGGATATCATATAGAAAAGTATTGAAGCACATACAATTGTAAACCAGAAGTTTACAAATAATAATTCAAGGTTTGTAAAATGTAAACTAAAAGTTTACAATATGACCAGTAAGGTCATATGTGATTAATAATGATATGAAAAATTATTGAGAATTCATATCTTGATGTGTAAACAAATATTATAAATAGAAAATGATTATTCATTTTTCTAGAGCTGATATAAGGAGGAGATATTTGAGATATTTTCCATTGGGGGTGTGCGAAGTGCTCGTAGCACTATTATAATGCACTAATATGGTCCTCAATGGAGGATGAGAATATATGTTGGGTGTAAAACTCCTTTAATAATAAATTAAAGGATTTGAAAGTGAAAACCCATATTTGGATTGAAATCCATAAATGTTTGTGAAGTATTTTTATAAGGACTCACACTTGAGGGGGAGATTTCTAGAATACAAGTATGAGTGAAATTTTGAAGAGTTATATACTTCCTACATTAAGCCTCTTTTATGAAGAACAAAGTCCTTGAATTTTAAGGTGAAAGTTATGTCTCACACTTGAGGGGAGATTGTTAGTATGCAAGTGTGAGCTAATTTGTAGAAAGTCATACTCATACTTCCCACATAATGACAAATATGATTTCGAAAATGAATGATAAATTGTGATTGTGGATCATAATGTTACAAGTAAACCGAAGTTTTTGCGAGTTAAGATATATGTTACAGTAAACTAGAAGTTTATTATTTGTTGGCATGACTTGTTTGATCATCCAAGTCATATATATATATATATATATATAATACAAATAAGATTTTGTATTGACATCTATTGAAGAATCAGAAAATTCTTCATGAATATGCTTGTTCTCAAATATAGATGACTATGAAAATATCATAGGTCATAATTGGTAATAATGGATCTCTGAAAATATATCAAACAGATTTATATGGGCCCATTGAAATAGCATGTAAACCATACAATGATATGATAAATTTGATAGATGCATCTATAAGATGGTTACATGTGAGATTATTTGCTTGCAACATGATGTTTGCAGAAATAATTGCAACATGAAGTTTGCAAAAGAGATTGCAATATGAAGTCTGCAATAATGTTTGATGTTTGAATAAATTGAGCGTGCAATTTCCAGATGATATGTTTTAAGAATCATTATTAAAGCCTCCATAAATAAGCTGGATGAAAGCTTATGAGAACAAAATTTTATGTTGATATGTTTGATATTATATAGCAAGCATTTATATAAGCCAACAAAATTCTCCGGTAAAATTGGTTTTTGGTCGGGAAGCTAGACAAATTTCCATCTTAAAAGGGTTGAATGTGCAATGATTATAAATCCACCACAATGCACATAGATGGATATAGAAAGAAATTTGAGATAAATGTTGTATAAGTGCCTTCTATTTCTTGTTTGTCTCTATATGAAATGAGAAAGATGTTTCTAAAGGAAACAAATGGATTTAGGAGACTTATCCGCATGATTAGTCAATTGTCGTTTGACATTGTTTTCTTATCATGAGGGGAGAAATTGGATATTTGGAAAAGTGAATACATGAAATGCATTATAGCAAAGTATATATCCTCGAATAAAGTTGTATGAACGAGAAGTTCATAGATTATGCATTCATGAATTATTTGCCGGATAATATTACTCGACCTAAATGAGATTTATGGAATCTCATACTCCAGTGAAAAATGCTCCAATCAAGTATAAATATGAATGTGGCATGCCCGAAGCATGAGAAACTATTCGGTTCCAAATATAGATTTTATGGATAAATTGGAGCAATAATTAAGATGATCATATTAAGGAGGTAGATACTCCAGAAGAAGAGTATCGAGACATAACTAATTGTAAAAACCTCAAGAGAGGTTCAGGTACCTGAATTATATTGATCTTGATAAGTTATGTCGAATTGGAAAAATGGAATTGAAAAGATAAAGTTGTCGACAACAATTTTGAAAGATGATATCACGTGATCAAATGAGGATATTATATAAAGATATGTCACAAGAAGTTGACATAAAGATGATTGGCCAAGAGGATAAGTGAAATTGAATATGACGCAAATATAATCATATTATGACAAGTTATGGACCAAAAGTCCAAATTGAGATATATGAATGTTTATGTGAAAATAAAGATTTTCACAAAGTCTAATATGATTATGATGTGATATATGATTTTGTGGTGGATACAATAATTTTGTATATATATTGTTAATCTGACAATTTATGAATGAAAGAAAAATTATGCGTCTATTAGATATTGTTATATAGCCTATGCATAAGGCTTACTAAATTATGAAGATTACAGAAGAATCTTCAAAGAATCAAAAAGTGCTAGTAGCACATGTCCTTAAAAGGACTTAAGGTGGTAGAAAAGGACTTAAGGTGCCAGGAGCACATGTCCCAAAAAGATTTAAGGTGCGAGAAGCACATGTCCCCAAAGGATTTAAGGTGTCAGAAGCATCAAAGGATTTAATGTGCTAGAAGCACGAGTCCCTGAAGGACTTAGGATGCTAAAAGCATCTAATTAAAGTTATTGAGAACAATAAAGGGGAGAAGTTTTTGTATGACTTAAATCAATTAGGGCACAGTGGTATAATCTTCTCAAGAAATATATGTTGAAAGAAGGGTATAAAGAAAGTAAATCAATATGCTCATGCATCTTTATGAAAAGATCTAGATGTGAATGTTTTAATTGCAAGTCATGTTGATGATATCAACATTATTGAAAATTTGAAAAGCTTCAATAAAGCAATTAATTGTTTAAAGAAAGAATTAGAAATAATTCATGACTTGAGAAGAACAAAATTACGTATTGGATTACAGATTTAATACCTAAAGAATGAGATCTTTTGTTTATACAAAAGGAGGTCCTAGATTGATTTTATATGGATAAGTAATATCAATTATATATTTTAAAGTATTTGCAAAGGTGGATAAAGAACAATTTCAACCTCAAGCAAAGAAGTTGAAGAATGACACTTATGTATCATTTAGCATGAGATAATTCTTCACCAACACAAAGACATTAGAAGTAATGTAGTCATCGGGGGAGTAAATCTAATGTATTTTAGTAGAGCAATTGATGTACACGCACTCTTTTTCCCTTATCTAGGTTTTGTCCCACTCGGGTTTTCCTAGAAAGGTTTTTAATGAAGCAAAGCATTAGAAAATCTGATGTAATTAAGAGGGGAGCGTCGATACACGTTGTACTCTTTTTCCTTTATCTAGGTTTTGTCCCATTTGGGTTTTCCTAGAAAGGTTTTTAATGAGGCACATAAGAAAGTGTATCGATGGATAATGTACTCTTTTCTTTAGCTAGGTTTTATCCCACTGGGTTTTCCTAGTTAAAGTTTTTAATGAGGCATATTCATAATGGACATCCAAGGGGGAGTGTTATAAATATATGTATTATGTGGATGTCCATTGCATAGTAACCCTTGAAGGTCTATAAATAGAGGTCTTGTGTAAACATTTAGAACTTACTTGAAATGAAGATTCTTCCATCTCTCTAGAATTTCTCCGACTTCTCTATACTTTTCTATACATTTTCTTCGGTTTATAACATTAATTAAATATTATAGATACTCTTTTTTTTTCATCCACTTTAGTGTGCAAAGTATATTATTGACACGTTTGCCATTCCTAATGCACTTTTTGTTTGATGAATTGGAGGAAGCCAAGTAGATAAAGCCGATTTTTTGTTTTTTTGTTTTTTTAAAAACAACTCCATTGTTATTTGTAAGGTTAGTGAATTTAAGTAAACTAAATATGATAAGATAAATAAAGCATCATGAACTCAAATTGTAAACTTGTAAGAGTTTATTTTTACCTTTAAATAGATATTAATATTGTATAATTAAAATATAAAAAATAAAAACAATTTGATTTAAATATTTATTAAATTCAAATAATTGAAATTAAAGCCATCAACATTCATAATTTATCATATCTAACAACAAAAAAATTCTATAAAATTTATATTTAAATCCACCGAACATGATCAAATCAAATAAATTAACACAAGTTTAAAGGCGAGTTAACAGTTTTGTAAGTTTGGAAACGTAAAAACAGTAACCTCGGTATATAAACTTATGGGTTTAAGCGAGTTTACAACGATCACGAGTTTCTTTAAAGTGACTCGACTCGATTTTATAAACAAAAAACGTAAAAACACTAAACTCGGAGAGTTAACTCATAAGTTTGATAAATGGTTACTTGTGGATTTTTTTAAAATTTTTGATTATTATCTGTCTTTTAATTTTAAAATAATATTTTTTTTAAATTTTTTTTTGTACAATATCTTTTTATTAATTTTAGTTATAGAGTAAGAGAAATATAATTATGGCCGAGTAAATAAAATAAATTAAGGACTTCCTTTTTTTGGGCCAAAACCCTTGTGTCCTTATCTTAAAGGCCATAGAGAGTAATTTCATTTATAATTTGTGGCTAAATACTTAAACATTGAACGAATGAGGGAGTAAACAGGAATGTGTGCTAGCTATCATTAAAGTGTATTATCGAATTGATTAAATACTCTCTCCTGTCCTTGTCATGGGCAAAATGTATCCCATAACATTATTAGGTTAATATTGCTCCCAAAGTATTTTTTTTTTAAAAAAAAGAGAGCAATTACTCCTAATCATTATAAATGTCAATGTTCAATGTTGGTTTTTATAGTGACTATATTTATTTTTAACACTTGGAATAATATTGATCGAACAACGACAATTCATATACAAAAATTTTCAAAGCAAAATTGGTCATTCATAAATTGATGCTAATGTATAATTGTTTTTTTTTTTTTGCTAAAAAAATTTTAGGAAAGGGGTTGGGTTCATCTACGATCCAAGAGCAGGGCGGAATCTCTCTTCCTTCTAGATCATCTTGATGTTGGGGGCGAAAGCCGTTTATTACCAGGCATCAGGAGTTAGGATGTCTCCATTCTCGGACCAACTCAGGATCAACCCTCTCCCTTTGGTAGAGTGTCAAGCCCCTTACCACTTGCTCCCAATAGTTGTTGGTGATGCTAATGTATAATTGTTGAATCTGAATGGAGATGTATATTTACTGTTGCAGCTCGTCAACAACAAATAGCGCAACCAGGAAAAAAAAAAAATAACAAAACAAATAGCCATCGAGTTTGTAAATTTTTATGTCATATATTTGGTATTTTTATTAATTTTTTAATTATTAATCTGTCATAGTTCTGCCACTAATATAAAGATTTAGTGGCGTGTGTGTGTATATTAAATTTGTAAAGTTTTAAGATATTTGTCACATATTCCATACTTTAATATAAGACATACATGACTTTTTCGGAGAAATTAAAAAAACTAAATAAATTATTTGATTATAATACATGTTGTGTATCAATGTATTATATATCAGTTTATAAGTTCAAAAAATAAGTTTGGATAAAAAACAATAAATATAAATACTTTAAAGTAATTCATTTAGTTTCTTTAATCTCTTTAAAAAAAGCTAAGTAGATCTCATATCAAAGATAAGAGGAGTATAGTTCTTTTTGTTATAAGTGAACAAATTTTTTCTTTTTTTTTTACGATACAATATTAGTGAAAAATTTTAATTTATCATAGGGAAAGTAATCTTCTATTCCTTTAACTTTTGATTCACTTATAACTTTGTCCTTCAATAATGACTCATGCCACTTACTTTCTAAACTCTCGGTCCCTTAACTTTTCACTTTTTATATTATTATCGAGTTATAAATGAATTAAAAGTTGGAAGACCAAAATATTAATTTTTCTTTTATCAAATTTTTTTTTTTAAAATTCTTTTGCGGTGGATGGCCGAAAAAGTGTCTTAAGGTTTAAATGCTTTTTAAATATTCATCACAATTTGATGGCCCAAAGAAAAAACTCAAGGTTCTTATTGAAAAAGCATTCGAGTGGTTATTTTTCTTGGGCTAGAATCAAGAATGTTAAAATGATTATTGAACCATCTCCCTTGGTCCACTGATCGAAGGCCCAAAAATTCTTTTTTTTTTTTGGCACAATGGAGGGCTGTTGCCCTATAACAAAAAAATTAACCTAAGTAAGGAATAAATCCCAGCTTCTCTGCATTCTGCATTAAACCAAAGGGAGAAGGTTTGCACCCCGAAGAAGGTATCAAAGGTCAAGGGCAACACTCAAAGTATGATCAAGTCGTGAGTGAACCCAATCCCTTTTCTAAAATTCCAGTATCAAAAAAAAAAAAAAAATTGCACCCAGGCCAAGGGCAACACTCAAAGATCAAGTCCTTAGTGAGGCCTTCTTTAGAAACTTTATCAGCAAGAGAATTGACCGAGGGATAAATTGGATTACCAATTCCCAAGGGTTCCTCATGAGTTCTAGTATTTGCACAAACAACAAGCTACAAGTTCCATTATCGTTTCCCAACAACATCAAGTCCACTAGATTCTTTGCATTTACTCTAATATAACCTTATGGAAGCCACGGTTCCATGCAAGCTGAAGTCCCTTGAGCATTGCTCATTGCTCTGCTTCAAAAGCACTACACAGGCCAAGAGAACCACAGAAACCCACAATCCAATCACCTTGGTCATCTCTAATTAAGCCTCCACAACTTGCTTTCAACTGTGATCTTGTAACTGCTCCATCCACATTAAGTCGGACTCATTTAATTGAAGAAACTCAAGGAATACAAGGCATATGAGTAAAAGGATGATTCACTACCTTGAACAGATCTTCGCCAATTATATAAGATAACCAAATACGGGACAACAGGCTTCACAAAACCTTCCTAAAAAATGGCTTGATTCCTCCACTTCCAAAGGTGCCAAACCGCCACACCCCATATCGATCTCCAATCGCCAGTATTATCTTTCCCCACTTCCTTTTTAAGATTCAAGGCAAACTAATCCCTCAAAGAAGTTAAGTAGAAGGTGGAAAAATAGTTGGAGTGAGCAAGTCGATCCCACAACAATTTGGCATATTTACAATCCCTCAAAACATGCAAGACATTTTCAGCATAATTGCAATATAATTGACAGTTTGCTGAGGAAGAAGACCACGTACTTCTCCATAAGTTTGTTGGCAGCCTATTATTAAATGTGATCCAAAGCACATGGATTCTCTCGAATCCTTTCCACTTCCATATTTCCTTAAAAATAGGGCTGTAATTACTCATCGATTGTGATTCGAGCAAGTAATATGCGCTTTAAAGCGAAAAGGCTCCACTTTTGTTGCATTTCAAGCCATCACATCAGGTTCAGGCGCAGTTATGGGTGGTAATACAGTCAATAATTTCTAAAACACATTCCTTGGAAGGAGGTTTCCTAGGCGTTGGAAATCTCAGGCATCGAACCTAACCCAATCAACAACTCTACTATCAACATCCGTAAGAGCGGCCTCAAGCATAAGGATTTTATTAACTGGTTATCAAAGAACCAACAATCATTAAAGAAGCTCATCGACTCCCCATCTCTAATATGCCATCTGGAGCCCAATTCAATAATATCACTTTGTTGAGCTAAGAATTTCCACACCGTCAAGTCTCCACTCTGAGATTCTAAAAGGTTATATCCTCGCTTTCTTAATAAGTACTTGTGAAGCAAGACATCCGCCCATAACCCTTTTGCAGCTTGTGTAACGATCCTCCGTAAATGCCGTATAATTAATTATTTTATACCCAAAAAAATCATTTAGACCGGTCAAAATAAATTATCCCACAATAAACATCATATCAAAGGGCTCTGTTCATAGTACAAATTCTAGTATGCAGCGGAATAATCAAAATATGCAATGTACAAAAAGGTCATAAAGTGCGGCAATATACATTAGACTATGCTCATGTAATAAAATGAGACATACAAAATTTGATTACTTAGATCAAGTCTCAGATACCTTCCCCTTAGTATCACTGCCTAAATTCTCACCTGAAAATAATAATAATGACGGGGTGAGTCACAAGAATCTAGTAACCACATATCCAATTTAACAAGTATATATGGAACAATTGCAAGATAGTTAAGTGGGCAAAATATACCTTCGTATAACAATAAGTATGAGTAGTTTTCCAAACCATTTAATAGTTCAAAATTATTCAATATATATGAAACTCCTCAACGTATCCTTATAACCTCCTTATTACCGCTGACAGAACCCATGTTTGTAACATAATAGGTTTAATCTCATTGATAAGACTGCACCAAGCTCTCCAATAATGAGTTGTAGCCTGGCCAAAGGCTATATAACTCATATCAGACCATGAGTTCCCTTTCTTTAGAATAGAGAAATGTGTCACTGTCACAAAGGCTGACACTTATCATGGCAAAGGAAAATGGTGATACCAAGAGCACTGAAAATGTCAAAGTCATTCACTGCGCGCTTAGTGGTGGCTATACCATGTGGTATAAAATCAATCTCCTACCATCACATTTCATCTCAATCCAGTACACCTCAATATGCAGTGCAATGTCACAATTTCAACATTAATAATTTCTTCTTATCTTCAATATTCAATATTATGCATAATCTATCATAATAAAAATATAAACAATTTAAGCCCACTTAACTAAGAAATTTCCTTTTTTTAAAAAAATATATTTCATATGTAAAATACTATAACATATTCATATCATTTGCAAATATGAACATACACTTGTAATCACTTTAACAAGTATAAAAGATAAATTGTAAAGTGGTTACCTCAAGTTCTTGACATAAAAACTATGCGTGATAGAAATCAATCTTCTCTAAAAATCAATATATAATTATATGTTAATAGAATTAACCAAAAATATCAACTAACAAAATAATAATTAATTAATTTAATTATGACTGGCTCACTTTATTCCTTAGAAAAATGACAACTTATCTATTCCTCAAATCATTATTACAATTCCATTTCCTTCATTCATAAATTATTTTCTTACTAATTATGATCAAAATATCACCATATCTTCAATTTATCCTCCAATAAATTAAAAATGAATTATAAATTCGGATATAAGAGACATATTATCACAAGCCTCAATTTTTCAACATAATACTAACTTTTATAAGTATAACCCAATTTATTAAGTAAATCTTCAAATCTCCACATAATAAAAATCATATCAAACTTTAATTTAAATTTCAAATCTCAACTCATAATTTTATACGTTCAAGACTTAGCAAAACTAAACCAATTAAATTGACAACAATACCTCAAGTAATCCAAATAAATTCCTTAAACCTCATTTAATGGGTAGAAAATCCTATAAAACATAAATCCTAAATTCCTTTAATTAGAAAATTAAATTTAAATTTCTACAACAACCAATTAATAAATTTAAATTGATTAAAATTATCTATTAATTATACTCTACATATATATAGTCATCTATTATTAAAACTAAAAATTGTACCAAAATTATAACTCCAAAATTTTCATTAATCGGTACTATATTACCCTCATTAGAAAGATAAAAATATGTAGAATAACTTTTATGAAAAAAATTTGTTGAAAAGAAAATCTTAACTACCTAAATGATCATACAAAGTAAATAACTTACTTTAAAAACTCAAATAAATTCTCATTTCTTCTCTTTTCTCTCCTTCATTTCTCATCTCACTCTCGCCTTCAGACACACACACACTAGATGCCTATATATAGGTGGGAGGAGAGGTGGTTTGGGGGAATTATTCCTCCCCCAGTAATTAAGGTTTTAATTATTATTTTATTATTATATTACTTTTTGTTTTGGATATTAGACAAGCTTGGCCCCACATGCCATGTTAAATGTGGAAAGCTCAAGTTTTAAAGCCCAAAAATCCTTTGTTTCAAATAAATAGCTCAACTTTTAAAGTAAGTTTGTACCAAAAAAAAAAAATGGTTAAGTACCAATTTTGTTCTAGAAATACACGCACAGAACTAATTGTACCCTGCAAGTTTTTTCTTGAACAATGTTGCCCCTCTATTAACAGCTCTAACGGTCAAACGTTAGTTGATCGTATTATGCTGACGTCGATTGTCAACGTGGTATCTATAAATAGTTGTTGTAAAAAAAAGGAAGGGAAAAACGTTTAGAAGAAGGGGGAAAAACAATTAATAATAATAATATAATGAATAAATTAATATTTACCAAAAAAAAATTATTAATTATAAAACATGGCAGCATTTGCTGCCACATTAATATGCTTAGAGAGGAAGTAAAAGTATATGCCACCGGCTTTTTCCCTATAAATATATATATGTGTGTGTTGTGTGTTATGCGTGAGTGTGTGGAGGTGTGGTGACTGGTGAGGTGAGTGGAGTGCGCGGCAAATGAGGGTGAGACGAGAGTGAGCGCAGGATGAGGAAATGAAGAGAAAAACAGATGGTTATTTGAGTTTTTAAGATAAGTTATTTATGTTATAAGATTATTTAGGTAGTCAAATTAATTTATTTTCAATACATTTTCTTTATAAAAGTTGTTCTACAAATTTTTATCTTTCTAATATGGGTAATATAGAATTGATTAGTGGAAATTTTGGGATTAAATTATAAACAAAGTTTTAAGTTTTGATAATAGATGACTGTATATATGAAGAGCATAATTAATAAATAACTTTAATTGGTTTAGATTTGTTAGTTGGTTGCTGTGGAAATTTAAATTTATTTTCTATTTAAAAGAATTTAGGATTTATGTCATATAGTATATTTTTACCAATTAAATGAGGATTTAAGCATTTAGGTGGATTATTAGAGGTATTATTAAAGGTTTAATCGGTTAGTTTTGCTGAATCTTGAACTATATGAAATTATGAATTGAGATTTAAGATTTTAAATTAGAGTTTGATATGATTTTCATTATATGAATATTTGAAGATTTATTAAATAAATTGGGTTATGCTTATATAAGTTAGTATTAGGTTAAGAAATTGAGATTTGTAATAGTAGGTCTTTTGTATTCGAACTTATAATTCATTTTTAAATTTATTGGAGGTTATATTGAGGATTTGATGGATTAGATTTGAGGTTTATAAATGAATGAGAATATTTGATGAAGCTTATATTGTAGAAAATTTGGTATTTTGGTTAAATTAAGAATATGATGATATTTTGATAATTATATTAGTGAGAAATAATTTATAAAGGAAGAACATGAGATTGTAACGATGAGTTAAGGAATAAATAAAATTGTCACTTCTTCCAAGAAAACTAAAATGAGACAATTATAGTTTAATTTATTATTTATTATTGAATTAGTTGGTATTTTATTAATACTATTAATGTATAATTATATATGTTTATTTTTAAAGTGAACTTGTTCTCTCTCAAGTTTAGTTTTTGTGTTAAGAACTAGATGTAACAACTTTCCACTTGTTGTACTTGCTTGTATGATGTTTGTGAGTGATTTTCAATTTATGAAAACTATGCTCTTAATGAAGTTACAATTTTATTTTAAAATGTGACAGGTGACATTGTATTATTGATTTAATATATCAATGAGTATTTTGAAATGGTTATTGAGAAGGAAAATTTATGATATTATATGTTTTGGATAATGCACTTTTGTTATGATTTTATGAGTGGGAATAATATTATTATCTTAATGATTATTCAGACGATGTATTATTTTATAAATTATGTTTGGAATCTTGTATATACATGTTAAGATTATGATGATGTGGAGTGGTGATGGTTGTGAAGTTATGATGGGAATTATTGTGTATATAATACCACGTGGTGTGCCACCATTCGGTGCATAGTGGATGACTTTAATATTTTCAGGGCCCTTGGTATCACCCTTTTCCTTTGGTCGGATTAAGGATCAGCCCTTGGGACAGTGACACCTTTCTATATTCGAAAGAAAGGGAACTCATGGTTCGATATGAGTTATGTAGCCTTTGGCTGGGCTACACCTCATCATTGGAGAGCTTGGTGCAATCTTGTCACAGAGACTAAACTTATTATGTTACAGCCCATGGATTCTGTCAGCGATTATAAGGGTGGGGGTGATAAGGATTGTCCGAGTATCGATCTGTACTTGACATATTATATATGTGATTCATGATAAGAAATTTGATTCAGAAATTTTGATACAGAATTTGTGATTTAGTAAATTTGATATCTAGTACTTATTACTTATAATGTTCCACTTGGCATCTCACGAGCACGTATTAGTATTTATAATGAGCTGGATTGATGGTTACAAATATTTTTCAGGTGATAGTTCTTATGTGGGTTAATCAGGGAAGACTTTGGAAGCTTAAGTTATTTTTGCTAACGGTAATGCTTCCACCTTTTTGGTACATGTTGATTTATTGTATATTGCCACATTAGGGCTCACTTGGTATATTATAGTATATTTTGGATATTCTGGAAAATTCTAAAGCAATATTTAGTTTTAAAATATGGACCTAGTAAAATCCAAAGTTAACTGTGTGCATAAAACATTTTTAATAAATGGTTTAATCAAGTTGATAAATAATAATTGTCCTTTAAAATAGAGGATGTTACACACGCTCAGGAGTAATATTGTCCTAGAAGTCTTTTTGTCTCAATGTTGCCCCGGAAGTCTAAAAACGTATGATATGATTAAATAACTTATTTAGCTTCTTTAATCTCTCCAAAAAAAGTCAATCCGATCTTATACTAGGACCGAAGGTAGAATGAATAAGAAACTTATTTAGTTTTCTTAATTTCTTCAAAAAAATTAACCCGATCTTATAATTATAATCATGACAGGAGGGAGTAGGGTGACAATTATCATTATTATTTTTTAAAAAGTAAATATAACCTACTCCTTCTTCCTTATAGCATCCTCCATCGTAGGCATTCCCCAATCAAACAATAATCACTCGCCTGCAGAATTTGTCCAGAAAAAATGTTTCAAATAAATCAAACAAAAAAATAAGAACGAATTTGTTCGAATAGAATATCAAACGAGTACGTCGTAGGCAGTTCAAATGAATTTTTCCAAACAATAATCACTCGCCTGCGGAATTATCTACACAAATGATTAACAAACCTCTAGTGCATTGTAAGCAGATATGACTGAGAGAATAAAGCTTACAAAAAGTGTCAAATACAATTAATTAGGGCTGTTAACGGAGAGGCAATATTGTTACATTTTTAAACTTCTTGGGCAACATTGAGACAAAAAAAACTTTCAGGGCAACATTGCTTCTGGGCGTGTACTTCGGGGACAAAATTGCTACTTAACCCAAAAAAAGTAAGAAAGATATCACGTAGACAATCCATGTCAGCATAATTGGGTCAACTAACATTTAACTGTTAGGGCAGTTAACATAGGGGCAACATTGCTATGTTTTTATACTTCTGGGGAAACATTGCTCCGAAAAAAAACTTTCATGGCAAAATTAGTCCTGGACGTGTACTTCCAAGGCAAAATGGGTACTTAACCCCCGGCCCAAAAAAAAAAAGTTTTGAAACAAGTTCCTCCCTTTGTCATTATATGTAAAATCTCTCTTTTTTGCCTCTCGTTTTGGGTTCAACTGACAAAGATATCGAACACTCTCACCAAAGGGAAGAGGTTTAATCCTGGAGTTGATCAAGGCGTTGGGGGAGACATCATAACTCCTGGGTGCCAAGGTAAACGCCTGAGGGTAATAGCAATTTCGCTTAGAAGGGAGATTTTCCTTCCCTTGAATCGTGGGTGAGTCGGCCTCTTTCCTAAAATTTTTATATATAAAAAAAAACTATTTTTTTAAAATAGGCTTGTGCTCGTGGCAAAAAAAAAAGGGTTATCCCTTTTAATAATTTCCCATTTGAATTGGTTTGAAGAATAAATGTATTTTCACTTATTTTATCCTCAGTTAATTTCATAATTTGCACTTTTTTGATTTTTTTTTTCATATCTTACATTGATTAAAATGTTGATTTATTTCTTTTATTATCTCTCATTTTCTTTATTCTGTCACTTCATATTTTCTCATATATTTTCTTTTATCACTTTTTCATTATTACTTTCTCTCACTCATTCAGTTGTTTTTGAAAAAAAGAAGATATATTTCCTATATATTTATTATTTTTGACTAATTTTAACTATTTTTTAAGGGATGAGATATTGTCACTACCACTTTTTTCACCGTTAGATCAAAATCTCATCTACCTTTATCATTTTTCTCTTTTATTGAGATTCTGATCTAACGGTGAAAAAAGTGGTAGTGATTAAAATTGGTAGTGACAATATCCTATCTCATTTTTTAAACCTCTACAATTTGGTTAATGGAACGGAGAGGGTATTAAATAATACTGGTTTTTTATTTTGGAAGGAAGTAATATCATTAAAACATAAATATTCATATCCAATTGAAATGACATGTCTAATTCAAGCACAATTGTTTCACAGTGTGTTTGGTTTAGGGATTAACAAATCTTAAGGAGGATATTGACCAAATTACCATTAATGAGAAGAATATTTCTTTTTATTGAAAGTGTATTTTTAGAATATTGAAAATTTTTTATAGGTCATTTAGTAAAAATGAGAGAAATTTTTTCTCTCTCCTCCCTCCCCTCAAACCAAGCCTTAAATGTCTCCACGTCCAATCCAAAAGTCATGCATGACTCATGACCCTTTCAGTATTTGATATATTTTTTGTTTAAATTACCTTCATTGCATTTAATACTCTATCATTAGATGAATATTTTTGAAAAGATTATTAATATTTTTATACACAATAATGAGAAATCATAAAATTAACCAATCCTATTTATTTTTGTGAATTAATTAACTTAATATTATATTTAAGATAGGAGAGCAATAAATTTATTGCTGGCCAAAATTAAAAAAAATAAACAAAAAAGCTCCTTATAGATTAAAAATCTCTATTGTAAAATTTATCTCTAAGAGAATCTGAAATTTATTTAAGAAGCCAGATGCAATTTATTTTAAACTTATACAACTCTCTGTCAATTTTAAGTTGGGATGGCTTTTGATGGAGCCAATCGTGGGGTCGATCGGGCAATATATGTTTGGGGTAACTTTTGGCCAATTTGGGTGGAAAAGTGGCTTTTCCCATGAGCCAAAATTCAAAGCTTTTCACGGTTTGCTTCCAGTGTTTTTTTTTGGGTTGCCCATTCGGTATCTAAGCTTCGTTTTGACTAATCCGAGTTGTGTACCACGCTATAGTGGGTGAATCTCCTAGGGATTTTCTCGCATTCATGCGCCGAACTTAAACCTTACTTAAGTGACACAAACCGCTTACCACTTGTGCCAACCCCCATTGGTTGCTTCCAGCTTTTACCTAAAAGAGAGAAAAAGAGATATGAAAAAGGGGCCATGTGACAATTGAGAGAGAGAGAGAGAGAGAGAGAGAGAGAGAGAGAGAGAGAGAGAGAGAGAGAGAGAGAGAGAGAGAGAGAGAGAGAGAGATTAAGAGAGGAAGGATAGAGAGAGAGAGAGAGGAGGTATATTTATACTAATAATTTATATGTATTACTAATTTATAATTTATCTGGTCTAAATATAAGATATAATTAACATTTTTATAAATATTAAGAAAAATAATTAAATTACTTTAAAATATTTTTATTTATCATTTTTTCTCCCAACTATTTTTTTAACTTATAAATTAATATATAATCTAATGATACACGTACACCACATATAATATGATTAAATAACTTATTTAGCTTTCTTAATCTCTCAAAAAAGTTAACTCTGTCTTATATTTAGGATGAGGTATGTATTACTGATTTGGCCATATTGAGAAAGCTAAATAAATTATTTATATTTATCATTGTTTGACTTATATAAACTAATATATATTCTAATGATTATACACATAAATATTTTAGAGATATCATATAACATATATTACAATTAATAATTTATTTAACTTCGTCAATCTCTCCAACCTAATCAACGGACTCTTGTATCAAGGACTGTAACTTGTATATAATAAAATTCTTATTATTTTAAGTCACTTTCTATCTAAACTTGCTTTTTAAAAAAAATCATCTAAACAAGTTTCACTTTCAGAAGAACTACTTATGCTATTGTAAATCTAAACTTAAATCATATAACACAATATGACTTTTATCAATTCTTAAGTTTGCAAAAGTCAAGATTGCAAAAAAACTATTTTTACCACTGCTATTTCAAATATACAAATGTAATTTATCTTCAATCATATGTAAAATAATAAAATACAAGAAAATTGTGTGTATGTACTACAGATGAGTTGCACTTGTTAATCTTTACCTACTTTTAGCAATAAATTTTGTGATTTGTGATTTTTCAGATTCCCTTAAAAGTTTTAAATTTTATAACTTTTTCTCGTGAAAAAAAGAAGAGAGAAAACGCATTCATATCAGAAATGTTTTTTTTTTTTTTTTTATAGAAATGCAAATAATATTAATGAAAAGACAAACACCAACAATGAGCAACAAAAAATAAATCTGAAAAAGATGCAGGAAAGTAGTTAATAACTTCAACATTTGTCCAAGGAAACAAGGGTAAGAAAGAAGGAATTTGGTCTATAATGGTGTATCTGTATCGATATGGAACGTTAATTTTTAAGCTTTGACCAACAGAGGAGAAAAAGGGAAGAGGAAGAAACATCGAAGAAATTTCAAAATTCACCTGTGTTTGGTTTGATGGTATTCGGGTGCAAACTGGACCCTCTGCTTCTGCCATCTCGAAACGTAATTCGCACCCTTTTCTGGTTCATCTTTCCCTTCCCATGACAAAAAGCTTCAAAAGCTACACGAAAAGTTGATAACTAACATATACTCACAGTAATAGATCCTTTTCTCTCTCTTAAGCATTTTGAAATTTTCATTTTTCTTTCGAATTTTGAGAAGTTGACAACCTACTGAACCCTATTGCTCGGAGATCGTTTGCCGCTAGCTTCAATCGTCCCTTGTTCTGGGTTCGTGGTTAATCATTTTCCATGTCTCGGATGTATGTATGTCTCGTTTTGGTTCTGAGCCTGCTTTCCGGAACTGTGACTTCGACATCTTCCTCAT
Organism: Acacia melanoxylon; assembly: GCA_019022615.1. NCBI lineage: Eukaryota > Viridiplantae > Streptophyta > Magnoliopsida > Fabales > Fabaceae > Acacia > Acacia melanoxylon. Next base: position 4,559,531 of record JAFJYJ010000037.1, read on the forward strand.
TGGGATCAGCTCGTTTGATCCTTCGGGACGTGAACGATAATAGTAAAAATGATGGTCCTCGAGATTATGCCGTTGATTTGAATGCAACGAGTTTCAGTACAGTTCTGAAGGATACGCCGGCTGCTTTTGCCATTGTTGAATTCTTTGCCCATTGGTCAGTGATTATTTGCGAAACAAAGTTTCAATTTTATGCCCTTTTTATACTTGGAATTCATTTGATTTTTTGTTGGGTACTGAATTATTTAAATGTTATCTTACATTTCTTCATGGATATGCTCCACATGCTACGGTTGCTATTTCTTTGGGTAGATTGAAGAAAGGTTATAGAACATGTGATCGGCAAAACAGATCTGCAAGCAAAATAATGAGATATAAATTCATGTGACATATATTTGTATTTTTGAGGCCGCAATGAGTACAAGATGAATTATTATCATGCATTTTTTATTGTCCTCTAGCTAGCATAGTTTATAGTTTGAAGTAAAAGTCATTGGACATGTGGCAAAATAGTAAGGTGAAAGATAAGAGGAAAAAAGTGGTGTGATAAATCAAAACATCACTTGTATCTCGGGAAAAAACTGCCATCTTTAAACGATTCACTTCATGTTATCTTCCTCTACTCTTTGCGTGTGGGCAAGGACTGATTTTGTAGATTATTTTACTATTGAGGGATCAGAATATCAGATGCAACTGTTACCATCAAGTTTAACACATGAGGAGGCCGGTAAAATATCAGATTTTCATACCGTTATTGGATTTCAATACTGAACTGCTTTGTATACTTTCAACATGCTTCTGAGATGCTGTTGGAATACAATCATACATCTATTAGATGTGCTTATAGGTGAATTTTCTTGTAACAGGGTTTTAATTATGGTTTTAAATATCCCTTTGCATGCTTCTCTCTCTCTTTTTTTCCCCTAACATAAGGACCTACTTTTATAATGTTTTTGTTTTTGGTTTAATCCATCGTTTTCACTTGAACCAACTCCTAGTTGATGTCTTCCATTTTGTCTTTTCTATGGGTGACAGTTCTATATTATTGCCTTAATCTGTGATACAATGTTGCCTAAGAAAGAAATAACTACTGTAATGATATAATTCTTGAATTTGCTGTGAGTTACATGCTCTATGTTTGTCCTATTCCATATTTGTGTATACTATAAGTTCCTGATCACATGCTACCACTTGATTTTTTTAGAGGTTTTACATATACTTTGTGTTTTTCTAAATTCTTAATTGTTATGTATACAGGAATATCAAATTATCAATGTATTTATATTATATAGCTTATTCATCAAATATCAAAATGACATTGAATAATTAGTTTTCTGCCTGCTTCACTCTATGATCTATGAATGCGCTATATTTCATGAAAGAAGAGTTGACTTATTGAGCCAAACCCCAAACAGATGCTAGATTGTGTTTGTTTGACTCTATTCATCCTTCCCCTGCAGAGGGACGAATCAGAAAAAAAATAAAGAATCTTTTTGCTGTGTGTATTAAAGCGAGAAAATATTGTGCTCCATAAGAAAACATTTAATTATTGCTGCAATCCTGTTGATTTTTGATTTTTGATTTTTTTTTTTTATAAAAGTTTTCAAGTCATTTTCTGCTGTCTAAGTGGATTTTCTTATGTCCTTTACTTGTTTGGTAGGTGCCCTGCTTGCAGGAATTATAAGGTATGAAATATTAATTGCTGAAAGATGTAGATATTTTTATGAAGTTGCTGTCCTTCATTTAACTCATCACTACCTGCTCTCTAAATATATATTGCAGCCGCACTATGAAAAGGTTGCTAGGCTCTTTAACGGACCTGATGCAGTGCATCCAGGAATTGTATTGATGGCAAGGATAGACTGCGCATCGAAGGTATGTGCATCACCTGCTACTTTCTTCTCCAGGTGTAGTTTTATATTTATGTTAATTCCAGTCTCCACCCACTAGCTGATAGGCATTTTTTGTCTTCAGAAAATATCTATGGACTTAGGATGCAATTTTCATGTCAATTAACCTATGATTTAAGATTATGGAAATGAATAATTGCATTCTGTAATTTTTCTTGATCTAATAATGTCCATGCCTATCATATAATGATTTGAGAATTGAAATGTTGCTTCTGCTTCACCTGCAGTCATCAATTTTTCCAAATTGGTTCTTTGTATTTAAAACTTGAGAAAAAAGAGAGAAGATTTGCTGCTAGCAGCAAGCGCACAGAGAAACAGAAGGGGGAATTAATTAGAATACTTGAATAAAGAAAAACTTTTAGAATTGAGATATTCAATCTTGACTACTAAACCTCTTATTTGTTACAAGAAAATGCTGGGAAATGTAAAGCTAATCTAAGATTCCTCCTTCAACTACTTTATCTCCTTCAATTCTGATTTAATCCCTGAAAATCTCATTCAATCACACATATAATGTGTATACCTTTTGATTGATGAACTCTATCGTTTTCTTTTGAAGTAAATATTAAATTCTCTAAACAACTGAAACTCAATGTTATATAGTGGCAAAACATGCCTTGGTGATTTGTCCTTCTTTTCACTTCTTTGGCAGCACAGATAAATACTAAACTCTGTGATAAGTTTTCTGTTGGTCATTATCCTATGCTTCTTTGGGGTCCTCCTTCTAAATTTGTTGCTGGTAGTTGGGAACCTAAACAAGACAAAGCTGATATATGGATGATTGATGATGGGCGCACAGCTGATAGGCTGCTTAATTGGATCAACAAGCAAATGGGCAGGTATGATGTATACAAGCATTATTGTTAATGTAAATCTGTTGCCTACCAGAGGCTTAAATTAAAAACTATTCTAAGATTTTCTCATTTCCTATAAACCTCTTAAGTGCAGCGAGAAGCCTATTTGACTAGAAAGAACCACCACATAAGAATCAAGTGTTGGTGTGCATCTCAACATATTGGAAAAGCCATCTAGTTGGTGTCAATTAACTGCTGTTTATAGTAAATTCTTAGCAAAATGTAGATATTAGAAAGATTTAGGGCCTCTTAAGCCATTAAATAATTTAGAATGCACCAGAGAGGTTTTTTTTTTTTTTTTTTTTTTTTTTAAAAAAAAAAAATTAGGGTATAGATTTGGTTTTTGATAGAGCTCAATGGCGTCGTTTGATTCATGTAGCTAACCCCACTTAGTGGGATTAGGGCTTTGTTGTTGTAGTTGTAGGGTCTGCAATGACATGGGCAATAGGATAAAAATTAGTCATAAAGAATTCAAAGCCTGTGAACTAAGGAGTATAAAATGAAAATAAATTAGTTCAAGAGTCTGGAAGTTTGTGGGAACATTTCTTAGTGCATCTGATGGGACTTACATTTAGTGTAATGTATTTTTCTGAAAAAAGATGTGAAATTGATTTATACTAATTTTCTTGTCTATAACTTTAACGTTTTTCTTAATGTTGCAGTTCATTTGGCTTGGATGATCAGAAATTTGAAAATGAGAATCTTTCATCAAATGTGTCAGACTCCGAACAGGTCCATTGACAATTCAGACATAAACTTGATTGGATTTAGTTTAATTCTAATTTCCATTTTATTTTTTAAAATATTTACATGTATGCTATATATGATGAAAGATTGCAAGAGCTGTCTATGATGTTGAAGAGGCAACTGCCATTGCTTTTGATATCATCTCAGAGCACAAGGTGATGTTTACCCCATGACTTTCTCCTTAATTGGTTATCTGTTGTGTTTTTCTACATGGATGATAGAGCAAATACTCTCTGGTTTGCAGATGATAAAGACTGAAACCCGTGCTTCACTCATAAAATTTCTTCAGCTTTTGGTGGCTCATCATCCTTCTAGGAGGTATGACGAACCACCTTTTATCATCCTCTGCATCTCCAGTTTTTGTATAAATTTCTTTTCTTCTATTCTGAATCCCTTATTTCAGATGTCGGAAGGGTGCCGCTGAATCTCTTGTGAGCTTTGATGACTTGTACCCTGCAGATTTGCAGTCAGCTCATAGTCAGGAAGATGACAGTGGAAATGTTGTGGCAAGGAACTATCAGATTTGTGGAAAAGATGTACCTCGTGGGTACTGGGTAGGATTAATAATTTCTTGTGTTCTGTTCATTGGTGAAGCATTGGTTTTTTGTTAGTTGTGTTGTGCTGTGAGGGTGTATTTTTGTTTTTGGGTGAAATAAGCTTGTATGTTTTATTTACTTTTTGTGTTGCCTACTGTTATCATATTCATTTTAATAAATCTGATTCTTTAGACGTATAACTTATTAGCCAGGGTTGGATGAGAATAGAAAATTAGTTATAATCTTAGTATATCATGTAATTATCATTTGGGATGGAGGGTTTGTAATTGGACAATATAACAACAACAAGCCTTATCTCACTAGGTGGGGTCGGCTACATGGACCGCACGGTGCCATTATACTCTATCAACAACCAAATCTAAGGTTTGTAATTGGATCATTGGGATAGTTGAGACTAATTATCATACTATTTAATCAGGAGAGTGTTATTATCAGTAAAGGTGTCTGAACTTAAGGGTGTGTTATCTGATGTTACCACATTACTGAGATTTTATATTTGAGATTCCTTCTTAAGGCTTGCCCTTGACTATGCTTATTCTCAGTCTTAAGAGATTGCCTTGAGTGTTATGATTTTTTTAGTTAAATTATTTGAGATGAGTTATTGTTTTACTTATTCTATGTTTAAATTCTGCGTCAGTGGCATACTATTTTCTGGGTTAAAATATATGCCTATGGGTAGAGTGCTATTGGTTATTGATACCAAGTGGAATCCATTTACCTGTGTTGAAGTATCTATATATCTATATCTATTGATAGTATAAAAACTCCAACTAGTCCCGCTATTTCTGAGCTATTTATGCTCCAATGCATGGAACTCACTGGTTTGCTTTAAGGACAAGCGGGATCCATGTGCGTGTGTTGACGTATTTCCAGTGATAATGGTTTTTACCTCCCTACTGTTATTTTTTCAACATATGGTGAAGATTTCCTTGCCTTAGGTATTCCTGTACAAGTTTTGCATGCCTTAGATACTTTTCAAAATATCTAGCTTAGTTATATGCTAAACGTACTATCATATTCTTTAATCTTATGCTGTCCGATATGTGAAATTGCTGCTCTTGTTTTTCTTAAAACTGCCTGACTTCCCAAATTACCATCGTGATTATTAACCACTGGAGGACCTTGGATCTTATTTAGTCAATTTTTGTTTTTGCTATGGCTTTCCTCTTTCCATCAGTCATTTTTTTTTAATAATAATTTTGTGCTTGTAAATTGAACTTTGATTTTGTATTTAGACTGAGAACATTCATGATAACTTTGGTTTACTTCCATTGTTCTTCTGTAGATGTTCTGTCGCGGTAGCAAGAATGATACCAGGGGCTTTAGGTACTGATTTGCCTTGTATGTTCACATGTATGCTGATGATGATACTATTATGTCTGTTTCAAAATAATATGTATTGAGTGGCTTCGCCCCCCTCTTTAGTCTTGGACTCTGCATAGCATGACCAAGTATATCAGAGCATCTTTGAACAGGGTGCCTTGTCTTATCATTGTTGTTTCCTCTTTCTCAGTTGCGGTTTATGGGTTCTCTTGCATTCGCTTTCAGTGAGAATCGAGGATGGAGAAAGTCAGTTTACATTTAACGCGACATGTGATTTTGTTCACAACTTTTTCATCTGTGAGGAATGTCGGCAGCATTTTTACAAGATGTGTTTGAGGTAACATTGAATCGAGACTACATTTTTGTGTCATCATTTAAGCTCATAAATTTTCTTTTATCTTGAATAATGTTAATTTTCAGCGTGTCTAGTCCGATCAACAAAGCTCGTGACTTTGCTCTCTGGTTGTGGAGTGCCCATAATATGGTCAATGAAAGGCTGATGAAGGAAGAAGCATCTCTGGGAACTGGTGATCCCAAGTTTCCAAAGATGGCATGGCCTCCAAAGAAGCTGTGTCCTACTTGTTACCAAGACCTTAGCCGGAGGACCAACAGAATTGAATGGAACAAGGATGAGGTCTACAAGTTTTTGACTCAATACTATGGAGAAAAGCTTGCATCTCTGTATAAAAACAAGGGCATAGCTGGAAATGACGGAACCGAAGGAGCCGTTGAAGATTTAACAGCATCAAGTAGTGCACTTGTGGTGCCTTTGGGAGCTGCATTGGCAATTGCTATTGCAAGCTGTGGTTTTGGAGCACTTGCTTGCTACTGGCGTTCCCACCAAAAGAGTCGGAAGTATTTTCACCAACTTCACTCTTTAAAGAACATATGATGATTAGGAGGGTAATGAATTCTTTCAAACTCTGTCGAGTCACAGTATTTTAAACTTTATGTATTTAAGTCACTGGGAAAATGTATTTTCATAATTTTTATTGAGGGTAAGCGTATTAGGATCAAACTCATGACTTCTTGGTTATAAATGCTTTGATACTATACTAAACCACTTAGTCATAAGGGGTTAATACCGTTGTTGGTCCTTATAGTTTGATTGAATTTTGGTTTTGGTTCTTGTAGTTTTAAATCTTTGATTTTTGTCCCTATGGTTTCATAAAAAGTTGGCTTGCATTTAATTAATGGTCGCTAATGAATTTTAGTTTTGATCCCTATACTTAAACTCAAACTAAGCCCTTATGAAACTATAAGAGGACCAATACCAATGATTTGAAGTACTAAAACCAAAATTTGATCAAACTATAAAGAGACTAACAATAATATTAACCCTAATCATAATCATAAATGTTTTAAAATCATGTCAGTGACTTTAGGGGATGAGTTGAGTTTCTCATTTACATTTTTCATGTTTCAGGCCAAGGAGAATTAGCTGAGAAGAATACAGAGAAGGCGAATATCGGTTTTGCTCAATCCTAAATTGTGGTCACTTGCACCAGGGAGAATAACCTAGGTCCTTTTTGAGACTGTACATGATATGATTATTAGCTGCTTCCATTTGGATTAAGATTATTATTGATCTTGGATCTTGTTTTCACTAACTTTCCTTTGGGCAATGGTCACACCTGGTTCAGCTTAGAAAAATTTGGGATGAAAGGAGTATCAGGGTGTGGAATTTTTTGTTGGATTAGTTCTGATTTCCTTTTTGTGATCAAAAGCAACTTCTATAAGTTATGTATACCAAAAAAAAGAAAAAGAAAAAAAGAAGCAACTTGCTCAAGTTAAGAGCAAGAGATTACATTCTTGATGGTTCGTCATTTTATAACGAACACTTTGAATGAATGAATGAAGGAACATCAGCCTTGTTATTGGTATTGTTCATATTCCTTTTTCTTTTTGGTTACAGATATTATTTACATCCTTCTTCAAAAGAAGCCTGCTTATCAAATGCATTCATAATTGTTATAATTAAGGGAGAAAAAGCAGAAAAAATAGGGTAGAAACTCCACGGTTGCTAGTGAAAAAAAGGTAGTTCTCAGCATGATATAAATATGTAAACCTTTTTGTTTTAACTTTTTAGAAGTGTTTTTATGATTTACGTTGTAAGTATGTAAGATGATTTTTTCCAAACAATGATATACGATTTATGTTTGTTTTAACAAATAATGATGTGACAGTGAATTAATGGAGTGAATTACTCCGTAAATATTCTTTTTTTGGTTTCCCAGTAATCAGAGAGAGAGAGAAGAAACAAATGCCAAAACAGAAGCAGAGCATGAATATTGTGGTACTCAAAGCGTGTTAAGCATTGTTTTTAAGAGGGTACTATATTATATGTAGCTAAAAAGAGAGAGATTTGAGGGATTATTATAGAAACAGAGAGAGAAAGGAGAAGAAGGAAGCGAAGGAAGAAAGTCACACATTCACACATGGTCGTGTCGTGGGGGCTGCAAAGAAGATTGATAAAAAGGAAACGAGAAAACGGCGGGTGTCATCAACATACAGTGAGATTACTTTAATTAATTAGTAATATGGGTTCTAAGGTTAATGGATTTTTTAATCTTTACAGCATTTCTTCTGACGTTGCTTTAGGATTGAACTTCAAGGATGCTAATTTGGTTCAAAAGGGTGATGGTTTAAATCTGTTGAGCCATGAGATTTGTGTAAAACTGTAAATGAGTTGAAAGTACTGGTGGCTGGCTTGGTTAATATGGAAATTATGGGAGGATCTATAGCTAGAGCTATACGCGTAGCCCGTGGGTTTTTGGTAAAGCTAGTTAGATTTGGGAACTTCCCAGCCCGCAAAAGTGCGGGCCCAACAAGCCTGACCTGTTGGTTGGCGAGTTGGCTCACACATTTTTTTTTTTTTTTTTCAAATGATAATTTTACAAAATCCTTAATTCACAAACTCTCACTTGGCACCTTCCAATTCCAAAGAGAAAAAAAATCTAAACCTTATTCCTTCTTCTTTAAACTAAATTATCATATTTTGATTGTTGAGGGATGATTTGATGTTTTTGGTCAGCAAAACTTTAACAAATTTGATAACTTTATCTTTTGAATTATGGATTATGTTTTTGAATTTTTATAAGTGCTCATATATTTGTGTCTTGGACTTTCAGCCATCTTAAGAAAACATGATTTTTTTTTCTTTTTTTAAAAATATGAGTTGGCCTGCCAAACCGTACCTACGGGTTAGGGTTGGCATTTTGCTAGCTTATAATTTGTAATATTCTGTTTTTGCTATGTAAACTCTTATAATTGTTAGAATTTATTTTTATGATATATACAAGTCTTTTTTATTTTCTAATTTTAATATTTTTTTTGTAATTATTTTATTATTTTTGATTATATATATATTTTTTAAAAATTAATTGGAATTTGCGAGGGAAAATGTTTTCTCGCAAATTTCTGAATTTATGAGGGAAAGAGCGCATTTTTGCGAGGGAAAATCGTTTTACGAGGGCTATTTTCGCAAACTTTTTCGCGTTAAATCGGTTTTGCGAGGGAAAACTGTGTGTGTGTGTGTGTGTGTGTGTGTGTGTGTGTGTGTTTTGTGTGTGTGTGTGTGTGTGTGTGTGTGTGTGTGTGTGTGTGTGTGTGTGTGTGTGGTGTTGTGTGTGTGTGTGTGTGTGTGTGTGTGTGTGTGTGTGTGTGTGTGTGTGTGTGTGTGTGTGTGTTATATTGTAGTGTTAGTGCTGACAATGGTGAATAAACTCGAGAAATGAGCAAAGGCATTGCAATTTGGGGTTCTGGATTCATATTTCTCCTTGAAGCAGAATCATTTGACAATTGAACTTAAGCATCAGAACTATGAAGTCATGATCATCTATAGGTTGAACCATTTCTTGAGGAACCTGGATTCATATTTCTGTTTCATAAGTAAAAACGGAGAGCAAAAACACAGCTTCATAAGTACCCAATTCCAACATTGTACACACCCTACTATTATTCTGTTTTCATTCATTCGAGCAAACCGAATAGACATCCATTTCAGTTTTAGTAATGAGAAAAGGGCTATTGATTCTTTCCCTTATAACCTTTCGTGTCAGCCAAATGAGAAACCAAAAAAAGAAATATTTCACTATTTTGCTACTCTAGTACCTGTTCTTAATCCATCAACCACCACGATTTTTTTTTTTTGGTTGCTCAAATCAACAAGCACGATTGAGAACGTCTGTTCTTACATATGTTGTACACGTTTGGTTTTACTTTTATTTATATTTAGTTATCAATCGACTGATAAACAGCTAATCATAGATCAAAAACGGGAAAACAGAGCTTCATAATTACCCAATTTCTCCATTGCCCTGACCCTATGCATGGAAACAAAGAATCAAAATAATGAGACATTACATTAGTGCTTCCGCACTATGACCCTCCTAAGCTCTAAGCTCCCAGTTTCGCTACTATTATTCTTTTTTCACTCTTTCTAGCAAACCAAATAGAATAGTAAATGAGAAAAAGGCAAGCGATTCTCTCTCTGGTAACCTTTCATGCCAGCCAAATGAGAAAAGAAATAAAAGAAAAGGTTCACTATTTAGCTACTCTAATACCTGAAAAAGAGCAAGGGATTCTCTCTCTGGTAACCTTTCATGCAAGCGATTCTCTCTTTTAAGAGAGTGGGACATTGCAAGCAACTCACCAATAAAAGAGCGAGGGATTACCTGTTGTTGCTGAATTTGTTCTTCTGACACAACCGTGGATCTGGAAAAAGGAAATGATATAAGAGACATTCGAACTGGGGACTTGTAGGTAGATTGGCTAAGTTACAACCAACTACTCCAACTAAATAAATTGTAATTAAAGTCCTTCACAATATATATATATATTTTTTAAATTGTTTATGTCTGCACTTACCCACACATGCACTAGTGTGGGTCCGCCGCTGGCCGTAAGTACGGTAAACATGGTGCTAGAAGTGATGGAAGCTGCTGACAAACTGAAGCAACATATGGAGAAAAGGCTAAAGCTGGCTAAAGTTTTTCATGGCCGTGTAATAAATTAGTTGTGTGGATTTTTATATTTTGCTTTTCAGTTATTGCCTAATATATATGTTATCACATTGTACGTGGATTTTTACTTGCCTGTGTGCGTCTACTTAAATTTTTACTACTTATGTCTTTAATATAAGATTTATTTGATTTTTTTTTGGAGAGATTAAAGAAGCTAAATAATTATTTTAAATTATTTATATTTATCATTTTTATACTAAACTAATTTGTCTGATTTATACACTAATATATAGTAATAAATTAAGGGTGACCGACGTTCTCTAAATATATGCCTGAAACTGCTACGACATACACTTATAGAGCGAAATCCAATTGATTAGAATACGAATATTGAGGGAAAATTACTATAACCAATGCCGCGTGCGTGCGTGCGTGTCTCCTGTTTATAAAAAAATATTTTCTCTCAGTGGTCCTTTTTGTAAAGAATATGGATCCTTTCATTTTAGCCCATTTGTGTGTTTGTAATTTTGTAAAATAAATATCGGGATATGTAAAATTCAATTATTTCATTCAAGTTAAAATTTGCAGCTTCCAATATCGGGAAATGCAAAATTACATTCTTGATTGTTCATCATTTAATACCAAACACTACTTTGAATGAATGAACATCAGCCATGTTATTGGTATTGTTCGTATTCCTATTTTTTTGTTTTGTTTTGTTTTGTTTGTTAGAAGTATAATAATATACATTCAGCTATCAAATAATATCTAATTAGATTCAAATATTTTGAGATGTAAAATGGAGATAACTGATCTTTGAATTATGATTTTTTGCTACCAATAAGAGTCAAACATACGACCTTGCTGGAGCATCTCTGTGTTGGGTTAATGTGCTCTTTAGTCACTTAAGCCCAATAAGGCTTAAGTGAGACTACAGCGCAAGAACCCTATGACTCATGTGGTTTAGGGCTAGGTCTTGGATGTAGTAGTATATAAACCTACTTTTACCTCATTGTGATGACCAAGACAAACGGAGGCTTTCATCGTAAATAAACCCTAGAGGCAGACGTTCATCATCCGAACGGTTGCCCACACAACCATCCTATCCCCTCGAGAGATAGTCGGAAGATCGATCATAGAGCGGATTACTATTTGTTCGTGGAGAGGCTTTCGAGATCATTGCGCATCTTTCCAGGTAATCAAAACGATGAAGGTTTTAACTTTTCCTACATCGTGTCGGTACGATTCGCTTCCGCGTTTCTGGTGAGAATTCTATAATTGGTATCAGAGCCGAATCACGATGAAGAAAAGAACCAGTTTTGATAATTTTTTTCATGTGATTAATTTCGGATTTTTCAAAATATTTTTTTTTTGAAAAATATGGCATCTCTTTCTATATTTGTTATTTATTTCATGGTAATTATTCGTTTATAATTCATATTTAATATTAGTTTTAATTTTAATCGGTTAATCGCTTTAATCCATGGTTAGATTTTCTCGTGTATTTCTCGATTTGTAACAAGGAGGCGAATCCCATATGATTAGGTTTCTTCCTTGCAATAATTTAATACATTTTGCAATGATCTATGTATTTTTTCAAATTTACCCGTAAAAGTTGAAGATCGAGAAACTGCGAAGAAAATGAACACACGACACTGTCAGACACTTTTGTGGACCTCTGGACCTCAGATTTGGACGATCCATATATGGTTGGAAAGAGGACGGAAAGACGAGCAAAATGGTGGGTGGACCGAGGCCAGGAGAGCCACCACGCGCCGCCACAAGCTTCTGCGAGTGGCCTTCACGCTCCGGCAGTGGAGCCGCGCGTGGGCCACCCTTTTTGGGTGGTTCTGGCGGCCGTGTTCTCGTCTCCCAATGGGTTTCCTCTTTGGCATCCTAGGGTTTCTCGCCAAAGAATGGATCTTTGGGCTTTTGGGCCCATGTATACCCTAAATGGGCTTGAAACAAATACTATGGGCTAGACGAAAGAGGAATTCCAAAGTTGTAATTTTTATTTTTATTTTAAATAGGAAAGCCAAGGATTAAAGTTATTTGTTTAATTATTTAATGCTTTTATTGAATTGTATGAATTATATGTGCGATTAACATGATGTTTGAAATAACATTATGCCATATAGAATAGGAAGATGCCATATTGTTGCATAAATCACATGTCATAACCGCATAGTAGCTATTATGTCTTGAATCGACTAGTATGATAGTTATTATGCGAGATTATTTAGGTTATCCACTAAATTAATTATAAATTATTATGATTTTAAATTAAAATCTAGAATAATAATTGGGTTAATTAATTATGGAATTAAAATCTAGACAAATAATCCAGGAAATTTCCTAAGAGAATTGTATTTCTGAGAGTGATTTGTGGGTTATTTAAAATGGTCATGTGAAGCACACTCTGCCAATCATGAATGGATTTTAGATACCTAATGGTTTCAATTAAAGATGTTGATCTCAGACAAAGAATACTCTAAATTGAACAATTCTTGGAAATTGAAAATTCTAAATTTAAAATATTGAATGGGTGAAGGTTTTAATTAAGCATTTAATTTTAAAACCTACGGGCCCAATTGTGGGTTTATTAGTGAAATGGTTATCATTTGAAGCCCCATCGGATAAGGATAATCGGATTTGCTAGATTAAACCCTAATATTTTCAAAGTTTTAGTAAAGTTTGTACGGCCCATCATCGGCAACACTTAGACACTAAAGATAATTTTGAAAGTAAACAATGGTTACATACATTCAACTTTGGTAAAATTGTTAAACCTCCCATCGAGGCTCTGGCAATGGAATTGAAGGCCCAAAATGACAGTATTAGTTTTACAAGTATCTTGCCCATTGTAAGCCTTGTAAAGATAACTAATGGATTGTTAAACAATAAATGAATAGTAGTTATTAGAATCTACTAATGCTATATCTGTTTCTTGTTAATTATAGTTTGTAATTAGTGTGTTTTTCCTTATTTTCAGAAAAAATGTCTTCATTCAATCCTTTACTACAATCTTGAGCCAAAAACCTATGGATGGTACAAACTACAAACAATGGAAAACTAATTTGGATATTGTTCTTCAATTTGAAAATCTTAACTTTGTTCTAACTACCCCTATGCCAGTAGCAGCTGCTTTTTGTAGATGCGTCTGAGGCAATATAGACTCAATTTCAGCTGGAGAAGGAAAGATGGGAGAAGGCTAATGTGGAAGTTCGCTGCTATATTTTTGATCTCGCCAATCACCTTCGGGAGCAAGTGAGCATGATTGAGAGAGGAGCAACAATGCTCCAGACTCTTGATGGCATGTTTGCTACGTCTAGCAGCTCGCTAGGCAAAATGCGCTGAATTCTGTCACCAAGACAGTGATGTCTGGAGGAAGTGTGCGGGATCATTGTCTAACAATGATAGCAAACTTCAAGAAGGTTGAAGACCATGGTGTCAAATTTGAACAAGAAGTAAAAGTCGACATTCTCTTGCAATCATTACCTGAATATTTCAATCAATTCAAGATGAATTATAATATGAATAAGATGAATCTTGACCTCACTCAACTGATGTACGAGCTTGAGAGTCTTTGAACGATCTCTAGTCAAGTAGGGCAATGCATTTTTTGTTGGTGAAAGTTCGTGAAACCTAAGGGGAAACCCAAGGAAAGAACAAGAACAAGAAAAAGAAGAAATCAGGTATTCCGGTTGCCAAAACGGTTGCAATGAAGCGCCAAAAAAGGCAAGTGCTTCAAGTGCGGACAAAAGGGGCATTGGAAGAAAAATTGCCCACGTATGAATCAACTAGGTATGGGTAATTTACATGTGATTGAGGCTTGTTTAGTGGAGAATTACAATGATAAATGGATAATTGATTTAGGAGCCACTAACCATGTTTGTTACTCTTTGTAGTGGTTCAAACATAGCTTCCCTGTAAGTACAGGACAAAGAGTTTTGAAGCTTGGAAATGGGGAGCTTGTGTCTGCACAAGCAGTGGGACAAGTTATTTTATCTTTTGATAATTGCAGAACTTTGGTTTTAGAAGACTGTTTATTTATTCCAGATTTTAAAAGGAATTTAATTTATGTTAGTTGTTTGGTTAAACATGGTTTGACAGTTCAGTTTAATTCTTTAGTTTCAATAAGAAGTTCATCTTCTTTTATTTGTTCTGGTGTAATGTTTAATGGTCTTTATTTCCTTAATCCTGTTCCCTGTGAAGTTAATCATGTTGAATTAAGAGATGTTGAGCATATTAATTCATCAAAGAAAAGAAAAGTTTCCAATGAAACTTATCTTTGGCATTTGAGATTGGGTTATATTAACTCTAACAGGATACAAAGTTTGGTCAAAAGTGTGATTTTAAAATCCCTGAACTTTGAACCGATACCGGTATGTGAATCTTGTTTAGAGGGTAAAATGACCAAAAATCCTTCGAGGCCATTGGAAAACATACTTCGGTGGAATTGGTACATCGATGTATGTGGACCAATAAATGTCCAAGCCAAAAGCGGTTATCGTATTTCATCACATTTATCGATGATTACTCTAGATTTGGACATGTGTACTTGATGCGTCACAAGTCCGAAGCTTTTGGAAAATTCCAAGAGTTCAAGGTTGAGGCGAGAAAAGCATCTTGGTGTTCAAATTAAGACTCTTCGATCGATCGAGGGGTGAATACCTATCGGAGAGTTCGGGTCTTACCCGACCAAAGAGGGGATAGTTTCACAATTATCTTCTCCAAGGACACCCCACGAGAATGGAGTTCTTTGAAAGGAGAAATAGAACCCTTTTAGAAATGACAAGATCTATGCTCGTTATTCATATCTTTTTCGATTCATTCTGGGGATATGCCTTAGAAACTGTTATGTATCTATTGAACTTAGCTCCGTCCAACTCGGTTTCAAAGACACTAATAGAATTGTGGAAAGGGTGTAAGCCCACCATGAATCATATTCGGATTTGGGGTGCTCCGGCACATGTCTTGCAACAAAAACCAGATAAGATGGACTCGCGTACTGAAGTATGCATGTTTATAGGCTATCCTAAAAGAACCAGAGGTTGGTTGTTTTATAGTCCAAAAGAAAACAAGGTTATAGTGAGCACTCACGCGACTTTCTTAGAGGAGGACTATATGGCAAATTATAAGCCAAGGAGTACGGTTTTTCTTGATGAGCTAGTCTCAGATCAAGTTTCACCACAACCTCAGGCGGTTCCAGCTTTTATTCCTGTGGTTGTTCAAAGAGGGGAAAATATACTTGAACATACACAGGAACCAGAGACAGAACCAGAAGTTCAACATGATGATGAAGTTCAGCATGATGATGAACTTTTGGAAGAACAAAATCAAGAATTGGTTAATCCACTTAATGAGGGTCCTCATCTAGAAATTGTTAACCCACAAAATATGGACCCCCTGTAGATGCACAACATCAAGTGCGACAAAGTCGTAGTAGGAGATTGATTCGTAAACCTGCAAGATTTCTCTTGTTGGGTGAGTCATATCAGGATGTCATCATTGATGAAGATGATGATCCCACGAGTTATGACAAGGCACTAGGAGATGTTGATGCGCGGGGAATGGCTTGAGGCTATGAATCGTGAAATGGATTCTATGTATTCCAACTCGTTTGGTCTCTTGTAGATGCACTGAAGGGGTAAGACCCATTGGGTGTAAGTGGATTTACAAGAGAAAGAGAGGATCGGACGGGAAGGTTGAAACCTTCAAATCTAGATTGGTGGTGAAAGGGTACTCCCAAATAGAAGGTGTGGATTATGAAGAAACCTTTTCGCCGGTTGCCATGCTTAAGTCCATCCGGATTCTCTTGGTCATTCATAAAGACAAATCTTGATTATGAGATTTGGCAAATGGATGTCAAAACTACTTTTCTAAATGGAGATTTGGAAGAGGAAATCTATATGTAGCAACTAAAAGGGTTTATAGCCAAAGGACAAGAACAGATGGTATGCAAGTTGCAAAGGTCCATTTATGGACTTAAGCAAGCGTCCAGATCATGGAACATCAGTTTTGATCAAGCCATTAAGTCTTATGGTTTTGAGAAAAGTCCTGATGAGCCGTGTGTGTATAAAAGGATCCAAGGTAATGTAGTATCTTTTCTGGTACTTTATGTGAATAATATACTCCTTATCGGAAATGATACAGAGGTATTGTTAGGCATAAAGACCTGGCTGAGCAAGCATTTTGATATGAAGAACCTGGGGGAAGCCAATTATATTCTTGGTATTAAACTCTTGCAAGACCGGAAGAATAGGGTTTTGACATTATCCCAGGCTAAATACATCGACAAAATACTTGCCAAGTTTAGCATGGAGAATTCCAGGAGGGGAATTATACCCTTCAGGCATGAGATTCATCTCTCTAAGGAGCAATCTCCTAAAACTCCTGAGCAGAGAGAACGCATGAGTATGATACCTTATGCTTCAGCAGTAGGTAGTCTCATGTATGCTATGCTTTGTACCAGACCAGATATCTGCTATGCAGTGGGAGTAGTAAGTCGGTACCAATCTAATCTTGGAGAGGAACACTGGGTAGCGGTTAAACATATACTCAAGTACCTACGGAGAACGAGAGATTATATGTTGGTCTATTCTAGTGGGAGTCTTGAAACCATTGGTTATACGGACTCAGATTTTCAAGGAGATATTGACTCAAGTAAGTCCACCTCGGGATATGTGTACACCCTTAATGGTGGTGCCATTTGTTGGAGAAGTGTAAAACAATCATGTGTGGCTGACTCTGCCACAGAGGCTGAGTATGTAGCTACTTCTGAGGCTGCAAAGGAAGCTGCATGGTTAAAGAAGTTCCTAACGGACCTTCGGGTGATACCAGTGTTAATTGTCCTATCACACTTTTTGTGACAACGGTGGGGGCGAGTACAGTCCAAGGAACCAAGGCATCACAAGAGACAAAAACACATACATATGAAGTACCACTTGATTCGAGACATAATTGAAAGATGAGATACATTGGTAGCAAAGATAGCATCAGACGAGAACCTTCTGATCCTTTTACTAAGAGTTTGCCTGAACGTGTGTTCGAGAAGCATGTTACATCTATGGGTCTTAGGAGGATTCCATATTTGCTATAGCTTTAGATAGTTGTTACTTCACTTTGTTATTTTGTGCTTTTTGAGCAAGACATTATGACATTGCATTTTTTTTTCTTTTTTTTGAATATTATAAATGAGGTGTTATTCATTTATTTAGCACACTATTTACAAACTCTAAGGTTCGGATCAATTGTGGAGTATATGATCATATGGATACGTTCATAGAGGACATGGTCATAGGTTCTCACAATTGATGAAAAAGTTCACAACTATTAAATTAAGTTGGACACTTTATTTAGGCTGCAATATTTTATGAAATGTTTTGTCCGAATCATTATAAAATATTGGTGTGAGTTAATACTTACATTGAATGCATCAAGGAGAGATTTGATTAAGGTTGTTCTTTCTGTCATAAGGAATCAAATCTCTAGATAATTATAGTTATGTAGTTGCTCTTAATCCTGAGTTTATTTTAAATAGGTAGTCGAATAGTTTTCATTCTTTGATTTACCAACTGGTGAGGTTTGATCTATATGACGGCCAATAACTTGGTATTTTGGGATTGAGACTATTTGGTTATCGGTGTTTATGAGATAAACAACATGAAATTTATAGGAAATATCCCCTTGATATGTTTCGGTACTTGGATATTGAAGACACTGGCCAGTGCATGTAATCCATTAGAGAAACTATCACGATCAAGGAATAAATAATTGATTGGGTTACGAAAAATGGTCAATCAAATTATAGACATTCTATAAAGGGGTAATGCATATTCGTGTTATAACTTGTCATTATTCTTGGAGTTCACATTCGGGCTTTTAGTGGAGTAGCACCGAACTAGATAATCGTCGTAGATTATCATGAGCCTTGATAAATGACAAATGGTAGATCCCGTGCTAGCTCGATACAAGGGATGGGGTATATTATCGATGATGATGGCTTATGGGCTACATGGTCTTGGGTTTACGAACTCAAGTTTGTATCTTAAAGAGCAAGTGGGAGATTGTTGGGTTAATGTGCTCTTTAGTCACTTAAGCCCAATAAGGCTTAAGTGAGACTACAGCCTAAGAACCCTATGGCCCATGTGGTTTAGGGTTAGGTCTTGGATGTAGTAGTATATAAACCTACTTTCACCTCCTTGTGACGGCCAAGACAAACATGAGGCTTTCATCAGAAATAAACCCTAGAGGCAGACGTTCATCATCTGAACGGTTGCCCACACAACCATCCTATCCCCCTCGAGAGATAGTCTGGAAGATCGATCATAGAGCGGACTACGACTGTTCGTGGAGAGGCTTTCCGATCGCTGTATCTTTCCAGGTAATCAAAACGATGAAGGTTTTAACTTTTCCTACATCGTGTCGGTACGATTCGCTTCCGTGTTTCTGGTGAGAATCCTACACTCTGTTGATATTATTTGTTCTTATTTCTTTGAAATTTCATCATAAACCAATAATCAATACTTTAACAGCCCATTTAGAATAAAAAATATTTGCAAATGAAAATAGAAGCTCAATGGATGTCATTAATGAACATTTTGCATCATAGCTCATTGCTCAGTGGAAGCTGTAAATACATTGAGCTCTTAACAAAAGTACTTTATGATATTTGATACTCCTTCCTGTTCTGATTATAGGATCACTTTTATAGTGCAATTATCTTATAATTAGGATCGGAGGTAGTATACTACGAGTATTAAAAATTACTTTTGGGTGTTGGATGATCTACAAATTAGTTATGATACTAAGTGCTATTTAAAAAATATTTCAAAATATTGAATGTGTCTTTTTTTTAATCTTAAGACCTTTACAGATATAAATGTCAACTTGATTTTTTTAACATATGGTTAACAAGAAGGAAGCTCCGCTCCCAAAGTCTCAACTATAAATAACATGAACATCAATATGGAGAATAGGTAAAAACAAAACATGCACATAGTACATATGACTGCAAAATAAATATGCCTAAGCTAACAACGTTTAGTTCATCCCAATCTCAATTCGATTATTTCAAGGAAATTGCTCAGACACGATTCCCTTACCTGCAACGAATAAATCTAAAAATGAGATGCAACCATCATTATATATATTATATATATATATATATATATAAAAGATAAAATATAATAATTAAAATTACAATCAAGCACCAATTTTTTTCTTAACAATATTAATATCTTTTGATAGGAGAAAAAGAGCAATAAAATTTGAGACCAATAGAAATGATTTCTATTAGTTTTTTCAAAAAAAGGTTATGAGCTAAGAATTGGATACAAATAAAATATGAAGACATGGTTTCTTAATTATCCTAAATATCAAGATGATGAAATATATGTATGAAAATCAACTCAAACCTTGAAAAAAAAAACTCAAATATAAAAAAATATTGAATTTAGGTGATGTTGTACTCACCATAAAGGGAAAAAAAACTTTTGATAGAATTTAGCTCCTTGATGACATCCATTGCGCTCATTCTTTCATGAGGTGATTCCATTGAACATGTAAGTCCGATCTTAAATAAAGAACGCAAGCATTTCTCAACATTAGGATGGATTTGCACCATGTTCTCTGATAAGTCTCCTGATGCTCCCACTATATGTTCTAATTCTCGTGGAAGAATGGTTGGGCTCACAACTTCCAAAAGCTTGTCTGGAAATGCAACTTTCACATATGTTTGAAGATTGTAGCTGCCATTAAATATAACTTCAGTGGGTCTTTTTTTAGTTAACATCTCTAAGATAAGAATGCCAAAGCTATACATATCACCTTGCATTGATACCTCAAAACCCATTCCATATTCTGAAAAATTGTAAGCATATTAATTACCTTCATTATATAAATGATGAATGAAACAACTAAAAATAAAAAAGGTTAGTCTAAAAGCATAATGAATTTGAAGACCTTGTAATTAAAGAAATCAAATGATACCTGGTGGAATATAGCCAATAGTACCCTTTATACTAAGTGTGCTGCTTTGTTCATTAGAGACAACGGAAATAGTTGAGAGAAGTCTTGCCAATCCAAAATCACTCAAATGAGCAAACATGTTGTCATCAAGAAGGACATTGCTTGGCTTCAAATCACAATGAATTAGAGGTTGCCCATTTTCATAGTGAAGATAGTTTAACGCAGACACAATATCCGTAAGAATATTTATTATTTGATCGAGGAGCAAAAGTCTTTGATGATTTGGATTTTATGTTGTAGGATGCAACCAATTCTCCAATTTTCCATTCACTACATACTCATAAACTAGAGCCTTAAACTCATTGCCCTTGTAATCTATGCTAGAGCAGCATGTTACAATCTGTACCAGATTTCGATGCTTTGCATTTCTTAGTGCATTACATTCAGCAAAAAAACTCTTGTGAGCTCCCCTTATTTGAAGGTTGATGACCTTTATCGCAACAACTTCTTGAGATTCAAAGCTTCCTGATCCGATCAACTTATTAACTGAGAATCCATCTGTGGCGTTATGCAAGGTTTGATAAGATACTTTGTAAATCATGTCAATTGTTGGTGAAAATGAAGAAGATTTCTTGCTTATTTTCCTCCCATAATAAATAGCAACGACAGCTAGAAGAAGAAAAGAAATCACACAACATATTGATATAACCAGCTTAAAGTTTAGATGTTTTCTTTGTCCACTGGATTTGGTAGGGCAAGGTGGCAGCTCCAACTTTGATATGCGTCCACAAAGCTTATTATTCCCCACAAGTGATATTGCACTTGCATTGTGAAAGACACCTTTGCTTGGTACCTCCCCTTCAAGCATGTTGAAGGAAACATTTAGGTACTCCAAATAAGCAATATCTTGTAAGCCTTTTGGAAATGTTCTAGACAAGTTATTTTGTGACAAGTCTAAATATCTTAGACCCTTCAATGAAACCAAAGATATGGGGATGGTTTCTTGAAAGAAATTCCCTTGCAAAAAGAGGAATTCTAAGCTTTGGCAATCTCCAATGGTTTGAGGAATTTTTCCAGAGAATTGATTATGAGAGACATCCAATTTTCCTATATTTTTCAAGTTTCCAAGCTTATTAGGGATATCACCGCTACAAGAGTTATGTGACAAGTTCAATAATATTGATAGAGATGGAAGAGTGAGCAGCTGGATTGGTATGACTTCGCTAAAATTTTTACAATTCTCAATGCTTGCAGGAACTTTTTCTTCTAACATGTTATGTGACAAATCTAGGTGAAATAACTGAGTGAGATTGCCTATGAAATGTATTATTTCTCCAGAAAATTTATTTCCCCATAAAGAGAAGTATTGCATGTTATGAAACTTCCCGAAAGTAACTGGGATGATGATGATGATCAGTGAAATAATTCATGGATATGTCTAGAAATGTCAAGTTAATGAGGTTTCCTAATGCCACAGGAATTCTACCACATATTTGATTTTTCGAAAGCACGAGTAGTGTGAGTTGGGTTGACAAATTGCCTATGGTATTTGGTAAATGGCCCCCAAAATTATTGTCCTTCAAGTATAGACTTTCTAACTTACTGCAGTTGCTCAAAGAATTCAAAAACTCCCAGTCTTTTGAAGAATTAGTTCCCAAACTATTAAAACCGAACTCTATAAATGAGAGGTCATGCAAATTTCCAAGATTTGGGATTTGCCCTACAAAGTTATTTCCTCCCATAGAGATCTCTACTAGCTTAGTTGCATTTGCAATGGATGTTGGGATATGACCTGAGAATTGATTTAATGCAAGTTCCAAGAGTTGGAGATTAGGGAGGTTGGAGAACATATTGGCGGGGAGAGGGCCATTGAAATGATTTAGAACAAGTGTGATTTGAGTGAGAGATGACAAATTGTAAAGAGCAAAAGGAATTGTACCTGAAAGCTTGTTAATACCTACATCAAATGCTGTCAAATTTTTCAACTGGCCTATTTCTTGAGGTATACTCCCTTCCAACTTGTTATAATCCAAAGAAAGAATAACGAGAGAAGTAAGATTCCACAAGGAAGTTGGGATTTGTCCGATGAAATTGTTCTGAGCTAGAAACAAAGCTGCAAGCTTATGGAGAGAGCCAATCTCCATTGGTATTTTGCCAATGAGTTGATTCCCTCGAAATGATAAGGCCTTGAGGTTAGAGCAACTTGTGACATTGATTGGAAATTCTCCCGTCAATGTATTATTCTCAAAAGAAAGTTTTTCCAATATGAACAAATGACCCAGGTCTTTTGGAATTTCTCCTTGGAAATTATTGTCTTGAAGAACGATAACCCTTAGGAAGGAAAGATTGCCAATAAAAGGAGATATGGTACCTGATAATTGATATCCTGTGAAGACCAAACGTGTAACTCTGTGATGCTTGTGGCTGCAAGAGACTCCATGCCAATCGCAGAAGTGTGTGGATGAATTCCAAGAATCCATGATCCGATATGGATCACTGGATATTGATTCCTTGAATTTTATTAAAGACAAAAGATCAGTTTCGTTGCTTAGTGATGAAGCAGGTTTCCCGTATTGAAATATGAGAATAAAGAAAACAAATAAGTGAAGGAACATGGTTGAGAAACAGTAGGCTAGCTAGTAATTCGAGGGTTCTTTGTATGGAGAACCACACTTTTGCTCTGTCATTAGTTGGATTTAAATAGCCAAAAAAAAATAAAAAATCTCATTTTGTGTATGAGAGATACTTCATTTTAAAAAATAATTACAAAATTGCAAATCAAGGGAGAATTCTATATTCTTTACCATCATGTTATCTGTTCCGCCCAAATTTTAAAAAATTATCCACATACTTTATTTAAAAATGATACCGCCTAGGAGAGAGACGAAACCCAGTCCTCTTGGACTCTACAAAAAAAGAAGAAGAAGATATTTTAGTGAATAAAATAAGTTTTTTATGCTGGTTTATTTGAAAAACTAAAAATGTAAATTTCCATTAAAAAAAAAGAATTTCCATGCCAATTTCGCGAGCAACCGACATGAAAATTAAATAAATAAGCATGATAGGAAAAGTCTTGCTCAAGCAGAAAAATATTATGAGTCGTAGGGTCGTCGTGGAAAGTTCGAAGAAGCCTAACATATTTACATAACAAATAGTCAACAATTAGTGGGGTGGGTTTGTCTTTTTGAAATTTTCCTCTCATGAAAATTTGCTTTTTATGAGAACTTTCCTCACGACAATACGATGAACTATGTTGGGATGCTATGAAGAATCCATGTCTTCCTTTTTATGACCTCTTTGCAGAAAATGTTTTGAGTCAAATATGCGACTATTATATATCATTTTATACGCTGGTTAAATTAGTTTGGGTAAAAATGATATATTTAGCAAATAATATGGATTGAGATATTATATTTTGAAGCAATGGGGACTAGAGGTAGAATTAATTTCGAAATTAACATGAAGAAATGGGAAAAAATGATAGTCGCAAATCTGTTTTGACACTGTGAACCAAAAGTACTATGATCATCTCGATCATAAGCTACCAAACATCCTTGTGATGCCAAAATTAATTATAAATCAAGAACCACGCTTATCTCATAAACTACTATTATCTACTATTTTTTATTATACTCTTCTAAAAATTTATGCAAACACCCTGTTGTTATATCTTATGAACCATTTTCATGAGTAATTTTTTTTCCCCCTAAACTTCGTTTCACTTAGCTTTTCTTTTTTAATGTAAATACTAATATTTGTTTAGTGTTTACCACTTAATCTTTCTTTAGTCCAAGATGATATTTGAGCATTTAATTTAGCTCTCTTGTTTTCATTCCCACTAGTTTCCTATAGTTATGCAGCATTTTTGAAATGTTACTTATTATATTAATAGGCACCTAAAAGTTTTCTATTAAAAACAGGGTTTTTTTTTTGTTCAGCTCTAGCTGCCACTTCCAAGTATATATGTTCATTATTTCTTATGTTTGTTTTGTGCAAATTCTTTTTTGATGTAAGGGTCCTTTCATTAGAAAGGGGAATGGAAATGATATTAAAATTTGGACAATAATTTTAGTTATTGATTACAAAAGGTTGAAAATATGAAAGTAAAATATATGTTGTTTATGAGTATATGTAATTCAGATTGGAGATGGACATAAATGAGTAAAATATATATGTTGTTTATGAGTATATGTTGTATTTTATCTTAAACTAGATGGATTACCCTGTTATTATGTTTTGATTATTTTCATTTAATTAATGGAAATAAATAAATAAAGGTTTCCTTGTTGACGATGACAGACTACTTCAAAAAGAAAATTGACTGTTTACATTTCTGTTGGCGTTCAGATCGGGGTGGAACCAGCTGATACTGCCCCTAGCTATTCTTTTTTACACGATACCTGTTCCATTATAGAACACAGATGTCCAACTCTAGTGAGCTGGGAATGGTTTATCTTGGATCAAGGAGTCTTCCACTGATTGAGTCTCAGTGAAAGGTACTAGCTCGATAATATCTATGGTTGAGATACCGTCGAGAGAGCTCAGATCACAATGCAACACAAGTCGGGCGTTTCGCCCGAGGGGGGTGTGTGTGCGGTGTGGATCGAATAATAAGCAATGGAAATAGAGAGAGTCCAGAGTGCACCTCGTGGGTAATCTCCTATTTATAGGGATTACCTAGGGTTTCACTCCCATGCAAATGCTTCCATCCTTCAGCCATTATGCACTTCCCACGTTCTCCGGTCTCTCGCTCAACTACGTGTACCGGTCCCCGCACATATTAGGCACGATGGAGTAGTGGGGAACCATTTACCTGGGTAGATTAGGGGGTTTTATTGAGAGCTCCCTACTGGGCCGGGAACCTGCCTGACCCAAATATATTGGTCCATAACAGTTGCCCCCAAGCTCGGTATGGCAGGCTCCTGACGTGCCGAGATTAGCGCGTTGACTAGTCCGGTCATCATTTATCCGAGTTCGAGCTTTGTACGGATCCCTTAGGACTCCCTTCCTGCTCGTTCTGCTTCATCGCTCTCGTTGTTGTGGACTCGGGCATGACCGAGATATTCTAGTGGCCTTGGCCATCAGACATTTACACGCCCCCGCCGGCTCCTCGTCTGTCCCCTGAGTCACAGGCTGTCCTCTCTTGGCGGGTTGGCTTATCATAGCCGTCTTTGCAGTTTTTATGATAGCCGAGATTGATCTCGTTTCTTTTATGACCCGGCTCTAGCCGGATCGTGAGCTTCTCCCACGTGTGGCCCCCAATATTGGCTATTATAAAGGGTATGTAAGTACCAGACAGCGTTACCCAGGCGTGATTTGATCCTCCTAGGGATACAGATTCACTGCCTTTTTGGTAACAATCCTTCTTGAATGCCGTGCACATTGAATATATGCGCCTCTTCCCAATGTGGCCCTTCCTATCCCCCATATGTGCGTTTTCGACGCATTTATTACCGCAGCGCTTGCGTTTTTCAATAAAAAGAGCATTTATTGCCTCTGACGGTTGCACTTTTTGAGAGAATATTGGAAGTTTATGGGCCGCCAAAAATAAAAGCGATAAGTGCCCTTGATGTCCCTGGGGCCTATATAAGGGCTTAGTCTTTCAACCTGCTTGCCTCATTTCAAATGGTTGGAAGTTGAGATCCTTTTTCTTCTGCCATTCTTGCCAATGAAGGTCTGTTTTAGAGAAGGAGAAGTGTGGATGCCCGTTAAACCAGGTTTTGGTCCCTCTTTTTTCCCTTTAAAGATTCCGCCGATGGGTGGTTGGAAAGTTAGGAAGAAAAAATTAACGCTCATCAAGATGCCGCGGCGGTTCTTTCCATCGGCAATTTTCAGATGTATTTGCCGGTCTTCATCCACATTCTCCGACGAGCACCCGGGATTCCAAATCTATTTGCCGTCTTCACGTTCCCGGCAAAATATTTCGCTTGGATCCCGCCTAAGCTCCGTTGGTTACTAGCGAGATCTTTGAGTGGATCGGCTCGGACTCAGGACCGTCGCGCCTTGGGTGTGTCACGGTTAGGGCTTTATGGGCCATGGTGGATCAATAGGTCCTCCGTATTCAAACATCCCTTAGGGGTCTCCGCCGATGCACTTCAGGGGCTTTGTCTGCTGTGGATAGTCCTTCATCCTCATCCTCTGCACATGGCGACGAGCTTCTTGTCCCGCGACTTTGTGTTTTTCTTATTATTAGGGCACAATTTTGTTTACTTTCCTGTATGAATGTTATGTAAACTATTCACTTATCAATGGAAAGTGTTTTCTGTATACTGTTGGAGTTTCCTTTTTGGCTTTTACGCATCGCTCGTTCCTTACTTTTGAGTCCTGGATGCATGGCCGCTAAAGCGCTGGAATAAAATTAACCGCCCTCCAGCATGGATTGATTTTCGAGCAAACCGCCCTCCAATCCGGGCTAAGTTAAAATTAACCGCCCTCAAGAACGGATTGATTTTCGAGCAAACCGCCCTCCAATCCAGGCTAAGTTAAAATTAACCGCCCTCAAGAACGGATTGATTTTCGAGCAAACCGCCCTCCAATCCTTCCGTAGGGTCAGATCCACGTGCCAACTTTTCTGACCTTTCTCTAGTATTCAACCGTCATTTTTGCGGATTGGCTGCTATTGCAGCCTTTGGTTTTTGTGCACATTTAATGCTCACGCCGTTTCCCCCGAAACGTTTCCTTGGTCCGCCGTTTGTCCTAGGGTTTCTAACTTCGTTAGCAGAAATTAACGACGTCGCGACCCTTGGCGTTTCAAATTCCAAACGTCTATATATATTTCTTTTTCAAAAACTACTAGTCTCACTCTACATTTTCGACTATTCTTCGGCTTCAGGAGTTTAGTTTGCATCCAAGCTAGCGTCTTTCGCCGTCAATCTTGTTGCATCTCTTCCTTTCACCAGGTATTATCGATTGCCCTGTGACTGCTTGCTTTTTGACTTCGTTTTTGAGGCTCAATATCATGTATGTAGTTTTTCCGAGCGCTTTTTCGTGTTGTTGCGCTTCGGGTTTCTTCGTGCTTTTGGGTTTTACTGTATTTTCTGGGCTCTGTTGGGTGGGTTCTTAGTTTCTGCTCCCCTTTTCTAGGTGTTCAGAATGGCTCGAGCCTTTCCATACGTCTGTAAAACCAGAAGTTCCTTGCCCAAAAAACTTCCTCTAGGCCCTGACAATGATCCTCCTTTACCAAAACTTTCCAGAAAACCCAGGAACTCTCCCAGTCCCGAGAAGGTTTCGTTATGGGAATTATCATTCGTCGGAGCTGAAGCATTGATTCATAATGATTTATCGGCTGTTCTTTCATCCAGTCCCATTGTAGTTCTAAATTCCCTACTCGGGACAACGCTTTTCAATGTGCCCCTCTCTGATCTTATTTTATTTTTTATATCTAGGTGCTCATGGCTTCCTCTCATCAAGCTAGTCAGTCCTCGAACGAAGAATCTAGCACTTCCACCTCTTCCCCAATTTCTCCTGAGTTAACCCCCGCTGTAAGCAGCAAGGTCACTCAGGTGAAGAATGCCCTGACCCCGAAAGATCTTCTCCAACTCAGGATTGGGGACGGGATAGGGTATATCCTGCGGTTGCCCTCAAAATACGAATCGGTGGACTCCGGTCGCTCAGAGGAGAAGGGCTGTCACTTCTTTTTTATCTATCGGGATGTTATCACTCTTTTGGGGGTGAGGTTTCCCTTTACCGACTTTCAGATCGAGTTATTGAATCACTTGCACCTTGCCCCCTCCCAACTTCATCCCAACGGCTGGGCGTTCGCCGTTGCCTTTGAGAACTTGTGCGGGGAGAAGGATTTCGTTTGTAGCGTCCCGGTCTTTATGTCCTTCTTTTCTCCATTGGAGACCGGCATCCAAACTACCGAATCAACGAAGTGGTTTGGGTGGACAACTCTCCGAAGCATCCGCGATCGGAGACTCTTCCGGCCTTTTCGCGAGTCATGGAAAAATTTCAAATCCGCCTTTATCAAGGTCGAGGCCCTCACTGGCTGGGCTCCCTGGTTTGTGCGGAGGACCGTCTCTGGGGAAACCGAGGAAAGGTTTCCCCTTTACTAGTCAACACACCACCATACCTTGAGGCCAGACGATTACGTTCCGCAAGCTACGAGCTTTTCGGACGACGAGGAAGATACCCTTTTGAGACTTGTGGAATATGTGGGGTCTCTGCGGGATCCCCTGGATCTGGCCAAGTACATTACCACACCTTTAGTTAGGCGGAAGCCTACCGCGAGTATGACTTTATTGATACTTGGCTGATTTGCTTTTTGTTTCCCTCTTATTGTTCTGATATCTAATTTCTTTTGCAGGCCGAGCTATGGGTAGGCCCAAGCAACTAAGCGTCTTCAAAAATCGCTCCCGGACCGCGAAAGAAGGTCTCGCTATCTCGGTTAATGACCCATCGGGTTCGGCCCCTAAAAGTGTTTCCCAAAAGCGGCTAGCCTTGTCAGATGCCGAAGGAAATGTCGCCCGCAAGAAGGTCAAGGGCAAAGACGTTGTGGCGGGGCCACTAAATCCAAGTGTGGGGGTCATCGAGACGCCGGTCACTGAGGGTTCGACTGCTCCTCTCATGTCTTCCCTGGTGCCAACTTCCTCTGCTGAGACCTCGGTGCTGGGCAATCTTTCCGTGAATAATCTTCCCGAGGGCGCCTTGTGGGGGTAGGGACTGAGCCAGGAAGTATTAGATGTAATGAGACCTCCTACTTTTCTTCACGGCGCATCTGGCCTGAATGAGCCTACCAAGAAGATGCTGAATCAAATGCAATTAGAGGGTTATCGAGGTCTTTCCTTGATTCGCTCTTATGCCCTCGTGAAGATAAAATATTGGTTGGCGTATGCTCAGCTGGTTGCTCTGAAGAAGGATAATGCTGCTTTGAAGCAAACCTCTGAGGTGGCTAAGATTGCCGAGGACAGGGATAGAGCCATTGCCAACCTGTCAGCCCTTACGGCGGTGAATGCCCAACTACAACAGAACTTCACCTCCTTGTAGGCCGCTAAGGCCAAGCAGGAAGAAGAAATCAAGTCCTCTATCTCTAAGGAGAGGACATTGGAAGAGGAACTGAAAACCTCTAGGTCCGACCTCAAAAAGCGGAGGAGAAGCTTGTTGAAAGGCGAGAAATTTGGATGTCCGTCGTTTGGAAGATCTTCATGTTGACGGTCAAATGGCTGTAGATAAGGCTCAGTCTGACGCCGAACATTATAAAGCCCTGCTCGCAGCTAGGGAAGGTGAGCTTTCGGCCAAGGAGGTTGAACTAGGTCAGGACAAGGCGGGGTTGACAGAGTATGCTGATGCAGCGGTTTTCTCGTTTGACAACGCTGTTGCACAAATTCGCGCCCTCAATCTCGACCTCACTCTCAACCTGGCTGGTCTTAACTATGAATCATATGTCAACAAGAAGGGACGGTGATTCCTCCCGGGGCCGAAGATGAAGGAGAAGAGGAGGAACCGGCCCCGCCCCGTCTTCCCGAGCTCGTGGTACATCTCGGCAAATCTGTTGTTTTATGACTTCCTGCTTTTTATGCCGTCCTTTTGATGCCGTGGTAATGACCCGACTTGTAAATATGACAATACGATTTGATTAATATTAGTGTTCCAGTTTTCAAACTTCTTCTGAAATGGTGAACACATCTCCTGTTATTGTTGATCAAACATGTCATTGAAAACTGGTTTCTTGTCCATGAATTCTTTTGCATTTTGACATCAACATGCTCATAGGATTGGGTTAAAATACCTCTAATTCCTACATGTTTTCTTAAAGGCGTGGCCTTTGAAAACTGGATATTTAATCAAGAGTTCATGCCATCCTTTCGCGAATGTGTTGATGGAACCTGGTTCGTTAACCATGAATCCACACGCGTTTTTCAAAACACGGTTCATTCACCCTTTTTAGAACATGGTCTCTGGAGCCGGGTTAAAATACCTCTGACTCCTTCATGTTTTAATTGGAACATGATTTCTGGAACCGGGCTAGAATGCCTCTGATTCCTACATGTTTTAATTGGAACATGGTCTCTGGAGCCGGGTTTGAATACCTCATACTCCTACATGTTTTAATTGGAACATGGTCTCTGGAGCCGGGCTAGAATGCCTCATACTCCTACATGTTTTAATGCGCGTCCGGCTTTGGCAATCGTAGTACACTCAACATAGTTGAAAACGGGTTTCAAGACCCGAAATTCATTGAAAAGTTTGCCTTAACAGCTATTAGTACATTACTTCCATAAGAAGGCATCAGATGAAGTGGAGAAGGAAACATGCTAGCTGTAATAGGTCTTAAGTTTATCAGCATTCCATGTCCGCTTTATGGGTTTCTCCTTCAGAGTTTCCAGCTTGTAGGCCCCTTTTTTCGCAATTTTACGTAACTCGGTAGGGACCCTCCCAATTTGGTGCAAGTTTGCCTTGGTCGGCATTCTTGTTGCCTATGTCAGCTCGCCGAAGGACGAGGTCACCTTTTGTAAATGCGCGCGGCACCACTTTCTGGTTGTACCTGTTAGCGAGACGCTGCTTGGCGGCTAGCTCTTGGCAATGTGCTTTCACCCTTACCTCGTCCACGAGATCCAATTCCACCGCGATTGATCGGTTGTTGTCCTCTTCTTAATGTAGGGCTTTAACCCTCCTCCAAGATGGCTCACCGATCTCAACGGGTATCATTGCTTCGCACCCATAGGTTAACCTAAATGGGGTCTCCTGTGTTGTTGATTGGATCGAGTTTCTGAGTCCCCAAAGGACCGGGTATAGCTCTTCCACCCAATTTGAATCACCGTCTTCCATCCTTTTCTTCAATTCGTCCAAGATAACCTTGTTAGCAGCCTCGGCTTGGCCGTTGGATTGTGGATGTTTGACAGATGCGAAATGGTGAATGATGTGGAGATCATCAACCATGTCTTGGAAACCCTTGTCGGTGAACTGGGTTCCATTATCTATGACAATTTTGGCCGGGATTCCAAACCGAGATAAAATATTTCGATTGAAGAACTTTTGAACTCGTGCCGAGGTAATCTTTGCCAATGGTTCTGCCTCTATCCACTTGGTAAAGTAATCTACCGCCACTATAAGCCAACGCAGTTGTCCTGGGGCCCTCTTGAATGGGCCAAGCAGATCCATTCCCCACTTATAGAACGGCCATGGAGCCGACATGTTAGTTAACTCCGACGGGTTGGTGCGTATGACCCTGGCATGTCTTTGACAGCTATTGCACTCTTGCACATGCTTCTTAGAATCCTTCGCCATAAATGGTCAGAAGTATCCAGCCCTCACCGCCTTTCTTGCTAATGCCCTGGCGCCCATATGGTGTCCGTTTATTCCTTCATGGATTTCGGACAAAGACGTAGTCGACCTTGGCCGAATCAAGACACTTCATTAGCGGGGAATGGAAACCCTTCCGATATAATTCGTCACCCATCATGGTGAATGATGCCGACGTCCTTACTATTCTCCTGGCACTGTCGGTGTCTTCCGGGAGGATTCCCCTTTCAAGGTAATCGGCTATTGGTTTTCGCCAATCATTTGTCTCCGAGATTATCATCACGCAGCCTTGGTTCTAACGTGTTCCGCTGGACAATGGTGCGGTGATTGCCGGGTTCTTAGTACTTGCTAATTTTGACAACACATCGGCCTTAACATTCTCTCCCGGGGATATGTATTACTTCCACGTTATCAAATTCCGCCATCAACCGCTTAACTTTTCCCGGATATTTGACCATTAAAGGGCCTTTAGCCGGTACTTGCCCTCTATCCGGGATGCAACCACCGTGAGTCGGTAGATACGTGAACTTTTTTGCCCCGTTGTCCTTGCCCGCCGTAATCCGCTATAAGCGCTTCGTATTTTGCTTGATTGTTTGATGTTGCAAATTCAAACCGAAGGAAAGCTCCCAAGAGACTCCTTCCCGGCTATCGATGATTATTCCCGCCCACTTCCTTTTTATTCGATGAACCGTCAACGAACAACCTCCATGTTAAGTCGTGTTTGTGATCGTCCTTCATTTCCGAATTTTCAGATGGGGTTAGTTCCATCACAAAGTCGGCTAGAGCCTGGGATTTGATCGCATGTCGCGCTTCATAAGTTATATCAAATTCAGACAACTCAATAGCCCAGCTAGCCATTCTCCCTACCAAGTCCGGCTTATGCAGGATTTGCCGGATTGGTTGGTTTGTGCGTACTACCATGGAATGACTCTGGAAGTATGGGTGCAGTCGTCTCGCGGCCATGAGTAGGGCGAATGCCATCTTTTCCAGTTTCTGGTATCTCAGCTCGGCCCCTTACAGAGCTCGGCTTACGAAGTATACTGGAGTTTGACCGTCCTTCTCCTCATTCACCAATGCCGCGCTAACCGCCTCATCCCCAATAGCTAGGTATAGGATCAATCCTGCCCCGAGCTTCGGGTGAGATAGTACCGGCGGTGTTGCCAGGCATTGCTTGATCTTTGCAAAAGCCTCTTGACACTTTGCATTCCAATCTCCAGATGTTTCTTTCTTCAGTAACTTAAAGAAAGGAAGAGAGTTTTCAGCCGACCTTAGTAAAAACCTGGTCGAGCGGCTAGCCTTCCCGTAAGTTTGTTGAACTTCCTTCTTGTTCTTGGGGGGCCGATATCCAAGATAGCCTGACATTTATCAGGGTTTGCCTCAATCCCTCTGTGGGTGAGTAAGAATCCCAGGAATTTTCCTGCTGGAATTTGCCAGGCATTGCTTGATCTTTGCAAAAGCCTCTTGACACTTTGCATTCCAATCTCCGGATGTTTCTTTCTTCGAACTTAAAGAAAGGAAGAGAGTTTTCACCGACCTTGGTAAAAACCGGTCGAGCGGCTAGCTTTCCTGTGAGCTGTTGAACTTCCTTCTTGTTCTTGGGGGGCTGCATATCCAAGATAGCCTGACATTTATCAGGGTTTGCCTCAATCCCTCTGTGGGTGAGTAAGAATCCCAGGAATTTTCCTGCTGGAACACCGAAAGCACACTTCGCTGGATTGAGGCGCAAGCGATACTTCCTCAGCTTGTCGAAAGTTTGCTGAAGGTCTTGGATATGGTCCTTTGTCCGTGAAGTTTTGACGATCATGTCGTCGATATAAACTTCGACGTTTTTCCCCAATTGGTCTTTGAAAACCCTGTTCATCATCCTCTGGTAAGTGGCTCCTGCATTCTTCAAACCAAAGGGCATAACATTGTAACAGTAGTTGGCTCTTTCCGTGATGAATGCCGTCTTTTCTTGGTCATCGGCATGCATGGGGATTTGGTTGTACCCCGAGTATGCATCCATAAAGGAAAGAAATTTGAAGCCAGATGAGCTATCTACTAGCTGGTCTATGCTTGGCATAGGAAAAGAATCCTTGGGGCAAACCTTGTTCAGGTCCTTATAATCGACGCATACCCGCCACTTGCCGTTAGGCTTTTTGACCATAACAACATTCGATAGCCAGGTGGTATACTGTACTTCACGTATGAAACCGGCTTCCAATAACTCATCTCGTGTGCTTCTCCAAGGCTCGCTTCCGTCCGTCCCAATCTTTCTCTTCCTTTGGGCCACGGGGTTGATGTCGGCCAAATCGCCAACCGTGGCAAAGAACCGGCGGGGTCTACCCGGGGATCTCAGATGGACGCCATGCAAAAATGTCTTTGTTGTCCTTCAGGTAGGTCTCAAGTTCTGCTCGGATTGATGGGGCTAGATGCTTGCCAATTTTGGTGTTTTGCCCGGGTTCGGTTCCCAATGCAAAATCCTCCAGCTCTCCGTCCGCTCCGTTCTTTTTATCTTGTCCTCCTTGCGTAAATCTAACTCAACGAGGTTGACCGACTTCCCTTTTTCCTCTTCAGTGGGTGCTCTAGCTCTCTTTTTCTGTGACGTTGGGTCAACTTTGTTTGCCTTGACCGTATCGAAATAGCATTGTCGAGAATCCTTCTGGTCGCCCTTGACCGTTACAATTTGGTTTTTTCTATTCACCAACTTTAGCCGTTGGTGTTTTGTGGACACCAGCATATCCCAGTTGTGAATGGTAGGACGCCCCAGTATGATATTGTAAGATGAGGGAAGTCGGCCACGATGAACCCGACACGCTCGATTTGAAAGCGCCTTTCGTTCCGAGTGTCAATTTTAGGTCGATATACCCTTTTGGGCATGTGTCCCGCCATTGAAACCGGTTAAGGTTGTTTGGCAAGGCTTTAAATCTTCTGGGTCGAACCTCATTCTCCGAAATGCGTCCTATAGGATGATGTCTTGACGCTCCCATTATCGATCAGGATTTTTCTTACGCAACAGTTGACCACGGTCCCCGTAATGACCAATGCATCCTGGTGTCCCGGTGGTACGTCTTTGAGATCCTCCTCAGTGAAACTCAGGACCGGGGGTTCAGGTTTTGCTGCGTTATTCTTGAAAGCTGGGCGGTCCCTGATTGAGAGAACTTCCCTTAAATACTTCTTCCTTTGGCTCACCGAGTCACCCCTACCTCCAAAACCTCCGCTGATTACGTTGCAGTCATATTTGGAGTCCGGGAATTCATCGTCGCCGTTTGTGGATTTCTTTTTTCGCTCACGCCTCTTCCTATCTGGCTGAGGTGGGCTTTTACTTCTCCCGCCTCATCTCTTGTTATTTTGCCGTCCTTGTGTCTGGATGACATACTGGCGAAGTTTCCCCTCCCGGAAAAACTTTTCAATGGCATCCCTGAGGTCCCAATATTTTTCCGTAGTATGACCATGCTGATCATGGAAGTCACAGTATCGGGATTTATCTAGATTGGCCTCCTTCTTCGGTCGGGGTCGCTCAACCTTCTTCATCTCGGTTGTTGAGACTTCACGCCAAATCTCGGCCTAGGATACTTTTAGGGGAGTGTACCTGTTGAATCTCCCTTTCGGCCTTTCTCCTTTCGACCTTACTCCTCCACCTCGAGCGTGAGATTCTGGCTTGCGACCGGCTTGCAGCTCTCTACTCTTAGGGGTTGGACTTTTGCCCCACTCTTTTACCACCTGACTCATCATGTCCATCTGTTCGAGCTCGAGGTATGTCTTTGACTGATCTGTAAATTCGGTCAGAGTACTAGGTCAATTCTTCATTACCGATTTTTTCAACCGAGATGTGGAATTTAGACCGGCTATGACGACGGTGTAAGTGAACGTCTTCCTTTAGTCCGGCACTTGAAGCGCCGTTTCCTTGAATCGGTCTAGGTACTTTTGTAGGCTTTCATTAGAGAATTGTTTGACCGGTCCAACCGGAACTCGGTCTTGGCCATTTTCGGCTTGTAGTGAAATTAAGCAAGAACTTATACTCTATGGTTTTCATATCTCGGAATAGAATCTAATGGCAAAGAGTGGAACAGGTTTGGGCGGGTCCCGAAGGGTTCCGTAAACAATCGAGGAATTACATGCCCCACGATTCCCTTCACCCCAATTTCCATTTTGAAGTTATTAAGGTGAACTACCGGATCCTGACTCCCAGTGTACTTTGGAAGCTCTCTAGAATCCACTTTCCTGGGATAAGCTGCGGCAATGATTTCCTTTGAAAACTGGCGTAATAGGTCGTGTCCTTCATGTCCTGCCTTGCCCGCCATGTTTGCATTGAATGACGGTGGATTCGCCTCATGCCCGTTCAAGGCCGAGTTGACCGACAAACGCTTTCTTTCGACCGAGACGAGTCAGCTAGAGGAGGTCGGCGGGTCCGTCCATTGACTTCAGCAATCATCTTGCCATTAGTTCGGTTGGGCTTTCTGGTATCCCGAATGGGACCTTCTAGCACTCTTAACCGTTCCTTTAAAGCCAGGATCTCCTGGTGGTCTTCTTCGGTGATTTTACCCCGGTCATGAGCGACCACGTCTTCCTCCTCCCCCTCTTTTTCGGTAAGCTCCTCCTCCTCACTGGAGTGAGTCGACGTCGAGTTCATTTCTCGGCTTGTACCAGCACCATCTCGCTTTGGTTGCTTCTCCTCTGGCCCTGCTCTCTCCTCCCATTCTTGTTGTAACCACCTTTGTTCTTTTTGTCGCCAAACGGCGTTTCGGAGATCTAGGTTCTCCTGGATGAGTCGGGTATCTTCCTCTCTTTGGAGTTTCTGGTGAGTTTCCATATTCTCCATTCTTTGAATCAGTGAACCCATAGTGCTATGCAACACCCTAGAATCGGGGTGTACCTCTTGGAACTCGCGCGGAGGGGAGGGATGTTCGGATTCTGTATGTTTCCGCGCCTTGTCGGGCGGTCGATCGGGGGTGAGGAGAGTGGGCTGTGTCCTCGGTTTCGCCCTCGGTTTCCACAGTTACATGGCCGTGGTTTGGAGCTACCGAGTCAGAGTATTGGATTACGTGCTCTTGCTGTGGACGTCGTTGAGGTTCTTTTGGCGGTTGGTCCTGCCGAGTGGCGTGACTACGGCTTCTCGTGCTCGCGGTCATCCTCAGTGATCAACAGTGGCTTTGTGGTTTTGGGAATTGAAGTTTACGGTCCCCACGGTCGGCGCCAATGTTCTATTATAGAACACAGATGTCCAACTCTAGTGAGCTGGGAATGGTTTATCTTGGATCAAGGAGTCTTCCACCTATTGAGTCTCAGTGAAAGGTACTAGCTCGATAATATCTATGGTTGAGATACCGTCGAGAGAGCTCAGATCACAATGCAACACAAGTCAGGCGTTTCGCCCAGGGGGTGGTGTGTGTGCAGTGTGACTGAATAATAAGCAATGGAAATAGAGAGAGTCCAGAGTGCACCTGGTGGGTAATCTCCTATTTATAGGGATTACCTAGGGTTTCACTCCCATGCAAATGCTTCCATCCTTCAGCCATTATGCACTTCCCACGTTCTCCAGGTCTCTGCTCCACTACGTGTACGGTCCTGCACATATTAGGCACGATGGAGTAGTGGGGAACCATTTACCTGGTTTCCCATTTACCTGGGTAGATTAGGGGGTTTTACTGAGAGCTCCCTACTGGGCCGGGAACCTGCCTGGCCCAAATATATTGGTCCATAACAATACCAATATTCAAATTACGTAAGAAAAATTTTGGTAAAAATTAGTTAAAGATAATAAATATGTAAAATATGCAATTCATTTTTTCAATTACATCCTTAATTATTATTTATAAAGAAGGTGGATGGGAGAGAGAATGAGTGGAAAAAGTGACAAAAGAAAATGATTGGGGAAACATGAGGAGATATATATAATTAATTGAGTGTAAAAAAAAATGCATTAAATGTTTAGGCCTCTACAAATGCTTGTATCTTATAGAAAAGAAACATTCAAACCATAGTATCATATATTAAAGTTTTATGGTGTGTGTAATATCCGGACATTTTTTTATCTAGAATCTTATATTGAGATAAATAAATGGCTATAGGTGAGTATATAGGTCTCAAATAATGTGTATAATTATCTTATTTTGCTAAAGAAAATACCATGGGAGTTAAAGGAAATAAGGCGCCTAAGGGGCTAGAAATACATTGTGTCATAAAATAGCCTGAGAAAATTATGATAAATCTTAAAGGGCAATTAAATAATTATTAAAAATTAGGGAGAATATTGTCCTTAATTATAGCAATTTAATAAATTATTTCCTTGGAGATAACAAAGGGGAAAATTTAATATTGTTTTGGAAACCCTAAATGACCCCATGATTTTTAATATAATGCATGGGACATAAAATACCAATGTCAGTGAAATAGTTGTGAGAAAATGATTAATCCTAATTAAGAAAATTATCAACAATTAGTAAGTGATTAATTAAGTAATTAATGGCTAATTGTTTAAGCTTGAACAAAAGAATATCCAAGGTAAATTATGTAAAACCCTTTAATTAGATGTTTATGGCTAAGATTAGCATAAAGTATACTTGCTAATTAATTAGAAAAGATTAAGAAAAAATTGGTGAGATTAAGTATATGAAAACCCTAAATCCTAAAAGGTTACTAATCATAGGATTAAGGCCCTAATTAAGCATTCTAATTACATTAGACAAATTAAACAATGGTCAATGGTTAGGATGTAATCTAATAAAGCAAGATCAAAGGCTACAAAAATTTCTAACAATTTTAAATGCCTAAATCCATGTAATTAAGAATGGGCCAATAGGAAAATTTTGTATATTATAATAATAATGTAAAATGGGATATTTTGTAAAGAAAACAAGTAGGATAAATGAGAACCGATAGAAATTAAATCATATCTAGAAAACCATGAACTAAGTTTCTAAGATCAGGACATATTATAAACAAGTGAATTTTTATCCGGAAGTTGGTGTTAGGAAGTCATTTAAAGTAATCAGACGGCGTTTGTCCGAAAATGTTCGGCGGGCTAGGAAATACCCGTAATGGGATAAAAAATTTTGCTAACCCAGAAATTTTGAAGGAGGAAGAATAGACCTTCAAGGTTATGTTATTGGATTTTCAAAATTGTTTAAGATTATGCAATTAGGACACCGAACAGGGAACCTTATCGGTACAAGATCATGAAGCAAGTGTGTGACATCATCTTTGATGATGTCATTCTTGCATAAAGCAAGGGGGGGAGGTCGGCTAGGCCATCCAAAGGCCAAGAAGAAGCTTTGCAACAAAACCAAGATCCAACGGTTGAGATTCGATATGATAAAGCATGAATAGTAGCACAAATTTGCCTATAAATAGAAGGCACCTCCAATCACATTTTCTCACCAATTCCTCTTGCTTGAGTTCGAAATTTTGGAGTGGAGAAGGAAGGAAGAGCTCTTGAGAAATTTGTAGCGAAGATCGGGTAATTTCTTCGTCCCCTAGTCTTAAGCTTTAGTGTTTCTTTCGGTAGTTATAGTAGAAATGCTAGATTAATCTTTAATCTTCCTAGTTAGTTTAGATATCATGTTTTAGGGGTACATATGATATTTATTTCAAAAATATATTGAGGAAAGAGATATGTCAAAATTTTGGAGAATTAGAGTCAAAGTAGCGAAGCTCTGGCGAAATTTAGTGGAGTAGTAAAGGCAGGGGCAAAATGGTAATTTGTACCTAAGATGCCTGTTATGATGATGGACATTGATAAATGTGATATTATCCTTATAGGATATACGTGATCACGTACCCTTTTGTACGGTTGTCGTCGCAATGTCAAACGTCGTTTCCGTCAAAAGTATTGAATATTGTCAACAAAGGTACGGACGCGTGCGTAACCCTAACTCGTTTGCTCATATACATATATGTGATAGATACGTTCATAGGCGAGGCTCTGTCTAGGGTCGTCAATTATACATACAGCTTATACGGGTTATAGTATTGGTAATACCGTATGAGTTTTCCTATCGCTGAGGACACGTGTTGTGATCGTGGCACTGGGTATGTGCAGACATGTTGTGGGACTTTACATATTGCTTTGTGCTTATGTTCTCATTATACTGATCATGCATCTGCTTTGTGCTTATGTGATGATATGCTGTTGTATTGTTATGAATATTTGTTGTCCATATACTGTTTTATTTGAGCATAAGGTTAACCGTTACCTGAGATCCAAATGAGAATTGGATCTTAGCTGTAGCTTCAGGGTCGGGAGGACCGAGGATTGGTGATAGGGGCAAGCAGCAGGAGTAGGCTTCGGGATGGAGATTTACTTATCGTTTATGTAATTACTTTTGAACACTAGGATGACTGTATCATTACTATTACACTATGGTTAAAGCTTTGTTATGGTTCGGTTACTCACTCGCTCCAATGCTCTACTCTGATTTTTAAAAAAAAATCGCTTCTAAAATGGGATGTTACAATGTGTTTTGTTTGAGGGGAGGGGAGGATATATATGTTACTTTATTTGGTTTGTTAGAGGGAAGGGGGGAAATCATTTGTTTAGTTTAAGAGGGGAGGGTGGTTTGGGTGTATGTGGTTTGAGGGGAGGGAGGGGAGATTAACTTTTTTACGTATTGACTAAATTGCCCATGAGTTATTTTTAATATTCCAAAAATGCACTTTCAATAAAAAAGAATATTTTTCTCATTAACGACAATTTAGTTAATATCCTCAAATCCTCTTTCCTCAAACCAAACACATTGTAAGACTTCAGCTCCCCTCCCTTACAAAATTTTAAACCAAATGAGGGGAGGGGATCTTTCTCCCTTTTCTACCATCCCTACCCTTAAACCAAACACATCCTTAATAGCATCCCAACAAACTTCATGCTAACTTATATTGTCGTAAGGAAAGCTCCCATGACTGACCGACTTAAGATCCCAACTGTTGCTATTAATAGTATATTATTTGGACTTTCCACGACGACGCTCCCCACCTAAAAGCCTTTTTTCTGCCGAAGGTCATACTAACTTATATATTTATTTAACTTTCATGTCAGTTTCCTGCAAAACGGGCATGAAAATTCCTGTTTTTTTAAAGAGAAAAATTACACTTTTAGTTTCTCAAAAGACCAGATCAATTAATTTTATTTACAAAAATATCATTCTTATATGGTTCCAAATTAAAGTTCAAAGACTAAATCAATAATTAAGAAAAATTCAAAAACAAAATATATATTTTATCTTAATTTAAAATACTGTAAGGATTTAAGATTTGTCATTATATTCTTGTCCATGAGAGGTTCGCCATTGTTGATGGTAGAGGACTCGGAAGTGAGTGATCATTCATGTTTACCGGTGATTAGGAATAGAAGTAGAGAGAGACGAAAGGGAAAGGGTGTTATATAAATCATCCATTCATATTAAAAAATTTATTAGTGAAAGTAATTAGATAATTTTTTTTAAGGTGTATTTTAATTTACACTTTAAATTATCTGAATAGTTAAGTGTAAAATTGTGATAAAAATATTTTAAGATGCTAGATACACCACAAAATATTTTAAGACACTATAGTGTAACTAAGAAAATATTTTAAGGTGCTAGATGCACCTTCAACCATTAAATTATAAGGTCCCAAAATAATTTTCAATTGTAAAGAGTGAATAAATGATTGTAAATATTATTTTTATAAAGTTGCAAATAAAAGGAGTCATTCTAATCTCTAGGTTCCATGCGAAGCCCTCAGGTGTGGTAGGATAACTTTAGTTTTTTTTTTTTCTTCTTATGAGTGGTAGGACAACATTATATCCTATATGTTTTTAATATAAGATCTCGTTCTTACACTGTGAATATTGCTACGAATCTCTAGTGGTCTCTCTTAATTTAATTTCAAATTTTTTGGACTTTTACAAATTATTATTGCAGGGAACATAATGGGAAAAGTTGGAAGAAGCCAAATATATTAGCGGCAATAATTGGTGGGTGGTGGGGTCTTTTTTGAAAATCTTTACATGAAATAAATTACTTATTTTTTATAATGGGAGCCTATGCGTGTTTAACATGCACAACACAAAAGTATTACTTTCTCTTGCCGTGTTACAAGCACCTTCGACATAGTTCATTACCTGACATGTTTTATTTAATTTAAAGTCCTCGTAATGATCAGTTTTTTCATTTAGTATTTCTACCTAAGTATATAGCTTCCTAATTTTTAATCAAATTAAACCCCTCTAACTGATGACTTTTCATCACACCTTGAAAACTAAGGGGTGGCCGACGCGGAATATGAGTAGAGTCAAATTTCTTAAACCTTAAACTTATATACGAATATTATCATAATAATATTCGGGGCTATGCTCCACTATGACAAATATATGTATATATATATATATTCAAATTTACA
The DNA here is from genome assembly GCA_019022615.1 of Acacia melanoxylon. Lineage (NCBI taxonomy): Eukaryota > Viridiplantae > Streptophyta > Magnoliopsida > Fabales > Fabaceae > Acacia > Acacia melanoxylon. The sequence continues at coordinate 4,601,452 of JAFJYJ010000037.1, forward strand.
AGAGAAGACAAGGATCATACCTATAGACTATGTGAAGCATCTAAGCTACAGATGATAATATATAAATGAAAACTCAACTTTACACCCACTAGCAGTTGTTCCAAAATATATCGACAAGCTTAATCAGTAATGATAGTCTTCACTGTTTAGCTGAAGGTGCAAGGTCTGCAATGCCATCTAAAGTCAAAAAAATTTCGGTGAATAACGTCTCAATTTATAAAATTTAATGAAATACTAATGAGAGTAACCTAAACATATTTAACTTTGAATAATAACAGTATGACAATCATAAACATAAGTGAAGCTATATAAAATATCGTTAATCAAATAAATCAAAATAAGTAGTAAAACCTTGGATTTAACAAAATTAATTTAAAACATAATTCTCAAATCTCATCTTTTCATAGGACCTCAACATAATGGAGTGACAAGCGTTGACATACAGTCCACAAGTAAAAATAACCAAGCGCGGCATAGAGGCCATGAAAACAAGCGTTGACACACAGTCCACGAGAGTAAGTAACCAAGCGTAGTTCAAAGCCACAAAACAAGCACAACACGAGGCTACGAAACAAGCGCAGGTACAAGACTCACGAATAACAAGCGAGCTCAAGGTTAACCATGGTGCACCAAGAACTAACAATACTGCTGTTAGTAACCAGTGTTCTGTATTCAATTTTCTCAAAAACATTTATAAGCATGTCTGGGGCTAATTTATCAAAAGCAATGAAAATGTCTTCTTTTGAGCTATAGATATATTGTATCAAATACTTTGTAATGGAATGCCCAAACATAAAGGTTTGCAAATGATATCTCAAAAAATATACCTTTCCAAATTTCATACATAAACATTTTTTTATTCTTCAATATAATCTGTCATATTTTTCATTTGGAAAATCTTTTCACCGTATCCATGCATAAAACATATTGATAAGATATTTCGCTAACTAGATTAAAGATTCAAATATTATAATTAAGATACAAGGACTATTAATAAATACAACTTTCTTTAAAAAACGAATTAGAATAATTGAAATACAATGACACAATAATTAAGATTACAATAAGAATTATTTTTAATTATTAAGATTACACAAAATACCGCAAGGGGTTGGTTGTATTTTTAATTAGTTTTTCTAATTTATCTAAAAATATTATTAATAGTACATAAACAAGAATTAAGAATAACGTATCCAAGCATGCATGGGAGAAAATGTCGACAGACTTGACCGAGAGATAAAACGAAATATGAGCTCAGTGTCAATCTTTTGAAAAACTATAAGAAGCCAAATGTACGTTTTCATTCAATTATTGATGGAAATAAAGAAATAATGCCTGACAGCGGTCTGAAAGTGTTGTAATAGGATATTTAATACTAAATAATTATTTATTTTAAATATTCCCTTTGAGTCAATATTACCTATTTAAATAGGTGAATATGTGGTCTCAACTATTGAGCAAAATTATCTTATTTCTAAGGTAAAAGTCTCTGTGGAAATTAGATAAGATAAAGAACTAAAACTCCCAAAATGTATTTTTAGGGCATGAAATGACCTGAAAATATTATGATAAATCTTAAAGGGCAGTGAAATAAATATTAAAAATTAGGGAAAGTATTGTCCTTAATTTTAGCAATTTAATAAATTATTTTCTTGGAAATAATAAAGGGAAAATTTAATATTATTTTAATGAGCCTTTTTGGCCCCATGATTTTTAATATTTTACATGGGATATAAAATACCAATGTAATTAAAATAGTTGTGAGATAATAATTTATCCTAATTAATAAAATTGTCAACAATTAGTAAGTGGCTAATTAGGTAATTATGAGATAAAATAAGATAATTAAGTTATTAGTGAATTAATTAATGAATAATTAAATAATCAATTAAAAGGGGTGGGGGCGAAATTATTAATTAAAATAATAATGAAATTAATTAAGTATAGTGTGAAAATGGTTATGGATATTTCAAATAATATCTAGATATTTATAATTAAATAATATTATATTCAAGAAAGAGCCAACATGACATTTGAGAACGGGTAGAAATAAAATCATACCTTAAAATATAGGAAATAAGTCTTTAACATTTGGACCTTTTAAAAACCAGGTGAAATTTTATCCGGAGTGATTTGTCTCTAAGTCATTTCGAAACCAATCGTACTTAGGATAAAGGTTTTAAGGGAAAATAATGAGATAGTCAAAATGAGAACCTATAGAAAACGAAATAGTTGTGACAAACCGTGAACTAGTTGTTGGTTTTGATTAGTTTTGATGATGTCTTATATAGATGCCATTCTTAAGAGCAAAAAGGTTGCACACTACATTTACATTATACTTTGACAAATTCTTATATCTAATGTAGATGTGAAGTTTAATGATGAAGAATAATCAAGAGAAGAGAAGAAAGAAAGAAGAACTTGCTCAATGGAATGAGAAAATCATTATACAAGCTCTCGATTGATTCTAGAAGTCTCCATGATCATATAGAAGTTTTAACGGTCAATTCGGAGTTAAAATGAGTGAAAACGAGTTACAAGTGTATTCCTGAATCAATTCTCGAGAATGTAATCCATTCCCCGAAGCAATTCTCGAGAATGCAGCTGAATATGTGAAATCTGGAGGCAATTCTCGAGAATTGAAAACCCATTCTCGAGAATGGTTCTCAAGAATGCCATTCGATTCTCGAGAATGGTCGGGATTCAAGCAATTCTTCAGCAGCTCTGTTCTGCTCTGTTTCTGGCGACCTTCGGTAAATCAATGATATCTCCCAAACCAGGAATCGGATTGACATGAAACCAGCGGCATATTAAACTAGACATCCAACACGTACTTTTGACAAAATATCAAGTCCAAAGGAGCCTATATGAGAGAGATATGATTTTCGAAAGTTGGAACAAGAATCACCGTCACAGTCCAGACCAAACTTCGGTAATTTGGGTGTATCGCACAAACGACAAATCCAATGGAGCTGAAATTGGTGCCATTGGAAACTAGACTCAACTACCTTTCCAAAAACATCAAGAATACAGAAAACGAAGATCAAGTGAAGAAGTTATGATGTTTTTAAGTTGGTAGTATGTTCGGAAGCTGCAATCAGCGTTGATTAAGAACAGTTTACATTCATCCTATGATAACTAACGGAATTCAACAAGTTTGGGCTGATTCTTCTTGCATGGAAAGAAGGCTTTAAAGAGTTCAAGAATTTGAATCAGAATTAACTCACTTACATGTCCATGTGAAATTGACTCTCGAGAATGGTGTGTGACAGATCAGATCGCAGTGTTCAACCTTCTTCACCTACATCGATTCGATTCGAGAATAAGTAAGGAACTCTCGAGAATGGTTCTCGAGAATGCACCAGTAGCTCTCGAGAATGATAGAGGCGAATCACACGGCTGAAGTTTTCTCGATGTGATTCTCGAGAGTTAGAAGTTAATTCTCGAGAATAATCGGGAAAAGCGTTATGCATATTCTTTGAACATGTGATTCTCGAGAATGAGGAATCAACTCTCGGGAATGGTTCTCGAGAATGACCAAAGAATTCTCGAGAATGAATGTCTGCTTCGTCTGATGCTTTCTGTGTAAATTGTTCCTCAAAGTGACTCTCGAGAATTGGGAACCAATTCTCGAGAATGGTTCTGGAGAATCACTTGGTGATTCTCGAGAATGATCAAGAAGCATATATTTCCAGTTTGCGATACAGGTAGATTCTCGAGAATGATCACAGTGGCTCTCGAGAATGCATTAGACGTAATCACAAGACATAGTTTTTCCGAAGTGATTCTCGAGAATAAGGAATCAATTCTCGAGAATGGTTCTCGAGAATGGGCAAACAATTCTCGAGAATGATCGAAGGTCTCGCAATCTAGAACTGATTTGAAGAACAATTCTCGAGTATACCTTCAGCGATTCTCGAGAATGCCCAGAGAGAATGAATACCAAAGATTTGACAGCAAACATGAATCAATCTGCAACTTCATTTAAATGATCTAGTTAATTGATTCTATCTTCCAAAACATCATTCAATATTAACTATGATATCATTAATCATCTTCCTGAGTGTTTTTCAGATTCATGATCAAGTTTCAAACTCGACGAAGAACACCAAGATTGTTGCTGATCCGGAAATCATGGAATATGCCTTGTTATTTATTATCATTGATTCTAACCATATGAGCATTTGTCAATTGATTCTGAAATGAATACTCAAGTATTGGATTTATGCTACCCGAGTATTAACAAGCTATGAACCTCTGTGATTTGATTGGGGATACTTGAGTATTGCGAAAGTATTACGAAAGTATTCAGAAAGTATTGAGGAAATGTTCAGCAAGTATTTAGGAAGTATTCAAGGAAGTATTCAGGAAGTACTCATGATTGAATACTCAAGTATGATCAATGACAAAGCTTTTGATATATCTGAATCAAATGGATACTCAAGTATTAACTATGGCTACTTGAGTATTGACAAAGAATCAAGCTTGTGCTCTGCAAAGGCTACTCGAGTACATTTAATGGGATTCTCGAATGATTAATCATTGTTTGAATCTTGATGAGCTGTGAAGCACCGAAACTGACAGAGACACAGTGTAATACCCTAAAAATCATCCTTATGATAAATATCACATTTTAGTAAATAATACCTATTGAAGATAGGTGAATGTGGACCTCACATAATAAGTTTTAAATACCTTATTTTCTAAGGGAATTCTTTGTAAGAATTTGAAAAGAGAAAGAGTTAAAATCCAGGAAAAATGAATATTATAAGGCAGAAAATGGCCTAAAAATATTATGATAAATCTAATATAACAGCAGATATTGACAAAAACTTAGGAAGTATGTTATCTTTAATTTTAGGAATTTTTGGAATCAGAATTTTTGGACCCATGAATAGTATTTACTATTCAAAAATACGTATTCACTATTCACAAATACGTATTTACTATTCATGTGGGACCCACATCAAATTATTTTCCCTCTGTAAGCGACATTCACGTGAAGTTTGAAAAAAATGTCAGCGGGACCCACTCAATAGTAATTTACTATTTGGATAATAATATAATATTCTTTCTCCCACTTCATTCAAGAACGCTATATGGAATAGTTGTGAAGATGTGGAAATCCGGAGAAAATATAAGGACGTATCTGGAACCCACATAATTTAACCTCGAAAGTAAGACCAGTGAAGGTTATTTTTACTAACACTGAGGAATAAGTTTAGTCCAACTAGGGAAGTCTAATTAGACCATAAATCTCGGTATTTTACTACCATCCAAAAAGTATATTCAAAATTTAAAAGTGTTAGCGATTGGTCAAGAATCGGAAATGAATTTCGTTAAAGTAGAACTTTATCAGACAAGTCACATAAAGCAAGGTGTGGGACCCACGGACAATATTTTCAAAACCTTCAGCTGCCTTCACGTGAAGTTTGAAAATTTGGCTCGGGAAAATTACGTAAAAGGACCCAAAGGAGAAAATTACACTTAAGGACCCATTTTCCTCCCTATAAATAGAGGCTTCACTTCTTCTCATTTCTCACACCAAAACCATATTCTAGAGAGAGAGGTTAGAGAGAAGGAGGAGTCCGGAGAAAATCTAGCGGAGCTCGAGTAAGTTCTTCTGGTCCCCTAATCTTTAGCTTTCGTAGTTCTTTCGTAGATATCATGTTTAGGGGTGGTACTATTTTCATGTACCCAAAATATTATTTATCGTAGTCAAGATTTTCGAGTATGCTCGTGGCTGCAGACTTAGTCGATCCGTCACATCGAAAAGAATTAATCTTGGGCAAGTAAATATTATTTACGACGCAAAAAATATTTTTACCGTTACTATTCACATGAATAGTAATTTACTATTTACACAGTAAAGATATATATATATATATATGTATATATTTGGAAAAAAGATATGTCAAAATTTTGGAAAGATCGGGTCAAAAGCGAAGCTCCGGCGAAATTCCACCGATTAGGGGTTCGGGGGCAAAATGGTAATTTGTACCTAAAATGCCCGTTATCTTGTTAGAAGTTGATAAAAGTTATCCTTATAGGATATCCAAGGATTCCGGAGGCAGATATGATGGACAAAGCGTATTACTCATGAATAAGTACGTGTACGTGAATAGGACCGTATACGTGAATAGTAAATTACTATTCATATGGAAGGAAGGTACGTTCGCGTACTGTAATACTAACTCTGATGCTTATTGTATGCTTATTTATATGATTGCTGTGTTCCTGTACTGAGACTCTGTCTCATTTGAAATGGATGAAATCATGAATATACGGGTTATGGTATTGTTAACGCCGTTGAGAGTTTTCCTAGCGCTGAGGACACGACTGTACATCGTGGCACTGGTGAATAGTCTGATGGGATAACAAACATATGCGAGGGGCTGTGTATTGTTATTGCCTTACATACATGATTATGTGTTTCCTACATCTGTTATGGGCTTTTGTAGTGATTATTGTGAAAATGTCATGAATACCGTCATACATATATTGTTTACATAAGCATGAGGTTAATCAGTTACTCGAGGTCCATTGGGCTTTGGACCTCGCCCGAATGAATAGACAGAAAGGGTCATGAACCGAGAGGAGGCACTAGTGGATGGAGCCATAGAAAGACGTCGATAGACGGAGCCGTGAGAAGGCACCGGTCATAGCAAATGTGGAAAGAAGTTCAACGAGTAACCTACCTTATGGCAAGAATCTAATAAAGTTACTTCATATCATTTGGTGCTTAAACTAGAAGGGTCGTCTACGTGGTTCGATCAATCGTCACCCTAGCACGGTGAGACTCCCACTAGACCTACCCAGTACCGGCCAAATGGGATGATTTAAGCGAGTTAGGTCCTACGCCCCAAGTCTACTCAAGGCTTGGTTAAAGAGGGTGTAGTTACATGTAAGAATTGTAATTATAAAGTTTTGTATTACTGTATCACATGAAAAATTCCTTCGGGAGATTTTGTAATATATATCAGTATACGTTAGGCATCATCATATGTTCGAGTATTTCATATCGATTTACTCGGTGTTATACTTGTTGTTCAAATTTTTAGTACATGCTCTCCGTTTCCGCAAAAACGCTAAAGCCGTAGCACCTCAAAACTCTGATAAATTTTTATAAAACCACGTGTCACCGACACGATTTATGCTACGAAATTTGGGGTGTTACATTTTGGTATCAGAGCTAGCTTCACAGCTAGTCTCGAGAGCATTGTATAGACAACAAAGACAAGAGTACTGATATAATACTGATATTGTGATACAATAAAACAAATACCCTAAGGTAAAGGTTAGAGTTTTTGAAAAACTCTAAGTCTGCTGATATGGAAAATCGGAGTCTGACTGGAATTCCCGAAACTAAAGTGATAGTTCAATTTAGAAGACAAAACTACCTAGGTCTTCCTATAGACAGTAACCTTTTGTTTAGGTTTGTCTGTAAAACACAGTGACTTCTCGGTTAAGAGTCTTCCGGTAAGGGTAATAACTTACTACTTAAATTTCCTTATAGGAACAATCACCTACTAAGTTATCTTAAGGGAAAGATCCCTGCCCAGTAGAGGCTAGATACTATACATACAAACAGAGTGGCTCCAAGAATGAAGGTCTTTAACGAAAATTCTTAACAAAAGTAGTGATCTGTTACATAGAAACGAGGGTAGAAAAGAGAAGGTCCCCGGTATTTTTATAGGAAGGCAGTAATGCCGTACCTATGTATAAGAGTTATCAGCATATAGTGGTATGTACACCTACATTAGTACCCATAACTAATAGAATAACCTGTGAGGGTTGTCAACGCAAAATAATAATTGTGAGTGCATCGATCTAATCGATTATTTGTAAAGTTAGGCATACTTAGAATAAAAGTAAATTTCAGTGGAGAGTAATCCTGGTAAGGAAGAGTGATGAGTTTAGATCCTTGGAATAAAGGTATGAATACCGTAGGGTATGAAACAGAGAAATCCTTTAACACCATAGGAACAGATAAAGTAAAGACGATACCTAAATCTAAGTAAAACAGAGCAAATGCTTAAGTCAAAATATGACTGAACGTTATAAACAGAAATGAATCACCATGTGTAGACTATTTTAGGAGAAGGCACATAGCCTGCATACTCGCAAAATAGTCAGACGTATACCCCGCTCCCGAATATAAATTGAGTCGGTCTGTTTTTCCTAAATGAACATGTTGCATCTGTAGATGATTTAAAACCTGAGTATCATCCCGTATCAAGATGCTTCAACGAACAAATATACCACCCTAAGAACGATGTACCATTCTGAGTCAGTATATCAACCTAAGTCGATGTACCATGTTGAGTCGGAGAATCACTCTAAATCAATCACATGTACACATTTATGACATAGACCCTCGAAGGTATATCATCCTGAGATGATATACAATTTTGAACTGATACCTCAAATTGATGTGTTGTACCCCATTCCAGAACATATAGTCAGTATATCTTCCTACTCCTAAACATTATATCATCTTAAAACCCCGAGGAAGTGTGAGTGAGATTGTTTTGAGTTTCAAATACGGAAGTTAAATCCGTAAAAAGAGTCATAAAATGGTTAGAAACGAACCACGTAAAACATGAGTTATGGTTTCAAGGTGAGACCGATAATATGAGAAAGCAATGTCTAAAAGATTCTTTAAAAAGAAAGTAACCTATAGAGAGAATCAAGTTAGGAAAATCACCGGAGCTGAACTAAAAGTCCATGAAACGAAATGTCCCGTATTGAATAAACGGAATTAAAGATAACAGATTTCAAATACTTAAAAGATAAGAACCCAATAAAACTTAAATTCTCATAATTCAGAGACAACAAAACTGATGATAGTACTACTTATGGAATGTTTGATCGGGAAGGCTACTTACGGGGAGGTTTGATCGGAAAGGGCTGCTGTGGAGGGTTCGACGGTATAGCTGCCCAATCGGAGGTTGTGTGTGTGCGCCGAGTGAAACCGTAGGGCGAAGCCACCATGACGTCAAACCGTAAAGGAAAAAGCCGCCATCACAACAAACCATAAAGTAAAGCTACCAGTGTATTGAGCTCAAGGTAAGTACAGCATAACGAGTTCCGTATTTAATAAGTTTCTTAGAGAAAAAGTTTACGTAATCCAACAATAAACACTCCAGTGCTATGTAGCATGTAATGTACGATAGAATTCAACGTAAAACATTCAAAAATTGTGAACAAAGCTCCCGCAGAGATGCTTTTAGAAGCTCTCAATAAGATACAAACAAAAGGCGAAGTAGAGTTCGCCATTGAAACAAAGTATGAAATTGAACAAAAAATTGAAGGTTTCGTATCAGATGGATCCAGATAACTGAGTTGCTAAGAAGTAATAGCACACGTCAAAACAAATACACGAATTCAGAAATTTCAAATTCCTACCATAAACAGAATGATATATATAACTTACAACGATGGTCGGCAACACTAAATCCAAATGATTTAACTCTAATCTGGTAGATTAGGTAAAGTGTGAGGCTGGACAAGCACGATAGTTATGAATCTGATAGATTCAACGGTTGCAGTTGAAACCGCATTTAATTTACTACGTTCTAGTAAGAACAAATTAGTAAGTTATATTTCTCAAAATATATTAGTGAACAAGTAAGACCTTTGGGGACCGGTATGTCCTCCGGTCAATAGATAGTATAGTTGAAAGTTCGAGAAGTCTTGTAAGACAAAGTTTTTTTTTTATGGGCTGTAAAAGTAGGCCACTGTTGTTAGACAAATAAATACCAGAAAGTGTCTCGAGAAGTCTGTGAAACTAAAAGAAATAAATAATGTCCTAAATTGTTAGAACATTAAGGTAGAATAAAAGCATTCTACCGATAGCTTGAGTAAGCTGAGGACAGAGGTCTGAATGAATTAGCAATGATCTTTTAAGATTAGTTGCCTGATTCCCTAGTAAAAAGGAGAGTTGAATTTTATAACTTGTCAATACACACCGCTATAATTTGTCAAACTTATGAATTTACAACTTGAGGTAATAAACGAAATATTTTCAATAGAGGGTTAAACCACGTGTAATATTGTTATTATAAAACAATATTATGATAAAAACCCAGAGGTGAAGTGGAGTTAACAACTATTTTACGTTAAAATCAGTATAAATACTGGAAGGACGGAAATCAGTTGTGAAACAACTTGTTGAGTCAGACCAGATATTCTACACATAATTGAAAATTATAGTCCTATGTTAAAAGCTCGTTAAAAAGTTTTTGAAGGAATCTATCTACGAAAAATGAAAATTTACACTAGTAAGAATATGAATACTCATAGTACCAAGTAGCTAAAGTAATCGTATAAATTGTTAAAGTTTTATGAATAGGATATTTCCTCAACAGATAATTTCTAATAGTAAATAAATTTTGAAGTCCTGTTATGAGTAAATGAGTTTTCACAAAATTGTTTTCGTAAAAAAAAAAAAAAAAAAAAAAAAAAAAAAAAAAAAAAAAACATGTTAAAGTATGAGAACACTACTACTATGGGTAGTATGGAAGTACTACTACTAGATAAAATGATAATATACAACAAGTAAGTAATTTCTAGAAATCTTCACGAAGTTATTTTGACAACAATTAAATTTTTAAGCGTGATAGCACTAATACTTTTCAAAATAGTGCAAATGGTGTAAGAAATCGGAATCACGAAATATTTTTTCAAAGCATAAAGATTTTAAAATTTGACAAATAGTTTTTGAATAAATGATGACATGTTTGTCAAAACTATTGTGTTAAATATAGAAGCAAAGTGTAATTGAAATTTTGATAAAGGGACGGGAACTATAGAAAGGTCTAGAACCGAACTAGTCAAGTCGATAAACGTTGTCAAGTGATAGTGCTTAAGTAAGTAAGGGTAGTCTCGAGAAACTCGTATGAAAAGACTTAGATAAAATAAACGAGCGAGACTCGAGGCGATAACAACTAGTAAACACGGGGCGGTGTCCCCGAACCATGAGATCAAATATGTTTAGCAATATGTGCGATCGATAAGTATAATGTATTCTAAACATTGTCTAGAGTCTTAAAGTCGGGAAAAGTATTCCTTGTCACAGGAAAAAAAAAACTTATGATGATTTATTAAGTAGAGGGCTAGAGTCTCTGGTGCTATAATATAATAAATCGAGGCGGAAGGCCAAATATGTTGTAAGCTGAGGGCTGAATGAGTTAGGCAGTGAAGCCTGTGTAAACGAGCACGAAGAAAAAGGATCGATGAATCCTATGATTTGATACTGTACTTGATTACATTATGGAAGTAGTTCTGGACTAGAAAGAGCCAGAGATAGTTATATAGATGTTTAGTCTCTGGATCTAGCGGGATAGTACCGCAGATTCATATCGAATTTTCTCGTAATTTGCTTTACCGTTGACAAAACTCATGAATAAAAATTTAATCATTATATGGAACAAAGACTGTGAGACGGGCTTACATAGACAGAGAAAGAAGTTGGTCACAACACCAAGAGTTGGTTATCCCGGATCTAAGTAGATGAGTCTGTCGTGGTACCATTAGGTATGAATCGGGATATGTCTTGTCATGCACAGGGACAGCGTGATGACTTACATCTCTCGTATGTTAAATGCCTCTCAAGGTAAACTAATCTAAAGATAGAGTGACAAATACTCGAAATACCTTTTGAGTTAGAAGAAACTCAGTAGTGGATGACATCGCTAGATAAAGTTCATATAAAATTGTAAGGTAGAGAGTGATTATCATCCATAGAAGATAAACATCGTATAGATACTCTCTACGGAAGTCGGTTTTTAGTAGCTCGTATAAAAAAATTCAAAGTCAAAGGCTACTTGCATACTGCGAGGACTTTGTTCTATTAAAGCAAAATTTCCGAAAAACCATAAATACCCCCAACAAAGCTAATTTCTCGAATCTACAGATCTTCGCATTTCTCGTTGGAGAAATATCATCTTGACGGTGATCATATTATAGAATGCAAGGTATTGAAATACAAGATGACAATATCTATATGTAGTAAAACCAAAACAAATTCTCGTGTTCAAAAGAAGTAACTCAGGGATAAAAGTATCCTAGTTAGTATAGAGAGGGTTTGTCTTTGAACTAAGTAATTGGGGAAAAATCACTAGTATTAAATTATAGAACTCTAGTTGGTATAAAGTAAATTTCGAGGACTAAATTTAATTAACAGGGGAGAAATGTAATACCCAAAAAAATCATCCTTATGATAAATATCACATTTTAGTAAATAATACCTATTGAAGATAGGTGAATGTGGGACCTCACATAATAAGTTTTAAATACCTTATTTTCTAAGGGAATTACTGTAAGAATTTGAAAAGAGAAAGAGTTAAAATCCAGGAAAAATGAATATTATAAGGCAGAAAATGGCCTAAAAATATTATGATAAATCTAATATAACAGCAGATATTGACAAAAACTTAGGAAGTATGTTATCTTTAATTTTAGGAATTTTTGGAATCAGAATTTTTGGACCCATGAATAGTATTTACTATTCAAAAATACGTATTCACTATTCACAAATACGTATTTACTATTCATGTGGGACCCACATCAAATTATTTCCCTCGCCGACGTACATTCACGTGAAGTTTGAAAAAAATGTCACGGGACCCACTCAATAGTAATTTACTATTTGGATAATAATATAATATTCTTTCTCCCACTTCATTCAAGAACGCTATATGGAATAGTTGTGAAGATGTGGAAATCCTGGAGAAAATATAAGGACGTATCTCGGAACCCACATAATTTAACCTCGAAAGTAAGACCAGTGAAGGTTATTTTTACTAACACTGAGGAATAAGTTTAGTCCAACTAGGGAAGTCTAATTAGACCATAAATCTCGGTATTTTACTACCATCCAAAAAGTATATTCAAAATTTAAAAGTGTTAGCGATTGGTCTAGTAACTGGAAATGAATTTCGTTAAAGTAGAACTTTATCGGTACAGTCACATAAAGCAAGGTGTGGGACCCACGGACAATATTTTCAAAACCTTCACCGCCTTCACGTGAAGTTTGAAAATTTGGCTCTGTGGAAAATTACGTAAAAGGACCCAAAGGAGAAAATTACACTTAAGGACCCATTTTCCTCCCTATAAATAGAGGCTTCACTTCTTCTCATTTCTCACACCAAAACCATATTCTAGAGAGAGGTTAGAGAGAAGGAGGAGTCCGGAGAAAATCTAGCGGAGCTCGAGTAAGTTCTTGGTCCCTAATCTTTAGCTTTCGTAGTTCTTTCAAAGAGATATCATGTTTAGGGGTGGTACTATTTTCATGTACCAAAGTAAATATTATTTATCGTAGTCAAGATTTTCCGAGTATGCTCGTGGCGCAGCTTAGTCCGATCGTCACATCGAAAAGAATTAATCTTGGGCAATAAATATTATTTATCGACGCAAAGAAAATATTTTTACCGTTACTATTCACATGAATAGTAATTTACTATTTACACAGTAAAGATATATATATATATATATGTATATATTTGGAAAAAAGATATGTCAAAATTTTGGAAAGATCGGGTCAAAGTAGCGAAGCTCTGGCGAAATTCCACCGATTAGGGGTTCAGGGGCAAAATGGTAATTTGTACCTAAAATGCCTGTTATACTGTTAGAAGTTGATAAAAGTTATCCTTATAGGATATCCAAGGATTCCGGAGGCGATATGATGGACGGGCGTATTACTACTCATGAATAAGACCGTGTACGTGAATAGATCGTATACGTGAATAGTAAATTACTATTCATATGGAAGGAAGTACGTTCGCAGTCGTAATACTAACTCGATGCTTATTGTATGCTTATTTATATGATTGTTGTGTTCTCGTACCGAGACTCGTCTCATTTGAAATGGATGAAATCATGAATATACGGGTTATGGTATTGTTAACGCCGTTGAGAGTTTTCCTAGCGCTGAGGACACGACTGTACATCGTGGCACTGGTGAATAGTGCAGACTGGGATAACAAACATACTGCGAGGGGCTGTGTATTGTTATTGCCTTACATACATGATTATGTGTTTCCTACATCTGTTATGGGCTTTTGTAGTGATTATTGTGAAAATGTCATGAATACCTGTCATACATATATTGTTTACATAAGCATGAGGTTAACCGTTACCTGAGGTCCATTGGGCTTTGGACCTCAGTCTGAATGAATAGACAGGAAAGGGTCATGAACCAGAGGAGGCACTAGTGGATGGAGCCATAGAAAGACGTCGATAGACGGAGCTGTGAGAAGGCACCGGTCATAGCAAATGTGGAAAGAAGTTCAATGTAACCTACCTTATGGCAAGAATCTAATAAAGTTACTTCATATCATTTGGTGCTTAAACTAGAAGGGTCGTCTACGTGGTTCGGTCAATCATCACCCTAGCACGGTGAGACTCCCACTAGACCTACCCACCGGCCAAATGGGATGATTTAATCGAGTTAGGTCCTACGCCCAAGTCTACTCAAGGCTTGGTTAAAGAGGTGTAGTTACATGTAAGAATTGTAATTATAAAGTTTTGTATTACCGTATCACATGAAAAATTCCTTCGGGAGATTTTGTAATATATATCAGTATACGTTAGGCATCATCATATGTCTGAGTATTTCATATCAGTTACTCAGTGTTATACCTGTTGTTCAAATTTTTAGTACATGCTCTCCGTTTCCGCAAAACGCTAAAGCCGTAGCACCTCAAAACTATGATAAATTTTTATAAAACCACGTGTCACCGACACGATTTATGCTACGAAATTTGGGGTGTTACACACAGAAGCCGACATGATGAAGGATGGCCCATACTTGTCAAAAGCACCGAATCAATATTTTAAGTTATTCTCCATCCCGGACCACGTGAATAACGGCTATACTGAGTCCCAACCAAGCGGACACTTGATCATGGCTAAGCAGAAGGCGCAGATGTCTGAACACTCCCAACGGACATATTCAAACATTCAAATAGACAGATTCAAATCCTTCAACGGTCCTCAATCTTCAACCAATATAAATACAAGAAGGTTTGAATTCATCGGTGCGAGACATAGACGCACACACGTACAAAGCATTCAAAGTAATCCATTTATAGTCTGCATATCTTCGATATTACCGAGCTTCGTGTTTATCATTTATCTACTCTGTGAGAGAGTCTTATCATTTGTATTACAATTCGTTCAAATCTCAAGGTATAGGTATCTTGAGTGTGGGTGTATCAATTACAACTTGTAAGGGGAGTGAGTCCGAGAGTGAAAGGATCATCCTTCGTTTACGAGCGTGTAATTGTGTCCACGGTTAGTTGGTTACAACTTGTAAAGAGGAGTAAGTCCTAGTGAGAGGATTACTCGAGAGTTCTAGTCCGTAATCAAGTTTGGAGATAGTGAAATCCCGCAGTGTTTCGGGACTGGACGTAGGTCAAGAGTTGGACCGAACCGTATAATCTCTTGTGTTCATTGCTCTCCTCTCTATCTCCGCATTTTTAAGTGTTCTTGAGTAATTAGCGAAAGAATTTCAAGATCACCTATTCACCCCCTCTAGGTGATATTCCACCTTCATTTGGTATCAGAGCGTAGGTTTCTCAATTGGGCTTAACATCCCGAGATAGATCATGGAAGGAATATTACCTGACAGTGCCTCAATCAACCGACTACCTGGTTTCAACGGTGTACACTATTCATTCCGGGAAAGAAAAGTTCAAAGCGTTTGTGTTAGCCACGGAGTATGGTCTCCGGGAAGTAATAGAGAATGGGGATTATGTTCCCACAAAGAAGAAGGAAGAATTAAAGTTCCAAAGGCAAAAGATGAGTTCAACGAAGATGACATGAAGGAAAATAATTCTTAACAAGAGAGCAATTCCGATGCTTCGAGTGCTCTTAGTCGAAGGAGTATTTCCGCATCCACAATCTATCTACCGCTAAGGAGATGTGGAAAGCTTTGGAAATGACATACGTGTCAACTATAAGTGGAGATAACCTCGATGAAGCAAGTGAGGCAAAAGAAGTTGTAAACATGTGCTTAATTGCCGAGGAAGAAAAGCAATGTGAAAACGATGATGAGGTATTTGATTCGAACCTACCTATGATAAACCGCTTTCGAGTATAATGAATTACATTCCGAATATAGTAAAATTGTGAAAGAACTCATTATCTCAAAGAAGAAAATCAAATTGCTAGAAAAACAAGTTAAAGATATTTCTCCATCTTGTGAAAATGTGATTTGCAAAACATGCCCGATCTTGAAACGAAAAATGTTTATCTTACAAAAACACTTGAGAAGTTCACTAACGGTAGTGAAATGCTCAATGTAATCTTGAAAGCTCAAAGATTTACAAATGATCGATCGGGCATAGGTTACAATCCTATTTTTGACAAAAAGAAAGGGAAAAAGAAAAGTGGTGGAAAATCCTACTTAAACTATTTTCAAAAAATTGTCCACTCTTCGAACCCCTTTGCTCATTGTAATTATTGTAACCGAAAGGGTCACAAGACATCATCTTGTTTTCATAAAAAGGAAAGAAGGGATAAACTCGTTGGTAATTATCAATGGCTACCAAAGGGAATTTATGTTTTCCCTAAGGCTCGAACTAACCCAGAAGGACCCAAGTATAAATGGGTACCAAAATGTCCATCTAGTGCTTTATTTGTGCAGATTAATTCTGAAAAGAATGGACCTAGACGTATAGAGAAGAATAAGAATCGAAGAGCTTCTCATGAACGGAAAATGAGATTTACATCTAGGAGAACTCGTGGAGAAACCATTGCTACAACCTTATCCTCAAATCAAAAGAAGCAATGGGCACAAGCAAGAAAAGTATCTTCCACCTCAAGAACAAACTACCACGAATACCATTCAACTATCTTGAGGAAAACAAGAAAAGGAGATTCTCTCAAGTATCAAATAGAAGACACTTGAAGTCTATACCCTCTGAGAGAACTTTGCAGACACCCATGGAAAGACATATGAAGAAGATGCAGTGGGTAAGCAAAGTCGATCCTCCAAGTACTTAAGGTACAAGGTATACAATGGTAAAGCCTCCTATGCTATTATTATCTGTAATATTAATTGAGGTTTTATATTGTGGAACCGTAGGAATGAGTATTGCAAACTATTCTGAAATTAGGCTTCCATATGTCTTAAAATCCATTGATTTTAAAAGAATTGCAATATTCAATAGTTTGACTCTTTATGCATATACAATGATTTGATAATTCCCTCTGTGAACTGCATATTTTGGAATAGTACTCGAGTAAACAAGCTAACCTACTCGAGTATTGTCGGGCTTCAATGAGTATGCTTAAGTGTTTTAGGCATCAATATGTGAGTATTGGTAAGATATACTCAAGTATTGGTTGGATAGAACAACTATCTCATGTCGGCTCGATATAATGGAGCGATTCCCAAGTATGAAAAAGAAGCAATGGTTGATGATAATTGTGAACATCGAAAGAGGAGTTATCTACATCAATCCATCTCAACCAAGCATGCCATTACAAAGGACAAGAGGAATTACGACGGTGATATCTAACTCTTACCCCATACTGTGATTACATATTCATTTTTGGGTAATGAATACTTGTCCATCATTGCATTCCATTAGCAATCAATCTTTTATGTTTTTCAAAATGTTTTTGGATTGCTAAATGGACCGTAAATGAATTTGTGCATAACTTTTCGAGTTTATGTTTTTGAAGTGCACATTTCTAAAATATGTTTCAAATTTCATTCACTCGTTTTGTGAAAATGCATACATGTGATTTGAAAAATATTCATGCCTTTATTGCATTCAATTGATGTTTTCAAAATTGGAAGTTAATAATGTTTACCGAATGTCGATATGCTTCAAATTTGTGCTCGTTGAATTTTCCCTACATCTCACATATTGATCTTTGGAATTCAATGTGTTACTTGAACTCTTCGGTTTAATTCGTCTAATAAGTTGGTCATCTATGAGTTTCAAGTCTATCTCCCATAAAAAGATTCAACTGTGTGTGTTATGCCTACTTTGCATAAATTCTATTAGTCAAGATATTCCAAGCTTTATAGTGCATTGAATGTTAGTGCATTAATCATTATATGGAATAAATTACTAGGATGACATACTAGAGCTCTAGTCAATTGGACTAACGAATATGTGCTTCGTCATCTATAAATCCTAGTAGTCATTTTGTTACTCATATACATCAACATTGTTTCCATCCATATTTTGAGTGACTATAGCTGTATGTTCATATTCCTGCCTTGACCATTCATACATCTCTAAATCCAATTCTAAGAGGCAAGATCATCTCTTAATTATAGCAAAGTCATTGTGCTCATTTATTCCGTTAACCATGACTTTTGCTTCGAACAACTTCTTCAACATGTTAATTTCGTGTATAACATGTTCTCCAAATCAAACATGTTACGATATATTCTTTAAACTGTTAACTTCCACCATGTTTTAGAATGAGCATTGATTTCAAATATGCTTCAAAAATGAATCCTTCATCGAATTTTGATTTCATAATGCATCATCACGGTTTGAAAGAACATTCAAGATTTGAAACAATTTGCATGTTTCATTTTTTTTGAAATTTTTATCTCATCCATGGATTACGTAAGATTCACATCAATGACATCATTTCGCATAGAGTATATTTACAAACTGTCATTGAGAAATAACATTTTTTGTATCATTTAGTTATTACCTTTATTTTGATTCATTGGATTGAACTTATTTGATTGGGTAAAACTATGTTTTTGATCTTTGATTCTTATACTCTTTGCTCAAATGGCATATGATTTAATTCTTTAAGAGCATAAGAGTTGTCTTGTCTAATCATGTGTGGACTCAAGATTCATTGGGTACCAAAGAGCATATACATTTGATTTATGCGGGATGCTCTATGGTTAGAATTACAGAGTCTATCAAAGGATGATAATTGTCAAATGCAGATCAGCATATACATTTGATTTGTGCAGGAGCTTCTAGTTGTTGTCTTTGCAGGTTCTGGTTCATTTGCAAATGCCGATATAAAACGATAATTCTCAAGAATGAGGTTATCATTCTCGAGAATTGCTAGATGAGGATCATTTCCGAACTTAAGTATTCTCGAGAATACGGTGGTCATTCTCGAGAAATATCGGAATTCTCTCGATGCTCAAGAATGTTCGACTCATCATTCTCGAGAATGGATCGGCATTCTCGAGAATCGTAGCAGATAGTGTGTTCTGCAGAATGGTTTATTCTTCATTTCTGAGATCATTCTCGAGAATGAAGTGTCATTCTCGAGAACAGCTCTCGAGAATCATTTGTTGATTCTCGAGAATTATCGAGCAGAATGTCTCTGAGTATAATGTCGTTTTACTCTTAATCGACGCCTCAGTTCCCTCGAGAACAGCTCTCGAGAATCACTTGGAGATTCTCGAGAATCATCAAAAGAGAATTTCAAAGGACGAACATAATGTCGTTTCATTTATCCTTCTCCGTTTCCCTTTTCATCATCTTCTTTTACATCTATTATAACCATGCTTGGCTAACTTGATTTCATTCATTCCATCTCTTGAAATTTAGCCTTAGCACATTCATTTTCAAAATGATTCTTATGCTTTAAACATATTTATCATCATAAAAAGCATGAGTGATTTCTTCATACCAATTTCAATGATCTTGAAGATTGAGATACCATGTTGTGAGCAAGGATATTTCCACACCTCATAACATTTGGTGTCACATTATTATTTGGTATCTTTAAAGGGAACTTCATGTTTTTATCATGCATTCATTAAGGGGGAGCTTCACATTCTCATGTACTCTTATATTTTTTTTTAAAAAAGGCTCATCTCTTTTATTTGAAAGAAAACCCTTTTAAGTATACTCATCTGCATTCATTTTCTGCTATTAGTTTTGATGATGAGTTAATATCATATTTTCCTTTCATTATCTTACCTTGAAGATATCATATAGGAAGGAATATTTTGATTGCACTAACAAATCTCTTTTGCAAAGAAAGT
Organism: Acacia melanoxylon; assembly: GCA_019022615.1. NCBI lineage: Eukaryota > Viridiplantae > Streptophyta > Magnoliopsida > Fabales > Fabaceae > Acacia > Acacia melanoxylon. Next base: position 4,621,448 of record JAFJYJ010000037.1, read on the forward strand.
TTTACATTTGTAGCAGGAGATTTCGATATGTGCTAGGACTTTCCTTAACACAATACAAGGAGAATATATTAATTTAAGGAAAGATGCCTTGATGGTTGAAGCCGAGCTATAAAGGAAGAGAGTCTACCACTACTTCATCTCAAAGGCTACAGGATTCAATCGAAATGCATACAACAAGCAAATGGACTTCATCGATCATTCATCATTTGCAGAATCTACATGAGCATTTCTAATCCTTATCTCTTTATTTAGTAGAAATTTTGCACATGTTTGATATCTCTATGTTTCAAATATGAAAGTTTCTTGAAAAGCCTCTCCAAATTGTTTTCAAACATATTTTCATGAAGAACTCATTTCTACTTGCATCATATTAAAAATCAAGTATTTTCAATCGGGAGAGAAAATCAGTTCCTTGACTCATTTCTATCTGGTTTAATCTTTGTCTCTCTAAACATTTCTTCTTTATTTCAACTTTTTGCTAATGACAAATAAGGGGGAGAGAATGGCAAGAAAAATATGTGTTCTAATATATTTTCATGTATATTTTTCTTAAAGTATTTGCCATCATCAAAAAGGGGGAGAATGTTGGTTTTGATTAGTTTTGATGATGTCTTATATAGATGCCATTCTTAAGAGCAAAAAGGTTGCACACTACATTTACATTATACTTTGACAAATTCTTATATCTAATGTAGATGTGAAGTTTAATGATGAAGAATAATCAAGAGAAGAGAAGAAAGAAAGAAGAACTTGCTCAATGGAATGAGAAAATCATTATACAAGCTCTCGATTGATTCTAGAAGTCTCCATGATCATATAGAAGTTGGAACGGGTCAATTCGGAGTTAAAATGAGTGAAAACGAGTTACAAGTGTATTCCGAATCAATTCTCGAGAATGTAATCCATTCCCGAAGCAATTCTCGAGAATGCAGCTGAATATGTGAAATCTGGAGGCAATTCTCGAGAATTGAAAACCCATTCTCGAGAATGGTTCTCAAGAATGCCATTTCGATTCTCGAGAATGGTCGGGATTCAAGCAATTCTTCAGCAGCTCTGTTCTGCTCTGTTTCTGGCGACCTTCGGTAAATCAATGATATCTCCCAAACCAGGAATCGGATTGACATGAAACCAGCGGCATATTAAACTAGACATCCAACACGTACTTTTGACAAAATATCAAGTCCAAAGGAGCCTATATGAGAGAGATATGATTTTCGAAAGTTGGAACAAGAATCACCGTCACAGTCCAGACCAAACTTCGGTAATTTGGGTGTATCGCACAAACGACAAATCCAATGGAGCTGAAATTGGTGCCATTGGAAACTAGACTCAACTACCTTTCCAAAAACATCAAGAATACAGAAAACGAAGATCAAGTGAAGAAGTTATGATGTTTTTAAGTTGGTAGTATGTTCCGGAAGCTGCAATCAGCGTTGATTAAGAACAGTTTACATTCATCCTATGATAACTAACGGAATTCAACAAGTTTGGGCTGATTCTTCTTGCATGGAAAGAAGGCTTTAAAGAGTTCAAGAATTTGAATCAGAATTAACTCACTTACATGTCCATGTGAAATTGACTCTCGAGAATGGTGTGTGACGAGAATCAGCATCGCAGTGTGTTCGAACCTTCTTCACCTACATCGTTCCGATTCGAGAATAAGTAAGGAACTCTCGAGAATGGTTCTCGAGAATGCACCAAAGTAGCTCTCGAGAATGATAGAGGCGAGAATCACACAGCTGAAGTTTCTTCGATGTGATTCTCGAGAGTTAGAAGTTAATTCTCGAGAATAATCGGGAAAAGCGTTATGCATATTCTTTGAACATGTGATTCTCGAGAATGAGGAATCAACTCTCGGGAATGGTTCTCGAGAATGACCAAAGAATTCTCGAGAATGAATGTCTCGCTTCGTCGATGCTTTCGTGTAAATTGTTCCTCAAAGTGACTCTCGAGAATTGGGAACCAATTCTCGAGAATGGTTCTCGAGAATCACTTGGTGATTCTCGAGAATGATCAAGAAGCATATATTTCCGGTTTGCGATACGGTAGATTCTCGAGAATGATCACGGTGGCTCTCGAGAATGCATTAGACAGAATCACAAGACATAGTTTTTCTGAAGTGATTCTCGAGAATAAGGAATCAATTCTCGAGAATGGTTCTCGAGAATGGGCAAACAATTCTCGAGAATGATCGAAGGTCCTGCAATCTAGAACGATTTGAAGAACAATTCTCGAGTATACCTTCGCCGATTCTCGAGAATGCCAAGAGAGAATGAATACCAAAGATTTGACAAAGAAACATGAATCAATCTGCAACTTCATTTAAATGATCTAGTTAATTGATTCTATCTTCCAAAACATCATTCAATATTAACTATGATATCATTAATCATCTTCCTGAGTGTTTTTTAGATTCATGATCAAGTTTCAAACTCTGACGAAGAACACCAAGATTGTTGCGATCCGGAAATCATGGAATATGCCTTGTTATTTATTATCATTGATTCTAACCATATGAGCATTTGTCAATTGATTCTGAAATGAATACTCAAGTATTGGATTTATGCTACCCGAGTATTAACAAGCTATGAACCTACGTGATTTGATTGGGGATACTTGAGTATTGCGAAAGTATTACGAAAGTATTCGAAAGTATTGAGGAAATGTTCAGCAAGTATTTAGGAAGTATTCAAGGAAGTATTCAGGGAAGTACTCATGATTGAATACTCAAGTATGATCAATGACAAAGCTTTTGATATATCTGAATCAAATGGATACTCAAGTATTAACTATGGCTACTTGAGTATTGACAAAGAATCAAGCTTGTGCTCTGCAAAGGCTACTCGAGTACACGAGAATGGGATTCTCGAATGATTAATCATTGTTTGAATCTTGATGAGCCGTGAAGCACCGAAACCGACGAGACACGAAGCCGACATGATGAAGGATGGCCCATACCGTCAAAAGCACCGAATCAATATTTTAAGTTATTCTCCATCCGGACCACGTGAATAACGGCTATACAGAGTCCCAACCAAGCGGACACTTGATCATGGCTAAGCAGAAGGCGCAGATGTCTGAACACTCCCAACGGACATATTCAAACATTCAAATAGACAGATTCAAATCCTTCAACGGTCCTCAATCTTCAACCAATATAAATACAAGAAGGTTTGAATTCATCGGTGCGCACATAGACGCACACAGACAAAGCATTCAAAGTAATCCATTTATAGTCTCGCATATCTTCGATATTGCGAGCTTCGTGTTTATCATTTATCTACTCGTGAGAGAGTCTTATCATTTGTATTACAATTCGTTCAAATCTCAAGGTATAGGTATCTTGAGTGTGGGTGTATCAATTACAACTTGTAAGGGAGTGAGTCCGAGAGTGAAAGGATCATCCTTCGTTTACGAGTGTGTAATTGTGTCCACGGTTAGTTGGTTACAACTTGTAAAGAGGAGTAAGTCCTAGTGAGAGGATTACTCGAGAGTTCGTAGTCCGTAATCAAGTTTGGAGATAGTGAAATCCCCAGTGTTTCGGGACCTGGACGTAGGTCAAGAGTTGGACCGAACCAAAGATAATCTCTTGTGTTCATTGCTCTCCTCTCTATCTCTGTTTTAAGTGTTCTTGAGTAATTAGCGAAAGAATTTCAAGATCACCTATTCACCCCCCCTCTAGGTGATATTCCACCTTCACTAGTTTCCTTAGGTCAGGACATATTACAAACCAGCGAATTATTATCCAGAAGCTGGCACTTCTGGAATTTATTTCCGTAACCGTTGGCATCTGTTCGAAAATATTCAACAGGCAACGGAATACCCTGAATGGGATCAAAAATTTAGTTAACCCAAGTAGTTTTAAAGAGTAAGAATAGAGCTTTAGTGCTATGTTCCCGGATGTAATACCCGGATTTTAGTAAATCTGGAAGTTTTGAGATCAAGGAAATTAACGAATATTTTGATAAAGCAAAATCATGAGCTTAAAAATGTTATAGAAAATTGTTATAATTATAGAGTAAATTGTCAAAAAAGTTACAGGAAAATATGATGAATGTAATGACTAAAAATGATATAATGGTGATAAAAACAAGTCTAAAAAATATTATGATAAGTACTTGAAAGATCATGAAAAATTATGAGAAAAATATGGAAGTGTTATCCCTAAATATGAGAATTTAATAAATTATTTCAGAGGAAATAACATGAAGAAAAGTTTAAAAAGCATTTTAACCATAAAGTAAACGATGGAGTAAACATTTTTAATATTTTACATAGGATATAAAATGACAAAGATACAAGATAAAAGTTTGTAAGATAACAATATACTGTAAAATTGGTAAAGATAAATATATGAAGAAACCGATCCTAAAAAGATCACTAAACGAAGAAATTAGGTCCGATTAAGCCCTAACGGCGTGGGTAAAACGGGAATTTTTGGTAAAAAATATTATATTTTAAAAAAATGGAAAAAATTATAGAAAAATAAATAAATCTGAATTTTTAAAAGAGGGGGCCGAAATTCTAAGTATTTTTAATTAAAAAGAATTGTTTAAATAATTAAAATGGTAATTAGAATAAAATAATAATATAATGCGGTGAGTCGGCTTATAGGCAGCCATTCCGGGGGAAAAGTTAGAAATAAATTCTACAGGTAAACCAGAGGTAAAAGTCTTTTCAGACTGATCAAATTAAGCACAAGTGAAATTCTACACGAAGAAAGAATTTACCGACGTCGATTCCGCAACCGAAAACCCTAATTTCAAATAAGACGAAAAGTTGATCGGATAGAGTGGAGTCGATAGGCAAAGTGAGAACCTATAGAAACAATTGTGTCTTTTTAAACACGAGATTAAGTTAGACAACAACTGGACGTTTTACGATTCAGCGAATTATTGTCCAGAAGTTGGTTCTATCGTAAGCGATTTCCGTAACCGGACGCGTTTGTCCGAATATCTTCCGACGCACCGGAGAATACCTGGATATGATCAAAAAGAGGATCAAAATAGATAATAAGAGAGAGGATGAAAAGATCTTCAAAGTTGCATGCCCGGATTTTTGAGTTTCGCGAAATCGCGCGAAACGGACACCGACGGTAGCTTTATCGGATAGGAGGCCATAAAGCAAGAGTCATCATTGGATGACAACTCATTCTTTGACTTTTTGGGCCCTAGATGTCGACCAAGACCATGGATGGCCAAGATTCCATCTTACAAAACCCTAGATCCAACGGCGAATCATTTCGAAGACTTTTTGGAAATTCCCACCTTGTCCCTATTTTTCTCTATAAATAGCAAGCTCTCTTGCTCTCATTCTTCACACCAAAATTCAGATCCTAGAGAGAGGTTCTAGAGAGAGAAGCTCGGAAAAATTGTGCCTTAGCTCCGAGATATCCGAGATAATCGTACCGCCGTCGAGCCGCGTTGTGCCGCCGTCATACCGCGTTTTTTCCCGCCGTCGATTTCACGTTTTTCCGTAAAAGTTCCGTTGTACCGCCAAAAAGGTACGTTCGCGTACCGTAACACTAACTCGATGGTTATTGTATGATTATATATGTTTGTTGTGTTTCGTTTGTTGTTGTAGCATACGTGGTTATGTTATATACACGGTTATGTCACATACGTGGTTATGTCACATACGAGGTTATTATTGCTTTGTATCATACGTGGTTATGTTACATACGTGGTTATTATCTTACATACGTGGTTATGTATTTTTAATCATACATCTGTTGTGGACTGTTGTATTGATTGTCATTGTTGTCGTGTATATGTAGTCGTATTTAAGCATGAGGTTAATCAGATTACCCGAGATCCAAATTGTAATTGGATCTCGCTCTTATCATAGCGTCAGTTCGGAAGAACCGAGGACCGAGGAGAAAGGCGAGCGGCCGTACGAGTCCCGATCGAAGACTTTCTTCGGGTGTTATTCATTTTGAAAACTCTCGGTCAATGTACCGCTTCAGAATCAGCCCGGACTTACGACAATTTGATTAAATGTATCAGTTACTCAATTGCTCCGATGCTCTACTCTGATGAAAAAAATATATACTGCTTTTGAAAATGGGATGTTACATTTTTGGTATCAAAGCAGTAGTCCTGGCATTGATATGACTATGTTATTACGGAAAAGTATGGTAGGACAAGTTAAGGCTAGTCTATGTGGGTGTGCGCCAATCGCCGCCATAGAGTTGGCGAGGTCCCCATGATAGACACTTATCTCGGCCATTCTCTGTTTCGGTGAACGGAGTTATGTTCAAATCAGCCTTTTAAACTTTGAGCGTGTTTTGAAAATGAGTACCGAGGTAGCCCTAGGTCGGTGTACCGGTTTGAACCGGTATACCATCTTGAACCGGTGTACCACCCTTTGTCGGTGCATCACTCTAACCCTTTAATCCGCAAATCCATTGTCGGTACTAATATCGTCTCTAATAATCTTGATAATTCGATAATCGCCGTTTGACCGGACGGTAACTTCACCCTAACCCGGACCTTATATGTGGAGTGGGCCACATCGGATGAAACTCGTGACGAGGCCACGCCGACGAAACTTGGAGGCCGACAAAGATATATTCATGTGGTATTTGAACCATGTTGAGAAGTTCTATTAGTTTTCAGGTGGAAAGAACCAACGAAACCCTGAACGAGGGGAAATAGTACGAGTGTCCGTTCGTAGTACTAGTGTGATAAAGTCTGCGATAGAGTAACCATTGTTTTTTTTTTAAAAAAAAAATCTAACGTTTTCCCTAATGAAGGAAAAGAGTGAGACATGGCTAATTTAAGAGGAGCCGAGCTCCTGAGGCCGAGGCAGAGGCCGAGGCAGAGGTAGAGGAAGGGGCAGACAGCCACGAATAATACCAATACCAGTACACGAACCCGAACGACAAGGACCGCAGCAACCAGAGCGAAATGAGTTGCAAGAAATGCGGGGGATGCCGCAAGAACAAAGGGCTCTTATTGATGAACTCCTTGCTTTGAAAGGCGGGGAGGAGAAGAGGAAGGTGACCGAGCCAATGAGGAACGACATAATGCCGAGGAAGAAGATGAAACTGAACTCGATGATGAACGTGAAACCGAGGAGTCGATAGATCTCGACACCCCTCGACGTAATAGGGCAATAGCAGTGCTACCTCGACCCAACAGAGTGGTTGAGACCACGCAGCAATGGGTCACCCAATTCTGCAAGCTCAAACCTCCAGTTTTTCGTGGTAAGCTCGATTCGGCTGAAGACTGGCTTATGAGACTGGACAAGATCTTCGAAGTGATGGATTGTCCGGAAAACCGAAAAGCCCAACTTGCAGTCTATAAGCTGGAAGGGGATGCAGACCGATGGTGGAAAAGCATTGCAAGAATATTGCAAACCCGTTATTGTCCCGTGACTTGGGAGAAATTTCTGGAGAAGTTCAACGAACAATATTTTCCTCCTTCGGTACAAGTTATCAAGGAGTCAGAATTCCTCCATATTCGACAAAGTCACGAGGAGTCATTCGATGACTACTTCGCCCGGTTTACCAACTGTCTCGATATTCTTCATATCCGAAACGTAACGTTGACGAGAGCCGGAAGGCAAGCGGGATGGTAGACGGGCTAAAGTATGAAATAAGGAAAAGCCGGTATCCCAACAGTTCCCCTTAATTGATCCAAGCGGTGGAGTCATGCCGGTTGATCGAACGTAACATAACGGAACTACGCACATCAAGAATCGACAACCGCAGAGCGGTGCAAGTCGTGACGGGTTGAGCCGCGGAAGTTCCTCGCGTAAGAGGGCAGCACCATGGAATAACCCTCAAGGGGAGGCAAGATGCCATACCGATCCGAGCAACGGAACAACCCTGTGAATGCACGGACCCCGACCATGTCCAAAATGCAAAACGAACCACCCGGGAACCAACCGTGCGGGGAGCGGATATGCTACAAGTGTCAAGCCGGGGCACTTATACATGAACTGTCCTCAAAGGACTACGGGGATAAGGCCACAAAACCCAGGCCGGGTTTTCGCTTTGACAACTAACGAGGCCGAATAATCTCCGAGAGGATCCGCATAACTATCTCTCGATGGGAACCTACCTTAGATATTGTACGACACGGGTGCTAATCACTCGTTATGTCGATGCATATGCGAATCATTTTGGGATGCATACATATACGTATTACCTTATGATCCAAAGTAGTAGCTACACCATTGGGTGTGAACTATTTTGCTTATGTAAGCATGTTTAAATTCCAAATCAAATATACATATCTCGTTCAAAAACCCTGTTCACAAACATCGACGACATTCTCAAAATTCACTATGACATTAATACCTAGCATAGGATCAACATCTAAAACGCCGTATCAAATGATACCAAACAAAGTACAAGAGTTGTGACTTTGTATCAACCATCACAGGATGGACAAAATGACTATCATGAACACATACACACTTCCCATGATCTACGATTTACTCGCTTATGTAATTCCTACGTTTTGTCAAGGGTTGACGTATGCTCGGAACACCACTTCATTGTACATCAAGGAATAGCAATCTTCAAGATAGTAACATAGATATTTAGTTTCGGATCTAGCGGGATAGTACCGCAGATTCATACCAAAATTTTCTCGTAACCATTGATAAAGCTTAAAGAGTAAAACTTAAATCATTGCGTAGAACACAGACTGAGACGAGCTTGCATAGACTGAGAACGAGGTTGGTCATAAGCACCAAGAGTTGGTTGTCCGGATCCAAGTAGATGGTCATGGTGCCATTAGGTATGGGTCGGGATATGTCTTTGTCAGCGGGACAGCGTGATGACTTACGCCTCTCGCCTATTGAAGCCTCTCAAGTTGAACTAATCGATGTAAGACCTAGAGTTAGTGAGTATTGTATAGAATTCTACTGCTAACACAAGTGTTTGAAGTATCTTTTGAGTTGAAAGAAACTCGAGAAAGGACAAGAAGTCCTGTGTTTTAATGGACGAAAAGTCCTGTGTTCGAAAAACTACACCTGAGTACAGGGTAAAAGAAATCCCCTATGGTTTGATAAATAGTTGTCTTACTTGCCGCGAAAATTTTAGTTTCCGATGCATATCTCATAGTTACTACTATCCGACTGCAATCGTGTCATTGAGTAGGAGGTATCTTGTGTTGTCATGGTGTATGGGCGTCATGGAAACATTTAAGGTATCTTGTGTTACCATGATGTATGGGCGTCATGGAGACATTTTGATATCTCGGTATTGACGGGGGTATATGGGTGCCACGGAAAATACTAAATATCAAAGTACAAAATGACAAGATCTTGACAGTCAAACTCGAGCAAATTCTCGATCATCAAGTGGAGCGGTCGACATATAGAGAAAAGTTCTGGAGCGAATAAGTCGTGGAGCTGGTTGCATGCGCAGAGATGCGGTGCGTAAAACTAGCGTCTGAAGTATCTTTTGTCGTCACGGCACGTGGTTGCTAAGGAGACAGTTTTGGCACGTGGTTGCTAAGGAGCGAATAAGTCCGAAGTGTAGTTAGTACAGAGTCTAAATTGGTATAGAGCAAATTTCGAGGCGAAATTTTATTTAACGGGGAGAAATGTAATACCCGGATTTTAGTAAACTGGAAGTTTTGAGATCAAGGAAATTAACGAATATTTTGATAAAGCAAAATCATGAGCTTAAAAATGTTATAGAAAATTGTTATAATTATAGAGTAAATTGTCAAAAAAGTTACAGGAAAATATGATGAACAGAATGACTAAAAATGATATAATGGTGATAAAAACACGGTCTAAAAATATTATGATAAGTACTCGAAAGATCATGAAAAATTATGAGAAAAATATGGAAGTGTTATCCCTAAATATGAGAATTTAATAAATTATTTCAGAGGAAATAACATGAAGAAAAGTTTAAAAAGCATTTCGAACCATAAAGTAAACTGATGGAGTAAACATTTTTAATATTTTACATAGGATATAAAATGACGGTGTCGAGTATAAAAGTTTGTAAGATAACAATATACTGTAAAATTGGTAAAGATAAATATATGAAGAAACCTGATCCTAAAAAGATCACTAAACGAAGAAATTAGGTCCGATTAAGCCCTAACGGCGGGGGTAAACGGGAATTTTTGGTAAAAAATATTATATTTTAAAAAAATGGAAAAAATTATAGAAAAATAAATAAATCTGAATTTTTAAAAGAGGGGGCCGAAATTCTAAGTATTTTTAATTAAAAAGAATTGTTTAAATAATTAAAATGGTAATTAGAATAAAATAATAATATAATGCGGTGAGTCACCATAAAGCATCGGGAAAAGTTAGAAATAAATTCTACAGGTAAACCAGAGGTAAAAGTGTTTTCATACTGATCAAATTAAGCACAAGTGAAATTCTACACGAAGAAAGAATTTACCAGACGTCGATTCCGCAACCGAAAACCCTAATTTCAAATAAGACGAAAAGTTGATCGATAGAGTGGAGTCGATAGGCAAAGTGAGAACCTATAGAAACAATTGTGTCTTTTTAAACACGAGATTAAGTTAGACAACAACCTGGACGTTTTACGATTCGGCGAATTATTGTCCAGAAGTTGGTTCTATCTAAGCGATTTCCGTAATCGACGCGTTTGTCCGAATATCTTCCGACGCACCGGAGAATACCTGGATATGATCAAAAAGAGGATCAAAATAGATAATAAGAGAGAGGATGAAAAGATCTTCAAAGTTGCATGCCCGGATTTTTGAGTTTCGCGAAATCGCGCGAAACGGACACCGACGGTAGCTTTATCGGATAGGAGGCCATAAAGCAAGAGTCATCATTGGATGACAACTCATTCTTTGACTTTTTGGGCCCTAGATGTCGACCAAGACCATGGATGGCCAAGATTCCATCTTACAAAACCCTAGATCCAACGGCCGAATCATTTTCGAAGACTTTTTGGAAATTCCCACCTTGTCCCTATTTTTCTCTATAAATAGCAAGCTCTCTTGCTCTCATTCTTCACACCAAAATTCAGATCCTAGAGAGAGGTTCTAGAGAGAAGCTCTGGAAAAATTGTGCCTTAGCTCCGAGATATCTCGAGATAATCGTACCATTGTCGAGCTTGTTGTTGTGCCGCCGTCATACATTTTTTTCCCATTTGTCGAATTTCACGTTTTTCCGTAAAAGTTCCGTTGTACCGCCAAAAAGGTACGTTCGCGTCGTAACACTAACTCGATGGTTATTGTATGATTATATATGTTTGTTGTGTTGTTTGTTGTTGTAGCATACGTGGTTATGTTATATACACGGTTATGTCACATACGTGGTTATGTCACATACGAGGTTATTATTCTTTGTATCATACGTGGTTATGTTACATACGTGGTTATTATCTTACATACGTGGTTATGTATTTTTAATCATACATCTCTGTTGTGGACTGTTGTATTGATTGATTGTTGTCGTGTATATGTAGTCGTATTTAAGCATGAGGTTAACCGTTACCGAGATCCAAATTGTAATTGGATCTCGCTCTTATCATAGCGTCGGAGTTCGGAAAGAACCGAGGACCGAGGAGAAAGGCGAGCGCAGGCGTACGAGTCCCGATCGAAGACTTTCTTCGGGTGTTATTCATTTTGAAAACTCTCGGTCAATGTACCGCTTTCAGAATCAGCCAGACTTACGACAATTTGAATAAATGTATCAGTTACTCAATTGCTCCGATGCTCTACTCTGATGAAAAAAAATATATACTGCTTTTGAAAATGGGATGTTACACCGGATTTTTAAGTTTCGTCAAGATTACGCGATTAGAACACCGAACTGGGAACTTTATCGGTGCAGGTGCATAAAGCACATGGGTGACATCATGGATGATGCAATCTTCTTCTAGAAGGATGACATGGGCATGAGGTCGGCCAAGGCATTGGAAGGCCAAGATTGAGCCACGTGTCAAAATGCGATCCGATGGCTGAAATCCAGTCTGATAAAGCATGAATAGTAACCTCCTCTTTGCCTATAAATAGAAGCCAACCCTCTTCTCATTTCTTCACCCCAAAACCGAAAATAAGAGAGAGGTTAGAGAGAAGGAGGAGCCCGGAGAAAATCTAGCGGAGCTCTGGGTAAGTTTTTTCGGTCCCTGGTCTTTAGCTTTGGTAGATCTTTCGGTAGATATGGTAGAATTGCTAGATATATCTCTAAATTTTCAAAATAGTTAGATATCATGTTTTAGGAGTAGATATGATATTTATTTTGAAAATATATGGGGAAAAGAGATATGTCAAAATTCTGGAGAGATAGAGCCAAAGTAGCGAAGCTCTAGCGAAATTTTGCCAATTAGTCCAACTAGGGGCAAAATGGTAATTTGTACCTAAAATGCCTATTATAGTGCTAAATGTTGATAAATCTTATCCTTATAGGATATCTGTGAAAATCGTATCACTGTCATACCGCTGTCGGGCCGCTGTCAAAAATACAGTTTTTCGTAAAACGTACCGAAAGTACCGTCAACGAAGGTACGTTCGCAGCGTACTGTAATACTGACTCTGATGCTTGTGTTATGCTTATATATGATTGCTGTGTTCTGTCCGAGACTCTATCTTAATTGTTTTTGATGCAATCATGAATATACACGGGTTATGGTATTGTTAACGCCGTTGGAGAGTTTTCCTAGCGCTATGGACACGATCGTGGCACCGAGAGTGTAGACCGGGATAACAAACATACTGCGAGGGGCTATGTATTGTTATTGCCTTACATACATTATTATGTATTTCCTACATCTGTTATGGGCTTTTGTGGTGATTATTGTGAAAATGTCATGAATACCTGTCATACATATATTGTTTACATAAGCATGAGGTTAACCGTTACCTGAGGTCCGATGGGCATTGGACCTCAGTCTGAATGGATAGATAGGAAAGGGTCATGAATCAGAGGAGGCACCCGGGGATGGAGCCGTAGATAAACACCAGTAAATGGAGCCGTGAAAAGGCACCGCTCAAAGGAAATGCGGGAAGAAAGTCAACAGAACCTACCTTATGACATGAATCTAATAAAGTTACTTCACATCATTTGGTGCTTAAACTAGAAGGGTCGTCTATGTGGTTCAGTCAATCAGTCACCCTAGCACGGTGAGACTTCCACTAGACCTACCCAGCCTGGCCAAATGAGATGATTTAACTGAGTTAGGTTCTATGTCCCAAGTCTACCTAAGGCTTGGTGGAAAAGGGTATAGTTACATAGAAGAAATGTAATTATAGAGTTTTGTATTACTGTATCACATGAATAATTCCTTCGGGAGATTTTGTAGTATATATATCAGTATTCAGACATCATCATATGTCTGAGTATTTCATATTAGTTACTCAGTGTTATACCTGTTGTTCAAATTTTTAGTACATGCTCTCTGTTTTCGCAAAACGCTAAGCTGTAGTACCTCAAACTCTGATGAATTTTTATATAAAACCACGTGTCAATGGCACGATTTATGCTACGAAATTTGGGGTGTTACAAGTGTTCATTCAATTATTAACGGGAGCTTTGCTTACGCCAAGTCTAGTTTGGTTACAAATCCTAGTCATTCTCCTACTCCTATAATATTTGTTATATTTTTTTACTATCAATTAATATTATTTTTCTGATGGAAAATAATATTATTTTTTATTACAAAAGAACGTTTTTCGAATTTGGAGAATAACATTGCATGATTTGATAATTTATTATACCTATCTAGCATATTTGAGAGAATAGTGCATTTAAAGAGGAAGAAAGACACTTTTAACCCATTAATTTACATATTTCATTCATATGTTTGGGGATAAAAACAAAACATATAATATATCTATTTAAGAAACATTTTTGTGTATTGCATGCTTTTAATTTGTTTAAAAATATTATATAATTGTTCATATATATATATATATATATAATTAACATATATATAACTTATGAAACATTCCTAATTTATAGAATAATTTTACTTATATTAATTATGTATGATCAATACTTAAAACTAAAATTATTGACTATACATAATAATTTCAAAATCTTGACTCATTATGGCTTATACTTTATAAGTTGGTTCCATCCCTCTCTGCACATGTTCCTCAACTATATATAACACAAGGAAGTCATTTATCGATTTATTTCCATCAATTAAACGAAAATGTACATTTTTCTTCTTTGAATTTTTTAAAAGACGGACACTGAGCTAATATTTTAACTCATATAGTATTAAATCAAAGTAATTTTTTTCTCTATTCTCTTTTTCGTACAACTCCTTGTGGAATTTGAAAGGAAAAATTAATTCCTTGGTCCCTATAATTATACTTAATTTTTAATTAGGTTATTTATTATTATTATTATTGTGTCATTACATTTTTCCCCAAATTGTAGGAATTAGTCCATATGCTCATAATATGTTAATTATTGCCAATATTGATGCTGACTAAGCTACATATAAATTGCCACAAAATACAAAAGAGAGTTTTAAAAATTGTCTCCTGTTTTTTTGACCTGATACTTATAATTGTCTCCTTGAATCTATTTATAATTTGAGGGAAAAAACAAGAAAATACTAATTGAACTTCAAAATCTCAAATCAATGATTTCTTACAAAAATGAGTTGTCAATTGCTATATTCTTGTAGTCAATACTTATATTCAAGTTATGTTCGTAATTTATAAATAATTTATAAAATTATTTAGATGATATTATACATACTTATATAATAGTATAATTTTTTTTTTAAAAAAAATTAGATAGGTTAGGCCTCTAGGCTAGGCTTTATGGAAAAGTCTGAAATGTTTACCTAAATAGACCTGGTAATGAGTCTGAGCTTGACCAATTTACTAAATATGCTAGGTTAGACTTTACGTAGGTTAGGCTGCAGGCCCTATTCATTAGAGGTATGAGGTCTGACTTATTTCCATCAATATATGCATAGATTAAGAGTCAATTATAATGTCTTTGAACTCTCATCATCTATTAACAAATTTAAATAGCAAAATGAAAATCTCATTTTGTGCCTGAGAGAGATACTTGATTTAAAACAACAATTACGAAGTTGCAAATAAAAGGAGTATTGGGTGCGTGTATATTCTTGATCATCAAGTTATTATCCGGTGCCGAAACGCAAAAAAGTTATACAAATTTATCAATTAAGAATGATATTTTGGTAAATAGAATTGATTGAAAAAAGGTTTAATGCTGGTTTTTTGAGAAACTAAAAATTAAATGTAACTTTTTCTTTTTTTAAAAAAAGAATTTCCATGCCCATTTCGTAGGAAACTGGCATGAAAATTAAATATTTAAGCATGAATATAACGAGAGTAAAGAAATGTGTTCGTCAAGAAACAAAGATTTTTAGTTGTCAACGTCGTCGCCGAAGGTCCGAAGAAGAAGCCAAATATATTATTAATAGCAACGATAGGTGGGTGGTGGAAATCCTTGTCATTCTCTCATTATAATATTTGTTTGTTATGTTTGTTACAAAATAAAAATAGGTAAAGTTTGGGAGAATGACCGAGAAAAAATATATTACCTCTAGTATTAATTATAAGACATATTTAATTGATTCTGGAGGGATTAAGGATAGAAGTTAAATTACTTAATTTTACTCATTTTCTTAAAATGCCTTTATAGAAATTTTACACTTCAATTACCTTGCTGATTTCATATAATTCCTCATTATCTTAGGAAGAAATTGAAGGGGTATTTTGGGAAAAAATTGACGAAAATTAGAATGTTGTCCTATATTTAGGACCAAAATCAACTCTCAAATGTTATCTTATAATTAGGACCGGATGAAGTATTTATTAATAAGGTTCTTAAAAATTGTATTTATTTTGAAAGTGTCGGAATATATGCTCTTTGGTCACTTAAGCCCAATTGGGCTTAAGTGAGACCACAGCCCAAGAGCCCTATGCCCCTTTAGGGTTTAGGGTTAGGTCTTAGTGTAGTAGTATATAAACCTACTTTTACCCATTGAGAAACCTAAGTCACAAGGAGGTTCTCATCAGAAACAAACCCTAGAGGCAGACATTTATCATCTAAACGGTTGCCCACACATCCATCCCATCCCCCTCGAGAGATAGTCTGGAAGATCGATCATAGCGTGGACTTGGATTGTTCGTGAGCTTGGATTGTTCGTGTAGAGGCTTTCAGATCGCTGCATCTTTCCAGGTAATCAAAACGATGAAGGTTTCATCTTTTCCTACATCGTCTCGGTACGATTCGCTTCCGCGTTTCTGGTGAGATTCCTAAAGAAAGATCAGAAATCAAAATTAAATTTTTAATTATAAAATTAATCCTCCTCAAGCTCCCTCCATTTTCTCAAATACCATCTTATATAATTTAGGGAAAATTCCATTAAAATACCATCTGAATTTGCAAAACCCCCAGAAACCCACCGAATTTGTAAACGGACTGAGAGGTGATAAGGATTTTTGAGGGATATGCAAATTTATGCAAAATGACCACAATGCCCTTGAGGGTTTTCTCGATTCATTTATCTTGCGTCTTGTTCGTCGGCGTGACCCACTGTTTCTTAAATGAATCCAGAAAACCTTAAGGGCATTGTGGTCATTTTGCATGAATTTGTATATCCCTCAAAAGTCCTTGTCACCTCTCAGTCTTTTTACAAATTCGGTAGGCTTTTAGGGATTTTGCAAATTCAGATGGTATTTTAATGGAATTTTCCCTATAATTTATTACTAGTTTTATGTTCATGGAACTTATTCAATATTTTTTGTATTTGAAATACATTCATTAGGAATTTGGTTTAGTAATAATAGGGAAAAAAAAAAAAAAAACACACACACACAGTAAATCACAATTCCAAGATAAGGTGCAATAATAGAGATTTTCTCTTGTGATTTTTTGAGCCTGTAAAAATAATCTAAACCTAAAAAGAGGTATATTTCTAATTATTTTTTGCTTTTCAATGCCATTTCAATTTGAGTAACTTTTAAAGATAATCCGATATGTATGTGAGGGAATATCATAAAAATATTGAGTTGCATATTTATGTATAATAAAATTTGATAACTAACCATCAAATAGTTGAGATAGGGTTAGAGAAAATGGAGGGATCGGAGTTTGATCCAAGTTAATTTCGTAATAAAAAATTTATATTTTAATTCTTGGTCATTGAAAATAATTATAATTTTTAAGATCCTTATTAATAAATATTTATTTTCCTTGGTCCTTCTCCCTAGCTAATTGTCCCTAAAAGATAAAAATATTATTTTTATGAGAATATAATAGTTACTAAACTGTTTTTTTTACTCACATTATGATTTTGACGACCTTTTTGCCGAAAATATTTAGTCAAATATATATGCAACATTGAGTGAAATTTTACGTTATTATTATACTTCTTTTATTAAAGGTAGGTATAGCCACTTCTTTAAAGATTTTTTTCCCTTCAATCCTCAACGCACTTCTTCAATTTTGTTGTTGTTAAGGGCATGCATCCTTATTTCAAGAGCTTGTTTGAGGCATAACTAGATATTAAATGTGTAATACCAAAAAATTCCTATTTAATATAAGTATTATATTTTGATGAGTAATTAGTAAAAATGAAGATGAATATGTGTCTCAAATTATTATAAATTATTGATTAAAATTTTAGGCAAATTTCCCTTGGAATTAAATAAACAAAAGTCAAAATATAAGACTATGATTTGGGATCATAAAATGTGATATAATTGACACATAAAATAATGGTTATTTTATAACCAAAAGAGGTAGGAAATGTTATGAAAACACTTAATTAAGTTAAAGGAATTTAGCAAAAGCAATTGGGTAATTAAGTTGCACTAATTAAAGATCAATTGCATAATTACTTAAAATAATTAAGGACGAATTAAAAGCATCAATTGGGGGCTGTCTTATTTTTGAAAATTAAGAGGCCAAGATGAAGGATTAAAACTTGTTTAAATGAAAGCATTAATGATCATGATTTAACTAATGAACCGATCCTACCATGGTAATTGGAATTAAGGGAAATATAAGCTCTGGATTAACATGATAATTAAATTAATAAATCAACCCCCCAAAGTCATTGAAAGTGGCGTCTGGCACATGAAAGGAATTGAGATAGTATTTATCTTATAATAAGATGGCTTTGAAAAGTCAAAATTTTGAACTAACCAATGAAAACCTATGAAATAATAAGTATATTTTTAATTGAAAAAAATACATTAAATGGCTGAATAAAGAGGCATGTCGGCAAGCATGTGCAAGGGGTGAGATTTAGTTTCATAAAGTTCTTTTAATCCAAGGGTTAAGGTGAGTTTTGGTCACATTTAATTAACATTTGTGTCCTTGATTTTTCTCTATAAATAGCCATCCACCCTTCACAAATTCTTCACACCAAAAACTTCTCTGATCCTTATTTGAGAGGGAGTGAGGCATGAGATTAGAGTGTAGGAGAGTGCTGTGCAAAATTCATAAGAACCAAGGAGAAGGAGAAGGAACTTCAAGGGTGAGTTTTTGAGCTAGTTCTTGGCAAAATTGTGGTTTAATTCATAAAATTAAGAAATAAATTCCTATACTTTTTTTTAGGCCTTCATTGCATTTAAAATGCTGAATGAGGTAAAAACATGGTAGGAAATAATTTTTGAAATCAATGGAGCAAGATTGTGAAAATTTGGAAAATTCCCCGATTTCAGTTTTTTGGGAGTTAGTCAGATTAAGGGCATTATTTTATGTATCAAATGAAGTCATAAAATCATGGAATTTTACATGGTTATAGCAGAGATGTATATATTTCCATTGATATAAAATGTGTAGCAATTTGAGTTCTGTAGAAAGAGATAAAAATTCTTGAACTTTGGTCACTTTTTCTGGAAGAAAATCTGAACAGTGATTGGAAAACATTAAATTGGTATTGATTCATATATTTCGAGTGCAAGCCGTTATTTTTCCTCAAAAATAGACATGTCAAAGATTGGTGGAATTTTACGGCACCTCATTTCGATTTTTGTAGAATTAATTATGGATTTTCAAAGTTACCGAAAAATCTGGGCATAAATGCTTAAATAGCGTTTTAAAGGAAATGTAAGGGTATAATTGTAACAACAAATCCACCAAGGGTAAAAAGGTCAATAGTGGCTAAGATATCTCCTAGGATATTGTTTATAAAGGAAATAATGTGGTGATACTATTACAGGATATCCGGAAAAATCAGGAATCATACCGAACAGACGAACGTACCACTAGCTATACTGGCTAAGGTACGGATGCGTACTGTAACTTTAACTCTAATGTGTCTTGTATGCTTATATGTGATAGATGATTTATAGAGTCATGGACAAGACTAGGTCTTGGGTCATGTACTGTGGCTAAGACTCGGTCTTAGGTCATCTGTTTATATACATTCAGTTTGTGCGGGTTATAGTCATGATAATGCCGTATGATTGTTTTCCTAGCGCTGAGAAAACGTGGATTCGTGGCACAGGGTGAGTGTACAAACGATGCGAACATTACATTTGCTGTGTGCTATATATTGTTGTGCTGTTAACATTACATTTGATGTGTGTTATGTATTATTGTAACCTTACATCTGCTGTGTGTTATGTATGGTTACTGCTGAAGTGTAATGAATATCTGTCATACATATATTGTTACGTTTATACTTGAGCATGAGGTTAACTATTACCTGAGATTCAATGGGTATTGAATCTCAAAATTTACCCTAGCTTCAGGATCTGGAGGATCAGGAGCCGGTGGGAAGGGTAAGCAGCACGTGTATGTGAATACTCAGCCGAAATTTTTATTTTGGACTGTATTATGTTTAATATTTGAATATTTGGATAATTGTACCTCTAAGGTGCCGACTAGATATACCGCAAAGAGTTTAAGTTTGTAGCCACCTATCAGTTACTCACTCACTTAACCCAACTTACTCGCTCTAACACTCCACTCTGATGATATTCTGATATTGTAACATCCCATTTTCAAAAGTAGTATATTTTTTTTCATCAGAGTAGAGCATCGGAGCGTAAGAGTAACTGATACTTATATTTCAAATGCCGTAAGTCTGGCTGTTTACAGTAACGGTACATTATACCGAGTATTTTCAAAAGTAAATAACAACAGGAGAAAGTCTTCAGCTGAGTTCCTATGCGTGCTGCTTGCCTTTCTCCTCGGTCCTCCTGAACCTGACGCTATGTTAAGAGCTGAGGTCCAATGCATACGGACCCCAGGTAACGGTTAACCTCATATTTACATATACAGTATATAAGCACAACAAATGAATCACTCCTAAATGTACCGCTCCCAGCGAATGCAGATGTACCGCTCCCAGCGAATCAGAATAAACCGCTCCCAGCGAAATATAGATGTACAGCTCCCAGCGCATGCATATGTTAAGTTATCTTCTAACACCACTATGCATTCAAATAACATACCACCAATACGCATACAACACACATATCACATATACGCATACCATAAATATCAGAGTTAGTGTTACAATACGCGAACGTACCTTCGTTGATGATAAACGGTACGTTTTACGAAAAACGGTAATTTTGACAGCGGTGCAAACAGCGGCACAACAGCGGTACGACAACGGTTCGTGATTACAGATATCCTATAAGGATAATATCACATTTATAAAGATTTGGCATCATAACAGGCATTTTAGGTACAAATTACCATTTTGCCCCTGACCCCCTAATCGGTGGAATTTCGCCAGAGCTTCGCTATTTTGACTCTAATCTTCCAAAATTTTGCCAAAACTCTTTTCCCAACATATTTTTCGAAATATATATCATATTTAACCCAAAAATATGATATCTACAATATTTGGAAGGTTAAAGATCAAAACAACATTCCTACTATAACTACCGAACAAAACACCGAAGCTTAAGACTAGGGACCGAAGAACTTACCCAGGGCTCCGCTATATTTTCTCCAGGCTCCTCCTTCTCTCTAACCTCTCTCTAGGATTCAAAATTTTGGTGTGAAATGAGAAGAGGAGAGCTTGCTATTTATAGAAGAAAAAATGACACTATTCATGCTTTTTTCAGATCCGTTTTCGACCGTCGGATCACACTTTGACACGTGGCTTCATCCTTGCCATCCATGTGTTGGATGACATCATCCTTCTAGAAGAAGATGATGTCACAAGCTTGCTTTATGTGATCGTACCGATAAAGTTCCCATTCGGTGTTCCAATCGCGTAATCTTAGCGAATCTCAAAAATCCTAAGAAGACAACGTTGAAGATCTATTCATCTTCTTTAAAACTACTTAGGTTAACTAAAATTTTGATCCCGTTACGGGTATTCCGTAGTCTGCTGAAGATTTTTGGACAGACACCATCGGTTACGGAAATGATTTCTGGTAGAACAAGCTTTTGGACAAAAATTCACTGGTTCGTAATATGTTCTGACCTAAGAAACCTAATCCCTGGTTTGTCACAACGATCTCGTTTTGTATAGGTTCTCATTTTGACTATCTGTCATTTTCCCTTAAAACCAGATCTTAAGTGCTCTGTTGGTTTTAAATCACTCAAGACAAAATGCTCCCGCTCCGAGGAAAAATTATACTTGTTTATAATAAGTCCAGATGTTACGAGACTTAGTTCCTATATTTTGAGGTAGGATTTTATTTCTATCGGTTCTCATTTACCTAACCTGGTCTTTTCTACCGAATATATTATTATTAAATTCTAAATATCTAGATATTATTTTAAAATATCCAAAACCCTTTTCACACTATACTTAATTAATTTTATTATTATTTTAATTAATAATTTCAAATTTCTCCCCTTAATTTAATTATTTACTAATTAATTTACTTATATCTTAATCTAAACAATTAGCCACTAATTACTTAATTAGCCACTTACTAATTGTTGATAATTTTCATAATTAGGATTAATTATTATCTCACAACTATTTTACTGACATTGGTATTTTATGCTCCATGTAAAATATTAAAAATCATGGGGTCACTTATGATCCCAAAATAATATTTAATTTTGCCTCATTATTTTCCAAGGAAATTAATCCCAAAAATTACCTAAATTAGAGACAACATATTCTCCAATTTTTAATAAATATTTCATTGCCTCTTGGGATTTATCATAATATTTTTAGGCCATTTTATGCCCCATAAATTTCATTTAGGGATTTTTAGATCTTTATTCACCCTAATTTCAATAGAAATTACTTTAGAAAATAAGGTAATTATTACACTAGTTTTGAAACCACATATTCACCTATTTCCAATAGGTATTATTTACTAAAATATGATACTTATCATAAATACGATTTTTAGGGTATTACAGATATACTGCTTATTAGTATTCATAATAGGTAGTATTGAATATGAGGTGTTATAAAATGTGGGCATCTTCTAGCAGGAATTCAAACCTACTTCCTCAATTTTAAATCGGAACAACTTAATTCTCATAATTTATCAATTTAAATTTTTTATCATCTGTCTTTCTAGAAGTTCCAAGACGAAACCAAATGTTTGTTTTGATTGTTTTCATTTGATTAATGGAAATAAATAAATAAAGGTTTCCTTGTTGACTATGACAGACTACTCCAAAAAGAAAATTGTCTGTTTACATTTCCGTTGGCGTTCAGAACGGGTGGAACCAGCTTATACTATGCAAATGCTTGTATCTTATGACAAGGAAAGTACACATTCAAACAATAGTATCATATAATTAGAGCTTTTAGTATTGATTATAATGTAATTACAATTTATAAAATATTTCTACTTTTCATGGGAGCTTTCCAATCAAACAAGACTTAGGCTTCATTATATTGTCGTAAGGAAAGCTCCCATGACCCGTAGATTTTTGTGTGAGAATTAACATTTTAAAAAAGACACACTGACTTAAGATCCCAACAACCACCAATTGTTGCTATTAATAATATATTCTGTGGACTTTCCACGAAGACGCTAAACCTTTTTCTGCTTGAGGTCATGCTTATATATTTATTTAACTTTCATGTCAGTTTCTTGCGAAACGGGCACGAAAATTCTTTTTAAAAAAAAAAAAAAAAAAAAAAAAGAAAAGAAAAATTACACTTTTAGTTTCTCAAAATAAAGACCAGCATAAAAACTTATTTCGATCAATTAATTTTATTTACAAAAATATCATTGTTATATATTTCCAAATTAAAGTTCAAAGACCAAATCAATACTTAAAAAAACTTCAAAAACAAAAGATATATTTTATCTTAATTTAAAATACTGTAAGGATTTAAGATTCGTCATTATATTCTTGTCTATGAGAGGTTCGCCATTGTTGATGGTAGTGGACCCGGAAGTGAGTGATCATTCATGTTTACCGGTGATTAGGAACAGAGGTAGAGAGAGACGAAAGGGTGTTATATAGTCATTTCGCGTTACTCATTTACGTTGGGTTATAGATTATTCTTTGTTTTCCTCCATCTACTATAAATCATCCATTCATATTCAAATTTTTATTACTGAAAGTAATTGCATTTAAGGGAAAAAAAAGGTGTATTTAACACTTTAAATTGTCTAAATAGTTAAGTGTAAAATTGCATTAAAAATATTTCAAGGTGCTAAATACACCATAAAATATTTTAAAACACTGTGGTGTACCTGAAAAAATATTTTAAGGTGCTAGATACACCTTCAACCTTTAAATTATAAGGTCCCAAAACAATTTTCAATTGTAAAGATTGAATAAATGTTCATAAATTATATTTAAAAAGTTGCAAATAAAAGGAGTCATTCTAATCTCTAGGTTCCATGCTAAGTCCTCAGGTGTGGTAGGAACTTTATTTATTTATTTTTTATTAGTGGTAGCACAACATTATATAATGCATTCCATTCTTAATATGAGATATTGTTTTTTACCCTATGAATGAGATATGACGAAATCGAGATAGTATAACTTTGGGTGAAGGAGCAAAAATATACATGGGCTTTTCTCCCAGGAGCGCCCAGCACCATGTGCTTTTTTCTGGAGCAAAAATACACACGTTGTTACATTTTGGGAGTAAAAATCACACTGGACGTTAGTTGACTAGATGGTCAACGTCAAGTTGGATGGAGTGAACGAACGCCGACGCGGACGCTGAATTGGAGTGAGAAAAAGATCAAAGCCATTCTTTCGTGGCCGAAATCGCTCAAGAAAATATCTCCGATTTCGTCTTCTCCTTCTTGTGCGAATCAATCTCCGTCCAGATCTCTCCACACCTCCACCGAGTCCTTGCCTTATTCGATGGCCTATCGCCTTATCTGTCACAACTGCTCGCCGCTAGTTGCATATCCAATCGGTGTCCGTAGCGGGAGCCCTAATTTTTGGTACGGTGGTTACTACTGCAGCAATTACTATCACTGAACTCATAGAAGACGACGAGGGAAAAATTTGGAACGAAAGTTCAGGGACAAAGAGGAAAAAGTTGGACCCCTACTTACAGGTGTGTTGATTTGATGATGATGAAGAACACTAGATAAAGATGACAGAATACTAATTTTTTTTTGTGTTTAAACAAAATAAAAATAGAGATATGAATGCGCTATGAACCACGATGATCTTTTTTTTTGGATTTTACCTAGTTTGATCTGCTTGAGGTTTTCTGATTTTGAATGGTGCTTGATTTGTTGGTCCTAGTAGCGGATTTTCCACCCTCTTTGAACAGTTAGGATTTGATCGCCGTTCCATTAATACGATGACGGACTATAACTCTTCACATTGTGTGTGCGGCATACGAGTTTCTCATTCACAAACATGATTCCAATCTATGAATTGAGTTTGAGTGTTTATGGTAGCTCTGAACGCGTTCAGTTGTCAAATTGCGTGTGGTTAGTTTATTTCATTGGTGAGTTTCTTCCATCATTTTGGTTGGTCAAATTATTTTTGTTGATTTGTATAACGATGCTGATCTTCTCTTTCAAGTTTGCAGGTCGACTTCGACTCTGGTTGCTTAGGGCTGGAGGGCAACTAGTCCTCCAAGCTTGCAGCTCACTCTCAGATTTGCTGGAGATCAAAGCTTAAGAACCCCAAGAACCCTAGCTCTTCTTTCCTAGCTCGATTGTAGCCCGTGGATTTGGGTTTGTTCAATTCAATTGTTTTAATGCCCCAATTTCTTTAAGTGTGCATCATCGATCAGCTTTTTATTTTGCCCCAATTTATTTTTTTAACTTTTTGCCCCAATTTCTTTAACTTATCTAATCAGCATTTTTCCCCCATTTGGCTTATTCTCACTCCAATTCATCATCCACGTCAGCACTAACGGTCAACAAAGCTTAGTTAACGGTCAACATCCACTATCTGAAGGAAGTGTGTGACTTTTGCTCCTATAAGATAACCACATGTGTATTTTTGTTCTAGAAAAAAGCACATGGTGCTGGGCGCTCATGGGAGAAAAACCCATGTGTATTTTTACTCCTTCACCCTATAACTTTTGTAATAAATTTTGGTAACATTTTTCTAAACTTTAGAACATTCGGGTAGGAATCTCTAGTGGTCTCTCTTAATTTAATTTCAAGTTTTTGGACCTTTACAAATTATTGTAGGGAAAAGAATGGGAAAAGTTGGAAGAACCGAATATATGCGTTAAAATTAAAATGTCAGCTCAGTATGAGTCTTTTGAAAACTGGAAAAATAAATAAATAAATCCAAATGTCGGTTCTCACCTCTCGGTTTCTCATGAAATAGATCAATAAAGTTTCATTTTTTCTTGTTGACAGCATATACCTACTTCCGTTCATGGCGAAACAAATAAGGGGTCCAGGTTTTGAAAGTAATATATATAGTTAATAATTTGAGCTTTTAATTAGTATTGATTATAACAAGCACCAACTTCCCCACACACGCCGGGATGAAACAATTTCATAACATAAAAGTATATCATCACCTTCTACTCATCCAAATTACTAAAAAATTGAATCAAACACAAATAAACATAATTGGATTTCAAATCAACCAATAAAAAAGACAAGTTATCTCATTACCCAAAAACATAACATGTGTAATACCCCGTTCTTGTAAACATTCTCATAGCGTTTTGATCAGAGTTGAGCGTTGGAATATATATTTTTTCAAAATAAAGAGTAACTGAATAACATTGTTTGCAGTATATTTGCTTGTTCATACAGCGGTACATTCATCCGAGTATTTAATAAAGTAAAGTACATATCAAAATAATAACGTCTTCGTCTGGTTCTCATGCTGGCTCCTTACCCTTGTCCTCAATCCTGATTCCCCTGGATCCTGAAGCTAAGGTAAGAGCTGAGGTCCAATGCCCATCGGACTTTAGGTAACGGTTAACCTCATGCTTATGTAGACAATATATGAATGACAGTTTATTCATGATATGTTAGCAGTACATAATCACATATGTAAAACAATAACCATACATAGCCATCGCACATGCATGTTATCACTTGTCTGCACTCTTCACCAGTGCCACGATGTACATTCGTGTCCTCAGCGCTAGGAAAACTTAACGGTATTACATAACCATAACCCGTATATAGCTGATTGTATAATGAGTTATTTAAGACGGAGTCTTAGTCTATTAATACAACTATCATATATAAACATACAACAAGCATAAGTGTTAAGGTTACAATACGCGTCCGTACCTTCGTTGATGATTACGGTACGTTTGACGTTCGGAATGCGATCACAGATATCCTATAAGGGTAATATCGCATTTATTAATTCATAAATAATATTCTAGTAAAAATCTTGATAAAAAATGACCATTTTACCCCTGGTGTATTTATTTTTCAATTACTTTCTACAAATTTCGTAGAAAAACGCTGTTTGACAGTATATGGGCTGCTTTTTCGCCTAACTTTGAAAAATCACCATTAATTCCATAGAACTCGGAACGAGGATCCGTAAAATTCCTCGGAATCCTTAGGATATCTAATTTTAAGAAACAAATACTAGTTCATGCCCAGATTTTAAAAAAAAATCTCAGTTTTCACGTGTTCATCCTCTTCCCAGAAACTTTCCAGAAAACATAGCCCAACTTTGAGAATTTTTATCTCCTAGCACAAAACTCAAAATGATACACTCTTGGTATATTTGAAAAGCCCTATATGTCTACTTATACCATGAATTTCTCAGAATTTTAGAACCTCATCTTCAATATAAAATACTGACATTTTTACCCCTGACTTCAAAAATTGCTAACCGATAGAATTTCGCCAGAGCTTCGCTACTTTGATCATAATCTTCCAAAAATTTTGCTATAATATCTTCCTCATCAATTTTTCGAAATAAAACAATTTTTAACCATAAAAACATGATAACAAGAATATATTGGAAGATTAAAGATCAAAACAACATTTAAGCTATAAACTAAAAAGCTATAACTTAAAAACTAGAGAACTTACCTTTGGAGAACCTTGCTACTCCTTCTAACTTCCCACTATTTCTCACTTTCACTCTATATTCAGGTGTTTCTTGCTTGTGATGGTGTGAAAATTATGAAGACCCTAAGCTCCTATTTATAGTAAATTGGTGTTGCATTTTGGTAGTTAAATGGAACTTGCCTCTTCTTGTTTTTGAGCCATTAGATCTAGGTCATTGTTTGAAGCTCACATCCATCCCATTCACACCCCTTGACCGACCTTCCCCTCTCTCACACTCTCCTCTTGCATTTTTTCAACAAAGCATTTATCATAAGTACACCTTCTCTCCAATTAATTCCCTTCATAAATTTGTGATTATCCCATGTGTTGATTTAGATATATTAAACAATTCCTTTGCCCCCTTGAACAAGCTCTTGACCGTGCCCTCCCCCTAGTTTTTATTAGTGTTTTTGTTTCAATTTCTAGTTACACTAAGTGTTTAAGTAACTAGGTGAAAGATGGTAGTTTGTTCAAATTTTCTTCTTCAATCCTAAATCTCAAAATTATGGCTTCATTAGGGATCTTTTCCAACCTTGTAATCATTTTAGGATTAATCCCAAAAGTTGAGGAAAAGATTTTGGAGATATCCTATCTCAAGCTTAAAATATGCTTGTTCTTAATAAATCCTTATATTTAATCTATGATTAACGTATCTCATGATACAATTTATTTTGTATAGATTCTCATTTACTTATGTCTTGAATTAATCCCAATGATTTTTAACTCACACTCAATTAATTACACACTTTTCTCTCTCTCACCTCTCCCTTCATACTTATCCTCTTCCATATTCATTTATGGGAAGTACAAGTTTTCTTACACAATTTATTCTTGTGTAAATTATTTAATCAACTTGAGCTTTTGTTTAATTAATAACTTCAATTCTCAATTTATATTTTTGTGTAAAAACCATGTACCCCCTTTTTCTCTTTTATTTTGTGTTTTTTATTAATCTTAAATCATCTAGAAGGAAGGTTCTCATTGGCTAATTCTAACTTCACAAGGATTACACTTTATGAAATTAAATTAAGGTCTTTGGATTTAGCTTTATTAGATTTAATCCAAGCCTTTAATTTTGTGTTGGAAATATCCTACTACTATTGATGATATTTGTTCATATATTATATGCTCTTAGGATTTAATATTGGTGCAATTTATCTTGCCTCTTCCTAATAGGAATTTTCGCCACCCATAATTAAAATAGGGAAGATTAAATTAATCTTGGTTCTTAGATATTGTTTGGATGCTAATTAAGTTGATATATCCTTAATTATGCATTTTTAACTTAATTATTATTTAATTTCGAAAATTAATGCAAGTATTTCAATTATTGCAAATTTAATTGCCTAATAATTGTTGATAATTTTCTTTAATTGTTTTAGGCATTTTGATGACATTTAATTACCTTTTATGACATAATCAAGATTATACTTAATTATGATAATCTTAGGGTATTTTATGATCCCTAATAAGATTTAGAAAATTTAGTCCTTGGTCATTCTAACTCTAGGGAAGAATTGCCTAGAAAATAAAACAAATACAATACAAAAATTTGAGACCACAAATTCACCTATTTTAAATAGGTATTATTTATCAAAATATAATATTTAAGATAAATAATTATTCGGGTATTACAACATGAACCACAACCACATTAGTAGTTGTACTCTTATATATTTAGCAACTTCTACTTCAGCTCAAAATAAAAAAAAAATCAAAATGCTACTTATCATAATACATAAACTTTCCTATATCATGAACTAACATCATGTCATATATGTTGGTAAACTTTCTAAAGATGTTATCAATTTGGTACTTCCTAAACACCCCTGTGCATTCAAAAGTATGGCCTCACTCAAAAGCATTCAAGCATGCACTCCACTTGTGGGTTGCATGAGATGCATTTACTTCATTTCATATTTTATTCCCTTCTCTTCATCTTCACTAGACATGTGTTTTAAATGACTCTAAATATGTAATTTCAGGCTTTCAAATCATATTTTTGTATGGCTTCGTAAGACAAAGCCATACTCTTTAATACTTCTGTGACCTAATGTAATTTGATATATCATTGGTTATACCAAAAAAATCATGACTTAATTCATGATTGCCAGAAACTAGATACACATTATTAGCGTTCAATTGAAAATAATGTCTATCAATGCAAGAGGTTGTAATGCCCTAAAAACCCTAATTATCATAAATGATATATTTTGAAAAATACTACATTATAGTAAAAGGAGAGTATATTGTCTCAAATTTTGGGATATTGTTTATTATAAATTTATGAGCAATTTCTCTTTAAGTTTTAAATAGATCAAGTGTGAATCTTGAGATTTCGTTTAGGGATCATAATATACCCTAATATAAATATTGAATTTTAGTAAATAAATACTAAAAATACAAAGGTGAATTTATCAATTATATTTTCATCCAAATTTCACTTTGGAATTAATTAACCAATGGTTAATTATGTGACTACATATTGTAATACCCAAATAATTATTTTCCTTGAATATTATATTTGGATAAAAAAAATATCTTAAATATTATATTTGGATAAAAAAATATCTTAAATATTATATTTGGATAAATAATACCTATTTAAAATATGTGAATATGTAGTCTCAAATTTTTCTATTATGTTTATTTTATTTTATAGGCAATTTTTTCCTAGAATTAAGGTGATTGAAGATTTAATTTTCTAAATCTTATTAGGGATCATAAAATATCCTAAGATTATCATAATTAAGTATAATCTTAACTATATCATAAAGGCAATCAAATATCATCAATAGATCCCTAAATCAATTAAAGAAAATTAGCAACAACTATTAGGCAATTAAATTTGCAATAAAAATAATATTTATGTTAATTTTTGAAATTAAATAATAATTAATTTAAAAGGGGATAATTAAGAATATATCAACTTAATTAACATCCAAATGATATCTAAAGGCCAAGATTAGTATCTTAGGGGTTTCAAACAATTATGACTAATATAGTAACCTATCAAATTTTAACAATTAGGCCTAATAACCCCTAAAACACTATATTAGAAATATTAACCAAGATTAATTAATCCTTCCTAAAATCATTGAAAAGTGGCAAAATTTACTAATTAAAGAGGCTAAGTAATTGCATTAATTCTTAATCCTAAATCATTAACAAATATCATCAATAGTGTTTAGATTTTTCCAACATAAATCAAGGGCTTGAATTAAAACTAATAAAGCTAAATCCTAAGGCTTTAATTAAGTATCATAAAGTGAAATCCTTGTGAGATTGGAATTAACCAATGAGGGGATTTCTTCTAGATAAATTAAGATAGGTGAAAATACAAATTGAAAGGGTAAATGGGGAGGGAGTACACGGCTCTTTACAAAAAAATCAGAATTGTGGAAGTGAAGTAATTAATTTAATTAAACAATGATAATTGTGTGTTTGGTGGTGTATTTCGGGGGTGGCTTGATGAGCAGACACTTGCACCTGCTAAACCTGGCACTGGGATAGTCATTGCTGTCAGGAAGCTTAAATGAGATGACTTACAGGGACACAATGAATGGTTGGTGAGTGTCACTTAGTTGTTAGCATGGCTTATTTACAGTAAGAACTTTTGCTCCAAGCATAGATAATATTTTTGATGCTTTTTATTATTTGATGCTGTCACTAATTAGTCTTGTGCTTTAGACGGAGATCAATTTTCTGGGACAACTGCATCATCCTAACATTGTGAAATTAATTGGCTACTGCTTAAAGGATGATAGAACTAAGGAAATGAGGGATCTTAATGAAATTAAAAGAGGAGTAGAAAAAGGAAATCTAGAGTCAGAATCTAACTCCAGCTAACACAACACAATTCTGAAATATCATATCTTCATTCTCGACTTAATAAAACACAATACATGTATATATAAAACGAGTTGCCTACATAACCGCCTATACCATAAGCGCCCATATAACTATCGATAACATACGAGATAATATGCAATAACTAAACAGATAACTCACAATAACTTCCCTAATCAACAATAACTAATCCTAACATGTGTCTTTCTTTAAAAGAGGACACATGGAACGCTAACAATACCCTCCCCTTGAAAATCAGCCTTGTCCTCAAGGCAGGAAGAAAAATTTTTTGGCTAAATTTGCATTTGCAATGTATTCTTCTTCCGCACTTTCGATCTGTCCATCTACTTGATCAGAGACTTCCATTATGTTCAATGTCGACGATGAACAGCGATGCCCAGGTGTAAATTTGTCACCACAGCGGAAACAGAAACCCTTATCGCGTCTATGTTGTTTTTCGCTTTCTGAAAGTCTGGGGCCTTGCGAGTTTGTCGGGAAATATCGAGAGTTGGTCGACTGAATCTATTTTGGAAAATTCGAATTATGGAGATTCAAATTTTGCTGATAAATCGACGATTCAAGTTGGGAACTGGCCGACTGTTGCAAAAAATTAGGAGAATAATGGGAAGTTGCCGAATTTGAGGGAGTCGGTTGAGGAAAATTTGAATATTCTTAATTTGCGGCATTATTCGGATATGGAATTCCCTGGTTTGCAGCGTTGTAACTCCCTTGTTTAGCGGCATAAGTTGATTGCGTGTCTCTTGGAAGATTACGCTGATCTCGCCAATTTAATTCTGAGGTCCAATAATTATTTAATCGGGGTTGAGAGCGCTGGACACCCTGGGACTGAGTTTTTAATTCAAACTCCATTGCAAGACTAACAGCCTTATATACGGTTTGTGGTTTGTGAAGTTTCACATCTGATTGCAGCTCATCTTTAAGGCCATTGATGAGTACTCCTAGAAGACAGTGCTCGGGCCATCCCTGTACTTGGGCTTGCCTCCTCACAAACTCTTGCTTATATTCATTGACTGAATTCAATTGATTTATGCTACATAAATAAGCATCCGGGTTCTGGAATTCAGTCGGGCCAAATTGCTCTTGAAATATCTGTACAAGTTCATCCCAGTAATGTATGGTTCTTCAAGACAACACCCAAGTAAACGTATCTAATGCGTCTCCCTCAAGATTGATTGCAGCGACATCAACTTTTAAATCCTCAGACGTCTGGTAATATCGAAAGTACTTTTCAGCCCTTAAAATCCATCCTCTAGGATCTCCTCCTTCATATTTAGGAAACTCAATTTTTGAATAGAACGTTTTGAGGAGTTTCGGTGCCAATAATGATCATCTTCTTCATCATTCTCATTATAAGTTTCCTTGTGGGTCTGACTAAACTCTCTTTGAGCAAATATTGGCCCCTTCTGCTTTCTCAAGTTGTTGATTTCTGCATTCATCTTATTTAACTACGCCATAATGGATGCCAATTGGGGATTATATGTATTCTGTGGTGTTTGAGATTGGGGTTGCAACATAATTATTCCTGGATTGTTATGAGGATTGGAAGTGAGTAGTATTTATGGGTTTTGGGGTGGTTGTCGTGGAGAATTTTCCTCATATGAAGAATTTCAAGTATTCACCGTTGTATCCAGCAGGCCCTAAGAACGACCGCTCTGATACCAATTGATAGAACTAAGGAAATGAGGGATCTTAATGAAATTAAAATAGGAGTAGAAAAAGGAAATCTAGAGTCAGAATCTAACTCCAGCCAACACAACACAATTCTGAAATATCATATCTTCATTCCTGACTTAATAAAACACAATACATGTATATATAAATAGAGTTGCCTACATAACTACCTATACCATAACTGCCCATATAACTATCAGATAACATACAGATAATATGCAATAACTAAACAGATAACTCACAATAACTTCCCTAATCAACAATAACTAATCCTAACATGTGTCTTTCTTTAAAAACACATGGAACTCTAACAGAGGATGAG
The DNA here is from genome assembly GCA_019022615.1 of Acacia melanoxylon. Classification (NCBI taxonomy): domain Eukaryota; kingdom Viridiplantae; phylum Streptophyta; class Magnoliopsida; order Fabales; family Fabaceae; genus Acacia; species Acacia melanoxylon. The sequence continues at coordinate 4,654,637 of JAFJYJ010000037.1, forward strand.
CACCGGCTTTTGGTATATGAGTTTTTGACTGAAGGCAGCTTGGATAATCTTTTATTTCGAAGCAAGTAGTTAGTTTTCCTTGATTTACTGCCATTTCGAGTTTATAAGTGGGTTGAAAATATTTAGTACCTGAGAGACTCAGACTTTCAACTATGTGTTTTTTGGGATAGGGACATCTCATCTTGAACCACTTTCTTGGAGCAACCGCATGAAAATTTCCCTTGGTTCTGCTAAGGCTCTTGCATTTCTTCATAGTTACAGAGTAAATGTGATATATTGAGATTTAAAAGCTTTTGGAATCTTGCTTGATTCAGTATGTAAATCCCATTGATCTTACAAGATTAATGAGTATAAAGCTTTGGGTGATAAGAGCCATGTCTCTACAAGTGTCATGGGCACATATGGCTATGCTGCTCCTTAGTAAATAGCTACAGGTATCTTTCAGATTGATGAGTAGTTCTTAAATTATGATTACATCAGATGGTCGTATCCTTTTTTTTTTTTTTTTTTTTGCATGTAATCCTATCTTTGTGGATGTTGTTCTTCATTTCTCATAACAACCCCTTCATCAATTGTGTTACCTTTGTCAACTTCTCATTTCCTTCTGAAGTCAACAGCATATACTTCCTACTTCCTTTCTTAGAAATAGCAGTTTCTTTTCTCTTTTGGAAAGGATTTAAAAAAAAGAAAGACATATAATTCTGATATGTGGTAGGAGGGTTCAAAGATGTATGGCGTGTTCACTGAATTAATATTTTATGCCTCTTATTCCTTTCTCTCTTTTACCTCAGTCAAATTCTCTGGATACCAAAAAGGTTGATGCATCTTCTAATAACATAATGAATCAGTTATAATGCTAACTCATTGTTGGAGGCCTTAAACTCTGAATTGGCCACCTAGGATTGACTTGGTTACATAATTGCCTGGAGAATATGATTGTGAGTGCAGGACTTGTGTTGTTCATCAAGGGAACTCGTAGAAGCCGAGTTTTGACTGGTGTAGACAAATAAGGGGTGATAGCAGGAGAAATAGAACTTTAGTATTCATGTGGGAGGTTCCTTGCCCCCTGAATACTGCAAACATTTTTCTTTCTCTTTTGTATTAATTCCTACTAACTTGTCATGAAATCGCATTAATTTTAATTAGTGAACGTTTTGAAATCTTCTTTTTTAGGACTTAACGGTTAGCACAATAGTTTCCATAATAGGGGCTAATTCAGCTGACCAACTTTTAAACCATCTGAATTTTTAGGTTGCTGTCCATGTACACTGTTACTGGATTTACTCTTGATAAGCTCTACAATGCAAGTGAAATCCACAAAGTGAACCATTTAATCTTAAACCCATGAATTTAATAGGTCAAACTATGGTTATCCGAGGAAGATCATGTCCATCAATTATGTTGTTGTCGATGAAAAGGTAATTTTTGTATAAAGGAGGGTTAATGTTATTTTCGATTGTCTGCATTGCCTATTGAAATGATATGCTATTCTTTCTAACTGGAAGAAGAAGTAGGCTTACTTGCAAATAAGTGAAATTACCCTGTGCATCACACGGGGAGGTTATGCTTTTAAACTTATGGATATTTCCTCTTTACTTGCTTTCACATGCATTCAACATGTTAGGAACTTGCTTGATTATCCACCTTCCAACTAATGAGAACCATATTCAAGTTATTGTTCATGCCATGATTACCCCGTATTTGAGCATATTGGTCCCTTGGCTTAATATTTGATGATTCATGATAATTTCTTACACACTATTTTTTTTTTACAAAATGATGTAATTTGTTTGCTATGCGCCATACGCTATAACTTGATTGATTATCTTACTTTTAAACTTTATCTTGGGGTTAATTTTGAAGGATCAAACATTTTTTGCCTATGTGATGGGTATGTGGGTATCCTCCTATATGGGGGAGGAGGTTTAAATTGCCTAACTCTCTTTTATGATAAGGACAAGTCTCTAAAGAATTCCGAGTTGCTAGATAGCATTTTCTGTACTACATTTATTTTGATTCATTATCCTTTCATAATTTTATTACACTTGCTTTTTGTAATGAAGCAACTATAGATTCATGTATGGGACATGGAAGTTACTGAGGGGGAGGCATATGTATTTTATCCTTTCAACAAAAGAAAATAACAAAACTTAGAACAAGTTAACTAAAAGACAAAAGTTAAATATGAATTGGAGTTGTGCTGTGCAACTTCTCCACATGTAACAAAGATGAAATTAATAAAATTATTCGTTCTTCAAGTCATAGTTGATGCCCCAAATTTGTGCCATATATTTTCTATATAGGGATGGTTGCTGAAATTTTAACGGTTGTCTTGGGCATTTTTTTTAAATATTGCTGAGTATATTGTCTTCCCTTCCCAATCTGTCAACTGTGTTTTGTTTTCATTTTGAGTTGTAGATTGAGTTCTTGGATGGCAATTTAAAAGTATGGTTGACTGTTCTTCTATTCTAGTGAGGCTTCATGTGAAAATTGGAATCAATTTGATTGTGATTCTATGTAAAGCGTACAACTACCAATGTGGTTTACAGAGAGATCTTTAGAAATGTTTAGTAACATATGTGAGATATTGTCTATTTATGTTACATATAGGAAGGTTTATGTACTATGATGGTAGCATTTTGATGTAATTTTTTGTTGCTTTTGAGCTGATGCAGAAGTTGCTAAACATATAAAGTACAACTACTGATGTAGTTGTGGTTCATGTTGTGTTTTTGGGTAGTGAGACAACTTCTATTTTTTGTTGGTAGATTTGAAATCCAATTCTTTTCTTTTATGTTCCTTTGTGTTTTATTCAATTTCTTAATAATTTGGATGAGTGGAAGGTGAGGATGTGCTTCATGTTAGCAAATTGTTGCACCCACACATCTCACCCCAGGGGAGTTGGTGCTTGTTGATTAGAATACAAATATTGAGGGAAAATTATTATAACAATGTCTTAAACATATGTGTGTGTCATAGTTTGAATATATATAACAGAAAATTGTAGAGGAGAACATTAGATTGATTAGAATTCGATGAAGCGAGCAAAGAAAAAGCTGATGAGCTGATCGAATTGAATTGTTATTATTTATGTCATCTTGTAGTTAACACTATTGAGCCATACTTGTTCTTTCCTATTCCAAATCAAAACAAGAATTAGCGTGTACTTTATTCCAATCTTACATCATAGCGTTTTGATCAGAGTTGAGCGTTGGAATGATTTAAAATAAAGAGTAACTGATTAACATTGATTGCGGTGTATCTGGTTGTTCATAAAGCATTACATTCATCCGAGTATTTAATATAATAAAGTACGTCAAAAATAACGTTTCTCCGTCTAGTCCTTATGCTGGCTCCTTACCCTTGTCCTCGGTCCTGTTTCCCCTGGACCCTGAAGCTAAGGTAAGAGCTGAGGTCCAATGCTCATCGGACCTCAGGTAACGGTTAACCTCATGCTTATGTAAACAATATATGTATGACAGTTTATTCATGACATTACAGCATTAATCAACACATAAGCACACAACAGATGTAAGATTAATATATCAACAGTACACATCACATGTAAAGTTGTCTATGTTAACAGTACACAGCACATGTAAAGTTATCTATGTTAACCGTACACATCACATGTAAAGTTATCTATGTTATTATGTTAACAGTACACATCACATGTAAAGTTACCTATCATATATAAGTATACAATAAGCATCAGAGTTAGTGTTACAGTACGTGTCCGTACCTTAGTTCGTTCGGATGGCGGTACGCTTGTCTGTTTGGTACGTCCTCTGATATTTCCGGATATCCTATAACAGTATTACTGCATTACTACCTTGTAAATAATATCTTAAGAGATATTTTAGCCTCTACAGACCTTTTTATCCCTTTATTTTCTCAAAAACGCTGATTCAACATTTCGAGGCAGAATTTTCGCTAACTTTGACAATTCATAATTAATTCTAAAAAAATCGAAACGAGGATCCGTAAAATTCTCCGGAATCCTTAGGATGTCTATTCTTGAGGAAAATATCTATTTTTTCCCAGAACTTAAGAAACATTCCCAGTTTTCGCGTGTTCATACTTTGCCCAGAATTTTCCAGAATTTCGTAACCCAACTTGGTGAATTTTTATCTCTCTGCACAGAGCTCAAAATGATAAATTCTAGGTATATTTGAAAAGCCCTATATGTCTAATTTAACCATGAATTTTCCCAGAATTTTATAACCTCATCTTCAACATAAAATACTGGCGTTTTTACTATGGCCTTCAGAAATCGCTAACCGACAAAATTTCGCCAGAGTTTCGCTACTTTGATCTTCAACTTCCAAAAATTTTGCTCCAACATATTTTCCATCAAATTTTTGAAATAAAACCATTTTTACCCATAGAAACATGAAAACAAAACTATATTGGAAAATTAAAGATCAAACTAACATTTCTACTAAAAACTACAAGAACTTAAAACTTAAAACTCAAGAACTAGAAAACTTACCCTTGAAGAACTTCCTTCTTCTTGCTTCCCACTAGCTCTCACTTCTCTCTACTCTCTTTATAAAATCACCTCTTGGGTTGATTTTGGTGTGAAGAATTGAAGAGGCAAAGCCTTCTATTTATAGGAGAAAATTGGGCACACAAATGGAAATTAATTGTGATCAAGATTCACCTCAACTCTTGGATTAAATTGCACTTTATGAAGCTTCATCCTTGCCTTCCATTTGATGCCGACATGCCTCTTCCCTTACATCTATTTAATGTGTTTTTTTTTTTGAGCAAAAAAAAAAAAGGAATTTGAGCAAAAAAAATTTAATGTGTTTTTATTTTGCAAATTATCCCATGTTTTAAGCCTCCTCATTGGCTACTTAATAACTTTGACTTTTCAAAGCTTTAATGCATCATCCCATCTGATTCATTATGCTTTTTGTGTACCGACATGCTTTTCATAATTAGCCATTTCATTTTGCTTTTTAATTAACTAATTGGTTTGATTATATTGTTTTATTGAAAGAGAAATAACAACAATAACAAAAATTATCCATGTGCTATTCACCTCTTATGTTGACTTTAGGGGCTGAATTTTAATCTTTGATTAGCATCCTAATGATGTGTTTATATCCCCTTTAATTATAATTGTCATTGTAGGATTGGTTCATTAATTATGATCATTAGAAATCCCCTTTATGCTAATCTTGGGTTTTTATTAGCCTTTGATCACTAATTAATCTCATACGTTTATTAATTATGTATTTTTAAATTTAATTATTAATTAATTACGAAAATTAACATAAATATTTTAATTTTTGCAAATTTAATTGCCCATTAGTTGTTGATAATTTCCTTTAATTGGAAAAGGTATTTCCATGTCATTTTATTGTCTCTTATGATTAAATTAAGATTATACTTAATTATGATACTTTATGGTATTTTATGATCCCTAATAGAATTTAGAAAATTTGGGTCTTTGGTTATTTAATTCTAAGAGAAAATTCTCTAAATTCAAATAAATAAGTTACAAAATTTTGAGACCACATATTTACTTTTATTTAATATGTATTATTTATCAAAATATAATATTTATGATAAATGAAAATTTTGGGTATTACATTAATCATATCATATATCTTGTATGATTAAAATATATATTAGTTTACAAATCAGAAAAATTGTTTGAAACAAAATGATCAATATAAGTAATTTAAAATAATTTAATTAACTTTCTTATTTTCCTCAAAAAATTTAACTAGGTGTTATATTTAAGATTTGAGGTAGTATAATTTAGTTAATTAATATAGTTCATTAGATAGTTTCTACTTTTAAGTTTTAATATTAGAAAAAAAAAATTCAATTGCATAAATAGAGCTAGCTAGTTAACATATCACTCCGTATGTGTTTGGGGCAATCACGGAAAGTTTCGTTTGATGTGAAGGCTAATTAAGTAGGGAGAATGACTTTTATGTATGAGGAAATAATACATTGGCAAGTTTCATAAGTTGTTAATGGTAACTGATTTATTTATTAATTTTTCACCTTCACCTCTCAATGAAGATTTTTATGATATTATTCCTTTTAATTGAGACTAAAAAATCATTTTTCCAATTAAGTACTCCCAACCCCACAAACGCAAAGCCTCCTAGAGAATAGGGTTAGATTCATTGTTATATATATATATTTTTTTTTTATATATATATAACTTGAGCGGCACTACTGTATCAAGCGGGAAACAAATAAAGATGTGACTACTGTGAATTACTGAATGGAATGACTCCAAAGATAATATCAGTGAAACCATAGATATTGGGAAAGCCATCTAGTCGGTATCAATTAACTGCTGTTTATAGTACATTTTTAGCAAAATGTAGCTATTAGAAAGATTTAGGGCCTGTTAAGCCATTAAATAATTTAGAATGCACCAGAGAGACTTCAATTTTTTAAAAAAAAAAAAAAATTTAGGGTATGCAATGATATAATTAACAATTTATCTCAAGATTTGGTTTTTGACAAAGCTCAAGGGGGTGTTGTTTGATTTATGTACCCAACCTCACATAATAGGATTAAGGCTCTATTATTTTAGTTGTAGGGTATGCAATGACATGGGCAGTAGGATAAAAATTAGTCATAAAGAATTCAAAGCCTGTGAACTAAAGAGTATAAAATTAAAATTAATTAATTCAAGAGTCTGGAAGTTCGTGGGAACATTTCTTAGTGCATCTGATGGGACATACATTTAGGGCCCATTTAGTATGGGGAACATTTAAGAATGGAAAGGAACTTAAAGAAGGGAAAGGAAGGAAAGGAAAGATTGAGAGGGAACTTAAAAAAGTTGAGCTGTTTGGTAGACATGAGAATATAAGTAAGTTGAGGGAAGATAAATTGTTTAGTAAGAAGAATTGAGTGTTGGTTAAGTGAGAACCTTAGGTAAAATTCTCACAATGCCCTCCCACAAAAAAAAAAAGCCAGAAAACATTTTTTGTTTTTGTTTTGTGAATTAGACGGAGAGTCAAACCAAATCGCGTCTTGGTGGAAAAAGAAAATTGTAACCAGACATCAAAGGGATCTATAACCGCGACGAGCATAACATCTACTAGAGGTGAGAAGGACGCTGGACATGGAAGGAAATAGAGGGGGACAACACGAAATGAAGCAATTTGGTGCAGACATGAATATTGCAAGAGGAATAAGGATCAGTGAACAATGAATCAGTTGCTGCTTTGATGGGAAAAATCAAAAAATAATATTACTCAGTGCTAAAACCCTGAAATTGTGAAGTGGAGTTGGTAAGAAAAAACAGAGTTGCGTAAAAGCAAACTTCAGCATAAAAACCAATGCTACTTGTAATACCCGGATAATTATTTATCTGGAATATTATATTCGATAAATAATACCTATTGAAAATAGGTGAACATGTGGTTTCAAATAATAAGTAATACTTATCTTATTTTCTAAGGTAATTACTATGGAAATTAGGAGAAATAAAGAGCTAAAATGTATTTTTAGAGCATTAAATGGCCTAAAAATATTATGATAAATCCCAAGAGGTAGTAAAATATTTATAAAAAATTAGAAAGTATGTTGTCTCTAATTTTAGGAATTTTTGGGATACCTTGAAAAATAATGAGGCAAAATTAAGTATTATTTTGGGATCATAAGTGACCCCATGATTTTTAATATTTTACATGGGATATAAAATACCAATGTAAGTAAAATAGTTGTGAGATAATGATTTATCCTAATTAAGAAAATTATCAAAAATTAGTAAGTGGCTAATCTGGTAATTAATGGGATAATTAAGGTATAAAGTAAATGAATTAAAAATAATTTAAATAATTATTTTTAATTGGAGAAATTCGAAATTATTAAATAAATAAATAATAAAAATAATAAAATATTAATAAAATATTTTATGCTTAGAAAAATAAATAAAAAATAAAAGAAAATAAATAAATATCTAGATATTTTGAATAAAATAATAATATATATGGTAAAGGGCCAACGGGACATTTGAGAATGGATAGAAATAAAATCACACCAAGGTATAGGGATGTAGTCTAAGTCATCTGGACTTTTTATGAACCGAGTGAAATTCTATCTCGGATTGAGCGGTCTCCGAAGTCGGTTCCCGGAACCAACGGGGTATTTAAGACACCGGATAGGAGAGAGAAAATGCGGATAGAGGATTTAGAGTCAATACTTTTGAAATAAGTAGTTGCCGTGAATTAGGAATCTAGTGACTTAGGTCAGATCATATTACAAACCGGTGGATTTTTGCCTAGACGCCGACGCTTCTTAAATTCAATTCCGTAACAGAGAAGACGTATGTCCTAAAATCTTGACGAGATAACGGAATACCCTTAATGGGATCATAAATTTCATTAAACTAGATATTCCTAATGAGAAAGAAAAAACTTGAAACTTCCGACAAAGCATTTCGCGATTTGTCAAGATTACACGATTCGGACACCGATCAGGGAACTTTATCGGTACCGGCTGAAGATGACATCATGCATGACATCAGATGACATCATGCATGACATCAATTTTTGACTTTGGGGGCCAAAGAGGTCGGCCAAATGGTGTTAAGGGCCAAAATGATGCCACACAGTCGAAATAAGATCCAACGGCTGAGATTCGATCTGAAAAAGGCATGAATAGTGTCATTTTTCTTCTATAAATAGCAAGCCCTTCTCTTCATAATTCTCACCCCAAAACCGAATCCTAGAGAGAGGTTAGAGAGAAGGAAGAGCTCTGAGAAAGTTGTAGCCAAGCCCGGGTAAGTTCTTCGGTCCTTAGTCTTTAGTTTCGGTAGATATAGTAGGAATGCTAGATTTATCTTTAATTTTTCAAGATAGTCTAGATATCATATTTAGGGGTAAATATGATATATATTTCGAAAATATGATGAGGGAAAAGATCTGTCAAAATTCGGAGAGATAGAGCGAAAAAAATGAAGCTCTCCGGCGAAATTCCACCGATTAGGGGTTCGGGGGCAAAATGGTAATTTGTACCTAAAATGCGTTATGCTGCTAGATATTGATAAATATTATCCTTATAGGATATCGAGATAAACGTACGCTGTCGTACATTTGTCAAAAAGTACCGTTTTCCGTCAACGAAGGTACGTTCGCGTACTGTAACACTAACTCTGATATTTATTGTATTCGTATATGTGATATGTGTGTTGTATATGTGTTGGTGGTATGTTATTTGAATGCATGGTGATGTTAGAGGATAACTGAACATTTTTGCATGCGCCGGAGCGATATGTACGTATGCGCGTGGGAGCGATATATCCGTATTATTTGGGAGCGGTGTGTCTTCGCGAGAGCGGTATGTCACGTCGGGGAGCAATACATGTAGGAATGATTCATTTGTTATGCTGATATCCGTATATGTAAATATGAGGTTAACCGTTACACAGGGTCCGTATGCATTGGACCTCGGCTCTTAACATAACGTCAGTTCGGGAGGACCAAGTACCGAGGAGAAGGGCAAGCGGGCCGCATAGAGATCCAGTGAAGATCTCTTGTTGACACGTCATAGGCATTCGGGGAGACACTTTTGTTGTTATTCACTTTAAAAACTCTCGGTCATTGTACCGTTTTTGTAATCAGCCAGACTTACGGCATTTATAAATATATGTATCAGTTACTCAATCGCTCAGATGAAAAAAAAATATACTGTTTTTGAAAATGGGATGTTACACTACTAATGTTACAAAGCAAAATGAAGAAGTTCGAACATAAGTGTAAAGTTCGAACGTAAGCGTAAAGTTCAAACTTACAAACTTTATGAGTACACACGTTCGAACACATTATCTGACAGAAGAACATATCAGCAAAGCAAATGTGAAAATAATTGCAGGCAAGACCAAAGTCATTTAAGAGTTCAAATAATCATGGAAACATAAAATTTGCCAACCATTCATGGACAATAGAAAAACCAACGAGGAATTGAAATTCCTCGAAACCCAGGAAGAGATAACAAGAAACGCAAAGTTCAAATGCCAATGACCTCACCAATTAGCTGATCTCTAATTCATCAACGAAGCATTCAGAAATCGGTTCTGACATTACCCCATAAATAATCACAAAAAAGAAACAAGACCCTAAATAGAAGATAAGTTTTCCTTTTTGCCCAAACTAAAAAGTTGAAGTTTTTAATCTGAGGGAAAGAACAAGATGAAGAAGAAGAAAAAGAAGAAGCAATACGAGTCTGTTCTTTTCTGTTCATTTTATAATAACATGATGACTTCGATTGAAGCTCAAGAAAAAGAACAAGATGAAGAAGAAGAAAACGAAGAAGCAATCCTTCTAGAAAGTTTTTAACACTCACAGCGCACAATGAACAAAAAAAAAGTCATTCACTTCCCTCAATTCGATCTTGCTTGCCTACTCCTTCGATTGAAGCTCACGTTGTCGTCTCAACCTTCGTCTGCTCCTTCTTCCAACTCCAAGCTTGATTCTGATTTATTACTTCACAGGGGCGTTTTAGTCCTGCTAATTCACTCTCTCGGGAAATATTTCAGGATCCCGCCACTTTTGGGGAGCTCATTTTCCCTCATTTGTGGGAGCTTTGACGATGGCGGGAATGTGAGTTCCTACGCACAAGGCGCGCCAAACACGTTTTCACTGAGAGAACTGTATTAAGTTCCCGTTCCTTCTCTCAAGTTCCATGAAGCAAACTGGCCCTTAGTGTAATCTGTTTTGTGTTTCCACATGGATGGTAGAGCAAATACTCTCTGGTTTGCAGATGATAAAGACTGAAACCCGTGCTTCACTCTTAAAATTTCTTCAGCTTTTGGTGGCTCATCATCCTTCTAGGAGTTATGACGAACCACCTTTTATCATCCTCTGCATCTCCAGTTTTAGTATAATTTTTTTTTTCTTCTATTCTGAATCACTTATTTCAGATGTCGGAAGGGTGCTACTGAATCACTTGTGAGCTTTGATGACTTGTACCCAGCAGATTTGCAGTCAGCTCATAGTCAGGAAGATGACAATGGAAATGTTGTGGCAAGGAACTATCAGATTTGTGGAAAAGATATACCTCGTGGGTACTGGGTAGGATTAATAATTTCTCGTGTTCTGTTCATTGGGAAGTATTGGTTTTTTTTTTTTTTTTTTTTTTTTCAATAAAAAAATTGTGTGGCGCTGTGAGGGTGTATTTTTGTTTTTGGGTGAAATAAGCTTGTATGATTTCCTTGCCTTAGGTATTCCTGTACAACTTTTGCTTGCCTTAGCTTAGATACTTTTCAAAACATCAGCCTAGTTATAAGCTAAACCAGTAATATCATATTCTTTAATCTTATGCTGTCCGATATGTGAAATTGCTGCTCTTGTTTTTCTTAAAACTGCCTGACTTCTCAAATTACCATCTTGATTGTTAACCACTGGAGGACCTTGGATCTTATTTAGTCAATTTTTATTTTTGCTATGGCTTTCCTCTTTCCATCAGTCATTTTTCATTTTTATTTTTTTAAAATAATTTTGTGCTTATAAATTGAACTTTGATTTTGTATTTAGACTGAGAACATTCCTGATAACTTTGGTTTACTTCCATTGTTCTTCTGTAGATGTTCTGTCGCGGTAGCAAGAATGATACCAGGGGCTTTAGGTACTGATTTGCCTTCTATGCTGTTGATGATACTATTATGTGTGTTTCAGAATAATATGTATTGAGTGGCTTCGCCCCTCTCTTTAGTCTTGGACTCTGCATAGCATGACCAAGTATATCAGAGCATCTTTGAACTGGGTGCCTTGTCTTATCATTGTTGTTTCCTCTATCTCAGCTGCGGTTTATGGGTTCTCTTGCATTCGCTCTCAGTGAGAATCGAGGATGGAGAAAGTCATTTTACATTTAACGCGACAAGTGGTTTTGTTCTTAACTTTTTCATCTGTGAGGAATGTCGGCAGCATTTTTACAAGGTGTGTTTGAGGTAACATTGAATCGAGACTTCATTTTTGTGTCATCATTTAAGCTCATAAATTTTCTTTTATCTTGAATAATGTTAATTTTCAGCTTGTCTAGTCCGATCAACAAAGCTCGTGACTTGGCTCTTTGGTTGTGGAGTGCCCATAATATGGTCAATGAAAGGCTGATGAAAGAAGAAGCATCTCTGGGAACTGGTGATCCCAAGTTTCCAAAGATGGAATGGCCTCCAAAGAAGCTGTGTCCTACTTGTTACCAAGACTTTAGCCGGAGGACCAACAGAATCGAATGGAACAAGGATGAGGTCTACAAGTTTTAGACTCGATACTATGGAGAAAAGCTTGCATCTCTGTATAAAAACAAGGGCATAGCTGGAAATGACGGAACCGAAGGAGCTGTTGAAGATTTAGCAGCATCAAGTAGTGCACTTGTGGTGCCTTTGGGAGCTGCATTGGCAATTGCTATTGCAAGCTGTGGTTTTGGAGCACTTGCTTGCTACTGGCGTTCCCAACAAAAGAGTCGGAAGTATTTTCACCAACTTCACTCTTTAAAGAACATATGCTGATTAGGAGGGTAATGAATTCTTTCAAACTCTGTCCAGTCACAGTATTTTAAACTTTATGTATTTAAGTCAATGGAAAAATATATTTTCATAATTTTTATTGAGGGTAAGCTTATTAGGATCAAACTCATGACTTCTTGGTTATAAATGCTTTGATACTATACTAAACTACTTAGTCATAAGGGTTAATACTGTGTTGTTGGTCCTTATAGTTTGATTGAATTTTGGTTTTGATTCTTGTAGTTTTAAATCTTTGATTTTTGTCCCTATAGTGTCATAAAAAGTTGGCTTGAGTTCCATTGGAAATTTTGAGAAAAATTGAAGGAAAGTTAAAATTGTACTTTTTATGAATTTGTGACATAAGTCTCGTAAATATTTTAAAATTTTGGACACATGAGCATGAGTTATGATCCAATAAAATGGGTCAAAACTTAGGAACAGCCCAAAATTTCAGCAAAAAAAATAAAATAAAAATGAAATTCAATTAAATTTATAACTAATGGCACAATCGTAATTTTGTGGAAGATGAAGGGCAATTTTGTACATCCCTTATAAACCGAATTTGGGACCAAATGAGCCATCTTATATCCACCAATTCTCCATTCAATTCGTAATATACCTCCAAAAACCTCCAAACTATCGAAAAATACAAGGGGAAGAAGACGAGAAATTTTGCGAAATCGAGGTAATTTCTTGTGCTATAGGATTGTAATCTCTAATCCTTTCCTTCTCATACTCTTTAATCATTGAATTTCTTATGTTTAGAGGTGATTAGGGCTCTGATCTGAATTTGAAGAAACCAAGAAAAGAAGGAAATCTTGTGAAAAAATCGAATGATCAAGGTAAGTGATTCTAAGCCTATTGGTGGTATACTGGAATTTATTGGTGATTTCTATGGCTTTTGTGGATTTTGGCTGATGAAAACCTGGGGGGGACTCTGCCCTATTTTCCAATGTGGTGTAACTCCTCACTGAGTAGATAAATGATAAACATTGAAGTACAAAATATCCAAAGATATTAATGAAACAGATGAAACAGTAGATTGTAATAAGTTCAAATTGAATGCGTAACATTTCGATAGGTGGTGAATTCAATGCTTCTGGAATTTATAGTTGATGCCATTAATGATCGTTGGAGAAGCTTGAGGATTATCCATTGTGACTCTTCGAAATAGCCGTTAGACAGATGAAGCTTTGATAGTCACATTTGCCGTTAATGATCCTAGTGGATTTATACCGTCACGACATTCTCTCATTATTTCTGTTTTGCCAGTTGTGAAATAGCATTTATTGCGAGATAAGAATAGCAGGAATGTCTTTCGAATGTTCAGAGGTATGGATGCTGTGATTGTGTCTCGATAAGGCAAGTGCATTTAATGCGATTTGACACACAAATTCCTTTACAACAATTTGTTGTTAATCCGTGATATAATTATTTGAAACCCATTAGCAAAATGATTAAAAGCAATTAGGAATAGTAAAGAGTGATGATAAGGATTAATGATATCACAGGTAATGATGTTCAATTTACGAAGACGGTGATTTTCAAATCTGATAAAGTTAACTTCAAGTTAAAAATAGTGTTAACTTGAAATAAGAAGTTAACTTGATATTGGCTTGAAAGTTAACTTGATATTGAAGAAAGTCAAACACGCAAGTTGAGAAAGAAAGCTTAACTTGAAATATGACTTGAAAGTTAACTTTGTTGGATATGATTAGTTTTGATGATGTTTTATATAGATGTCATTATTACGAGCAAAAAGTTTGCATACTACATTTATCTTCTACTTTGACAAAGTCATATATTTAATGTAGATGTGAAGTTCAATATTAAAGAATGATCAAGAAAGTAGATTGAAGAAATAAGTTCTTGCACACAATATAATTGGAATATCAGAATGTCAAGGAAGCAAGAAGTTATCAAAGGATTTTGGGAATAATCAAGAAGAAGGGGAATATTGAAGAAGGTAGAACTTGCGAGAGAATGATCAGTCCAAGTTGAATGACGGAGAACGTTCAACAAGAAGATCAATAAAGAAGTCTTGAATTAGTGAAAGAAATTGAATCAAAGAAGATGTGAAGTTAAATGATGAAGAATGATCAAGTTGGGAGATGGAAAAAGGAAGAACTTGTTGAATGGAATGAAGATATCATTATTCAAGTTCTTATATTGATGCTAGAAGTATCCAAGATCATATGGAAGATGGAATGGCTCAATTAGGAATTAAAGTCAGCAAAAATCAGCTTCAGGATGAGAAAACTCGAGTTCAAAACTCAAAACTCGAGTTTCCTACTTCGCTTCTGATGATTTTCTCCTGCAGTACGAGAAAACTCGAGTTAAGAACTCAAAACTCGAGTTAACCATCACAAACTCGAGTTTGTAAGTGTCTTCAGCATCTCTGGCATCTCTGAACTAGGAAAACTCGAGTTTCCAAGTGAAAACTCGAGTTTACAGCGGTGATCAGCTCTGTTTCACGTTCAGCTTGGGCAATGTCTGGTAATTTGATAATATCTCCCAAATCAGAGATCCGATTAAGGTAAAACCAGTGGCATATGAATCTAGATTCCCAATGAGTCATTTTGATATAAATTTCAAGCCCAAAGGAGTTCAGATCAAGGAGCTATGAATTGTAGAAGTTGACAGATAAATCCACGCCACACAACAAACCAAGCTTCAATGTTTTGAGTGTAACTCACAAACTACAAATCGGATGGAGCTGAAATCGGTGGCATATGAAAGTAGACTCACAGATATTTTCATCAAGAGTTAAAATAACCAAAATGGAGTTCAGACCAGGGAGATATGACCTTTGAAAGTTGACGGTTAGTTCAAAAAGTTGCAAAACTCGAGTTTATTAGTGGAAACTCGAGTTTATGAGTTACAGAGAGCAACCAGGTCCATAAGATCATCCAACCTCAAGTTTTATTAGTGGGAAACTCGAGTTTAGACAAGACAGAGAACAATTGAGCTATTCAAAACAAAAGGAAACTTGAGTTTCCAAATGAAAACTCAAGTTTACATCGCTGGTTCAGAAAATGAAGTTCTAACAGCTAGTTTCCATTTGAGTCTAACGGCTATATTTCTTTACCCAATGGTCATATATTGATCTCTACCTATAAAAGAAGACAGATTCAAGATAGAAGAAGTAAGACACAAGCCTACATCTTCAAAATGCTCATACTCTGATCTTCACATTATTTACTCTATGTTTTTCAAATGTTTACATAGTTTATCATAGAGAGTGAGATGTTTTGTATTGTACTTCAGTGTTTATTCATTCACTTTTGAAAGAGAAGATTTATTGTAAACATCCTACCATACTATCTGAGAGTTATTCAAGATTGGGTGATCTTGAGTGGGAATTCCATTGTTTTGATTAAGCTTGTAAGGGGAGTGAATCCTAGTGAGAGGATTACTTCGAGTACAGAGTGTGTAATCAAGTGGGTGTATTGATTACAGTTTGTAAGGGGGAGTGAATCATAGTGAGAGAATTACTTCAAGTACAGAACGTATAATCAAATTGAAAGAAGATAGTGGATTGAAAATCTCAAGTATAGCTTGGGGACTGGACGTAGGTCAAGGATTGGGTCGAACCAGTATAAATCTCAGTTTGCATATTCTCTTCCCATATCTCTTATATTTTCAGTATATGTTTATTTGAATATCTAACTGTTGATTTAGAAAACGCAAAAGATTTTCAAAATATCAAGATTTTAGTCAGACACCCAATTCACCCCCCCTCTTGGGTGATAGTCAGGTCTTTCAAACTTGATATATGTGAAAGTCAAAACTAATAAGTATAAAAAGGAAACATTTAACTTGATACACACAGTTGTTGACTGGAGGCACTTAGTAATTTCGACTTCAAGTTAAACTCCAAGTTAAAAAGTTTTTCCTTTAAAAGTTAAAAACGCAGAGCTGTAAAAAAGAAAACACTTTTTAACTTCAAGTTAATAACTCTTTGCCTTGAGTCATTGACTTCACTTTAAAAGCTTTCATTTCGAAAATAGTGCAGTGTATCATTATTGACTTGAGGCATTTAGTTTTTAACTTCAAGTCAAAAACTCTATTGACTTGAGGCATTAAGTTTTTGACTTCAAGTCAAAAACACAATTTGAGTTAAAAGGACATGTTTAGAGATATATTGCCTTGAGTCAATTATTGGTTAACTTCAAGTTAAAATCGATATGCCTAGAGTCATTTGCTATTTAACTTCAAGTTAAAACTTCCATTTTGAAATAGCGTGATATTGACTGGAGTTACAAATGCTTTAAATTCAAGTTAAAAAATTAAATTTCCTTGAGCCATTTAATATTTGACTTGAAGTTAAACCCGATATTCTCTTTGAAAAATAGTTTAGAAAGACATTAACGTGAGTCAAATCATTTTTAACTTCAAGTTAAACATATTTGCCTAGAGTCAAATATGATTTAACTTTAAGTTAAATAGAATCTTGGAGCGAAACAAAGAATTTAAATCTTTGGGCACGATTAACTTGAGGCAAAGCATAACTAATCGGAAGTTAAAGTTTTAAATAAAACTTTTTCAAGACATTAACTCAAGGTTCTTTTGCTATGACTTCAAGTTACTTTAAGATAGAAAATTCACAATGAATTTTCCTTTAATTACATTATAATTGTTATAATCAAAACAAGAGAACTAACATAACATGTGTTTATGATCCAAAAATAAATATAAAATGTGGTTAGGAACCCAAAATAGGGTGTTTACAAAGTGAAAACCGTGAAATCTTGGACGACCATACTAAGCCTAGGTTCAACCAATACAGGGCAGACCTAAGGAGTTGGAATTTAGCCAATTTGATGGTTTCATTGCATTAAAAAATGCAAAATTGTGTGGGGTAGATGTTCGGTAGGAATTTTGAAAGCTTCGGGATTGGATTATACCGAAACCTTGAAATCTGTTAGGAAAATCCTATGTGGACAGCAATATTGTGACACGTTTTTGTGATAGTAAATAATATCAAATTGCCATGAAATTTTATGGTATTAAAGTATATTTAACAATATTTAATTTGATAGGTAACTAAAAAAAAACTTCAGATCAGAGACGGAATTACCCACGGAACAAATTCCGTTAGAAATTACCCATGGAATTCCGTGGGTAATATTTACCGACGGTAATTCCGTGGGTAATGTTTTTAGCCACGATTTTTTTTCTTCGGTAATGGAAATTACCCACGGAATTTCCGTCGGTAATCCAGCGTTTTTTTGTAGTGTATAATAAGTTAGATTTCGATTTGTGTACATTGAATTATGAATTTTTGAATATAACTTAAAATTCTGGAATGCAATTTGGATGTCAGCCCCTATTTGGTGAAATCTAGGCTAATATGTGTGTGGCTGGTTATTGGAACTTTTTTTCCATGATATTAGACTTAATAATGAGTCTATAGTTGGAATCAATCCATTTAGACACATGTGCTAAGAGTTTTGATTTTTCAAAGTTTTGGTACAAATTCTAGAAAAGCAGGGCAAATGTGTGACAATGAAAGAAATAATGAAATCATGGACATAACCTGAGTCTAGTAATTCCATATTTATTTATAATGTATTAGATGACATTTAAAATATCAATAATTAGGATAAGTATTGACCATTGTCCATAATATATTTTTATAGGGACACGTAATTGCGAAAACAAGCAACGTTCTTGATATTGACTCAAATTAAACGATCAGGTAGTAACTCTAATATCACATACTCTGTATAGTTGAGTATGACTATTTGAATCAAATATGTGATTGTCCTGCCCTGTATGGGACCAGCTTCAATCGTGGCTCGATTGAGTGAAAGGGCTGATCATGGAGTACCTTCCCGGTGGTTAGAACTAGGCATAGGACCTAATGGACCGAGGTTCTTAGGTGCCTATCCTAGTTGCATTTAGGTGATTTGGGGCATTTTTTTTATTGAGAATGCTGGTGGATTCCGGATAGGACTCTCTGTAGTTCCCAGTCGAATATTCCTAGTTGGGTGTCCTGATGGAGAACTCCAACGTACAGGAGAACTCTCGGTACATGCCAATTTGTTATACCTAGCGCTAGGGGTTGTGTGGTATATATTTATGAACTACATTATCTGAATGTTTTATGTTGTGTGGACTATTTATTTTGAGTAACCTTCATATGCTATTTATACTTTGTTTATGAGATTAACGTGTTACTCTGGGGTTCAAATTGAATCCCAGACGTTCCCAAGGGGATAGGTTCCGGATATG
The DNA here is from genome assembly GCA_019022615.1 of Acacia melanoxylon. Taxonomy (NCBI): domain Eukaryota; kingdom Viridiplantae; phylum Streptophyta; class Magnoliopsida; order Fabales; family Fabaceae; genus Acacia; species Acacia melanoxylon. The sequence goes on from JAFJYJ010000037.1 coordinate 4,673,358, forward strand.
GTCAAAGCAGCAAGAATATCTCCAAAGAAAAAGGTTGCAATTACGAAGTAATGATAGTTGCTGCTTAGATACTAGATATAGCTGTAAAGCTTATAGTAGTTTTGTTTCAATTTGTTTTGGGTCGTATTTTATATATTGACACCTATAATACTTTGCATCACTATACTAAGAACTATGTAAATTATTTTTGTACAATTCCAAGAATGTATACCATTATCAATTTACTATTCTATACCTATATTGTAACATCCCAAATTCTGGGATTTGGAATTAAAAATATTGTATGGGAATTATGGTGAAAATATAGTTTAAAATAATTACGAAAGTAATTATTTGAATTCAAGGACCTATTTTCTTGAGAAATTCATAGAAAATAGTTAGAGGTCGATTTATAGCCCAAAAGTTTTAGAGAAATTATTTTAAGGGCTAAAGAAGTTAATTAAGGAACAAAATCCTTATAAAGCATCAAGGATTCATTTCTAGCATTTTTTTTTTTTGGGTAATAAAGCAATAATAAGGAGACAAGGGAATTATTAACTAATAAATTTAAAATAAAATAAAATAAAAATAGAAGCAGCAACACGTGACAACTAAATAAGATAACAACTAAAAGCCCATAGATTCATTTATGCAGAATACAATACTCCTCCTCTCCTGATCCATTAATCATTCATTTCGGCTAACACCAAAGCCCAAAACTTCAACGCACACTCCCTCCACAGCTCCTTTTTCACGTCACCTTACACACACACTTTAAATCCAATTCATTCAAGCCCATATCAGCCCCCCATACATACATACACACGTATACTTCTTCACTTTTCATCTGTCAGTAGCACAAAACGCAGCAACAGATCAGCGAGACACGTAAACGCAGACCACACCATGCTTTTTCTCGTCAGCATATCTTTTTGGCCAGTGCGCAGACCCTTCACCATGCATCTCGAGCTCCACACCACACCCTCTGCTTCTCTTTATTTACGGCATGACAGCAATATTGAGCCTCCACTGTGAGTTTTGGAAAAACAGTAACGGTTACATTCTCTCATTCATTTCTTATTTCCCATTCATTCCTATCATCCCTTTCGGCTAGAAAGTGAGACTGGAACGCAGAAAGAGAAAGAAGATCGAGAAGCAGAGAGTCAAACCGTGGTTCATCTTGCTCTGCGTTGTGTATCGGAAAAACAGGGGTGTTCATTTCTTAGTCAAAGATCACCTCTTGCAAGCCAAAAATTGAAGTAAGTTATCGAGCCTACCTTCCCTTCTTGTTTCATGATTCCTAGCGTGAGTTTTAAATGCTAAGTCGTAGGAATAAGCCATATAAGAGTTCTTTGCTACGTGAAGTTTAAACCATGGGCAACGTTGAATGAATGTGGAGATTGGTTTCACAAATATGTTAGTATTATAAACTTATATCAGCGTTGTAAAAATATGAAAAGAGAATGAAGACTTAAGTATATATATATATAAATGATGCATATATAGCAAAGAGAAAACTTGCTGTATACCTTATATACATATGACGTTGCAATGAATGCATGCAACCTGTAAGAACTAATGCTTGTTTTTACTAATAAAGCATGCAAGCTAGGCTAAAAGTTAGAATCTTAAATTTGATAGGATGGTGAAGTAGCACCTTCCAAGGCCTATTTTCTCTTACTATTGTGTGTGTGTTTTTTTTTTTTTTTATAAATGAGAAACTTAGCTGCTGTCATAAGTAAGTTACTTTTATCTACATATCCTTATAAATATAAATCCGTTGCCTTTGGAGAAAACATGCCAACTGAAGTTAGTCCATGAAGTACTGTAGTATAGTATAAGTATGGTGTAAATATAAAGTTAAGTGTTTTATATAGTATGATGGTGTCTGGTATATGAGTGTTGTTATGTGGTAGAATTAGTGCAATGAAATATAGTGATATATGTGATAAATTGTGTGTATGTGTGTAACGAGTAATGTAAAGATGCTATGTAACATGTAAGACTGTGTGCTTATAAAATGAGAGGATTATGCAATAGCTTGTAGAAGATGAGTGTGTAAGTATATATATTCTTTTGCAACTCCAAAACTTTAAACAAGGCAACGCATTATAATTGTAGCAACTTTAGAAGCATTAGATTCTTCAAATGTACTTATTTTGAATAGCATTACGTTGTGATAATAAAAGAAAATAATAAATAGTAAAATAATATTAAATAAAATAAATATTGCAATGATTAATAAGTAAATAGTAATTCTTATTAGGAAAATGAATAAGTAATGAAGTAGATAAATAAACAATAATGAATAATATTATTAAAAGAGGAATAATTAATAAATAGAAAAAGAAATTATTAATAAATAATAAAGGGAAATTATTAGTTAATAGAAAGGGGCATTATTAATAAATAGTAATTAGAAAGGGGAATTAATAGTTCCGATGATCTTACTTTAGGACATTGAAAAAGTTCGAGTTTCTAACATCCGGGGATATTATTTATTCGCGAGGTTGAGGTTGGTAACTTAATCTCAAATTCCTTGTGTTTTACATATATGCCTTGTATGTTCATGTATTGTGAATTCTTGGCCGGGTTTGTATGCCCGAGTCTATGCATTTTATTTAGTTAGATGTGAATTATTGTTTTATAATACTGCATGCCTATTGTTCCTAGCGCTGAGGATTCGTGTCTGGGACACATAGCACTTGCGGGTGTTTTCACCACTAACAATGCATGTACTGGGTACTATGTAGTTGAGTAGTTGTGTGTTTGTTGAATGCTTTCTTTTATTCCGCAATATGTGAAATATTTGTCATGTATGATTTACACTTTGAATGTGAGATTAACCGTTACCCTGGGATTTATCTGTTCAATGAATCTCAGTTACACCTAAAGATCTAGGAAGATGCTCTGGATTAGGAAGCAAGGCTGTGCAGTTGGAGTAGCTGAGGAAGACCCTGAAGGATGGGATTTAATTAAGTTGAATTTCATACTCTAATGTTTTGGAATTATATTCGTTAACTATTCGACTAACACTTTGGATCATTGTATAACTAAAATCCTCCAACGGGATTAACCCTGACTAGCTATTGTCGAATTTTAAGTTGTATCACGTTTATATTCCTCTGGGAATTGAAATTAACCAGCATATGTCTAGGCATATGTTATCAGTCACTCATTCGTCCAAACGAAGCATGCTCTCTGTTGTGACTCACTCTGATCTGTTAACGCATTCACTATGATAAATACATACTAATTAGTCTAATAAGAGATTTAGGACATGATGGACATCATAATGGACGTAGGAATTAGGGGCGTTACATATGTTGCTCACTATATATCATTGGATTACTCTGATAAATGTCATAATTACAAAGGTATGACACTATTCATAATCATAAATGTTTTAGAATAATGTCATCAGTGACTTTAGGGATGAGTTAAGTTTCTTATTTACATTTTTCATTCTTCAGGCCAAGGAGAATTAGCTGAGAAGAATATAGAGAAGGCGAATATCGGTTTTGCTCAATCCTAAATTATGGTCACTTGCTCCAGAGAGAATAGCCAAGGTCCTTTTTGAGATTGTTGATGACTTCTTATTTTTAATAGATTTGAGACATATTTTGATATACTTGAGAAGTCATTATTACTAATTTAAAGAGATTTTATTGTGATTTTAAGAGATATCAATTTGGATGCATTATTTGAGGGATTTCAATTTAAAATAAAAGCTTTTGAGTTTAGGAAATAAATAATAGTAATAGGAAGTTTTCTAAAATAAACAAAAAATAAAAATCAGTTTTATTTGTTATAAATATATGTATTATGTGGATGTCCATTGCATAGTAACCCTTGAAGGTCTATAAATAGAGGTCTTGTGTAAACATTCGAAGTTACTTGAAATGAGAATTCCTCCATCTCTCTAGAATTTCTCTCGACTTCTCTCTACTTTTCTATACATTTTCTTCGGTTTATAACACGTTATCGCACGAGGCTCTAATCAATCGAGCCTCCCTAACTTTTTTTCTTCATCACCGTTGTTCACCTTCCCGAGAAGAAGAAGTTTTTCAAATAGCTCAATAGGAGGAGTTTTTAAGCTGAAAAGATGATTTTGGATCGGTAGTTGTGTAATCTCTTCAATCAGGTATGTTTTGTATTAAATTTTGATTGTTGATTTTTAAAAAATATCCCTGCCTGCGTTGCGTCTTGCGAGCGAGAGAGAAAGAAGATGGAAAAGGTTCGGGGAGAGGAGGAAGAAAGAAAAAAAAAAAAGAGGAAGGAGTCGGGAGGTTTGAAAAATTGGTTGTGGGTCCCATGTATTTTAATATTATATTTTTATTATTACTATTAATATATTATTTTAAATAATATATATATATATAAATAATATATATATAAATAATATATATATAGTGGGCGGACAAGCCGCCCACGATGTTTAAAGGGGCGGGGGGGTATTATTTGTATTATTATATAGTATATAATATTATACTATTATATATATAAATATATTATTATATTATATTATAATAGTATATTATATTATAAAATAAGCATAAGGTGGAGACGATGTTGAAAAATTCGTCTAGAGAATATTTATTTTTATTGCTACTAACATATTTATGATTCAAAGATTTCATTTTTATTATTGCTAACATATTTATTTTTAAGTATTTATTTTTATGTTAGCATTTATTTATGTTTATTTATATTTTATAATTATTATTAATTTCGACACCTACTTGGGGTTAAACCTCCTAACCGGGAGTCTTGATTTAATATTCAGCATTTACTTTTATGTTATTTATTTATTTATATTTTAATTTCGACACCTACTTGGGGTTAAACCTCCTAACCAAGAGTCTTGATTTAATATTCAAGCATTTACTTTTATGTTATTTATTTATTTATTTATATTTTAATTTCGACACCTACTTGGGGTTAAACCTCCTAAGGGGAGTCTTAATTTAATATTCAGTATTTACCTTTATGTTATTTATTTATGTATTTATATTTTAATTACGACACCTACTTGGGGTTAAACCTCCTTAGGAAGTCTTGATTTAATATTTAGCATTTACTTTTATGCTATTTAATTTAAGCATTTATTTTTATGTTAACTAACATAACATTTACTTTTATGTTTGCTAACATAACATTTATGTTATTGTTTCTAACATAACATTTTTTGTTTTGTTTTTGTTTATGTTTAATTTATTATTTGTCATTTTATTATTATTATTTTCATTATTATTATTATTATTATTATTATTATATGATCAGACGTCATATATAATGGTCAGAAACCATATATATAAGTTTATCCTGAAGATAAACAGTTTAAAGCCATATTGAGATATGAGCTAAAAGTTGGCAAGAAGCCCAGATGAGGCATAATTTGGCCAAGTCAAATGAAGATATAAAGTGGCAATTAGCCTAGAAGAGGCATAATTTAGCCAAGAAGGCATAAATTGGCAAGAAGCCAAGAGATGACATAATTTAGCCAAGCTAAGAGGCATAATTTGGCACGAAGCCAAATGATAATTTGGCTTTGATCTTGAGAGATATATTGGCCGAAGCAAAGAGATAAATTTGCCTGAAGTTATGAGACATGGCCACGATCCATAATTTTTGTATGGTATCATTTGTATGAAAGTCTCAGTTGTATATTTGGTATTTGAAGATTCTTTTGTTCTTTAGAACAAATTAATGGGAATGTATGACAATTTGAGGAAGATGGTTGTTCTTCTAAAAATTTATTATAAATGGGAATATTTAATTTGCTCCGGTAGAAGCAATATTGAGAAAGAGTCAAGAAATATTTTGAATCAATTTCTTGTATTTATATGATCAAACAAAACAATGAGTTTTTGTTTTAAGGATCATGAATTTCCTCCAACATAATCAACTACATTCCCAGAAGTGAATGTAGTAATGAATGAATTTAATTATGGTTGTGGATATGTGTGTAAATTTGTTTACATTTGGACATAGTTGTAATTATAATGGTTCAAATTCTCACCAGAAGTGAGGAAAGATTATTGATAAGATCCATAGAATGAGATATCTTGGGTAAAATAAACATGATAGAAATTCATGTTAATTGTTGTGGTGGCAAGGGTCATTAGTTTTGTATTTATTGTATGCCATAATATATTTGTTAAAGGTCAAATATTTGATATACATTATCTGATAAGATAAGTATTATATGTAAATCAGCCTCAAAATCAATTTCAAAAGTATGAGGCGTTGATTTTCCGAAAATGAGACCAATTTGGAATTTTAAATTATTAGGGTATTATTTTATAATTTTACGTGGTAGTAAAATAACATTCATAGAATTTGGGGTCAAGTTATGTAATTTTTCCCAAGCAAATTTTTCAATGGTTCCACGTAAAGGCTGGAGAAAATTTTGGTCGTGGTCACATTTTTATATTATTTTTATTTTATTATTTTATGAATAGTATTTACTATTCACGAAAAAAAAATCAAAATAAAAAAAAATATGATATTTTTGAATGGTAGGTAGCTATAATATTATGTTTTTATGGCAAGAAGTAGTCATAATATTGTGATTTTATGACAAGGAAATTTATCATTTTTATTGCCATAAACTTATTATTTGATGTTTAAGAAATTTATCAATTTCTATAATTGTTCTTTTATAAAAGAACAATATTGGTTTAAAGAAATGGCATGGCAAGAAAATTTTATAAATTATTATATAAAGACCTTGAAAGTATATGTATCAAATATTGAATGATCTGAGAGAGTTTTAAGTTATTGTCTTAAAGACAAATATTTTGTATAGAAATTATGCCACATGAGTAATAAATTTAAAGGCTAATAGTCTTGGAGACTAATTAGCATAGTTTACCCACTTCATTTGAAAGACCAATGTTCAAACTATATTTGGTAGTATAAATTTATTTTAAGGCTAGGAAGAGCTATGAAAGTATAAATTTATTTTAAGGCTCTGAAGAGCTAATGTATTGTTTCTTGAAGGAACAAAATTATGCATTAAATATGCATTTTATTCTACCAAATATGAAAGAAATTTGTTGAGTCTCAAAGATATCTACGAGAAATTGATATCATATAGAAAAGAATTGAACCACATGCTCATTGTAAACCGAAGTTTACAATATGACCGATGAGGTCATAAGTGATTAATAAAGATATGAAAAATTATTGAGAATTCATATCTTGATGTGTAAACAAATATTACAATTCATGACCAAGGAAAATTGAAAGTGAAAACCTACATTTGGATTGAAATCCATGAATGTTTGTGAAGTATTTTAAAGGACTCACACTTGAGGGGAGATTTCTAGAATACAAGTGTGAGTGAAATTTTGAAGAGTTATATACTTCCTACATTAAGCCTCTTTTATGAAGAACAAAGTCCTTGAATTTTAAGGTGAAAGTTGTCATCTCACACTTGAGGGGAGATTGTTAGTATGCAAGTGTGAGCTAATTTGTAGAAAGTCATACTCATACTTCCCACATAATGACAAATATGATCTCACGAAAATGAATGATAAATTATGATTGTGGATCATAATGTTACGAAGAAACTTAAGTTTACTAAGATGAGATATATGTTACAGTAAACGAGAAGTTTACTGATCAAAACATATTTATTGTTGGCATGACTTGTTTGATCATCCAAGTCATATATATATATATTACAAATAAGATATTGTATTAACATCCATTGAAGAATCAGAAAATTCTTCATGAATAGTGCTTGTTCTCAAATATAAATGACTATGAAAATGTCATAGGTCATAATTGGTAATAATGGATCTACGGAAATATATCAAACAGATTTATATGGGCCCATTGAAATAGCATGTAAACCATACAATGATATGATAAATTTGATAGATGCATCTATAAGATGGTTACATGTGAGATTATTTGCTTGCAACATGATGTTTGTAGAAATAATTGCAACATGAAGTTTGCAAAAGAGATTGCAATATGAAGTTTGCAATAATGTTTGATGTTTGAATAAATTAAGCGCAATTTTCCGGATGATATGATTTAAGAATCATAATTAAAGCCTCCATAAATAAGCTGGATGAATGCTTATGAGAACAAAATTTTATGTTAGTATATTTGATGTTATATAGCAAAGTACTTATATAAAGCCAATGAATTCTCCGGTAAAAATGATTTTTGGTGAAGCTAGACAAATTCCATCTTAAAAGGGTTGAATGTGCAATGATTATAAATCCACCACAATGCACATAGATGGATATAGAAAGAAATTTTAGATAAATGTTGTATAAGTACCTTCTATTTCTTGTTTGTCTCTATATGAAACAATAAGATGTTTCTAAAGGAAACAAATGGATATAGGAGACTTATCTTTGCATGATTAGTCAATTGTCGTTTGACATTGTTTTCTTACCATGAGGGGAGAAATTGGATAGCTGGAAAAGTGAATACATGAAATGCATTATAGCATTGTATACATCCTCGAATAAGTAGTATGAACCGAGAAGTTCATCGGATTATGCATTCATGAATTATTTGCCGGATAATATTCTTCGACCCAAATGAGATTTATTAAATCTTATACTCGGTGAAAATGCTCCAATCAGTATAAATATGAATGTGACATGCTCGAAGCATGAGAAATTATTCGGTTCCAATTATAAATGTTATGGATAAATTGGAGCAATAATTATGATGATCATATTAAGGAGGTAGATACTCCGGAAGAGTATCGAGACATAACTAATTGTAAAAACCTCAAGAGAGGTTCAGGTAGCTGAATTATATTGATTTTGATAAGTTATGTCGAATTGGAAAAATGGAACCGAAAAGATAAAGTTGTCAACAACAATTTTGAAAGATGATATCACGTGATCAAATGAAGATATTATATAAAGATATGTCACAAGAAGTTGACATAAAGATGATTGGCCAAGAGGATAAGTGAAATTGAATATGACGCAAATATAATCATATTATGACAGGTTATGGACCGGAAGTCCAAATTGAGATATATGAATGTTTATATGAAAATAAAGATTTTCACAAAGTCTAAATATGATTATGATGTGATATATGATTTTGTGGTGGATACAATAATTTTGTATATATATTGTTAATCCTGCAATTTATGAAAGAAAGAGAAATTATGCGTCTATTAGATATTGTTATATAGCCTATGCATAAGACTTACTAAATTATGAAGATTACTGAAGAATCTTCAAAGGATCAAAAAGTGCTAGTAGCACATGTTCTTAAAAGGACTCAATGTGGTAAGGAAGGACTTAAGGTGTCGAGGAAGCACATGTCCTAGAAAGACTTAATGTGCGAGAAGCACATGTCCCCGAATGATTTAAGGTGCCAGAAGCATCAAAGGATTTAATGTGCTAGAAGCACGAGTCCCTGAAGGACTTAGGATGCTAAAAGCATCTAATTCAAGATATTGAGAACAATAAAGGGGAAAAAGTTTATGTATGACTTAAATCAATTAGGGCACAGTGGTATAATCTTCTCAAGAAATATATGTTGAAAGAAGGGTATAAAGAAAGTAAATCATTATGCCCATGCATCTTTATGAAAAGATCTAGATGTGAATGTTTTAATTGCAAGTCATGTTGATGATATCAACATTATTGAAACGCTGAAAAGCTTCAATAAAGCAATTAATTGTTTAAAGAAAGAATTAGAAATAATTCATGACTTGAGAAGAACGAAATTATGTATTGGATTACAGATTTAATACCTAAAGAATGAGATCTTTTGTTTATACAAAAGGAGATCCTAGATTGATTTTATATGGATAAGTAATATCCATTATATATTTTAAAGTATTTGCAGGTGGATAAAGAACAATTTCAACCCTCAAGCAAAGAAGTTGAAGAATGACATTTATGTATCATGCTTAGCATGAGATAATTCTTCACCAACACAAAGACATTAGAAGTAATGTAGTCATCGGGGGAGTAAATCTAATGTATTTTAGTAGAGCAATTGATGTACGCTGCACTCTTTTTCCTTATCTAGGTTTTGTCCCACTGGGTTTTCCTAGAAAGGTTTTTAATGAGGCAGCATTATAATATCTGATGTAATTAAGAGGGGGAGCGTATACACGTTGTACTCTTTTTCCCTTATCTAGATTTTTGTCCCACTGGGTTTTCCTAGAAAGGTTTTTAATGAGGCAACATAAGAAAGTGTATCGATGGATAATGTACTCTTTTCTTTAGCTAGGTTTTATCCCACTGGGTTTTCCTAGTTAAAGTTTTTAATGAGGCATATTCATAATGGACATCCAAGGGGGAGTGTTATAAATATATGTATTATGTGGATGTCCATTGCATAGTAACCCTTGAAGGTCTATAAATAGAGGTCTTGTGTAAACATTCAGAAGTTACTTGAAATGAGAATTCCTCCATCTCTCTAGAATTTCTCTCGACTTCTCTCTACTTTTCTATACATTTTCTTCAGTTTTATAACATTATTATTATTATTATTATTATATATAGTTTCCTTTTCATTTTGACAATTAAACAAGGAGCAGAGACGCACTGTTTCGTGAATTGGAGATTGAATTGCATTGATTGAGAAGTGGGCCCACAACATTGAAATGAATTAAAGACATAAAAGCAGAGCAGAGGCGGATTGAATATTTGGGAGAAAACACACAGTGGAGCTACGAAAAGAGAGGCGGACATTCATTTTGGGATTTAATCGCCTTCTACAGAGCAGCAACTAGGAAAGGAAGAACAGAGCACCGCGAGTCCTTATCTTCATCTCACCTTCCACATCATTGTCGCCGGCGACCCTCGCTCTCATCACCATCGTCGCTGGCGACCGACCATCTACCACCCATAATCCACCATCATCTATGTAACACCCCAATTTTCTAATGCGTTTTCAAGATATTTTAATCAGAGTAGAGCATCGGAACAATTTAAAAGAGCGAGTATTTGATAAACATTCACTGTTGGTGTATCTGGTTGCTTATATAGCGATACAATTATCCGAATATTTAAGTGTACGATAATACGTATCCAAAAAGAAATTTTCCGGCCGGGTTCTCACAGGTGCTGCTTTCCCTTGTCCTCGACCCTGATTCCTCCGGATCCTAAGGCTATATTAAGAGCTGAGGTCCAATGCCCATCGGACCTCAGGTAACGGTTAACCTAATGCTTATGTAAACAATATATGTATGACATCACAACATTAATCAACACATAAGTACATAGCAGATGTAAGATTAATATATCAACAGTACACATCACATGTAAAGTTATTTATGTTAACAGTACACATCACATGTAAAGTTATCTATACAATTCACATGTATAGTTATCTATGTTAACAATATAGTTATCTATACAATTCACATGTATAGTTATCTATGTTAAACGACATCACATGTAAAGTTATCTATACGATTCACATGTATAGTCATCTATCACATATAAGTATACAATAAGGATCAGAGTTAGTGTTACAGTACGCGAACGTACCTTCGTTGATGATTTACGGTACGTTTGACGGTCAGTATGCGATCACAGATATCCTAGAACTTTGCTCTTGCCTTCCCAGAGCTTCTCACTCTCACTTCCCCTCTTACTCTTGGTTAATACCAGCTTACTTAGCTTGTGAATTGGTGAGGAATGAAGCATGCACTACCTCCCTATTTATAGTAAATCCTTGGTTAACTAGTTAGCAACTTCTAATCAATTTTAACCTTTGGATGTAACTTAACAAAAAGTTTTTTAATCTCACCCTTACACCTCACTAACCGACCTCCCCCCCCCCACAACACTCTTCATCTTTCTTTTATTCTCAAATCCTAATTTAGTTAGGTGTAAGTTGATGTTTTTCTTGAGGATCCATTTCCACTTTTGGAATCACAATTTTATGACTTGATTTATGGTCTTTTTAAATTTTCAAAATCACAATAGTATGAATCTCAAAAGTTTATGAAAATCACTTTGGAGACAACTATGTACAAGCTTAAATTATGCTTGTTCATAATATCTACTTATATTTGTAAACTAGTTCATGGATTTCAAGATGCAATTTATTTTGTATTGGTTCTCATTCACTTATGTCTTAAATTTATCCTAATGGTTTTTATCTCATCTTTAATTAATTTACCACTAATTACTATTATTACATATGCTTATGTCATTTTTACCAATAAGTCTTCATGCAATTAACTCTTGATTATGACATTTGGAGTGTAAATATCACAATTGCTTGGCTCTCCTTTCTCCTCCCCCTTGGCCTACGTCCCCCTCCCTTTTATTTACACTTGAATTTGATTCTCATTTCATTTACATTTGCCTCAAAAGTCTTGGTTAATTAATTGATGATTGTGATGTTTTATTTAGCTAATTATAATTAATCAATTTCTTTTCTTTTTCCCCTTTGCATATGCACCGAATCTACCTCTTGGTTTTTACTCTTGGATTGTGTTTCTTTTATCTCACAAATTCTATGTTTAAAGTTTTCCTATTGGTTGCTTAATTTCCATAAGGATTAGACTTTATTAAATTAATTATAAAGCCCTTAGATTTAGCTTTATTTATGTTTAATCCAAGCCCTTAATGTTGGGTTGGAAAAATCTAGACTCTAATTAGTGATATTAGTTAGTGATTTAGGATTAAGAATTAATACAACTTCTTAACCCTTTTAATTAGAATTTTCGCCACTTTAATTAATTTAAGGGGAATTAATTAATCTTTGGTTAAATATTGCTAATATAGTGTTTTCAGGGTTATTAGGCTTCATTACCAAAATTTGACAAGTTTTTAAATTAATCTTGATGATTAAAAACTCCTTGTATACTAATCTTGGCCTTTAAATATTTTTTGGATACTAATTTAATTGATATATCCTTAATTATGACCTTTTAAAATTAATTAATAATTAATTTCGAAAATTAGAAAAAAATCTCAATTATTACAAATTTAATTGCCTAATAATTGTTGCTAATTTCCTCTAATTGATTTTGTCATCCTTTAATTGCTAAAATGATATAATTAATATTATACTTAATTATGATAATCTTAGGATATTTTATGATCCCTAATAAGATTTAGAAAATTAAATCTCTAGTCACCTAAATTCTAGGGAGACATTACCTAGAAAATAGAATAAACATCACAGAAAAATTGAGACAACATATTTACCTACTTTCAATAGGTAGTATTTATTAAAATATGATATTTAAAATAAATACTCTACAACTTTTAGAGACAACATACTTTCCTATTAGAATAGGTGTTATTTATCCAAATGTTGTGTTTAAGATCATTTACAATTTTTGGGGTTATTATAATCTACTCCGAAGTAGAGCAAAAGAAGGGGAACAGAGGACGCTGGGCACGATTTAGTCGGTGATTCATTTGTATCTTCCTCTTCTTGTGATCTTCTTGTGACTCTGAACTTCGATTTTGATTTTTCTGTGCTGTTCTGGATTTGTGTTAAAGCCATGTTTGGCTAATTTCTCTTTGTAACCTAGAGTAGCTATGATCTTATAGGTGTGGATTAGACTTTATTTTTATTATTTAGTTATAATTAATATTAATTTTGGTTATTTAATCTTGTTTAGCTTTATCTATTTAGTGTCGATCATCCTTGAATATGAATTTGAGAATTAGGATTTACCTTGACGAAGGAATTTTAATTAAGCTCGAGATTAAGTAATATGGGATTAAATTATGATTTAATTTGCGATTAGGATAGACATATACCTAATAGCCCCATATAATTGTTGAGGAGTGTGCTCAAGATTTATTGCCTCTTGAGTAATTATGTTAGATATAACAAGTTATACTCAAGAGAGAGTTGTAAGTGGACCGACAGGCACTTATAGCTATTTATACTCGAGATTAACAAAATTTATATTAAGGCTAATTAAATTAGTGAAAACAAGGTTTATGAAACTAATAAGGGATTAGTGACTCTGGGTTGCTCATTTTATTATTGTGGTAGTTTGTTTATTTTAAATTTATTTTCTTTTCTCTTAATTAAATTTCATTTGATTTGCTTAATTTAAACGAAGTTGTAAAATTAATGTTTAACTGAAGTTGTGGGTACAAAGTTCTCGTGGGAACGATACTTTTTTTATCACTTTATTACTTGGTACGACCCGTATACTTGTGGAGTTTATAGGCTATAAAGTTTTGCCCCATCAAGTTTTTGGCGCCGTTGTCGGGGACTTGTGTGCCACAACTATCTTGGTTAGAATTGATTGAGCATTAGTAGTTTAAGTTTGAGTTCGTAAATATCTTAGTTTATTTTATTTGTTTTTAGAAAAAAAAATGCATTTTAATTGGCAACCAACTGGTCTTAATATTGAGAATGAGATGAATTCTTTGTCTTCAATACAAGATGGATTGATTGCTATTATAAATTCTTTAAATGAATCTAGGCAATATAAAAGGAGCATAAATGATGGTTGTATTTCATATATTGATTCTTCTTAATATGTTTGCATGTCTTGTGTTTATTGTGGAGGGAATCATTTATGTGAGCATTGTCCATATAGTATAACTAATCATTCTGTGGGAGATGATTTTGCTAGGAACCAAGCTTATTTTGATCATTCATTTTGTCCTAATGAAAGTTTTGAGCAACAAAATTTTAGGGATCCACATGTCTATTGTTCTCATGAAAATACCCCTCCTTTTACTCTTATCCACCTACTAAAGAACATACCATTGAGTATAAGGAAAAATCTAATTTAGAAAGATTAGTAAAGTGATAAGAAAATATCGTTCCCACGAGGACTTGATACCCACAACTTCAGTTAAGCATTAATTTTACACTTTTGTTTAAGTTGAGTAAATCAAATGAAATTTAATTAAGAGACACGAATTAAAACTAAAATAAAAATAAGCAAACTACCACAATAATAAAATGAGCAACCCAGAGTCACTAATCCCTTATTAGCTTCATAAACCTTGTTTTCACTAATTTAATTAGCCTTAATATCAATTTTGTTAATCTCGAGTATAAATAGCTATAAGTGCATGTCGGTCCACTTACAACCCTCTCTTGAGTATAATTTGTTATGTCTAACATAATTATTCAAGAGGCAACATAACTCGGACAGACTCTTCAACAATTATATGGGGCAATTAGGTATATGTCTATCCTAATCGCAAATTAAATCATAATCTAATCTCATATTACTTAATCTCAAAGCTTAATTAAAATCCCCTTCGTCAAGGTAAATCCTAATTCTTTAATTCATATTTAATGACGGCCAATCACTAAATAGATAAATCTAAACAAGATTAAATAACTAAAATTAATATTAATTTTAATTAAACAATGAAAATAAAATCTAATCTACTTATAAGTTCATAACTACTCTAGGTTGCAAAGAAATTAGCCACACATGGCTAGATTAAAATCCATAACAAAAGAAAAGGAGTTCAGATTCAAATAATAAAGAGAGAGAGAGAGGGGAAAGAAAGTTTCTCCGTCGCCTCCACGGTCCTTTCGTCCTTCCGTGGAGATGATTAAGATAAGTGAGATGCTCCTTTGCTGCAATCCAGCTCAGTCTGTGCGTTGTGCCTCTGCTCGTCCGAATGTCCTGAATATGTCGATGCGTCCTCTCCTTCCTCCCTTTCTGCATCCTGATGCTTCTCCTCTTTTTAAACTTAGGTCAAGTGCTTGGGCTTGGGCCGTGATCCTCATTCAGCAATTCTTGTTTAATGAATATATATCATATCCATCAGCGGGAGTTGGCTCAAGTGGAAGGGATTTGGGCCGCTTAAACAAGGGTCTCGAGTTCGAGTCATTGTGGATGCAGAAAACTCCCATGGGAGAGGTCCCCGCATATACGTCCGACAGAACCTCGATCCATACTAGTCGGAAGCTACGGTGGCCCAGGTGTAATAGCTATATATATATATATAAATATATATATCATATCCATTTAGCTTCAGCTCATTGTGCGTATCTGTTGCAATTACTTTATCCTTTCCATGTGTGGACCCCATTTCCATTTTCCATTCAATGTAAATGTGATTTTTCTCTTTTCTTGAATGCGCCACTGTACAGTGTGTCAATAAGAATAAGAAGCAATTATTATATAATAATATATTTATTCCCTAACTTCAAAAACTTTTATTTTAAATTGAAACCCTACAAATAATACATCCAGATTGATATCTCTTAAAATCTCAACAAAATCTCTTTAAATTAATAATAATGACTTCTCAAATATATCAAAATATATCTCAAATATATTAAAAATGAGAAGTCATCCCTCAAGTTAAGAGCAAGAGATTGCAGTCTTGATGGTTCATCATTTTATACCGAACACTTCGAATGAATGAACATCAACCTTGTTATTGTTATTGTTCGTATTCCTTTTTCTTTTTGGTTACAAATATTATTTACATCCTTCTTGAAAAGAAGCCTGCTAATCAAATGCATTCATAATTGTTATAATTAAGGGAGAAAAAGCAGAAAAAAATAGGGTAGAAACTTGTCTAGGTTGTCTTTGGGCACTGTTGCTGGTGAGAAAAAACGGTTACAATTCTCAGCATGATATAAATAGGCTAACCCGTTTGTCTTAACATTTTAAAAGTGTTTTTACAATTTGTAAGTTAAGTAGGTGAGATGAGTTTGGGGTTTCCCAAACTGCATTAAGCCACATTCAGAATCCGTGCAAGCAATAACTGTCAAAGTTTCATCAAATGATCAAAATACAAAAGCCTTGGCAACTGATCATCGTCCAACCCCACAAAACAAAAAGCCTCCTAGAGAATAGGGATAGATTCATCTTTTTTAAAACAAACATAAAACTTGAGCGTCACTATTGTATCATTAATTATCAAGAAGCGGGAAACAAATAAAGATGTGACTACTGTGAATTACTGAATGGAATGACTGCAAAGATAAGATCAATGAAACCATACAAATCATACACTGAACATAGAACTATAGTATCATTAAAGAACAAAAAATTAAATAGCGTAGAAACTTGTTTGATGTCGTTGGGCTCCATTGCTGGTGAAAAAAGGTTACAGTTCTCAGCATGATATAAATAGGCTAACTCGTTTGTTTTAACTTTTAAGAAATGTTTTTTTGATTTATGAGGTAAGTATATATAATAAAAAAAATTGTCCAGTTTCAGAAAATAGTCTCTAAAACTATGATTTGGGGGGTTTTCAAACTTGCTTTAAGCCACATTCAAAGTCTAAATCCTAATGTGATTTACTAAAATTCAATGGTGAATCATCAAGCTTATTTGAAAATTGACTGAAGTTGGGAAATTCAAGGCCTTATGTGTTCAATGGGAGAACATATGTGACCGTGAATAATTAAAATAGGGCTAGCTTCATTAATAAGAAAAAAAGCCTCCTGAAGTAATTTTTGATATAACTCTCCAGTTTTATTTCTAAATAACAAAATGAGTTTAATTAGTGTATCGTACTCATATTATAACTTGAGCGTCACTGTGTCATAAATATCACGAGTGAGTGGGAAACAAATAACGATGTGACTGAGAATTAATGGAGTGAATTAGTCCGTAAAATATATATATATATATATATATATATATTTATTTGCCAACTACTTCGTAAATATTCAACGAATACAGATCATGTAAACACTCTGAACTTAAGAACTACACTATCATTAATAAAATATCAAAGAGGAACACGAAATCCAATAATGAAGTACATATATGAGTAATTAATTACGATGGAATACCTAAAGTTTGGATGATTTTGTGAAAGGAATGATAATGAAATGGGCCTGACAACAGAGGAAATGGGCTAGATAACAGAGGGTCCATGGAATATGTCACTAGATAACAGTAAAGGGTCTATTAGAAGAAGTAAAAGGCCTAAAAGAAGGACCTGGAAGCTGAGAGAAATTGAATGTGAGAATCTATAAGTAATGACAAAAACGGTTAAGGGGACCAGCGGGAGTTGGCTCAAGTGGAAGGGACTTGGGCCGCTTAAGCAAGGGTCTCGAGTTCGAGTCCTTGTGGATGCAGAAAACTCCCCTGGGAGAGGTCCCCGCATATGCGCCCGACAGAACCTCGATCCAGACTAGTCAGGGCGAAGCTCTGGTGAACTGGGTGCAATAGCAAAAAAAAAAAAAAAAAGGTTAAGGGAGCGTGGAGAATTTATTTGGAAATCCTCTCTCCTATATCTATGGCTCCCTTCCTCCCTCGAGATTTATTTCTTTCTTTCAGTCAGTCAGTCAGTTACCATTCTCTTATTTTAGTATTACATTTCTGCAGCATTTCTTATAGCTTTGTAATGCAGATATTGGTTAAATACAAATGATATAGCAGAAGTATTATCTTTTGACATTTTCCATCAAGTTTGTTGTTCATTTGCAATTGTGACCATAACATTCTTGGTGCTTTCATTGAGAGAAAATGGCCGAAAATACTAGGATGAAAGAGATATTGGTAGAACAAAAGAGGGCTAGTGAGTATATGGAAGCCTCTAATAGTAGATTCATGTAACTTGAAAGCTTCATGGAAGCTATCATGATCAAGTTGGAGAATATGGATAGAAAATATGAGAGCACTGACTCTGGGTCAAAGTCAAAATCCCCACATCCCATTATTACACCGCCAACCCAGGGTTTTTATTCAAATTCCATGAATTGCCAAGTGAAGCTTGACTTCCCTCGCTTCGATGGGTCCAAAGCCTTGTAGTGGATTTTCAAGGCCGATCAATATTTCAAGTACTTTGACACCCCGGATCCTCAACATTTGGTGATAGCTTTAGTTCATTTCGATGGGAATGTGCAACCTTGGTTCCAAATGATAGATAGGGCCGGTCACCTTCCTAATTGGAACGCTCTGACACAAGCTATAGAAGATCAATTTGGGCCTACTCAATTCGATTGTGCTTGAGCCCAACTGTTCAAGCTTGTCTAACAGGTTAACTTGGAGCTCTATAACACTCAATTCATGGCACTTGCCAATCGCACCTTGGATATTCCAGAATTCGCCATGCTAGACTATTACATTAGGGGATTAAAGCCAAAGCTCCGCCGAGACATATTGGTGTAGAAACCTACTTCCGTATTATAGGCAATGACTGGCCAAATTATTTGACGATGCGGCTGACTAGGGAAAATCCACTAAACCTCAGGGAATGAGCCATTTTAGTGGCACAAATTCAACCTATAAGGGATCCTCAACACCACCATATGTTACGAGCAGTTCATCACCCATGGCTAGTGGTGGAGGTAAGACCAATTTACCCCCTCTATTACCACCGCCAACTCGATTACCATTGAAACGTATGACGTCGGCAGAAATGCAAATTCGGCAAGAAAAGGGATTATGTTATACTTGTGATGAGAAATTTTCACCTACACACCATTGCCTGTAAAAGCAATTGATGATGATTAAGGATGACGACATGGAAGAAGTTGTTGAGCCCGATATAGAAGACACACCGGTTGACGGTACTTTACACCATTTATCGTTACTGGCTTCCAAGGGAACACATGGAGCTGCTACTATTGATTTCATTGTAATGATTCAGGGCAAGGAAATTCAAATCCTTTAGATGGCGGAAGCTCTGACAACTTCATTCACCCTTACATTGTACAACATTTGAATCTATCAGTTGAACACACGAAGGAGGTGCGGATCCTGGGTGGAATTGGCTAAATCATTCGAACAAACCAACAGGTTGTCAATGTGTTTGTACAAATTTGTGGTTACACTCTATACCTTACCTTATTTGTATTACCCGTTGTTGCTGTAGATATGGTTATTGGTGCAGGTTGGCTAGAAACTTTGGGTCCACATATGGCGGATCATAGTACTTCCACTGTCAAGTTCCTTACCAATGGACAGTGGGTAACTCTCAAAGGGTTCAGAGGCAGTAACACAACTCAAGCTCAATATCATCATTTGATGCAACTTCATCATACAAAAGTTGTGGCTGAATTATTCTTCTTGGGACCAATGGAGTTAGCAAGTTCCAACTCTTTTTCCAATATCCCAAATGACCTAGCACAAGTGTTGGTGGCATATTGCTATGTTTTTGTGGCCCCACATGAGTTGTCGCCAGCCAGAGGACATGAACACGCTATTAACCTTCTTCCAAACACTTCGCCATTAAAGGTGCATCCCTACAGATATCCTGTCAGTTGAAAAGCAGAAATTGAATGCATAGTGGATGAACTCTTACATGATGAATTGATTCAACTCAGTACAAGTCCCTTCTTAGTGCTAGTTATCTTGGTTAAAAAGACGGATGATACTTGGCGTTTTTGCGTCGATTATTGAGCTCTCAGTGCTCTAATAGTGAAGGATGCGTTCCTTATGTGTAACACCCCAAGTTTCGTATCATAAATCGTGTCGGTGACATGTGGTTTTATAAAAATCGTCAGAGTTTTGAGGTGCTACAACTCAACGTGTTGCAGAAACGAAAAGCATGTACTAAAAATTTGAACAACGAGTAACTGATATAAAATACTCAGACATATGTTGATGCCCAACGTATATTGGTATATTAAAAATTTCCCGAAGGAATATTCATATGATACATGACTTATATAATTACAGAATTTACATTGTAACTATACATTTTCAGACCGAGTAATTTCTTGACTTGGGGCATAGAACCTAACACAATTAAATCAACCCATTTGGCCAGGCTGGGTAAAGTCTAGTGGGAGTCTCCCCGAATTCACGGCGACTGATTGACTGAACCACATAGACGACCATTTCTAGTTTAAGCACCAAATGATTTGAAGTAACCCTGTTAGTTTCATGCCAGAAGGTAGTCTCTGTTAACCTTCTTTATGCATTTGCTTTGACTGGTGCCTCCTCATGACTCCGTCCATCAGTGCCTTTATATGGCTCCATCTACTGGTAACTTCTCTGATCCTTGATCCTTGCCTGAACTATTAGTTTATGACTGAGGTCCAATGCCCATCGGACCTCAGGTAATGGTTAACCTCATGCTTATGTAAACGGTATATGTATGACAGATATTATGGTAGTACAAAATCACATTTTCAAAACAGTAACAATATGTAAGGCAATAACAAAACACAGCCCCTGCAGTATGTCTGTTATCCCAGTCTGCACTATTCACTAGTGCCACGATATACAGTCGTGTCCTCAGCGCTAAGAAAACTCTAACGGCATTATTAAAACCATAACCCGTATATATTTGAATGTATAAAGAACAATTTAAGACAGAGTCTTAGTATATGAACACAACTATCATATATAGGCACAAAATAAGCATAAGAGTTAAGGTTACAATACGCGTCCGTACCTTTTACTGCGCATTGGCCAACTTGCCCGACTTTTTGGATCCGACTCCGGACTTCCTGGATATCATATACGTTATTTGTTGGATTATTCCTTTTTCCCATAATATCACAACTAATATTCTATCTCTTAAAATAATATAAAAAATGTTATTTCCACCCATTTTGACATTTCTACCCTTGGTGTATTCATTATTACAATTTTTCCCTTACATTTTCTCAAAAACGCAATACTGAATTTCTTGGCAGAATTTTTGATTAACTTTGAAAAATCATAATTAAATCTACAAAGATCCGTAAAATTCCTCGGAATCCTTAGGATGTCTAATTTTAAGAAAAATAAAATTATTGCCTAGATTTTATGAAAAATTCCCAGTTTTTGTATTTTCATCCTCTGTTCAGAATTTTCCAGAATTTCGTAGCCCATTTTGTAGAATGTTTATCTCCTAGCACAAAACTCAAAACGACATGATATAGGTATATGTGGAAAGCTCTACATGTCTAATTTGAACATGAATTTTCTCAGAATTTTAGCATAGCATCTTCAACATAAGATACCAGCGTTTTTATAACAGCTTTCAGAAATCGATAACCGACAATTTTCGCCAGAGCTTCACTACTTTGACCATAATCTTCCAAAAATTTTGCTATAACTTCTTCTTCATCATTTTTTTGAAATAAAGCCAATTATAACCATAAAAACATGAAAAAAAAAACTATAATTGGAAGATTATGAATCAAAACAACATTTAAGCTATAAATCACAAAGCTAGAGCTTAAGAACTTACCTAGAACTTTGCTCATTCTTTCCTCTTGCTTCAAGAACTCACTCTACTTACTCTCTAGCTTCTATAATCAGATCACTTTGGGCTGATTGGTGTGAAGAATTGTGAAGGCTCAAGCTTCCTATTTATAGCAAATTGGCCATTAACTACCTAACAACTTTTCTTCTCTTCAAGCCCTTAGATTAAACTTAGTTGAGAAGCTTAAATCCTACCCTTACACCTACTAGAAACCGACCTCTCCTCTTCCTTCCTTTAGTTAGTTAGTTTCAATTTTAGTTACCCCAAATGCTTATTTAGTTAGGTGCAAGTTGGTGTTTTTATTCAAAATCCATCTCCACTTTTCAAATCTCCATTTTATGGGTTAATTAAAGGTCTTTTTAAAACTCTTAAATCACTTAAGTATGAATCATAAAAATTTGTAAAAATCACTTTGGAGATAATCAAGTTCAAGCTTAATTGTGCTTGTTCATAATATCTACTTATATTTGTTTTATGATCAATGATTTTCAAGATACAATTTATTTTTTATTGGTTCTCATTTACTTGTGTCCTGAATTCATCCTAATGGTTTTTATCTTACCATTAATTAATTTAATCACCTTCTAAGATGTCATGATCAAGAAGCCTTGAAAGTCTTTAAGCATTAACTACATGAAAGATTCCATTTTGCTTGTGATTGTATGTACACTTAATCCTCTTCCATATGCCTTAAAAGTCTTCTTAAGTTAATGTGAGATTAAGACATATTTTCCTTAAAAGTATTCTTGAGTTAATGTGAGATTAAGACATGTAGGCTTTAAGTTTAATATCAAGATTTTATTTACTTTGAGCATCTTTTATTTAATTACTTCAATTCTCAATTCAGTTTTTATAGAAACCGTGTACCCCTTTCTTTTCTTCAATTTGTTGTGTTTCAATTACCTCACACCCTCTAGAAGAAAGTCTTTCATTGGTTAATTTTTGATTTATAAGGATTACACTTTATGAGGGTTAATTAAGGCCTTAAGATCTAGCTTTATTAGTTTTAATCCAAGCCTTTGATTTGGGTTGGAAAAATCTAAACACTATTGATGATATTTGTTAATGAATTAGGATTAAAAATTAATGAAATTACTTAGCCTCTTTATTTAGCAATTTCGCCATTTTTGTATGATTTTTAGGGAGGATTAATTAATCTTGGTTAATATTTCTAATATAGTGTTTTAGGAGTTATTAGGCCTAATTGTCAATATTTGATAGGTTTTTATATTAATCTTGATGATTAAAAACCCCTTGTGTAATAATTTTGGCCTTTAGATATCATTTGGATATTAATTAAGTTGATATTTTCTTAATTATGCCCTTTTAAAATTAATTATTATTTAATTTCGAAAATTACATAAATATTTTAATTATTGCAAATTTAATTGCCCAATAATTTGTTGATAATTTTCTCCAATTGATTTAGGTATTTTGATGATATTTAATTACCTTTATGATATAGTTAAGATTATACTTGATTATGATAATCTTAGGATATTTTATGATTCCTAATAAGATTTAGAAAATCAAATCTTCAATCACCTTAATTCTAGGAAGAAATTGCCTAGAAAATAAAATAAACATAATAGAAAAATTTGATATTACATATTCACCTATTTTAAATAGGTATTATTTATCCAAATATAATATTTAAGATATATTATTTATCCAAATATAATATTCAAGACAAATAATTATTTGGGTATTACAATATGTAGTCACATAATTAACCATTGGTTAATTAATTCCAAAGTGAAATTTGGATAAAAATATAATTGATAAATTCACCTTTGTATTTTTAGTATTTATTTACTAAAATCCAATATTTATATTATGGTATATTATGATCCCTAAATGAAATCTCAAGATTCACACTTGATCCTTTTAAATCTCAAGGAGAAATTGCTCATGAATTTATAATAATCAAATTACAAAATTTTGAGACAATATACTCTCTTTTTACTATAATGTAGTTTTTATCAAAATATAACATTTATGATAATTAGGGTTTTTATGGTATTACATTATGCCCACGGTAGATGAATTACATGGCTATGTTTATTACTTGAAATTGGATCTTCGCTCTGGTTATGATCAGATCCTCATGAAGAACTCTGATTGCGAGAAGACAGTATTATTTCAGACTCATCATGGCTCTTATGAATGGCTTGTTATGCCTTTCGGGCTCACAAATGCCCTAGCTACTTTCTAGGCATTGATGAACTCCATATTTAGGCATTTCCTTCGGAAGTTTGTGTTAATATTCTTCAATGACATCCTTATTTACAGCTTGACTTGGGTTGATCATTTGGATCACACATCAAACAGGTGTTACACACTTTATCTCACATCATTTGTTAGCTAAACAATCCAAGTGTGAATTCGGGCAACACAAGATTAGGTATCTGGGCCATGTAATTTCATCTAGGGGAGTGGAGATGGATGAATCCAAGGTGGAGGCCATCAAAAATTGGCCTATACCGAAGACAGTATCCCAACTAAAGGGCTTCCTAGGCCTGAGTGGTTATTATAGGCTCTTCATCAAGCAATATGCGTAGCTGGCTAGCCCATTAACAAATCTCTTAGCTAGAGATGCTTTTGTTTGGACAAATCAAGCCCAACAAGCTTTCATCAACCTCAAAAATGCGATGACACAGGCACTGGTTCTGCAACTACCTGATTTTTCTAAACCCTTCATTTTGGAGATTGATGCATCTAGAATTGGTATTGGGGTAGTACTTAGTCAAGATCATCACTGTAATATCCCAATTTTATCGGATGTCTATAACATCTTCCATTTTAAAAGATAATTATTAATTATTAACTTGATTAAACCATTTATTAAAATGTTTTATGCACACAATTAAACTTTTGGATTTTACTAGGCCCATATTTTAAAACTAAATATTGCTTTAGAATTTGCCAGAATATCCAAAATATATTAGAATATGCCAAGTGAGCCCTAATGTGGCAATATATAATAATTCAACATGTACTAAAAAGGTGGAAGCATTACTGTTAGCAAAAGTAACTTAAGCTTTCGAAACATTCCCTGATTGACCCATACGATAACTATTTTTCGATAAATATTTGTAACCATCAATGCAGCTCATTATAAATGCTAAGTGCTCATGAGGTGTCAAGTGAAATATTTTATATAACAAAGTACTAGATATATAATTTGTAAAACCAGATCACAATTTCTGAATCAAGTTTCGTATCATGAATCACATATATAACATGCCAAGCAACAGATTGATACCCTGACAATCCTTATCACCCCCATCCTTATTCCAATGATAGAATCCATGAGCTGTAACGTAATAGGTTTAGTCTATATGACAAGACTGCACCAAGCTCTCTAATAATGAGGTATAGCCTGGCCAAAGGCTATAGAACTCATATTGGACCATGGGTTCCCTTTCCTTCGAATATGGAAAGGTGTCACTGTCTCAAGGGCTTACCATTAACCTGGCCAAAGGAAAAGGGTGATACCAAGGGCTCTAAAAATATCAAAGTCATCCAATGTGCACCGAGTGGTAGCATACCACGTGGTATTACATACACCATAATTCTCATCATCACTCCATATTCATCACCGCTCCGCATCATCATAATCTTGGCATGTATATATAAGATTCCAAACATGATTTATAAAATAATACATCGTCTCAATAATCATTAAAATAACAACACTATTTTAACTCACAAAATCATAACAAAAGTGCATTGTTCAAAACATATAATATCATAATTTTTTGTCTCAATAACCATTTCAAAGTATTCACTAATATATTAAATCAATAATACAATCTCACTAGTCACATTTTTAAAATAAAATCCCACAAGACAACTTCATTAACAATATAGTTCTCATATATTAAAAATCACTACAAATATTATATAAGCAAGTACAATAAGTGGAAAGTGGTTACCTCAAGTTCTTGATACAAGAAATAAACTTGAGAGATATCAAGTTCACTCTAAAAATAAATATATAATTATACGTTACTTGAATTAACAACAATACCAAATATTATATTAATAATTAATTAATTAAACTATAATTATCTCATTCTAATTTTTTTTAGAAGAAGTGAGAATTTATCTATTTCTTAAATTATCATTACAATCTTAGTTCTTTCCTTCATGAATTATTTCTCACTAATTATAATTATCAAAATATCACTATATCCTCAATTTAACAAAAATACTCAATTTCCTACAATAAAAGCTTCACCTAAAAGTTCAAATATTCACATTCATTTATAAACCTCAAATATAATCCACTTAATCCTCATTATAACCTCCAATAAATTAAAAAATGAATTATAAAGTCGAATACAAAAGACTTATTACCACAAATCTCAATTTCTTAACCTAATACTAACTTATATAACCTAATTTATTTAACAAACCTTCAAATCCCCATATAATTCAAATCATATCAAACTCTAATTTAAATTCCAAATCCCAACTCATAATTTTATATGGTTCAGATTTAGCAAAACTAAACCAATTAAACTGACAAACAATACCAAAGACCATCCTTTTGGTCGCTCCTCCTTTGGCCCCGCTCTCCTCCCATTCTTGTTGTAGCCGCCTTTGTTCTTTTTGTCGCCAAGCGGCGTTTCGGAGATCTAGGTTCTCCTGGATGAGTCGGGCGTCTTCCTCTCTCTGGAGTCTCTGGCGAGTTTCCATATTCTCCATTCTTAGAATCAGTGAACCCAAAGTGCTATGCAACACCCTAGAATCGGGGTGTATCTCTTGGAACTCGCGTGAGGAACTCGCGTGGAGGGGGAGGGATGTTCAAGTTCTGTTGCCCTTGTCGGGCGATCAGACTGGGGTGTGGAGAGTGGGCTGTGTCCTCGGTTTCTCCCTCGGTTTCCGCAGTTACATGGCCGTGGTTTGGAGCTACCGAGACATAGTATTGGATTACGTGCTCCTGCTGTGGACGTCGTTGAGGTTCTTCCGGCGGTTGGTCCTGCCGAGTAGCGTGACTACGGCTTCTCGTGCTCGCGGCCATCCTCAGAGATTAGCAGTGGCTTTGTGGTTTTGGGAATCGAAGTTTTGAAGGGCGGTTAATTTTAACTTAGCCCGGATTGTAGGGGCGTTTTGCTCAAAAAATCAATCCGTTCGTGAAGGCGGTTAATTTTAACTTAGCCCGGATTGGAGGGCGTTTTGCTCAAAGTATCAATCCGTTCGGGAGGGCGTTCAATTTTAACTTATCCTGGATTGTAGGGCGGTCTGCTCGAAAATCAATCCATTTTGAAGGGCGGTCAATTTTAACTTAGCCCCGATTGTAGGGCGGTCTGCTCGAAAATCAATCTGTTTTGAAGGGCGGTTAATTTTAACTTAGCCCGGATTGGAGGGCGTTTTGCTCGAAAACTCAATCCGTTTTGAAGGGCGATTAATTTTAACTTAGCCCGGATTGGAGGGCGTTTTGCTCAAAAACTCAATTCGTTCTTGAGCGCGGTTAATTTTAACTTAGCCCGGATTGGAGGACGTTTTGCTCCAAAAGTCAACCCATTCTTAGGGGCGGATAACCATAGCTTAACCCGGATGGGTGAACGGCTAATTTTATTTCAGCGCTTCAACAGTCATGCACCCGAGAGTCCAAAGTAAAGCACGAGCGATGCGAAAAGGACGACAAGGGAAATCCAACAGTATACAGAAAATACTTTCCATTGATAAGTGAATAGCTTACATAACATTCATACATGAAAGTAAACGAAACTGTACACTAATAATAAAAAAGACACAAAGTCCTGAGGCAAGGGGCTCGTCGCCACGTGCAGAAGAGGGGGATGAAGGGCTCGCCGCAGCAGACAAAGCCCCTGAAGCGCATCGGCAGAGACCCTTGTGGGATTTTTGGATACGGTGGACCTATTGGCCCGCCGTTGGCATCTAGAACCCTAACCATGGCATACCCATGGCACGACGGCTCCTAGTCCAGGCCAACCCAGTGGAAATATTTCGCCAGGTAGGTGAAGATTGGCAAATACTCCAGGAACTCTAGACGTCCGATGGAGGTTATGGATGAAGATTGGCAAATACTCTCGAAAATTGCTGCTGACAGTTAACACAGCTGGTATAAGGATTGATGCTCGCTTCTTCTTCCTTACTTTTCGCCTACTCATCAAAAGAACCATTTGAAGGAATGACAAAGGGCCTGCAACCGGGACCCCGCATCGCCGATTCGCTTGCTCAAAGTGAAATTTCATCATGTGGAATGGAGCAAAAAGGATGAATATGCAAAGGCTTATAAAGAGAGGCCCGTCCAAACGGCATGACTATTTAATGCCCTATTCATACTAATCTCCATGAAAGACGCAACCGTCGGGACAATCAATACCATCTTTATTGAAAACGCAAGCGCGGTGGGAGTAAATGCTTCGAAAACGCGCATATTGGGGACAGGAAGGGCCACATTGGGAAGAAGCGCATACATTCAATGCGCACGACATTCAATAAGGATTGTTACCAAAAAGGCAGTGAATCCGTATCCCTAGGAGGATCAAATCACACCTGGGTAACGCCGTCTGATACTTACGTACCCTTTATAATAACCAATATTGGGGGCCACACGTGGGAGAAGCTCATGATCTGGCTAGAGCCGAGTCATAAAGAAACAAGGTCAATCTCGGTTATCATAAAAACCGCAAAGATGGCTATGATGAGCCAACCCGCCAAGAGAAGGCAGCCTATGACTCAGGAGACAGACGAGGAGGCGGCGGGGGCATGCAAATGTCTGATGACCAAATCCACTAGAATAGCTCCGTCATGACCGAGTTGTTGACAAAAAGAGCGGTGGGGCAGAACGAGCAGGAAGGGAGCCCTAAGGGATCCGTACAAAGCTCGAACTTGGATAAATGATGAGGGCTAGTCAACGCGCTAATCTCTAAGCACGTCGAGCCCGCCATACCGAGCTTGGGGGCAACTGTTATGGACAAATATATTGGGCCGTAGGTTCCGGCCCAGGGTAGCCCACGTAAAACCCCTAATCTACCGGGTAAATAGGGAACCGGGTAAATGGTCCCCCACTACTCCATCGTGCCTAATATGTGCGGTGACCGCATACATGTAGTGGAGCAGAGACCTGGAGAACGTGGGAAGTGCATAACGGCTGAAGGATGGAAACATTTGCATGGGAGTGAAACCCTAGGTAATCCCTATAAATAGGAGATTACCCACCAGGTGCACTCTGAACTCTCTCCATTTTCCATTACTTATTATTCAGTCACACTGCACACACACCACCCCCTGGGCAAAACGCCTCACCTGTGTTGCATTGTGATTTGAGCTTCCTCGAGGATATCTCCTCCATAGATATCATCGAGCTAGTACCTTCCACTGATACTCAATTAGTAGAAGGCTCCTTGATCCAACATAAACCATTCCCAGCTTGCTAGAGCTGGACATCTGTGTTCTACGACGAATATGATTTATAAACAAACTAATATATAGTCTAATAATATATAAAATATTATGAGTTAATTACTTATTTAACTTCTTTAATCCCTAAAAAAAAAAAAGTAAACTGATTAGTCTAATATAAGGATCCGAGTACATTTTAAATTATTAGATGCTTCATCTCAGTCCTTGTTTTTTTGGGTGACCGACCTTCTCAAAATATATACTTGAAACTGCTACGACATGCACTTATAGAGCGAAATCCAATTGGTTACTAGAATACGAATATCGAGGGAAAATTATTATAACTAATGATATGTGTGTGTGTGTGTCGTAATTTGAATATATAACAGAAACTTGTTGAGGAGAACATTTTATTAATTAGAATTCGATGAATGGAGCAAAGAAAATTCTGATGATGAAGTTAATTGAATTGTTATTTATGTAATCTTGTAGTTAACTCTATTGAGCCATACTTGTTCTTTCCTATTCCAAATAAAAACAAGAACTAGCGTGTACTTTATTAAATTATGCGATAAGTATCATTTTTGTCTTGAAAGTTTTAGCTGAGGAGTATTGAGCACCCGAAAGTTTTTTTTTTTTGAAGTAAAATTGCCTCGTAAGTTAACAAAACCCTTAGAAGTTTTTGCTGAGGGGTAGTGGGTATCTAAAAGTTTTTTTAAGTAGCAATTTTGTCCTTGGAAGTTTACAAATTGGAGCAATAATTTAACGGTCAGAGTAAAATTGCTACGTTTTGTTAACTTTTAGAGCAATTTTTATAAGGAACATTTTCTTCCGGGGTGCTCCATCTGAGACAAAAATGATACTTATCCCTTAAATTATTCCCTCCGGTCCTTTTTATAAGGAACATTTTCTCTTATAGGGGTGATCCTTTATATAAGGAACAAATTCTTTTTATGTGAAACTTTAAACTGGTCTTTACATTTTTGTCCTAGTTAAATATATGCCACTCATTATCTATCAATAATAAAATTTTGTTCATTATCTCTCATGTATTCTCTTTATAAAGAAGGATATAATTAGAAAGAATAGTACATATTTGACACATTTATTGCTTTTGACAAATATTTTGAACCCCATGATTTTAATAGTTGTTCCTTATAAAAGGAAAGGAGGAACTTTTATAAGGATCCTTTATTATTTAACCCATCTGTATTTGTAATTTTGTAAAATAAATATTGGGATATGTAAAATTCAATTATTTCATTCAAATTAAAATTTGCAGCTTCTACACCCCCCGGGGGGGGGAGGGAAAGCGACTTGCATAAGTTAAAGAGCAGGGTATTACATTCTTGATTGTTCATCATTTAATTCCAAACACTACTTTGAATGAATGAACATCAGCCATTTTATTGGTATTGTTCGTATTCCTTCTTTTCTTTTTTATTGTTAGAAGTATCATAATATACATTCAGCTATCAAATAATCTAATTAAATTCAAATATTTTGAGATGTAAAATGGAGATAACTGATCTTTGAATATGTTTTATGCTGCCAAGAAAGATTCAAACATATAACCCTTCTTGAGCAGCTCTCGTGATATAATTTGTTCTTATTTCTTTGAAATTTCATCATAAACCAAGAATCAATACTTTAACAGCCCATTTGGTTTAACATGCTGGAAAATATGTGATTTAAGGAATAAAACATTATTTTCTAATGAGAATAGAAGATCAATGGATGTCATTAATGAACATTTTGCATCATAGCTCATTGCTTAGTGGAAGCTGTGAATACATTGAGCTCTTAACAAAAGTACTTTATGATATTGGATATACTAATGAAAAATACTTTTGGATGCTGGATGATCTACAAATTAGTCATGATACTAAGAGCTATTTAAAAAATATTTCAAGATATTGGATGTGTGTGTGTGTTTTTTTTAATCTTAAGACCTTTACTGATATAAATGTCAACTTGATTTTTTTAACATATGATTAACAAGAAGGAAGCTTTGCTCCCAAAGTCTGTCAACCATAAATAACAATAACATCAATATGGAGAATAAGTAAAAAAAGAAAAAAAGAAAGAAAAAAAGAAGCACATATCACAAGGCCGCAAAATAAATATGCCTAAGCTAACAACGTTTGATTCATCCCAATCTCAATTCGATTATTATATTTCAAGGAAATTGCGCTGACATGATTCCCTTACCTGCAACGAATAAATCTAAAAATGAGATGCAACCATCATTAAATATATATAAAAGATAAAATATAATAATTACAATTACAATCAAACACCAATTTTTTTCATAATAATATTAATATCTTTTGATAGGAGAAAAAGAGCAATAAAATTTGAGACCAATAGAAATGTTTTCTGTTAGTTTAAAAAAAATCGGTTATGAGCTAAGCATGGGATAGAAATAAAACATGAAGACATGGTTTCTTAATTATCCTAAATATCAAGATGATGAAATATATGTATGAAAATCAACTCAAACCTCAAGAAGGAAAAAAAAAAACTCAAATATAAAAAAAAAATATTGAATTTAGGTGATGTTGTACTCACCATAGAGGGAAAAAAACTTTTGATAGAATTTAGCTCCTTGATGACGTCCACTGCCCTCATTCTTTCTTGAGGTGATTCCATTGAACATGTAAGTCCGATCTTAAATAAAGAACGTAGGCATTTATCAACATTAGGATGGATTTGCATCATGTTCTCTAATAAGTCTCCTGATGCTCTCACCATATGTTCTAATTCTTGTGGAAGAATGGTTGGACTCACAACTTCCAAAAGCTTGTCTGGAAATGCAACTTTCACATATGTTTGAAGATTGTAGCCGCCAGTAAATATATCTTCAGTGGGTCTTTTTTTAGTTAAAAGATAGTTTAACGCATAGTGAAGATAGTTTAACGCGGACACAATATCCATAAGAATATTTATTATTTGATCGAGGAGCAAAACCCTTTGATGATTTGGATTTTCTGTTGTAGTATGCAACCAATTTTCCAAGTTTCCATTCACCATATACTCATAAACTAGAGCCTTAAACTCATTCCCCTTGTAATCTATGCTAGAACAGCATGTTACAATCTGTACCAAATTTCGATGCCTTGCATTTCTTAGTGCATTACATTCAGCAACAAAACTCTTGTGAGCTCCCCTTATTTGAAGATTGATGACCTTTATTGCAACAACTTCTTGAGATTCAAAGCTTCCCTTATAAACAGAGCCAAAACTCCCTGATCCGATCAACTTATTAACTGAGAATCCATCTGTGGCATTGTACAAGGTTTGATACGACACTTTGTAAATCATGTCAATTGTTGGTGAACTTAAAGAAGATTTCTTGCTTATTTTCCTCCCATAATAAATAGCAACAACAACCAGAAGAAGAAAAGTAATCACACAACATATTGATACAACCAGCTTAAAGTTTTGATGTTTACTTTGTCCACTGGATTTGGTAGGGCATGGTGGCAGCTCCAACTTTGATATGCCGCCACAAAGCTTGTTATTCCCCACAAGTGATATTGCACTTGCATTGTGAAAGACACCTTTGCTTGGTACCTCCCCTTCAAGCATGTTGAAGGAAACATTAAGGTACTCCAAATAAGCAATATCTTGTAGGCCTTTTGGAATCATTCCAGACAAGTTATTTTGTGACAAATCTAAATATCTTAGACCCTTCAATGAAGCCAAAGATATGGGGATGGTTTCTTGAAAGAAATTCCCTTGCAAAAAGAGGAATTCTAAGCTTTGGCAATCTCCAATGGTTTGAGGAATTTTTCCAGAGAATTGATTATGAGAGACATCCAATATTCCTATATTTTTCAAGTTTCCAAACTCATCAGGGATATGACCGCCAAAAGAGTTATGTGACAAGTTCAATAATATTGATAGAGATGAAAGAGTGAGTAGTTTGATTGGTATGACTCCGCTAAAATTGTTTTGTGATAGATCAAGATATTGTAAACTTTCACAATTTCTAATGCTTGCAGGAACTTTTTCTTCCAACATGCTATGTGACAAATCTAGGTGAAATAAATGTGTGAGATTGCCTATGAAATGAATTATATCTCCAGAAAGTTTATTTCCCCGCAAAGACAAGAATTGCATGTTATGAAACTTCGCGAAAGTAACTGGGATGATGTCAGTGAAATAATTCATTTCTATGCGTAATGTGGTCAGGTTAATGAGGTTTCCTAATTCCATAGGAATTCTACCACATATTTGATTTTGTTCAAGCCAGAGTTGTGTGAGCTTGGTTGACATATTACCTATGGTTTTTGGTAAATAGCCCCCAAAATTATTTTGCTCCAAGTATAGCATTGATAACTCACTACAGTTACTCAAAGAATTTAGAAACTCCCAGTCTTTTGAAGAATTACTTCCCAAACTATTATCACTTAACTCTAGTATTGAGAGGTCATGCAACTGTCCAAGATTTGGAATTTGCCCAACAAAATTATTTCCTCCTATAGAGATTGCTACAAGCATAGTTGCGTTTACAATGGATGTTGGGATGCGACCGGAGAATTGATTTACTCCAAGTGCCAAGAGTTGGAGATTAGGGAGGTTGGAGAACATATTGGCGGGGAGATGACCATTGAAATGATTTATTGTAAGTGTGATGTCAGAGAGAGATGACAAATTGTAAAGAGCATAAGGAATTGTACCTGAAAGCTTGTTGAAATCTACAACAAATGCTATCAAATTTTTCAACTGGCCTATTTCATTAGGTATACTCCCTTCCAAGTTATTAGAACTCAAAGAAAGAATACTGAGAGAACTAAGATTCCACAAGGAAGTTGGGATTTGTCCAGTGAAATTGTTTACAGACAGATACAAACGTTCAAGCTTATGGAGAGAGCCAATCTCCATTGGTATTTTGCCAATGAGTTGATTCCCTCCAAATGATAAGCTCTTGAGGTTAGAGCAACTTGTGACATTGATTGGAATTTCTCCCGTCAATGTATTATTCTCAAAATAAAGTATTTCCAATCTGAATAAACGACCCAGGTCTTTTGGAATTTCTCCGTGGAAATTATTGTCTTGAAGACTGAAAACCCTTAGGAAGGAAAGATTGCCAATAAAAGGGGATATAGTACCTGATATCTGATATCTTGTCAAGACCAAACGTGTAACTCTGTGATGCTTGTGGCTGCAAGAGATTCCATGCCAATCGCAGAAGTGTGAGGATGAATTCCAAGAATCCATGATCCGATATGGATCATTGGATATTGATTCCTTGAATTTGATTAAAGACAAACGATCAGTTTCGTTGCTCAGTGATGAAGTAGGTTTCCAGTATTGAAATATGAGAATAAAGAAAACAAATAAGTGAAGGAACATGGTTGAGAAAGAGTAGGCTAGCTGGTAATTCGAGAGTTCTTTGTATGGAGAAGCACACTTTTGCTCTGTTATTAGTCGGACTTAAATATTATGAGTCATAGGGTCGTCGTAGAAAGTTTGAAGAAGCCTAACATGTCGACAGCAACAATTATGTAGGTTTGTCTTTTTGAAAATTTTCTCTCATCAAAAGTTACTTTTTATCAGAACTTTCCTCACGACAATACAATGAATTATGTTGGGATGCTATGAAGAATCCATGTCTTCCTCTCATTACAATATTTGTTATGGTTTTATTATTATCAAATAATATTATTTTATTAGAAACGAAAATAATATTCTCTATGAGAATATAATAGTTATTGAACTTTTTTTTTTCACTCAACTTATGGTTTTTATGACCTCTTTGCAGAAAATGTTTGAGCCATATATGCGACTATTATATATAATTTTATACACTGGTTAAATTAGTTTGGGTAAAAATGATATATTTAGTAAATAAAATGGGTTGAGATCTTATATTTTGAAGCAAATCCGACCCTAACTAATTTTTATATTGGGGACTAGAGGTATAATTAATTATGAAATTAATATGAAGAAATGGGAAAAAAATGATTGTCGCAAATCTGTTTTTGACACTTTGAACCCAAAGTACGATGATGATCTCATAAGCTACAAAACATCCTTGTAATTCCAAAATTAATTATAAATCAAGAATCATGCTTATCTCATAAACTACTATTATCTACTTTTCTATTATACTCTTCTAAAAATTTATGCAAACACCCTGTTATTATATCTTATAAATCATTTTCATAAGCTTCTTCTTCTTTTTTTTTTTTTTTTACCTAGCACGAATCCAAGCGCGCCTGAACTAAATGGGAGTTGTTTTTAATGTAAATACTAATATTTGTTTAGTGTTTACCACTTAATCTTTCTTTAGTCCAAGATGATTTCAGAGCATTTGTAAATTTAGCTTTCTTGTTTTCATTCCCACTAGTTTCCTATGGTTATGCAGCATTTTTGAAATGTTACTTATTATATTAACAGACACCTAAAAGTTTTCTATTAAAAACATAGCTCTTTTTTTTTTTTTTTTTTGTTCAGCTCTAGCTACCAATTCCAAGTATATGTTCATTATTTCTTATATTTTTTGTGCAAATTCATTTTTAATGTATTTTATCTTAAACTAGATGGACTACCCTGTGCACGGGCCCTTTCATTAGAAAGGGGAATGGGAATGATATTAAAATTTGGACATTAATTTTAGTTATTGATTAAAAAGGTTGAAAATATGAAAGTAAAAGATATGTGGTACAAGTTAATAAAAGTTAGGTATGCTATTTATGAGTATATGTAATTCATATTGGAGATGAACATAAATGAGTTTGGGGTTACAAGTGTTGGGCATGATATATGGATTATACGGTGTTCATATTCTTACAGTCATATAGCAGTATAAAGAAAGATGTTAGGACATTTAAAATAAAATGTTTACATGAAATGTATTTTTTTTAATTTTAATATTATGTATGGGGTTGATTGAGCCTTTAATGTTTTGTGCAAATTTATTCTTGATGGAATTTATCTTAAATCTATCCCAATGAATCTGAAAAAAACCAGGATATGCCCATGCATGAAAAGTAGACGATATATTCAAGCTAATCAACAAGGAATTATAAAATTATAATTTTTTTTAAAAGAATCCTTTATTTTTGAATGGTACAAATACTAAAATATTCAAATTAAGCTTCAAGAAATTTTGGAATATGAAAAGAAATCTATATAATGTTTCTTAATTATACAAAATAAAATAAGAGCCAAAACTTCTCCACTTTCGAAAACTGAGCCACTGCAGACGTCACTGCAAGATTTTAAAAATATTAATATATAAATTTTAAAATTCAAGATTTTAAATATAAATTCCAAATCAAAATCCATTTATCCAAAAGCATTCTAAATGTCAGCATTATGAAATGCTTCTTCGCTCTCAAAGAAATGTCTTTCAGATGCACAATTTCTTTCACAGTGAAGTGACAGTTATAAAAGAATAATGTTATTATGCCAAAAAAAAAAGGAAAAAGAAAACGAAAAAGAAAGGAATGTTGTTACAAAGAAAATGAGAAATCTCCTCCCAAAAACCGGACGTATGTTCTTTATGCCAAACTTGCGCTATTATAATTAATGTGTTGATAAGTGGGTAAACCATGTCAATGTTAATAATAATTTATTATTACTGTTATTATGGACAAAATGTAGTTCAATTAAACCAAAAATCCAAACCCAATTGACGCGTAGTAATAATTCGTCTTCATTCTTCAATGTTGAACACCAAGAGTTGTGAGCATTGGTTCTTGTATTGTGATTTCTCAACTTGCTCATGATTAGGTGTGAATTATTATTCTTAATGCAATGTATTTAAATACGTGGAAAGTTGGCACTAGATTTCTTGAGAAAGTGGGAGTTAAGAAAGTCTTGTTTAGACTTGATTAGTGGTTGGTGGTTGGGAAAGTTGGCACAAATTATTGTAGGGAACAGAATGGGAAAAGTTGGAAGAAGCCAAATATATCAACGGCAACAATTGGTGCACTAGTGCAAAAAAGGGTTTTAAAACCGGATAAAAGATGCATCGTAAGACCGGACCCACGACCGGCTTGTTCCAGCCGGTATTAAAAGTCCACATTTAAGACCGGACTCGAACCGATCTTAAAGAATCTCTTTTAGACCGGATATTTAAAACATTAGGTCTTAAAAGTCGTACTAAATAAAGCTGAAATATTTTTTGTTTGGTCCTAAAACTCAACTTTTAAGACCGGGCAAAAACTCGGCCGCTCTTAAAAGATCAAAATTATAAGACCGGACAAAAATAAATCCGGTCTGAAAAATAGTAGCTTCTAAGACCTGACAACTAATTATACGCGGTCTTAAAAGACTGACTTTCAAGACTGAAAGGTAAATTCATCCGGTCTTAAAAATTGAATTTTTAGACCGGACGTATAAATACACCGGTCTTAAAAGGCAAACTTTTAAGACCGGCTTAATATCAAATATGTACACATGACCTTTAAGACCGGACATATTGATACATCCGGTCTTAACAGTTGAACATTTAAGACCGGCCTATTTATTACCGGTCTAAATTTTCCCGAATTTTTTCTCTGTTCTGTTCTTCCTGATCATATATATTCACAAATCCACCACCCAATTCAGCTCATAAAAGTCGATACTTTAAGTACAAGCTATAAAACATTATGAATAAATTGAATTGGGAAAAAGAATACAAATATTATTCACCATGAGTTATGTCGATTCTTAATTAATGAATATACTATAACTACAACACCTAAATTAATTTATACAATAAGATAACTTACTTACAATGCAAATACACAATTAGTTACAAATACAACATACATGCCCAATGGAATATTCACCATACTTTCATCTGATTCCCACCCAACAACGTAACATCCTCTTTTATAACATGCCCCTTTGAATTTGATCCTGCCACAAAAATAAAACAAGAACAAGCTTCATAGTTAGTGACATTATTTAAGAACATAGAAGGAATATAATATATAGTTAAAACCTTAAAGTTTTCAAAGAAGTTTGCATATGAATATTACCTTATGAATTATATTGACTCTTTTATAAAGCGATATCCTCCCATATCCCTTTTTGATGATCATTTCTTATGCCGGGTTCATTATCTGCTTCATCTTCTTCGTTCATTTCCGGTAGACCCCTTGAAAAAGGAGTACTCTCAGGAAGACCATAATTTGAATGACTTTCCTCATCAATATCAATGACCCTTTTTCCTTGGAGAGCTACAGACCACATTTTATTTTCTTGATCGGTGATATAGAACACTTGTTTCGCCCTGGTCTCGCCATAATAAAAGGTTCATCCCCAAAACTTCTACCATTGACATCGACTAATGTAAATCCTAGCCGATCGATCTGAACACCATTATTGACATTAATCCACTTGCATTTGAAAATGGGAAATCTAATTTTAATGTAGTCTACCTACCAAATCTCTTCAATAACCCCATAATATGGCATGACTGCCAATAAAGGCCTCTTGTCTTTTGAACTGGAGAAGTGCATAGATTCAGCCTCTAACATAACACCACCGTTTGATACGGGCGGTGCTCCTATCATTTAGGGACTTCGTGTAAAATGTATAACCATTGATCACATACGAATTCCAACTTATGACATCAACCTCAGGACCACGAACTAACCATTTGATTGTATCAGAAACACATTCCTCTCCCTCGACCTTTTGTTTGAACTAGTTTGCAAAAGTTCTGTTATGCTCCCTAATCAACCTTTGTTCAGTCATTCGATGATTTTCTTTCCTTACAGCTTCTTTATGTGCAGCTATAATGGCTTGAACTTCATCAACATTATTCAAGATGTATAAGTGGACTTGTGACAATTCATCAGGATCCACACTCTTTACTAAAGCCCCTCGTCTACCCCCTTCAAACATCGACGTTTTGGAAGCCCAATATGTCTTACTTTGGCCAAATAATTTTGACAAAATTCCATGGCTTCTTCGAAACATATTTTTGAACAATTGATGCTTAAAATTTGGTATGCGTTCTTCACGTACCCTTTTAGGAATTTCATAGATCTTTCAATTGGGTACATCCACCGTAAATGGATAGGTCCGCATAACTTTATCTCCCTCACTAGATGAATAATTAGATGAACCATGATGTCAAAAAAGGTAGGAAGAAAAAGCTTCTCAAGGTGGCACAAGATAAGATATCCTTCATTCTCCAATTCATCCAACTTTTCAATCTCGAAAACTTTACTACAAACCGCATTGAAGAAGACACAAAGTCTAGTCAAACGACCGAAGATCATATTCGGGGATGCCTCGAATAGCTATTGGGAGTAGTTGTTGCATCAAGACATGACAATCATGAGACTTTTGGCCTACTAATTTCAAGTCCTTCCTCGATACAAGCCTCTTAAAATTTGAAGAATACCCCGAGGGAACTTTTGTGCCATGTAAACACTCACAAAAACTTCATTTCTCATCCTTAGACAAAGTATGAGAAGCCGGGGGACAATAAGTTCTCTTCCCATATGGCCTTGGATGTAAGTCTTCGCGTATTCTCATTACTTGCAAATCTAATCTTGCCTTCACACCATCCTTGGAACTACCTTGTATGTTGAGAAGCGTGCCAACAATACTATCACATACGTTTTTCTCCACGTGCATGACATCAATACAGTGTCTCACATCAAGATTGAGCTAATATGGAAGATCGAAGAATACTATCTCTTTTTCCATATATTTGTTTCTTTTCTACTCTTTGCAGTCTTACCAAAGATGACACGATATTTTTCACCTTTTCATAAACTTGCTCCCCGATCAATGCCACCGGAGCATCTTCATACTCTTGGCCACCAAAAAGGCTTTCTTTAATCGACGATATGGGTGGCCCCGTCTAAGAAATCTCCTATGTCCAAGATAAACCGTGTTTCTTCCATGTTGAAGTTGATGGTAGCATGTGCCTTCTTCACAAACCGGACATGCTTTATGGCCTTTTACACTATACCCTGACAAGTTCTCATATGCTGGGAAGTTGTTTATAGTACAAAATATCATGGCTCGCAGTTTAAACACATCCTTCTTGAAAGAATAAAAAACATCGACACCTTCTTCCCACAACTCCTTCAAGTCTTGGATCAAGGGCAGAAGGTAAACATCAATGTCATTTCCGGGTTGTTTTGGTCCCGAAATCAACATAGATAGCATGATGTACTTTCGTTTCATGCATAACATTGGAGATAAGTTGTAAATAATAAGGAGCACAGGCCATGAACTATGTATGCTGCTAAGGCTTCCATATGGATTCATGCCATCCGTGCTAAGGGCAAGCCTAAGGTTCCTAGGTTCTTCGCTGAAGTTCGGAAATAAATGATCAATTTTCTTCCATTGAGAAGAATCGGCCGGATGTCGAAGCTTTCCATCAAAAATCCTCTCATCTGCATGT
Source organism: Acacia melanoxylon (assembly GCA_019022615.1). NCBI lineage: Eukaryota > Viridiplantae > Streptophyta > Magnoliopsida > Fabales > Fabaceae > Acacia > Acacia melanoxylon. The sequence continues at coordinate 4,714,164 of JAFJYJ010000037.1, forward strand.
CACCTCAGATTTTTCTCATCATTTTCATTCGAAAACAACCGCTTGAACCTTGGTATGATTGGAAGATACCACAACACTTTTGCAGGCCCCTTATTTGACTTGTACCTTAGGGTTTCACATATCGGACAATTCGGCTTCTCTTCAAACTCTTTTCTATACAATACGCAATCATTCGGGCATGCATGGATCTTTTTGTACTCCATCCCCAGTGGACAAAGTATTTTCTTAGAATCATAGTATCGATGCGGCAACACATTATCATCCAGAAGCATGTCCTTAAAAGCCTCAAGTATTTCAGAAAAACTCTTGTCGCTCCATCCATGACATGCCTTCAAGCTTACCAATTTCAATACAGCATTCAACAATTGGTATTTTTTACAACCAGGGTATAGCGGGGTCTCGCATCACCGCACATATTACCATATGCATGTGATTGATGAAAAGCCTCTTCTCCTACATCACGAATAATGTCCTCTATGTGATCATCCATATCCGTGTCATTATCATCAAAGGCCACTTCCTCATGTTGAGACCCACTTGTTATTTTTTCACCATGCCATACACATACTGTATAAGTCTTACAAAATCCTTCACAAATTAAATGTTTGTGGATAACTTCAGGACTTAGTCGACTCTCATTCAAACATTTTACATAAGGGCAATAAAACTTCCCACTATCATCATGGGCATTTTGTTTAGAAAATTCTATAAAGTCCCTCACCCCATTCTGATATTCAACACTCGTCTATAACGCAGTTATCCAACCGTGATCCATAGTAGAATTCCTATTTATGACACGGATATAAAATAAGGCAACACCAAATTCTTATTTATGCTCAATGTCAATTATGTCAATTTATTTATTTTTTTACAGAGAAACTTGTCCATTAAATGGATAACGAATAAACACTTTTGGTCATAAATGTATCACAGTGAATCCAAGAAGAAAAATTAAAGCATGACGAGGAAATTAAATGTATCGCGTGAAGGTCTTGTGGACTCACCTGTAGCATATAAATTCAAATGTGTTTGCGGAGTCTTTCTTCTCCCGCCACGAACGTTGATGTTGCAGACAACAAGAGTAACCTAAAAACATTTGTGGTCAGTTGGGTAAGTCTAAAGCGCAAATATAATCTTCAAAATACAATATTCATTAACAACAGAGAAACCCACAAGAATATTTCATCGATTTCGTTCAACCCAGAAAAACATAAAGTTATATAACCAAAACACCTCTTACAGCTTGGTCTATAGACGTTTAGCTAACGAACCAGAAAGTGATTGTCGAGAGAGCAACGCGAAGTAGTCGACGAAGCAACACAAAAACACTGGAGACAGAACCTGAGTAATCACTTTCGGCGCGAGAAGAGATGTTCGAGAGGGAAATTTAATATTCCGCGTGACGAGACATGTTTTATTAATTTGGATTTTATTAAGACCGGTTATTTATAAAGTAGCCGGTCCTAAATATATAATTAAATTTTTAGGACCGGAGGGTTAAAAGACTCCGGTCTTAATTTTTTTTTCATTTAATTTTAAGACCGGAGTCTTATGAAACATCTGGTCCTAAAAGTCCTCATTTTTTTTAAAAAAAGATTGGCTTTGGCGAGCGCAGTAGCAACTGAATGAATAAAAATTAAATAAAAACCGGAGAATAAGCTTCTTTAATTACTGGAGAATATGAACAAAAAAAAGAGACACAAGCTTAGTTCTTAATGATTCATACATTACTGGTGAATATGCATGTACACAAGAAAAAAAAACAAAAGAAAAACAAGCAGAAAATTATAAAAAACAAGAATCTGACTAAACATCCTTGGCGATATCGGCGTGAAAAGCATTAAATTCCCGCCGGATATCAGCAAGTTCCTGCCTTATTCGCATCAGCCGCAATGCATCATTAGAGGAAAGAGGAGAGGGGTCAGCGGTAGGCGCGCGGGGCCAACGGGCGGTTGGAGAGGGGAGCGGGAACCTCTTCATGGTCCGAAGGTTTGGAGGGGGTGCGGCAACCTCTTCATCATCCGAAATAAAAATGGGTCCAATGACCCGAGACTCCTCTGTCACAATAGAACGCACTCTTGATGGAGGAGGCGCACCGTATAACGATCTACGGAAGGCACGAGTATCAGGAGTAAGAGCACCCCTACGAGCGGTTCTCTTGTATCTAACCATGGGTTGAGCAGTTGGGGCAGAGAGCCACGTAGTGTGGAGTTACGAGATTGTGAGGAGTTACTAAGGATAGAGAGGTATGTTGAGTTACGAGGTATGAGGAGTTTAATAAGGAGTTAAGGACAGAGAGGTATGAGGAGTTAATAAATATGCGGTCTAATTTTTTTTTTTCAATTCAATTGATTTTAAGACCGAACTTTAATAATATACCCAGTCCTAAAAGTTTATTATTTTTGTTTTTCCAATTCAATTAATTTTAAGACCGACCTTTTAAAATATATCCAGTCCTAAAAGTCTATTATTTATTTTTTTCAATCAATTCAATTACTTTTAAGACTGACATTTTATCTTAATCCGGTCCTAGAAATCTTTTTTTTTCAACTCAATTTTTTTAAAGTAATTTTTTTTTTCTAATTAGTTTTAAGAACGGATCTTTTACAATATCCGGTATTAAAGGTTCCCGAGTCGTATTCTCTGTTCAAATGAATAATCAGAATCTTTTCAACTTCCAGATAAACTTCCCAACTAGGCGTCTCCTCATATTCTGAGGAACTATGCGTCTCCTCGTTATTGTTTCTAGCGTTTCACATTGTTCGGGCAGGGTTCTCTATTTAAACCCGATGTTACTTTACTTCCTTCACATTCTTCTCCATCACTTCTGAAACATCCACAGTAATGGCTGCTCCACCACCATGAGGTCCTCCTCCTCCGTTGCCTCCGGCTCTGACCCTCTACCAGATGATTTAGCACATCCTTGCCCGCCTCGATCATATAGACCGACGCTGCGGCCAGCTTTTTCAGGTCTATCACGTCGTCAACGCAAAGCTGTAGGCGGTTCTCGATGCCCAGGACATTGAGAACCATCCTTCAGATGACAACCTCTCCAACGACTCCCTCCCCTCCGACAACGATGGGGGGAGTAGATGTTTTTGTTTTTTTTGTGTCTTCGTTCTGCCGCTCCTCACGGACGCGAAAAAATATATAATATAAATATTTTTTTCCATATTCGATCGCCATGTCCTTTTCATTATCTTCTTTCTTTTTCCAACAAAAAAGGAAACAAACAAAACATTGTCCTCGTGTAAATCAACATTAACAAGTTCCCACAATACAGTTAAGAACATACAAAAAACAAAAAAAAAAAACAAAATCGTTTACCTTATTCGAATAAAAACAAACCAAATGACTATTCTTGTCAAGGTTGGACCGTCGTTGTCGTCGGTGTTACCTCGACCTGAGTTGAATATTTTCAGTTTCCTTTCAGTATCTTCATTATTTTCTGACAAAAAGAAAATAGACAACGAAAAGGGAAACTGATAATGTTGCTCAACATCAAGAGAGGTAACATCGACGACAACGAGGGACTTAGCTTGAGCAGAACGCCAGAACCTTGGTAGTCTGAAAACCGAGTCAAAAACTATTAAGAGGAAACAAATATATACACAGTCCTAAAGGTTAAGCCATATTTTTAAAAAATATTTTTATGACTGAACTTTTAGGAGCGGAGATATAAAACAACGACGGTCTTAAAAGTCTAGACATATTTTTTTGTTAATTAAATGTAGACATTTAGGACCGAACAAAATATAAACATTCGGTCCTAAGGTCTAGCGAATTTTTAGAAGACTTTTAGGACCGGATGTATAAGTCATATGCGGTCCTAAAAGTCTAGCCATAGTTTTATTAGAAATAAACGAAGACTTTTAGCACCGGAGTTTTAACAAATATCTGGTCCTAAACGTCTCGCCATATTTTTAAAAATAAATGAAGAAGATGGACTTTTAGGAGCGGTTATTTAACAAATTTACGGTCTTAACGTCTAGACATATTTTTTAATTAATTAAACGTAGACTTTTAGGACCGGTCGTACCATAAAGATGAGGTCCTAAAAGTCTAGCGAATTTTTAGAAGACTTTTAAGACCAGGACAAATAATTACGTCCGGTCCTAAAAGTGTAGATATAGTTTTTTTTAATATAAACGAAGACTTTTAGCACCGGATGTTTAATATTCTGCGGTCCTAAAGGTCTCTCCATATTTTTAGTTAAATAAACGAAGACTTTTAGCACCGGACTTTCAGATAGTCTCTTTTTTCTCATTTACAACATCATGTACCTCAAATTTCAAGCACTAAATATCTAGAATGAACGAACGAATTTCAAAAAATATACAAATTTATTATTGAATTACACATTGTGCGTATATTTTACAAATGAGTTTAGGAATTAATTAGTTCATATAGAGATTCACAAAACAAATTGCGTATGTGATCCACTTCATCATCAGAAAAGGGAGCAGGTCCGGCAAACATCTATAATCAAAGACAGAAACTGAATTAACTTGCGTGCATATTTCATATGTAACATGAAGCCGCATATTTCATAAACCGAATTCAGCCACAATATGTAACATCAAATACATTTACCTTTGAGAACAATTTTGTCGTTCTTCTCCCGATAACATCATACATGTGTTTCATGACGTACGTGGCCACATAAGTTGGACCCGTTGGTTGCCGATGGGTCTAAAACGAACAAGAAATATATATTAGAGCTAGCATATATAGCTTATCGACCAAGTTCACAAGGCGGTGCGCCGGTGTCCAAATATGTACTAACCTCGGTCTTAACCATTTAGGATAAGTGGCACGAAACTCACTCTTTTTGTTTACCTCGACTTGGAAGGTCATCATGGCACTATCATCAAAATCACAAATTTATCAATAATGTTCACTGAAAATTCACAGTAGAGATTTCAGACAAGAGAATCAAAATGACATGCTTACTTGTTGACACTCTGCCTCATTACAGGCTCTGGCTCATTGTGAATGGAGCATAAGAAGATAACTTTATGATCCTCCATGCACATGAGGACCAACTGCCAGTGGTGGCTAAAAATTCACAGCAGTAAAGTACTCAGTGATATATGTAGTAGAATTATATTAAGTGAATTGCATACAAGAATTGTGATATGTACCTGTGGAAGTATGGAAACACGTACACCTTTCTTATCACTTCACACACCCTCTTTGACATGTATTCTTGTCTCAAGTCCAAGGATGTTGTGCTTGCATAGACTGAGCACAAGAATCCAAAATCATTTATTCTGCCCTGTTTGGCCAATTCTTGCTGTATGAACCTACAATAATGACATCGATTAGAGAATTAGTATATATGTATGTGTGTCTAAACGATGCATTTAAATTATGTACTCATACAATCATATACTTACTTCATAAACAGTTGAATGATTGGATTACTAAGCTCCTGTTCAAGAATCAGCAGAGACATTACATATATATCGTCAAGGTAAACATCTACAGGATGAGGGACGCCTACTACTTCTTGGCCAAGCCACGATTTATCTTTAAAATATTTTTTTTTTTGCCAAATCAGATATTTTTTCCTTGGCAGTCAAATGAGCAGTAGGGGATGGAACTTGAGGAGGAGGGGATGCAGCTTGACCAGGGGATGGAACTTGAGGAGGAGGTTGCTCTGACTGTCCAACAATGCAGCTCCCCTAGTGCTCGCCGCATAACCGCAGGTGAATGTGTGACGGGAACACTGCTCTCTGGACGAGAGCTCAAAAGCAGCCTTATCTGATTGATTTCCTCCTTCATCTGGCTCATATGGGATTGAAACATTGCTTCTTTAGCCGTTGCTTCCTCACTGAATTTGGCCAGCGTCTGTTCCATCTGGGATTGAAACATTGCTTCTTTAGCCGTTGCTTCATCAGTTATTTTGGCCAGCGTCTGTTCCATCTCCTCCTGGGTAACCATACTTTGTTTGTAGCGTTTGGATTTACCAAAGTATTCCTTCAGGCCTACCCGTCCTCCAACCCCCCTTACACACCCCACGTGATCCGGTTTTCTGGTCGCAACGGTCAAAACATCATTCCTCCCGTCCGACACAAAAGATCCCTCTGTTTCTTTCTTTTTAAGATCTTCCTGTAAGATACAGATAACGAGAAGCTTAGTAATGAAACATGTTTAGTAACTAAAAAATAACAATAACAATACTTACAATTCTTTCAGCAACTACACGAGTTTGTTCACTCATGTAGGCGCCGCTTGGCTTTTGCCGAATATGCAACCACAACTCCTCGCGACATATAGGAGATGGCTGATCAACTATCGTAGAAGGATTGGATTCATCTTCATCTTCCAATCTCTTCCGCTTGGCCGCCATCAATTCTTTTTCGGCCATTTCATATCCGCCGCGAGAAGCCCTATGCGGGCAATCATTCTTTCTCCCTATCTCCTATGCTTGTTCCTTCTTTTCTGTGAATCAGAATTGAAAAAAAAAACTATTAATTATGAATTCCAGCCATTGATGTCTAACAGAAATTAGAGAACTTCTGCTTCATATGAAGGTCAAACATTAGTCAAATTCACTTCATCAAGTTTCAACATTTTATTTAAGAAAGATGTAGAATGGTAAAAGAAATTGGGAGAAATAGAGGAAAGGGAGTTGCGTAAATGCCGCAACTCGGTCAATTCATTCATTCATCATAACTGGTTCCTACACATATTAGACTAACCTCTTATATATAGTTAGAGGCTTGACTCTTAAGCTCCAATAACAGACTTGCACCGAAACCATTTCACGTTAACATTAACTAACTAACAAAGCAATGTCTAACCACTACCTACTATATGAGAACTAAGACTATAATAATGGCTTGACTCTTATGCCATTATTATTTCCCTAATTACCTTTTTAGTATTTTACCTTTTCAGGGTTTACATATTAGACTTGCATAGACAAAGGCAGGAAATGTATACTTCTATTCACACACCAAACCATTTAACTAACGGGATTAGATGAATAACATTCACATATCCGCACAGGTTAATCAGGACACAAAAGGGCAAACAAAACTAAATATAAACTCACCAAAGCTTCGGAGTGGTCCATGGTGAACAAATTGTTGCCAAGTTTGTTCATCAATAAATGTGTACTTGTCCCAAGGATTTTCTTCAGGCTGAACCTCGGAAAAAATATACTTGTTAGCTAGAAAGGTCTTAAACTTCCTCCACCGATCAAAGACAATAAGACAATGTCTTGTCTTTCAACTTCTGACAGTCAGGGATAGTGTATGTAAGCTGTAACATCCCAATTTTTATTAAGGTAATTAAATATTTTAGGATATGATTTATTATATAATTTGAGGTGTAGAAAATACTTAGAAATATAAAGTGAGAGTAAAGGAAATATTGTAGGTTTATTTGTTAAACATTGGAATTTTATCTAGACTATATTAATATTAATAGGTAAGTCTCCATTGATGCTTGTATATTTTTGAAGTGGGACCCTTAGTTGCATGGAAGGAATTGGACGTGTAGATAGAGTAGATGCTTGTTGAATTGATGGGGTGTCAACAGCTTTAGCATTTAGGTTATTATTATTATTAGTATTATTATATACATATATATAAGTGTGGGGAGATGTTTATGTGTGTGAAAAGAAACAATAGTGCACCCTCCAAGTCAAGCACGTAGGTGTAGTCAAAGGAATGTTGAAGAAAAAGAGATTATGGGCAAAGGAAATTATAAGAGAAAAAGGGGCCCACTAATTTATTAAATGGGTTTTACGTAGTGGGATAGGAATTGATGTTGTAATATTGTTGGCATGAGGTAGTGTCAGGAATCTAGCATTGATTTGCATTATTATAATAAATAAATGTATGGGCCAAGTGTGAAGTTAAGAGTCCAATAAATCATAGCACATGTAGGGGGGGCGCATGAGCTATTAGTGTGGGGATTTAAGAATATGTACATAGGTTTTCTCACACAATTAATCATGCGGAAGTGAAAAAGTAGGAAAGATATTATATATATATATATAGGTAATAGGTAATAGGTAATTGGAGGCAAAACGTGGTTGCATGAGGAAATGTGGAGATATGTTGGTGTGTCCGGATGCTACGTGGGAGGAAGAGGAAGCACTTTATTCACTATTGGCCATTATGTCTGATGTGTTGCGTGTGGGTCTTGGAACAATAATAATAGATAAAATAAATAAATAGATAGATGCTATTCATGTTGGGCGGAAGAACGCGTGGGCCACTACCCGTTTCCCAAGTATTGCGTGAGTGTGAAAAACATCAATACACACCCACCCAAAAAAAAAAAAAAAAAATATGTGGCGAGTCGCGGAGATAGTGGGACTAAAAAACAAAAACAAAACAAAACACACACACACAAACCCATACCCGGCGTAACCGATAACAATGCGATGCGGGGGTATTATATACCTCACTTCACTATCAACCCATTTTAGTTGTTGGCTCGTTGGCAGTTTGGTCTCGGTGTTTTGGAGCTGCGTAGGCATTCTTTCAGCTGTGTCACTACTATTCCAGATATAAGGCAAGTCTATCAGATAATTTAGGTAACCGAACTGACTTCTTTTCAATTAAATTTCTTCACGAAAATTATTCTTCATATTTTTCTTATTCTAATGAGGGTGTTACTTCACCGATTAGTAAAAACAAATTTTGGGTCGACTTTTAGAATATTTACGAGTTTTAACAATAGATGGTCATACCTATATAAAGGGTGATCAATAGCGGATTTTAACCAATTTGAAATTATCATTTGGTTATTTGTAAGGGTTTAAAATAAATTTTCTATTTAATAAGTTTAGTATTTATATCCTATAGGATGTCTTTACCAATTAAATTTGATATAAATAATTTATTTTAATTAACGAGATGTATTGTTGGAATTTTAATAGATTAAACTGTCATTTCGAATTTCTAGTACTAATTGTCATTTCGAAATTTTGGAATAATAAACTGTTCTTTTCGGCTTTTATTATTAAAAATATTTTATTGACGAATTTATATATTTTGAGTCATATAAAATTATAAGTCATGATTTTAATTATGTTTAGGCTTAAAGAATTATTGGTTTGTGCTCACATAAGTTAGGAAATATATTTAATTGGGATAGGATGTTGAGGAGAACCGGTGTAGGGGAAATTAGATTTTTAGGAGTTAAATTTATTTATTATTATTTGAGGTTGATTGTTATCTACATTTGTAACGTAGAGCTTTCTTGATCGGTGGTTGTGCGTACCTTGTCCCTCGAGTTAAGTTTGAGCTTGGAGTTGAGGTAACCAAGGGTTAATTTATTCTATATGCTTGTTTGGGTGTAAGGGTTTCTAAACCTTACTTTTATAATTACTATTTGTATGAGTTTTGAAATTCATATGTATGTTGAATATGAAATTATCTCGGTGAAGCGAGTGTATTTTTCAACCGGTATACATATGTGGATATTTATGTTGAGCTGTTATTGTTGTGATGGTTATAGTATGTATTGTGGAATACCGTATATGGACTAATTAATTGTGAAAGTGTTGATGTTATTGTTGTGATGGTTATAGTATGTGTTGTGGAATAATGTATATGGGCTAATTAATTGTGAAAGTGTTTTTGTGAAGAAATTAGTTGATATGTTGAATTTGGAAAAATAATGATTTTGAAGCTCATATTAATGTTATCTTGTGGAGGACATGTTGGGTTGTGTGGAAGAGATGTGAGGGTGAAATTGTGCCCATTGGCTCTCTCATATTCCTGGCCCGGATTTGAGTCGAGTGTTTTGGGCGGACACCTCCCTGTTACGGTATATTGGTGGAGGGTTTGTGGGAAATATTTTGTACCCTGGACCCCTAAGTGGTAGCATGGGAGGGGCAAGTATCCTTGAAGTGATAGCTAACCTTGGCCGGGTTTACTAGCAGCGATGGGACCGATCCACGTCCACGAGGAAATAAGGAGGAGCGGGATGGAAGAGTGGGGATGGTTAATTGTTAGTATTATTGTGTATTAAACATTTTACCCGTTGTTATTTTTGTGATTATTTAATTATTGAAATTATTATAATATTATTAGTAAACTCCGCTTTCTCGACTTGCAATCCTTTCCCGCATATTTTATAAATTAATTTTGGTTACGGGGACTTTATGTCTCACCCCGCCGTTGTTAATATTTTTCAAAGCGAGACCTCTAATTTCACTAGAGGCCAAGGGAAGCGACCCGAGGCTTAGCGGTTCGAAAATTGTAGGCCTCTTTTGGTGTTAATGTTGTTTCGATTATCATATTGCCATTCTAGGGCCCTCATGTTTTGGATCACATCTTATGTTTGGGTAATTATTTTCGTAGTGACTGTTTAACTACTGTTAGGCCAGAGACCTTATTTTAAAAATACTCTGATGACTTTGGTGGATCCACAATTATGTTTTGTGTTGAAATTAATTTCGGTTATGTTATGATGTGGAGTTTAATATTGTGAAACTCGTGGGCTTCGTATTAATCCATTTGCTAGTTGTGCCCGAGTTAAGAATTTTCTGTAGCGAGTTTGTGGGCGGAATTTGTGCCCTGGACTCCAGGTTTGTGGGCGAGTGTTGTGCCCTGAACCCGATATGTGTGATATTAAAAGAAAAAGTTTTCTCCACTAACACTTATTAAAGAGATTTTGTAAAACAATCATGATTAATTGTAATTGTGAGGAAAGGGTCTTTTCAACTTGGTATCCAGAGCCTTAGGTTTCAGATTTTTGGCCCTATTGTGCATTGCATTTAGAATATGGCAATATATAATCTTTACACGTCTGCTTCCCTTGTGTGTTGTGTTTTGTTTCTTATTCTTACCATTCTCCATCTATGGTGGGTTTTACCCTTAGGTGGGGAGAGAGGATGGTGAATACCAGGAATATGAGTTTGAACATCGGTGACAACGACCAACAGAGACCTACTGGACCCCAAGATCAGTTAACTGACACCGAAATGTTGCGGCGACTGTATGAGTGGACTCTTACAACAGATGAGCGATTGAGGAGGCTTGAAGAAGTTAAAGCCAATGATGGACCGAATGGGGGAGGTCAAAGTCATAACAAAGAGGTTCATGGAGAATCAGAGGAAGAGAATAATGTTTCTTCTAAGGAGCGAATTCCAAATCCATCGAAATCGACCCGGAAGAGTCGGCGGAGCGGAGCGTTGCTTCGATATGTTTACGGTATGGAAACACTTAGATCGCTTCCACCCGGATACCTTTTCGGGAGGATCGCCGACGGAGGCGAGAGTTGGATCAATCGGTTTGGAAATGCTATTTGAGTCCATTAGCTGCGATGAGTATCAAAAAGTCATAGCGCAAAGACTACGTTAACAGTGGCGCGGCTGGATTGGTGGAACACTTTGTGAAGCTTTGTGGATGGACATCAAGCGGGATCGGGAGGAATTCAAGATGATGTTCTTCGATTACTACTTCCCCATTGAGATGAGATATCGAAAGAAGCGGAGTTTTCACTCTTCGACGGGGAGTTGGACGAGAATACATTTATATCAAAATTCATGGGGCTGGCTAAATATGTATCACGGTTTCGGACGGGACGGACGAGGCACACAAAGAATGGTGGCTGGCGAGACAAATGTTTGAGAAATGCAATGACAATGTCAAGGCAAGAATGGGGATCTATGACATCACTACTCTTGAAAGGCTGACGGCAAAGATTCGAGAGGTCTGTCGAAGGCATAGAGATGCTGAGAGATCCGCGAGAAGGGATTCTCATGGCCGATTCAGTGGTCATATGGGAATATCAGGAGGTGTCAATAAAAAGGGTCACTCTTCAAACTTTAGTCGATCTGGGAGTAGGAGGAGTTTCCATCAAGGGAGCTCCAAGCAGAAGAGTCATCCTCCTAGGAGCCAAAACCACAAGGGCCATAGTGGAGCGAATCGAGGCTTTCAGCATGGATCGGTAGCGTCAACTCCGAGTGTGACTCAACGTCTTCCTTGTACTAATTGTGGAAGAGCTCACCCTGGAGAATGTTGGACTTGTTTTATCTGTGGGGAGAAGGGCCATCTCGCAAAGTATTGCAAGAAAGGAAGAAGAGAGGATCAACCATACAGACAGTTGGCACCTGGGCGAGTGTTCGCTCTAACATCGAGGAAGTGAAAGCCACTCCTAATTTGATCCGAGGTAAAGCTATCCTTCAAGGTCATTCTCTATGTGTTATTTACGATTACGGTGCTACACATTCGTTTATCTCCGACGATTGTGTGAAGCGATTAAATCTTATTAAGAGTGATTTGTTGTATGATCTATTTGTGTCTACTCCTCTTTGGTACACGTGTGAGAGCTAACATGGTGTGTAAGAAATTGGTGTTTGTGTGTGAGGGTCGTGAAACGACCATTGATCTGATTTGTCTACCCATGCGGGGTATAGACGTGATTGTGGGTATGGATTGGTTGACAACCAATAATGTATCCCTGCAATGCAAGGAAAGGGTTGTGCAATTTAACGTTTGCGAAGCAATCAAAGGAATTTCCCAAGGCCCGATAATGTTGTCAGCGGCTCAAGTTGAGAGAAGTGTAAGGGAAGGATGTGAAGCCTTCGTGGTATTTTCTCGGCTCGGGTGGAATCGAGACGGGAATGTTGAGCGGATCGAGGTAGTTAAAGAGTTTCGGATGTGTTCCCGAAGAGTTGGCGGGACTACCCCGGAGCGAGAAGTTGAGTTCGCTATTGAATTAGCGCCGGGGACGAGCCAATCTCCAAGGCTCCTTACCGAATGTCACCTTCGGAATTAGGCGAGTTGAAGAAGCAAATTGAGGAATTCTTTGGAGAAAGGCTTCATCGGGCCAAGTGTATCCCATGGGGTTCACGGTTCGTTCGTGAAGAAGAAAGATGGCGGCTTAAGGCTTTGCATTGATTATCGGCGGTTAAACAAAGTCACCATCAAGAATAAGTATCCTTTACCGAGAATAGATGATTTACTAGATCGGCTCGTGGGTTCATCGGTGTTCTCAAAAATTGATGCGAGATCGGGGTATCATCGGTTAAGGGTAAAGGCGAAGACATCCCAAAGACTTTTCGTACCGAGATATGGCCATTATGAGTTCCGTGTCATGCCTTTTGGTGTAACTAATGCACCGAAGCGGTGTTCATGGATTATATGAATCGGATTTTCGGGCCGTATTTGGATCAATTTGTGGTGGTGTTCATTGACGACATCCTTATTTATTCAAAGAGCGAAGAGGAACACCAGGAACACCTTCGAATCGTACTGCAAATTTTAAGAAAGCATCATTTGTATGCAAAGCTGAGTAAATGTGAATTTTGGCTAAAAGAGGTCAAGTTTTTAGGTCATGTGGTCTCGGCAAACGGTGTGGCAGTAGATCCCAGCAAGGTTGATGCAGTGTTGAAGTGGGAACCACCTAAGTCTGTGACGGAGGTGCGTAGTTTTGTGGGATTGGCTGGTTATTACCGCCGTTTTATAGAAGGATTCTCTCGGATTGCCGCACCACTCACCAAATTGACTAAGAAGGAACAACCGTTTGTTTGGGATGGGAAGTGTGAGGCAGCTTTTCAGGAGTTGAAGAATCGGTTAACCACTGCACCTGTTCTTATCATACCCAACCCACACAAACCGTACACAGTGTATACAGATGCATCGTTGAAGGGCTTGGGATGTGTGCTCATGCAAGACGGTAAAGTCGTGGCTTATGCCTCTCGACAGTTGAGGCCTCATGAAGGGAACTACCCGACGCATGATCTGGAGCTTGCAGCTGTTGTTTTTGCCTTGAAGATTTGGAGGCATTACCTGTATGGATCACAATTTGAGATCTTTAGTGACCATAAGAGCTTGAAGTATCTTGTGGATCAGAAGGAGTTGAATAATCGACAGAGAAGATGGATGGAGTTCTTGAAGGATTATGATTTTGAGTTGAAGTACCATCCTGGAAAGGCGAATGTAGTTGCGAGATGCCTTGAGTCGGAAGTCAATACACGTGTTTCACATGTGTGTAAGCGAGCATAACCTCCTAGAAAGATTATCGAGGTCTATCTTGAACCAAAATCGAGACGTGATTTTGGGTTCGATTGGGAACTTTGACTTTTATGATGACTTAAGAATGGCCCAGATGGAAGATGACCAACTGCTGAAGATCAGAAGAGAGTTAGAGAATGGTGAAGTATCTGATTATGATATTGGAGATGCGGGTATGTTGAGATACAAGAAGAGGATTTGTGTCCGAATAATGAAGAGATCAAGAAAACAATCCTTGAAGAGGCGCATCGGAGCAAGTATACCATTCATCCTGGAATCACTAAAATGTATCAAAATCTGAAGCAAGGATATTGGTGGCCTAAGATGAAGCGTGATGTGACAAACTTCGTAAAGAAGTGCCTGACGTGTCAGAAGGTGAAGATCGAGCATCAAAAGCCTCCCGGGGTTACTACAACCTTTAGAGATTCCTCAGTGGAAGTGGGACAGTATCTCCATGGATTTCATTGTGGGACTACCGGAGACTACAACACGCCACAATGCCATATGGGTCATTGTGGATAGGTTGACAAAGTCGGCTCATTTCCTTCCGATTCATATCGGATATAGCTTAGAAAGGCTAGCGCAACTGTATGTGGATTGGATTGTCAGGTTGCACGGGGTACCCTCAGAGATTGTGTCAGACCGTGATCCGAGGTTCACATCGAACTTTTGGAAGGCCTTACAGGGGGCTATGGGGACTTGGTTGAAGTACAGTACGGCCTATCATCCACAGACTGATGGCCAGACAGAGAGGACGATACAGACACTTGAGGATATGTTGAGGGCTTGTGCCATTGAATTACACGGTAGTTGGGATCATCACCGCCTTTAGCGAGTTTGCATACAATAATAGTTATCACTCGAGCATTCGAGATGGCTCCTTTTGAGGCATTGTACGGTAGAAAATGTAGATCGCCTCTTTCTTTGGACCGAGTTGAGCGAAAGAACCGTGATTGGACCGAGACTTGGTGGACAAGACTACAAAGAAAATTGAGATGATTCGCGAAATTGTTAACCGCTCGGAAGCGAGACAAAAGAGCTATGCGGATAGGCGGCGTAGACCTTTAGAGTTTGCGTAGGTGACCATGTGTTCCTTAAGGTTTCACCGTGCGGTATTGGTAGATCTATTAAAGCCAAAAAGTTGACTCCCGATTTATTGGACCATACGAGATTTTGGAGAGAATTGGACCAGTTGCTTATCGAATTGCCTTACCACCGCACTTGTCGAGTGTACACAATGTGTTCCACGTGTCGCAACTTAAGAAGTATCATTCAGATTCTTCCCATGTGATTGAACCGAGAAGATGTCGAATTGAGGGAAAATTTGACTTACATGGCCGAGCCGAAAGAATTCGGATGAGAGAGACAAACGATTCGAAATAAAACAATTCGCCTCCTAAAAGTTTTACGGAAGGGTATGTCTCCGGTGATGCTACGGGAAAGCGAAGAGCGAATGCGACACGATTTTCCCGATTTGTTTGGTTAGGTACGATTGTGTGGCATTAGTATTGATAATTATGATTGTGGTGTTCTTGACCAAACTTGTGTGATGTTGTGATTTTTGTGTGGGTGACCTTTGTTATGTTGTGCTACGTGTCACTTGTGTTAGTAGTGTTACCTTGACCGTTCTTGTGATAGAATTTTGTGTTGTAGAATTTATTCTTTAGCGACATGTAAGGAATTTTGGGGACAAAATTCTATTTAGGTGGGGAGAGTTGTAACATCCCAATTTTTATTAAGGTAATTAAATATTTTAGGATATGATTTATTATATAATTTGAGGTGTAGAAAATACTTAGAAATATAAAGTGAGAGTAAAGGAAATATTGTAGGTTTATTTGTTAAACATTGGAATTTTATCTAGACTATATTAATATTAATAGGTAAGTCTCCATTGATGCTTGTATATTTTTGAAGTGGGACCCTTAGTTGCATGGAAGGAATTGGACGTGTAGATAGAGTAGATGCTTGTTGAATTGATGGGGTGTCAACGACTTTAGCATTTAGGTTATTATTATTATTAGTATTATTATATACATATATATAAGTGTGGGGAGATGTTTATGTGTGTGAAAAGAAACAATAGTGCACCCTCCAAGTCAAGCACGTAGGTGTAGTCAAAGGAATGTTGAAGAAAAAGAGATTATGGGCAAAGGAAATTATAAGAGAAAAAGGGGCCCACTAATTTATTAAAATGGGTTTTACGTAGTGGGATAGGAATTGATGTTGTAATATTGTTGGCATGAGGTAGTGTCAGGAATCTAGCATTGATTTGCATTATTATAATAAATAAATGTATGGGCCAAGTGTGAAGTTAAGAGTCCAATAAATCATAGCACATGTAGGTGGGGCGCATGAGCTATTAGTGTGGGGATTTAAGAATATGTACATAGGTTTTCTCACACAATTAATCATGCGGAAGTGAAAAAGTAGGAAAGATATTATATATATATATATAGGTAATAGGTAATAGGTAATTGGAGGCAAAACGTGGTTGCATGAGGAAATGTGGAGATATGTTGGTGTGTCCGGATGCTACGTGGGAGGAAGAGGAAGCACTTTATTCACTATTGGCCATTATGTCTGATGTGTTGCGTGTGGGTCTTGGAACAATAATAATAGATAAAATAAATAAATAGATAGATGCTATTCATGTTGGGCAGCAACGCGTGGGCCACTACCCGTTTCCCAAGTATTGCGTGAGTGTGAAAAACATCAATACACACCCACCCAAAAAAAAAAAAAAAAAAAAATATGTGGCGAGTCGCGAGAGATAGTGGGACTAAAAAACAAAAACAAAACAAAACACACACACACAAACCCATACACAGCGGCGTAACCGATAACAATGCGTGGGGTATTATATACCTCACTTCACTATCAACCCATTTTAGTTGTTGGCTCGTTGGCAAGTTTGGTCTCGGTGTTTTGGAGCTGCGTAGGCATTCTTTCAGGTTGTGTCACTACTATTCGAGATATAAGGCAAGTCTATCAGATAATTTAGGTAACCGAACTGACTTCTTTTCAATTAAATTTCTTCACGAAAATTATTCTTCATATTTTTCTTATTCTAATGAGGGTGTTACTTCACTGATTAGTAAAAACAAATTTTGGGTCTGACTTTTAGAATATTTCTGAGTTTTAACAATAGATGGTCATACCTATATAAAGGGTGATCAATAGCGGATTTTAACCAATTTGAAATTATCATTTGGTTACTGTAAGGGTTTAAAATAAATTTTCTATTTAATAAGTTTAGTATTTATATCCTATAGGATGTCTTTACCAATTAAATTTGATATAAATAATTTATTTTAATTAAAGATGTATTGTTGGAATTTTAATAGATTAAAGTTGTCATTTCAGAATTTCTAGTACTAATTGTCATTTCGAAATTTTGGAATAATAAACTGTTCTTTTCGGCTTTTATTATTAAAAATATTTTATTGACGAATTTATATATTTTGAGTCATATAAAATTATAAGTCATGATTTTAATTATGTTTAGGCTTAAAGAATTATTGACCGTGTGCTCACATAAGTTAGGAAATATATTTAATTGGGATAGGATGTTGAGGAGAACCAAGTGTAGGGGAAATTAGATTTTTAGGAGTTAAATTTATTTATTATTATTTGAGGTTGATTGTTATCTACATTTGTAACGTAGAGCTTTCTTGATCGGTGGTTGTGCGTACCTTGTCCCTCGAGTTAAGTTTGAGCTTGGAGTTGAGGTAACGGGGTTAATTTATTCTATATGCTTGTTTGAATTTGTAAGGGTTTCTAAACCTTACTTTTATAATTACTATTTGTATGAGTTTTGAAATTCATATGTATGTTGAATATGAAATTATCTCGGTGAAGCGAGTGTATTTTTCAACCGGTATACATATGTGGATATTTATGTTGAGCTGTTATTGTTGTGATGGTTATAGTATGTATTGTGGAATACCGTATATGGACTAATTAATTGTGAAAGTGTTGATGTTATTGTTGTGATGGTTATAGTATGTGTTGTGGAATAATGTATATGGGCTAATTAATTGTGAAAGTGTTTTTGTGAAGAAATTAGTTGATATGTTGAATTTGGAAAAATAATGATTTTGAAGCTCATATTAATGTTATCTTGTGGAGGACATGTTGGGTTGTGTGGAAGAGATGTGAGGGTGAAATTGTGCCCATTGGCTCTCTCATATTCCTGGCCGGATTTGAGTCGAGTGTTTTGGGCGGACACCTCCTGTTACGGTATATTGGTGGAGGGTTTGTGGGAAATATTTTGTACCCTGGACCCCTAAGTGGTAGCATGGGAGGGGACAGTATCCTTGAAGTGATAGCTAACCTTGGCCGGGTTTACTAGCACTGATGGACTGATCCACGTCCACGAGGAAATAAGGAGGAGCAGGATGGAAGAGTGGGGATGGTTAATTGTTAGTATTATTGTGTATTAAACATTTTACCCGTTGTTATTTTTGTGATTATTTAATTATTGAAATTATTATAATATTATTAGTAAACTCGCTTCTCGACTTGCAATCCTTTCCCGCATATTTTATAAATTAATTTTGGTTACGGGGACTTTATGTCTCACCCCGCCGTTGTTAATATTTTTCAGGCGAGACCTCTAATTTCACTAGAGGCCAAGGGAAGCGCCCGGAGGCTTAGCGGTTCGAAAATTGTAGGCCTCTTTTGGTGTTAATGTTGTTTCGATTATCATATTGCCATTCTAGGGCCCTCATGTTTTGGATCACATCTTATGTTTGGGTAATTATTTTCGTAGTGATTTGTTTAACTCTTGTTAGGCCGAGACCTTATTTTAAAAATACTCTGATGACTTTGGTGGATCCACAATTATGTTTTGTGTTGAAATTAATTTCGGTTATGTTATGATGTGGAGTTTAATATTGTGAAACTCGTGGGCTTCGTATTAATCCATTTGCTAGTTGTGCCCAGAGTTAAGAATTTTCTGTAGCGAGTTTGTGGGCGGAATTTGTGCCCTGGACTCCAGGTTTGTGGGCGAGTGTTGTGCCCTGAACCCGATATGTGTGATATTAAAAGAAAAAGTTTTCTCCACTAACACTTATTAAAGAGATTTTGTAAAACAATCATGATTAATTGTAATTGTGAGGAAAGGGTCTTTTCATAAGCCGGATGGTGTCCCAAATAGGATCCTTTATTGTGCCAACCTCCACACTTTTCCACTCATATGCCAAGATGCTAACCTTGCTTCGTGCTAGATAGCCAACAAAACTAGTATATTTGGATTTCTTGGGACCGAAAGGTTTCAACTTTTCATCAAACTGAATCTCTAGCCTTGAGCCGTAAGACCGCTTAGGGTTACATCCATCATTCGTGTGCCTCTTCTACCACGACGTGCGGGGCGGTTACGAGGCTCATTGTGAGATGAAGAGGGTTCGTTCTCGGTCACACCGATCCTGGCCGATGGCGGCGTTCACGGAAGTGAGGAATAGACTCGTTTTCACCGTTCTTTTCGAGACGGGGAAAGAGGTAATGCAACGGGAAAGGTTTCGCAACGTGAATAGAGGTTCTTCAGTGATAGTAACAAAAGCTTTCGCGCGAAGAAATGTTTATTTGGCGGTTCATTTTTAAGACCGGATGAAAATATAGACGGTCTTAATAATTAGTATTCAAGACCGGTTATATTAAAGTCCGGTCTTAAAAGTAATTAATTTTTTATCCACACTCTTTTTCTATATTTTATACCGGCCGCATTTTATGTCCGGTCTTAAAAGAATAACTTTTAAGACCGGCTTTTATATATGTTCGGTCTTAAAACTTTATTATCTTTATATTTAAATTTTTCCTTATTATTTTGGACCGCATAAAATATTAGTCCGGTTGTGTGAGATTTCTCTATAAAGTAATTGATATTTGAATATTTTTTAATAACATTTTTAAGACCGGGTTGTTTTTTAACGGGTCTTAATAATATATTTAAGACCTATAAAAAAATGATCCGGTATAAGAAGTTTTTATATTTACAAAAGCTGTCACGGTCGTACATAAGAAGTTCTTTATATTTACAATACTGCCACCGGTCATACATAAGAAGTTCTTTATATTTACTAAACTGCCACCGATCATACCTTTAAGACCGATGCGTCCAATGTCCGGTCTAAATGAGGCGGTTTTAAAGCCCTTTTTTGTACTAGTGTTGGTTGGTGGGGTCTTACTCTTATCTTAGTCCTCGCCGTCTTTTTGGAAAATCTTTATATGAAGTAAATTACCAGATGTATCCAACTACTCATCGCCTTCCAATGTCGAACCCGTTCGTGTCGAAGACCACGTCGCACATAGATTTATGGAGAAATGTAGCTGAATTAGACCAAAAATCCAAACCCAATTGACGCGTAGTAATAATTCGTCTTCATTCTTCAATGTTGAACACCAAGAGTTGTGAGCATTGGTTCTCGTATTGTGATTTCTCAACTTGCTCTTGATTAGGTGTGCATTATTATTCTTAATGCAATGTATTTAAATACGTGGAAAGTGGGCACTAATCAAGTTTAAACAAGATTTTCTTAACTCTCACTTTCTCATATTTTCAAAAACTTGTATAATTGAAATAATAACTTCATTTCCATTGAGAAGAAGTGGTTTGTAAAAGGGGAATTTGCAGTAAGGTCTCAAAATAGACAAAATATGACACAAAGGTTATTTGAAATCTCCAATTTACATGCAAGTTTCGTGGAACATTTGGGTAATATAATTCAATTGTGAAAAGACCTCATTACCCTAAGTAAATTTGAGAAAAGGGAAGAAAAATTGAAAATAAGGTTTTGACTTTTGAAGGAAAGAAAAAAAATGAAAATTCACCTTAAAACATTAATTACAGAAATAAAATTGACAAATAGATATTTAAAACTCTCCAAATAATATAGACTAAAGAATCCCTTTAAAACGCGCAGATATAATAAAGACATGATTATAAAATAGGGAAAATATTACTAGGTTCCAAAGAAGAGAAAAAATATCAAAAAAAGTCATAACCCCAAATCCCCTATCAATTAATTACGGAATTTCAATATATAAAAAATCTTGTCGTCAAAATGGTTTTTCATGTTGTTAAAATGGTTTTTCCTGTTGTTAAAACTTCCCTATGAAAATATCGTTGTCAAAATGGCTCTCCATGTTGTCAAAATGATTTTTCTTGTTGTTAATAATAGGAAAATTTTAACAATAGGAAAATTTTAACAATAGGAAAACCATTTTGACAAAGGAAATTTTTTGATATTAGAATTCAGTAATTAATATCATAAAGACTTTTTTGATAGGGGATTTGGGATTGAGATTTTTTTGATACTTTTTCTCTTTCTTGAGACCTCACTGATATTTTCCCTATAATATAAGAAAACATCTTGGTATTTCGGCAAAGATCAATTCAAAGATATTATATTATTTTCAATTCTCTTTTAATCTTATTTTAATTTGATTCGTAAAAATTTAAACTATGCATGTAAACAATTTCTTTTAATTTATGTTTTTTAAAATGTTCATGTATATGACTATTTTGTATGCTCTCATTTTTCATTTACTCATCAACTAGAGCCTTATCTGGCTAGGAAGGTTAGTAAACAATATTTGTTACTTCAAGCTTCACCTAAGAGGGGTGGATTGTGTGATAATAAAAATTGTATACTTCAACGCAAACTAAATAAAGAGAGGAGAGTTAGAAAGATACCACCGAAGGTGGACACAAAAAATTTATATTAGTTCAGTCCAAACTACTATACCTACGTCCAGTTTCTAGAAGGCTTTTCTGATATATCCACTATCCTTCCAAGATTCATAGGACTCTTGGTGCCTCAGTGCTAGTTCTTCTTCAAAGAACACATGTTCCTTTTTATATTTTACAATCAATGCCCACTCAAGATCCAAGATGATTATGTTTAAAATAATTTATGATTTTGTGACCCTTTCTAGTAAACAAAATACCGCAAGGGGTTGGTTGTATTTTTAATTATTTTTTTCTAATTTATTTAACAATATTATTAATAGTACGCAAACAAGAATTAAGAATAACGTATCCAAGCAGGCATGGAAGAAAATGTCGACAGACTTGACCGAGAGATAAAACATATTATTATATGAATCGAAATATGAGCTTAGTGCTAATCTTTTGAAAAACTCCAAAAAGCCAAATGCATGTTTTGACTCAATTATTGATGGAAATAAAGCAATAATGGCCGACATATTTATTATACCTATCTAGCATTTTTGTGAGAATAGTGCGTTTTTTGTGGGGGGGGGGGGGGGGACTTTTGACCCATTAATTTACATATTTCATTTATATGTTTGGGGATAAATACAAAACAGATGATATATCTATTTATGAAATATTTTTGAATTGCGTGCTTTTAAAAAAAAAAAAAAAATTATATAACGTTACATATATAACTTATATATAATTAACATATATATAACTTATGAAACATTCTAAATTTATATAATTATTTCTCTTATATTAATTATGATCAATACTAAAAACTAAAATTATTGACTATATATAATTAATAATTTAAAAATCTTGACTCATTATGGCTTATACTTTATAAGTTGGTCCCGTCCCTCTCTGCACATATTCCTTGACTATGTACTGTATAACATAAGGAAGCCATTTATTGATTTATTTCCATCAATTAAATGAAAACTTACATTTTTCTTCTTTGAATTTTTTAAAAGACCAACACTGACATGATATTTTAACTATTAAATACAGGTAAATTATCTTTATTAAAGTTTGGTCTTCTTGACGAAGACTTCCACCAAAAGAAAACGGGAGACTTTTTCTCCCATCCTATGCTTATCACTTTAATTCCGTTATAATTAATTCATTTTTATGTACCAAGATTTCTCAAGTTTTTAATTAATGTAAAATAAAAGTAATTTTTTCTCTATTCTCTTTTTCATACAACTCCTTGTGGAATTTTAAAGGAAAAGTTAATTCCTTGGTCCCTATAATTTTACTTAATTTTTAATTAGGTTCTTTTTTTATATATATTATTGTGTCATTAATTTTTTTTTTTCTCTAAATTGTAGGAATTAGTCCATATGCTCATAATATGTTAATTAGGGCCAATATACCGACTAAGCTATATATAAATTGCCAAAAAATACAAAAGAGATTTTAAAAATCTTATTTAATATCAACATAAAAACAAGATATTGTACTTATAATTGTCTCCTTTTTTTGACCCAATACTTTTAATTGTCTCCTTGAATATATTTATAATTTGGGGAAAAAACAAGAAAATACCACTTAAACTTTAAAATAACAAATTAATGATTTTCTACAAAAATAAGTTATCGATTGCTATACTCTTATAGTTAATGCCTATACTCAGGTTATATTGGTAAATCTATAAATAATTTATAAAATTATTTTGATGATAATATACATACTTATATAATAGTATAATTTTTTTTTTAAAAAAAAAAAATAGATAGGCTAGGCCTGTAGGCTTGTAGATTAGGCTTTATGAAAATAGACTTGGTCTGTTTATCTAACTTGACCATGACAATAAGCTTGAACTTGAGCCTGGTCTATTTACTAAATAAGTTAGGTTATGCTTTATATAGTTTAGGTCATAAGCCCCTTTTAGGGGCCTATCTTATTTCTATCCTTACTATGCATAACTTAAAAGTCAATTATAATGTCTTTGAACTCTCATCATCTATTAACGAATTTAAATAGCAAAATGATAATCTCATTTTTTTGCCAGAGAGATACGTCATTAAAAACAACCATTACAAAGTTGCAAGTAAAACAAGTATTGGGTGTGTGTGTATTCTTGATCATCAAGTTATCCTGTGCCCAAACGCAAAAAGTTATACAAATTCATCGTTTAAGAATGGTATTTTGGTAAATAGAATTGATTGAAATAAGGTTTAATGCTGGTTTTTTGAGAAACTAAAAATGTAATTTTTTGTTTTTTCAAAAAAGAATTTCCATGCCCGTTTCGTAGGAAACTGACATGAAAATTACTCCATCTGGTCCTTATTATAAGGCACCAACTAACAATTTTTACAAACCAATGAAAGTAGTTAATAAATGTTTAATTAAAAAACATAAATATGCAACCCAATATTTTTATGATAATCCCTCACGTGCATATCGGATTATCTTTAAAAGTTAATCAAATTAAAATGGCATCTATCTAAAATCAAAAAATAATTAGAAATCTACCTCTTTCTAGGTTTTGATTATTTTTACAAACTTAAAAAATCATAAGAAAATCTCTATTATTGCACCTTATCTTGGAATTGTGATTTACTATGTTTTTTTAGTTTTTCTATGATTACTAAACCAAATTCCTAATGAATGTATTTCAAATACAAAAATATTAAATAAGTTCCAAGAACATAAAACTGGTAATAAATGATATAAGATGGTGTTAGAGAAAATGGAGGGAGCTTGAGGAGGATTTATTTTGTAATTAAAATTTTATAAGGGACCAGATAGCGGTGTCGGTGACACTTCCCACCACCTTTCCTTTCTTCTATCTTCCCAACTTGACGACGTCCTCACCAAAGAGATTAAAAAATATAGAGATCTGAGCTTGTAGATCGAAGAGTAGAGATGGGGATTTAAAGTTTATAGATCAAAGAGTGAAGTTGACAACTTGTAGATATGAGCTTACCGTCGACACTGGGGAGTTGTATCGATCTAGTCCTCTATCGGTGGGTGGGTGTATGATTGACTGTGTGACACCATTTTTGGGTCAGACAGGACTGGGTTAGACTACCTGGACCACGGGTTTTTTGGACATCCCTAGGGATCGAGTTTGATCTAGGTTAATTTCATGATTATTTTTTTTTTAATTTTTTGTCATTGAAAATAATTATAATTTTAAGATCCTTATTAATAACATTTAAAACAAGTCTTAAAAAATATTAATCAAATGTCTATAACCCAAGTTATGAATTTTTCAACATTGGACAAGGAAACAAGAGGATCCTGTTTTTTATTTTGTTTTTTTTTTATTTTATTTTTGAGGGTTATGTTCATGTGAGTTCAAAATAGGGCAAATAAATCCTTTTGACCATGATATTTGGTGGACCTTTAATACAAATTTTAAGCTTTACAATGAGTCAAAAAACACATTAATTAGAAGTGTATAACTAAAATTATGAATTTTCTAAGTTTGGTCATGAAAACTAGAAAATCTTGTTTCCAAATTAGAGTATAGTTGTTTCTATAAAATTCTGAGAATGATATAGCTATAAATTGGTTTAATGATTATCTTTTCTCTAAAATAGACTTATAGAGCTTTAATTAGGAACTAAAATAACTTCATTTGGAGTTTTTTAGACCAAGTTGTGATTTTTCCAAGTTCCTTAAGAAATTAAAAGTTAAATTTTTGTAAGTATGAAAGATAATCACATTTTTGAATAAATAAAACCATCCTTAAATTAAGAGTTTTTGAGTAAGATTTGAAGGACTGGATGGCTAAATTTTGTGCTGATTACTAGGTATATAATCTATGATAACCGACTAAAGTAAATAAAAAAGACAAGCTTTATGGGTGGGTCTAATTGAACATAATCTTAATATTATTATTAAGATTAGATTGAATAATGACCCATCTCCATATAAATTTCAAATGATAAGATTTGACATTTGCCTGGGTCTAAAAGATAAGCAAATTAAGAATAACCCTAGTGAAGATACCGAGTTGGCAAGGCATTTAGATAGTAACTCTTCTCTCACATACTATGTATGACTTTATATGCATGTGTGGACCTTCATGTGATATGTATTGTGAACACGTGTTAGGTAGTGGAGCCTAGGGGACCAGTGGTCCTTGGGTCGTGAAACCAAATTTGCATTTAGGTGATATAGGTCAATGTCTAGTTGAATGCCCAACGCTGTGGTAATGGACTGATTGGGTCATTTGTTTGTAGTCGATGTTGCATGTGATATGAAATCTCTAAATGTTGAATGTGTTATTTGTTTGTTGAGTACCATATATTGTGCATGCATTTTATGTGAGATTAACTGTTACTCTGAGATTCATTTGAATTTGAACCCTTTTCACTATTTTTGAAGTGAACAATGTAGTAGACACGACTCCCAGGGCAAGGCGGCGGATACCGGCAACTGAAGATTCCAGATTGGGCCAAGAGTTATGTCCGTTATATGTAATTATGTAATAGTAATTTTTGGAATTTGGTCAATATTATGTATGTATCATGTGGGGATTCCTGTTATGTAATCAAGAACTTTATATTAGTTATTATGCTATTTCTTGCCCCCTGAGCTGTGTATAAATACTCTGATAAATATTGATATATCAATAGGGTATGATATTTAGCCCCTCAAGTTTACTCCATTTCAATCTGTTAGTCTCTATAATTTGAAAAAAAAAATCGTTGATGGTGTTAAGTTTGATGATGTGACACTAAAACCATTAAAGTTGCTCATATGGGTGACTGATTTGGCAATATGACGGAGTAATTTTGTTGATTAGGTAATTACTTGACATATTAAAAAAACACACACCTCGATTCCAAATTTATCTAGTTTGTGTTTTTTGTCCATACGTCCAAGTCATTACTTAGTCAACAAAATTACCTAGTCATCCAACCAAATAAGTAACTTTAACAGCATTAATGCCACATAATCAAACTCAACATCGTTAACATCCTTTTCAAACTACATTGACTAATAGTTCAAAACGGAGTAAACTTGAGGAACCAAAATCATTTGTTTGAAACTTTAAGACCAAAGTCTAAAGTCAAAATGACTGTAAACTACGAGAACCCAAAATGATATTAACCTTATTTTAAAACTTCCCAAGTAGCTCTATGAAAAGAAGAAAGGAAAATTTATTTTTTCGTATGGAATTCAAAATATGTAAATTTAATTATATCCTTGTTATTACCATTTAATAAAATTACATTTCTCACATTTTACTTACTGTATCTAACAAACAACTTTTATTTTACATTAATAAACATTTTGAGAAGTTTAAGTACATAAAAATAATGAATTAATCATGATGAACTTTAAGGAGATAAGCATGGGAGGAAAGGTCTCCCATTTAATTTATTTTATTTTATTTTTGAGAAAAGCCTCCTAAAAAAGGGATAAAACTTGAATAAAGGGAGTATACTCGTGTTTAACGCAACAAAATGTATTATTATATGGTTTGAAATATCATCTATCTTAGCTCTAAATTCTGCTAGAGAGAGAAGATCTCTCTTAGAGTCTGTGTTTGAGCCTTGACTATTGCCCACTGCAGCGATCACCGGCACTGGCAGTGAATCCTTCATCGCCCACTGCGACGAATGGAGAAAAAGTTTCAGCTCAGGCGTAGATCAGAGGTCTTTGTGTCGCTTTAATCTGGGGGTTGCTGGTCGTCATAGCTGTAACCGTTGGCGCCGTTCTTTCACTAGTGGTTGTTAGACGTCATTATTTCAAGGGAAAATTACGCGCAGGTAGGGACGGACCTTGACACAAATCTTTGGGGGGCCACTGGTCACTGTTCATTCATCATCTTCGAAGAGGCAGCCACCATTGCTCACCATAGAAAATAGGGAATCTTGCAACAACGCATTCATCGGTCTCTTGCAGCAACTTGAAGAAACCTCCACATACAGTTTCTGTACATTTCAAACACCATCCCCACTTGACCTCCATGCTCCAACGCATTCATCAAAGCTGCCAACGACCCTGCCACGGCTGCCACAGTGCCCGGCCATGACGAACCATGGCTGGCTAAAGCAGATCCTAAAGTTGCAATCCCAGTGAGCAAGGGACCTGATATGGGCATATGGCTAAGGTTTTGTTGACCTTGAGAGCCAAGTTGCCTAGTCCGTCATAGTTCTCCAAGTCTTTACTCTTCATCACTTCAATAATCTGCATCATTTCCTTTTCTAGTTCAGGACTCCATCCATTATTCGTTTTCTTGTGGGATCTAGCGACTTGCTTTTGATGTCATTGGTCTTATCAGTTATCAGTTTTGGGCCACCAAACAGCAGGCTTAAATTCGGGAGGGAATTTGTCAAGCATACTTGTGGCCATCAGTAGCTCGACGAGAGAACAGAGAAGGCCGACTCTTAATTCAGTCTGTTTTTTTTTTTGGGGGCCATGGCCCCCCTTGTCTCTTATAAGGTCCATCCTTGCGCGCAGGTCCAAGGAAGAGAATTTATCACAATAAAATCCCTTGAAATCATGAAATTACACAAAAGTCTCCAAGGGACTTGGTTGTAGTTATTTGTGAATGTAAAATTACCATTTTGACCTTCCCTCTCATGTCTTCCAATTTCTCTCTCTCCGTTCTCCTTCTTCGTTCTCCTCTTTCTATTTGTTGCTTCCTCTGTTTGCGACCTGCTTCTCTCCTTCCCTGTAATGTATCTCCTTCCTAAGAACCCAATATCCTTGCTTGCCACTTGCTAGGGTTTAAATTTCGCTGAGTTTACTTAAATCAGAGAAATCACACAAAGTTTCTTTAATATGTATTAAGGAATTTTCGCACGGAAATTCCGTAATTTCCTTAATACATATTGCCGGAACTTTCGCATCTTGTTTCTTCAGGTTTCTGTTTCTTTCTCTTGTTACTGTGATTGATTTTTCCTTTGCTTGCTTGCTCACTTTTCGTTTGAAGATTTGGGTTTCTTTCTCTGGTGGTTGTGATTTATCTCTTGCTTGCTCACTTTCCGTTTGAACGTTTAGGTGTTTTTTTTTCTTTGGTTGTGATTTTTCTTCTGCTGGCTCACTTTCCGTTTGAAGGTTTAGGCTTATTTTGGGTTTCCTTATGTTATCATTGTCAAAATTTTGTGTTTGTTTATTGTAATTAACATTTGTTTGGCTTTGTTCATTTGTGTTTGATATTTTCTCGTGGTGTGATTGTTACCCAATTTGATCGTTTGCTCGCTTAAGGGTTTGTTGGGGTCCTGCCTTATTCTCTTTATCCTCTGCATTCCCAGGTTGCCAGGGTCTAAATTTCTCATATTTTACATAAACAGGGGAAATCATAATACGGAAGTTTCCTTAATATGTATTAAGGAATTTTCAGCTTGAAATGATATTTTGAAATGATATTTTGAAATGATATTCACTTCTTAAGCTAGCCTTATATAGCTGTCAAAATTCTCAGAAGATGTTGTGAATATATGCTTTTTCTGTTGTAAATATAGCATTTGTTATTGTAAATAGCCTCTGGATATGATAAATGAAAAAAATTCAGGTTTTCAAAAGTTGTTGTTAATATATGCTTTTTATATTGTAAATATAGCATTTGTTGTTGTAAATAGCCTCTGGATGTGAGAAATGAAAATAATCCAGGTTTTTGAAGGTTGTTGTTAATATATGTTTTTTGTTGTAAATATAGCATTTGTTGTTGTAAATAGCCTCTAGACGTGAGAAATGAAAAAAAAAAAATCCAGGTTTTTTAAAATTGTTGTAAATATATGTTTTTTCTGTTGAAAATATAGCATTTGTTGTTGTAAATAGCCTCTGGACGTGAGAAATGAAAAAAAAAATCCAGGTTTTCGAAGGTTGTTGTAAATATATGTTTTTTCTGTTGTAAATATAACATTTATTGTTGTAAATAGCCTCTGAACTTGAGAAATGAAAATAATTACATAGAAGTCCAAAATGGTAATTTCTTTCTCCTCCACTCTGCATCAGGTACAGATTCACCCTAGGTGGGAATTGTAGGATGATTTTTGAAATTTCTTTCAAGAATCTCACTCTATTTTGGTTTAGATCACTGGGATCTAATATATTTCTTAAGGATCTTCTGATTGATTTGCGATTTCCATTTTTTTTTTATTGTTGTAGGATGCGACGGCTGTGCGTGATTGTTGTTATTTTCCACTACTTTTGCGCCGAAATATCGAATCTTGTGTCTGCACCTGCGGTCTTTGGCGATTGTGTGGCTCCGACTGAATCAGTGTAATCATAATCATAGTCTTAAAATTTGATGAAATAAGTAATGTGGACCAACAAACATAGAAAAACTCACACTTTATTTAATCATACCTTCTTCGGTTTTAATATAAAAAGCTAGCTAGATAACTAATTTGGGCATAATATGGGGAGTCAATATCTTCTCTTTTATCCCATCTGAGTCTATATAGTAATACTACCTCCGGTTTTTAAACTTGAGAGATTAAATTATAAACGAGTCAAAATTTGATAGACTAAAAGATTAATTTTTTCTAATCAATAATTTGGCGCATATTCTTTTGCAGGCACCATCACTATAAATTTTTATATATCCACCCCTAAGCTCGCTTGCACCAAGAAATATTCATTGTAGTTATGACTGTCTGAGATTCAAACAAGTTATGCAACTTTTTTACAGCTTCCACTGAGCAATGAGCTATGATGCAAAATGTTATTTAATGACATCCATTGAGCTTCTATTCTCATTTGCAAATAATGTTTTATTCCTTAAATCACATATTTTCCAGCATGCATGTTAAACCAAATGGGCTGTTAAAGTATTGATTATTGGTTTATGATGAAATTTCAAAGAAATAAGAACAAATAATATCAATAGAGATGCTCAAGCAAGGTCGTATGTTTGAATCCTATTGGTAGCAAAAAAAAAATTCAAAGATCAGTTATCTCCATTTTACATCTCAAAATATTTGAATTTAATTAGATTATTTGATAGCTGAATGTATATTATTATACTTCTAACAATAAAAGAAAAAAGAAAAGAAAGGAAGGAATACGAACAATACCAATAACATGGTTGATGTTCATTCATTCAAAGCAGTGTTTGGTATTTAAATGATGAACAATCGAGAATGTAATCTCCTGCTCTTTAACTTATGCAAGTCGCTTTTTTTCCCCAGGGTGTAGAAGCTGCAAATTTAAATTTGAATGAAATAATATGGATCCTTTCATTTAACCCGTTTGTGTTTGTAATTTTGTAAAATAAATATTGGGATATGTAAAATTCAATTATTTCATTAAAATTAAAATATGCAGCTTTTACACACTGGGAAAAAAAAGCGATTTGCATAAGTTAAAGAGCAGGAGATTACATTCTCGATTTTTCATCATTTAAATACCAAGTTAAATGCCTAATTTGCCACGGAAGTATTGATAGGGGGATCACTCAACACCCGGAAGTTTTTGTGGTACCAAATTTGCCCAAAACTGACGGAAAGTCAAACAGACGTTTGCCACGTAGGATTTTTTTTTTGGGTTAAATACCTAATTTGCCACGGAAGTATTGATAAGGGGGCACTCAGCACCCGGAAGTTTTTTTGGTACCAAATTTTCCCCGGAAGTATAAGAAAGGTAGCAAATTTGCTCAAAGCTGGCGGAAGGTCCACGTAGGTCGTTAAAATGCCACATGGCTAGGAAAAAAACACAGTGGAGGGTGAGTCATATGCCAGATCATGTAACCACGTCAAATAGTTCTCCGAATCAAGATAAATAAAAAAACCGCCAATAAACATAGTTAGTGATGGTCATATGGATTGTCAAAATTTTCACCAAATCGTAAAATTTCAGAGAAGCAAAATAAGGGAATTTGGGGGGGGGGTGAGGAGGCATTACCTGAAGATTTGATAATCAAGAAATTGTAAGGGTCTAAGGGATAAAATCGTTTGGTATGAATTTACCCAAAGCTGACGGAAGGTCCACTAAGGTCGTTAAAATGTCACATGGCTAAGAAAGAAACACAGTGGAGGGTAAGTCATATGCTAGATCATGTAACCACGTCAGTACCTCATTCATCTTTCTCTCTTCCCTCTCGCTTTCGGCTGTTCGTACTTTTGAATTTTCTTCTACTCCTTCACCCACTCCTACATCAGCGGCGACAATGCCGGTAGGACCATTGGGAACACCATGGCTCTCCGATGTGGGGCTGAGGACCTGCCAGGCGGTGTGGCAAATTCATACCAAACGATTTTATCCCTTAGACCCTTACAATTTCTCGATTCTCAAATCTTTCACTTATTCAAGATGTCGGAAGGGTGCTGCTGAATCACTTGTGAGCTTTGATGCTTTTACCCAGCAGATTTGCAGTCAGCTCATAGTCAGGAAGATGACAATGGAAATGTTGTGGCAAGGAACTATCAGATTTGTGGAAAAGATATACGTTGTGGGTACTGGTCTGGGTAGGATTAATAATTTCTCTTGTGTTCAGTTCATTGGTTAGGTATTGGTTTTTTGCTAATTGTGTGGCGCTGTGAGGGTGTATTTTTGTTTTTAGGTGAAATAAGCTTGTATGTTTTATTTACTTTTTGTGTTGCCTACTGTTGTCATATTCATTTTAATTAATCTGATTCTTTAGACGTATTACTTATTAGCCAGGGTTGGATGAGAATAGAAAATTAGTTATAATCTTAGCATATCATGTAATTATCATTTGGGATGGAGGCTTTGTAATTGGACAATACAACAACAAAAAGCTTTATTTTACTAGGTAGGGTCTGCTACATGGATCGTACGGTGACATTGTACTCTATCAACAATCAAATTTAAGGTTTGTAATTGGATTATCGGGATCGTTGAGACTAATTATCATACTATTTATTCATGAGAGTATTATTATCAGTAAAGGTGTCTGAACTTAAGGGTGTGTTATCTGATGTTACCATATTACTGAGATTTTATATTTGAGATTCCTTTGATATTTGCATTCCTTCCTAAGGTTTGCCCATGAATATGCTTATTATCAGTTTTAAGAGATTGCCTTGATTATTATGATTTTTTTAGTTAAATTATATGGGATGAGTTATTGTTTTACTTATTTTATGTTTAAATTCTGCGTCAGTTGCGTACTATTTTCTGGGTTAAAATATATGCCTGGGTAGAGTGCTAGATACCAAGTGGGATCCATGTACCTGTGTTGAAGTATCTATATATCTATAT
The DNA here is from genome assembly GCA_019022615.1 of Acacia melanoxylon. Taxonomy (NCBI): domain Eukaryota; kingdom Viridiplantae; phylum Streptophyta; class Magnoliopsida; order Fabales; family Fabaceae; genus Acacia; species Acacia melanoxylon. The sequence continues at coordinate 4,747,014 of JAFJYJ010000037.1, forward strand.
CTATTGATAGTATAAAAACTCCAACAAGTCCATCTATTTCTGAGCTATTTATGCTCCAATGCATGGAACTCACTGGTTTGCTTTAAGGACAAGTGGGATCCATGCGCTTGTGTTGACGTATTTCCAGTGATAATGGTTTTTAAATTTTACCCGCCTACTGTTATTTTTTCAACATATGGTGAAGATTTCCTTGCCTTAGGTACTCCTGTACAAGTTTTGCATGCCTTGGATTTCTTTCAAAACATCTAGCCTAGTTATATGCTAAACGTACTATCATATTCTTCAATCTTATGCTGTCCGATATGTGAAATTGCTGCTCGTTTTTCTTAAAACTGCCTGACTTCCCAAATTACCATCTTGATTATTAACCACTGGAGGACCTTAGATCTTATTTAGTCAATTTTTATTTTTGCTATGGCTTTCCTCTTTCCATCAGTCATTTTTCATTTTTATTTTTTTAATAATTTTGTGCTTATAAATTGAACTTTGATTTTGTATTTAGACTGAGAACATTCCTGATAACTTTGGTTTACTTCCATTGTTCTTCTGTAGATGTTCTGTCGCGGTAGCAAGAATGATACCAAGGGCTTTAGGTACTGATTTGCCTTCTATGTTCATATGTATGCTGTTGATGATACTATTATGTGTGTTTCAGAATAATATGTATTGAGTGGCTTCGCCCCTCTCTTTAGTCTTGGACTCTGCATAGCATGACCAAGTATATCAGAGCATCTTTGAACAGAGTGCCTTGTCTTATCATTGTTGTTTCCTCTATCCCAGCTGCAGTTTATGGGTTCTCCTGCATTCGCTCTCAGTGAGAATCGAGGATGGAGAAAGTCAGTTTACATTTAACGCGACATGTGATTTTGTTCACAACTTTTTCATCTGTGAGGAATGTCGACAGCATTTTTACAAGACTTGTTTGAGGTAACATTGAATTGAGACTACATTTTTGTTTCATCATTTAAACTCATAAATTTTCTTTTATCTTGAATAATGTTAATTTTCAGTGTGTCCAGTCCGATCGACAAAGCTCGTGACTTTTCTCTCTGGTTGTGGAGTGCCCATAATATGGTCAATGAAAGGCTGATGAAGGAAGAAGCATCTCTGGGAACTGGTGAACCCAAGTTTCCAAAGATGGCATGGCCTCCAAAGAACCTGTACGTCCTACTTGTTACCAAGACCTTAGCCGGAGAACCAACCGAATCGAATGGAACAAGGACGAGGTCTACAAGTTTTTGACTCGATACTATGGAGAAAAGCTTGCATCTCTGTATAAAAACAAGGGCATAGCTGGAAATGACGGAACCGAAGGAGCCGTTGAGGATTTAACAGCATCAAGTAGTGCACTTGTGGTGCCTTTGGTAGCTGCATTGGCAATTGCTATAGCTAGCTGTGGTTTTGGAGCACTTGCTTGCTACTGGCGTTCCCAACAAAAGAGTCGGAAGTATTTTCACCAACTACACTCTTTAAAGAACATATGATGATTGGGAGGGTAATGAATTCTTTCAAACTTTGTCAAGTCACAGTATTTTAAACTTTATGTATTTAAGTCACTGGGAAAATATATTTTCATAATTTTTATTGAGGGTCAGCTTATGGGGATCAAATTCATGACTTCTTGGTTATAAAAGCATTGATACTATACGAAACTACTTAATCATAAGGGGTTAATACCGTTGTTGGTTCTTATAGTTTGATTGAATTGGATTTTAGTTTTTGTAGTTTTAAATCTTTGGTTTTTGTCCTTGTAGTTTCATAAAAAATTGGCTTGAGTTTAATAAATGGTTGTTATACTTTTAATGAATTTTGGGTTTGATCCCTATATTTAATTAAATTCAAATCAAGTCCTTATGAAGCTATAAGGACTAAAGCCAACGATTTGAAATTATAGGTACTAAAACCAAAATTCGATCAAACTATAAGGAGACTAACAATAATATTAACCCTAATCATAATAATAAATGTTTTAGAATCATGACAGTGACTTTAGGGGATGGGTTGAGTTTCTCATGAACGTTTTTCATGTTTCAGGCCAAGGAGAATTAGCAGGAAGAATACAGGGAAGGCGAATATCGGTTTTGCTCAATCCTAAAATATGGTCACTTGCTCCAGAGAGAATAGCCAAGCCAAGGTCCTTTTTGAGATTGTACAGAATATGATTCTTAGCTGCTTCATTTGGACCAAGATTATTATTGATCTTGGATCTTGTTTACACTAACTTTTCTTAGAGAAATTTGGGATGAAACGAGTATCAAGGTGTGGATTCTTTTGTTGGATTAGTTCTGATTTCCTTTTTGTGATTTAAAGCAACTTGTATAAGTTGTATACACCCAAAAAAAAAAAAAAAAGCAACTTGCTCAAGTTAAGAGCAAGAAATTGTATCCTTGATGGTTCATCATTTTATACCGAACACTTTGAATGAATGAAGGAACGAACATCAGCCTTGTTATTGGTATTGTTCATATTCCTTTTTCTTTTTGGTTACAAATGTTAATTACATCCTTCTTGAAATGAAGCCTGCTTATCAAATGCATTCATAATTGTTATAATTAAGGGAGAAAAAGCAGAAAAAAATAGGGTAGAAACTTGTCTGTTGTTGTTGGGCACTGTTGTTGGTGATAAAAAGGTATTTCTCAACATGATACAAATAGGCTAACATGGGCTTGTTTTAATTTTTTAAAAGTGTTTTTACGAATTACGATGTAAGTATTTAATATGAGTTTTGCCAAATAACGATTTTATTTTAACAAATAATGATGTGACTGTGAATTAATGGAGTGAATTACTCCGTAAATATTCTTGTTTTCATTTTCCACTAAGAGAGAAGAAACAAATGCCAAAACAGAAGCAGAGCATGAATAGTGCGACACTCAAAGCGTGTTAAGCATCGTTTTTAAGAGGATTCTATATGTAGCTAAAAAGAGAGAGATTAAGGGATTATTAATATATTATAGAAACAGAGAGAGAAAGGAGAAGAAGGAAGCAAGGGAAGAGAGTCACACATTCACACGTGTCGTGGGGGCTGCAAAGAAGATTGATAAAAAGGAAACGAGAAAACAGCGGGTGTCATAGACGAACCGGTTTTGGTGCTTATCCATTGGATAGACATTATTTGTCTATCGATCGGATCGTCCGATTAAATCTAGGCGGCCCATATTTTTTTAAAAAAAAAAATTGCTGCTTTTTAAATAATAAAAAATAGTTTTTTGAAAAAAAATTAGTTGAAAGATCATCTTTATTTTAGATTATGTACCCATTAAAATAATTTATTTTTTTTAAAAAAAAGATCTAGACAGATCTAGGAGAAAAGAGCTTCTCTCTACCTATCCTTTGGATAGGTAGGAAATCTCATTCCATCAACAGACAGTGAGATTACTTTAATTAATTAGTAATATGGGTTCTAAGGTTAATGGATTTTTAAATCTTTAGAGCATTTCTTCTGACGTTGCTTTAGGATTGAACTTGAAGAATGCTAATTTGTTTCAAAATGGTGATGGTTTAAATCTGTTGAGCCATGAGATTTGTGTAAATGAGTTGAAAGTATTGGGGACTCGGTTAATATGGAAGCTATGGGAGGATCTATGTTGAGCCTGTACCTGTAGCTCGCGGGTTTTGGTAAGGTTAGATTTGGGAATTTCCCAGCCCGTAAGAGTGCGGGTTGAACAAGCCTGACCCGTTGGTTGGCGGGTTGGCCCGCACATTTTTTTAAAAAATGATAATTTTACAAAATCTTTAATTCACACACTCCCACTTGGTGCCTTCCAATCCCAAAGAAAAAAATATCAATCTTATTCCTCTTTCTTTAAACTAAATTATTATATTTTTATTGTTAAAGATGATTTGATGTTTTTGGTGAGCAAACTTTAACAAATTTGATAACTTTATTTCTTGAATTATAGATTATGTTTTTAAATTTTTATAAGTGAAATGATTGAAGTTAAGAACACGAATTTGATGACTCATATATATGAATCTCGGACTTTCAGCCTTATTAAGAAAACATAAAAACAAATATTTAAAAAACATGGGCTGGCCTGCCAACCCACACCAGCAGGTTAGGGTTGGCATTTTGCTAGCTCTAATCTATGATCTAGTGAGGTGGAATTGAATTTAAGCATAGTGAAATTGCTGTTAGAAAAATCACCTCTTGTTGTGCCAGTGTTCTGATTGTTGGGAGCAAGATTGGTCTATTTGTTCGAGATTCCATTAGTTGGCTCTTAGATGGCCACCCAGGGATTTTACATCTCAAGTTGGAAGGAAAGTGTTTGCTCGAAGTGCAAATCTACATTGTGAGTGGATTAGTGAAATTTGCTTAGCTCTTGCAACTTTACTACGTTAACACTGTTAGCTCCTTTTCAAGAATTAGTTGTTCTTGCCTTGTGTTGCAAGTTGCTGGGATAATGGCGTTGCTTTTACCATTTGGTTTTGTCGTCTTCTGCTTTTTATTCTTTTTCGTTTTTTCCTCTTTTTTTATTTTTTCTCTTGACTTTATGGAGCTTCCCGCTCCTCCACTTAATGTGATATTTATTTATTTTATTAAATTATATAAATTTAGAATTTGACTAAAATTAGGTAATGATGCACTTTTTATTATAATCATCAAAAATTTATTTTTGAGCATGTTGGCGAATGATCTTCCCTTGGCTTAACATTGATGATTCATGATAATTTCTTAGACACTATTTTTATATAAAATGATGTAATTTTATTTCTATGCGCCATACACTATAACATTGATTATCTTACTTTTAGATTTTATCTTCGGGTTAATTTTGAAGGATCAAACTTTTTTTGCCTATGTGATGGGTGTGTGGGTATCCTCCCACATGGGGGAGGGGTTTAACTTGCCAAACTCTCTTTAATTTTCTGATAATTAAGGACAAGTCTCTAAAGAATTTTAGGTTGCAAGGTAGCATTTTCTATACTACATTTATTTTGATTAATTATCCTTTCATAATGTTATTACACTTGCTTTTAATGAAGCAACTATAGATTTATGTATGAGACATAGAAGTTACTAAGGGAAGGCATATGTATTTTATCCTTTCAACAAAAGAAAAATAACAAAACTTAAAATAAGTTAATTGAAAGACAAAAGTTAAATATAAATTGGAGTTGTGCAGGGCAACTTCCCCACAGGTAAGAAAGACCAGTAATCGTTTCTTGTGAAGGCTAATTAAGTACCCAGACCCACAAACAACAAGCCTCCTAGAGAATAGGGCTGGATTCATTTTTTAAAAAAAATATATATATATATATATATATATATATATATATATATATATATATATATACACACTAACTTGAGCGTTACTATGTATCATTAATTATTAAGAAGCGGGAAACAGAGATGTGACTACTGTGAATTAATGAAGGGAATGACTCCAAAGATAAGATCAATGAAACCATACAAATCATACACTGAAAATAGAACTATAGTATCATTAACACATATCCAAGGATAAGCTGTTTTTAAGATGGTTACTATATGTAGCTAAAAAGAGAGAGATTTGAGTGATTTTTATAGAAACAGAGAGAAAAAGGAGAAGAAGGAAGAAAGAAGCAAGGGAAGAGAGTCACACATTCACACATGGTGGTGTCGTGGGGGCTACGAAGAAGATTGATAGAAAGAAAACGAGAAAAAGGCGGGTGTCATCAACAAACATACAGTGAGATTACTTTAATTAATTAGTAATATGGGTTCTAAGGTTAATGGATTTTTAAATCTTTACAGCCTTTCTTCTGACGTTGCTTTAGGATTGAACTTCAAGTAAGTGGCGGAACCAGGAAAAAAAAAAAAAAAATTAGCCCTGGCTAAAAGATAAATATATTGAACTACTCCCTTTAGTTCTTATTATAATTTATAAGACACGAACTAACAAGTATATTTAATCCTTTTTATAAGGCACTTGTTTGTTTCTAAATAGCATTAAATATTTTTATGTATACCCATAATTAAAAAGGTAGTGAGTGAGAGTAATAATTAATATGATATTAGAGTTTAGTATAATTAATAGGGATAATATTGAAAATTACTTAAATTTAATGACTTGAACTATTTTTATTGACTTGTGAGAATTGTTAGTTGGTTCCTTAAATAAGGACCAGAGGGAGTATTTACTAAATAGTATCAAATAACCTTGAAAATATAAATAAATAATAACTGATAATTATAAATCAAAACAATATGTAAGATGATACTAACTTTTTTGGTATCTCAAACAAGAATTTTACTTTCTTCTCACATCTCAATGAATAATGAAACAAACATTATCTTTACAGAGAAAATAAAAAATTAGCTGGAGCCAAATTTGTGGCCAAATAAAATATCATATAATAAATACATATATATTCTCACAAATTTTATAAGATCGGTAGGAGCCTTGACCAGCCATCAAAGAGTTCCGCCACTGACTTCGAGGATGCTAATTGGTTCAAAATGGTGGTGGTTTAAATGAGTTGAAAGTATTGGTGGCTTGGTTAATATGGAAGCCATGGGAGGATCTATCCTAGATCGAGTAATACAGGCTCAACCCGTAGTCCATGGGTTTTGGTAGGGGTTAAAGTTTGGGTTTTCCTAGCCTACAAAAGTGTAGGCCTCACAAGCCCGACCCGTGTGGCCAGCAGGTTAGCCCCCACAGATGATGAAATAAAGCTTGCTACTTTTGGCATTGGTGCCTTTAAAGCCCCTAGACCTGATGGAATACAGGTTGTGTTCTATCAAGAATACTGGAATATAGTAGGGGGGTCTATTTGTAAATTGGTGAAGGATTTTTTGGTAGATCCTTTAAAGGTAAAGGAAATCAATAACACAAATATTGTTCTTATACCTAAGATGGATAGCACTGAGACCATCAAGGATTTTAGACCTATCTCCTTATGTAATGTAAGTTACAAGATCATTACTAAGGTTATAAGTCAGCGCCTTCGTCAAATTATGGGAAAAGTTGTGGGGGATCACCAGTGTAGCTTTATAGCAGGTAGACAGAGTATCGACAATATCATCATTGCTCAAGAGGTGATGCATTCTATGAAAAACAAGAAAGGAGGAAAAGGATGGATGGCAGTTAAAGTTGATCTGGAGAAAGCTTACGATAGACTTGAATGGGATTTTATTCAGAATACTCTTAAGCACGTGGGTTTTGACGAGAATTGGTGTAAAATGATTATGGCTTGTATCACTACACCTTCCTTCCAGGTTCTGTGGAATAGTGAAACAACAGATACTTTTTCGTCTTCTAGAGGTTTAAGACAAGGAGACCCAATGTCTCCATACATTTTCACCCTGTGCATGGAGAGATTAAATCATATTATCAAGGATGCTATAGAGGATGGTTCTTGGAGGCCGATTAAGCTCAAAAGGGGAGGGCCAGCTATTTCTCATTTATTTTTTGCTGACAACCTTTTTTTGTTTTGGTGATGCATCAGAAAGTCAAGCTGAAGAGATGTTAAATTGCATAGAATCCTTTTGTGGTGCTTCGGGTCAATTGATGAATAAGAATAAAACTAGAGTGTGCTTTTCTAAGAATGTTAATGGTTCAAGGGCCTTTGCCCTCAGCCAAAGCATGGGAGTCACCCTTACCGGAGACCTAGGCAAATATTTGGGTATTCCCTTGATTCATAGGCGAGCGTCCAAAGTTACTTTTGCCCCAATCCTAGAAAAAACAATAAAGAAATTGTCGGTGGAAACGGGGATGTTTAAATTTATTTGCGGAACTACCCCGGTTAAAGGCGTACTACGCTATTCTGTCTTATTATATGCAAACTATGCTTCTCCCTAAGTGGGTGATTAAAGAGCTGGAAAAGACAAGCAAAAGTTTCTTATGGGGTGATGATGACAAAGGTAAGAAACTCCACCTAGTAGCATGGAAACAAGTGATTGAAGATAAAATATATGGTGGACTCGGAATAAAGGATATGTGCAAACATAATAAAGCTTTTCTAATGAAATTGTGTTGGAATCTTTTGTGTAATAGAGAAGCCCTTTGGGTAAAGGTTCTTCGTAATAAGTATAATATTGGAGAAGGGTTCAGACCTGAAGTTCAAAAGAAGGAAGGAGTGTCCTTCATTTGGAAAGGTATATTGTACTGTTTGGTATAAATTTCAAAAGGGGCTTGGAGTATCAATTGGTAATGGTGAATCATCATCGTTTTGGTTCGATAATTGGTCTGAATTTAATACTCCCCTTATTGATCTTATTCTCGAGTATGAAGCTTTTGTGGATAGTAATGAGAAAGTTGTTGATTATGTCGATTGTTGGGGAGAATGAGACCGAAACAAGTTGCTTAGGTGGTTCCAACCGCAACTTGTTGATAGGATCATGTGTGCACATCCTCCTAGGGAGGAGCGAAGGGATGATAATTATTATTGGAAACCATCTTCTAACGGTTGTTTTTCTGTAAAGTCTGCATATCTTTTTCTTTCTACAGGTAATCAGCGGAACGAAGACTCTGTGTGGAAGTTGTTGTGGAAATGCGTTGTTCCGAGAAGATTAAGTCCTTTATGTGGACTTTTGCACATGGGAGGGTTCACAGCGCGTCTAAGAGTCCAAAGAGGCCTTGGGGAGTCGGCGAGATGTTTGTTTGGATGCGGCCAGGAGGAGGACATAATGCACTTAATGAGGGATTGCTGCAAAGAAAGATGGATTTCAATAGTTGCTCCGACTTTTTGGGAGCAATTTATATCACTTCAAGGAAAGGATTGGTTACAATGGAACCTTATTCATGAAGCAGGAAGGGATTTCACCAAAAAAAATTCATGGGCTACTCTTTTTGGTTATATCTGCTAGGATATTTGGGTGGATCGCTGTAAGAAGTTATTTGGTGACCAACCAATCAACGATACAGCTAATGCCTATGCTAGTCTCTTCAGGGCAAGCTGGGATAAGGATTTAGTCATAAATTCTCAATTTTACTCTAACCAGAATATTGAAGTTAGGACCAACAGGGAACGTCAACATAATTTTACCTATCTTGAGGTGGATGCTTCAGTTCTGGAGTCAGGAAGAAGCAGATGTGGAGGAGCTATTACGGCAGATGATCGATGGGCGTTGGATATGCGGTTTCATGTGCAAACTAACAATGGTTCCACCAGTAATAGCTGAGATTATAGCAATTATCTAAGGTCTTCAGATTTGTTGGAACCAAGGATACAGAAGAGTAGTTGTTTTATCAGATTGTATTGAAGCAATAAATATTTTGACTAGGGGTTGTGATCACTCTCATCCCTTTAGGGACGTCATAGTTGATGCCATGTTGTGGTTAGTTAAAGCGGCAAGTTTTGATTAATCATATTCCTAGGGAACATAATAGTTTAGGCGATCATTTGGCTAAATCATCTCACAATATCGTTGGTAGTTTTTGCATGCTTCATCAACCGCCTCCTTCATACCAATGGGAGGTAGTTGGGGAAGGATAGGGGATTATATTTGTCCTTGTTTCATTTCACTCTTTGAGCTATTAATAGATTTCGTTTCATTCAAAAAAAAAAAAAGATGATTTAATTTTTTTTGTTAGCAAACTTTAACAAATTCGATAATTTTGTCTCATGAATTATGTTTTTGAATTTTTATAGATGAAATGACTTATGCCAGAAACACAAATTTGATGACTCATATATATATATATATATATATATCTATCGGACTTTCAGCCGTCTTAAGAAAACATGGAAAAAAATATATTTAAAAAACGCAAGCTAGCCTACCAACCCACACATGCAGGTTAAGGTTGGCATTTTGCTAGCTTGCAAAAGTGTGGGCTGTACAAGCCTACACTGCATGGCCCACAGGTTGGTATGGGCCAGCCCGCATTCCTGACTCGAATCTATGCTCTAGTGAGGTTGAATTGAATTCGAGCATAGTGAAATTGCTGTTAGAAAAATCACCTCTTGTTGTGCCTGTGTTCTGATTGTAATTTAGATTCTACGACCCTCGTTTCATGTGCAGAAGTTGTTGCTAAAGGATGCTCTATAGATTCTCCTTAGGCTTTGTTGTTTGGAGTTATCTCTTTTCTATCTTGTTTATTTAGTTGTTTTATGTTTGATTGCGCCTGTTCTGGGTTGTTGTTTTTTTTTTCATATGTTTGTTTAGTTCTATCATTTTAGCACAATGTCTCCTGTAATTATGGTTTCATGTTTAATTCATTTTTTGTTTGGGAAAAAAAATATTTGTGTGTTTTTTATGTTAATTAAATAATTAATTTTGCTTATCATCGCTTACAACTTTACAATATTAACACTGTTAGCCCTTGAGCAAAATTAAAGTATTTTATTAGAAGTTGAAAAATACACAGATAGCAACAACAAAAATGAAAACAAAAAGAATGGAATGTTATAAATATATGTATTATGTGGATGTCCATTGCATAGTAACCCTTGAAGGTCTATAAATAGAGGTCTTGTGTAAACATTCAGAAGTTACTTGAAATGAGAATTCCTCCATCTCTCTAGAATTTCTCTCTGACTTCTCTCTACTTTTCTTTACATTTTCTTCAGTTTTATAACACGTTATCAGCACGAAGCTCTAACTAATTGAGCTTAGTGTTGTTCTTCATCACCATCATCCTTTTCCTTCCTTTTTGCACCTCTTTGCACCGTAGAAGATTTTCGAGATTTTTAAATCATTCAAAAGGAGGAGTTTTTAAGCTGAAAAGATGATTTTGGATCGGTAGTTATGTAATCTCTTCACTCAGTCGTTCACCTTCCCCGCGAGAAGAAGAAGTTTTTCAAATTTCTCCGTAGGAAGCGTTTCAAGCTGAAAAATTGATTTCTGATCGGTGATTATGCGATCTCTTCATTCAGGTATGTTTTCTATGAAGTTTAAATTGTTGATTTAAGTAATATGATCTTTGTGAATGAAAGAGGAAGAAGAGTTGCAGAGAGAGAGAGAGAGAGAGAGACGAGGCGCAGAGCAGAGGAGGAAGAAGGAGAGAAAATTTTATGTGGGTCCCACGTGTTTTTAATATTTAATTATTATTATTACTATTTAAATAGTAAATTCAAAAAAAAAACGTCTGATGGTTTGAAAAATTTGACAGCGGGACCCATATGTTTTAAATATTTTATTATTATAATTACTATTTGAATAGTAAATTTCAAAAAAAAAAAAAAAAAACATCGGCAGTAAATTTAAAACAAAATATTGATTCGCAATGATTGCACAATGATGATGCAATGTTTTTACTATTTAAATTGCACATTGATTATACAATGATTGCGCAGTATATATATATATATTAATGTTTTATTGTTTTAATTTAATATTTTATTTTTATTCTTTGCTAACATATTTATGATTCGGCATTTATTTTTATTTGCTAATATTTATAATTCACAATTTACTTTATGTTACTAACATAACATTTATTTTATACTAACATATTTATGATTCAAACAATTTACTTTATGTTACTAACATATTTATGATTCAGCAATTTACTTTTATGTTACTAACATAACTTTTACTTTTATGTTATTAACATAACATTTACTTTTATTTATATCTTATAATTGTTATTAATTTCGACACCTACTTGGGGTTAAACCTCCTAACCGAAGTCATGATTTAATATTAAGCATTTACTTTTATGCTATTTAAATTTAAGTATTTACTTTTATTTATTATTATTATTATTATTATCATTATTATATTTCTTATTATATGATCAGACGTCATATATAATGGTCAGGATCCTTTGTTTATCCTGAAGATAAACAGTTGGAAGCCATTTTGATTGTATTTCTCTTGAAGAGAAAAAATGGCATTGAGATATATGACAAAAATTGGCCAGAAGCCAAATAAAGATATAAAGTGTCAAGTAGCCTAGAAGAGGCATAATTAAGCCAAGAAGGCAGAAATTGGCAAGAAGCCAAGAGAAGGCATAATTTGGCCTGAAGCCAAATGATAATGTGGCCTGAAGCCAAAGAGACATATTTGCCTGAAGATATGAGACAAGGCATGATCTATGATTTTTGTATGCCATCAGTTGTATAAATGTCTCAAAATTGAATATTTATCATTAATAGATTCTTTTTGTTCTTTAGAACAAATTAATGGGATTGTATGACCCAGAAGATGATTGTTCTTCTATAAGTTTATTATAAATGGGAATAATCAATTTGCTCAAGTAGCAATATTGTGATGGAATCAAGAAATATTTTGAATTAATTTCTTGATCAAACAAAACAGTGAGTTTTTGTTTTAAGAATCATAAATTTCCTCCAACAAAATGAACTACATTCCCAGAAGTGAATGTAGTAATGAATAAATTTAATTGTGGTTGTGGATATGTGTGTAAATTTGTTTACATATGGACATGGTTGTAATTATGATGGTTCAAATTCTCACCAGAAGTGAGAAAAGATTATTGATAAAAACCACAGAATGAAATACTGGGTATAATAAACATGATAGAAATTCATGTTATTGTTGTAGTAGCAAGGGTCATTAGTTTTGTATTTATTGAATGCCATAATATATTTGTTAAAGGTCAAATATTTGATATAAAACTATCGATAAGATAAGTATTATATGTAAATCAGCCTCAAAATCAATTTCAAAAGTTTGAGGCGTTGATTTTCGGAAAATGGGACCAATTTGGAATTTTAAATAATTTGGGTATTATTTTGTAATTTTATATGGTACTAAAATGATATTTATGAATTTTGGGGTCATGTTATGTAATTTTCTCCAATTTTTTTTTTCAAACCTCCCACGTGAAGGCAGCTGAGGGTGAAGAAAAATTTGGCTGTGGGCCCACGTGTTTTTAATATTTTATTATTATGAATAGTAAAATACTATTCACGAAAAAAAAACCAAAAAAAAAAATATTGCTATTTTTGAATGGCATGTAGCTATAATATTATGTTTTTATGGTAAGAAGTACTCATAATATTATGATTTTATGACTAGAAAATTTATCATTTTTATTGCCATAAAAATTATTATTTGATATTAAGAAGTTTATCAAATTTCTTAATTGTTCTTTTATAAAAGAAAAATATTGGTTTAAAGAAATGGCATGGTATGAAAGTTTTATAAATTATTATATATAAAGACCCTGAAAGGTATATGTATCAAATATTGTATGATACAAAGAGTTTTAAGTTATTGTCTTAAAGACAAATAACTTGCGTAGAAATTATGCCACATATGAGTAATAATTCTAAACGCTAATAGTCTTGAAAGACTAATTAGCATAGTTTACCTACTTAATTTGAAATGCCAATGTTCAGACTAAATTTGGTAGTATAAATTTGTTTTAAGGCTCCTGAAGAGCTAATGTATTGTTTCTTGAAGGAACAAAATTATGCATTAAATATGCATTTTATTCTACCAAGTATGAAAGAAACTTGTTGAGTTTCAAAGATATCTACGAGAAATAGATATCATATAGAAAAGTATTGAACCATATGCAATTGTAAACCGAGAAGTTTACAAAATAATAATGCAAAGTTTGTATATGTAAACCGAAGTTTACAATATGACCAGTGAGGTCATATGTGATTAATAAAGATATGAAAAATTATTGAGAATTCATATCTTGATGTGTAAACAAATATTGTAAATTCATGACCAAGGGAAAAATAGAAAATGAGTCTTCATTTTTCTATAGCAAATATAAGGAGGAGATATTTGAGATATTTTCCATTGGGTGTACAGAAGTACATGTAGCACTATTATAATGCACTAATATGGTCCTCAATGGGGAATGAGAATATATGTTGGGTGTAAAAATCTTTTGATAATAAATTAAAGGATTTGTAAGTGATAACCCACATTTGGATTGAAATCCATGAATAGATGTGAAGTATTTTTAAAGGACTCACACTTGAGGGGAGATTGCTATAATGCAAGTGTGAGTCAATTTTGAAGAGTGATATACTTCCTATATTAAGCCATGAGTGATATACTTCCTATATTAAGCCTCTTTTATGAAGAACAAAATCCTTGAGTTTTAAGGGGAATGTTGTCTCACACTTGAGGGGAGATTGTTAGTATGCAGTGTGAGCTAATTTGTAGAAAGTCATACTCATACTTCCCACATAATGACAAATATGATCTCCGAAAATGAATGATAAATTATGATTGTGGATCATAATGTTACGGTGAACCAGAAGTTTCGAGATGAGATATATGTTACAATAAACTAGAAGTTTACTATTTGTTGGCATGACTTGTTTGATCATCCAAGTCATATATAATACAAATAAGAATTTGTATTGACATCCATTGAAGAATCGAGAAAATTCTTCATGAATAGCCGCTTGTTCTCAAATATAGATGACTATGAAAATGTCATAGGTCATAATTGGTAATAATGGATCTCTGGAAATATATCAAACAGATTTATATGGGCCCATTGAAATAGCATGTAAACCATACAAAGATATGAGAAATTTGAAAGATGCATCTATAAGATGGTTACATGTGAGATTATTTGCTTGCAACATGGAGTTTGCGTAAATAAATTGCAACATGAAGTTTGCAAATGAGATTGCAATATGATGTTTGCAATAATGTTTGATGTTTGAATAAATTAAGCGCGCAATTTCCAGATGATATGATTTAAGAATCATAATTAAAGCCTCCATAAATAAGCTGGATGAATGCTTATGAGAACAAAATTTTATGTTGATATGTTTGATATTATATAGCAAAGCATTTATATAAGCCAACAAAATTCTCCTAGGTAAAATTAGCTTTTGGTCGAAGCTAGACAAATTTCTATCTTAAAAAGGTTGAATGTGCAATGATTATAAACTCACCACAATGCACATAGATGGATATAGAAAGATATTTGAGATAAATGTTGTATAAGTACCTTCTATTTCTTGTTTGTCTCTATATGAAATGAAAGATGTTTCTAAAGGAAACAAATGGATTTAGGAGACTTATACTTTGCATGATTAGTCAATTGTCGTTTGACATTGTTTTTACCATGAGGGGAGAAATTGGATAGCTGGAAAAGACAATATATGGAATGCATTATAGCAAAGTATATATCCTCAAATAAAGAAGTATGAACCGAGAAGTTCATCGGGTAATGCATTCATGTTATTTTTGCCGGATAAATTATCGACCTAAATGAGATTTATTAAATCTCATATTCCAAAGATAAAAATGCTCCAATTTGTGACATGCCGAAGCATGAGTAACTATTCGGTTCCAATATTATGAATAAATTGGAGCAATAATTTAGATGATCATATTAAAGTAGGATGTCATCTAATACTATGTCTTAGAGTTATACTTTGACCGTACAACTCTATCCGCCTCGAAATATGGGGGGAAAAAGTGTACTCTTGGGTGTAGCTTGAATACATGAGTATAGATGGACATGCCGAAAGGAACTAGATACTCCGAAGAGTATCGAGACATAACTAATTGTAAAAACCTCAAGAGAGGTTCGTACCACGAATTATATTGATATTGATAAGTTATGTCGAATTGGAAAATTGAACCGAAAAGATGAAATTGTCGACAACAATTTTTGATGATGATATCACGTGATCAAATGAGGATATTATATAAAGATATGTCACAAGAAGTTGACATATAGATTATTGGCCAAGAGGATAAGTGAAATTGAAAATGACGCAATTATAATCATATTATGATAGTTATGGACCGAAGTCCAAATTGAGATATATGAATATTTATGTGAAAATAAAGATTTTCACAAAGTCTAATATGATTATGATGTGATATATGATTTTGTGGTGGATACAATAATTTTGTATAGATATTGTTAATCTGGCAATTTATGAAAGGAAGAAAAATTATGCGTTTACTAGATATTATTATATAGCCTATGCATAAGGCTTACTAAATCATGAAGATTACAGAAGAATCTTCAAAGAATCAAAAAGTGCTAGTAGCACATGTCCTTAAAGGACTTAATGTGGTAAGAAAGGACTTAAGGTGCCAGAAGCACATGTCCCCGAAGGACTTAAGGTGCCAGAAGCACATGTCCTAGAAAGACTTAATGTGCCAGAAGCACATGTCCCTGAAAGACTTAATGTGCCAGAAGCACATGTCCCCGAATGACTTAATGTACGTGCCAGAAGCACGAGTCCCTGAAGGACTTAGGATGCTAAAAACATCTAATTCAAGTTATTGAGAACAATAAAGGGGAAAAGTCTATGTATGACTTAAATCAATTAGGGCACAGTGGTATAATCTTCTCAAGAAATATGTTGTAAGAAGGGTATAAAGAAAGTGAATCAATATGCTCATACATCTTTATGAAAAGATCTTGAAGTAAATCTTTTAATTGCAATTTATGTTGATGATATCAACATTATTGAAACGCTGAAGAGCTTCAATAAGGCAATTAATTGTTTAAAGAAAGAATTTGAAATAAATGACTTGAGAAGAACGAAATTCTGTATTAGATTACAGATTTAATACCTATAGTACGAGATCTTTTGTTTATACAAAAGTAGGTCCTTGATTGATTTTATATGGATAAGTCAAATCTATTATATACTTAAATTATTTGCAGGTGGATAAAGAACATTTTCAACCTCAAGCAAAGAAGTTGAAGAAGGGCATTATCATGTTTATTAACATGAAATAATTCTTCACCAACACAAAAGACATTGAAGTAATGTAGTCATCGGGGGAGTAAATCGATGTAATTTAGAAAGACATGTTGATGATTGTGACTTTTTCCCTTATCTAGGTTTTATCCCACTGGGTTTTCCTAGAAAGGTTTTTAATGAGTCAGCATTAGAATATCTGATGTAATTAAGAGGGGGAGCGTCGATACACATTGTACTCTTTTTCCCTTATCTAGGTTTTTGTCCACTGGGTTTTCCTAGAAAGGTTTTTAATGAGGCAACATAAGAAAGTGTATCGATGGATGATGTCTCTTTTCTTTAGCTAGGTTTTATCCCACTTTGGGTTTTCCTAGTTAAAATTTTTAATGAGGCACATTCATAATGGACATCCAGGGGGGGAGTGTTATAAATATATGTATTATGTGGATGTCCATTGCATAGTAACCCTTGAAGGTCTATAAATAGAGGTCTTGTGTAAACATTCGGAAGTTACTTGAAATGAGAATTCCTCCATCTCTAGAATTTCTCCTGACTTCTCTCTACTTTTCTTTACATTTTCTTCGGTTTTATAACATGGAAGGGTTTTTTCTTTTTAAATCAACGAAACTGTTTGAATATATTATTCTACGAATAAGGCTAAAGAGATAGACACTCGTATCGTATGGTCAGCTGTTCAACACAATAAAAATAAAAAATGAAAAAGCAAAGCCAAATCACTTGTTTAGTTGTTGGTGCCTTGTGTTGCAAGTTGCTGGGATAATGGCGTTGCTTTTACCATTTGGTTTTGTCGTTTTCTGCTTTTTATGCTTTTTCGTTTTTTCCTCTTTTCTCTTGACTTTATGGTGCTGCCCGCTCCTCCACTTAATGTGATATTTATTTATTTTACTAAACTATATAAATTTAGAATTTGGAGTATCAATATGGTTTATTGTTGAAAAAAATATAAAAATTGAATCGGCAGTGTAAATTATTTTTCCTTTAACAATTTTCATGTCGTCCAAGACAACATGTTCTCTTCCAAAGTGATATATGCTCTGTCCCAATTTTCAGGATATCATTTTATTTTGTTCTTTTTCTTCTTTTAGAATCACTATTGAACATATCTAGCCATACAGATTTTATTAAAGGGATAAATGAGGTGGATGATGATTCAGTTTATTACTTTACAAAGTGAACCCTGCTTAATCATGATGTTGGATGATTTTGAGAAGAGTAAATACCCTTTCTGATCTGGACAAAAAACGCGATCCTCATTTCGGTCCCTTACAAAAAAAAAATCTTTTTAATCCATAAAAAGAACGAATAATGGTTGATTGGTTGACATTTTGATCCCTCACAAATTTCCAAAAGATCCTTTTTAATCCATAAAAATGATAAATAAGGGTCGATTTTTTGATCCTCACAGATGTGCCAATTGGCATTTCATAACGTTCCCATAATTCTGAGGTCTCAAGTTTTCTTCATTACATACCGGCTGTAAGAATGATATCTTTGATCGTAAAAGTGGCTGCAGCGGTGGCAACTGTGGCGGCGGTGGTTGGAACCGCTGTGAGTATGGTAAATACGGTGCTGGAAGTGATGGAAGCTGCTGACAAACTGAAGCAACAGATGGAGAAAAAGGCTAAAGCTGATTAAAGTTTTTCATGGTCGTGTAATAAATTAGTTGTGAGGATCTTTTATATTTTGCTTTTCAGTTATTGCCTAATATATATATATCATCATCATCATCATTTGTACGTAGATTTTTACTTGCCTGTGTGCGTCTACACCTCCATGTCTCTCACTCTCCAAGCCCTTTATCAAACTCTTCTTACACAAACTCCTTCTCTCACCGTCTTCGCTCCATCGGTTTCTGCATTTTCAAAATCCGTTCAACCTTCTCTCGATCTCCTCCGTTTCCACTTGAATCCTCTGCCGTTGCCGCCTCAGAACCTCCGATTGCTTCCCCCTGGCTCCGAGATCCCAACGATGCTGAATAATCACTCTCTCATCGTCACCTACTCACATTCCGCGGTTTCGCTTAACTATATCCAAATTATTGGATGGTCGCCGATATATGAGGACGGACTTTTCCTAATCTACGGAATCGACAGTTTCTTCGATCATAATTTTCAGCATTCTCCAGCATCTCAGAGGCCTAGCCCTTATTCTTTGTGTGGGTTGAAGAACCGGACTATGAGTTCATCCGATTCGTTCGCTCAAAGCTCAAGCTATCGAAACGCTTAGATCTGCAGGGTGCTCTGTGACGGCGTCGTTTCTTGGTAACGCTTAGTCCTTCTTTTTTTGGGGGTGATCGACGTTCTCTAAATATATTATTACTGTGAATTAATGAAGGGAATGACTCCAAAGATAAGATCAGCGAAACCATACAAATCATACACTAAACATAGAACTATAGTATCATTAACACATATATCCAGGGATAAGCATTGTTTTTAAGAGGGTACTATATGTAGCGAAAAAGAGAGAGATTTGAGTGATTTTTATAGAAACAGAGAGAGAAAGGAGAAGAAGGAAGAAAGAAGCAAGGAAGAGAGTCACACATGGTTGTGTCGAGGGGGCTGCGATGAAGATTGATAAAAGGGAAACGAGAAAAAGGCGGTTGTCATCAACAAACTGTGAGATTACTGGTGGCTTGGTTAAATCTGTTTGAGCCATGAGATTTGTGCAAATGAGTTGGTGGCTTGGTTAATATGGAAGCTATAGGTTGTATGCTAGAGCCAATAATAGGGCTCAACCCGTAGTCCAATGGTTTTGGACTTGGTAGGGTTGGAGTTGGGGTTTTCCTCACAGTGAGCCCCACCCACGTGTAAGCAGGTTAGCCCCACATTTTTTATTTTTTATTTTCTTTAAATAAAAAATGATAACTTTACAAAATCCTTAATTCACACACTCCTAATTGGCACCTTCCATTCCTAAAGACAAAAAAAAATATCAACCTCTTTCCTTCTTCTTTGAACTAATAAATTATTATATTTTGATTGCTTGAAGATGATTTGATGTTTTTTTTGGAGTAAACTTTAACAAATTTGATAATTTTATCCCTTGAATTATGTATTATGTTTTTGAACTTTTATATGTGAAATGATTGATGCTAGAAGCGTAAATTTGATTACTTATTTTTATGTGTCTTGGACTTTCAACCATCTTTTAAAAAAATGAAAAACATACTTAAAAAACGCAAGTTGGGCTGCCAACCCGCACCTACAGGTTATGGTTGGCATTTTGCTAGCTTACAAAGGTGTGGCCCACAAGTTGGTGCGTGCTAACCCGCACTCCTGACTCGAATCTATGCTCTAGTGAGGTTGAAATGAATTTAAGCATGGTGAAATTGCTGTTAGAAAAATCACCTCTTATTGTGCCTGTATGTGTTCTGATTGTTAGGAGCAAGATTGGTTTATTTGTTCGGGATTACATTGATAGGCTCTTACATGGTCACCCAGGGATTTTACATTTCAAGTTGGATAGACAAGTGTTTGCTCAAAGTGCAAATCAACATTGTTTATTATCAGGCCGAAGATGTGATTCTCTCCTTGAAAACTGCTTCATCTCATCTCAAGGAATTTGATTAGGAATCATTCTTGTGAGTGGACTCCTAGGGAAGCAAATTCAGCTGCCACGCGTGTTGCTAAAGCTTCAATGGACCCTTCAATTTGGATGTTATGACTTTCATTTCAGGTGCAGAAGTTGTTGTTAAAGGATGATCAGTAGATTCTTCTTAAGCTTTGTCGTTTGGATTTATCTCTTGTCTATCTTGTTTATTTAATTGTTTTATGTTTGATTGTGTCAGTTCTAGTTTATGTTCTGGTTTTTTTTTCCCCAGTATATTTGTTTAGGTCTATCTTTTTAGCACAAAGTCTCTTGTACTTATGGTTTCATTATTAATGCATTTTTTATTGGCAAAAATATAATATATATATATATATATATATATATGATAACCTTGGAATTTATGATGTTTTAATTGCAAAAAGGAGTTACAAACTCTATCATTGTCATGGTTTAATGGATTAAATTAGTTAAATATGTAGTTTCATCTTCATAATTAGTTTTTAGAATTTATTTGTATACATCTTGGTCATATTTGGAATTTGGTTCAAAATTGGGCTTAAATCACATCTCTTTTATAATTGGGTAGTGAACACTGTTTGGTATTTTGATCATAATTTGAGTTCTAGACCTCCAATTGATCTGCATTTTATCTTTTAGGAACGCTGAATGAAAGCCCTACAACTTATATGAAGAGTCCAGAAGCTAAATGAGACATTTAGAGGACCAAATTGGGCTTGGAATGCCAAGACAAGGTGTTGTGATGGACTCTGGAACAATGTACAGTATTTGATCCATAACTTGGGCTACCAAACTCCAAATGAGTTCCGGTTTGAACGACTGAAAAGACGACATCCAGGGCTACATTTGGTATGAAGAAACCCTGGCCCAATTCCACTGAATTCGTGGTGCAAGACAAAGCTGAATCGGACGCGTTTTTGGAGCACAAAAGTCAAGAATTGTGGCTCAATAGTTCTTCCAAATTTTCCTATAAATACATGTATGTTTGCAAGAGTAAAAGACACTTGGAGAAGAGATCTCTCCTTTAGGTTCTTTCTTTCTTAAGTTTCATATCTCTTTCATCTTAAGTTCTTTATTTTCTTGTTCATAACCTCCTATATGGATGGTTCTTACATCTTGTTTATGCTTCTTATGTATTATTTTCCTTTTGTTCATTTGAAGTCCTACATGTGATGGTTCTACCTCCTACATGGACGATTAGTTGTAATCTTTCCTTTTGAATATTTTAGTTTGATTTTATGTTCTTCATCCTTTACTCTTTTTATGCTTGGTCATGAATAGCATGAACTAAGTATCTTTCTAAAGTCATGTATGGATTCTTTATGAAGTTTAATTGAAATTCTGTTTTTAATTACATAATACTTGTTTTGGATGTGTTTCTTTAATCCATGCTTAATGCCTTAGTTTGATCATCTAATTAAAGAATTGAAAGATTAATTAGACCTTGGGAAAGGCTAGTTAATTCTAGGTTCAATTGATTAAAGAAGATAAGGTACTAGCAAGGGAACTTGACATAGGCTTTATGCAATCATAAAGAATTCTGGACTTAATGCAAGAATTAATTCTAATGAGCATGTGAACATGACTTTAGGATTAAGGATTATGCTAATTGACTTAGGAATAAACAATTAGATTAAAATATGAAATTCGATTGACATACTCCAATTCAAGGGTTAAGTAATTACATTCTACCTTAAAAGAAGATTAGGTCTTAATCTAGCTTTTGGTAAAGGAAGAACACTTAAATGGATTATTGATGATATACATGACCCTAGACTTTTGTTAATTGCTTTCTATAAAGTTTAATAAAATTTCTTTGTAATTTTATTTACTTTTAATATTTTCATCAAAAACTCATATGGTTGCATCAACTTTAAATCAAGTAAATTGGGTTGGTAGTTGGAACTTTGGTCCCTGTGGGAACGATATTTTATTACTCCGGGATACTTGCTAGTATTACATTGATAGTGTATACTTGCACTAGTTACCCCACTCATCATATATATATATATATATATATGTGTGTGTGTGTGTGTGTTTTTTCTCTTAATTAAATCATTAATTTTGATTAGCTCTTTGCAACTTTACTACATTAACACTGTTAGCACCTTTACAAGAATTAGTGGTACTCACTGATCAAAATTAAAGCATTTTATTAAAAGATAAAAATACACAGATAGCAAATTTTTTTTAAAAAATAGAAGGGTTTTTTTTTTCTTTTTAAATCAACTAAACAGTTTCAATATATTATTATACATACAAAGCTAAAAAGATAGATACTCGTACCGTACGGTCAACTGTTCAATTCAATAAAAATAAAAATTGAAAAGGCCAAAGCAAGTCACTTGTTTAGTTGTCGATGCCTTGTGTTGCAAGTTGCTGGGATAATTGCGTTGCTTTTACCATTTGGTTTTATCGGCTTCTGCTTTTTATGCTTTTTCGTTTTTCCCCTTCTTTTTTTTTTCCCCCCTTAACTTTATGGAGCTCCCCGCTCCTCCACTTAATGTGTTATTTATATATTTTATTAAATTTATTGTTTATAATCTAATTTATATTATAAACTTTATCTTATAATTAGAATCGGAAGTATAAATTTAGAATTTGACTAAAATTATGTAATGATGCACTTTTTATTATAATAATTAAAAATTTGTTTTTAAGTCAATTTAAATTAAGCTTTTTGCGGCAATATATTGGTTGATATTTATATTTAGTTATGTGAAAATATATTTTGGTTAAGAGTATTGCTTAGTGAAAGAAATAATATATTTTTTGAGAAAAATCATTTGTAGATTTTAAAAAAACAAAATTATGTAATTTTAATAAAATTTAAAGGCAGTATCTGTAATTGCCATATCATCTTCTTCTTTTTAGGACAGGGCCAAATTAGCCTTCTTAAAAAGCATAATAGGTGAATTTTTCAGGAATTCATTTTACTTTGTTCTTTTTCTTCTTTTAGAATCACTATCGAACATATCTAGCCATACAGATTTTATTAAAGGTATAAATGAGGTGGATGGTGATGACGATTCAGTTTCTTACTTTACAAAGTGAACCATGCTTAATCATGATGTTTGGATGATTTTGAGAACAGCCTCTATATTATTATAAATATCGGATGTGCCAATTGGCATTTTATACAAGTTTTCTTCATTACATACAAGGTGGTAAGAATGATGATGTCTTGGATCGTAAAAGTGGCTGCAACGATGGGAAGTGTGGCCACGGCGGTGGCTACTGTGGCGGTGGCGATAAATATGGTGGTGGGAGTGATGGAAGCTGCTGACAAACTGAAGCAAGATAGGGAGAAAGAGGCTAAAGCTGACTAAAGTTTTTCATGGTCGTGTAATAAATTAGTTGTGTGGATCTTTTATATTTTGCTTTTCAGTTATTGCCTAATATATATATGTTATCACTTTGTACGTGAATTTTTACTTGCCTGTGTGCATCTACACCTTCATGTCTCTCACTCTCCAAGCCCTTTATCAAACTCTTCTTTCACAAACTCCTCTCACTCTTCGCTCCATCGGATTCTGCATTTTCAAAATCCATTCAACCTTCTCTCGATCTCCTCCGTTTCCACTTCTCTCCTCTGCCGTTGCCGCCTCAGAAACTCCGATTGCTTCCCCCTGTCTCCGAGATCCCAACGATGCTGAATAAGCACTCTCTCATCGTCACCATCCAAATTATTGGATCGTCGATGATTTACGAGGACGGACTTTCCTAATCTACGGAATAGACAGTTTCTTCGATCTCAATTTTCAGTATTCTCCAGCATCTCAGACGCCTAGCCCTAATTCTTTGTGTGGGTTGAAGAACCAGACTATCAGTTCCTCCGATTCGTTCGCTCAAGGCTCAAGCCATCGAAACGCTTCGATCTACAGGGTGCTCTGTGACGTCGTCGTTTCTTGGTTTGCAAATGAATGGAATTAGCGATGAGGCTGCGGTGACCGTCTGTGACGGCGTCGTTTCTTGGTAACGCTTAGTCCTTTTCTCTTTGGGGTGACCGACGTTCTCTAAATATATGCCTGAACCTGCTACGACATGCACTTATAGATAGAGCGAGTATTTACTTTATTAAATTATTCCCTTCTGTTCTTTTTTTTTTTTTTTAATAAGGAACACTTTCTCTCCCTGTATAAGGATCAAATCCTTTCTTGTAAAATTATGAACTGGTCTTTACATTTTTGCCCCTGTTAAATATATGCTATTCATTACATCTCATGTACTTTCTTTGTATATAACGGTATAATTAGAAAAAATAGTATGTATTTGATATATTTATTGCTTTTAACAAATATTTTGAACCTAGTTGTTCTTTATAAAAAGGACGAGAAGAACTTTTATATGGATCCTTTCATTTTAACCCATATCTTTTTGTAATTTTGTAAAATAAATATCCGGATATGTAAAATTCAATTATTTTATTCAAGTTAAAATTTGCAGCTTCTACACCAGGGGGGAAGAAAAGCGACTTGCATAAGTTAAAGAGCAAGGTATTACATTATTGATTGTTCGTCATTTAATACCAAACACTACTTTGAATGAATGAACATCAGCCATGTTATTGGTATTAATCGTTCGTATTCCTTCTTTTCTTTTCTTTTTCTTTTTTGTTATAATAACATACATTCAGCTATCAAATAATCTGATTAAATTCAAATGTGAAATGGAGATAACTGATCTTTGAATATGTTTTTTTGCTACCAATAAGATTCAAACATACGACCTTGCTTTTGAGCAGCGAGCTTGATATTATTTGTTCTTATTTCTTTGAAATTTCATCATAAACCAATCAATACTTTAACATTCTGGAAAATATGTGATTTAAGGAATAAAACATTATTTGCAAATGAGAATAGAAGCTCAATGGATATCATTAATGAACATTTTGCATCATATATAGCTCATTGCTCAGTGGAAGCTGTAAAAAGTTGTATCACTTGTTAGGATCTCAGAAAGTCATAACTACGATGGATATTTCTTGGTGCAAGCGAGCTCAGGGGTGGGTATATAAAAATTTATTGTGTATTGATTAGGAAAATTAATTTTTAGTCTCTCAAATTTTAACTCACTTATAACTCAGTTTCTAACATTTAAAAACTAGAGGTAGTATTTCTATACAGACTCGATTGGGATAAAAGAGAAGACATTGACTCCCCCATATTATGCCCAAATTAGTTGATCTAATTATCC
Organism: Acacia melanoxylon; assembly: GCA_019022615.1. Taxonomy (NCBI): domain Eukaryota; kingdom Viridiplantae; phylum Streptophyta; class Magnoliopsida; order Fabales; family Fabaceae; genus Acacia; species Acacia melanoxylon. Next base: position 4,772,346 of record JAFJYJ010000037.1, read on the forward strand.
TTTTATATTAAAGATCGAAGAAGAAGGTAGTATTAAATAAAGTGTAAGTTTTTCTATGCTTGTTGGTCCACATTACTTATTTCATCAAATTTTAAGACCATGATTATGATTACACAGATTCATCTATACCTACAAAAAATTCAGATGTTGGAAACAAACAAGTAATAAAAGAGTGCCTCACCCTCAAACTACCACAACACAAACGGGGTGTATCCAATGGGGAAACTTCATCCTCTTCATGTCATATCCTGCACCGACTAAACTATTACCTTCGGTCTTAAATATAAGATCTAGTTGATTTTTTTGGAGAGATTAAGAAAGTTAAATAAGTTACTTAATCATATTATATGCTTTGTATGATTAAATTATATATTAGTTTACAAATTAGAAAAATTAGTTTGGAGAAAAAATGATCAATATAAATACTTCAAAATAATTTAATTAGTTTCCTTAATTTCCCCAAAAAATTCAATTGGGTCTTATATTTAGAATCGGATAGTACAATAGTTAATTAATATAGTTCATTAGATAGTTTTTAACTTTTGAGTTTTAATATTAAGAAAAACAATTGCATAAAGAGGGCTAGCTAGTTAATGTCGTTGAGTTACATTTGAGAAATATGTTTATACAAGTCGAGACAAAAACTTTCTTACATATTTATCCGTACACCATAAATTACGTATAAAAGCAGCTTCTACCGCCAACTCAAACACACACTTAACTTATCCGTATGTGTTTGGGGCAATCATGCAAAGTTTTGTTTGTTGTGAGGCTAATTAAGTACCCCACCCCCCACAAACAAAAAGCCTCCTAGAAAATAGGGCTAGATTCATTAAACTAAACTGTTTCAATATATTATTCTACGTATAAAGCTAAAAAGATAAATACCCGTATCGTATAGTCAACTGTTCAATTCAATAAAAATAAAAAATGAAAATGCAAAACCAAATCACTTGTTTAGTTGTCGGTGCAAGTTGCTGGGATAATTGCGTTGCTTTTACCATTTGGTTTTGTCGTCTTTTTTTTTTTTTTTTATTCTTGACCTTATGGAGCTCCCCGCTCCTCCACTTAATGTGTTATTTATATATTTTATTAAATTATATTACCTTTGGTTCTTGTTGCGGTGTAGAACGTGAATATCCAGCCCAGAGAGCTGGTAGTTCAATATTGGATCGAATAGCCTAAGCCGCAATATCTATGAGGAAGATCTTCCGGATAGCGGATGATCACTGGACACAAGGCCTTTCGCCCAAGGGGGAGGGGGTATGTGTTCAGTGGGGATGCGTTGTGATACAGAAAGTAAAGAGGTTTAAGTTCGAACGTGTGCACCTTACTGCTCGACCTCTGTATATATAGGGTAGTAGTGAGTACCCTAACCGCTTGATCTATCAAATCCCTGGAATATAGATATAACAGGTAGATCCATTATTGTCGGGAAATCCGGGATATTTGGCATATCTCTTCTGGTCCGTCTCCGAGTTGGGCCTTGGATCCGATCCCAACGAGATGTCCCCACCTGGTAGTTCAAGGTTTTGAGCTGCCGAGGTGTACTCGCTTCTCGAGTGAGGATGTGTCCTTGCCCCCAGGCCGAGGTGTACTGCCGAGCTTCCTGTCCGCCTGCCAGAACCGAGGTCATTATCCGAGTCCTGGACCCGAGGTCGTATCTCAAAGGTCTGTACTCCTACCGGTAATTCCACAAATCCGAGGTGGCGTTTGGCTTGGAGACTTAAAATGTCCTTCCGACTTCGCCATCATGACTTCTTGACACCTGGCTTTCGTGGATTGGAGAGGGTCTGCAACCGTCATTCCCAACCGCCTCCGATTTTCGTGGGTATTAAATGCACGCGCTTCCCAGTATGCGTCACTCTGTTTCTCGGGTGAAATGTCTTTTTTACCCTTAATTCCTCGGTGCCCCTTCATGTTCCCATTCATTTCGTAGTTTAAACCCCGCTTACCTTCCTTCTTCTTCACTTTAGTCATTTGCTTCTCTGGTTTTTCTCCGCCTTCTCTCCTCCTTCTACGACACCAGTTCTCTACTCCGACGATTTGCCTTGTTTATCTTCTCTTACACTTGGTAAGTCTTTTATATCCCCTTCTACTTTCACATTTTTCTTTTACTGTATTTCTCTGTTTACTGGATTCCCTCTTCCCCCATTTTGTCTTCTGTGTCTTGAATTTGGTCTTGCTTAGAACGATCATGCTAGTTTTTCATTTAGGGTTTCTGGGTAGTTTCTGAATTTTGGTTTCATTCCTACTCGTAGTTGTGTGTCTTTGCTCGTGGGGGAGTCTCCGCCATGTCCTTATTGCTATTTCTTGACCCTTTAGGTTGCGTCATTTGGTGACCATGGGTAGAACTTATCAACCTTCTTCATCGGGTCACGATCTAACTCTTGAAGAGGTGGAAGCACTTCGTGCTCGTTTTCCTCGAATGAGCCACTGGCTGCTAGGCACTCCTCTATCAGAAGGGCAGAGGCTAGCCTCCTTTCTAGGTGGTAGCTCGGGTAGGAGGACTGTTAGAGCGTCTCCCCCCCGCTCGCTCTTCGAGTTTGGGTCCCACTGTTGTAACCTTTCCCGAGTCTCGAGAAAGGGCCGAGGTCGTGCCGGTACAACCTATCAATTTCTATGAACCTCTTATTCGCCCTAAGTCTGACCCTGTGCCGGAAGGGTACCTTGGCCCCTGCTGAGACTGTATAGAGTCGAGCTCGTTTTATGTCGCCTCTGGCGAAGATTCTAGGGCCGACACAATTTTAGGCGCTTGTCGTCATTGGTCGGCCCATAACCCAGCTCCAAGTTCTGGAGGTCCACCAATGACGAGTTCACCCGTTTCTTCTTCTCAACCGACTGTCCCGTCTGTATCAGGTATTTCCACATTTGCTGATCTTCACTTTTTTGTTTTTGTGTTTATAGGTAAATGGAGTCGTCTTCCTCACCGACTAGTGTCCCATCTGATTCCCGAGGGTCGGCCTCCTCCTCACCTCCTCAAGATCTGATCAATCAGTACCCCTGGGTGATGCATGACGTATTGACGACCCATTCTCTGATGACCGCGAACGACATCTACCAGATGAAATTGGGGGCCTTGGAAGGCTGTCACTTAAGCCATCCTTGTGAGGATGAGCCCGTCTAGGTTTCGAGGGTGGAAGGCCTTACGAATTTCTTTTTCTTTTACAAAGCCTACATGACCCGACTCGGTATTCGCTTCCCGTTTTCCGAGTTCCAGATTGCCTGCTTGAACCATCTTCACCTAGCTCCCTCACAACTTCACCCCAACGGATGGGCCTATATAGTCGCCTTTGAGCAACTATGTCGGTCTTTTTCGGTTCCTATTCCTCCATCCGCCACCTTATTCTTCTTCTTTTTTGGTCCCTTTACTCCCCGCTCTGGTAAGGAACCAGAGAATTTGAAGGGGCTCACCTCTCTTCGGGGTAACACTGACAAAAAACTTCTCACATCTTTTTCCGATTCCTTTAAGCATTTTAAAAATAGTTTCTTTAAAGTGGCCGCAAAACCCGGCCAATAGCCCTGGTTTTTGCAAGGGACCGAGGTGTAAAATGTGGAGTGGAAGTGTAGGAATTCTTACAACGCAGCGGATTAAAATTTTAAGAATCCCGTCCCGAGCATCACTCAGGTGCGTTTAAATCAAGACTAAGGAATCCGAAATTACCTTTGGTGAATCCGTTCGCGTCTCGTTTCCTTTGAACTGGTGGGCTACCTCCTCGATCAATAGAAGATGACTCATTGAATCGGCTTCCTCTACTGGTATCCACACGAACAATTTCCCGAACATAGCTACGGCAATGTGCTAGCGCTTCTTCTGTGTCTCTCTAGGTTCTTCACCACCAGATGAATTTTTCTCTCATTTTTTTTTCTTTGGCTTATACAAACACACAACCATCAAAAGCCTCAAAAGCTTCTGTCCGTTTTTCTGTGCATCAATACGTATTAATACGTATTAATGTATAATTAATCCGTATTAATACGTATTAATGTACAATTAATCTGCATTAATGTACAATCAATACGCATTAAGTTTGAATTTCGAATTTCAAAACTGATTTTTGAAATCTGAATTTCGAATTCTTGAATTAAAAATATTAATTAAATCTATCCGATAGATCTAATCTAATGTATTTATTTAATGCAAACTAAAAGCCTTCTGATTTAATTTATCTCTATAAATCAAATCCGAGAAATAATATCCATCTATTTAATTAATTATGGGATACCATATCTCAATTTAATCTAAACAGATATTTGATATTCTTATTCGAATATTAAACGAGATACAATATCTCTATTTGTTTTAGATATTTAATTTATCTAAATAAATTAAATACAAAAACAAATATTATATATAATAATATTATAATCTCCATTAATAATATTAATATATATATATATATATTAATTTCGAATTTTAATAAATATATATTTATCCTAGATTAAATTTAGTATTCATTAATTCATTAATCGAGATTCAATGAACACGGACACAAATGCTCGTGTTGGGTTATTCTTGTATGCGACCTATGCAGCCCATATGAGATTGGCGGTGGGCCAAAAGCAGTATCACCCACAAGTCGCAAGCGGCCTCTAGCAAGACATTGCGACTACCCAACTCACATGGGATCGATATCACGATACAACCTTATCATACAACCATGTCACGTCCCTTTTGTCACGCGATAATTTGGTCAAGGATGAAGCATGGACAATGTCAACTTCCTATTCTTGTCCATTACTTTTCGATTCTCGAGTAGTCTAATAAGTGAAATGGAAACTCCTTTCCAACATAGTATGGCCATACATTTCTTAGACTAACTCATCGAGGGCCCAAAGATTATCTCTCTACAAATGTGAGGGACAAATTCCATCTTGACCATTCACATTCCTCCGCATGAAAACCACTCGATCCCGATCCGGCCTTTATCATCACCCGGTCAAAGGTGACTTTTGACTAGGTCAAAGATTAATGATTCATCATGTAGGAATCCATGATGATCTCAGTCATGGGCGTTGTGACGCGGTTATACATGAGACAAGCTAATGACTAGATCCATGCGGCTTTCTTATAGTGGGTCGGTCCAAGCACCTTGTACTCTTACAAGTGCCCATGACTCGATTGTATCTCCATATCTCATCAAAGTCATATCGTCTTAACTCATCTTCGCTCCCGCGTAGATGACCGACCAGGGACATTTAGGATAATCTATAAGATATATCCAGGGATGCACTTATCAATACAAACATGCAAACGAAAATGATAACAAAAAAAAGAATACTATAAATATCCTAAACGTTCATTGTACAATGACTTGCCCCTAGGGCATAATTTCCAGCAGGAAGTTCCCTCTTTACTGGACCTTTGATCATCACAAATTAACCTCTGTTTCATATCAAGTAGAGTCCGATGACCTTCCTGCCGAGGAGGTCTTGTCTATAGACCGCCTGGTGTCATATGTTAACACGTATGGTGCCAGGAGCACCGCTTTCTTTATCACAAGTCCCGACTCTAAGCCGGGATATGTTATTTGTATGACTCTTGTGGTTTTTATCTTTACACTCTAATGAAAACGTGTTTATGTATTGGTACTAATATTCATCCCTTTGCTTTTGCAGCGCAACCAATGGTGGAATTGCCGAGATATCTATCGGTCGTGGCTCCTGCCCCTGGTGCTCCTGCCAAGAAAATTTCACGTAAGCGCTCATCCTCGGACACTCGGAAAGGGAAGTCTTCCAAGACTACTCATGTTGGGGCGGCTAAAAAGGCAAAGGCCTCAGCCCCTCCTCTGGCATCTCCATCATCAGGAGCTGATCTTGCTCCTTCATCCGTCGCCCCCTCGTCTAAAGGCAAAGAAGTTTATGCAGCACCGCTATCTCCTCCTCGGGGCCCCCATATTCCTCCTCCCGTCCACAAGGTTAACCGAGGTCTTGCGTGGGAAAAAGGACCTCAGACAGAGGAACTGGAACTTGCCTTCCTTCCACCCCGTCAGTTTATGAATGCCTTACCTCTTGCTGATATTGACGAGGGGTTGGTTCATGACGTTCAAGCTCGCCTATGTCAGGGTATTGGACTGGCCCAAGCATTCCTACATTTGAAAGGAAAATATGTATCTAAGTTCGCTGAGGCTCGCCAGCTGAAAACTGAGAGGGACGAGGCCACTCAGTCCAAGGAAAGAGCCGAGGAGGAACTTGAGGTTGCGCGGGCAAGCACCGGAAAGGCAACCGAGGAACTTCTTCTTACCAAAGAGGCTTTCGAGAAGACTACCTCAGACTTTGCCGCTCTCAAAGAGACTCATTCAAAGGGCATGGACGCCCTTAAAGCCCTTCAATCTCAGCGAGCAAACCTATGCTAGAACTAGAACAAGCCCGTGCCACCCTTGTCGAGGAACAGAAAGCCCGGATCGAGACTGAGGACATCCTGAAGGAGGCCGCCGCTAACTGTTTTACGATGGTCCTTATTCAGATTCACCATCTCAACCTGGGGACCGAACTCAAGACCGATGGTTACGACCATCGAGCATATGTGAAAGATGGAGTCTTTCATCCTCATCCCCCGTCACCAGAGGATGTATCCGGCTCGGTTGATGAGGAGGACTAGGGAGGGAAGGGGAAGAACAGTGTGGAGAAGAGGTTCCCATCGTGGGGTCCCATGTCGGTGGCGAGGTGGTCCCCTCAGAAGAAAACGCTCCTCCGAGCTAACATTGTAGCTTTTTATACTGTTGTACCGGTGTCTTGTACCGGATTTACTTGTATTTGTTTGGTACTCCTACTATATATTAACTTTGATCTCAACCACTCAATAGTTATTTTGCCAACTTTTGTTTAAGTTATAGCGTTTTATGACTGGGCCAAGGTCTCATGTGCGCAGTATCTGCTAATTAAATTCTTCCGATAGGTTGACTTCGGGCATTGGGGTAGGGGAGTATACCCGGGCTACCGTGATCTGGATTTTGCTGTCCGGGGTATTTTCCAGAATAAGGGAAAAATGTCATATGCATAAGCGTGGTGTAAGAACGCACGTTTACACATGTCGACCTGATCGGGACCTGCGCACTACTAGAAAATGTGATATTTGCGACGGAATTTGCGAGGGAAAAAAATTCCGTCGCAAATTTTCATAAATTTGCGAGAGAAATAAGTTTCCCTCGCAAAAATCACCATTTTGCGAGGGAAAGATTATTCCCTCGCAAAATTGGAGCCATTTTGCGAGGAAAGTTTCTTCCTCGCAAAAATCACAGATTTTGCGAGGGAAACATGGTTCCTCGCAAAATTGACGGAAAGTGGGGAAAAATTTTCTACCAATTTTTCCTTCATTTTGCGAGGGTAGAAACTTTCCCTCGCAAAATGGCTCCAATTTTGCGAGGGAATAGTCTTTCCCTCGCAAAATGAGGGAAAATTGGCGGGAAATTTCCCCCAATTTTGCGAGGAACTATGTTTCCCTCGCAAAGCGTGATTTTGCGAGGGAAGAAACTTTCCCTCATAAAATGGCTCCAATTTTGCGAGGAATAGTCTTTCCTCGCAAAATGAGGGGAAAATTGGCGGGAAATTTCCCCCCAATTTCCCAATTTTGCGAGGAACTATGTTTCCTCGCAAAGCGTGATTTTTGCAAGGGAAGACACTTTCCTCGCAAAATGGCTCCAATTTTGCGAGGGAATACTCTTTCCTCGTAAAATGGTGATTTTTTCCATTTCTTCGTCACCTCAAAAACACAATATGGCTTTCTTCATTTTCTTCTTTTTCCCTTCTTGTTTCTCTCTTCTTCGCTTGCGATCGCTATGTCATCCAATCCAAGGCCTCCTACTTTTCCAAATCCTCTCGCTCTTTCCGTAATTAATAGCCCTTTTTCCTCTTTTATTTCCGATGATTTTACCAAATATCGAGAAGTAATCTTTGTGTGCAGCAATGGGGCGTGCGGCTATGGCTCCTTGGCGTCGGAATGAGCGGGGAAACCTAGTGGCGACACCTTCTCTCTACAAAGACGGCGCCGTTTGTGGTGCTTGCTTCCAGGTTCGTCCTGTTTCTTTGTCGATTCTCTTTTCCGATCATCTGCTTGCCGTTCTCCCCGAATTGGTTTCTTTCTTCATTTTCATTGTTCCTTTATCCCTTTTCCATATTTTTTCATCCTCATTCTCACCTTATTGGATTTATTTGTATAAGAATAGCAACATAGCTGCCCGGGGATTCTTTTTGGTCCAAAATCCATTGCCCCTACAATATTGGTCTTGAGAGGAATATTATTATTTTTATACCAGAATGGTTGGACTTGGAAATAAGCGTTCTTTTTTTGTTTTCTTGAAATTTAAGATGAACTTACAATTTTGCTTAATGTGTTCTAACTCCCTATTAATCGGGTTTCCTCTCGTCATCCTTTTCCTCACTAGATATTTCTTCAAGGGGTTGGTGATATTTGAATTTTCTGTGGCTAGCGGTTTCATTTGTTTTCTATTTTACTTAGAAAACCATATAGTTTGAAATCTTTATTGGCCTAAAATCTCATAATGCTCATGGAGCATTCTTTAAACTTGTTCTATTGTTTTTTTGTGCTTTCATTCATGGGAAGAGCATATGCTCTATCTTCGTGGATTGGTTGTTGTGTGGGAACTCTATCTATTTTAAAAGTTTATTTGAATGATAGGATAGGCTTGATTTGTTTGCATGAGTTGTGAGGTTGTTTGTTTCTCTTCGTGTGCTCACAATTTTTACGAGCTATTCTTTGTAAAAGAATGTTGATTTCAAGTTTGTTTTTTAATTTCAGCATAATACTCAAGAACTTTCTTGATGGAAACTTATTGTTTGTCATTCAGAAATTGATGTAATTTGCACATTTTTAGTAACTTTTGGCTTTATGACTGTGCATCTTGAGTTCTTAATATGCATTGTGATTTTTTATATTTTTTTTAAAAATTAATTGGAATTTGCGAGGGAAAAGTTTTTCCCTCGCAAAATTGAGGATTTTGCGAGGGAAGAGTTTTCCCTTGCGAGGAAAGATTTTTCCCTCGCAAAATCCATAATTTGCGAGGGAAACGCAAAATCCATAATTTGCGAGGGAAAACGTTTCCCTCGCAAATTATGGATTTTGCGAGGGAAAAAGGCAATTTTGCGACGGAAACGTGTTTTGCGAGGGTGCTTTTTGCGACGGCACGTTTTCCGTCGCAAATTCCGCCGCAAATGAGTTTTGCGACGGAAAATACCTGTTTTGCGAGGGAATTTTTCCGCCGCAAAAAACAGTTTTTTTTGTAGTGGCGTGACAATTCGCCTCCTTATTTAGGAGCATTAGTATATGCATCTACTTTTTATAGAAACGGTGTTGTAACCCTTTCGCGACCAGGGCGTGATTGCCCGAGTGTAATCCCTTATTTTGGGTTTCTCGTTCGATCGGGTTTTGTCAACTCGGTGTAATTTTTTGACCAACCATAATGCAATAATTGATGTCTCCGCTGGAGAGCCCTTTTATTAAGATAATCAACTTGATAGAAACAATACTTCAAAAATAAAAATCCAATTGAAAGCATTTAAAACAAACAAATGAATTTAGACGCGTTTGTCGGCCCCATTATGATGGTCGGGCCGGGGTCTAGCTGTAATAAATTTTCAGCTTGTCAGCGTTCCAGGTCCTTCTGACCGGCTTCCATCCCAAAGTTTCCAGTACGTACGCTCCCTTCTCAAGCTTTTCCTTTATGCGGTAAGGGCCTTCCCAGTTTGCTGCTAGCTTACCATCCCTGGCATTCTTGTTTCCAATATCAGCACGTCGGAGCACCAGGTTTCCCCTGTTGAAGGAGCGAGGTCTCACCTTTCGGTTGTATTTTGCCGCGATGAGTTGCTTCGCAGTGAGGTCTTGGCAATGCACGAGGATTCTTGTCTCATCGATCAAATCTAATTCCGTCATCAATGTGTCATTGTTGGAGTCTTCACCCTCTCTGCGAGCTTTCATCTTCCTCCAAGAGGGTTGGCCTATCTCCACTGGAATCATCGCTTCGCACCCATACGTTAAACGAAAAGGAGTCTCCTGCGTGGAGGTTTGTACGCTTGTCCTGTCGCCCCACAACACGTTATAGAGTTGTTCGACCCAGGAAGATTCGGCGTCCTCCATACGCTTCCTTAATCCGTTAACAATAACTTTGTTGGCCGCCTCGGCATGCCCATTTGACTGAGGATGTTCGACTGAAGCAAAATGGTGAACGATGTCGAGGTCCGACATCATGGTGCAGAACCTTTTGTCGATGAACTGCGTTCCATTATCGGTGACTATTTCGGTCGGGATCCCGAATCGGGAGACGATGTTGTGCTGAAAGAATCGTTGTATGCGGGCCGAGGTTATAGTTGACAACGGCTCGGCTTCAATCCACTTTGTAAAATAGTCGACTGCGATAACGAGAAACCTTAGTTGTCCGGGAGCTACTTTGAAAGGTCCGAGAAGATCCATTCCCCACTTGTAAAAAGGCCATGGGGCCGTGATACTTTACAATTCCGTTGGCGAGCGCCAAATGATCTTGGCATGTTTCTAACAGCTATCACACCTTTTCACTGTCTCCTTCGAGTCGGCCACCATGGTCGGCCAAAAATACCCGGCTCGTAACGCTTTCCGTGCTAGAGACTTTCCTCTCATATGCTGACCGTTAATACCTTTGTGTATCTCGGCCAGGACGTATCGAGCCTCGGCCGCATCCAAAGATCGCATCATGGGAGAATGCAACCCTTTTCGATACAACTGGTCATCCACCATGGTGTACATGGCGGCTTGCCGAATCAACTTTTTAGATTTTGTGGTCTCAATGGGTATGATCCCTCTTTCTAAGTAATCCTCGATTGGTTTTCTCCAGTCCGTTGCCAAAGATATGGTCATGATGCAACTGGGCTCATCCAAATTTTGTGGCACCACGGTTCGGTAGTTTCTGGGACCCTTTATGCTGGCCAGTTTTGACAATATATCGGCCCTTGCGTTCTCCTCTCGAGGGATATGAGTAATCGTTACTTCTTCAAACTCGAAGATCATCTCCCTTGCTTTGTTCAGGTACTTTTCCAGTAGCGGGCCCTTGGCTTGGTATGTGTCGTCTATCTGCGCCGCCACCAGTTGAGAATCGGTTAGGATTTTGACTCTCTGTGCCCCGTGTTCCTTCGCCTGTTGGAGGCCGGCCAACACTACCTCGTATTCTGCCTGATTATTGGAGGTCAGAAATTTGAGGTGGAGTGAGTGCTCCACGGTGACCCCCTTGGGATTCTCGATTATTACTCCAGCTCCACTTCCTTTAGCATTTGTCGAACCGTCCACATATACCTTCCATTCTTGAAGGCCGATCTCATGTTCGGCGTGGATTAGGGTTAGTTCCCTTACGAAGTCTGCCAGTGCTTGTGACTTGATCGTATGTCGGGCCTCATAGACGATGTCGAACTCGGATAATTCTATTGCCCAGTTCGTCATCCGTCCCACAAAATCTGATTTGTGCAGTACCTGTCGAATTGGCTGGCTGGTTCGTACCACGACCTTGTGCCCCTAGAAATATGGGCGCTGGCGTCTCGCCGCCATTAACAAAGCAAATGCTACCTTTTCCAACTTCTGATATCTGAGTTCCGAGCTCTGCAATGCCTTGCTTACAAAATATATCGGAACTTGGCCGGTCTCGGTTTCACGAACCAACGCGGTGCTTATAGCTTCTTCTCCTACTGATAAATACAGGTAGACCGGCGGAGTCGCCAAACATAGTTTGATTTTTGCAAATGCGGACTCACATTCCGGGTTCCATCCCCCTCTTGCCTCCTTTTTTAGTAACTTGAAGAAAGGTAAGGCATTCTCAGCCGACCTCGGTAAGAACCTTGTCAACGCCGCCAATCTCCCGGTCAATTGTTGTACTTCCTTCTTAATTATTGGCACTTTCATTTCTAGCACGGCCTTACATTTGTCCGGGTTTGCTTCAATTCCTCGGCTTGTCAGCATGAACCCGAGAAACTTTCCCGCCGGGACTCCGAATGCACATTTTGCTGGATTCAAACGTATCTGGTACTTACGCAGCCTGTTGAACGTCTGTTCCAAGTCTTGGATATGGTCTCCCGGCTCTTTCGACTTGACGATCATGTCATCAATGTAAACCTTCACGTTTCGACCGAGTTGGTCCTCGAAGACTTTGTTCATCATCCGCTGGTAGGTGGCCCTGGCATTCTTCAACCCGAAAGGCATCACATTGTAACAATAATTGGCCTTCTCGGTTATAAAGGCCGTTTTTCCTGATCTTCTGGATGCATCGCGATTTGATTGTACCCGGAATAGGCATCCATGAAGGATAGTAGTTGAAACCCGGATAAGTTGTCAACCAATTGATCGATGCTGGGCATCGGGTAGGAGTCTTTGGGACATGCTCTGTTTAAATTGGTGTAGTCCATGCATACTCTCCACGTACCGTTGGGTTTCATAACCATGACCACGTTAGATAACCATGTTGTGTATTGTATTTCCCGAATGAATCCGGCCTCCAACAGTTCCTTCACATGTTCATCTAATGCATTCTGCCTGTCGGCACCCTGGTTTCTCTTCTTCTGTGACACCGGGGCGAATCCCGATTTGATAGCTAACCTGTGACAACAAAATTCAAGGTCTATCCCGGGTACCTCCGAAGCTCTCCATGCAAACAAATCTCGGTTTGCTCTTAGGAACTTGCTTAGCCTTTCTTTGAGCTCCGGGATCATGGTTCCTCCTATCTTCGTGACCTGCTTTGGGTCTTCTCCCAAGATTAGTTCTTCTAACTCACCCTCTGGCTCAGGTCTTGGATTTTTGGGCTCCTCATCCCTGATATCCAACTCCACAACACTGACGGGTTGGCCTTGCCGTGTTCTTTTTCTCTCGTCTGAGGTCTCCTCGTCTCTTTGGACCCGAGATGAAGATGCCTTCTCGTTTCCCTTCTCCCGCATTGTCTCATAATAACACTGTCGGGATTCTTTCTAGTCCCCGGATACAGTGATTACCTTGTTTGTGGAACTGATCATTTTCAATTTTTGATGTTTGGTAGATACGATCATGTCCCAGCTGTGGATGGTCGGTCGGCCTAATATCATATTGTATGGGGATGGGAAGTCGGCTACAATGAACCTTACCCTCCCGGTTTTGAACGCTTCTTTCGTTCCCAAGGTCAATCTTAGGTCGATGTACCCCTTTGGCGTAGACTGCTCTCCATTAAACCCCACAAGTGTTGTTTTGCACCTTGTTAGGTCCTCTTCGTCTAGATTCATTCTTTTGAAGGCGTCCCACATAATTATGTCCGCCGAACTTCCTGCATCAATGAAAATCCTCTTGACGAGACAGTTCACCAGGATTCCGGTGACAACTAATCCGTCTTGGTGCCTCGGAACAACGTCCTTTAGGTCGTCTGTGGTGAACTGTAATGGTGGAGGCGTTGGTCGGTCATAGTCATCTTTGAATTTGGGAGCGTCTCTTACCGAAAGGACTTTCTTTAGGTATCTCCTTCTTTGGCTTGCCGTATCTCCTCCTCCACCCATGCCTCCGCTGATTACATTGCACCTACGCTCCATGTCTATTTCTGGGAATTGTTCGTCATCAATAGATGGCTTTCGCCGGATTCCGTTAATCTTCCCGCTAAGTGGGATCGGACTCGGACTCGGTCCTCTTGTTTCCTCTTGTTGTTCTTCCGCCCTTGTGTTTTTATCAGGTACTAACGCAATTTGCCCTCTCAGATGAATCTTTCAATTGCATCTCTCAATTTGTAACATTGATCCGTAGTATGCCCTGGTCCGTCATGGAAGTCGCAGAATTTCTTCTGGACTAGACCGAAATCTTGTGGGTCGAGGTCTCTCGACTCTCTTCATCTCAGTGGAGGCTACCTCTTTCCATATCTGGGATCGCGGAACATTGAGCGGAGTGTACCTCTCATATCTCGGCTTTTTCTCGAACTTGTCACCTCTAGGCCTGTTATCCTGGTTCTGATTATGTGGGTCTTCTCTGCGACCTCCCGGCTGACTCTTATACCGAGGGGGTGAACTCCTTCGTTTATCATCTCCAACGGCGTTAGCTATCTCCATCTGTTCTACCTCTAAGTACTGCTTCGCCCGAGTGTTAAACTCGGTGAGGGTATATACCCGGTTCTTGAAGATTGAATTAGCTAATCTGGATGAGGTGTCCAAACCATCTACAAGGCAATGTACGTGTACACTTTCTGGTAGGGATCGCACTTGCAGGGTGACCTCCTTAAATCTGTCTAAGTATTTTTGTAGTATCTCCCCCCGTTGTTGCTTTATTTTACTTAAGGTGAACTGCGATTTTGGCTGCTTCCTACTAGTTGCGAAATTTAACTTGAACTTTCGCCCGAAATCTTCAAAATCATAGATAGACCCGACTGGCAGAGTATGGAGCCAAATCTGAGCAGGTCCAACCAACGTGGCGGCGAAGAGCCGAGAAATGACCGAGCCTTTGATCTGTCGTACAAACATGAGCAGTTCAAAGGCGTCGAGATGTGACCGCGGATCTTGGGTGCCGTCGTATTTTGGCAGGGCTGCCAGATCAAATTTCTTCGGGTATGGGGCATTCTCAATTTCCTCCGAGAAAGGACTGCAATGATGCCCCGCTATATACTTTACGCGATATTCCCGAGGAGAGCCCTTTGGTCGGAGCGCCTTTTTTCTATCTCGGTCTTCGTCATCCGAGGTCCTTTCCAAGAAGCGTCTCTTCCGAGCCGAGATATAGTCTCGGTTCTGATCAGGTTCAGAGTCCGTTTGTGGGGAGGCCGTTCCCGCAGTGTGCCGGGTGTACTTCGATTGCTTGATCGGGTGGGGGCCGCCATGTTTTCGGCCACTTTTCTTTTTCTCCTTTCTTCTCTCCCGGTCTTGGTTCCGAGGCGACGCTTTGGTTTGTTTGAAGTGGTCCTTTATGATCTGCTGCTTTACTCTGAGGTCTTCTTAACGCTGGAGGTTATTTCATTTTTCCATATTCTCCACCCGTCTCAGAATTGACTCCTGAGTCTTTTGTACGAGGAGGAGGTCTGGGCTTGGCGTATCCTTGGATTTTGTCCCCTTTGGATGGGACGAGGCCGTATCCGACTTATCATTCCCTTCTTTAGTGGCATCAATGTCTAGGATGTCCTTCGACCACGGAAGCCCTAGAGCATGTTGTTGTTGGCTCGTCTCGGCTTGCGATTGGTTTCCGCGGGGAGGGTTCCGACTGCTGCTTCTGGTATTAGCCATTATTGGTCACGGGGATCAAAATTTAACGTCCCCACGGTCGGCGCCAATGTTGCGGTGTAGAACGCGAATATCCAACCCAGCGAGCTGGTAGTTCGATCTTGGATCGAATAGCCTAAGCCGGAATATCTATGAGGAAGATCTTAGGATAGCGGATGATCACCTGGACACAAGGCCTTTCGCCCGTGGGGAGGGTATGTGTTCGGTGGGGATGTGTTGTGATACGAAAGTAAGGAGGTTTAAGTTAAACGTGCGCACCTTCGCTCGACCTATATATATATAGGGTAGTAGTGAGTACCCTAACCGCTTGATCTATCAAATCCCTGGAATATAGATATAACAGATAGATCCATTATTGTCGGGAAATCCGGGATATTTGGCATATCTTTCTGCTGGGCCGTCTCTAAGTTGGGCCTTGGATCCGGTCCGTAATAGTTCTAAATATATGATTTACACTACAAATTTTATCCTTTAATTAGTACCGGAAGGAGTATAAATTTAGAATTTGACTAAAATTATGTAATGATGACTTTTTATTATAACAAATAATTTTTTAAGTCAATTTAAATTAAGCTTTTTGGGGCAATATATTGGTTAATATTTATATTTAGTTATGTGAGAATATATTTTAGTTAAGATTGTTGGTTAATGAAAGAAATAATACTCCCTCTGGTCCTTATTATAAGGCACCAACTAACTTTTCTCACAAACCAATAAAAGTAGTTAAAGTCAATAAAGTTGTCCTAGAATCTAAGTAATTTCCAATATTACCCCTACTAATTACACTAAACTCTAATATTATATTAATTATTACTCTCACTCACTACCTTTATTAATTAGGGGCAGACATGGAAAAAAATAATCATTGCTCATTGGGAACAAGCAAGTGCCTTATAAAAAGGACCAAATAAACTTGCTAGTTGGTGCCTTATAATAAGGACCAGAGGGAGTATATATTTTTTGAGAAAATCATTTGTAGATTTTTAAAATAAAAAATTATGTAATTTTAATAAAAATTTAAAGGCAGTATCTATAATTTCCATCTTCTCCTTTTTTTAGACAGGGCCAAATTAGCCTTCTTAAAAAGCATAATAGGTCAATTTTTCAGGAAATCATTTTATTTTGTTCTTTTTCTTCTTTCAGAATCACTATTGAACATATCTAGCCATACAGATTTTACTAAAGGTATAAATGAGGTGGATGATGATGATGATTCAGTTTCTTACTTTACAAAGTGAACCATGCGTAATAATGATGTTTGGATGATTTTGAGAACGTACAGCCTCTATATTATTATAAATATCAGATGTGCTAATTGGCATTTCATACAAGTTTTCTTCATTACATACAAGGTGGTAAGAATGATGTCTTGGATCGTAAAAGTGGCTGCAACGGTGGCAACTGTGGCTGCAACGGTGGGAACTGTGGTGGTGGTGGCCGGAAATGCCGTGAGTGTGGTAAGTGCGGTGCGGGAAGTGATGAAAGCTACTGAGAAACTGAAGCAACATATGGAGAAAAAGGCCGAAGCTGGCTAAAGTTTTTCATGGTTGTGTAATAAATTAATTGTGTGGATCTTTTATATTTTTGCGTTTCAGTTATTGCCTAATATATATGTAATCACTTTGTACGTGTGGTCTACACCGCCATCTCTCTCACTCTCCAAGCCCTTTATCAAACTCTTCTTTCACAAACTCCTTCTCTCACCGTCTTCGCTCCATCGGATTCTGCATTTTCTAAATCCGTTCAACCTTCTCTCGATCTCCTCCGTTTCCACTTCAATCCTCTGCCGTTGCCGCCTCAGAACCTCCCATTGCTTCCCCCTGGCTCCGAGATCCCAACGATGCTGAATAATCACTCTCTCATCGTCACCTACTCACATTCCGCGGTTTCGCTTAACTATATCCAAATTATTGGATGGTCGCCGATATATGAGGACGGACTTTTCCTAATCTACGGAATCGACAGTTTCTTCGATCATAATTTTCAGCATTCTCCAGCATCTCAGAGGCCTAGCCCTAATTCTTTGTGTGGGTTGAAGAACCGGACTATGAGTTCCTCCGATTCGTTCGCTCAAAGCTCAAGCTATCGAAACGCTTAGATCTGCAGGGTGCTCTGTGACGGCGTCGTTTCTTGGTAACGCTTAGTCCTTCTTTTTTTTGTGGGGGTGACCGACGTTCTCTAAATATATGATTACTGTGAATTAATGAAGGGAATGACTTCAAAGATAAGATCAGCGAAACCATACAAATCATATACTAAACATAGAACTATAGTATCATTAACACATATATCCAGGGATAAGCATTGTTTTTTAAGAGGGTACTATAAGTAGCGAAAAAGAGAGAGATTTGAGTGAGTTTTATAGAAACAGAGAGAGAAAGGAGAAGAAGGAAGAAAGAAGCAAGGGAAGAGAGTCACACATGCTTGTGTCGAGGGGGCTGCGATGAAGATTGATGAAAGGGAAACGAGAAAAAGGCGGTTGTCATCAACAAACTGTGAGATTACTGGTGGTTTGGTTAAATCTGTTTGAGCCATGAGATTTGTGCAAATGAGTTCAGAGTATTGGTGGCTTGGTTAATATGGAAGCTATAGGTTCTTTGCTAGAGCCAATAATAGGGCTCAACCGATAGTCCATTGGATATGGTAGGGTTGGAGTTGGGGATTTCCTCACAGTGAGCCCCACCCACGTGTAAGCAGGTTAGCCCCCACATTTTTTATTTTTGTTTTTTTTAAAGAAAAATAAAAAATGATAACTTTACAAAATCCTTAATTCACACACTCCTAATTGGTACCTTCTATTTCCAAAGAGGAAAAAAAAATATATCAACCTCTTTCCTTCTTCTTTAAACTAATAAATTATTATATTTTGATTGCTTGAAGATGATTTGATGTTTTTTTTGGGAGTATACTTTAACAAATTTGATAATTTTATCCCTTGAATTATGCATTATGTTTTTGAAATTTTATATGTGAAATGATTGATGCTAGAAGCGTAAATTTGATGACTTATTTTTATGTGTCTTGGACTTTCAACCATCTTTAAAAAAAATGAAAAACATATTTAAAAATTGCAAGTTGGCCTGCCAACCCGCACCTACAAGTTATGGTTGGCATTTTGCTAGCTCACAAAGGTGTGGCCCACAAGTTGGTCAGTGGTAACCCGCATTCCTGACTCGAATCTATACTCTAGTGAGGTTGAAATGAATTTAAGCATGGTGAAATTGCTGTTAGAAAAATCACCTCTTATTGTGCCTGTATGTGTTCTGATTGTTAGGAGCAAGATTGGTTTAATTGTTCGGGATTACATTGGTAGGCTCTTACATGGTCACCCAGGGATTTTACATTTCAAGTTGGATAGACAAGTGTTTGCTCAAAGTGCAAATCAACATTGTTTATTATCAGGCCGAAGATGTGATTCTCTCCTTGAAAACTGCTTCATCTCATGGAATTTGATTAGGAATCATTCTTGTGAGTGGACTCCTAGGGAAGCAAATTCAGCTGCCACGCGTGTTGCTAAAGCTTCAATGGACCCTTCAATTTGGATGTTATGACTTTCATTTCAGGTGCAGAAGTTGTTGTTAAAGGATGATCAGTAGATTCTTCTTAAGCTTTGTCGTTTGGATATATCTCTTGTCTATCTTGTTTATTTAGTTGTTTTATGTTTGATTGTGTCAGTTCTAGTTTATGTTCTGGGGGTTTTTTTTTTCAGTATATTTGTTTAGGTCTATCTTTTTAGCACAAAGTCTCTTGTATTTATGGTTTCATGATTAATGCATTTTTTATTGGCAAGTATATATATATATCTGTATATATTTTTTCTCTTAATTAAATCATTAATTTTGATTAGCTCTTTGCAACTTTACTGCATTAACACTGTTAGCCCCTTTTCAAGAATTAGTGGTACTCACTGATCAAAATTAAAGCATTTTATTAAAAGATAAAAATACACAGATAACAAATTTTTTTTTAAAAAAAAGAAGAATAAAAGGGTTTTTTTTTTTCTTTTTAAATCAACTAAACCGTTTCAATATATTATTATACATATAAAGCTAAAAAGATAGATCCTCGTACCGTATGGTCAACTGTTCAATTCAATAAAAATGAAAAAAGAAAAGGCAAATCCAAATCACTTGTTTAGTTGTCGGTGCCTTGTGTTGCAAGTTGCTGGTATAATTGCGTTGCTTTCACCATTTGGTTTTGTCGGCTTCTGCTTTTTATGCTTTTTCGTTTTTCCCCTTCTTTTTTCCTTTAACTTTATGGAGCTCCCCGCTCCTCCACTTAATGTGTTATTTACCTCTTATTCTAAATATATGATAAAATTTATAATATAATTTACACTATAAATTTTATCTTACTATTAGAATCGGAGCAAGTATAAATTTAGAATTTGACCAAAATTATTTAATGATGCACTTTCTATTATAATAATTAAAAATTTGTTTTTTAAGTCAATTTAAATTAAGCTTTTTGCGGCAATATATTGGTTGATATTTATATTTAGTTATGTGAAAATATATTTTGGTTAAGATTATTGCTTAATGAAAGAAATAATTTGTTTTCTTTTGAGAAAAATCATTTGTAGATTTTAAAAATAAAAAATTATGTAATTTTAATAAAATTTATAGGTAGTATCTGTAATTGCCATCTTCTTCTTTTTTTGGACAAGGCCAAATTAGCCTTCTTAAAAAGCATAATAGGTGAATTTTTCAGGAATTCATTTTACTTTGTTCTTTTTCTTCTTTTAGAATCACTGTCGAACATATCTAGCCATACAGATTTTATTAAAGGTATAAATGAGGTGGGTGGTGATGACGATTCAGTTTCTTACTTTACAAAGTGAACCATGCTTAATCATGATGTTTGGATGATTTTTGAGAACAGCCTCTATATTTTTTTAAAGGGTAAAGGTGTAAAAATACATATAGGCTTTTATCTAAAGTGCACCAAGTATCATATATTTTTTGGAAGTGCAAAAATGCACACGAACTCTTAAAATTGGTGCAAAAATGCACATGCTCCTAAATCTCCCTTAACTGACGTTACACACAGGATGAAAATACAAAAATACCCCTGAACTCAAAAAAAAAAAAAAAAAAAAAAAAAAAAAAAAAAACCTCCCACCCAAACTCTCAATTCACCCCTTCCCTCTCTTTTCCATCACCCACCTCCACCGTGAAAACCACCGCCATCGGGCCACCAGCTCAAGCTTTAGCCATGGAGAAATCAGACCAGAAACAAGAATCCCCACACCATATTCTGTGCAAGGATTTGAAGCACAAGGTGCCGTTTCGAAGGGAGGACCGAGGAAGGAGGCGGCGATGAATCTGCATGGAGAAGAATGAGAGTGACGAGTCAAGCAATGTGAAAAGAAAGACGGAAGGACAAGATTGGGATTTACAAAAAGTTTGGTATTTTTATTTTTTTAAATGGCGTGGAGCCCACCCTGACAGTAAGTCAGTTAAGGAAATGTAACGGCATGCGCATTTTTGCACCAATTTTGAGATTCATGTGGATTTTTGATCTCCGAAAAACATATGATATTGGGTACACTTTGGGTAAAAGCCCATGTTTGCATCTTTACCCTATTATAAATATCAGATGTGCCAATTGGCATTTCATACAAGTTTTCTTCATTACATACAAGGCGGTAAGAATGATGTCTTTGATCGTAAAACTGGCTGCAACGATGGGAACTGTGGTCAGAGTGGTGACAACTGTGGCGACCGCGCTAAATATGATGGTGGGAGTGATGGAAGCACTGAAGCAAGATAGGGAGGAAGAGGCTGAAGCTGGCTAAAGTTTTTCATGGTCGTGTAATAAATTTGTTTGGATCTTTTATATTTTGCTTTTCGGTTGTTGCATAATATATATATGTTATCACTTTGTACGTGAATTTTTACTTGCCTGTATATGTGTGCATCTACACCTTCATGTCTATCACTCTCCAAGCCCTTTATCAAACTCTTCTTTCACAAACTCCTCTCACCGAGATCCCAACGATGCTGAATAAGCACTCTCTCATCGTCACCATCCAAATTATTGGATCGTCGCTGATTTATGAGGACGGACTTTCCTAATCTACGGAATCGACAGTTTCTTCGATCTCAATTTTCAGTATTCTCCAGCATCTCAGAGGCCTAGCCCTAATTCTTTGTGTGGGTTGAAGAAACACTATGAGTTCCTCTGATTCGTTCACTCAAGGTTCAAGCCATCGAAACGCTTAGATCTACAGGGTGCACTGTGATGGCGTCGTTTCTTAATCAATGCCATTTATGTGTGTGTGTGTGTACATATGTGTCATAATTTGAATATATAACAGAAACTTGTAGAGGAGAACATTAGATTAATTAGAATTCGATCAATCGAGCAAAGAAAAAGCTGATGAACTTAATTGAATTGTTATTTATGTAATCTTGTAGTTAACTCTATCGAGCCATACTTGTTCTTTCCTTTCCCAAATTAAAACAAGAATTAGCGTGTACTTACTTTATTAAATTATTCCGTCCTCTCTCTTTTTTCTTTCTTCCTTTTTATAAGAAACACTTTTTTCCTACCGGGAATTGGATTCCCTAAAGCATAGGCAGGGGGAGCTCGTCCCCTGGACCATCCAGATCTGATTTGGACAGTTCAGATCTTTTTTTTTTTTTTTACTTTATATTTTTTCAAAAAAAAATATTTTATTGGGTACATAATCTAAAATAAAGATAATCTCTCAACAAAAAAGTAATAAAAGAGTGTGTCACCTTCAAACTACCTTTGCAAATAATTTTTTTTTTTTTTTTTTTTTTGTGTTAGAAGTATAATAACATACATTCAGCTATCAAATAATCTAATTAAATTCAAATATTTTGAGATGTAAAATGGAGATAACTGATCTTTGAATATGTTTTTTGCTACCAATAAGATTCAAACATACGACCTTGCTTGAGCAGCTCTCTTGATATTATTTGTTCTTTTTTTTTTTTTTTGAAATTTCATCATAAACCAATCAATACTTTAACATTCTGGAAAATATGTGATTTAAGGAATAAAATATTATTTGCAAAAGAGAATAGAAGCTCAATGGATGTCATTAATGAACATTTTGCAGCATAGCTAGCTCATTGCTCAGTGGAAGCTGTAAAAAAGTTGCATAACTGCTTGTTTGAATCTCAGACAGTCATAACTACGATGTATATTTCTTGGTGCAAGCGAGCTCAGGGGTGGACATATAAAAATTTATAGTGATGATGCCTGCAAAATAATATGCGCCAAATTATTGATTAGGAAAAATTAATCTTTTAGTCTCTCAAATTTTGACTCATTTATAACTTAGTTTCTAAAATTTAAAAATTGGGTGTAGTATTCCTACACAGACTCAAATGGGATAAAAGAGAACACATTGACTCCCCATATTATGCCCAAATTAATTATCTAACTAATATTTTATATTTAGGTCTGAAGAAGGTTGTATAAAATAAAGTGTAAGTTTTTCTTTGTTTGTTGTCCACATTACTTATTGGAAACAAAAAAGTAATAAAAGAGTGCCTCACCTTTAAACTACCACAACACAAATGATGTAACACCCCAAATTTCGTAGCATAAATCGTGCCGGTGACACGTGGTTTTATAAAAATTCATCGAGTTTTGAGGTGCTACAAATGACTTAGCGTTTTGCGAAACGGAGAGCATGTACTAAAAATTTGAACAACGGGTATAACACGAGTAACGATATGAAATACTCAGACATATGATGATGCCTGACGTATACTGATATATATATTACAAAAATCTCCCGAAGGAATTATTCATGTGATACAGTAATACAAAACTCTATAATTACATTTCTTCTATGTAACTATACCCTTTTCCGTCAAGCCTTAAGTAGACTTGGGACATAGAACCTAACTCAGTTAAATCATCTCATTTGGCCAGGCTGGGTAGGTCTAGTGGGAGTCTCACCGTGCCAGGGTGATTGATTGACTGAATCACATAGACGACCCTTCTAGTTTAAGCACCAAATGATGTGAAGTAACTTTATTAGATTCATGCCATAAGGTAGGTTACGTTGATTTTCTTCCCGCATTTCCTTTGGCCGAGTGCCTTCTCACGACTCCGTCTCATCGACGTATATCTATGGCTTCGTCCCCGGTGCCTTTTCGGTTCAAGACTCATTCCTGTCTATTCATTCATCGAGGTCCAATACCCATCGGACCTCGGAGTAACGGTTAACCTCATGCTCATGTAAACAATATATGTATGACAGTATTCATGATATTTTCGCAATAATCTCTACAAAAGCCCATAACGAGATGTAGGCAATATATAACCGAGATATGTAAGGCAATAACAATACACAGCCCCTCCCCCTGCAGCCTGTTTGTTATCCCAGTCTGCACTATTCCCCTAGTGCCACGATGTACAGTCGTGTCCTTAGCGCTAGGAAAACTCTAACGGTGTTTAACAATACCATAATCCGTATATTCATGATGTCACCAATTTCAAATGAGATAGAGTCTCAATACAATAATACAGCAGGCATATATGAGCATACCACAATCATAAGAGTTAGTGTTACAGTACGTCGCGAACGTACCTTCGATGACGGTACTTCGGCACGTTTTACGAAAAATAGTAATTTTTGACGGCGGTATGACAGCGGTACGATTTCAGATATCCTATAAGGATTATATCGCATTTTATCAGTATTTAACATTATAACGGACATTTTAGGTACTAATTACCATTTTGCCCCTGACCCCCTAATCGGCGGAATTTCGCGAGCTTCATTTGTTTTCGCTCTATCTCTCGGAATTTTGACAGATCTTTTCCCTCATCATATTTTCGAAATATATATCATATTTACCCCTAAATATGATATCTAGACTATCTTGAAAAATTAAAGATAAATCTAGCATTCCTACTATATCTACCGAAAGAACTACCGAAACTAAAGACCGCAGACCGAAGAACTTACCCGGGGTCCGGCAAGAACTTCTCCGGGCTCCTCCTTCTCTCTAAAACCTCTCTCTATTTCGGTTTTTGGGTGTGAGAAATGAAGAGGGGAAGGCTTCTATTTATAGGCCAACGGAGGTTACTATTCATCACTTTATCATACCGGGGTTTTCGGCCGCCGGATCGCACTTCGCCACGTGGCTCCATCTTGGCCTTACACATGTCTTGCCTATGTCATCCTTCTAGAAGAAGATGATGTCATCTTGTCGACTTACCGATAAAGTTCCCCGATCGGTGTCCTAATCGCGTAATCTTGACGAAACTCAAAAATTCGTGATCAAGGCACTGAAGCTCTATTCTTTCTCTTTAAGAATACCTGGTTTAACTAAATTTTTGATCCCATTAAGGGTATTTTGTTGTCTCTGTTGAACAATTTCCCAGACGTCACCGCTACTTTAAATCACTTCCGGAAGTTCCAAACTTCTGAGAAAATCACCGGTTCGTAATATGATCCGATCTAAGTAACCTAATTCCTGGTTTGAAAAACACGGTCCGTTTTCTATAAGTCACTTTTAGCACTATCCGCCCTTTCCTAATTATCAATACTCTAATTACGTTGGTTTCGAAATGACTTTTGAGACCGCTCGCTCCGGATAAAATTCCACTTGTTTATCAAAAGTGCAGATGTTAATGACTTCGTTTCTATATTTGGATGTAGGATTAAATTTCTATCTGTTCTCATTTCTCCTATTGGCTCTTTACCGATTATATTATTATTTTAATCAAAATATCTAGATATTTATTTTTTCTTTTATTTTTTATTTATTTTTCTAAGCATAAAATATTTTATTAATATTTTATTATTTATTTAATTAAAAATTTCGAATTTCTCCCCTTAAATTAATTATTTACTAATTAATTTACTTATATCATAATCTAAACAATTAGCCACTTACTAATTGTTGATAATTTTTCGTAATTAGGATTAATTATTATCTCACAACTATTTTACTTACATTGGTATTTTATATCCCATGTAAAATATTAAAAATCATGGGGTCAAAAAGTGCTTTTAATAATATTATATTTATGCTTCTATATTTTTCAAGGAAATAATCTCAAAAATTCCTAAATTTAGAGACAACATACTTCCTAAGTTTTTGTCAGTATTTTTTGCCATATGATATTTATCATAATATTTTCAGTCCATTTAATGCCCTACAAAACACATTTTTCATAGATTTTAGCTTATTATCTCTTCTAATTTCCATAGATTTTAAAGATAAATTGCTCCTAAATTTATAACAATTAAGTTACAAAATTAGAAACAATATACTTTCTCAGAAATATTTATCCAAATATTTTACTTATATTAGTTAGGGTTTTCAGGGTATTTACAAATGAGGTGCCTCACCTTTATGTAATCTTGTAGTTAACTCTATCGAGCCATACTCTTGTTCTTTCCTTTCCCAAATTAAAACAAGAATTAGCGTATACTTACTTTATTAAATTATTCCCTCCTCTCTCTTTTTTCTTTTTTTTTTTTATAAGAAACACTTTTTCTTACCGGGGTTGTCCTTTATAAATGGAACAAATCTTTTGTGTGAAATTTTGAACTAGTCTTTACATTTTTGCCCATGTTAAATATATATTACTCATTATCTCTTATGTAATCTCTTTATAAATTACGGTATAATTGGAAAGAATAATACATATTTAACATGTTTATCGCTTTTAACAAACATTTTGAACCACGTATATAAAATAGACCCGAAGAACTCTTATATGGATTGTTTCATTTTAACCCATATGTGTTTGTAATTTTGTAAAATAAAATCCGGATATGTAAAATTCAATATTTTATTCAAGGTTAAAATTTGCAGCTTCTACCCTGGGGAAGAAAAGCGACTTGCATAAGTTAAAAGAGCAAGGTATTACATTCTTGATTGTTCATCATTTAATACCAAACACTACTTTATTAATCGTTCGTATTCCTTCTTTCCTTTTTTTTTTTATAATAACATAGGGCCTGTTTGGATTGGCGGTAGGAAACGGTGGCTTAAAAGCCTATCTAACTTTTTAAAAGCTCGGTAGGAAAAAAGTCGGTGATTTGTGTTTGGATTGCCCATTTGACTTTTACGTGAAGTGGCTTTTTTTCCAAACTGAAGAGTGTTTGGATTATTATTTGAAAAGTGAGTTGAGATGAAAAATGAATAAAAATGGCATAAGTCTTATTGGATACTACATCTATTCATATTAGTTGTATCTATTGTAATAAATAAAGATAAAAATTTATATTTATATTTATATTTAAAAAAGGAATAATAAATGTATTTATTATTTAAAAATATATTTATATTTAAAATTGAAAAAAGGAATAATAAATGAAAAATGAAGAGAGGTATTGTGGGGAAATGGGTTTGAAATTGGGAGTTGCGTGGATGCCTGTAGGTGAAAGGGTGGGGGATCAGAGTGGGGCCCTCGGCACATGGGCCAACGCTGATGGAGAAGCAGAAAAAGCTCCAGGAGGGAGCTTTTAATTAAGGAGTCAGAATCGTAAAATGGCCATTAAAATTTAAGCGGATCCAAACACACTTTTTGAGGTTTTTTCGTTCGAATACGCATCCAACGCACGTTTCAATTTTTTGCCTTAAACGCTGAGAATAAAGCTGCCCCAAACAGGCCCATACATTCAGCTATCAAATAATCTAATTAAATTCAAATGTGAAATGGAGATTGATCTTTGAATATGTTTTTTTTTGCCACCAATAAGATTCAAACATACAACCTTGCTCGAGCAGCTCTCTTGATATTATTTGTTCTTATTTATTTGAAATTTCATCATAAACCAAACAATACTTTAACATGCTGGAAAATATGTGATTTAAGGAATAAAACATTATTTGTAAAAGAGAATAGAAGCTCAATGGATGTCATTAATGAACATTTTGCATCATAGCTCATTGCTCAGTGGAAGCCGTAAAACAGTTGCATAACTTGTTTGAATCTTGGACAGTTTAAACTGGAACCGGCTGAGGTCCACTGCCTCTTGCCATCCACTGCCCACCTCTTCCACAAAGCTGCGTCGTTTTGACGCAAAATGCAGTTGTTGCCTCCTTTAAAAAAAAAAAATCAGGGTACTAAAAAGATACTTCATGATACTAACCAGTGCTGAAAAAATACTGACGAGTACTTCATAATCTTGAAAATTATTTTAAGATGTTGAAAAAATATTTCAAGGTACTGACTGATACTAAAGATACTTCAGGATACTGACTGGGGATACTATCTGGTACTAAAAAAATAATGCATGATCTTGAAAAATTATTTTAGAATATTGAAGTATTTTTTCTTGAATATCCTAAAATAATCAAGATCAAGATCACCCGAAAGTATCTTTTTAGTACCCTAAATATTATTATTAAAGTAAAAAAAAAAAAAAAAAAAAAAAAAAGAGAGGCAGCAGCTACATTTTAAGTCAAAATGATGCAGTTTTGTGGAAGAGGTGGGCAGAGGACCTCAGTCGGTTCCATCATAACACGATGGATATTTCTTGGTGCAAGCAAGCTCAGGGGTGGATATATAAAAATTTATTGTGTATTGATAAGGTAAATTAATATTTTAGTCTCTCAAATTATTTTAACTCACTCATAACTCAATTTTTAAACTTTAAAAACCAGAGGTAATATTACTATACATAGTCGATTGGGATAAAAGAGAAGAGATTGACTCCCCCATATTATACCCAAATTAGTTATCAAACTATTCTTTTATATTAAAGATCGACGAAAGTAGTATTAAATAAAGTGTCAGTTTTTCTATTTTTGTTAGTCCACATTACGTATTTCATCAAATTTTAAGGCATGATTATGATTACACAGATTCATATATACCTGAAAAAATTTCAGATATTAGAAACAAAAAAGTAATAAAAGAGTGCGTCACCTTCAAACTACCTTATGGAAACTTCATCCACAAGCGGGGTGTCTTCATTATGGAAACTTCATCCTCTTCGTGGCATATCCTGCACCGACTCCGGTCTTAAATGTATGATTTAGTTGATTTTTTTAGAGATTAAAAACTAAATAAGCTACTTTATCATATCATATGTTTTGTATGATTAAATTATATATCAGTTTACAAGTCAGACAAATTAATATAGGGAAAATGATTAATATAAATACTTTAAAATAATTTAATTAGCTTCCTTAGCTCTTAAATAATTCAACTGGGTCTTATATTTAAGAACAGAGGTAGTACAATTTAGTTAATTAATATAGTTCTAGTTTTAACTTTTGAGTTTTAATATTAAGAAAAACAATTGCATAGAGGGATAGCTTGTTAATACATGTTTGAGTTAACGTTTGAGAAGCATGTTTACGTAAGTCGAGATAAAACTTCTCTCACATACTTACCTTGTATATTGTAAATCACGTTATAAAAGCAACTTATACGGGTCAGTTAACATATCACTCACTTAAAATATCACTCCTTATGTGTTTGGGGCAATCATGTAAAGTTTCGTTTGTTGTGAGGCTAATTAAGTACCCACCCCCACAAACAAAAAGCCTCCTAGAAAATGGGGCCAGATTTATTCTTTAAAAAATATATAACTTGAGACTCACTACTGTATCATTAATCATCAAGAGGCGGGAAACAAATAAAAATGTGATTACTGAGAATTAATGAAGGCCTGGAATGACTCCAAAGATAAGATCACTGAAACCATACAGATCATACACTGAATATGGAACTATTATCATTAACACAGATCCGGGGATAAGAACAAAGAGGATATGAAGTAGGAAAAATCTTATATAAAGACGATTGATCGAATTACCCAAATTCTAATTTGAGTTACTAAGTTTAACAAATTATTAATAAGTTTATGTGATACAATTAGAGATTTAGAAATTGAGCCAAATTACCTCTATATCCCTCAGTTAATTTTTTTTTTTTTTTAAAAAAAAAAAGCAAAATTGGAGACATAACATTATTGTTTATGCACTAGGTATGAACCCTAACGGAAAAAAAATCATTGGCGGTCTTTGCACTAAAGTTTTCTTCTACTATTTTGTAAGTCGGGTATATTCCTTCGCTTCTTGGGTTTCTAATTTTTCTTTAATTAGTGTTTGTGCATGGTTTTCTGTCCCCTTTTTTGGGTTTAATGTATTCCTCGGAGAGGTTATTCACTCTTGTGCGTTAGATTTTATCCTGGAATGCTATGCTTAAAAGTGCCATAGAAAGGAAACGTCATCCAAATCCTCAAATTCCACGGCTTCTTATTTGCCCTAAATGGTCATATTCTCGCCTAAACCCTTTCTTCGTTGACATAAACAAAAACACAATTGTTCACCTCAAAAGACTTCTATATCCCCCAAGCCAATCTGTTGTAGGTACAGTTGATGGTTTGTTAATTATGGTTAAATACACATAAACCTATATTTCCCCTTCGTCTTCAACCATGTGATAAGACGCAAATTTTGGGTTACCCTTAATGAAAGATCTAAATGACAATATGATGATAAAAACGGCGGCGACAACAGCAACTTCTTATGGTTTCGTTCACACGCTCCTCAAGACACACGAGAGAGAGCGACAATGATAAGGAGTGCGACATCCAACTTCTGTCTTTTCCTTTCCTCTTTTTTTTTTTGAACCATGAGTTAGAGGTATTATTAGAAAATAACCAACATTTAAATATCTAAAATTAAGTCATTGACCCAATTTAAGATTTGTTGAGTTTACCAGCTTTTTATAGAATTTTCATATTTCAACCGTCTTTATAGAAGATTCTCCTTATGAAGTACATACATACATGAGTAATTAATTAGTATATGAATTCAAAGACTTAAACAAAGATTAATTAATGCTGAACTTAATTACTTTGACACTCTCATCTTTCTTATTTCTCCTGTCTCCAAGTATTAGGATATTTTCTTAAGAAAAAAATCACTATTTTCTTTTTGAAAAATGAAGCTGATAGATAGCCTGATATCATAAGGCTCGCAGGGGCATTTCTGTCTTTTTATAGGAATAGTCTAACGATCTCTTCAATGGTCTCTCTTTCTCTTTGCTTTCCCGCCTTAAGTCCCAACAGAAACCAGAACCTCCTCGAGTAAAGACAAAAACTCTCTCTCTCTCTCTCTCAATCTCGAGCTCATCAATGGCTGCCTCTGTTGTCCTTCTTCTTCTACACACTCTCCTTCTTCTCCTTTTCCTCTTCTCTCTCCCATGAAATGTTTTAGAATCATGTCAGTGACTTTAGGGGATGAGTTGAGTTTCTCATCAACGTTTGTCATGTTTCAGGCCAAGGAGAATTAGCTGAGAAGAATACAGAGAAAGGCGAATATCGGTTTTGCTCAATCCTCAATTATGGCCACTTGCTCCACAGAGAATAGCCAAGGTCCTTTTTGATATTGTAAATTGGATATGATTCTTAGCTGCTTCCATTTGGACTAAGATTATTATTGATCTTGGATCTTGTTTTCACTAACTTTCCTTTGGGCAATGGTCACACCTGGTTCAGCTTAGAAAAATTTGTGATTGAAGGAGTATCAAGGTGTGGATTCTTCTGTTATGGATTAGTTCAGATTTCCTTTTTGTGAGCAAAAGCAACTTGTATAAGTTATGTACACCAAAAAAGAAGAAGCAACTTGCTCAAGTTAAGAGCAAGAGATTGCATTCTTGATGGTTCATCATTTTATGCCGAACACTTTGAATGAACGAACATCAGCCTTGTTATTGGTATTGTTCATATTCCTTTTTCTTTTTGGTTACAAATATTATTTACATTCCCCTTGAAAAGAAGCCTACTTATCAAATGCATTCATAATTGTTATAATTAAGGGAGAAAAAGCAGAAAAAATAGGGTAGAAATTTGTCTGTTGTCGTTGGGCACCATTGCTGGTGAGAAAAAACGGTTACAGTTCTCAGCATGATATAAATAGGCTAACCCATTTGTTTTAACTTTTTATAAGTGTTTTTACAATTTATGAGGAATGTGAGATGAGTTTTTTCTTGGTTTTTAAAAAATAAGTTTGGGAGTTTCCCAAACTGCATTAAGCCACATTCAGAACCCGTGCAACCAATAACTATCAAAGTTTCATCAAATAATCAAAATACAAAAAGCCTTGGCGACTGATAATCGTCCAAATCCAAATGTGATTTGCTAAAATTCAATGGTGAATCATCAAGCTTACTTCCAATCTTTCAAAATCTTAAGTAGGGAAAGAGCACGTGTAATGTGTAACGGGTATAAATCATTTGGAAAATGATTGTTGTTGTGGAATTTAAGGCCTTATATGTTCAATAGGAGGATACCTGTAACCGTGAATAATTAAAATAGGGCTATCTTCATTAATTTAAAAAGAAAACAGCCTCCTTGAGTTATTTTTTATATAACTCTCCAGTTTTTTTTTTCTAGATAACAAAATGAGTTTAATTAGTGTATCATACTCATATTAATGGAGTGAGCGGGAAACAAATAATGATGTGGCTGTGAATTAATGGAGTGATCAAAGAGGAACACGAAATCCAATAATGAAGTACATGCATGAGTAATTAATTAATTAATTACTATGGAATACCAAAAGTTTGGATGATTTTGAGAACAGCGCCTCTATATTATTATAAATATATCAGATGTGCCAATTGGCATTTCATAACGATCCCATAATTCTGAGGTCTCAAGTTTTCTTCATTACATACAAGGCGGTAAGAATAATGGCTTGGATCGTAACACTGGCTGCAGCGGTGGCAACTGTGGTGTTGGGGGTCGGAACCGCAGTGAGTGCGGTAAATACGGTGCTGGCAGTGATGGAAGCTGCTGACAAACTGAAGCAACATATGGAGAAAAAGGCTAAAGCTGGCTAAAGTTTCTCATGATCGTGTAATAAATTAGTTGTGCGGATCTTTTAAATTTTGCTTTTCAGTTACTGTATTTCCTAATATATATGTTATCACTTTATACGTAGCTTTTTACTTGCCTGTGTGCGTCTACTTAAATTTTTAGTATTTTATGTCCTTAATATAAGTTCCAATTGACTTTTTCTGAGAGATTAAAGAAGTTAAATAAATTACTTTATATATATATATGGAAAATTATTATTACCAATGCCATATTATATTTGTTATAACTTGAATATATAACAGAAACTTGTAGAGAAGAACATTATATTAATTAGAATTCGATGAATGGAGCGAAGAAAAAGCTGATGAACTTAACTGAATTGTTATTTATGTAATCTTGTAGTTAACTCCATTGAGCCATACTTGTTCTTTCCTATTCCAAATCAAAACAAGAATTAGCGTGTACTTTATTAAATTATTTCCTTCCGTCCTTTTTATAAGGAACATTTTTTTTTGTGAAATTTTAAACTGGTCTTTACATTTTTACCCCTGTTAAATATATGTCACTCATTATCTCTCAACAACAAATTTTTACTTATTATCTCTCATATACTCTTTTTTTATAAATAATGATATAATTGGAAAGAATAGTACATATTTGATACACATTTATTGCTTTTAATAAACATTTTGAACAGCATAATTTTAATAGTTGTTTCTTGTAAAAAAAGACCAAAGGAACTTTTATATGGATCCTTTCATTTTAACCCACTTGTGTAAAATTTGCATAAATATAGTTCATTAGATAGTTTAAACTTTTTAAGTTTTAAGATTAAAACAAAAAATTGCATAAATAGGGCTAGCCAGTTAACATATCACTCCGTATGTTTATTGGGCAATCATGTAAAGTTCCGTTTGTTGTGAGGCTAATGAAGTACCCCACCCCACAAACAAAAAGACTCCTAGAGAATAGGGCTAGATTCATTTTGTTTTTTTAATATATAACTTTTGGAACCAATCATTTATAAGGGAAACAAATAAAAATGTGATTAGTGTGAATTAATGAAGGGAATGACTCCAAAGATAAGATCAGCGAAACCATACGAATCATACACTAAACATAGAACCATACCATTGTTGGACTTTCTGGATCAACTGGGCATTGGTAAACATGAATTTGAGAGAAAATAACCTCTATTACTCACAAGAATAGATTACAAAACTCATATAAAAAAAACTCTCAAACAAGGATCACTCTCTAGGATCACTCTTGTTCTCACTCTTCTTGGTGATGAACACCGATTTTCGATGCTTTACAAAACGAGGTATCCACCTCTATTTATAGTATGAGTTTTGGGGTAGGTGAGGTGTGAACAAGGGTGGTTGGTGGAGGCCGCTTCAACAATGGTGGCTGGTTGGTGGAGGTCGCTTCAACAATGGTGGCCGGAATATTCAAAAACCTTCCGGAGGGTGGCCGGAAGTCTTCAATTCTCCCCTCCAGCCCATATCGAAGAAAAACATTCCAGCTATGTTTCGCATAACTCTAGCTTCTCTCGAGTCACCACCTTCGTCATCATGTCGCAGGATTCTCCTTCGTATGGATCTTTACTAGTCTCAACAGTTGTCGATCCATTACCTCGCGTATCCAATGATAGCGAATATCAATATGTTTTGTACGGGAATGGTACATAGAGTTCTTGCTCAAATCTAGAGCACTCGACCGTCACAATGTACCTTATACTCCTTTTGCTTGATTCCAAACTCTTGGAGATAACGCTTTAGCCACAACATCTCTTTTCCCGGCTTAATGCGCAAAGAATGTATTCAGCACATTTGTGGACAAAGCAACGCACTTCCGTAGTCGTGATCGCCATGAAACAGCTCCCCGCAAAAGTATAAATGAATCCCGAAGTAGATTTTCTACTATCAAGATCTCCGCCATATCCGCATCCGTATAGCCTTCCAAGATTGGATCAGCCTCCCCGTAACAAAGACATAATTTCAATGTACCCTTAAGGTATCTCGAGAATCCACTTTACCGCCTCCCAATGCTCTTTCCGGGGTTGGAGAGAAAACGACTCACCTTTCCACCGCGTGAGCAATATCGGGCCTCGTACACACCATAGCATACATCAAACTTCCGACCGCCGAAGAAGAATATGGTACGACGACATCTCCCCAATCTCTTCCTTGGATGAGGGACACGATCTCTTGCTCAACTTGAAATGGTTGGCCAATGGAATGCTAACTGGTTTGGCATTGTTCATATTGAACCGTTCAAGTACTCGTTCAATATACTTCTCCTGAGATAGCCATAACCTCCGTTTTTCCCCTGTCTCGGGTGATTTGCATTCCCAATATCTCTGTTGAATTTGGTCCTAAGTCTTTCATGTCAAAAGACTTAGAAAGTTCCTTCTTCAGCCGGGCCGATCTTCGTTGCGTCTTTCCCCACGATCGAATATCGTCTACATATAGTAGAAGAGCAACGAAATTTCCATCGAAAACTTCGAATGTAGACACACTCATCTCGCTGTAGTTTTCTTGTACCCTTGACTCACCATGCACGAGTCAAATTTCTTGTACCACTTTTCTAGGTGCCCCCGCACCGTACAAGCTTTTCTTCACTTACAAACGAGGTTATCCCCGAAACCTCAAAACCTTTCTCGTCGCTCCATGTAGATTTCTTCTTCTAAATCTCCATGAAGAAAAGCCGTCTTCACATCCATTTGTTCAAGCTCTAAGTTCATACTTGCGACCAATCCAAGTATGACTCTAATTGAAGTCATCTTGACTACATCGGTGAAAAAATCTCATCAAAGTCGATCCCCTTCTTCCGCCGGAATCCTTTGACTACCAACCGTGCTTTGTATTTCACCACTTTTCCACCGCCATCTTTCTTCGCCTTGAACACCCATTTATTTTTCGGTGCCTTCTTCCTCGTGGAAGTTCTACGATCTCATAAGTTTGATTTTTCCGCAGAGATTCCATCTCGTCTTGCATTGCGAGCAACCACTGTTCTTTGTCCTTATGAGATATCGCTTCATGGAAACTCTCGGTTCTCCATCCTCGCAAGTAGAAGGTATTCAGATTCGGATATCTTCTCGACGGAATCGACCTCGTTCGATCTACGAACTTTCGGAGCAATTTGAGGAAATCCACCATCATCTTGGCCTTGTGATGGTTCGGGAACGTCCGGGCAAACCGGGGTTGTGGCTCCCCGCTCGCACCGTCATCTTCCTCATTGTCTTCTACTCGGCATTTCTTCGGCACTATATCATCATTTCTCACGAATGATTCCGATGTTGCCTCCGGCACCCGAAGAACAACATTTGTCTTCCGAGATATTGTGGGCTTTTCAATATCTTCTATTGTCCGGCTTTCATGGAACACCACGTCCCTACTTCGATTACCCTTTTTCCTTAGGATCCCATAATCGTATCCAAACTCTTCATTTCCATAGCCTATGAATATGCATGGAGTGGTCCTTGCATCCGGCTTCGGCCGAGCTCTTTGGATACATGTGCGTACGCTAAACACCCAAATACTCTCAAGTGGGAGTATGATGGATCCTTTCCACCAAAGTTTCTCAGAACTTCAAAATCCAATGGTACCGATGGAGATCGGTTGATCAAGTAACAAGCGGCTCGATCGCTTTCTCCCCGTAATGGCTTTGGCGCTTAGCCATACCGAGCATGCTCCGAACACGTTCCATAATTGTTCGGTTCATTCTTTCAGCCTATACCGTTGTGTTGAGGGGTGCGTGGGACCGTCTTTCTCATGTCGAATGCCATATGATCCGCAATAGGCATTGAACCGCCCGGAGGAGTATTCACCTCCATTGTCGGATCGAAGACACTTCAACTTCTCTCCCGTCTCACGTTCTACCATGACATGGAACAGTTTGAAGTAATCAAATACCCGGTCCTTCGTCCGCAAAAATACACCCACACCTTTCGAGAAGCATCATCGATGAACGTCGAAAGTATCGGTTGCCGCCGAGTGATTCAACCTCCAAGGGACCGCAAACATCGAGTGTACCAGATCGAGCAACTCGATCTTCTCGTTGAAGAGAATTAAACGAGACTCTATGCCGCTTTACCAAACAAACAATGATTGCAAGGATCTAGTGCAGCGTCCTTGTCTACATTGATAAGCTTCTTCTTTACTAGGGTAGACAACCCTTTTTCACTCATGTGGCCGAGTCTCTGGTGCCACAGATTTTGTAACGCCTCCTTTTCTGCAACGTTGAGGCTGTCAGTGCATATCTTCACATGAGTCTTGTATAGCGTGCCACAAATATGTCCTCGAGCGACTATCATAGCGCCTTTTGACAACTTCCATGTGCCTTTACCGAAGTGACTATCATAGCCCCGTTTGTCAAGAACTATTCCGACAATAGATTCACCAAGGTCCGGCACATGGCGGACATCCTTCAAAGTGATTGTGCTCCGGAACTTGTCTTTATCCGAACATCACCAATTCCGACAATCCGCGAAACCGGAATTTCCCATTTTCACACTCCAAAGTCACCGGCTTTGTATGTTGTGAAGTATTCCTTGTATGGAGTCACGTGGTAGGACGCCGCAAAGATCTACCACCCATTCCGTGTCTTCTCGTGAGACGTGAAGGCATGTCTCATCTTGGGTTGAACAATAAGCTACATCACCGAGATAGTAACTAATGTTTCTCCACCCTTGTTCTTCTTCGCGAACCGCTTCCGGTCTTGCTCCTTTTCCATTTGTAGCGCTTCTTCTTCATATGTCCTTCTAATCCACAATGATGGCAGTTATAAGATGGTTTTCTACCATCAATGGACCGCCCCCGCTCTTGCTTCGCCTCTCGATTTGTTATTACTCTTCTTTTGTTGCCTCCCCCGTTTTTCGTGACAAGGGCATGGGTCCGATCCGTGCCCATGTCCTTTCTCCTTGCTTCTTCACCGAATAGGGCATCCTTGACCATTGACATGGTAAGTTTGCCATTTGGGGCCGAGTTGCCGAGTGACACGACCGCGTTTCCCAACTATCGGAAGGAACCGAGTAGTAGCAACGCCTCGAACTTCATCGCCAAGTGGCATCTCTACGTACGACAACCGGTTGACCAAGCTCCGGAACTCACCGGTATGCTCGCAACCGAAGTTCCACTTTTAAGCTTCATGTTGACTAAACGCATCATCAATGAGCTTTATTCCGAGCGGTCTTGGCCTGGTACATATCCTCCAACTTTTCCGCAGGGCATATGCGTCTGTTTCTTGTGCAACATGGTGGAAGACACTATGATCAATCCATTGACGGATTTGACCAATAGTTTTTCGATTTGATTTCTTCCACTCTAACTCCTCAGCGGGATCGGGATTTTTACCCATCAATTCTATGGGATCAAACAAATCTTTACAGCTTAGGAGATCTTCCATCCGAGGTCTCCACAGCGTGTAATTTGTGGCGTAAGCGTAATCATTGCTCCGAAAGATGATGTTGACTCTTTCGTGGACATTATCACCTTACAAATAATTTTTCAACACGATCGTGGTTGAATCTTTAAAAATGGAGCTCACCGTTACGTCCGGAACGGTAAAAAAGATGGAATTGACACTACGGGGTCAAAATTCCACTCTAGGGGCAAAACAGCAGTTTCGAAAACTTTGAGGACCAAACTGCAATTTTCGTAAAGATCGGGGTCAAACCGGAATTTCGTAGAAAGATCGGGGTCAATATGAAATTTCCGAATATTTGGGGACCAAACTGAAATTTTAAAAATTGAGGGGTCTTTCTTCAATTTCCGAAAACTGCAAATTCCGGCTAGGAACAGTATTCCGGTTGTCTTCTCCGGCGGAACTCCGGTGAACAAAGTGTCGTCTTCTCCGCGAACTCCGCAAGCGTTGACCAAAATTTGACCGTGATTTCGGGCTCGTTTGAACTCCGATTAGGTCGCGTTTGGTGCGTTGGACTCGTGTCGATGAGACGAATCCAATGGTGCACTCAGAATTGGATTTTGAGTAAAACTCAGAAAACCCAAATTGTCCTAAGGAACCAAAAAACTCAACCAACACCTCTAACTCGGCTCGATACCACTTGTTGGACTTTCCGATCAACTGGGCATTGGTAAACATGAATTTGAGAGAAAATAACCTCTATTACTCACAAGAATAGATTACAAAACTCATATAAAAAACTCTCAAACAAGCGATCACTCTCAGTGATCACTCTTGTTCTCACTCTTCTTGGTGATGAACACCGATTTTCGATGCTTTACAAATGAGGATCCACCTCTATTTATAGTATGAGTTTTGGGGTAGGTGAGGTGTGAACAAGGGTGGTTGGTGGAGGCCGCTTCAACAATGGTGGCTGGTTGGTGGAGGCTGCTTCAACAATGGTGGCTGGAATATTCAAAAAACCTTCTGGAGGGTGGCTGGAAGTCTTCAACCATATCATTAATTATCAAATGCATTCATAATATTGAACTCCAACGCACACTCAAATTGAGCCGCATGCACACTCGAGTGTCCATTGTGAGTGCGTACTCACTTTTCTTTTTCTCTCATATTTTCTCCTTTTATTCTCCCAACACGATCAGAAAAATCTCACCCTCTTATCCTCTCCAATCAGAAAAATTTATGGCACTGTTTGTGTTCGAGTCTTTTTCCTTCTTCACTGTCATCTTCTCTCTCCGCCATCATCACCATTGCCTTCTTCGAAACTTTCCATGAACAAGTGGGACAAGTACATGGCCATGGCATTATCGACCTCATCGTCGTCGTCAAGGCCACACTAGATGCTACTCATACAGACGGCAAGCTCGGCACTGAAAAGGGTAGGTTGGTCTTCTCCATTCGCCGGAAAATGGGTTCCCACCAAAATAGGTGGGAACCAATTTTCCTATGTTTAAGAGAATGGACTGTCGCCAGAAAACATTTTCCTATGAAAAGGTGAACTAAACAGCCGCATTTGACGAAAAATCATAATTTTTCATTTCCTTCCCCCAATTTTCCTTGAACCAAATGGGCCCTAAATATAAAACATAGTTTGTAGTGCAAATTACACTACAAACCATGTCCTATATTTAGAACATAATATATTATAAGAACGGACAAGAGGTAGTAAAAATTTAAGTAGACGCACACAGGCAGCAAGTAAAAACCGACGTACATAGTGATAACATATATATTAGGCAATAACTGAAAAGCAAAATATAAAAGATCCACACAACTAATTTATTACACCACCATGAAAAACGTTAGCCAGCTTTAGCCTTTTTGTCCATATGTTGCTTCAGTTTGTCAGCAGCTTCCATCACTTCCAGCACCGGCCGTATTTATTTACCGCGGCCGCCACAGTTGCCACAGCTGCGGCCATATATAGTTTCCATAGTTGCAGCCAGTTTTATGAACAAAGACATTATTCTTACCGCCTTGTATGTAATGAAGAAAACTTGAGACCTCAAAATTATGGGATCGTTATGAAATGCCAATCGGCACATCTGATATTTATAATAATATAAGAACGGAGTTAGTAGTTCCGTTTCCCAAGTGAGTGGGGAAGGGGGAACAGAAACAAACATAACGAAGAATATGGGAAAATGTAAACGGAATGGTATGTTGTTCTAAAGGTATGAACAAAAGAGATAGTATCTGATGCGATTAGAGATAGATAGAATCATTCACCACCCTGATAAGAAAAGAATCATTCTTGTGAGTGGAATATATTAACGATCCCATAATTCTGAGCTCTCAAGTTTTATTCATTACATACAAGGAAGTAAGAATAATGTCTTGGATCGAAAAACTGGCTCCAACGATGGGATCTGTGGCTGCAACGGTGGCAACTGTGGTGTTGGTGGTCGGAACCGCCGTGAGTGTGGTAAGTACGGTGCTGGAAGTGATGGAAGCTGCTGACAAACTGAAGCAACATAAGGAGAAAAAGGCTAAAGCTGGGCTAACGTTTTTCATGGCCGTGTAATAAATTAGTTGGCTAGCTACCTCGTGCCTTTGTGGTTTAAAGCCGTGCTTTGAAACCGCAAGATACGGGTTCGAGAGCTGGCATTTCAAAGAAGAAGAAGAAGAAAAAATTGTTGTGTGGATCTTTTATACTAACTTCGGTACTAATTATAAGATATAGTTAACTTTATTTGGAAAGATTAAAGAAGTTAAATAAGTTACTTAATCAATTTATATGTTGTGTATCTTTATCTTATATATCAGTTTATTAGTCAAACTAACTACTTTGAAGAAGAAAAAAATAAAAATACTCTAAAATAGTTTAATTAGCTTTCTTAATTTCTCTAAAAAAAAGTCAACTATGTCTTATAATTAGGATCACAGGGAGTATTTGAGTAAAATACATTGATTATCCCTCTATTTTAACTAAATTACACAAACCTTCCCTTTAATTTTGAAACTGTATATAAACCTCCTTCAAAATTAAAATACATGGTACAAAAACCTCCCTTACATATTTGAAATTTCATTTCCTTCTACCCAACCATTAGTTGACAAATAAATTTGACTATTAAACATTTTATTTGACCAAAATACCCCTCTTTTAACAAATGAATAAACATTTATATTTGCTTAAAAATAACTTATGCAAACAAAAAATAATTCTAATACATATATGTTCACAATTTCCAATAAATTATAAAATTTAAAATTTTTATTATATTTATTTATTTAGTGTTCTTTTAAATAACTAAAAATATATATATTTATTTATTTATTACAATGCCACTTTAAAAGGCATATTTTTTTAATCACCATATCTTATTAATAATTTAAATTTGATATATTATATAACTTATATTTATTTAAAATTTTAATTTTTTAAATATATTTTTGCACAACCATTTATAAACATATTTATTTAAGTATGCATCAATTAAAAAAGTAATCATATTTTAATTAAATTTTCTATGTCTATGTTAATTAAATTAATTATGTCTTTATCTCAATATGGAAAAAATTAACAGATAATTTTTTGCAAAACTAAAAATAAATTAAGAAAAAAGGAAAAAATATTAATTAAATTACTTGAACAATTTTAGCCAAAATTAGAGAACTAGTAATGATGAAGGGTAAATTAGTAAATAAAATTTATTTTTATTTTAATTAAAAAATAAAAATCCTTAACGGAGTTAACTTTTTGGAATTAAGTGTATATTTTTAAAATAGAATATATATCTGTGTAATTAAGGCAAAATGTAAGGGAGGTTAGAGTATTTAACTCTTTATATTTTACTTTTCAGTAATTGCCTAATAAATATGTCACCACTTTTGTGTGAAATTTTAAAGTGGTTACATTTTTTTGCCCCTGTTAAATATATACCACTCATTATCTCTCAATAATAAATGTTATTCATTATCTCTCATGTACTCTCTTTATAAATAAGTGTATAAGTGGAAAGAATAATACATATTATATTTGACGCATTTATTGCTTTTAACAAATATTCGAAACCGCATGATTTTGATAGTTGTTGTTTATAAAAAGAATAGAAACTTTTATATGGATCCTTTCATTTTAACCCATTCGTGTTTGTAATTTTGTAAAATAAATATCCGGATGTATAATTCAATTATTTCATTCGAGTTAAAATTTGCAGCTTCTAGACCCAGAAAAAAAAAAAAAGTGACTTTGAATGAATGAACATCAGCCATGTTATTGGTATTGTTCATATTCCTTCTTTTCTTCTTTTCTTTTTTTTGTTAGAAGTATAATAATATACATTCAGCTATCAAATAATCTAATTAAATTCAAATATTTTAAGATGTAAAATGGAGATAACTGATCTTTGATTATGTTTTTTTTCTACCAATAAGATTCAAACATACAACCTTATTATTTGGTCTTATTTCTTTGAAATTTCACCAATCAATACTTTAACAACCCATTTGGTTTAACATGCTGGAAAATATGTGATTTAAGGAATAAAATAAAGTGTTAAGTGTAAGTTTTTCTATGTTTGTTGGTCCACATTACGTATTTCATCAAATTGTTAAGACCATGATTATGATTACACAGATTCATATATATATATCTATATATATATATATATATATATATATATATATATACCAAAATTGATTTCAGATATTGGAAACAAAAAGGTAATAAAAGAGGGCCTCACCTTCAAACTACCACAACACAAACGGGGTGTCTCCATTGTGGAAACTTCATCCTCTTCGTGGCATATCCTACATCGAGGGAATTAGTGTTCCAGTTTTAAATATAAGACCTAGTTGTCTTTTTTTTTTTTAGAGAGATTAAGAAAATAAATAAATTATTTAATCATATCATATGTTTTGTATGATTAAATTATATATCAGTTTACAAATCAGACAAATTATTTTATAGAAAAATTGATCAATATAAATATTTTAAAATAATTAAATTAACTTCATTTCCCCAAAAAATTTAACTAAATCTTATATTTAAGACCATAGGTAGTACAATTTAGTTAATTAATATAGTTCATCAGATAGTTTTAACTTTTGAATTCTAATATTAAAATAAACAATTGCATAAAGGGGGCTAGCTAGTTAACATATCACCCCGTATGTGTTAATTTGGTGCCAAAAAAAGTTTTGTTCATTTTGAAAACTAATTAAGTGATTGTTTGGATAACTCTGAAACTGTGATTTCAGAAACTTTCTTATAAACCGAAACAAAACTCTTCTTATATACTTATTTCATAAATCATAAATGATATTGGGTAAAGGTGCAAAAATGCACATATGCTTTACCCCCAGGAGCGCCCAACACCACGTACTTTTTTTGGGTGCAAAAATACCCATGTGGTTAAGAAAGTTGAACAAAAGTCCCACCTACGGTCAAATATATAAGATCGTCACTATCACGCACCCACTTCCGCCATTGCCGATTTCTTTGTTCGCACCGGGTCTTTTTCGAGTGTACCGTAATTTGGTCCAAATTTGTGTGCTTTCGATCCACGTCATCCCCTGTAGCTCGCCATTGGAGTTCACGGAGAGTTTCGAGAACAATGACTGGTTTTTGATCGAGAAGGGAGTTTGCGATGGCGAGTAAAGGAGGTAAATGACTAAATGCCATTGTTGGAAGTGGAAGCCCATGGAACACAGCTTTTAGCCGAGCCGCAAAACAACCTTTTACAAAGTCGTTTGATCAGCCGTCATTTACAGAGCAAAAACCATACACGAGACCCACCCGACAAGAGCCAAATTAATATCAAACTTCTCGCTTTCTTACTGTACCGATGTATCATATATTACCCACCCCAAAATCTAGTAATAAATTGGTGTGTGCTTAATAATTTAAATCTAAGTAAAACTTTACACCATGGAAGCTTTGTAGCCGAACTTTATAGTTTTGAGCTTATTCCAAGCAAATTGGTTTTGATTTCTTATCACAATTTAACTTCAATTAGTTTTAGTTCGTTTCAGTTTTTCACACACGCACTTTATTAGTTAATCTTCATCTTTCATCCAGTTCTTTTTATAAGCTTAAAGCGTGATGGGTTGTTTTTCATCCTCTGTACTCTAATCAATTCTGGTATACTCCGAAAGACCAATGCGATTACTACAAACAGTGTGGTCCATTCGGAGTTTGCGATGCGAATGCTTTGCCGGTTTGCGTGTGTATGAGAGGTTTTAGGCCGAAGAACTTGCAAAGCGTGGAATCGAGAGATGGGTGTGAGGAACACAGAGCTGGATTGTGGGGGAGACAAGTTCTTGGAGATGAAGAATGTGAAGCTGCCGAATACAACCTCGGTGTTCACGAACAGGAGCATGAATATCGTGGAATGTGGGGATTTGTGCCTTAAGGATTGTAACTGTACAGCGTATGCGAACAAAGAAATCGGCAATGGCAGAAGTGGGTGCGTGCGTGATAGTGACGATCTTATATTGAATTGATAGTATTAACTAACAGACGTTTGCTATATTGACGGTAGGTGGGACTTTTGTTCAACTTTCTTAACCACATGGGTATTTTTGTACCCCAAAAAAGCACGTGGTGTTGAGCGCTCCTGGAGTAAAGCACATGTATATTTTTACACCTTTACCCAATGATATTCTCCAAACACACTAAGTACCCCACCCCCACAAACAAAAAGTCTCCTAGAGAATAGGGCGAGATTCATTTTTTAAATATATATATATATAAAACTAGAGCGTTACTACTGTATCATTAATTATCAAGAAGCGGGAAACAAAAATGTTATGGATTCGTATTTTGGGCTCATCCAAGGAGTGGCCCAGCAGGAGACAATTAGTGCACTTGGGCTTGGTGGCACAAGAGGCCCAACAGGTCTAAACCCTAACCCTAAGGGAATGATCCATTATCCCACAATCACGTAGTGGGAGGACTAGGGCAAGCTACATGCTAATGATGGGAACGTGCTAAACGGGTCCTTTATGCCTCACTATAAATAAGAGGGGAATTCTCCATGTGAACGGTACACAGTATCTTCTACT
Organism: Acacia melanoxylon; assembly: GCA_019022615.1. Lineage (NCBI taxonomy): Eukaryota > Viridiplantae > Streptophyta > Magnoliopsida > Fabales > Fabaceae > Acacia > Acacia melanoxylon. The sequence goes on from JAFJYJ010000037.1 coordinate 4,816,753, forward strand.
CTGCCTCTTTACAATTCGGTCTACACATAACACACACCCCACTTCCTTAGGCGAAAGCCTTCATGTGTGTGCTCAGCGATCTCTTATTCTCATAGGTATCCCATCCATGGATACCTAGGAGGTAGCTATTTGATCCTACATCAATATTCTAGTCCATCTAGGGCTAGACATCTGTGTTCTTATGACAGAACATTGGCGCCGTCTGTGGGGAATCGGTAAATTTCTGATTCCCGCGACCTAAGAAGGTTAATAATTCCAGTTCCTAATTGCCAAACAAACAATCACGGAGGTTTGTGGTGGTTTAAGACGTTCGTGCTGGTTGTTCGTCAAACCTCGAAATTCGAGATTTTCAGAGAGCCGATAAGGATTAAATTTTCCTGTACTTACGTGAACGCGACACTTTCGGTTCTTATTCTCTTTTCACGGCGGGGAAAAAGGGGAGTCATGAAGACGTGCTTCAAGCGTATTATGCTGAAGGATCCCAAATTTTATATAAAAAAAAATAGAGATTTAGCATCTCTCAATTTGGGGGAATTTCAAAGATCTTCGATACAGATGAGGAGGAGGTGGTTCGCCATTCAGGGGTGTACTGAAGAACAACGGAGGTTACCGTCTTTTTGTCTCCATCTAGTTTAATCTTGAAATACAAACTGGACTGAAAGAAAGCAAGCAACTCGAGATACAGGTTATGTGGATGTGCTTGGCGTTTGCACAATCAGAGCAGACGTACGTCGGTTTTGGCCAGCACCGGGTTGGCAATATTCTACGAGCCACGAGGTTCCATAGCTCAGGGCCACAATATCCTGGTCAAACTTGCCGACATTGAAGTCGGCAAAAGGTAGAGAACAAGAAGTGGTGCAACCACAAGTCCACGTGTCGACAAATTTGCAGGGAAGAGCAAGAGATGCAGGAGTCCAGGCACGAATCAAAAAGTTCTCTTTTTGAAGTCAGAATGTGTTTATATTATTCTGAGAATGTTAGTATCTACACCATGATTGCGAGGAGGTGCCGACGTGTGCATTTGATATGCCGATATGCTGAGTTGCCAAGGAGTGACTTGTGCCAGGATTGCATGTGTGAAGCCATATGAGTCCACCTATATCAAGCATAGTCATCTCATTTTACTATCTTGAAAGAAGTAGCAATGCATTATTTGCTCATTTTGAAGCACTAGCAGACATGAAAATATTCCTATGTTATTTCCTATCAATCGTTTGCATTGCAAAGAGCTCATGCAAATCTCCGTACTCAAGAAAGGAAATTTTCCTGGTACACTACTTCGGCTCTCTCTCAGAGCTAGCTCCAAAAACTTCTAATGAGAAAACTAATCTCGGGGACATCGCCAACACAAATTAAAGTTCAAGCAGCTCACAGCCGAGATTAGAGTCTGGCAGCCGGGTGAGAGCCTTCCAGCAATCTCGGCTGGAATATGATGTGCCAATCAGAGCATTGGATACATTCTCTTGGAGTCGAGATAAATGAACTCGGCATGCAGAGCAACAGTATCGAGATTCCTTTCTCAGTGACGAAGCCGAGACACCTTCCTCAGTCTCCCAGTTGTTCCGGTCTAGGGCGTCGTGAAACCATTCATTTAGGCCGACATGCAGAGATATTGAGGAGCCAAGATAAGGACTTTGGATGTGTTTGAAACGCCGAGATGATTATGATCCGAGATGATTATGTGCTACCAAGCCACTGGGTTGCTGAGATGTGTATGTCGGAGTTGGAAAACACTTCAGCTATCAGAATATTGATGCCGAGAGACCGACTACCTGATCGAGCTACATTCTGGGTGGGAGCAAGGACCTCCTGAAGTTCCGAGATTATGAAGTGACCTGAGATGCTGACATACATGGTGCCGGAATATTGCACAGTGATTCTGGGATTTGCACCAAAGTCGGTAACTCTGTGTGCATATTCTCATGGTCATCACCAGTATAAGACGCTGACCACTCACGTCAGTGATGAGAAGAGTCTAGGATTTCAGATGAGATTCTGATATCGGATATCCCCTAAATCGGAATTCTGATTATGCTCGTCAGGTTTAAATCAAATGTGTTCCACGATGATTTCTCTTGCTTCTAATTAAATCAGAATATGCATCCGAGACTGTGTTTGACAAGGAATTTTGATTATATTCTCATAGCTCATGGTCATCGAAAGAAACGCATCCGAGTTTCTTTTGCTTCTAATGCTCCTAATGCAACTAGCACTTGCAAGCCACCAATATTTTCACTTGCTTCCTACTCCTGCTTCAAAGTTCTTGGACGAGATTTAGTCAGAGTTCACATTGATGAAAGAATTTCTGGGAATTAAGAATTGCTGGCAGATTCTATTCACAAATCAGAAACCCAGAGATAAGTATTATTAATTATCTTCTCACTATTCAATGCGTGCTACTTAAAAAAATGATGATTCTCGATTTGAACAAGGTACATCTGTTGTGGAAGAGCATATATGGTTGCGTCATCATCTCTCAAAATATATTGTGGGATGATTTCTTTAACAAATGGTGGAGATTTTGTTGTTTTCTTCCGCTGCATGTAGGTTATGGGGATCATTATGGGACCATTATGCTTTGGAATCTCTTTCAATTATGCAACAATGAAACCAGAAAACTATGGAATGGAAGCTCGTTGTAAACATGATGATTCTTGCTCCAATAACCAAGAAGAGGCATACCAAAAGATCAAAAAAAAAAAAAAAAAAAAGATGCTGACAAGGCCTAGCTTCTGGAGCCTTTTTTATGGAATCTGATATTGGTTTTAAATCAGAATAGAAAGAAGCCAATGCTTTGATGGGAAAAATCAAACTCAAGTGCAAGTACAAGTACAGGTTCTTTTGATGAATCCTTCAATCATGAATATTCAAGCATTTCTTCTTTTTATTTTGCAGAGAAGAATGAGCATTTTGATCATAGCTCAAAAGAAGAATTCCAAAAATTCAGGAATGCTGAAAGAAAAGATTCCAACTTGTCTTAGTGCTGCAAAAATGCACATAGTCACACCAGCAGCAATAATGGGTGTGCATGGCGTGAACTAAGTGGCCTTAATGGAAGTCACTGAAGAATTTTTGGCTCTTTGTGCAAAGCCTGTCACTAATCGTAATACCTCCGGTGGGTTATCTCCAAATCCAAGCCAACTTTGCAAACAACAAAGATGCTAAAAGAACAAAGTTTTTATTTAAGGAGCTTTATGGGTTCCAAGAACTCTTGGTGACAACAAGAACCTCCAAGGTGAAAGTGAAGATTTATTGATAATTTGAAGTGACACTCTATGCTGAAAGGAGATGCTCTAAAGTCTTCGCAACCAAAAGATCTTGCACTCTTTCATTTAAAGAAGGGTTGATGTCAGGAAGCTTATCAGGTAATTTTGTTAATTGGGATTTGTAGCTCATATATTCTTGTTTGTGAGCTGCTTGTTTTTTAGGCCTTATACTTTTCCGTGAGAAACGACGTCGACCATGAAAGGCTTCAGCATATGCATTCATTTATGTGTCAAATGCTAAATACTCTAATCTGAGTCATGATTATTTTACACCCAAGCGACTTGTTGAGGGCATACTTTTATCGGTGTCAACATGAGGACATGGGAGTGCAAAGATACCAAGACAGGATCAATGCCATTCCCTCAAGAACAGTTAATGCGGCTGCTGTAATAAATTTTAATGGCATTTTGGAGCTCAGAAAATAAGGAATCCGGCCAAGTCCATGCAGCTTCTCACAGGAGAATGGTGTTTATCCAAATGTGACAACTTACAATCCCAAGTATCCATAGAGGAGATACATAAGAAGATAGAAGAACTTAAGGTTGAATTACAAAGACAAACACAATATTTAAAGCCCTATGAACATGGAAATGCTAAGTTGAAGAGTGAGATTGCTGTGACGAAAAACCAGGTTCTAATATTCTCTTGTTTTATGCTTTATGGGGCTTAGCTGAAATGATTCATCAATATGCTTCTTTATAAAATAGTTCCCACATATCAATTGTTGTTACCGAATATTTTGAAGCTTAATTAGTTAGCAAACTCATTGAGATTTGCAGTAATGCCTCTCTTAGTCATGGTCTAAGGTGGTATGCAGCTTATATTCTTAATCATTTTGGGACTTTACTACTTCCCAAAGAACTAGATAAAAGGGGTTGATGCTCTTGTTCACCCCACTTTGTTCCGCTTCTACTAAACTTAGTCAAAATGTTGATGGAAATATATTGAGGCCTAAGGTGAAGGTGAAAGTTGATCCAGAGCTTTTGCAATTAATAAGAGGTGGATATTAAAAATGCAATGGGACTTGAAATTTGTATCAGTCAAGTCTTTGTGGAAAAAGTAGAATGCAAAATGATATTTACCACACATAGAAATATTCTGAATTGATTTATTCTTGTGGGTACATGCTCATATACTTATAAAAGGCTATGACCAAAAATGATATTGATGGGTCCTACCAGGTGAATTTATTGAAAGACCACCTTCATTAATTTTGGGGTTAAGCCAAAATATTTGACTTTAAGATCTCAATAAGCCTCTGCACATGTCGCCATGGAAAAGTATGCTTATATTGCTCATACATTAATTTTCATATTTCACTGTGCATTGAAAGCATTGGTTCATATTGGCTCATTTATCCATGAGTTTCATGAGTCTAAAAAGGCTAGGAGCTATAGGACTTTTGTTGCAAATAAAAATAAAAATTGTCGAACTATTGTCTCTTGATGATACTACTATGCCTTATCCACTCAAATTGGAAGCATTATTTAATGCTACAAGACTACAAAGGATCAGATGTATGGGGATCCTGAATTGTATGATTTGACCATGCAATATGAAGCAAGGAAATTAATTGAAGCAAAGAGATGAAATTACAATCATTCGGTGGCTTTACTTTCCTGTTCGCTGTGCTTGCCAGTTTTCAAGAGATCAATTATTCTCCTCTGAATGGTGCAACTTGATACCAACCAAAGTGTTGAGGGAGTTCATTAACTCAGTGCTCCAGGAATTATTGTTTCAAGATTTTTGCACCGTAATTTCAAGATTTTTGGAATTATTATTTCAAAAGGGAAAATGCAAACTCAAGACAACAGCATCATGATTTTAAAACAAATCCATGCTACATGCAACTCGGCACTCCTTTTCAGAGTCAAACAGGAACGCTTGCTTCCAGGGGAAAACCCACCATAAAAAATTCAAGTACGTCTCCAAAAAGGGAATTAAATTGTGATATCTCCCTTCTTTGGGATATTTCTCTTCTTTTGTTGCTACATATTGAAGAGAGTATAACAAAACCATATTGGAATTAAATTGTGAATGTAAAGTTCCAATTTATTAAAGCTTTTTGGCGTTCATGAGCTTAAAGTTCAATTAAATGGTGTGGTGGAGTTGGAGGAGGTGCTTTCTCAGAGGCCATACATGCTTGTAGACCGCAAGGTTATTAGCAGGCCATCAGGCCTTCAAACCACAGAGATTACAACAATCCTAGCCAGGCCAAATTTTGAAACCGGACCCGATTTAAACTGAATCTAGTTTAAATCGGGATCCGGGTAAAGTTTCGAAGGCGGACCCCGGTTAAACTGAATCTGGTTTAAATCCAAGCTCCGTGTTCAACGTCAATGCTGCCAATTCTATAAAACATGTAGGAATATGAGGTACATAAACCTTTTTCCAAAAATCATGTCAAATTCATACACATGCATGAATCCGAGGTACCAAACCCGTTTTCATGAATCATGTCAAGTTTATACACATGCATGAATCCGAGGTACACAAACCCGTTTTCATGAATCATGTCAAGTTTATACACATGCGTGGATCCGAGGTACACAAACCCGTTTTCATGAATCATGTCAAGTTTATATACATGCATGGATCCGAAATACATAAACCCGTTCTCATGAATCATGTTGCGACGACAATGCCGGCAAGTCAATTTTAAACAGAACTTGGTTAAACTGGTTACAGTTAAAATCCGAGTTTCGAGTGGAGTCCGTCCCTACAAAAGGGATGAAGGCGGACCCCGATTTAACTGAATCTAGTTAAAATCCAGGCTCGTGGAAATAACGGTTAAAACGTGTTTCCTTGGAAACAAACGTGTTTCCTTGGGGGCACGGTAACGACGACATTATGGCTAAACGTATTCCTTCAGGATGCGGTAACGCCCACATTATGGTTAAAATGTGCTCCCTTTGGAACGCTGCAAAACCAAGAAGCCCTTGTGGCCATGATGCATCAAAGCTTGGGGTAATGAAGCAAACCGTCACAACGACCTTGATCAAGTCGGAATATTTAGAGTTTAGTTGCGACACTAAACCTAGATATGTGACGGATAGCTCTTACTCCCTATTGATTTCTGGTTAGTCACTCAGGAGGGTTGACAGCCCATGGGTGGTCCTTGACCCGTATTCATTGATTTCTGGTTAGTCACTCAGGAGGGTTGATAGCCCATGGGTGGTCCCAGATCCACATTCTGCGCAGCAAATTTCTGACTCTGGCCTAGTCATCAAACAAAACTCGGACGAGTTTCGAAGGCGGAACCCGATTACACTGACTACAGTTAAAATCCGAGTTCCATATGAAATGAACCCTCACGACAGTGGACGGGCAAACCCGGATACACCGAATCCGGTTAAAATCCGGCCGCGTGGAGAAACCAATTCAAACATGTGTCCTTTGGAACCCGATAAAACCGAAAGGTTAAAACTTGTGTCCATTGGAACACGATAAAGCTGAAAGAACGGTCAAAACGTTTTCCAAGTTTTGCAGGAAACTGTAACATCCCATTTTTAAAAGCGGAATTTTTTTTTTTAATCAGAGTAGAGCATTAGAGCGTAAGAGTAACTGAGTAACTGAACCATTAACAAAACGTTAACCATAGTGTAAGAGTAATGATACAGTCATCCAATGTCTAAAAGTAAATACAGAAAATAGTAAATAAATCTTCATCCGGAATCCTACGCCGTCTGCTTGCCCCGATCACCAACTCTCGGTCCTCCTGACCCTGATGCTACAGCTGAGATCTATTTACCACATGGATCTCAAAATCGGTTAACCTTATACTCAAATAAAACAAAGATATGGACAAAGATATTCATAACAATACAAAGAGCGTATCAACACATAATCACAGAGCATATGTATGAACAGCAAAACAACAGAACATAAGCAAAAAGCAATATGTAAAGCCCAACAACATGTCTGCACATTACCCTGTGCCACAATCACAACACGTGTCCTCAGCGCTAGGAAAACTCATACGGTGTTATCAATTCTATAACCCGTGTAAATTGTATGTATGATTGACGACCCTAAACAGAGCCTCAGTCTGTGAACGTATCTATCACATATATGTATATAAGCAGTACAGGATTAGGGTTACAATACGCGTCCGTACCTTCGTTATGGTACACGGAACGTTTCAGCGCAAAAACAGCGTTTTTGACGAAAAGTGGTCCGACGGTGGTAAAAACAGCGGGGTGACGGCGGCACAACAGCGGAGTGAAAAACGGTCCGATTATCAATGATATCCTATCAGGACAATATTCAACAAGTTTTAGCAGTATAACAGGCATTTTAGGTAAAATTACCATTTTGCCCCTAGTTGGACCTATCGGCGGAATTTCGCCAGAGCTTCGCTGTTTTGACTCTAATCTTCCAAAATTTTTCCATAATTCTTTTCACATCACATATTTCGAAATATATATCATATCTACCCAAAAATATGATATCTATAATATATTGGAAGAAAAAAATAGCATTTCTACTATAGCTACTGAATAAAACACCGAAGCTTAAGACCAGGGACCGAAGAACTTACCCAGGGCCTGGCTAGCACTTCTCTGGCTCTGCCTTCTCTCTAACTTCTCTCTAGAAAGCTCTAGGAATTGTGAGAAATGAGAGGAAGGGAGGTTGCTATTTATCGAAGAAAGGAGGGACAATGTTGGAATTACATAAAAGTTCTTCAGATCGGATTTCGACCGTCGGATCGCACTTTGACACGTGGCTTCATCTTGACCTTCCACATGTCCCGCTTATGTCATCCTTCTAGAAGAGGATGATGTCATCTTTGCCGACTTATCGATAAAGTTCCCCGATCGGTGTCCTAATCGCGTAATCTTGACGAAACTCAAAAATCCGGGATCTAGCCTTTGTAGTTCCATTGTTTCTCTTTAGAAATATCTGAGTTAACTAAATTTTTGATCCCGTTAAGGGTATTCCGTTGTCTGCTGAATATTTTAGGACAGACGTCCTCTGTTACGGAATTGAATTCCGGAAGCGTCAGCGTCTAGGCAAAAATCCACTGGTTCCTAAGTCACTAGATTCCTAATTCACGGCAACTACTTGTTTCAAGTATTGACTCTAAATCCTCTACCGCATTTTTCTCTCCTACCCGGTGTCTTAAATACCCCGTTGGTTCCTTAACCGACTTCGGAGACAGTCACTTTGAGAAGAATTTTCACTGGTTAATAAAAAGTGCTTGATAACTTGACTTAGTCTCTATCTTTAGGGGTAGGATTTTATTTCTAGTTGTTCTCACTTCTCCTATTTGGCTCTTTACCAATTATATTATTATTTTAATCAAAATATCTAGATATTTTTTCTTTTATTTTTTTATTTATTTTTCTAAGCATAAAATATTTTTTTATTTTTTTATTTTTTATTTATTTATTTATTTCGAAAATTCAGCCCTTAATAAAATTATTTTCAATTAATTTTATCTTATATCTTAAACATCCAATAATATCCTATTAATTACTTAATTAGTCACTTACTAATTGCCGATAATTTTCTTAATTAGAATAAATCATTATCTCACAAAAATTTCTCTCGACATTGGTATTCTATATCTCATGCATTATTTTAAAAATCATAAGGCCTAAAAGAGTTTCTAACATAATATTAAATTTCTCTCTTATTTTTCCAAGGAAATAATTTATTAAATTCCATAATTAAAGACAATATTTTCCCTAATTTTTAATAATTATTCCGCAGCCTTTTAAGATTTATCACAATAGTTACAAAGCTATTTTATGACTCAAAGATACCTTTTCGGGCCCTTTGGCACCTTTATTACCTCTAATTTCAACAAAATTTACTTTAAATAGTAAGATAATTTAGGCTCATTATTTGAGACCACATATTCACCTTTCAGAAATATTTATTTATTTATAAAATTTCCAGATAAATAACCGGGTATTACAGAAACATTGTTGAAGGCGGACTCGGTTACACCGAATCTAGATAAAATCCTGACTCCGTGTGAACTGTTGAAGGCGAACCCGGTTAAACGAATCTAGTTTAAAATCCGGGATCCGTGTTAATTTTAAAGGCGGACCCGGTTAATGAATCTAGTTAAAATACGGGATCCGCCGGTAAAGACGGCAATGCCGCAAGTCTATTTAAACGATGAATTTTGGGTAAACAAACCCGTTTTCGAAATCAAAAACCCTAATCTCGGTGTTAGAGTACACCACCGGAATCTCGGTGTTAGAAGACATAACCTGGAATCTCAGTGTTAGAAGACATTACCCGGAATCTCGGGGTTAAAAATATTAACCCGGAATCTCGGTGTTAGAGTATATGAACCCGGAATCTCGGGTCAACACGCAAGCAATCCCAACAATCACGAACATCTGATCCGGGTTTGAAAATCAACACATCCCAGCAGCTCAGTGACCTGAACTACCAGGCTGGGAGGCAACAAAGTGGATAACAATTTGTTAGTGGAAAAATCATCAATAATCGGGATTATTGCAAACCAGAATGTTTAATGCAAATTCAGACAAGCATTCGAAATGAGCAAGCTAAACGATTTGTGCAAATAGTAAGTATTTTTCATTTTATTGTGATTGGCTTACACATTATTAAATGCAGGAATATAGACCGGGTGATCATCCCGGGAGAAATTGCTACGAAAGCAAATTCGGATTTAAGGGATCTCGGAAAGCAGCTAAACCGAAGAAAACTCGAATACACCATGTCCGGGTTAAGCAATCAATTAATCTCAGCAGCTCAAAGACCTGAACTACCGAGCTTGGGGGCAACTGTTATGGATTCATATTTTGGGCTCATCCAAGGAGTGGCCCAACAGAGACAATTAGTGCACTTGGGCTTGAGGCACAAGAGCCCAATCGTGTCCAAACCCTAACCCTAAGGGAATACCCATTATCCCACAATCACATAGTGGAGGATCGGGGCAAGCAACATGCTAATGATGGGAACGTGCTAAACGGGTCCTCTATGCCTCACTATAAATAAGAGGGGAATTCTCCAGGTGAACGGTACACAGTATCTTCAACTCTGCCTCTTTACAATTCGGTCTACACAGAACACACACCCCACTCCCTTAGGCGAAAGCCTTCATGTGTGTGCTCAGCGATCTCTTATTCTCATAGGTATCCCATCCATGGATACCTAGGAGGTAGCTATTTGATCCTACATCAATATTCTAGTCCATCTAAGGCTAGACATCTGTGTTCTTATGACAGAACAAAATAAAAATGTGATTAGTGTAAATTAATGAAGGGAATGACTCCAAAGATAAGTTCAGTGAAACCATACAAATCATACACTGAACATAGAACTATCATCATTAACACATGTCCAGGGATAAGATCAAAGAGGATATGAAGTACATACGTACATGAGTAATTAATTAGTACTCCCTCCCTCTGATCCTAATTATATGAACATTTTTGTTATGCAATTTGTACTATAAAAGTATTTATATAATTAGGACCGGAGGTAGTATATGAATTAAGAGAATTAAACAAAGATTAATTAAGGCTGAACTTAATTACTTTGACACTCTCATCTTTCTTATTTCTCCTGTCTCCAAGTATTAGGAGAGTTTTTTAAGAAAAAAATCACTATTTTCTTTTTGAAAAATGGAGCTCATATCCTGATATAATAAGGCACGCAGGGCCATTTCTGTCTTTTAAATGAATGGTCTAACGATCCCTTCAACGGTCTCTCTTTCTCTTTGCTTTCCCGCCTCAAGTCCCAACAGAAACTAGAACCTCCTCGAGTGAAGACAACACCCCATCTCGAGCTCCATCAATGGCTGCCTCTGTTATCCTTCTTCTTCTTCTTCTTCTACACACTCTCTCCTTCTTCTCCTTTTCCTCTTCTCTCTCCCATGAAACCGTCCTCGACGCTGCCAACATTCTCTCTGATTCAGGCTACACCTCCATGTCTCTCACTCTCCAAGCCCTTTATCAAACTCTTCTTTCACAAACTCCTTCTCTCACCGTCTTCGCTCCATCGGATTCTGCATTTTCAGAATCCGTTCAACCTTCTCTCGATCTCCTCCGTTTCCACTTCTCTCCTCTGCCGTTACCGCCTCAGAACCTCCGACTGCTCCCCCTGGCTCCGAGATCCCAACGATGCTGAATAACCACTCTCTCATCGTCACCGACTCACATTCCGAGGTTTCGCTTAACGACATCCAAATTATTGGATCGTCGCCGATTTATGAGGACGGACTTTTCCTAATCTACGGAATCGACAGTTTCTTCGATCCCAATTTTCAGTATTCTCCAGCGTCTCAGAGGCCTAGCCCTAATTCTTTGTGTGGGTTGAAGAACCAGACTATGAGTTCCTCCGATTCGTTTGCTCAAGCCATCGAAACGCTTAGATCTACAGGGTACTCTGTGACGGCGTCGTTTCTTGGTTTGCAAATTAATGGAATTAGCGATGAGGCTGCGGTGACTGTTTTTGCTCCTGAAGATGAAATGGTGAAGAGTCTTCTTCGGAATTTCAGTGAGTATCCGTCGTTCTTTCTTCGCCATGCTGTGCCATGTAAGCTTCTCTGGAATGATCTGGCTGACTTGAACAACGTGTTGAAGTTACCAACGATTTTGGAGGGGTTTTCCATTAACGTCACGAGCTCTGGTGGTGTTTTGATGCTGAATAATGGAGTCTCAGTCGTATTTCCGGATATGTTTGACAACGACAAGCTTGTTGTTCATGGTGCAAGTGATGTTCTTGTGGCGCATTAGAAGTTGAAGAAGCTCTCTCTGATCAATGTGAATATGTGATAAGCAAAGCAAGTGGTATTTCCTATTTGCATCGTTACAATGCTATCAGACTATTCTTCAAACCTCAAGCTGTACTTAGATCTAAAGATACTCGTTAGCTAATTTTTAGTAATGATTGCTTATTGGTTTCAACTGCTTAACCTCTGGTGGTGCTATCAACTTCTGATTCAACAATCCCCACCATTGATGTGTAGTTAATGTTTGAGGTGATTTCTCATCAAAACTGAGTTTTCACTTTTTCTGTACGTGACATTGTAAAAGGGAGACTTCATATTACTTAGAGAAGATGCATCCTTTCTCCTTTACATTTTCTTCGTATCCATATATTGATCATCATCCCACATTTTTGTTTTCTGATTTTTCTGTAGTGATAGCTTTCTTAAATTGCTGCTAATAAAAAAATATCATAGTATACACGACCAGCAACTTCAAATATCATGGTATACACGACTAGCAACTTCTTCAAAAGCTTCCTTTTTTGTTTTTGTAGTCAAAGGTCATTCTTACGTAACCAAGCACTGTTAGGATTTTCTTCTCTTATAATTTAACGACTGTTTGGTCAAATTTTACGATTTTGATCAATTTACACCCTTTTACATTATTTATTGGTATTTTTGCACGCTTCTAGCAAAAAACTTTGTTAGGAAAATTACACTTTAACCCTTGAAACATTTAATGGAAAATATTGGAATGCTTTCATTATTAAAAAAAAGTAGACTAAATATGCATATGAAACTTTAGATACAACAAATACAGCCTTTTTTTCCCTCCTATATGAATACAATCTATATATATAGAGTAAGTAGTACTCTCTTGAAACTCAAATGGTGTAGCTTCGCTTCACCTTGGTTTCAACCCCAAATATGGGGTACAATAAAACACTATTGACCTACATTATTTTTCCTTGTAATTATATGTTGTACAATCTATACCTCCCCTGCTGCATTTGACAGAGATGAATTTGTATTGTTGTTGTTGTTGCGGTTCTTACTAAATCTATTCTTTAGTTTTTGTGCAAAGGATGGTTTCACAAACTCCTCCTCCCTTTGGGGGCGGTTTGCATACAGAATCCAGAGGACAAGACAGAGCAAGACACCAACTGAAATCAAACCAAGCCCTGCATTTATAACCTTAAGATAATGGTTCAATGGAGGACAGTAACTTGATGTGATTTCTTGGAATGTTTCCCTCACAAAATTGCAATTTTGAAGGTTCAGTAAAAGTGGCGTGTAATGTTCTAATGCATAGCTCTCGTTAACTGCACCCACCAACTGCGAGTAAATCTCCGGCGTCACCCTGCCGACACTGCTGCAAAAACCATGTTCTGTTACCTGGCACTCGTACTTCTTCCAAACCTGCAAATTTTGATCCAAATTTCAGTTTTGCTTCCCACACGATCATAGGCAGAAACCAAGTGAAGTGATGAAATTAATAAATTGTTACTCCCTCCAGTCATTAATAAGATCTATTTAGAGAGTTACTCTTGGTCCTAAATGTATCACCTACTTTTTATATTTGTCAATCTTTTCATTATTTACCTCTATCGATGCTCCCTCAACAATAATCAAGGAGAAGAGAGAATGAGCTAACTAAGGAAGATGATAAAAGTGTTTTAAGAAATATATATCATATTAACTAACTTCCTTAATCTAATCAAATTAGGTAAATACGTCTTATATTAAGGACATGAGAGAGTACTTACCAATGAGGCATTGGAGGAGGAAACTTCTTGAGATGTACATTGACGCTCATTGAGCTGAGAATCAAAAGGGTAGCACAAAGGTGGCATCGCAGGACCCGATTGATTGTAGTAGTTTGGATTGTTTGGCGATGCATTTGCATCCGCGATGCTGTAGATGAATCGATTCACGACGCTTACGATGTTGGTGACCACTTGTTTGCTCTGAACCAGTGTGTTGTTTGTGGTTCTCTGATCAACACATGGAAGGATGTTGCTAAGTGCAGATTCTGCATGAGGATTCTCTACCCATTCTCCCATAGCCATACATGTATCAGAAATTGCACTGAAATACAAATATTTAGATCATATTAATTAGTGTGACTCACTGTAGAAATTGAAACTACCGGAAAATGCATATTGTTTTATTTTAGTTCAATATTATCTGTCCTATGATGGTTCTGTTCTAGATTAAATCTCAATTTTAGTAAGCGTGGTTAGAGGTAGCAAAGTCAACTGTGGTCATCTGTTTCTCTTCAAAATTTTCAATAAATACGGCTTACAAAAGTTTAGAAGACTAAAACGAAACTTGTTAGGCATAGATACCAAAACATTTCAATAGTAGGTCCCACTGGAAAGCCTGCTAATAAATATACTTCAACTGTCCATCTATGGCTACCAACTTTTTAATAAAACCAGGTCTACCTAAGATGAGTACTATATAATAATGAAAAAATAAAATAACAAAACTCATGTAATTTAAGTAAGTGTATAAGGAGGATAAATGAGAAGAAAAATAATTAAGTTTTTTTATTTCTAAAAGAGAAGAAAATATCTCTAAATGTCTCAAAGTCAGGAATTTTTAGTTGGGAGAAAATAACTGCTTTCTTTGTTGATTTCTCTTGAAAATTTTAAATAAATCTGGCTTACAAGAATTTAGTAGACTAAACCAAAACTCATCATGCCTAGACATTTAAAAATGTCAAAAGTAGGTTCCACCGAAATGTCTGCTAATAAATAAACACTTGAATGTCCATCTGTGGTTGGTTTTATGTGCCAACTACTTTAAAAGGCTAGGGAATTTCTCCTAGTTCCTCCCCAAAATAAAGGTTAAAAAGCAAATAAAAAAGAATCTGGAGGCTTACTTGTTAAATATGAGGAACACTCCACACAGAATGAATGTGACTGCAACTAATAACCAACCACTGATAACAAATCTGCAACATTTTAAAACCAAATGTGAGAAGTGAGAGAATGATTAGGATTATGACTGTTCTGGTACAAACAAACCATAGGCCCCAAACAAAAAAACAAAAAAAAAACTTACATGAGAATTGCATGTTGATGTCCAAGAATAGACAAACCTGCAGAATATTATATTGATATTGATTGATTAGCCTGTAATAAAGATAACTTCAAGGATTCAAATATTAAAAAAAAAAAACAAAAAACTCAATTTTCAAGCTACTACAATGAATACATACATAGGCCAATTAGAGCTAAGAGAAGCATAACTGCTGCTACTGCGATCAAAGCCGATCGCCTGCAAGACGAATTCAAAGTTTAGCACATCAAATACTGAATTTATTTTTATTTTTTTAAAAAAAAAAAAAAATCTAGAAGTTAAAATACAGAGTGCCAAGTTTATGACATACACAGCACTGAACACTCTTTTGATTTTGACAGAATTTTCATCTGTCTTCTCAGACAGCGTATTTGCTGCGGCATTCAGATCCATATTCAAATTGTCAATATCATCCATGATATCAGATGGGAGAAGGATCTGAGCAACATTTATAGTCTTTGCAAGGGAGAGATACTCTGTGACATTTCTCAGAGTTTGCACGGTATAGTCGGATTGATTGACGACGTAACCCAGGGTTTGCAAGGCTTCATCATGGAACTTATCCTGCCCAACAGATAGGACAACACACCCAGTCCTGTATGATATGAGAACAGAACAAATGAGCAAGAGAAACCAGTAAAGATTCAACACATTGCTTTTAAAATAGGTAAGAATATATAAATAAACAAAACCATGTTCATCAAATTACTTACAGTCTCCAGTTCATGAATGTTTCCAAGTTCTAAATAAAAATCTAACAGGTTGCAAATACTGAATACAAATTTACATACAAGACTATTATCAGATTAGTATTCAATAAATTCTACAGTAGCCTCCATTTACGGTAATGATCCATAAATTGTAAATAATAAATATGATTATAAAAGGTAAGAGCAGATGCATACAAGTGCAGATCAACAAAATTGGTATAAATCTTCAATGAGAGGACCAAGATGAGAAACATAGACAACAGAACATTATGAGAAGTTAACAAAAGGAACATTAAAATAAAGAGTATTACGCTGCGGCGCAAGTGAATAATATGAGCAGTATGAGACAAATTCTCTGCGAATTATTTGAATCTTCATCCTTGATCTTAATTCCCCATCCACAGCATAAATGAATTATAAGAGCCAATCCAAATGAAAGAAGCCATACGACAGCAAGAATGAAAGCAGCAGCACCAGTGAACCCAACTGACTGCATAGGAAACAGTTAAAGGATTATTCATTTGAGTGAATAACTGAATCTGAATCTGCTTGAAAATGAGTCAATAAATAAATAAAGTGTTACTTCTTCCGGTCCTAAATATAAGACACGGTTAACTTTTTTTGGAGAGATTAAGGAAGCTAAATAAGTTACTTAATTATATATTGTGTATCATTAGATTATATATCAGTTAGTCATAATAATTAGTTTGAAGGAAAAAAATAAAAATATTTTAAAGTTTTTTAATTAGCTTCCTCAATCTCTCTAAAAAAGTCAATTTTGTCTTATATTTAAGACCAGAGTAAGTATATGATAGACAAGTAACCTTGGAAATTAGATTCTCAAGGGGTAAAAATAGATGAAACACAAACCATTGCTTAAAAAGGTCAGAAGGCAATAAATTTAAGAGAAAATGGAGATAAACCATTTTAAGTTTGATCCATTTGCAAACAGTTGTCAAATTTTGAAACTCAGAAAATGCCCCCTGAACTATCATCTTTCAGAATTCAAACCTTTCTCTCTATTTTCCCATCAACAGATGCCACCTTAGTCTGTCATTTATTGTTTCTAAGAAAATGGGAGTGCCCAGTGAGGCAAATTAGTGTCCAAAAAGGCATCTCCAATAACAGGATTAAAGAAGAAATGGACAAAATGGTTCAAATCCGATGAGATGATAGTTTGGAAAGATATTTAGCAATTCTAAAGATGCAAGCATTATCAAACACCCATAAATATTCATGACAGAATTATGAGGCTTGTTTAGAACATGTGAAAATTCGGATCTGCCAAAAGAACAAAGGAAAAGTAACAAACCAAAGAGAGTTAACATAAGGCACGCAACCTTAGTGTTGAGGAAAACAGAAAAACTCAAAATAGATGGGGGGAACTAAGGCATCAAGAGAAGGATAAAGCATCCATTTCATAACATAAACAATAGAATCTTGGTTACTTACTGCCCAATAATGCTTATTGGCAATGTCCCAACCATCGCGGTAACGTCGGAAACCTCGAAGAATGTCAGGCCTTTTCGTCCTGTTTGCCGCCAATATAAGAGTATCCTCAGGTGAATCTGATTCTGGCTCTGGTGCTAGAGCCGCTTGTGCGACTTCATTCTTCCATGGACCCAAATTCTCTTCTCCTGAAACACGCAACAACGAAGGATCAAAATAGATTACAAAATCCAGAGATCTTTGATAATGATCACTGGGCTAGAGGATCCTAGTTCTACTCCAAAATTTGAGCCAAAACAACCCACAAAAAGTAATTACAAGACGACGTAATTAAACTAGGTGCCAAATAAGAATTATCTGTCCTGTTTGGCTGGTAAGAAAAATCTACCAAAATATTCTCAGAGTTTCCATTTCAGAGACCCCAAAGAAACTCTCAGAAACAAAATATAGTTTTTTATGCGTAGTTAAGCTCAATACATTTATTATGATCTCATTTCTGAAAATTGACGGTAAAATGAAGCTCAGATTCCTTCCTGAACCTTCCTAGCAACCAAACAAGTAAGAGAAATAAAGATCTACGCCAAACCCATTATCGGGGTCAGAGAGAGTCAAACTCACAAGGAATGAGAACAATGCTATCTAATTCATGACCGAAAAATTGCAGAAAACTTGGAAGAAGACGAACCTATGATAAATTTGACGGGATGCCTGATCGACCCACTTGAAGAAAAAGCCGAAATCGAGCTCACCGATAGCAATACGAATAAAGAGAATAAAAATAACGAAACAAAGGCCTTCATTGCTGCAAAAGAATACTTCAGCGTTCACCTCAAAAGAGGCAACCCCACCATTTTCATTTCCCAGTAATCAGAGAGAGAGAAGAAACAAATGCCAAAACAGAAGCAGAGCATGAATATTGACACTCAAAGCGTGTTAAGTTTTTAAGAGGGTACTATATGTAGCTAAAAAGAGAGAGATTTGAGTTATTTTTATAGAAACAGAGAGAGAAAGGAGAAGAAGGAAGAAGGAAGCAAGGGAAGAGAGTCACACATTCACACATGGTCGTGTCGTGGGGGCTGCGAAGAAGATTGATAAAAAGGAAGCGAGAAAAAGGCGGGTGTCATCAGCATACTGTGAGATTACTTTAATTAATTAGTAATTAACTAACTAGTAAGTATAGATTTCTCATTGCGTCCTAAATTCACTGGATTAAGCAAACCCAATCACTTTCCGTCAAAATTGATGTGCTCTGATGATGATAATAAATCTTTATGGTTGAGATAGGTAAATATAATGCCATTAAAAAAAATGGGAAACTCATTTGCATATTCGCACTTTTACTCAATTTTTAATTTGATACATGTGTGAATAAATATTACTCCATACATGTTCTTGCACCGCTTTTGACGGTCTACTACTAAGGTTTTCCAACATCGTTCATATCAGGCCAAAGATGTGATTCTCTTCTTGAAAACTGGTTTATCTCAAGAAAATTGATTAGGAATCCTTATTGTGAATGGATTCCTAAAGAAGCAAATTTAGCAACCACGGATGTTGTTAAAGCTTCTTCAGGTCTTGCCCTTCAATTTAGATGCTACGACCCTCGTTTCAGGTGCAGAAATTGTTGCTAAAAAATGCTCTGTAGATTCTCTTTAGGCTTTGTTGTTTGGATTTATCTTTTTTCTTTAGGTGTTTTATGTATGTTTACGTTTGTTCTGATTTATATTCTCGATTGTTTTTTCAATATGTTTGTTTAGTTCCATCTTTTTAGCACAAAGTCTCTTATACTTATGGTTTTATGATTAATGCATTTTTTGTTGGCAAAAAAAGAAAAAGGTATCTATGTGTTTTTTCTTTTAATTAAATCATTAATTTTGTTTAGCTCTTCCAACTTTGTTATTATACTTGTTTGAGATCACTTTTAGACATCATAAAAGTTTTTATTCACATACATCAAGATAAAACTCATCTCACATATTTACCTCGTATATTGTAAATCTTAATTGAAAACCTAATTTTAAAGATTTCAATAGCTATTTTAAACTAGTACATTAACATTGTTAGGGCCTATGCAAGAATTAGTGGTACTCACTGAGCAAAATTAAAGCATTTTATTAGAAGAAAAAAATACACAGATAGCAAATTAAAAAATGGGGGAAAAAAAAGAATAGAAGGGTTTTTTCTTTTTAAATCAACGAAACAGTTTGAATATATTATTCTACAAATAAGGCTAAAAAGATAGATACTCGTATCGTACGGTCAACTGTTCAATACAATTAAAAATAAATGAAAAAGCAAAACAAAATCCCCTGTTTAGTTGTTCTGTTCTTGCCTTGGGCTGCAATTTGCTGGGATAGTGGCGTTGCTTTTACCATTTGGTTTTGTCTTCTTCTGCTTTTTCGATTTTTCCTTTTTTTTTTCCCCCTTGACTTTATGGAGCTCGCCGCTCCTCCACTTAATATGATATTTATTTATTTTATTAAACTATATAAATTTACAATTTGACTAAAATTATGTAATGATGCGCGCTTTATTATAATCATTAAAAATTTATTTTTTAAGTCAATTGAAATTAATTTTTTTGCTGCAATATATTGTTTAATATTTATATTTTAATATGTGAAAATATATTTTAGTTAACATTATTGGTTAAATAAAAGAAAGAATTTTTTTGAGAAAATCATTTGTAGATTTTAAAAATAAAAAATTATGTAATTTTAAAAATATTTAAAGGCAGTATGCGTAATTGCCTTCTCTCTCTTTTTTTTTTTTTGGACAGGGCGAAATTAGCCATCTTAAAAAACATAATAGGTCAATTTTTTAGGAAATCATTTTATTTTGTTCTTTTTCTGTTTTTAGAATCACTATTGATCATATGTAGCCATACAAATTTTATTATTTTATTATACAACTAACAAATCTCACAAACCAATAAAAATTGATAAAGTTGTCCCTACAATTTAAGTGGATGATGATTCAGTTAAAAAGGACCAAATCTTACTTATAATAAGGATTTAGATGAAGTATAATTGAGGTGGATGATGATTCAGTTTCTTACTTTAGAAAGTGAACCATACTTAATCATGAAGTTAGTTGTGAAGTCAGTTACACAAAAATTTTAGATTTAAATTCAAGGAAAATTATTTTATTTGTATTATTTATCAATAAAAGAATTATTTTATTTTCGGAGATTCATATTAGTATTTATAAAAGTTAAAGCCGTTTGGCTCACCTTACACAAAGTATCTTATTAAATCTTAAATAAGAAGTTGTGAACTAGTTAATAAGTAGAATGTGTGAGTTCTTTTTATTGGGTGAAGTATAGTAAAAAAATTACTAATTCTAAAGAAAAATTAAATTATGTTATAAAATGAGAAGGGGCAAAATGGTAAGAAAGGAGTTAGTAGTTCCGTTTTCCAAGTTAGTGGGAAGGGGGAATAGAAACAATCAAAACGGAGGAATATGGGAAAATGTAAACGGAACGGCATGTAGTTCTAAAGGAATGAACAAAAGAGATATTATCTGATGCGATTAGGTATAAGATAGAATCATGCACCGCCCTGATAAGAAAAGAATCAGATTTTGACTTTTTGTAGGACAGTAGGAGTAACAGTGGGCCGGCGGGTGGGTCCCCCTATTTGCCATTTGCATTGCGTGTGGAGGCCAATGAAAGGAATCTATTGAAGTTGCAAGGAAAAATATAAATAAGAATTACTCCGTAGGATCAAGGTACTTAAGCGTTAAGACTGGATCAAAATTAAAAGGGTAAAGCCGATTTTTGTTGGAGAAGTTATCAAAAAAATCTTAATTTTGCTTTTAAAAAATTTTTGGGAGTAATTTCGCCACTACATTTTTCAAATCATAACAATTTTGTTCCGGCCGTTATTCTTGTTAAATTTGATTATTAGTTGATGGAATATGTTAAGTTGACTGGTTCACATGTCATTTTTGTTAAGATATAAATTAGTCTTGAAATTTTTACCCAGAAGCAATGTTGTCTTGAAATTTTTATTGGTTTAATATTGCTCTGAAATTTTTTGAATTGTAGCAATGTCTCCCTGACTATTATAAAAGTTATATTTGATTGTTAGTTGATTAAATATATTAAGTTGTCAGCGTGAACCACATTGAAAAAGAAGCTACAAGTGGAGGAAGGAACTCATGATCGCTAGAGAGTAATTGAAAAAAAAAAATCAATTATTGAATTCAAAACATACTGAACAAAATTACCAAGCGATATTTGAAATAAACATGTATTTTTTCAATTTTGTTTTCATTCCCCAAGATGATTTCACCTCTTTTATCTTCTCCAATCATTCATATGGGGTCAAAGTGCTTTTTTTTTTTTTAATGAAGTTGATGAGACATAAATTTACCAATAAACATATTGTGTCAACTAAGGACAACAACCAAGATAATTGAAAAAAATAGTTGATATGAAATTGTTATAATTTGAAAATTTTTGAAGCAACGTAACTCTTGAGTGAAAACTTTCAGGATGATTTTGCATCTAAGCACAAAATAAAAATGGCATGGATATTATTGACTATCGATTCAAAGATATTTGGTTAACTAACAATCAAATTCAGCCTAGATAATGGTCGGGAAGAAATTGCTACAATTTAAAAACTTTTAAGTAAATATTGCTGGAAATAGAACTTATAGGGTAAAATTGATATTTTTTTTACAATTTTCAGGATAAAAAACCCAATTTAAAATAGTTATAATAGTATTATAAGAGCCATCCATCCAATATTAAAGTTATGGAGTAAAATTCATGACAAGTTCATTAAAGTTATAGAGAAAAAGGAGTATCCTGTGGTGTGTGATGGGAACGCAGAATTGGAATAATCCCCGGGAGGAAGAATCAGGGATCACGTGAGGGGAGCGTGACTGGCGGTAAGTGGGTCCCAGATGATTGGATGGTGCATTAAAAGTAGCGCACCGCTTGACCCACACGATCGATCCATCGTCGTATCTCTTTTCGTTGTGAACGCTTTTCCGCGAAGTACTCAATCAATTCCCTTTTCACTCGGCCTAACATCATTAATTAATTAATTCCCTTTTCCCTCCCCCTATCGGCTTCCTTTCTACTCATCGCTCCCTACCTTTTGGCTTTTGCAAATTCTATTTTCAACTTGTATCCGCGTATTCTTTTCTTTTTTATATGGTTGTTGTGTTAAAATCAAACACAAATTTTATATATATATATACACACACACACATATATATATATATATATATTACTTTTATTTTTGGTATATATATTACTTTTATTTTTGGTGAAAAAAATGAAGAAAGTATAAGGGCTCGTTTGGTTCAAAGAAAATTGGAGGAAGGAAATGGAAAATAGGTATTTTCCGTCGGCAACCGATGTTTGGTTCGCATTTTCCCTGGAAAATATTTTAAGGCGGCTAGGCATTTTCCTTTATACATGGGAAAATCGGTTTCCACCTATTTTGGTGGGAACCCATTTTCCGACCAGAGGAAGACCAACTTACCTTTTTAGCGTCGTTGTCGTCTCGCTTCTCTCACTCAATCGCTTCTTACTTTCTTTTTCTTTGTTTCTTTTATTGAACAAAGTGATCCATGGCTTCGGACTAGACCGCGATCGACCTTCCATTCATCCCTACAAGATGAAGATTTCGATTATGATCTTGATGAGGGGTATGACCTCTATCAGTGAGGCTGAAGGGATGAGGGGGAGGGAGGGAGAGGTGGCGGCGATGAAGAAGGAAAATCATAGGCGAAAATCATTTTGCTTCCATTAACGTTGCTATTTAACTGTTTATATATATATATATATTTCTATCTGTGTTGTTGTTGATACAGAAAGAGTCGTAACCTAAGCAGGGAATGGTAACATGCTCTCTGATCTAACAAGGAAAGGAGGCCGCAGCATCGAGGTCGGACAATTCTCGAAAATTGCTTAGCAATTCTCATTGAGAATTGCCAAGGCAATTCCAAAAACTATTCTATAAGAGTAAAATGTTATTTTGCCTCATTTTCTTACCTTATTTTCTTCCAAACAAACAAAATTTTTCCTATCAACCTATTTTTTTTCCAGTGCCAACCAAACACATCGAAACAAAATATTTTTCATTCTATTCCCACCTTTTCTTTGATCCAAACAGAGCCTAAGTGTAATGGGGAAAGTATATATGAAACTATTAAGAGATGTTTATTTAGAGATAAATTAAAAGTAAATCATAATTGCGGTATGTGAAATTCAGGTAAAGATGAAGCCAATGAATATGCTTCCCCACTGAGTCACTTCTGTTTTGCATAACAAAATTAGGGTCAATTTATTTAAGATTTTTTAAATTTTAATTAATATATGGCATAAAATTGAGGTATATCAAGATTAAGGATCATCTCAGCTTTTTTCATTTTTTTTATATAAAATTTGGAAAAATGGAATCACAATGGGGGGATGAAGGCTCAAAGAACCTATTTATTTAGCAGCATGATCAATTAAAAAAAGTTGTAAAATAAAATTGTTCTCGCATATTTATATTTATATATAGCAAGTGTAAAATCACTTAAAATAAAATAATTCAAACACCAAATTAATTAAGGAGGTGTGATATGACATTTGATCTACAGCTTTAAATTACTACTGTACTATTTATCTTAGTGAACAAATGAGGTTACATGAAAATAGGCTGTCATTCAAAATCGACAATAGTGAATATTTTAATTTATTAATGAGTTTGGAATTAAAATTCCATATTATATAAAATCCATACCTTGCATTTTATTAGGGGGAAAAACAATATATTTGATACAGATATTAAGAGAAACATAAAAATTAAAAAGGAGGAGTTTCTATCTCAGATAAAATGCACCATACCTATATTCATTTTTGGCAAAGTGAAAGATTAAGACAAAATAGCTATTTGTGACTTCCCACTTTCCTCAATCCCAAACTCATCATCGAAATACAAAGAACCAGACACAGCCTGATTAGGATATATACATTCCATATATCCAAATCATAAAATAGTACTACAAGTTAAATTTTATATCTAAAATATATTTTATTAATCTCAATATTAACTTGTTCTTTTCATGAATATATTTTTTTAAATCTAAACACTTCTAATTTTTTTAGGAATGCTCGTGTATAGTTCAAAAATTTACGATATATATTTAGTTTTTTTAATGGTTTCCATATAAAAGATTATCAACCTTTTTTTTCAAAGAGGGAAATATAAATAATTTTAGTAAAACTCTCTCTCTCACACACACAATTTACTTTATGAAATGGAATAGTTTGAACTCTTATGCCAGTTTGTATAAGCAATTAACGTGTTTTTCAAGTTTTTTTAATATATATATATATATATATATTTTAATAATATAAATAAATTTTTTTTAAAAAAAATTGTGCATACCTAAATGATCTCCTTATACCTAATTAAGTATGTAGTTTGAGAAGAGTCTCGATAATTTTATTTTGTTTTTCGATTTACAAACAATTTCTTATCTTTCTTTGAAGATGGTTGAGAAGAGAAAGGATATTGTTTATCCGGCTGGTTTATTTGTTGATAAACGTATTTTTTAAATACTAACTTAAATAATTATAGGTAGGATACGATTATTTTTTGTTTCTGGTTAAGAAGCAAAAAGTTAAGAAGGAAAAAATAAGAGAAGAAAATAGGAGAACTCAAACTTTGAGGACCAGTATTTGAGCGTTGCATTTTCATCACGATATTGTATTAATCTATTAGGTGAGATTGCAAAACTCACACGTTAATCCAATGTAACAACTCTTTTTATATAACTTATTTATATGTAATCGAGTTGAAGTTAAAATCATTTTATAATTTTATATTCAAGCTGTCAATCAAATTAAAGAGCCATCGGCATAAAAAGATACGAACAGATTAAAATAACGTCGTTTTACTCAATTAATGCAACAAATGCCGTACGCAATCTGATAAAGGGACAACATTTATACATCAATTGGCAAAAGAAACAGAGACAGCATATTATATATTTTTTTACAAAAAAGACACAAAAATACCCCAAAATCCGCAAATCCCAATTAAGGAATTCAAAATGACATAATCACTGTGAAGTTTCTATTGGCTAGTTTGGATTATTATTATTTTTTACCGAAATTACCTAAATGTCCATAGTAAAAAATTTGGGGAAAAAATGAAATATGGCTTAGTAAATGACTACAATAACATTTGACATGTGCTAATACTCGGTAGGATACTAAATAGCAATAATAATATTAATTTAACAAATTACAACTTTGACTTATTTTTTCCTAGTGACTAAGGATGCATCTTCAGTTTCTCTTTTTGGTTTGTACTATTTTATGTGTTTATGTTCATATTGTTCTTGTTTATTTTATTTCAGTTGTAATTGTTCTGATTTATTTTATTTCAGTTGTAATTGTTATGTTCTGATGTATCTGTTGATTTGAGTATTAATATAAGTACATTTTGACCAAAAAAATGACTACAATAACATTTGACATG
The DNA here is from genome assembly GCA_019022615.1 of Acacia melanoxylon. Taxonomy (NCBI): domain Eukaryota; kingdom Viridiplantae; phylum Streptophyta; class Magnoliopsida; order Fabales; family Fabaceae; genus Acacia; species Acacia melanoxylon. The sequence continues at coordinate 4,842,459 of JAFJYJ010000037.1, forward strand.
TGCTAATACTTGGTAGGATACTAAATAGCAATAATAATATTAATTTAACAAATTACAACTTTGACTTATTATTAAGGTAGTGACTAAGGATGCATCTTCAGACAACTTTGCTACAAAATTTTTCTCTACACTCATTCTTAGGGACTTGACGATAATTAGATCGGTTCGGGTCTAAATTAGGATTTGCATATCTTAGAGTATTTGTGTCTTTTTTAATAAAAAGAAAAAGAAAAAGAAAGAAAGCAAATTTTGTTGATAAGAAGATTGATTTGAAATTTACAACTTACACTGAATCCGGATCCAAAAGATGAATTAATTAAAGAGTGGTTGAAAAAGAAGTGGGAGACGCATATAAAATGTGTGGCAAATTGTGTGATGAGGTTGATAGGTGGATAATTAATCAAATTAATGACGTGATTTGGATGTGAAAACGTGGTTTTGGATTTGTTAGGTGGTGAGGTCCAGCATTAAAGTGGACACATGTTTTGTTTTGGATTTTGATTTCTAACCTTAACTCTGAATGTTGCAATTCCACCATATCCAATGTGGTTTAGTTACAACCAACACATTATTGTTTACATCATCTCATATTCTAAATCACTTTCACAATATCACCTTTTTGCTACGCTTGATCATGTTTGATGCAACTCATTCTCTTAATTATATCTGCCTTCTTATACAATACTACTATTTGTTGTCCTGAATGTAAAAGTTATTAGAAGCGCGCTTGTTTTAATTACTCGTTAATGTAGTATCTCGTTTTACTTTATCTCTTAAATTTATAATTTTTCCTAAATTCTTTCTATTGATTTCATAGATTAAGAGGATTTTTATTTTATCAAAATATTATTCCTTGTTTCTTAATATAAGACATGTTTAACTAATTTAGTTATATTAAAAAAGTTAGTTAATTAGTTGATATGACATTTTTTTCCCCTAAAATATCATAATCATCTTCTTTAATTCCCTACATCTTTCTCTCATTTGATTATTGTTAATGGAGTATCAATAGGGAAAAATTTAAAAAATATAGAAAATAGGTCTTAAATTAAGCACAAATATCACCCATAGTATAAATTATTAGGAGAATACTTAAAGTTTAATGTAGTGTTTCATATTCATACTCGATTTTGATAAGATAATTAAAGTTGAATTATAATATGAACTAGGAAAAGCCTATTGTGGGGTTTATGTTAATTAAGAAAAAAAAAACGATGAGTACAAATATATATAGGATGAGAGACCAATATACTTATATACACATAGAAATGTATAATCATCATGGTTCTCACTTGGATGACCGGAGTCATTAATAAATATTTTTAATATCACCCATATTATAAATTATTAGGAGAATACTTAAAGTTTTGAGTTTTTTAAAAAAAATATATTTTCTTTAGATTTTGAATTATAATAACTCTAAAAATATATTTTTTGGGGTTTATGTTAATTAAGAAAAAAAAACGATGAGTACAAATATATATAGGATGAGAGACCAATATACAAATAGAAATGATAATCATAACACTTTTTTTGGTATATATTGTCAGTATCTATGTGAGTGCATAAGTATATGAATATAACAATTCCAATTTACTTACTTTAATTTGCAATGGAGAAGTGCTTATTTAAATTAGCGGTAGCAACTGTTTTTCTAATATGATTTACGGTATGTAAAGTAAATTTGTAAGATGAGTTTTGTCTCATCTTACACGAACGTAAACTCAAACAAGACCCTAGTCTGTTAGCAATCTTCACTTGGAAAGTATTGTAATCTTATTATCAAAACAGTGGACTTTTCTTGTTACATTTTCTTATTATTATGAAGGACATTTCTCATTCATATATTATTTTTCGCTTATATTTACTTCTGATTTTTTATTTATTTCATTTTTATCAAACGAGCCTTAAAAGTAAACACATATTTTTTCTTCAAAACCATCAGTACTATAAGCAATTAAAAATCCATAGCAAGTGAACAGATTAGAAAATAGTGTGGTTGAATTATTCCAAAGGAAAAGTTATTGGCAAGAACAGTAATTGAATATTTTTTAATGTGAAAAAGACACTTCAAATTAATAATAATATTATGTTTTGGCAAAAGAAGAAACTAATTAATGTTATTATTGTGATGAATAATTCAAATTGTCTGTGTCCAATGAGTGAAGTGGGTGGATTACTTTGTGAGATTTTGTTGGATTCTTCATCATCATAATACCCACTTTTCCAACCAATAAAGTCTCTCATATTTATCAAAATCTCACACTTTAATCAATAATTAAATATAAAAATAAATTGTCTTTCCCACTGAAATGAAGGAGTTTGATATTAATCACCATTCAATAAACATCGTACTTTCTCTTTTTAAGAATTTAGATTTTATTCAGAAATTTAAATTAGTATTATTTAATCGAAATCATTATTTTATGTCGAGTTAGGATTAAAAAATTATTTTATTTTTATATTCTATTTTTTATGATTTAAGATTAATATTAGAATTTGAAATATATGAAAATAATTTCTACGATGTAAAATTATTAGCCTTCCTTGTCAACTTTTTTCGACACCATCAACTTGAGATAGAGAACCTAAGTACCTAACAAAGCAAAAGTGAAAAATATTAAAGGGACGATGCATTTTCCTTTGTTCACATTTCCTCTATAAATGTCTTTTTTTTTTTTGAATGAAACTGAAATCAATTAATAGCTCAAAGAGCTAAATGAAACAAGGACAAATACAATCCCCTATCCTTCCCCAACTACCTCCCATTGGTATGAAGGAGGCGGTTGATGAAGCGATCAAAAAAACTACCAACGATGTTGTGAGATGATTTAGCCAAATGATCCTAAACTATTATGTTCCCTAGGAATATGATTAATCAAAACTTGCGTCTTTAACTAACCACAACCTGGCATCAACTATGACGTCCCTAAAGGGATGTGAGTGATCACAACCCCTAGTCAAAATATTTATTGCTTCAATACAATCCGATAAAACAACTACTCTTCGTATCCTTGGTTCCAACAAATCGAAGACCTTGGATAATTGCTATAATCTCGCCTATTACTCGGGTGGAACCATCGTTAGTTTGCACATGAAACCGCATATCCAACGCCCATCATCTCGCCGTAATAGCTCCTCCACATCCACTTCTTCCCGACTCAGAATCAAGCATCCACCTCAAGATAGGTAAAATTATGTTGACGTTCCCCGTTAGCCCTAACTTCAATATTCGGTTAGAGTAAAATTGAGAATTTATGACTAAATCCTTATCCGACTTGCCCCGAAGAGACTAGCATAGGCATCATTTGTATCGTTGATTGGTTGGTCACCAAATAGCTTCTTACGATCCACCCAAATATCCCAATGAGATATAACCAAAAAGAGTAGCCCAAGAAATTTTTTTGGTGAAATCCCTTCCCGCTTCATGACTAAGGTTCCATTGTAACCAATCCTTTCCTTGAAGAGATATAAATTGCTCCCAAAAGTTGGAGCAACTACCGAAATCCATCTTTCTTTGGCGTTCAGCAATCCCTCATTAAGTGCATTATGTCCTCCTCCCGGCCGCATCCAAACAAACATCTCGCCGACTCCCCAAGGCCTCTTTGGACTCTTAGACGCGCCGTGTGAACCCTCCCATGTGCAAAAGTCCACATAAAGGACTTAATCTTCTCTCGGGAATGCCGCATTTCCACAACAACTTCCACCACGAGTCTTCGTTCCGCCTGATTACTGTAGAAAGAAAAAGATATGCGAGACTTTACAGAAAAACAACCGTTAGAAGATGGTTTCCAATAATAATTATCATCCCTTCGCTCCTCCCTAGGAGGATACGCACACATGATCCTATCAACAAGTTGCGGCACATTGTTTCTTTCAAAACATTGTTTATATCGCTTCTTCATTTTTTTACTTTTTGATAATATCGCTTCTTTTATGATATCTTTATCGTTTCAATTCAAACACAGCATATGTTATGCTTTAAAAAGTCACTGCATTTTTAATGGACTTTTCCAATACCCCTACAATTTACGATTAAGATAAATAAATATCTTTCGGCCTGATAATGAAATATAATTAAGACGAATTTTTAATAAAAGTTATAGTTTAAACTTTGAATGCTTAAATAACAAGGGAAAAAAAAAATTGTCATATTTCTTCTTCTTTTCTTGGTACAATTTTTTATTATTTTTACTAGAGTTAAATAATAAATCTGCCCCAGAAGTATGCGCCAAGGAGCAATGTTGCCCTGTAAGTTTTTTTAGGTTCAGTGTTACCTCAGAAGTTTTAAAACGCAACAATGTTGCCCGATACTGTCAAAAAACTCATATTGATGTTAAAAATTTGACGTTTACTGTTAACTTTTTAATAGAAAATGACAACATTACTATGTTTTAAAACTTCTGAGGTGACACTGAACCTAAAAAAAAACTTCCAAGGCAATTAACGAATTAGAGCGGATGGGATAAAATTACCTCTGAAGAATTAGTTTTTGAGCTTTGCTAGGGCTTGTGTTTCCGGCATCGACACTAAGAGCTCCATTACCCATTGCGGCGGAGGAAATGAGTGGCCCCTTTGATCGCGCCTTGTGCGGAGGGGATTGTGAGGAGTTACTGGAGGAGGATCGGGAGGAGTGGAATCATAGGAAAAGAAAGGTCCGCTTTGCGGGGGAGGTATTTTCAAGCGATGAATCGTTAAAGCCTCGGGATGAACACTGGATGAAACCAGAGGCAAAAGAACAAGCTCCAATGTCGTATAGGGAATCATTGCTTCAAAACGTGAATCAGAAGGTGCTAGTGGGAATGGAGTAAGAATGATGAAGATGATGAGACGGAAGACTACAGAATTGATACAGATTTCGCCAAGGTTCTGAACCCTGGGGACGGAATTAGCGTGGACGTCACCAATCCATTGTGTCCTTAGTTCAACGTTGAAGAAAAGGAAAGGGAGAGACTCATGAGGCCTTTTCAAAGGTCACTGGTGGTAAAACTCATGGGACGACAACCTTCTTATGGATTTATGGTCAAAAAGCTGAGGCAAATTTGGACAAGGAAAGGTAACATTGATATCCTTGACTTAGATAATGATTTCTATCTAGTTAGCTTTCAAATTCATGAGGATTATATGGAAGCATTAACGGGGGGTTGTGGGTGATTACGAATGCATATATGAGCGTTTCTAGATGGAGACCTGATTTTAACCCGAAATGTGAAAAAATTGAATCTGTTGTTACTTGGGTGAGGTTTCCAGACCTTCCTGCGTCGTTATTTGATAAATAAAAAAATCTATTAAATTTGGGTAACTCTATTGGTAGAGTGATTCGTTTGGATATTCACACAGTTCAGAGGGCTATGGGAAAGTTTGCGAAAATGTGTGTTGAGTTGGATCTCACTAAGCCGCTAGTGCCTAAATTTAATGTTGAAGGTCAGGTACTAAGTGTAGTTTATGAGAGCCTTGGGCTGTTGTGTAAGAAGTGTGGTAGAGTTGGGCATAATAAGGAAGAGTGTGATTTAGTTACTAAAAAGCAAGCGGAAGGGGGTATGGATGTGGAGGGGATGGAGGTGAATAATAAGGGAGTTCTGGTAGTCCATAAGTTAAGGAATTATGGAAAACAGTCCAAAGGCCTAATAGACAACGAAGAAATGCTTTTCCCATGCATAAACAGAACCTGGGCTCAAGGTTTTCTGTATTAAATGACTATGTTAGGGATGAGGCGGGAAAAGTGGAGATAGAGAAAGAAATGAAGGGTGCTCATGGGGAGGAAATACCTGCAAAGGGCAGGGTAGAGGCGGTAGTAGTGTACAAAATAATTCTAAGAGGAGGGGCTTGGGGGAGAGTAATAAGGGGGCTGCAAGGGGCAGTGGTAGGAGTTTGGGGAGGACAGATCTGGAAAGGAAAGTGGAGAAGGAAGAAAGAACAGCGAATGTGCTATCGAAGGTGAAAAAAGGAAGTTCTATGAGGGGTTCAAATGGCAGTCAGCCTGTTTATCGAAGCTATGAGATTGTGCCAAAGACAAATTTGGAGAGATATGAGGGGAGGAAAGTAAACATGAATGGGAAGGAAAACTTGCATCCTAGATAATGTATTGGAAAGGGGGGAGCTAAAGAAGGTCATATTCTAATAGGGCTGTCAAATCCTTTGGAAGATGAAGATCCCATTGAGAGCTTAGAAATGAGCATGGAGGAGGAGTGTGTCACACTAGCGTGCACGGATTAGTGGTGGTTGTGATTGGCTATTATATTCAGATTTGTTATGATGAATCTCTTAATTTGGAATTGTAGGGGTGCTGCAAGTAAAGGGCTAGCATATGTATTACGGGATATGCAATTTAGGTATAAAGTGAGTCTTGTGATTATTTTGGAGCCAAGGATCAGCGGGGTCCAGTGTCAAAAGTAATCAAACAATGGGGTTTTAAACACTCGATAAGGAGGGAGGTTGTGGGGTTCTCAGGTGGAATTTGGTTACTTTGGGAGAAGGATGAAATTAGAGATGGGGTGTTAAGGCTAGAAGAGCAATTTATACACTGTAAGCTGAGTTTGGGTGGTAATGAATTTTTATTCTCAGCTATCTACGCTAGTCCTAATAAACACCATAGGCATGGCCTTTGGGAGTTGCTGAGTAACATTGGCAGCGAAGTTATTGTTCCGTGATTGATGGCTGGGGACTTTAATGAGATCAAGACTCCATTGGAATAAACAGGGGGAGGGAGAGTGAATGAGTCATGATGTAGAAATTTTAATGCTTGGATTCAGGACTGCAACCTAATTGATGTTGAAGGAAATGGTCCTTTCTACACTTGGAGGGGCTAAAATGGGATGGACTTGAGAGAGTGTTCAAGAGACGGGACAGGTGCCTGTGTAATGTTCAGTGGCAGGAAAAATTTGTAAATGCTGAGGTTAAAGTAGTTCCAAGAGTGTGCTCCGACCACCACCCTTTAGTTGTGAACTTGAATGTGGTTGAGTGGGGTAGGAGTGGTAGGCAGTTCATATATGAAGTAACATGGCAAATGCATGATGAGTTTGAAACGGTCATACAGAATAGTTGGAGAGGGGAGAATGAGGTACATGTGAAGTTGGCTGATCTTAAACAGTCCCTTATACGCTGGAATAAGGAGGTATTTGGGAAGATTGAGGGAAGAAAGAGAAGATTGCTCAATAGACTTAATGGTATTCAAAAAAGTAGTGGTCGTAGAAGAAACCCCTTTTTAATGAATTTGGAGTTGGAATTGGAGGAGGAGCTTATTCATACTCTTAGACAAGAAGAGGTGCTATGGTTTCAAAAGTCTAAGGGAAGATGGTTGGAGGAAGGAGACCGCAATACAAGATACTATCATATGAAAACATTGTGTAGAAGAAGGAGAAATAAGATTCAAATGCTTAAGAAGAGCGACGGGGGGTGGACTGAAGATGAAGGGATGATCGAACCATATTTTTATATGATTTCTCATAATTAAATTGGGATTTTTAATGTATTTTCTTGGACATTATTGCATGATTAAGCACTAATTTGAGTTAGGGACATTTGTATTGAATTAAGTGTAATTAGGGGTAAAATGGTCATCATTTGTTAATTATTCATGCAAATGATTTCTTGGACGTTTGATGCTACCTTGTGCTTAATTTTGCATTGTAGGTATTTTGGAAGAAAATTAAAGAATTTGGAAAAAAATGTCATTGGGGTCAAAATTAATGTTTTGAGGACCAGGGAAAATTACAAGAAAGGGCCCTACAATTTCTGGGAATTGCAAATCACTGAAGAAAAGGGACCATAGACAAATTACAAAAAAAGCCCTAGATTTATTATGAATTACATTCTGACCCAGAAACATTTCAAAATATTTCAGTTTAGTCCCTCCTGAAAAGCTTTTAATTCTTTTCACTTTAGTCCCTGGTCAAAACTTGCGTTTTGACCAGGGGCTAGGTCTGAAATTGAAAACACAGGACCTAATATTAAAGAGGGATCCCAACAGATTTAAGAGGGCGCGCCGCGAGAACAGAGACCCGACACATTGAATAAAAGAAAAGTGAGCGCCGCGAACAGGGGTCTTCATCGTCTTCAACTTTTGAACGCTAGATCATCACCTTCGAGCTTGATTCATGACCTTGACGCTATCTTGCATCATCGTCACCTTCGACCTTCCTTCCTTCTTCTTCCACATCACTCCTCCGTCGCCGGCGACTTCATCTCTTCCACCATTGTTGCCAGCGACATACCTTCTTCCTTCACCCTCCACCAAGGCTGAGAACGAACAGGGAAGAGGAGCAACTAGCGCCGCGAGAGACTTGGACGACGCCTTCACACTGGGACTTTCGATCCGTTACTCCCCCTTCTTCCTCCTATCTCGCCGGTGAGCTTCATCCCAACAACCACGACCTTCAAGCACAGTGAACCAGGAGGAACGACACACACAGATCGATCTTCTTCTTCTTTCCATCATGACCTTGGACCTGTAGCTACACACCTTCATCGATCCTTCTTCCTTCCTCCACCAGTGAAGATTCTCTTTGATTTTCTTTGGTGATTTCAGTTCTGCAGTTCTGATTGGGTGTGCTAATGGCTATACATAGCTAATTTATTTCTTTGCTTGGTGATGAGGAAGTGTCTTGAGCTTCGGTTGCTTGAATGGGGAGTTTATTTCTAATTTATTGTTATGCTTATGCTATGAATATTTGATTTCCTACGTTTTAGGTATATGTTTTGTAGCTGAGACTTGGGGTACTATTATGTCTCCATGTGCAATGAATATTTGCAATTGAAATTGGATTTTGTAATGTGAAAATATACATGTTTTAATTCTTTGTGGTTGCAATTAGATTATGTTAATTAGCGTGGTATTGTCTAGTTAATATGATTTATTTGTGCCCTTGAAGGGCTTGTTAGCACTCAAATTTGAGAAGGCTCATATTGCATTAATCCAATTTTAATTGCTCATTAAGGGTTTTAAACAATATCTCAAGAGATAGTAGTTAGCTATGTTTGTAGGAGCTACTATTAATTGAGAATATTGGACTCAAGTAGTATCTTGAGGTTTTTCATTAAGACTTAATGAAGATTTGATTCCCATATTTTTTTTGAGCGAGGATAGCCATTTTTCTTCATTACCAAGAGCATTCATCATCCATACATTTCATACTACATTCCATTTTATTAAAAAGACCAAAAACAATAGTTTAGCATTTAATTAAATTGCATTCCTATTTTAGTTTATTAATTTGAAAAGCCAAAACCTATTTTCCCCTTGTTTTAATTGCATTTGCATGACATTTAGATTACTTAGGATTCAATAAAAGGCTCCTCGAGAGATAACGATCCTAGGGTTGGGTTGACTATACGCAATCCTGGTTTATTTTTTATTGTGGACTCCAAGGCTAAAGACAAAAAGGCCAACATCAAGGGATTGTTATGATGTTTCATCTATTTTATAATAATCTGTTTAAGGAAGATAGAAGGGATAGTGAGTGGATTACCACAACGCAAGGATAGGGGGTGGTAAATGAGACAAGGTTGAGAAATGTGGCCATGTGGGTAGAGATCCAAGTGGGGAATAAATTCGAAGAGTGTTCTTCCAAATGGGTGGGTTTAAAGCTCCAGGAAGTGATGGATATCCTGTTGTTTTTTATCAGCATAATTGGGAAATTGTTGGCAATTCAGTGGTTCAATTCATTAAGGACTTATGGAGCAAACCGGAAAGGATTAGGGAGATAAATGATACCTTGCTGATCTTAATTCCCAAAGTTGAACATCCAGAAAGTGTGAGTCAATTTAGGCCGATTACCTTGTGCAATGTCCTTTATAAAAGACTCTCGAAATTGATTGTGAATAGGTTGTCATCTATCATGGATAGTTTGATTTCCCCTTTCCAATCAAGCTTCGTCCCTAGTAGGAGTATCCATGAAAACATAATCATTTCTAAGGAATTAGTTCATTCTATGAACAAATTGCAAGGTAAAAAAGGGTATATGGTAATCAAAAAGCCCATGATAGGATGGGATGGAAGTTCATTGGGGAGGTTTTGGAAGAGATTGGCCTAGAGGAGCATTTGAGGAGGGTGGTTATGGGTTGTATTAGCTCACCTAATATGGCTATTATGTGGAATGGAGTGAAAAGAGAGGTATTTGAGCCTACTAGGGGGTTGAGGCAAGGGGATCCGCTATCCCCATACCTGTTTGTTCTTGGTATGGAAAAATTAACACACTTGATTGTTGACTGTGTAAATAATAGAAAGTGGAAACCTATGCGTTTGGGTAAAAATGGAGTTGAAGTCTCACATTTGCTTTTTGCTGATGACTTACTGCTCATTTGTGAAGCAAACATGGATCATATTGTTTCGGTAATGGGCGTTTTGGAGGACTTTGGTAAGATGGCGAGTAAGAAGGTAAATATCCAGAAAACGAGCATTTTTTTTTTCTCAAAAAATGTAGATAGGAGAAGGAAGATTGAGATTTGTAATTACTCGGGGTTTAGGAAAATGGAGGAGTTGGGAAGGTATTTGGGGGCTTTTGTGATGAGAGGAAGAGAAAGCAAGGGTAACTTTCAGTATTTGATAGATAAAATGCAAAATAAACTGAGTAGTTGGAAGCGACAGACTTTGTCTTTTGCTGGTAGAGTGACTTTAGTGCAATCTATAACTAATCAATTACCAATATTTCACATGCAATATTCCTTTATTCCTGTTGGTGTTAGATATCAATTGGAAAAGTTGCAAAGAAACTTTATTTGGGGGAGCGAAGAAGGCAAGAGGAGGATGCACGTTGTGAGTTGGGAGGTGATTTGTAAAGAAAAGAGGATCGGTGGGCTTGGGCTGAGAAGTCTTGAGGTCATAAACGATGCTCTATTGGGGAGGATTGTGTGGAACACTCTTGTGAATCCCAATAGCCTTTGTTCCAAAGTCCTTGTTGATAAATATAAAAAAAGTAAAGATTTGACTAAGGAGGTTGTAGCTGTTAAGTCAAATTCAGTGTTGTGGAAGCATCTATCAAGTATCTGGTCCAAGGTCCTGGAAAAAATTCTTTAGGAAATAGGAAACGGTGAGCGGGTAAATTTTTGGTATGACAAATGGTTAGAAGAGGAGAGCTTGTTAACTGATCAGTGTAGTGGTTGTTTAATTGAGGAGGTTAAAAATAATACTGTGAGAAGTATGGTTAGTGTTGATGGTGGTTGGGATGTCCAGAGGATAAAAAGTTGGGTTAGGGTTGAAGGTGTAGGGAAGGTATTGGCTGTGGTGCCACCTAACAATCTGTGTGGTAAGGACACTATGAAATGGGGAACGTCCTTACATAGAAAGTTTCGGGTAGCTGATTTGTATCATTCCTTGAAAGTTGAGGAAGGATTGTGTGAGAAAGTGTGGAGTGTTTTATGGAGGTGGAAGGGTCCAAGAAGAATCCAATTATTCTTATGGAAGGCTATGCATGATAAGTTGCCCACTGGTGAAAGACTCTGTAGGATGATGGGGTATAATGCTTGCTGTTTGCAATGCACTGAACAAAATGAAAGTCTGATGCATGTATTGAAAGACTGTCACATGGCTCGGGAGCTGTGGATGGAACTAAAAGGTGGTCGGTTGCCATCTAATTTTATGGGAGTGCAGGGTAAAGACTAGTTTGGGGGTAACCTAGAGAATGAGGAGAAGGATTGGAATATGGTATTTGGCATCACGTGTTGGATGTTATGGAGTTGGAGGAATAGGAGTCGGTTGGAGGAAAGATTTATCATGCCAGTTAATAGAAGTAGAGTTGTGGCTTGGTATATGAGAGAAATAAAGCAGGCAAGGCTGGATTTTGGTAAGGCTTGTGTCATTAGAAGAGAAGCACTAATCAGGTAGGAGGCGGCTATGGGGGGTGGGTTAAATTGAATGTTGATGGGGCATATAAAGGAGGGTGTAATAGTGGATGTGGAAGATTGATAAGAAGCTGCGATGGTAGGTATCTATGTGGATTTTCTAAGAGACTGTATGTGAACTCGGCTATTAAGGTTGAGTTGAGAACAGTCTTAACTGGGCTGGAGCTAGCTGATAGGCTTCAGTTTGATAGCATTTGTGTTGAATGCGACTCTACTTCTGTTGTCCATTTATTGAATAAATTGCAGGTGGAAGATGCATTTGAGTCGAGGCTGCTGGTGGATATTAGCGCTGTGTTAAAACGTTTTAGTAGGGTTAGTTTTGTTCATGTGTATAGGGAGGGTAATTCTTGTGCAGATGCCCTGGCAAATTTCAGTTTTGTGCAAGAGGAGGATCAGTCTGTTTTTGTTAATCCTCCCCAGTTCTTATTTTTGCATTTGCTGTTTGATTGTATGGGTGGTTCACACCCTAGATAGATTTTGATACAGGGATGATAATGGGCTAAGTGCTCTGTTTTACATCAAAAAAAAAAAAAAAAAAAAAAAAAAAAAAAAACTTCTATTCATACCAAAGAGAGCCTAATATGTCAACTAGTGTGACCAAGCGTGTAATTAACGGACACTATGAGCAAAGGGAATCCATGTTAGGTAATACTTCTATATAGATATTTTTTTTAAATTTTTTAAATTTTTTTTACTATTCATACCAAAGAGAGCCTAATATGTCAACTAGTGTGACCAAGCGTGTAATTAACGGACACTATGAGAAAAGGGGATAGGAAGCTTTATTTTTGTTGGTAAACCACCAAACTCACTATTTGTTTGTCCAGTTGATTTACTTACAATCTTCAATGTTTCATTGCGAAATACTTCCGTCCTAATTATAAGAGTAAATTACCAGAATTTGGAGGGATTAATGAGGAAAGTTAAATTAGTTAATTATATGTATTTTCCTAAAATACCATTACCTAAAATTTAAAATGACATTAAGAAGAGTTAGCTCAAGGTCAACCAAAAAAACAGGACGAGTTAGTTGACTCTTTGGTGGCTAATCGCTTGACCGCCCGCCAAAAGTGAAATGAACCAACCTGCCTAATATACACAAATAAAATTTAAAAATGGTAATATCAATATATCTTGTTCTCATAAAATTATTAAATAGATATAATACAGACTCTGAAAAAAAATGTAAATATGAAATAGATCTATGTGATAACAGGAAAGTCTTAGCAAAATTCTACATAGTTATGATCTATTTAACCGATGATAATTACGTATGACTACTTATGCCCATAATTTATATATATATATATATATATATATATATATATATATATATATATATTATAAACGAACTTTTTTTGCCAACTTTCTAAACGTACACTATTTGTAAATTAAAAATAAAATGAATCATGTCACGCAGGGCTATGGCATTATAAAAACGTGTGTGTATGGTTGATTGATAAATTTATCATGTTATATGTTTCCGGGCCAACAATTGATCGATCATTAACAGGTTTAATAACGAAAATGTGAAAATTGAACATGATATTTAAAGCACAACGTAACCAGCCGAAAAAGAATTTAAAAATATTTTTAAAGGAATATTTAAATTATTTTATTTAAAAATAAAAAATAAAGTAGAATCTCTCACTTGATAGAATATAAGCGTGTTATAAATTTGTTTCAGTGGAAGAAGTAATAGTAGGGGTGATATGGGAAAAATATGACAAAAATTGTTCAAAATTATTTTATATAAAAAAGTATAATTTAGGTGTGTATGACATTAATGAGTTGCAAACATTATTTACTTTATAAAATATATAGGTGTATTATTAAATTATTATTGTCTTTAATTATTATTGAGAAAGTATAAATAGGGGTATTATAGGGAAAAAGTGACAAAAGTTAAAACTTACTCTTATAATTATGACCAAAACCAACTCAAAAATTTGCTCCTATAATTAGGATCGGAGGGAGTAATATTTTCCTTCATCGTCATTTGTAAGTGATTATGTTATTGATAACTATAAATTTATGTAAAAAATTATATAACAAGAAATGTTAGTCAAACACATTATATATACAAGTTATCTTCTTAACATTTTTTATAAAAGCTTTTTACATGTTTATCTTCTTAACATTTTGACGGCAGAGGATCAAACCCACCCACCGGCTGTTAATCCATTTGATCCCTTATCTATACCAACTCACATTTTACATGTTTATCGTTGATGCCATTACATTGTGCTTAAATTAGAAAATAGCCCTTCAATTCATAACCAATTGATGTTATAATTTGGGCCAAATGTATATCAGTATGTTAAACCCAAATGTAGAGAGAACGTAGCAGTGTGAGCTCACATCCCTTATAATTGGGCCTAAACAATTGGGCCATCGAAAAATTTGGGCCAATTCATAACCAATTGATGTTATTTGAGCCAAATTTATATCAGTTATGCCCAAATGTAGAGAGTATAACAGGGCTGAGCCCACATTCATTATTATTGTGCCCACCCAATTAGGCAAACGAGAAATTCTAACTACGGTTTGGCGGGGTGCGCCAGGCCCGTGCAATAGTGCAACGCATGGGCGACGCGTGAGGATCCCAGTAGCAAGCTACTGTAATGGACCCTCCCCCTTAAAAAATTAATTTAATATCATGTGGGCCGATGACCCACGTATCAGATATTAAACTGATAAGAACAGATACTACACTTGATCTTAGCCAAAAGGCCGAGAAAGGTATGCTTTGAAACGTGGGTTTCTTTGGCATTTATAGCCGCTCAACGCTTTGCTCACATAACGACTCTACGATGTGGGACTAAGTAAAGCTCTCGTTCACAAGCAAAGCAAGAAGGATGAGCTTTACGGAAAACTGATAAGTAAGCTCAACTGTTTTTATTTTTGGTGCTGCTTCCTTGAGAGCTCCATTACAAGGTGAACTTTTATTTTTCTGTTATCTTCTCATTGATGATGAGTTGTTGGGTGCCCTTGGATTCTGTGTCTTACAGAGTTTTGGTTTAGATTATTTCTAAGTTTCTTGGGTTTATCTTCACCTCCTTAATATGCTGTTTTGTTTTTTTGGCAGGAAATATTCAACTCCTTGCTCTGAAGCATTGGGATTTTGTAAGAGAGATTTTGGTCATCGTCATGGTAGTATAAAACTTTTCTGCATCACTGAATGTTGTATTCTTTCGCTGGGGGATGCAGAGACGTGCCTCACCAAATCTGTAAGATAAGGAAAATTTGTTCTCTGACTTTGGTTCTGAGCCCTTCAACCTCTGAGGAAAGACTGTTGAAGCAGGGGAAAAAAACATATGAAATGGAAATGAATGTCGAAACTTTGATATGGGAAATGCATGTTATTTGATTACCATTCACGAATGCTGCTTTTATATTTGAACTTGAACATCATTGATATGGAACTAGTGCAAATTTGAAGAAATATGGTATGCATATGGCATGTACGAGTGACAAACTTTCTAATGAAAAAAAAAACAACATATGATATGTCTGAATTTGCCAGATGTGAGTGGAGTTGGTGATAATTGCACCATTTGCTTCAAATCAGACGAGTAGGGGAAGCCTCCGACATCTCACATTAAACATAACTCTGAGTTCTCCTGCCTTTACTCCATAGTCAAGTATCAACAAAAGCTTAAGTAACTTTCCTTAGTTGAGTCAAAAATAACAGTAAGAATATGGATGCTGATTTGAATTCGCTTGAGGGCAGACTCACTTGTTTTTTCTTGATTATTTTGTAAACTCCAAGTTGTAACTTCCATTTCGAACATTAGAGGCCAAAAATGGAAAATATGTGTGCTGTGATTTCGGATTTTCTGGTTTGATTTCTAACACCTTAGCGATTAAGTGCTGCCGTCTATTAGTTACTCATTATCTTTCACGGATCAAGACATCTCTATTTTCATTCTATCAAGAGAACGACTTAGGCAAGTATGAGTAAACTTTCATCATGTTTGCATACTTTAAGCCTCCTTAAATAATGGGTAATAAATTATATCACTACTCGATGGATAAGTGATATGACAAATCGTGGTAAACTAATTATTCTACACAATTAAACTTCATAAATAATTAATTCATTCTAAGAACATATTTAAAAAGTTTTACAAATACTTCAAATATTTAAAGTCATAATTGCCAAAACTTCTACAATGAATAGTTGGTGGAATAAATCCCAAGCTTTTCTTGAAGTCGAGAACCCAATCCCCATCAGATGCTTTAGCTTTCCTGATCACTGCATCCTACACCAACATTGCCAATTGATTCAGTGATCCTCTCCTGTAATCTGCTTTTCCTCTTGCTCCATTTTTTGCTTTTCTACTTTGGCTGAACTAACACTGCTTGTTCGTTCAATGGCCAAAGTATCAAATTCTCACAGGGCTCAGGCAAATATGACAAATCAATCCATAGAATATGATTCGATGTAGTGCCTATGAAATAACTCAGCTGGCAGAAGAAATTGATTAGATTTTACACATTATGATATACATTGGGCAAGTCCTCTCGGAACTAACAGAAACAGCGCATTTCCCTAGGCATGAGCAAACAACATACGAAAGTCGGTTCCAGAGATATACAAATAAAGTACAGTCAGTAATATTAAGATATACCAAATATATAGACAACACATTGTTACAACTTACAATTAAAACATATCAACTATTTCCACTACAGTTAAAGCATATTAATTGGAGCATGATGCAATTATTAATTGGACACCACTGAAGGTCAATACAGTCCTTGTGATGAGGCTTAATTCCCAGAAAATTTTTAGTAAGACGGAATGTAGTGGGCCTAACATGAGTTTCTCAATAAAAAATAAAAATAAAAATAAAAAGTGAAAGAAAAGAAATCATACTTAAAACTTAAAGTCAAATGATCAAACAGTTACCTGTCCAAAGTCCAAAAAAAGTATGCATCTTCACTGTGATATTTATACAGATAAATATAGGAATTTTCTTCTGCTTGTATTCACTACTTATCATATGACTTGTAGCAAGACCAATAAATTTATATATTTCAGCTCTTAGAATCCAATATCAACAAAATTCAACAACAAAATTAACAAAAGTATCAATATGAGCCGACACAGTATTCTTCATTTCATAATTTTCATTATTGAAACTAAAGATAAAAGAACTTACCTTATACTTGTCCAGGGAATCTCATTCCTCCTTCTACTACACGACCAAATAAACTAAACTCCCAACAAAGATGCAAATGCATACACAAATCCTTTACAAAATTTGATCCATGTAAAAATCAGTTACAACACGACTTTGCGCAATCCAGGCAGTAAATATGAAATATTATATTATTAAAAATGAATATTTCTTAAGCGTTGACTTCTTAATTCCCTATCAGTCAAAATACTGCAACAAAGATGCTTACATCATCCAAAAGTGAAGTTGGAAAGGTAAGGATAAATGTTGATTCTGTTTCAATTTTCGAACTCCACACAAACTTATAACGCAGAGAGAATATATGAAGGAATGAATTCAAAAATAGGACAAAAACAAAATTATTTAATCTAATAATTTAAACTAAAATCAATAGGATCTGCATGCATGACAAACAATAAAGAAACCTTTGGTAGTATTGCACTACTATATATCCTGCTTGTGGCATCTTATTTACTGCCAGAAGTGTGATCTTAAAAAAGTTAGTTCCCAAAAACCTTGAATTAAAATCTTAAAAAGCATAGGCATTTGACTGCAACAAACCAGTTCACAAACTCAAAATATAATAAAGAAAATAGTAATAGAATGAATGAATTTCCTTGTAAGGGACTATAAATCAGCTGTGCAAATGACTACAATCTGTTGATAGGATTGATCAAATAGTTTCCTTACATCATCAAGAGGCTGGCATCTACATCAAACCTTAAACACTGCCTGATATCCAGGGAAATCAACCCTTGAGCTTGCACATTGGAACAAGAAGTGAAGGACTCATTGGCATTTCCAATATCTAGTTGCATTCGGAAACAAAAGGATGTTAAACGACAATCTGATTCAAAATAGCTGACAAAACTCCGGCAAACAAATTTCAGATCCATGGGTCAAAGGTCAATAACCATTTCTCCCAAAACCAGTTGCTTTTTGGCAAATGACCAGGAATAAATTTATTATAGATGGAAAGGCCAGCAAGTATGATATTCCTACAAGTTCCATAAACTTCAAGCAGAATTAGTAGTCTGACCTGCTGAGAGAGCGTTTTCCATCAGGCAAGCACCCGTTCTAGGCCAAATGTGTATAGCCTCAAGCTGAGTTTTATCTTAGTCATGGAGCATATGCTGGTAAGGTGATTGATCACAGTGCACTTCATCAGGAGAGTTTTAAAGTTCAACTTTCTAAAAGTTTACATATTTTTGGCTCCAGCTTTGAATTGTATGCCCTTTCTATCAGCCATCTTTCCTTACTTCTACTATTAGCTACTTCTTCAGCTGTGCATGTCTGAGGTTTCGTTCATATACGATCCACTAAACAGTCATGATTATAACTTCTAAAAGATGTGCTTAAAGGCATAAATTGACAAAATCCAGAAGAGAACCGCGGCATAGAAAAATGAGATCAATTGCTTTCTTTAATTATTGCAAGAAACCTTGCAACCAAAAGCAAATGGCTTGAAACAGAGACACTAAATAAATGTAACTCACATTAATTTAGTACAAACAACAGCTACACAGAAGGATGGAAGCTACATTTTCATAGGGGGGAAAATCACAGCTCCGAAATCCGAGTTAGCCAGTTATCATAGTTCCGGCACCCTGATCGGTCATTATTTCCAAAAGTAAAGAGTGAGGTACTCGGCCGTCGATGATACTGGCAGTTCTCACTCCTTGTGCTAGCGATCGGACACAGCAATTCACCTTGGGGATCATTCCTCCAGCAACCTTGCCTTCTTCTATCATCTTTTTCACTCCCGATATGTCAATCTCCTTCACTAAGCTTTGAGGGTCATCCCGGTTCTCCAATATGCCCGCAACATCGGTCAGCAATATCAATTTCTCAGCACCCAGCGCCGCAGCTAATTCTCCAGCCGCCGTGTCGGCATTGATGTTATAGGCCTGGCCCAGATTATCGGCAGCCACAGACGTTACCACGGGAATGTGGTTGTTATCAATGAGTGGCCGAAGAACCGAGGGATCCACCCGGGCAACCTCACCAACAAAACCCAATTCGGCGGCTTTGGGGCTCGGGCGAGCCGTCATGAGCCGTCCATCGACGCCGGAAAGCCCAACGGCAGTGGCCCCTGCCTTATTGATGAGCGACACTAGGGTCTTGTTCACCTTGCCGACTAAAACCATGGACACAATCTCCATCGTCTCAGCATCCGTAACTCGTAGGCCATCACGGAAAACCGCCTGAATGTTGAGGCGGTTGAGCCAATGGTTTATCTCCGGTCCACCGCCATGGACCAGTACGGGGCGAAGACCGACACAGGAGAGAAGAACGAGGTCGTTGATGACGGATTCTCGGAGTTCCGGCGACTTCATGGCGGCTCCTCCATACTTGACGACAATAGTTTTGCCTCGAAACTTTTGGATGAAGGGGAGAGATTCGGAGAGAACATCAACGCGAAGCTGATCGGGGGTGAGTGAATCGGGAAATGCGGGAATTTGGACGGATTCGGCGACGGCGGAGATGGAGAATTTGGGAGGTGAAGAGAATGAGAGATTGGGATTGTTTGGACGACAAACTTTTCTATTAGGGTTTTTGGAGATCAGAGGAAACGAAGATGGAAAATTTGTAAGGGTTTTAGCTGCTAACATCATAGAGAAGACAATGAGAGCGGCCAAGATACAAATTCTAACACAGTCCCCCTTCGAACCCTTCGAAATGACCAAGGTTTTATATATAGCCAAGATCAAGGTTTGCCTCAGCCTATACACCCTGCGTGATTGTCAGTTTTTTTTTTTTTTTTTTTTTTTTTTTTTTGGAAAATCACAGTGAAGTCTACGGTACCGAAATAATCGTAAAAAGTTTCGTATTGGGATTTTTTTTATTAGTTGTGAATAAGTTATTAAATTCTTTCCATAAAAAAATTTAAAATGACTTTATTAGTTGTTAAAATGTTCCTGTAAAAATCTCATTGTGAAAATGACTTCTAATGTTATTAAAATGGCTTTGCATGTTGTCAAAAATTCTGAGTTTTTTATATGGGTAGAATTTTAGAAAGGGAAAATCCATCTTGGGGCCCTTTTTGGGAAAAAAAGTCCCAAAAAGGGCCCCAAGATTCTGGAAAACCAGAAAAGCGCAGGGCGCTTTTGAGCATTTTTCATTAAATGTTTTAGTTGTTAAAAATTTGATATTGTTGTAAATATGTTGTTTTAGTTGTAAAAATATTGTTCGAATGATTTGTTTTAGTTGTAAATGGAGGGATATTGTTGTAAATATGATTGTTTTAGTTGTAAAAATTTAATGAATTTATCAAAAAAGGGCAAGCGCTACGGGTTTTTGAAAGTTAGAATCTTGGGGCCGCTTTTTGGGATTTTTTTCCCAAAAAAGCCCCAAGATAGATTTTCCTTTTAGAAACCTAAACAATTTTTGTGCGAATGAAAAGTCATTTTGACAATATTAAAGCCCATTTTCACAACGAAATTTTCATTCGGACATTTTAACAACTAATAAAGTCATTTTGACAATATGAAAATCCATTTTTTTTCGTATATATAGAACTTTTTTTGTGATTGTTTTCGTCCCTTGTGTCCTCGCTGTGCTTTTCCCTTTTTTTCTTTTTTTTTCCTTTTGAATACAAAAGAAAAGAGAACTATATTTTCTAGGAAAAATCTCAAGAGATCCTTAATTAAGTCATGAACTCAATTTTACATTGATTCTTCTTTGTTTTTTTTTTTTTTTCAAAGCCCCCTCTTTTTATTTTATTTTTTTTATTTTTTATAAAAAATTCTATATAAAGACGATTGAATTATTTAAATCTTAATTTGGATATTAAACTCAACAAATTATATATTAGATTATGCGTCAAAATTATAAAATTTAGGTTAAATTACCTCCATATCTCTTACTCCTCCAGGTCCAATTATAGGAACACATTTTTGGAGTTGATTTTGGCCTTAATTATAAGAATAAAGTTATAACTTTTTTATTAATTTTTTCCTATAATACTCCTATTTATACTTTCTCAATAATAATTAAAGACAATAATAATTTAATAATACACCTATATATTCTATAAAGTAAATAATGTTCGAATTCATCAATTGATATACACTCAATAATACATTTTTTAAAAAAAATGAGCAATTTTTGTCGTTGTTTCCCATATCACCCCTACTAATACTTCATCCACAATAATTAATTTAGTAACACATTTATATTCTATAAAGTAAGAGATTCTACTTTATTCTTTATTTTTAAATAAAATAATTTTAATATTCCTTTAAAAATAAAATATTTTTAAAATTTCCTTAGTATGTCGTTTTGGAATAACTTGTCGCTCACACATATTCCATATTCGCTCGCTGACTCACGCGGCCCATGTGATGTGAATGCATTTTTGTAATGACCCTACCCTCAAAACTAATTTTGTTTTGATATAATATTCAATTTTAAGCAGGAGTATTTTTGGAAAATAATTATAATTAACTAATTGAACTTCTCTCATTAATCTCTTCAAATTTTGATAAATAGTTTATTAGGACCGGAGAGAGTGATTATTAAAAACAAAAAACAAAATTAAAAACATAACCTTATGATTTGCGCGCTATACAGGAGCTCTAATGATAGGAAATTTTTTGAGACATCTGCAAAGTCAGAAATTCGGTAAAAGAAACGATTGTAATTTTTCCCTACTTTTTATTTAATTAATTAATGTTAATATAGTGATGGATTGAAATTAATTTATGTTACAATTGATAATTATTAATGATTTTTCTTATAAAAAAGAGAAAACTCAGTCAGAATTTCGTGTTTCAAAATTTTCTTAATTAAAGCTACTTAATATGTTTTTATGCCCAGGAAAAAATGTATTCTTCATGATTTAATACCAAAAAGTATCACGTTTTGAATTCAGGTCATGATCTTATGTTATATTGACAGTACAAACGATGTTCCTTAGTAATAATATTTATACTGATGTCATTAGATTGAACCAAAATTAGAAACCGAATTCTTATCCAACTGACTTTCTTTTTTAAAAAAACAAATGAGAGGTCTTACCTTAAACGAAATAAACGGGAATTAAATCCCATACAATCTTGATTAACAAGGTTCTTAAGATAACTAGAACACACATCAGCCTCTTTACTTTGCTATATGAAAATATGGAGAATTCGCAGATCCCAGTCATAGCTTTTGATGTTTTGTATCAAGAAGAAAACTATGCTACAAGAATTGTTCGCAGAGCCCATAAGCCAAGTTACCTCGCTAATTTACATCCACAAGTTTGACCTATTTTTGAAGCATTTGGATTTCATGAAGTTCTTTGTTTTTTTGGATGAAATAGAGAGATAATAATTAATAATTACTATTAATGCCTGAGTTCACTAGGTAAGCTCAAGAATAAACCTGGCAGAAAACATAGAAACCACAGTCCATTAATACCTGTCCTCTCTAGGTAAGTTCAAGAATATACAGCACAGAAAACCTGGAGATTAACTATCATAGTCCAATGATGGAATTCTCCAAGAGTATCAAATCACTGTGATCTCTACTATATGCCCTCAAGATGCCAATAACACGACGGTTTTCCTTGGCTTCTGTGAAACGGTTTAGTATTTTGCATGTTACAAATGAAACAGCTTGACATGCTTGCAAAATTTACAGAACCTAATTAGAGGAATGGACAAATGTTAGTGAATTCTGTCCTGTAGCGCCCTATCCAACAGCAAAAGGATAGACAAAGAAAAACCCAAAGTTTTATAGATTTAAACTAAATTAAGAAGCATGCCAGGAGACAAAGGAACAGTCTTAATCATCAGTAATCTAAGAAACTCAAGGTAGTGATATGATCTAGTTTAATATTTTCATTTTTCTGGATGAGTTTTAGTTTTAAACTTTGACCAGATTCTGTCAGCCAACAAACCTAGCATTCCCAGAAAAGTTGGATAGGATATCAAAGTGAGAAGATAAGACCCATACAATAGCAAGAATTTTAGTCTGAACCTCATATATTCATTGTTTCTTTCCCAAATATGATACCATACATGCAGTCTTGTGTACAATACAATGGCAGACATCGCAAGTCAGAAAACCATGTCAAAGAGCAAGGAATAGCTGAGAAATATTCCAACTAAATCATGTGAAGAAAAGAAAGCAGTTTTTAAAGTCATGTTTGCCTTTGAAGCAACAATTGTAGCCATACATCCTAGACATTAATTTCGGAGCAATCGAGCACCAGATGCAACATTTATACAAAAGTCCCATTAACCACCAAACATATTGCCATTGCTTTGTGTTTTGGTGGCCCCACAGTTCTTTTCAGAGATAAGGAAGCACTTCAGTTACCACATATTCAAGATGGAATGTCTTCTTATAGCTACATCAGGCAGCTATACAGGAAAGATCCCGTTTGGGACATATAATGGAAAAAAAAAAAAAAGCAATTTTGATGATGGAAAAAGACAATGTACCTCTACTTTATGACTCTAACTCAAAACGCATCCAGACATTATCTCAAGAGGAAGAATGAGCGCAAGACTTTCTTGATTATATTCTATTCAATTGGTTTTACAAAAGTATAGGAGGCAGGGGGAGAACCTGAGTTTCAAGTGTTTCACCTTAATACATGCATTAGAACTAACTAATTAAGCCAATTGGTCTAACAGTACATTTGAAGTTAGTGCTGATATTAGAATCGCACAAACTGTATAATTAGGGGGCAACAAAGGGTTTTAAAAAGTAGAGTGCATTTTAAAAGACAGTATACCATAAATAGTTTCAGTTTGTCCAGATTACCTCCAAAAAAGTTACTGGAATAGGCTTTTCTGACTAAGCATAGAGATTGTTCAATATAACACATGAAACTGGGTTTGCAAGTTAATAATTACTAGTAAGCAGCAATTGCAAATTTCAATAATAATCGCTAAGCATAAAGAGAAGCAAAATCTAAACAACTATCAATGCTTGAATAAAATAGTGAGGCCACTTTATATTAATAGCCACATCAAAGCTGTTACAGGAGACTAATAATCCAGCATAGCAAATCTCAACTTTCTCTCTGCTTGCTTAAATTCTATCAAAACAAAAAATAATTTTTAAGAAGGCACTCTCTTCATCAGCTGTATCCACTGATACCAGGATGCAGGAAACTTGATCACCTATTGCAACAAAAGACCACCACCTCTCACTGAACAACAACAATTTCTAATGCTACGCTAGCCATTAATGTTAGATGGCCATGTCAACTTCAATAAATTAAACTTCCTCCACTTTCCCCGATTCTGAACTTGACTACTTGTTTTTAATGGTTATCCCAAGTTCACCTGCAATAATGACTGTAGTGGCCATGTCCAGAAACATTCCATGCTCCACAACGCCAGCAAGCTGAAGAATTGCTTCACTAGCAACCTTCAAATCCCCAATACTCTTCTTAAAGTACAAGTCCACAATGTAATTTCCGTTATCAGTTACAAATGGTTCATCTTTCTCTCCAAAAGTCCTCAACTTAGCAACACAACCTGACTCCTCAAACAAATTTTGAAGCCTTGCAGCAGTGAATTTCCAACAAAAGGGTATAATCTCAACAGGCATAGCCAGTCCACTACCTCCCAAATAATTCACCAACTTGGACTCATCCACAATCACAATGAACTTCTTACATGCACCCTCTACCATTTTCTCTCTCAGAAGTGACCCACCTCGCCCTTTTACCAAGTTCAAAAACGGATCAACTTCATCGGCTCCGTCAATCGCTAGATCCAAGGTTGGGTGTGAATCGAGATCTGACAATGGAATCCCCAATGAAACCGCCTGCTCGTGGGTTTTCTTCGACGTGGGTATTCCTATAATGTTCTTGAGCTTGCCTTGCCGCAAAAGGTCACCGATTCTGTCCACCGCGTGCTTCGCCGTCGACCCGGTTCCCAAACCCAGAACCATGCCGGATTCAACGTACTCCACGGCTTTGTAGGCGGCGATTTTCTTTAAATCGTCCTGCGTTAGAATCACGGGAGAAGGAGATAGGGACGACGATGGTGATGAAGGAACCAAAAGACCCGCCTCCATGGCTGCTTTCTCCGACGAAATGAAATGGGGATAAGGAATAGCCATCTTTTAAGCCCTCCCAAAGAATCAGAGGACAAAAACTTTCAAAATCAAGAAACCGGATTAACCCAATAAAACTTTGAGATAGAACCAAACCAACGCAATAACGCGCAGGATAAAGGAGCAGATTTTCAATAATTGAATAGTGGGTTTAGAAGAGAAGGGACAAATAAACAAAAACCCAAATACCAGAAAGTGGGCAAAGTTTTAACGAGTATCAGAGGAAGAAAAAGTCTAGGCGATATGGCGGAAGAAGGGGCAGAGATAATGGTTTCGTAATAATAAATAATAATCGAAAATGTGTGGTGGCGGGGAACAGAGAAAAGGATGATAGGGTTAAGGAAGAGAGTATAAGTGGAGGCAGATTTGTTTGGTTCAGGAGGAAAGCGCTTGAGGGTGGCTTTATATAGGGAATTGGGAGGAGAGATTGCAGATTTGGGATGGTGGAAGATAAAAGTAAAAAGTTGGTTATGTCGGATTCGAATAATATACATTGGAAGATGATTGGCTCATTTCTCGCGGCGAGACTTGAATGGGGGAGATTCGGCGAAGGCACGAGATGGAGTGCCAGAATTTTTAATGTTAATTGGTAATTGCTTATTCTTTATTCTTCGATTCAAATTAATTAATTTTCATAATTATAAGGAATGAAAATTAATTAATTTGAGATAATCTGGTGCAAAAAATCTCGTAAAAAAGATATATAAAAAAAATTAAAAAATTAAAAAAATATGCTAATAATTAAGATTAATAAAACTAACTATAAAGATCTAATTTTTTCGGCGAAGGCACGAGATGGAGTGCCAGAATTTTTAATGTTAATTGGTAATTGCTTATTCTTTATTCTTCGATTCTAATTATAAGACCTAGTTGATTTTTTTAGAGAGATTTAAGAAGTTAATTAAACTACTTTTTTTTCTAGTTTGACTAATAAATTAATATAAAATCTAAAAATACATAACATATGAAATGATTAAGTAAATTTATTTTCCTTAATCTCTCCAAAAAAAAATTAACTAAGTCTTATAATTAAGACCTAGGAGGTAATAATATTCATTGAATTATAAATACTACCTCTCATTGGCCCTAATTATAAGACATAGTTGATTTTTTATTTGGAGAGATTAAGGAAGTTTAAATAAGTTTACTTAATCATTTCATATGTTGTATTTTCTTAGATTATATATTAGTTTATTACCAAACTAATTACTTTGAAGAAAAAAAAATAAAAATAAAAATAATCTAAAGTAATTTAATTAGCTTCCTTAATTTCTCCAAAAAAGTCAACTGTATCTTATAATTATGACCGGAGGAAGTATAAGATAGAGTTGACTTTTTTAAAAAATTAAAGAAACTAAATAAATTATTTAACCATATTATATTTTGTATTATTAAATTATATATTAGTTTATAAGTTGAGAGAAAAAACGATAAATATAAATATATTAAAATAATTTAATTAATTTTCTTAATATTTTCAAAGAAAATCAACCCTATTTAGAATCCGGGGACTACGTCCCATGGAAAATATTTTGAAATTTTTCTGTTTAAATTTGAAGAAGACAAATCGAAACTAAAATTCATGAAATTATAAATAAAATAAAATAAATCAGTTAAATAAAAATAGAGACTAGTGTTCAAACTCAGAATATTTTTTTATGAAATTATAAGAATTAAGACCAACAATTTAAAATTGTAGGGATTAAACTAAAATTCAATTAAATATTATAAGGACCGAAACTAATATTAACTCTTAATATTATTATGTTCTTTTGCAATAGACATGCATCAATAATCAGTAATGCCCGCGCCCTGGACCGCTTCGCGACACCTAATCCATTAGTGTTGGTTTGTCTTGGCCCCTCCCATCTTTTTTCCAAGAGGTTTTTTTTTTTAAAAAAAAAAAATAAATAAATAAAATCTTAATATTTCTAAAAGAATTAACTTTTTTTTCCTTAAACGGCATTTTCTTTTATATATAAATTTTAGGAAAGGGTTAGGCTCACCTACAGTTTAAGGGTAGGGTGTTTGGAGCCATTTTCACAAAAGTTAATTCGGGTGACTAAGAAAGACATATGTCTCCATCTTAGCCGATTTACCGTTCTTCGTGACTCGCAGGATCTTAAAGTCTTTGACACTAACTCAGGGATCGAACCCCCTCCCTTTTGGTGAGAGTATTTGATTCCTTTATCAGTTGAACCTAAGACATCCTTAATTATGTGGTGGAATAAACAAGCAAGTCCTTTTTCATTTGTTGTCTACCAAAACAAAAGCCTAATGCTTAGCCTCGTGATTCATATAAGAAGATATATTTGAGGAGTTGATGTTAGTCCTAAATATAAGATATAATTTTTATATTTGTTAATCTTTTTTTAATTTATATCTATTAAGGCTTTCTCAACCATAATCAAATGAGTGGAAAAGAGGGAATTAAGGGAGATAATTATAGTGTTTTGGAAAATACATATCATATTAACTAACTTTCTTAATCTAATTAAATTAGATAAATATGTCTTATATTAATGACATGAAGAGTAATAGGGAGTTAAAACAAAGAACGGATTGGAGATAATTATGTTCAAAACAATATCAAAATTAAATGCAATCAATTTTTATAATAGATACTGTTCTGAAAAAAAATGGATTGGAGATAATCAAGTTTAAGGTGTGGTCATTTCTTTTAATAGAGATTGCTTTGAAAGAACGGATTTATAAAAGATAGGGAGCTTGTGAAATATTGACTTATAACATGGGCATCAAAATGTCATAATAAGTCCATTGATATGTGATTTGGGGGTTCCAATATTTATATTCACCCATTGTTAAATTTATACCTTTTCTAGTCTCATGAAATGCCTCCCAGAAGAAATTCTTAGTCTATACTCTCTCTCCTGTCCTTAATGTAGGGTTTATTTGAGGAGTTGATATTTATATCCTAAATATAAGATATTTTTTATATTTTTCAATCTTGTCCTAATTTACCCTCTATTGATACTTAATAATGATAAAAAAGGAGAGGGAATGAGGGAAATAAGGAAGATGTAATACCCGGATAATTATTTATCTGGAATATTATATTTCGATAGATAATACCTATTGAAAATAGGTGAACATGTGGTTTCAAATAATAAGTAATAATTATCTTATTTTCTAAGGTAATTACTATGGAAATTAGGAGAGATAAAGAGCTAAAATGTATTTTAGAGCATTAAATGGCCTAAAAATATTATGATAAATCCCAAGAGGTAGTAAAATATTTATAAAAAATTAGAAAGTATGTTGTCTCTAATTTTAGGAATTTTTGGGATAATTTCCCTTGAAAAATAATGAGGCAAAATTAAGTATTATTTTGGGATCATAAGTGACCCCATGATTTTTAATATTTTACATGGGATATAAAATACCAATGTAAGTAAAATAGTTGTGAGATAATGATTTATCCTAATTAAGAAAATTATCAAAAATTAGTGAGTGGCTAATATGGTAATTAATGGGATAATTAAGGTATAAAGTAAATGAATTAAAAATAATTTAAATAATTATTTTTAATTGGAGAAATTCGAAATTATTAAATAAATAAATAAAAAAATATTAAAATATTAAAAAAAAAATTTTATGCTTAGAAAAATAAATAAAAAATAAAAGAAAAAATAAATAAATGTGAAGGCATTTTGAATAAAATAATAATATAATCGATATAGAGCCAACGGGAAAAGTGGGAACAACTAGAACTTAAATCCTACCTCCACGATATAGGATTGAAGTCATAAACAACAAGACTTTTTATAAACCAGGTGAAAATCCATCTCGGATTGAAGCGGTCTTAAGTCGTTTATGAAACCAACAAGCGTAATTAGAGTCTTAGGGTAATTAGGAAATGGCGAGATAGTGCTAAAAGTGACTTAGAGAAAACAAGCAGAGTTTTGGAAACCGAAATAAGGTCACTTAGATCAGATCATATTACGAACCAGGTGAATTTCGCCTACAATCTAGTGTTTCCGGAATTTGATTCAAGAATCAGAAGGCGTCAGGCCTAAAATCTTCAGATAACTAAATACCCTTAATGGGATCATAAATTTCATTAAAGTATATATTCCTACTAAGGAAGAAAAGTACTTCAAACTACACCGACAAAAGATTTCGCGATCGGCAAAATTACGCGATTCGAAAGACCGATCGTGAACAGGCGGTAAGTCAAGCATTATGACATCATCAAAGATGATGTCATAAATGGGCAAGTAGGTCAGCCCAACTAGGTGTAAGGCCAAGATTGTTTTGTCCTCAAAAATGCGATCCAACGGTGCAAGATTCATTCGGAAACAAATCCCTTAATTCCAACATTGTCCCTCCATTTTCCTATAAATAGGAACCTCTCCTCTTCTCATTTCCCACACCACAACTTCGAAACCTAGAGAGAAGTTAGAGAGAAGGAAGAGCTCTTGGAAGTTCTTGCCAAGCCGGAGTAAGTTTTTCGGTCCTAGTCTTTAGTTTCGGTAGTTCTTTTAGTATTTATAATAGAAATCTTTGTTTTTAGCTTTAGTCTTCCAATATATTATAGATATCATATTTTTGGGTAGATATGATATATATTTCGAAATATGTGATGGGAAAATAAGTATGGCAAAATTTTGGAAGATTAGAGTCAAAACAATAAGCTCGGCGAAATTCCGCCGATTAGGGGTTCGGGGGCAAAATGGTAATTTGTACCAAAAATGTCTGTTATAGTGCTAAAAGTTGTTAAATATTATCCTTATAGGATATCTGTTATAATCGGACCGCTGTTGTACCGCCGTCGTACCGCTGTTTCACCCGCTGTAAAAAAAGTACAGTTTTCCGTAAAAGTACCGTTTTCCGTCAACGAAGGTACGTTCGCGTACTGTAACACTAACGCTGATATTTATGTTATGCATGTATGTGATATGTGTATGGTATGCTAATGTGAGATTATGTACGTTCGCGTACTGTAACACTAACGCTGATGTTTATGTTATGCATATATGTGCTATGTGTATTATATGTGGTAGCTGATAGCTCTGTTGTATGTCAAGTACGTTCGCGTACTGTAACACTAACTCTGATATTTATTGTATTCGTATATGTGATATGTGTGTTGTATATGTGTTGGTGGTATGTTATTTGAATGCATGGTGATGTTAGAGGATAACCGAACATTTGCATGCGCTATTTGGGAGCGATATGTCTCGTATGCGCGGGGAGCGATATATCCGTATTATTTGGGAGCGGTGTGTCTTATTTGGGAGCGGTATGTCCGCATTCGCCGGGAGCGATACATGTAGGAATGGTTCATTTGTTATCGATATCGTATATGTAAATATGAGGTTAACCGTTACCGGGGTCCGTATGCATTGGACCTCGCTCTTAACATAGCGCGTCGGGTTCGGGAGGACCGAGGACCGAGGAGAAAGGCAAGCGGGCCGCATAGAGATCCGGTGAAGATCTCTTCGTTGACACGGCATGGTACATTTCTTGGGAGACACTTTTGTTGTTATTCACTTTAAAAACTCTCGGTCGTTGTACCGTTTTTGTAAATCAACCGGACTTACGACATTTATAAATATAAGTATCAGTTACTCAATCGCTCCGATGCTCTACTCTGATGAAAAAAAAAATATACTGCTTTTGAAAATGGGATGTTACAGAAGAAGACTGTGATATCTTAAAAAATACATATAATATTAACTAACTTCCCTAATATAATTAAATTATGTAAATAAGTTGTATGTTAAAAACCGAAAAGAGTAATACATAATTCACTTGGTGGGTGATTAATAAACT
Organism: Acacia melanoxylon; assembly: GCA_019022615.1. NCBI lineage: Eukaryota > Viridiplantae > Streptophyta > Magnoliopsida > Fabales > Fabaceae > Acacia > Acacia melanoxylon. Next base: position 4,873,340 of record JAFJYJ010000037.1, read on the forward strand.
TTTTCAAATATTACCCCTATTACAATCTATTTGAGATAATATCTTGAAGTCTAATGTATTATTCCTCTATGTTCTTTTTTATAACATTTCTTTATATTCCTGAATATGAGCAAAGTTGGAACAACATTTAACTTTCAAAAAAATGTTGATAAGTCAACCACTTTCTCATTAATTTTGCATGTACATCCGGTATCCTGGCCCTACCCCTTTTAACTTGAAGATTTATCAGGATCTAGACTAATCTGAATCGAGCTGGGTTGGACCACAAAAGCGGAAAGCTCTACCACCAAACACTATTATACATTCTCAGAGCTCGAACTTAAGATTTCTGGTTAAGCTAGTACAACCCCAACTAGTTGAACTAGGCGCTTGGTGGTCACTTCTCATTAATTCTAATGGGGAGCCAAATGTAACTTAAAAAATAGACATTGAAGTATGCTGTATAACCTGTTGAATGGGTCAAAGACTTTTCAAGCATGATACTATAGTTTAGTTTGTCTGTTCCCCTTTATCATGATTAACCATTAATTATTAAATATGTTTTCTTCGATATGGCAAGATTACAGTGATTGCTTGCTCCACAAGAGTGTCGGCGTATTGAAATTCAATGGATTCAAATGCAATCATTGACTCCCCCGATTTACTCATGTTTTTTAAGTTATCTTGTGGTTTTAATTATTTTAAAAAAACTATACTACTTGAATTTTTTTTTTCAAATACAAATGATTCAGATTCCATAATTGTTAAAACTTCAATATTTATTATTTATTTTGAAATATACAGAACATAAGATATAAAAATTTCATGCGATTTAGCATTATATTATGCAGAGACAAGTAATGGAAGATAGGATTGAATTGACCTTAACGCGCAAACAAGCGGGAGAGGATAGAAAAGCCGGGAATTGTGTGGGCCGCAACAACTCCCCCAAGCAACGGGTACTGTTCCTCTCATTTTCCCCCCTCTCCTCATCTTTTCACACGCCCGCTGGCCATTGGATCGTTGATCCAACTCCGTGGTGTTTTTTTTTAAAAAAATATTTATTTATTTTTATTTATTTTTTTGGTAGTTGGATAAACAATCCAACGGCCACGAAGGGCCTGTGAGAAAGATGAGGAGATGGGGGAAAATGAGAGGATCCTCTCGTCCAAGCAACCTTGTGTTTCATTGTTGCTGGTCCCACCCCCAGCTTGTCCACATTTTCCCTTTTATTAATTCCCCCTTTCAAATTTCCATTATTCGGTTCAAAATTTGTGTCTGTCTCTCTTAATATAAATGTTTTTTCAAGGATTCAAACTCAAGATTCTTCTGAATCAACCAAGACGTTATTAGACTAACCCTATATGGGCTCGTTTCTTTCGTAGTCTCAGGTTCTCATTATCCCTCATTATCTCTAAATCATATACATCCAATCAATTACAATATCATTTTAACTTTTCTCTCATCTCCCCAATCAATAGCCCAGATGGGCTAATGAAGGAAAATGAAAAAAATGATGAGGAAAGAATCTTCTTCCAAAATAATGTGCACTAGAGGAAGAGTGTCAATGAAAGTTGAAAGGTTGGCCTGTAGTAAAAAGGGCCTCCCTTGTGGATATTGAACATTGAATGCTAAGTCAAGTCGAACATGGGCATTACCATATGAAAAATGTACCTTAATAATAACTGCAGCAAAATTAATACTCAATTATAAGACAACATTTGAGAGTTGGTTTTGGTCCTAATTATAAGACAACATTTAAATTTTTGTCAATTTCTTCCTAAAATACCCATATTTTATTCTCTCAAGTGTATTTGGTTTTTGGTAAGTGTAGTATGTTGATGCGTAGACTCTTACAGTAAGTAAAACTTTTAAATTGTTGGATTTTATTTATTTATCAATCAACTGATATTAATTTTTTAATACATATATATATTTATACACACATTTAATTACACACATAGATATATGTGTGTGTGTCTACAAAAAAACACACACACACACACATATATGTTTGTGTGTATGTTTATACATATAAGTATATTTGTGTATCTATGTGTGTGTACATATATGTATATCTTTGTGTGTGTGTGCGTATACAGATATATATAAATATGTGTGTGTGTTTATACATATATGTATATTTGTGTATCTATGTGTGTGTACATATATGTATATCTTTGTGTGTGTTTGTCAATATATGTGTGTGTGTATACATACATACATACATACATATATATGTTGTGTGTGTTTATACATATATGTATACATGTGTGTGTACATATATGTATATCTTTGTGTGTGTTTGTCAATATATGTGTGTGTGTATACATACATACATACATATATATGTTGTGTGTGTTTATACATATATGTATATTTGTGTATCTATGTGTGTGTACATATATGTATATCTTTGTGTGTGTTTGTCAATATATGTGTGTGTGTATACATACATACATACATACATACATACATACATACATACATACATATATATGTTGTGTGTGTTTATACATATATGTATATTTGTGTATCTATGTGTGTGTACATATATGTATATCTTTGTGTGTTTATCAATATATGTGTGTGTGTACAGATATATATAAATATGTGTGTAAATATATGTACACACACATATAGTGTGTGTGTATAATATACATATATATACGCACATATATATGTATATATAGCAAAACCATTATTTCAATTAGAAAGTGTGTAGAAAGAAAAATTTTAGGTTGGAGGAGTATGTGGTAGGGGTTGTTGATTTATTTTTACTTGTGTCATTTTAAATTTATATGAGGGTGTTTTAGGAAAATGAGTAAAATTAACTAATTTAACTCCTCTCCTTAATCTCCACAAAATCAGTTAAATATGTCCTATAATTAGGACCGGAGGGAGTATAAGTTTTGAATAGGGGCAATATATGTTTTGCTAGGCATAAAACATATATATTTCTATAGGAGGTCATTATATTATTAAACGTGGACATATCTCTTAATAATAACTCAAATTTTAGTTCGTTATATTTTGAAGGACTATCTTCCTCTACTAAACTTAACTACCAGTCTCCCACAAATAAGAAGTACATGCATTCTTAATAAATCATGACAAAAATGACTAATTTTCTGGCAATTTGCAGAGGATGAGCACCAAAAGATGTCACATATACAGTTTGGCACAAAAAGGAAAAAAAAAAAGGAAAATTCACAATACTACTAGAAAAATACTAAAGTCAAGTTTCTTATACCCCTTTTGTGAAGTTCTTAATTCACCATGTGTCCTATTTTTAAAATTATTACTCCCTCTGGACCTAAATATAAAATAAATTTGATTTTTTAAAAAAATTAAGGAAGCTAATTAAATTAATTTAGAGTGTTTTTATTTTTATTTTTTTCTCCAAACTAATTAGTTTAACTAATAAAATGATATATAATTTAAGGATACACAATATATGATATGGTTAAATAACTTATTTAGCTTCCTTAATTTCTCAAAAAAAAAGTTAACTCTATTTTATATTTAGGACGGAGTATCATTTAACTATAAACATATATAAAAAATAAGACATGTGGTCATGGTATCATCATGATAACAAGTACTTCTAGGTTCTGCCATATTACTCCCTCCTATCCTATTTATGGACAAAGTAAAATTAATGCACTTTTTTAACCCCCCAATTGATTGTATACCTCTCATATATATTTTTCTCACTCATTCTCTCTCATCTTTTTTCCACCTATTCTCTTTCACTCATCGTTTTTATAAATAATGATATATTGGGAAAAAATTACATCACTTACACATTTATTATTGCTTTTAACTAATTATAACTATTAATTTGTTTTGCATGATTTGGATAATCGCTGCTTATAAAAAGAAAGGAGTATATCAATTGAAGTTCTTGTCAGTTAGATCTATGGATGTATATGATTCAGTATCACTCTCTGATTTAGGTCTCCCAAGTAAATAAATTTCTTCTTTTCGTTTTTTCCAAAGATAATAAACCAGTCGTCCTCATTCGTGACAAAGAAACATCATCGCAAAATGGTGCTCCATATCCAAAGTAAAGCCACAACAAGATGATAATAGCCAAACAAACATAATAAAGAATCTCGTACGACAAAAAAGAAAGAAAGAAGGAAACAAAACAACCAAAAAAAAAAAGAGACTAGACAAAACAAAACAAAACAAGGAATTATGAATGTTGAAGGAGAAGATTTATGATCCACATGATGTGATTTATTGGAAAGTGGTTAGCAAGAATCCAAGGAACCACACATAAGTTTTGTCCAAAAACAACCATATTCATACATCATAAACTTTGAGCCAAGGTCATAATTTATCATGTATCTCATATCTTAGATTCATTATATTACATCAAAACAGGCCCAGTCCTTGTTTCAATTAGCGGTATAAGTTGCTTTTTTAACGTCATTTACGGTATATGTAGTAAGTATGTAAAATAAGTTTTGTTTTGATTTGAATGAATGTATTTTTTCAAGACTAATTCAAACAGGCCCCTAGTGTTATTAAGCAGCAATGGTGCATATTCTCTCACCTCTCAGGAAACTGTCCAATTTCCCTTCTTCCTCTTGTGCAGAAAACATAAACCCATCAAAACAGAATCTTCACCAAGGCGAAACATTTATTAAGTAGCTAAATAAGCAAAACCATGAAAAGTTACACACCTAAGAATGTATTCAATTTCCTTCAGAAAACTAGACTGTGTCATTATAATATCCCAAGGTGAGGATTTGAAGTTCCTTTTTGCTCTCATATATCTGCAGATTTTTTGTGACTTCACTCAAGCTTTCAAACAGGGGAACTTACAACTTTTCATATCTTATATCCAATTATTATCATGTATAAGCTCAGTGCATGAGCAGAAACCAAATTTTCCAGCTCAGGTGTTCAATTATATGCAGAAGAAAAGATAGCATGAACTAGATCTCAATAATTCTGAACTGTTTTTATCTTGTGCCTTCCAGGAGAGAGAACTACACTAGGTCCACTCTTTTTACATAACACAGATTTTAATTATGGACAGAAACACTCCCATAAACAATATAGAGGTTCCCAGCAAACTATTATAAAGCATTCAATTTACACTTTTAACGACTGAAAGACAGCATAAAAGGGGGAGTTGATCATCAAATCGACTTGAAAGCAGAAAAAAAAAAAAAAAAAGTCCCCAGATAAAAGGCTTAACATCTGAGTTAATTCAATACCCATTAGTCTGCAAAAAGTAGGAACTACAGCCAATCGTTTGACAAAACCATATTTTCAGAAGGAAAACATCACTGAACTTGGAAGCTGAAAATCATGGGAGGAAATCACCATTTGCATCATCATACCTACCATTGCAGCACAGAGCAGGAAACAACTCATCTTAATTAAGCCTTGTATTCCAGAGGATAATGCAATTGTAACAATGGTCTAACTGATCTGATCCTCTTCAGTCACAAGGTAGTAAAATATGCAGCAAGATCAGATGAAAGGAAGTATTTTGAAGTAGATGATGATGTACAAGGAAAGAGAAAAAAGGGCAAACACATGTTGCCAGAAGAGAATTGATGAAGCTTCGCTAACAGCATAACCCCTCAAGCTGGCTATTGCTCCCAGTAAAATGGCACTCGGTGTGGTGTATTGTAACAAAAGGACAAATCTAAACATGGCATCATTCGCAACCAGGAAATTCAGCTTATCAGACAATGTCACAACTCCAATTCCCATAGTGGGAAGCACAAGGAGTCTAGCCACAATAATACCAATTGTAGTTCTACGTCCAAGTTTAGACTCATTTGGGCCCTCAGCAAGCATTCCCCCAAGAATGAGCATCACAGAAGGTACCATGGCACCACCTAAAATTTCCAAACTGTCCTTGACGAAAGATAGGGGAGCGTCATTACCAAAGACAAATGCTTTCAGTTGAGGCACCGAGCCGATGATGATAGCTAATAGAGAGGCAATTGTTGGGGGTTGAAGTACGTGCTGAATCGGAGTTTGTTCAGCGACAACTCTGATCCTCCTAACAACTCTAGGCTCAGCTAAACACCTAATGGACCGAGGACTGTTCCCACTGCTTTCTGCGGGTTGTACTTCAAGATCAGGTACCGAGGATGCAGAAACTCCTGAAATGCTCTTAAAGATCCTGGCAATAAAGGGTGTCTTGGAATGTTCAGTCTCTTTATCTTCAATCCCAGGCCACTCAGCTTCTACAATGAGAGGCCTGCTGATATCGTTAAGTGGGAGTGCTTCCTCAATTTCTCCCCCTTCCTCAACAACCTCATAATACTCCATAGGAGGCTCCATCATGTGATAAACAAAAGTGTAAACTAGAATTACAGCAACCCATTGACAAAAAGAGACATAAGCCACCCCTCTTGAATGGCAACTCGATCCAAATGGATTATCCGAAGTATGGCAGACAGAACCTACTACAGCAAGAGGGAGATTTCCTGTGTTTCCAAATGCTGTCATTATTATAGTAAATCGGTTAAGTTCAGGAGGTGGGCGACATATGATCACCACCAAGTACCCAAGCAAGCAACCAAGAGCAGTGCTCACAAGAACATTGACAGGAATAAACCACCAATCCACAAAGTTTTGAAGAGTGATGCTTTCACCAAGTTCAGTAAAGATTAGGCATGGCAAGAACAAAGCAAATACAAGTTTACTGAGGAGTTTAAATGTTGCTCTGGGGATGATTTGCAGTTTAGGGTTTGCAAGGAGCAACCCTATGACAGTTAGGGACAGAAGTTTCAACAATGGCACAATAGCAGTCTGAATATCTTCACCGCTAGACTTCACATCATTTACTTGTAGGAAACCATTCACAACTCCTCCTGCCATTTTTTCTTAAGAGCACGAAGACGAAGAATAAAATCCCCTTCTGCAATAGTTCACAAAGCAATACATAAGTAAATGTCCAAGACCTCTACCCAAAAATCCATCAAAATTATAATAACTGTCGCGCAAGAAAAAAAGGGGGGGATCCAGGGTTTCAAAAATCTGTACACGATAATACCTGAACTATATTAACCACAAAGATCTCTTATCCAAAATCATTGAAATCAAACAAGATCTCAAAACAGTGACCAGAATCTTAGAACAAATCAAATGGAAAGAGTGTCTATCGCCCAATGAACAGGTAAAGCAGACTATGGAAAGGGGCTCAAGAAATAGGGAAGTCAAAATTTTAAAATCAGCAGATGAAGAAAATTTGAAACCCCTTCGAAGAGTTGCAAAAGTGAAAATCTTCATGTTTATCTCGCCTCGATAAAGAATTCACGGAATTGTTGATAAACTCCGGCCAAAGCGAACATCGCACGATAAGGATGATATGGAGATTGCGTCCAGAACCGTAAAAAATGAATGATTCACCAAAATGAAGCAATTGCAGGGAAGGGGATGAAGAATTAGGGAACTTACAAGTTAAAAATCAAGAGATGAAGAAAACTCAACACGCTCTCTAACTGAATATTTGCGAAGAAGAATCTTTCGAGTTCTTCAGGCTTCAGCCAGTAGAGAAGATAATCACGAAATCGCCTATATGCTTATGGGACTAATCTCATCAGCCAAACACAAAAATCTGCAGTCAGCTTAAGCTATGGCCATATTTTGTCGGTTGTCATTACGTATGATACATGTGACAACTGACAATGATGGGGAGCAAATTATTTTCCTCAAAGTTTTTATTTTTTATTTTTTATTGAAACCTCAACTTTGTTTTTTAATTTTAAAAAAAAAAACAGATTAAGACTCATAATGTTAAGTTAATTGAATTATTATTTAATGTTAAAAATACAGTCATTTATATGCTACAGCATTGAATAACTATTATGAAATCTGTATCAAAACTCACATTATCTTAATGTGACTTAATGTGTGTGTATATATATATATGTATAATTTAACATTTAAACTCATAGTTAGTATTGGTTTTAGAGATCAATCTAACTCTAATATCATTAAAACAAAGTTCATTGTTTAGTAGATTTAAATCCGGGCCTGTTCTGTAATAGAACACAGATGTCCAGCTCTAATGAGCTGGGGGTGGTTTATGTTGGATCAATGAGTCTTCCACTGATCGAGTGTCAGTGTAAAACACCAGCTCGATGATATCTATGAGGAAGATACCGTCGAGAGAGTTCAGATCACAATACAACACAAGTAAGGCGTTTCGCCCAAGGGGTGGTGTGTGTGCAGTGTGACTGAATAATAAGCAATGGAAATAGAGAGAGTCCAGAGTGCACCTGGTGGGTAATCTCCTATTTATAGGGATTACCAGGGTTTTTCACGCAAACGCTTCCATCATTCAGCCATTATGCACCTCCCACGTTCTCCAGGTCTCTGCTCCACTACTCATACGGTCTTGCACATATCAGACACGATGGAGTAGTGGCGGACCATTTACCTGGTTCGCCATTTACCTGGGTAAAAAGGGGGGTTTCACTGTGGGCCCCCTTACTGGGCTGGGAACTTGCCTGGCCCAATATATTGGTCCATAATAGTGCCATATGGAAAATGAAACTTTATTTTTTCATCACTTATTTTTAAATGAAATCAAGCGTAATTTCTTTATATATGTATATATAATTATGATGGAATAAAACTGAAAAAGTCACCATTCCAGTGTACCATGAATTTTGTTTTGTTTTGTTTGTTCAGATTTTAAAAGAACAAAAGTGAAAGAAAAGCCAAAAACACAAAGAACAATGCAGAACTTAGACCAGACATACGTACCATATGTCTATATCTAACAAATCACACATTTTTTCTTAAGAAAATATATTAAATTTTATTCCCTTATATATAACATGTTTGGTTGTATTATTATTATCAAAAGTTGATTATTATTATTTTGCGATACAAAGTTGCTTTTTTTGTTTTTTTTAAGGTGATCAATTTAGAATGAGAAAATGCCAAAAAAAAAAACAGAAGGGAATATAATTGTTAACCAAAATTTTACTTTGAATAATTTATTTATTTTTAGAAAAGGGTTTTCCCCTTTAAGACTAAAAACACAAAGGTTTTTATCTCTCCAAATTATTTTAAATAATTTTATTGAATATTTTCTTCTAGTTTTCTCTACAATTTGCAAAAGATTTCAATTGTTTGATCTCACCGCAACTTCTTGAACATATGAATTATGAAGTACTACTATTTTAAAAGATTTTTATAATTTTCTCTTTTAACAAACGTAACTCCTATCTACGTCACTCCTTATTCTTATTCTTATATCTTATCTTTTCTTATAGCATAATACATCCATTTCATCTTTTTCGTACAAGATAATACATTATCTCAACGTCATAATCTCTAGGGAAAATGATAGCAAGGTTTCAATTAAAAAAAAAATAATAATAATAATAAATCTCATAACTTAACTTGTCAATAATAAGTGAAAGAGCAATTGTTAACGTTTTGTGTATTTGGGATAGAGTGAGAAAATAACTTATAGTCAATTTGATTTATGGAAAAGTCAGAATATGAAATACTACGTATGATTTATGTTTAGATTGATAATAGTATAAGTAGCTTTTGTCAAATTCAAATTGTTTGAAATAATGGTAACATAAGTAACTTTTAAGATAATTATAAGAAAAAAAAAAATTAAAATTAAAATTAAAATTACAAAAAAGTAAAAAATGGAAACTTAGAAAATTCAACATACAGAAGTAACTGGATTACAGGTACACTTTTGTACGCTTTGGTGTATTTGGTCTCTGTATCTAATGAATAAAGATAGAATTCTAGAAACAAAATTGCATTTTTCAAGTGATTTAAATGGCTTAACCCTCTCCATCCAACTTGGTGCGACCAGAGGCAAAATCCACAGTCTGTACTCCTACGTTTATTTGCCCAGTCGAAACCAAACCTACCTAGATCTCCAAGCACTTGGTCAAAACCCACCGTCTAAAAAAAGTCCAATTCATTCATTCCTTACACTCATTCTTCTCTGCTTTACCACTCCCTGACTCCCACTTTCTTCCTCTTCCATTCCCATCAGCTTTTGTTCTCTGCTTTCCTTCACTGAAATCCTCGCGAGATCTGGTAATGGCAACACATTCTTCAATTCTGCTACACCTCTTCTTCTTCCTCGTCTCCAAACTCTCCTTATGTGCCTTCCTCTGTTTCAAGCACGCACTTTACCCTCTGACATCGAAGCTCTCAAAGCCTTCAAATCCTCTGTTATTCCATCTTCTATTCCTCCCTCATCTTGCCTAGCTTCATGGAACTTCACCGAGAGAGAAGAGAGCTCCCCTGCAACATCCGTGAAGAGGGAGCGAGAAGCAGTGGACAGTGCCGTTACTGGTGGGCCCACGCGACAGGTTGAAAATGGGAGCTTTTCAAAAGCTCCCTTTTGAGCTTTTTGGAGATCGACCGATTGGTTGATAAGCAACAGTTGGCAAACATGTGATACCTTTTTGAGCCTTTTCCTTTGGAGATCGGCCGATTGGTTGATAAGCAACAGTTTTTTTTTTTGGATACAGTTGGCAGACATGTGATACCAAACATGTGTCTTTTCAAAGGTTAGCCCGATTCGGCCTCCAAACTACGGAAGCGGATTGTCTCAGTAGCCTGGCCTCTCAGTATCCCTCAGAATCGCCTCTCACACCGTTGATCTACCATCTTCAAATTCTGACTGTTTATATTAATACCTTAAAATAAGTTTGACCCCGCAAAAAATTATTTTAGATATTGAAAAAATATTCAAGTATATTTTTAGTATCCATCGAACCCAAAATATTTTTTTCAAAATCCTAAAATATTTTTTTCATGATCCTAAAATAATTTTTTAAGATCATAAAATAATTTTTTAGGGCTCTAAACTTATTTTAAGATATTAATATGGACAGTGAGGATTTTACGATAGAAAATCATTGATGTGGGAGGCGCTTCTGAGGGATACTGAGGGGATTGGCCGCTGAGACAATCCGGTTCCCCAAACTACCGATTGGAGGCTCAATTGGGATTCCAAACATACCCGTCTAAAAAATTCTTTCTTTCACTATGGAACTGGCATCCACCGCCTGGAACGACGCTGTTTCGCTTTAAAATGGGACCTGGACCAACTAAATCATACGACACCTTTCAACTATTCTCTACCCATTTTTTGCGTTGATTTTGTGCGTGAGCCACTCCTCTTCTCTTCAGATTCACTGTGTTTGTATTCTTTCAAGCTTTTGCCAATGCAGTGGCGGATCTTGAGATAAATATGTAGGGAGACCAAATATATACTCATTAACCAATTTAAAAAATATTTGGGGGGTCAAATGTATACTTATCAACTAATTAAAAAAATATTTGGTGGGACCAAATGTATAATAAAAGTAAGATAACATGTTTTTTTACATTATATTAATTTTTTAAAAAAAAAATTGAACAATTTTTCTGAACAAAATTTTTTTTTTGGGGGCATGGCCTCCCATTGTACAAAGAAGATCCTTCCCTGTGCCAATGGTAGATCTAAAGTCCAAATTCTTGAAAGTATACTCAGTTCTGAAGTCGAAGCTACTCAATGATCTTGCATTCAAATTGAGGAGGCTACCAATTGGATCGATCAGGTACGTAACTTTCTTGCTATAATCACTTAGTTCATTAGCACCTTCTTTCATGGTCTGTATTCGTTTTGTTGGGCGATTTCCGCCTCTATCTTGAGACACAGCTGTCTTGTTTGGTATGGTTTTTCAACTTGCTGCCGATGGGATCCTTCTTTCCTTAGTAAGTTGGGATAAAAAAAAACTAAAATGGTTTTGAAGCAGTTTCTGAGTCAGTAATTAGTTCAGATGCGTTTTCGTAGTTTAAGAATGGAGCTATGAGATTAGTTTATGGCCGCAATTCTGCAAAGCTTGTTCAAATAAAAAGACCTCATATTCAAATGGTTGCAGCAATGTGTGTGTGTATATATAAAAGAAAAGGGATATTAATTAGATTCTGTAGGAAAAGCTTTCTTGCTGATGTTTTTTCTATTAATTTTTTATTTTGTGTCCTTATGTGAATATTAGATCAGGCTGCACTTGAAACTGAAGGAAGAATATCGCCATTGGAAAATGAGAAGAGGAGATTGTTCAATGAATTAATAATCAAAAGGCAATTGCTATCCTGTAGTTGTCCTTTATTAGTTGTAGCTTCTCTATATTTACTTTTTCTTTGTAAGACTGATTTTACATTTCATGATATCATGTATTATTTGGAACTTAAGGCAAGCGGATAATGGGATTTTTATAGTATAACTATGTACAAATATATATAACTTCACTTGGCTGAAAGTATTTACTTAACTATAAAATGAATACTAATATCATTCTTTGCAGGAAACATTTGTATATTTTGCCGTGCAAGACCGTTTTTTGAATATGAAGGGCCCTCAGCTATTGAATTTCCAAATGATTATACCATTCATGTAGATATTGGTGAAACACCATGCTTCTTTAGCATTTTTCAGAACTGATTCATCAAACAAACAAAAAATTTTACAGAACTGATTTATCTATAGATTGTCCCCAATTAGGATTCTAACCAATATTCAATGATCTCACATTAGAATCCTTGTCGAAAACCTTTCCACAGTAACACCTTCAACTTTCCCGCGCTCTGTTAGAATGTAAGGCGCCAAAGGCGTCAGTTCGCACATTCCCCAACCTTTTTCAACTCACGCATAAAATCAACGCAGAGGATGGGCAGAGAATAGTTGAAATGGTGTCGCATGATTTAGTTGGTCCAGGTTCCCTTTTGAAGTGAAATGGCGTCGTTCCAGGCAGTGGATGAGAAGTGAATATTAAGGGCAGATGACTAGAGCCGGTCCCCTTTCTCTGCTTTACCACTCCCACTTTCTTCCTCTTCCTCTTCCATTCCCATCAGCTTTTGTTCTCTGCTTTCCTTCACTGAAATCCTCGCGAGATCTGGTAATGGCAACACATTCTTCAATTCTGCTACACCTCTTCTTCTTCCTCCTCCTAATTCTCCTTATGTGCCTTCCTCTGTTTCAAGCACGCACTTTACCCTCTGACATCGAAGCTCTCAAAGCCTTTAAGTCCTCTGTTATTTCATCTTCTATTCCTACCTCATCTTGCTTAGTGTAACATCCCGACTTTTCAAAAGCAGTATATATTTTTTCATTTAAAATCATCAGAGTAAAGCATCGGAGCGATTGAGTAACTGATATATTTAATCAAATTGCCGTAAGTCTGGCTGATTTACAGAAGCGGTACATTGACCGAGAGTTTTCAAAATGAATAACAACATAAGAGAGTCTTCGATCGGGACTCAGACGGCCCGCTCGCTTCTCTCTCCTCGGTCCTCGGTTCTTCCGAACCGACGCTATGATAAGAGCCGAGATCCAATTGCAATTTGGATCTCGGGTAACAGTTAACCTCATGCTTAAATATGACTACATATACACGGCAGCAAAGCAATCAATACAACGAGTCCACAACGAGATGTATGATTAAAAATACATAACCACGTATACAAGATAATAACCACGTATGTAACATAACCTCGTATGATACAACAATAATAACCTCGTATGTGACATAACCTCGTATGTAACATACCGTGTATATAGCATAACCTCGTACACTACTACACAACAAACAGAACACAACAAACATATATAATCATACAATAACCATAAGAGTTAGTGTTACAGTACGCGAACGTACATACAAACAGCAGAGCTATCAGCTACCACATACAATACACATAGCACATATATGCATACTATAAACATCAGCGTTAGTGTTACAGTACGCGAACGTACATACCTAACAACACATATACGCATATAATAAGCATCAGAGTTAGTGTTACAGTACGCGAACGTACAGACAAACAGCAGAGCTATCAGCTACCACACATAGCACATATACGCATACCATAAATATCAGAGTTAGTGTTACAGTACGCGAACGTACATACCTAACAACACATATACGCATATAATAAGCATCAGATTTAGTGTTACAGTACGCGAACGTACCTTTTTGGCGGTACAACAGAACTTTTACGGAAAAACGTGAAATTCGACGGCGAAAAAAAAAAATGACGGTATGCGGCACAACAATGGCTCGATTAGCTCAGATATCCTATAAGGACAACGTTTATCAACATTTGGCATCATAACAGGCCATTTGGGCGAAAATTACTATTTTGCCCCTAGTACCCCTATTTGGCGGAATTTCGCCGGAGCTTATTGTTTTCGCTCTATCTCTCCGAATTTTGACGAGATCTTTTCCCTTATCATATTTTCGAAATATATATCATATTTACCCCTAAATATGATATCTAGACTATCTTGAAAAATTAAAGATAAATCTAGCATTCCTACTATATCTACCGAAAGAACTACCGAAACTAAAGACAGGGACCGAAGAACTTACCCAAACTTTGCTCGACTTTCTCCGAGCTTCTCTCTCTAACTTCTCTCTAAGGGGCAGATTTTTGGTGTGAAAAATGAAGAAGGTGCTCATGCCCTTATATAGGGAAAAATTGTGCCACTTTGGTAATTTCCATATTCCAAATCTTGTAATTTTCTCTTACCTTATAACCAAGTAAAATCAAAGCATAATGGTGTTTAATTCTTGACCATGGGCAGCCCTTAGTCGACATTGGGGAGTGATGTGGCAGCAAGCCATTGGTCCAAGAGTGGTGAGTCAACTTGCTTTATGGCGGTTCGACATGATTTTCCTGTTCGAGTCTCCGTTTCGCGTCTCTTCGGAGAAATCTCAAAATTCTGAATTCATAACTTTGAAGATCTTCTCTTCCTCATCAAGAATATCTAATTTAACTTAGATTTCGGTCCCTTACAGGTTCCAACAGTCCAGTTGAAGTTTTCTCGAAAAACGTGTCCGAACACGTCCGGTGTCGGAAATCGCTTTCGGAATTATCAATCTCGGATAATAATTCACGATTCCAAATATGTCCAGATAATTATAAACTCATCTCTAGATGTTGAGTTATAATTATTTTCTTCAAATCCAAAATGTGAATATATTCATTTTTCCCTATTTCGTCTTATTAGGCAAATGCGCTACCGACCTCGGAATTAACTTAGGGAAGAGGTCACTTGAAGGTAAAAACTCACTGATCAATATTTTACCTTGACTTTGGAATTCCTATTCCTGGTTCTCTAGATAGGATCCGTTTCCTATTTATTCCATTACTATTCACTATATTATATAATAATACAATTTTACAAAAATATCATGATATTTATTTTTTTTTCTTTTATTTTTTATTTATTTTTCTAAGCATAAAATATTTTATTAATATTTTATTTTTTATTTTTTATTTTTTATTTATTTAATAATTTCGAATTTCTCCAATTAAAAATAATTATTTAAATTATTTTTAATTCATTTACTTTATACCTTAATTATCCCATTAATTACCAGATTAGCCACTTACTAATTTTTGATAATTTTCTTAATTAGGATAAATCATTATCTCACAACTATTTTACTTACATTGGTATTTTATATCCCATGTAAAATATTAAAAATCATGGGGTCAATTATGATCCCCAAAATAATATTAAATCTTGCCTCAATATTTTCCAAGGAAATTAATCCCATAAATTCCTAAAATTAGAGACAACATACTTTCTAATTTTTAATAAATATTTTATTGCCTCTTGAGATTTATCATAATATTTTTAGGTCATTTAATGCCCTAAAAATACATTTTAACTCTTTATCTCTCCTAATTTCCATAGTAATTACCTTAGAAAATAAGATAATTATTACTTATTATTTGAAACCACATGTTCACCTATTTTCAATAGGTATTATCTATTGAAATATAATATTCCAGATAAATAATTATCCGGGTATTACACTTAGCTTCATGGAACTTCACCGAGAGAGAAGAGAGCTCCCCTGCAACATCCGTGAAGAGGGAGCGAGAAGCAGTGAACAGTGCCGTTACTGGTGGGCCCACGCGACAGGTTGAAAATGGGAGCTTTTCAAAAGCTCCCTTTTTGGGCTTTTTGGAGATCGGCCGATTGGTTGATAAGCAACAGTTGGCAAACTTGTGATACCAGATATGTGCCTTTTTAAAGGTTAACCCGATTGGGCCTCCAAACTGCCGATTGGAGGCTCAATTGTCTCAAAAATTCTTTCTTTCACTATACACACAGGTGTTTTCCTATGTACTGTTGCGGAAGCACAATATAGAGAAATGTAGATTATACTAGAAAATTACCCAACTAGAAACTTTGTTTTCTAGTTGGGTAATTTTCTAGTATAATCTCGGTTACTCTATATTGTGCTTCGCAACAATTGGTATCGAGCCGAGGTTAATCCGAGTATGCTCGTGGTTGCATAATGCGAGCTTCCACATCGAAAAGAATTACTTTTGGGCTTTTGTTTTGGCGGCTATTAAATAATTTTTTGGAGCGAAATGGCGAGACAAAAAGAGTGATGTGTCCACGCGCAGTGCGGCGGTTCGTTCGCATCTTCGTATTTGTCAAGAATAGTGTCCAATGCGAAATTTGCGGTTGAAATTTTTGACGGAACTGGGCATTTTGGCATGTGGCAAGGCGAGATTATGGATGTCCTTTTCGGCAAGGACTAGACTTTGCCCTTGAAGAGAAAAAACCGGATAGCATGGAGGAAGAAGAATGGAGGGTCGTCAATCGTCGCTTGTGGTACTATTAGATCGTACCTTTCAAGAGAGCGAAGTATCCATACACAAAGGAACCTTACGCATGTAGACTATGGAAGGCACTTTGGAGGACAAGTTCTTGAAGAAAACTGTCGAATAAACTCTATATGAAGAAAAGACTGTTTCGCTTCACTTATGTTCCCGGTACCACAATGAATGAGCATATCACTAGCTTCAATAAGTTGGTGACGGATTTGCAGAATATGGACGAGACCTTTAAAGATGAAGATCTAGCCTTAATAATGTTGGGATCACTTACGATGAGTACGAGCACCTGGAGACTACTCTTCTTCTTCATGGCAAGGAAAAAGTTTCTCTAGAAGAAGTTTGTTCTTCTTTGTACGACCATGAACAAAGAAGGAAAGAGAAACAAAAGGGTGGAGATGCGAGAGGCTCTAGTAGTAAGAGGACGTACTGACGAGAAGAAGAGATCAAAGAAAGGCCGATCCAAATCAAGGTCCAGACCCAGCAAAGATGAGTGTGCCTTTTGTCGAGAAAAAGGACACTGGAAGAGGACTGTCGAAGGCGAAGAACAAGGGCAAACTTGGATATGAGAAGGCTGCTATGGACTCAAATGTAGCTGATTGTGATGATGAGAATTCAGATTTCTCATTGGCTACAACAACGTCGTCAAAACCATCGGACGAATGGTTGTTGGACTCAGCTTGCAGCCATCATATGTGTCCTAACAGAGACTGGTTCACTGATTTTGAAGAAGCAGAGTGTGGAATTGTTCACACAGCAGATAACTCTTCACTTACCGCATATGGCATTGGTTCAATCAAATTAAGGAACCATGATGGATTGATCAGAACATTGACAGACGTTCGATACGCATCGGATTTGAAGAAGAATCTCATTTACGTAGGAACTCTCGATTCAAAAGGGTTCAAGATCACTGCGAGAAAATGGAGTTATGAAGATTTTCTCCGGTGCATTGGTGGTAATGAAGGGTATTCGGAAGAATAATAACACGTACCACTATCATGGTAGTACGGTTATTGGGATAGCGGTGACATCCGGTAGTGAGAAGGATGCGAAGCAACCAGGTTATGGCATATGCGCTTGGGACATCTTTGGAGGAAAATCCTTGAAAGCTCTAGCAAATCAAGGATTGTTGAAAGGATTGAAGCATTGCATCATGGATTTTTGTGAGCATTGCGTAAAGGGGAAACAGAGACAAGGGTTAAGTTCGGTACGGCCATTCATAATACGAAGGTATTTTGGATTATGTACACTCGATGTTGGGGTCCTTCCAAAACAGCTTCATTAGGAGGAAAGCATTATTTTGTAACCTTTGTTGATGATTTTTCCGAAGAGTTTGGGTGTATACGATGAAGACCAAAGATGAAGTTTTGAGAATTTTTCTCAAATGGAAGACGATGATAGAAGCACAAACAGGTAGAAGGATCAAATGTCTTCGCACAGATAATGGTGGAGAATACAGGAATGATCCTTTCCATAAGGTTTGTGAAGACAATGGCATCGTCAGACACTTCACCGTGAGAAATACACCACAACAGAATGGGGTGGCAGAACGCATGAACCGGACTCGCTGGAGAAAGTTCGGTGTATGTTGTCCAATGCGGCTTGGGCAAAGAATTTTGGGTGAGGCAATAACATATGCGAGCCATCTCATTAATCGTCTACCATCATCCGCTATTGTTGGCAAGACACCATTAGAACAATGGTATGGTAAGCTGCTAATGATTATGATTCTTTACATGTGTTTGGTTCAATTGCATACTATCATGTTAAAGAATCAAAATTGGATCCGAGAGCAAAGAAAGCCATTTTCTTGGGGATCACTTCTGGAGTCAAAGGATATCATTTATGGTGTCCAGAGACGGAGAAGGTTATATTTAGCGAGGGATGTTACTTTTGATGAGACCGCTATTTTGAGAAAGGTAGCATCGAAGATACCATACGGGCCGATGGTGCTTCAAAGCGGTGGAGTTTCAAGGAGAACCGATTTTCCCGGTACGACAGAACAGACGGGGAAACGAGGGAAGATTCTCCCATAGAAGAAGAGTCGGTTGAAAGGGAGGTTTCAACACGGGAACCTCAAAGCGACAACATGAATCAATCGCAACAAGCGAGCCACGACGAACGGTAAGAAAGCCTACTCGCTTCATGGATATGGTGGCTTGTGCAACTTCAATTGCAAGCGATGGCATTCCTTCAACTTATAAATGGGCTGTCAGGGGCCTAGAAAAGGATAAGTGGATGAGTGCCATGAATGAAGAAATGCAGTCCTTCATCAGAATGGTACGTGGAGATTGGCTAAACTCCCAAAGGGTAAGAAGGCAATTGGTTGCAAATGGGTCTATGCGAAGAAAGAAGGATTTCCTAACCAAGGTGATGTACGCTACAAAGCAAGGTTGGTAGCTAAAGGCTATGCTCGAAGGAGGAGTTGATTACAATGAGGTATTTTCTCCAGTTGTAAAACATTCCTCCATTAGAATTTTGTTGGCTTTGGTAGCACGGTTGGATTTGGAACTAGTTCGGATGGATGTAAAAAGCGCATTTTTGAATGGAGACTTGGAGGAGGAAATCTACATGACTCGGCCGAAGGATTCAAAGTTCTTTGGAAAGGAGAATATGGTGTGCAAACTTGAAAAATCGTTATACGGATTGAAGCGGTCTTCGAGACAATGGTATAAACGGTTTGACAAGTTTATGTTGCAACATAAGTACAAGAGAAGCGAGATACGATCATTGTGTGTATTTGCGAAAGCTTGAAGATGGATCTTTTATCTATCTCCTTTTGTATGTTGATGATATCTTGATTGCTTCAAGAAATCAAGCGGAGATTGAGAAGCTAAAGGGTCAATCGAAGAAGGAGTTCGAGATGAAGGACTTAGGCGAGGCAAGGAAGATACTTGGCATGGAGATAACAAGAGATAGACAATCAAAGAAGCTCTTCTTATCTCAAAAGGAGTATCGAAGAAGGTGCTACATCGTTTCGGTATGAATGAAGAAACAAGATCGGTAAGCATTCCACTTGCCCCGCATTTTAAGCTTAGTGCGATATGTCGCCAAAGGATGAAGATGAACGAGCATATATGTCAAGAGTTCCATATGCAAATCTTTGTTGGCGGCTTGATGTATGCTATGGTTTGTACAAGACCGGATATTTCACGGGCGGTTGGAGTAGTGAGTAGGTATATGCATGATCCGGAAAAGAACATTGGCAAATTTGTGAAATGGATTCTACGGTATATTCGTAATCGTAGATGTTGGATTGATCTTTCGGGATGTTGATCAACGTCTAGTAGGGTATTGTGACTCAGATTTTGCGAGGTGATTTGGACAAACGAAGGTCAACTGCGGTTATGTGTTCACTCTTGCAAGTGCACCGGTTAGTTGGAAGTCAACTTTACGATCAACGGTAGCTTTGTCTACAACGAGGCGAGTATATGGCAATTACGGAGGTGTGAAGGAGGCGGTTTGGCTTCAAGGGTTGCTCGGAGAACTTGGTATTGGTCAAGAAAGCATCACGGTATTTTGTGATAGCCGAGTGCTATTCGGTTAGCAAAGAACCAAGTCTACCATGCAAGGACGAAGCACATTGACGTCCGATATCACTTTATAAGAGAAATATTGGAAGAAGGTGGAGTCACGATACGGAAGATACGGACGAGATGATAATCCTATTTGATATGTTGACGAAGGTGGTGACTTCTATTAAATTTCAACATTGTTTGGATTTACTCAACATTGTTGAATATTGAATTTTGAGTAGAAGTTACAATTAGAATTTGTAAATAGGAGAAATTAAACGATATGGGAATCTGGGCAAGGTGGAGATTTGTGAGTCTGCCCAGAGTCCCACATCGACTAATTGTTGATGTGGGGGGCGCTCATTTGGGTATAAAAGGGAGCCTCCCCCCTCCCTTATACCTCACCCCACAATTGTCTCTTAAGACATTTGTATATCTTCCTCTCTTGTAGTATTTCACTTATAAATTATTTGAAGTGAATTTAGGATCGATATTTCTCTTATATTTGTCTTATTTATTATTTATTATTTGCATTTATATATAGTAGTTGTGGCTTATTATATTATTAAATTACGTCTAGAAACTTTGTTTTTAGTTGGGTAATTTTCTAGTATAATCGGTTCTCTCTATATATTGTCTTCCGCAACATGTACAGCATATTTTAGGAGGGATTCCAAACTGTAGGTTTTATAGCAGTTGGAATGAACAAAAAAAAAAAAAACTAAATAAAAATATTAAAATAGCTTGTCTCAAAAATTGCAAAAGCTCATTTTTAACTGTAAACCAGACAAGCAGCCGAATATACTGTCTATATGTTTCCTTTCATTTGGTCATTCCCAAAGACATCCAAAAGCAGTCCATCTATCCATCCAAAGGCAGTATAAGCTCTCTTTTTTTCTTGATCTTGTTCATTTTTAATTCAGAGGAACCCATGAGCCTAATTACATGAGCATTATAGTCCCAAGAAAAACGATCAAATCCAATGTATCTTACGAATAAATAACAACCATAAGCCAGATTTTCAAAAGAGAAGGGAAATAACATGAATGCCAAGTCCACTTGAGCAGTAGAATTATTCTGCGTCCTTCTTTCTGTCAGCTCCCTAAAAAACAGAGAGATCTATGTGCAACAAGTCACAGTAGAATTATTCAAAACAGAGTACATTATTATAATTAGCACTGGTTTACACAGTGATTTAAAACAGAGTCCATTGCACGGACTTATTACTTTCGGAAAATTGAAATATCAATCAGTTTGGTCAATCCCCTATGAAAGAGAAGAAGAACAGCAACTTAATGAACATTTCCTGATCAATCACAACAATGGATACTCTGTATACTGTATACATCACAAACTTACATAGATTCTGGGTACTAAAAAAATACCCCCAGATCGGATCAATCCTAGCATAAAACAACAAACTGAAATTCCTTCTACAACTATATACACACAGGTGTTTTCCTTAATTCCAAGTAATGAATTAAATGATTCATTTCTATCAGATCAAGAAAAATGAATCCCTCACATAATCTGCTTACACATTTCCACCAAATGGTACAAGAGAAAAGCCGATGAAGTAGGCACACTCAATGCAAGCAAGGCAATCATACCAAGGGCCAAGCTCGGCCTCGTGTTCATCAACTGAGTCTGCAACACTCCGAGTGCCTCGCAAATCATGGAATCATAGCTCGTGTAGTATCGCTTTTCCCAGTCCATCCAATCCGCTGGCGGCTCGTAGTTCTTCTCGATCATCTTCATCTCATGGATTCTCTTCCTCAGAACGATCATGTTCTCGTCCACCGTACTCCTGCCAAAATTCTGATCCGCCGCCTCTCTCCTCCACGCCGCCGCGACGACGCTGGCTCTCCGACGACCCAGGCTCGGCCTCGAATTCGAATCCCGAATTGGGAGAAATGAGGGTGAATTTAGGGATATGGATTGCATGATCATGATTTTGGATCGATGAATTAGGGTTCTAGCTTCTGAGAATTGTAGGATTCGTGGGATATTGGAAGGGTTTATATGGGAAGGATGGAATATGATCTCGGCATTGAGGAAGACGGTAATTTATAGGGTTTGAATAAGAGAAGAGGATGATTGTTAGGGAAAAAAGTAGAATAATTAATAAAATAAAAATAAGGACATGTGAGAGAGAAGAAAGCATATTCTTCGAGAAGCAGTGCTGGTCTGCTGGAAACTGGAAAGCGTGTTTGTTATGGCGTGACGCCTGAGAACGAGCCACTTGTCACAGCCTGAAAGCGATGTGTGGCTTCCAGAATCTCAAGTGGCCAAGGTAGTAATTCCATACGCTTAGGGTCATGATATGCTGGGATGAATCCAAATCGACCGTTCATTTTTTTGGGTCCGGATCCTCTCATTATCCCTCATCATCACTATCTGGACCGTCCAAATCTTGATCCAACGGTTTAGATTTTTTTTTTTAAAAAATATTAGTTTTTTTTTAAAAAAATATTTTTGGATGGGACGATCTCGGCCGTCCAAATCCCGAATCGGACGGTGAGATCTGGCCAGGCGAGATGAGAAAATCCTCTCCCCATTTTTTTCTATACCGCGTTCCTTTTTTTTTTTTTTTTTTTTTTTTTTTTTTTTTTTTTTTTTTTTTTTTGATAAAGTCCCTTTTTTATACTAGTGAAAAGAAACAACTCACTTAGATTTTTTTATTTATATTCATTATTTCAATTATCCAATTAAATATTGACGCATATGTTTCTTATTATTAATAATGGTGGGTGTTCACTATTTAGCTTACCGCAAGCAAGCAGTGGTAAGTAATAATATAGTAATAAAAAGAGTGTCATTCCACAAAAACTATGATAAAAGTGAGCTAATTATTGTAACAATGTTCTTAACTAAATTGAAAGAAAACATATGAAATTGAATAAGTCAAATAAGAAATTTTGATAAAAACAGAAAAGTAAATAATGAAAATTGGAAAATTGATTTTATTTCAAGAAATTAACGGCTTACGATTACTTCTTTTCCATTGCATTTCCTGAAATTATGCAATTAAATCACTTATGCTAGTTGAATGAGTCTATATACTAGTTAAAGATTTTAAAATCATCAACCAAGCTCTCTTTGGTCAAGATTGATTTTTAATCTTCATAAAAAATATACAATCTCTTGTTTATAATTAATGAAAACCATTTTTCCAAAACAATTCTTCATTAGACTAGCCTATGCTGTTAGATATATCTCTATTCTAACAATAAATCATCCATTTAATCCATAAACTTCAAGTCTAACATGATTTTTCTCAAGTTCTACAACCAAAATAATTCTTTCAAGTATCGTTCAATTGAACTAATCTAAACATGTGGTGATTATGCACAAGATAGTCATTAAGCATAAAGAAAAATCATCATATATTCTCAAAAACTAGCAAAAGCAAGAAAATCTAGTAGTTTCAATCCATGCAATGGGTAAAAGTAATTCTAAATGACAAATTTAGTTAGACATAATATGAAATGAACTATAGATAACAATAAAACGCATGTCCATAGAAAGATTCAACAGAAAAATAGAGTAGAATATGGAGAAAGCCAAAGAAAGCTCTTAAAATCTTAAAATCTTCTTCTAAGCTCCCAAATCTTCCCCCAAGCTCTCTTACAAGGTGTTTTCTCTTGTGCCCAACCTCTCTTTAGTCCATAATTATTAATTTCGGCACCCTCCTTTTAGTTTAAAAGGCCCCAGATTCGTCATTTATTTATTTAAAACGTGAAACAACATCGAACGTGGTCAAAAAAGTCTATTTTTGGAGTGTTTTTGCTTTTGCACGAGCACATAAAATATCTATTTTTAGGGTATTTTCGCATTTGCGGTTTTGAAGCGAAGCAAAAGCAGTTAAAGTATCTTCAAGCTATTTTTTGATCTTTCTTTTGAATTTTGTTTTTCTTTTCCCCACTTCCAATGGTCCTTGTACGTTTTTACATTTTGTCCTCATCCTCCTACAAAGAGAAAGAGTTTATGAGCTTTCTAATTTCTTCAATTTAATCAAAACTTCTAGGTACTTGCTCAAAATTTGATAATTGCCAAAGCATATATTTTCATCACATCACATTTTTCTTTATTTGTATAAATTTTATGCACAATTTGAGTTCAAAAATAACAAATGTACAAGAAAAATGCGATGAAATGTAAAAATTTCTAGAGAATAACAGTGGGATATATAGAATTCTACAATTTTGTCTATATATTTTTTTTTATTAAAAAATATGTGTTAAGACTTGATTGGAAATTTGGCATAATGAATAAGTAAATAGACCTAAATTTTATCTATTTTTTTCATTGTTGTTGTATATAAATATAAGTAGTTGAAAGTATTTTTTTTTCCTTAATTTTTTCAAAAATTAAGTTTTCTTTTATGAAATATGTTATTTATGCCAGGATTCCCCCCAACTACTATCATTATTTATTTATTTTGTCTTCATTTCATTTAACAAAAGACCTTATAGAAAATGGCATCTTAAATAAAGTGCTTAAAAATTTAAATGTGACCAGTACTTTTTACATGTCTGTGTAGAGATTAATAAGGAACCTCTCTTAAAAATTGTTTATATATGAAATGGGAGTGAGTATCTAACGTTTACCAGAGTCATGATTTGATTATTAAATGAATTAAACACATATCTTTGTCAAAAGTAAACTATAAATTTAAATTTTAGAAAATAAGAATGATATAATTATATAAATTTGAAATAAAAATGAATAATCATATAATAATATTTACTAAAACACTTGATCCCACATTCTCACTTAGGTTAGGTGTCCAACTCAATATACAACTCGCCGGAAAAGGAATTGAAATTATCCAAATTAAAACGGCGATGGTTGTAAAATAAGAGGGTTGATGCGTAGGAGGAGAACATTACCCAGAAGGGAGTGGCGTTCAGGTGGGGGCAAGTGTTGCCGACAAGGTAGGCCTTACCTGACAGAGGACGGCGCTAATCTAATTAATCTAATACTTGTTATAAAAGTGAAGAAATATAAAGTAAGAACAAGAGAAGGCAGATTCAAGAGAGAATGAGAGAAGGAATTTTATTAGGTGTGTATTCAATAGTTACAAAAGACTTCTATTTATAGAAGAAAAATGGGTCTTAAAGTGTAATTATTCCACCTGGGTCATTAGCTATAATTTTCCCCAAAGTCATCAATCATTTCCAGCCGCCGTTGGTTCTGGAACTTGTGAGAATTCGCGTGGGCCCCACATGAATAGTAAATACGTATATATGAATAGTAAATACGTATACATGAACAGTGATTCGTATGAACAGTAAATCCGTAAATATTATTTGAGGAATAAAGTCGATGGACATCCACATAATTAGTATATTCATAACACTCCCTGGATGTCCATTTATGAATATCTTCATTAAAAACTCTAACTAGGAAAAAACCCAGTGGGATAAAAACCAAAAAGAAAAGAGACATCATTCATGATACACTTTCTAATGTTGTCTCATTAAAAACCTTTCTAGGAAAACCCGGTGGGACAAAACCTAGATAAGGAAAAAAAAAGACATCGTATATTAACTCCCCCTCTTAATTACATCAGTTTTACTCCCTCTGATGATAACATTACTTTCAATGTCTTTTGAACACATCTTCCTTTCAATTGCCACTTGACAACATCAGTTAAGATTTCTGAATCTTCGCAGACCAATATTAAATACAAGCTTTTCAAAGATTGTACTTGGAAGTGATTTGGTAAACAAATGCTAAATTTTCACTTGAACTGATTTCTTGAATATCTATTTCACCATTTTTTTGAAGGTCATGAGTAAAGAAGAATTTTGGTGAAATATGCTTTGTTCTATCACCCTTGATATATCCTTCTTTAAGTTGAGCAATACATGCGATATTATCTTCATACGATTTGTTGGAACCATATTTCACGAAGATAAATCACAAGTTGTTTGTATATGATGTATTACGAGCCTCAACCATACACATTCTCAACTTGTTTCATGCATTGCTAGAATTTACGCATGATTAGATGATGTGGGCGATATAGTCTGTTTCATAGATCGCCATGATATAGTTTGTACCTCCACATGTAAATAGATAGCCTTTGTTTGTGATTTACCATCATGTGGATCAGACAAAAATCCAAAGATCAGCATAACCAATCAGTTCATACTTGGATACATTTGAGTAATATAACCCCATATCCATGGTGCCTCTGAGGTAGCGTAAAATTTGTTTTACTCCATTCCAATGCCTTTGAGTAGGTGAAGAACTATATCTTGCTAATAAGTTTACAAATGATATATCGGGACGTGTATGATTAGCAAGATACATTAGTCTTTCAATAGCGGTTGAGATATGGTATACGGACCAAGTAGATCTTCTTCACCTTCTTCATTAATTATTCTAGGTCGAAATGGATCTTTATCCACTTTCAAAGACCTTACAATCATTGGAAGACATAATGGATGTGACTTATCCATATAAAAACGCTCTAGGACCTTCTTTGTATAAGTTTCTTGATATACAAAGATCCCATTCTTTAAATACTCAATTTGTAATCCAAGACAAAATTTTGTTCTTCCCAAATCTTTCATTTCAAATTCTCTTTTCAAGCAATTAATTGCTTTTTGAAGCTCTTCGGAGTTCCAATAATGTTGATATCATCAACATAAACAAGACTTATAGAAAATTCTCTTCCTGATCTTTTCATAAAGATACATGGGCATATCGGGTCATTTCTATACCCTTCTTTCATGAGATATTTAAGAAGACAATTATCTACATGCTTGTACGATTGTTTGGGCCATATAGAGACTTATTTAACTTTATTGAATATTGTTCTTAAGAATTTGAATTAGATCTTCTTGGATCTTAAGTCTTCGAGGACTTTCATATAAATATCACTATCAAGTGATCCATATAAATAAGCAGATCACAACATCCATTAAATGCAGATCAAGACCTTCATTTATGCCAGGATCGATTAAATAACGAAAAGTAGTTGCATCCACTCTTGGTGAATAAGTTTCTTCAAAATCAATGCCAGGTCTTTGTGTGAAGCCTTGGGCTACAAGGCGTGCTTTATATCTAACAATTGCACCCTTATCATTTCTCTTTCGTACAAATACCCATTTGTATCAAGCGGCTTTACATCAATAGGTGTTTGGACTACAGGTCCAAATACTTTTCGTTTTGCCAATGAATTCAATTCTGCATTAATGGCATCTTTCCATAGGGGCCAATCCTTTCTTTGTTGACATTCCCTAATAGATGTTGGCTCATAATCCTCATTATTATTCATTACATCATTTACTATATAATAAGCAAATACATCATCAACGTTGACGTCATTTCGATTCCATCGGTTCCATTCATAACATAATTTATTGAGATCTCATTATTTTCACATGTTTGGTGACTGAGTCTCTTACGAGACTTCATTATTCTCTTCTATAGATAATACCTCTTCATGAGGTAGCTCTTACGGAGCTATAAATTTTCCTTGATTATCCTCATTTTGACCATCTATATTCTTAGCTCCTTTTCTTTTCGAGGATTTTTATCTTTTGAACGATAGGCCTTCCACGCTTTAAGCATGTTTTGATTTGTTCATAATAGATTGACCTTGTCCATCGGGACATCAATTCGAATAGGAGCATTAACAATTTGGGACATGTGACTTTGTCACCTTTTTTGGGTCGATAAATGCTTACGGCATTCGATTAGCTAAATTACGTAAATGAATTATCTTCGAACTTCTAGTTCACATTGTTTTGTACGAGGATCAAAATGAGCCAATGATAATTCATTCCGGCTAATATCTTTTCCCAACTGTTTACTTTCTCTATCTTTTCCCAATCGCTTACTTTCTCCCCCAATGTTGGGAAAAGCTGATTCATTAAAATGACAATCGGCAAATCGTGCCGTAAATAAATCTCTGTTGAGGGTTCTAAATATTTTATAATTGAAGGAGATTCATACCCAACATATATTCCCATCCTTCTTTGAGGACCCATTTTGGTTCGTTGTGGTGGTGATATTGGCACATATACGCACACCCAAAAATCTTTATATGGGAAATATTAGGTTCTTGACCAAAAACCATTTGTAAAGGGGAAACTTTTAGATAACTTGTTGGCGATATGAATTAACATTCTGCATGCAAAATGGCATGGCCCCAAGCGAAATTAAGAGATTAGATCTCATAAGTAAAGGTCTTGCAATAAATTGCAATCGTTTAACCAATGATTACGCAAGT
Source organism: Acacia melanoxylon (assembly GCA_019022615.1). Lineage (NCBI taxonomy): Eukaryota > Viridiplantae > Streptophyta > Magnoliopsida > Fabales > Fabaceae > Acacia > Acacia melanoxylon. The sequence continues at coordinate 4,901,747 of JAFJYJ010000037.1, forward strand.
CCGTTTGCGTATGAACATGTGCTACAGGATGTTCAACATCAATTCCAAGGGACATACAATATTCATTAAAAACTTGTGAAGTAAATTCACCAAACATTATCAAGACGTATTTTCTTGATGGGATAATCGAGGTAATGTGCTCTTAATCTAATCAATTGAGCAAGCAACCTCGCAAATGCCAAATTACGAGAAGATAATAAACAAACATGCGACCATTTGGTTGATGCATCAATTAAAACCATAAAATACCTAAATGGTCCGCATGGTGGGTTTATCGGCCCACAAATATCTCCTGTATCCGTTCTAGAAATGTGAGAGACTCACTTTCTACTTTAATTGTTGAGGGGCGAATAATTAATTTTCCTTTTGAACATGCCACACATGAGAAATCATGAGATTGTGGAATTTCTTTACACTTCAAGGTATGTCCACATGAATTCTCAATTATTTTTCGCATCATAGATGACCGGGATGGCCTAACTTAGGTCATGCCAAACATTAAACATATCTTTATCAATATTCTTCTGTTTTACCATAACATTTGTTTCAATTGTACTAATATTTGTATAGTACAAACCAGGAAGATAACATTGGTGATTTTTCTAGAACACCTTTTTCACCAAATCTAACAAAAATAATTTGTAGATATTCCTTATTCTTCTCATTTATAGTCTCAATATGATATCCATTCCTGCGGATATCCTTAAAACTTAATAAATTTCGTGAGACTTTGAAGAATATAAAGCATCATTAATAACAAATTTCGTACCTTTGGGTAATATTATAATTGCTCTTCCGGAGCCTTCAATCAGTTTTGTATTACCCACTATAGTATTGATGCTTGCACAACTTATTGTTAGATGTGAAAAATATTTCTTGTCTTTAAGAATTGTATGTGTTGTAGCACTATCAATGAGACACATATCTTCATTCTTGTGTTCAATATTTGTAATTTCCATAATCTTCATCAAATAGAAAAGAAATGTATTAAAACATATTTTAATAATAATCTCATAATATATAAAACATAAACCACATATTAAAAACATTATTCTTATTATACATTCAACCAAACATTTTCAAGTAAAACTCATCCACCTCTAAGTGTGCCATAGCATCACTTTCATTAGGCTCATTGGCATCATCATTCTTACGTGCCTCATCATGATTTTCATTATATTCAACATTATTCACACTCTTTTTCATGGAGGTTTGATACAATTTTACTAGATGCTCGGTGTACGACAAGTTCGCACCCAATGTCCCTTCATACCACAGGTAACATAGGTTCTCAACAACCTTTGAAGGGCGATAAAATTGATTTGACAACCTTTGAAGGACCACCCCGTCATTCTTTCGTCCTTCATTATTTATCTTTTTCTCGGTAGGTATAAGGATTATAATAAGTATTTCTACCACCATGATAACGGTAATTACCGCGACCTCTACCACGGCCCGCGCCACGTCGCGACCATTATTATATACACTCACATTCACTTCAGGGAATGGAGCAGATCCGATTGGACGATTTTCATGATTTTTCAATAATAACTCGTTATTTTGCTCGGCTACCAATAAGCATGAGATTAATTGAGAATATTTTTTAAAACCTTTTTTCGGTATTGCGATTGCAATAGCATGTTTGATGCATGAAAAGTAGAAAAAGTTTTTTCTAATAAGTCATTATCAGTTATTTTCTCACCACATAATTTCATTTGAGAACTGATTTTGAAAACTGCTGAATTATACTCACTTATAGTTTTAAAATCTTGTAGCCTGAGATGTATCCAATCATAACGAGCTCTAGGTAAAATCACCGTTTTTTGATGATCATACCTATCTTTTAAATTTGTCCATAATTCAAATGGATCTTTTACCGTTAAATACTCAGATTTTAATCCTTCATGAATATGGTGGCGAAGGAAAATCATTGCTCTCGCCTTATCTTTTCGTGATGCATCGTTTTCAGGTAAAATTGTATTTCCAAGTTCCATCGCATCAAGATGGATTTCAGCATCCAGAATCCATGATAGATAATTTCTTCCAGTGATGTCAAGAGCACTAAACTCAAGTTTGGTAAGACTGCTGTTGGTCATGACTAAAAATAATAATAATAATAATTAGAATTAATATAGCAATAAAGTAAATGTATAAATACTGTATAATTAAATACTGTATCATAAATATTAAATAGCAATAAATATAAACAACAATATAATTAAATGCTGTATCATAAATATGTTAGCAGTAATAAAAGTAAATACTGAATATTAAATCATGACTTCCGGTTAGGAGGTTTAACCCCAAGTAGGTGTCGAAATTAATAATTATAAGATATAAATAAAAGTAAATGTTAATAACATAAAAGTAAAAGTTATGTTAGTAACATAAAAGTAAATTGCTGAATCATAAATATGTTAGTAACATAAAAGTAAATTACTGAATCATAAATATGTTAGCAGTAATAAAAGTAAATACTGAATATTAAATCATGACTTCCGGTTAGGAGGTTTAACCCCAAGTAGGTGTCGAAATTAATAATTATAAGATATAAATAAAAGTAAATGTTAATAACATAAAAGTAAAAGTTATGTTAGTAACATAAAAGTAAATTACTGAATCATAAATATCGAATATATTTAATCAGATCCTCTTCACCATCTTAAGTTTCTTAAATCATACACAATATAATTAAAGGTTAAATTATTAGTTGGAGCGTGGTACTGTTTTATTTCTTTTATTATTAGATATATTAAACGGTTTTGTTGGTTGCTTTTGCTTTTGATCTTCTACTCCACCCAATAATTTAACTTACGTTGCCCAAAAAAAAAAAAACACAAGAAACTTGCGTTTTGACTAGATATATGAGCTCGAGGGTTCTAGAAAATATGAATTTAAGTATATGATAGATTTTATTACTTATAAATAGTATTATCTCTCATCCTTAATACTCCCTCCGATCCTAATTATAGGAGCTATTTACCAGAATTTAGAGGGATTAAGGAAGGAAGTTAAATTAGTTAATTATGTGTATTTTCCTAAAATACCCTTACCCAAGTTTATTTAATACAAATATATCTCTCAAATATAGAACTAAGTAATACAAATACAAGTTTATTTTCCTAAACCAAGCTATTATTACTTTCCAATATATTGGGCATAATATATATGTACGCGTATGGATATGTATGTACGCGTGTGAAAGTCAACGTAACTTCTGATAAGATCAGGTCATAATATAAATACAAGTTTATTTTTTTATTGTTGGAAAAAAGATAATGAAATTAATGTTTTATTAGGTTATTTTAGGGGGAAAATTAATCACTTTGGACGGATAGTTAAAAAAAAAAATTCTTAAAGGAATATTAAAATTATTTTATTTAAAAATAAAAAATAAAGTAGAATATCTCACCTGGATAGAATATAAGCGTGTTTTTAAATTAATTATTGTGGAAGAAGTATTAGTAGGAGTGATATGGGAAAAATATGACAAAAATTGCTCAAAATTATTTTATATAAAAAAGTATAATTTAGGTGTATATGACATTAATGAGTTGCAAACATTATTTACTTTATAAAATATATGAGTGTATTATTAAATTATTATTGTCTTTAATTATTATTGAAAAAGTATAAATAGGGGTATTATAGGAAAAAATTAACAAAATTTAAAACTTGCTCTTATAATTAGGACCAAAACCAACTCCAAAATTTTCTCCTATAATTAGGACCGGAGGGAGTATAAAATACTCCTATATTTGGGGAATTGTACTTAGTTCTAAATATAACACAAAGTTTCATATTTGTTAATCTTTCTTTAATTTATTCCTATTGATACTCCATTAATTATAATCAAGGAGAAGAGGAAGGAGAGAATGAAGGGAGATGACTATGGTGTTTTAGCAAAAAAATATGTCATCCTACGTATTATCTAATTTAACTAACTTCCTTGATCTCATCAAATTATGTAAATTTGTCTTATATTAAAGGCTATAGATATGTATTGTGTGTCTATACTCATGCATCTATATTTGGGACGTGGAATGAAATCACAATGAAAATTACTCCCTCCGGTCCTAATTATAAAACCTAGTTGACTTTTTTTTGAAGAGATTAAGGAAGCTAATTAAATCAGCTTAGAGTATTTTTTTTTCAAACTAAATAGTTTGACTAATAAACTAATATATAATCTAAGAAAACACAATATATGAAATGATTAAGTATCTTATTTAGCTTCCTTAATCTTTCCAAAAAAAATCAACTAGGTCTTATAATTAGGACCGGAGATACTCAAAATTTCTCTTGATCAACAATATTATAGTAATAATTAAAGATTTACTATCTATCTTCATCACTTTAATGTGGTAACAATATACAATGTCATACCCCTAGTTCTATGTATGAGACACTCTAGCTCAACATATTTCATTGAAATCTAAAAAAAACCCTTAAACTTTATTAATTCTTGTTTAAAGTTTAATGAATCACTTTTCAATTTTACCCTTTTATGAATTAATAAATCCAAAAAATGATAGTCTGCGGAAACAATAAATTAGGAGGCATGGTTCGAATTGCAAATCGCCTTAAAATTCTACGTTCATATAATAAATATACGAGATAATTATTATAAGATTCTAGAAAAAGAATGTACAGTAATTGCAAAAAAAATCTCAATAACAAATTAGCAGTATAGACCTTTTTATATGATTGAAACTTGTTATTACATGTTGTTCATTTAACGTGGGACTTTTTGATGATTTCGTTCATTCCTTAGAATCTTATATTTATATATATATATATATATATATTAATTCTCCTCAAATATATAATGAGTTAGAACCATCATATGAGATATGAATTATATGAATATTTTGTAATTAATTTATAACTCAATTTTTTTTGGGAAAATGATAAAAATAATAATAAAATCATTTGAATTACAAAACCCCAAAATGTCTACTACTATATTAACAAAAGAACAAATAGATAATACGGTAGGAATATGAGATTTTGAAGTTTGAGTGTTGGCAATTTGAGTATGAGCAATGCCAACTTAAAAATAGCAACGAGTAACTTTATACTGTGATAATTTAGAGAGTTCAAGTTATCAATTTCTATATCCAAGTTGTTAATTTCTATGCTCAAATTGTCAACGCCAAACTTTAAAATCACAAATTCCTACCAAATTACCTATTTGTTCTTTTAGTAATTTAGTAGACATTTTGGGGTTCATGTAATTTAAATGGTATTTTCTATCATTTTTTTGTTTTTTTAATGCATGAACTTAACCTAGCTTAAGAAATATATTTGAATTTCCTTTGGGGGTTTTAAACTACTCTTTTTATTACAAGCATACGTATATGTGATTTGGAGCCGCCTTACAAGTTTCTTAGAAATTAAACATGAACATAGCCAGAAAATTTCAACATTCATATCTACTCATCAGTTCAATATATTCACCGAAGTTGCTTCAGATTATAGGATTTTTGCGTGAAACGCGTGCTTTTCCAAAAGATCCATATATACTTTTTTTCCCCGTTCATTATGATGCTTCTTGCATATTTCATATGTATCGTCAATCCAACAAATTAAAACGATACGTATACGCGTCAATCCAACAAATTAAAGTTAAAGGAGTTTGAATTAATTAAAACAAGTACCCTTTGAATTAATACATGTTTAAATCATTATTTTCGGATGAGGGATGAATGGTTGAATAATTGTTTATTATTAATTAACTTAATTAATATGGAGATTTGGTGCCATGCAATGCATAGAGGACTTTTTTTTAAAATAATGACTTCTAAATACTGATGCACCCTTAGCCACTATATATACATAGGACTGCTTCTTTCATTGTTATTGTTATGAGAAACATGGCACCACCTACTACTTCTCTCTCTCATCTTTCTTTAGGCCCCACAAGGCTAGTTGTTGCAGAAAAGCTCTTCACCACTACGAGGCATGTAAAGATCACTCGAAGAAGATCAAGAAGGTTGAGTGTGTCTGCATCATCAAACAAGGATTCTTATGATGGGAAGCTGGTGGATGAAAACATGATTGTTCTTCGCCTGCGAATTCGCGAGATACAAATGGAGAAGATGAAGATGATGATGAATGGAGGAGGTTATTGGAGGATGATGGAGTGGGAGAGAAGGTACTGGCAACAGAACTATGCTTCTGATGTCTGTCAAGCTGTGGGATTGTTGCAGAATCTATTGATGGAGACAAGGCCTTGTTTGGCTTTTTCCATTCTGCTTTTGGTTTTCTTCAGTCTTTCCCTTTCAACGTCTCTCTCTGTGCTTCAGTTGGTGGGCTTGGGGAAGCACATCTTCATGTCTATGAATTTCTAGTTAGTAGTTAGTTAATTAACCATTTGCCACTTATTATTTGAAATTGTTCTTTTTTTCTTAGGTAAAGTGTAATTGGGTGATCTTGAAATCTTGAAGTATTGCCCGGTATAATTGAAGGGTTTTTTTGCCTTCACTTGCTCATCGAGCTTAATTGAATATTACTCTATAAAGATGTATGTATTGGCATTGATTTAGAATTTAAAATCTCTCGTGTTTAAACGACTAAAACCCCTTATACTAAGCTTAAATTAAAGCTTGTTGGGATTTGAAAATGTTCTACATCTTATATTATAGTACTTCGTATTTTTAATATATTACTCAATTGACTAGCTTAAGAAGATTTAAAAGTTAAATAAATTATTTTAAAATATTTATATTTATCATTTTTCTATATATTAATTTGTCTGATTTATAAAATGGTATATAATCTAATTACACACACAAGTGTTTTAAAAAGAGATAATGTAATATATGCTATAGTAATTTATTATAACAAAAAATAATTAAATAATTTATTTACCTTCCTTAATTATTTCTTTAATTAATTAATTGGATTTTATTTTGAGAACCTAGTCTTTCTTGTGTTTAAGATGGAAGGAAAATTCATTTTGAATACATTCGTGCCATTCAAATAACATAGACAATTTGAAATTCTCATTCATTGAAGATAAATGGTTAAATTCAGACTAAGTTAGCCGAATGATTGAAATTAATTATTTAAACGATGACTCCTTTTAAGTCTAAAATTAAGTACATCTGGCACTGACACGTGGCATCCATATACCCTTTATGTCTCAAACTTCTCTCATCATGGACAGTTATGATCTTCTGCTTACTACGTAGTATTATTATTATGATTAAATCTAAGAGTAAGCGAGAGTCCCGCAACCGACCACGTCGTTCCAGCAATGTGGCGGCGGTTTTAAAATTATCCATTCTTCGTTGACCATAAAACACACTCTAATCCCATAAAGATATTACTTAAATACTTCTTCTTTTCGACTTTTCTTTTTTGGTTGTTTTTGAATCTTTCCTGATACATCATTAACAAAAAAAAAAATCAGATGCAATGTATCCATTGAAGAAATATGAAAAGATGGAGGAAAATCTTAGAAGACATTTGAATTTCCTGCATTTGAAAAGTAAGTGGAATAATAAAGAATTAAGGCACACAATAATAGAAAAGTGATATATCTTTATTAATTTATATATAATAATGACAAATATATAGTAATGGATTTGAATACTTTATCCCAAGAAATTCTTGTATAAACCTGGTTTGCTACTGTTACGGACCTGTATATATAAGGCCCATATTCAATATATGGCCCAACATGGAATATTCTATAGATCATGATCTATCTATAATGAATGAGGATCCTATCTTATCTATAATCCAGGAAGATCTTCATCTAGATCTGGCAGCTACGATACTTGGGTCATGGATCACATAGGGCCCATATCAACCTAAGGTACACTTTATAAATACAGAGGTCAAACCCTAAGGTACACAGATTCTACTCTCTCTGGTTATTTACAATTCAGCCTACACAAACACACACACCACCACTTTGGCTAAACGCCTAATGGTGTCTCGAACTACGTGGACTTTGATCCCTCTACAGGGTACGTAGGCCCTAGGCATTGTTCCTAGGTCAAGTCTGACTCAATCAATATCATACATGCTAGTCCATTAGGGCTAGCCAGATCCTGTTCTTAAACAGAACAGCTACGTTATTTATGGTATAACCAATTAAAATATAATAACTTATAAGTTGATTTAGCACCTCCTAAATATTAAATTAGTTGGCATCCATATCAATAAAATTAAAAGATTTCATAAGATTTAATTTTTCATTACTTGTGAAATTTTAATTAAGAGATTATTTTTTTTTTAAAAAAATTAAATATATGAGTAGCCAACTAGGATTAATGTTAGCAGAGTTGTTGTATTTTAACTGGCCAGATCATAGATGATATGGTAATCTAGGTTCACACAAAATTTCTCATCCCGGGCGCCACACTCTAAATGCAAATTCTGTATTTTCATGACATAAATCACATATTACATTTGGTAAGAAATTAAAAAAAGGAGACAATAATATGAAACAAAATCGTGAACTTAATTACCAAAAGCAAACATGTGATTGATTGTAGAGAATTTGACTTGAATGAAGCCAGTGAACCCATTTTCAGTGGGATTCTCTTACATTTACTAATCCAAATTTTATATCTTGGTTCTATTTTATTTTCATTATAAATAATTAATTTTTATAATTATTTATAGCTAAGATATATACCATTTTTAAAATTAAGAACATTTAAATGGAGAGGGGAGGGAAGGAGAGAAGGTGTAACATCCCACCGCTTCGCTCTCGATATTGTCCGTCCGCTTTGGGGTTGGTACATCAACCCACATCGACCCGAGCTTGACTCTTATACCAATTGTAACATCCCATCGCCACGCTCTCTAATGACCAATTAAATGAAAACAGATATAGAAAACGAGGCGGTGATATTTTTGAAATTTTGGCGAGAATATTCAATTACTGTTTCACACAAAATGGATGTTAAAAAGTAGGCGGTGGCACTGTTGTATTTTTCTGCTTACCTTTAACATCCGTTTCTTTAAAAAATGACGTTAAAAGTGAACATTTAACGTTTGTTTTATAAAAACAGTCGTTGTATCCCATATTTTTTTTTTAATCTATTTCCCTAGTATATAGCTTAGAATTTCAATAGTTAAGAGACGAAATCTAACCGTATTTTCAATTAGTTAGTTCATAATTAAATTTGTTAAATTAAACAATATATCTCGTATATATATATATATATGTGTGTGTGTGTGTACATACATACATCCCATATTTATAGCTATTTCCTAGTATATGGCTTACAATTTCAATAGTTAAGTGAAGAAATCTAATCTTATTTTCATTTAGTTAGTTCTTAATAAAAATAAAAAAAAAAAATATATAATATATATATATATATAATGAATGAAATCAATCAATAAATTTAATAATTTAATACATGACCGTTGTGATTTCAATCAATATATCGGTAAAAAATATATATTAATATCATTGAAATCACGCATTAAATTTAATCAATAAGCAAAAATTTAGTGCTACGTACTTATCATTGGAATAAAAGTCTTTAAGATTACATGACCGTTGTGATTTTATCTCATATTGATAATTATTTACTAGTATGTAACCTAGAATTTCGATAGTTAAGAGAAGTAAAACAAACAACTGTTTGTAAACAAATAGTCGTTGATACACGTTAAAAAAAATAGTTGAGCCTCCCTCACGCCATTTTACTTTTATTTTTATTTTAACTTACACCGAATGGTTTTGAAAAAAAACTAGTCGTTGAAATTCAAATTTACCAGATATTTCAACTTGAATCTCGCGCCTTCGATATTTTGTTGTTCTTTCTCTTCCATAAAAATATAAATTTTTCTCTTTAAAACCCAACAGTATGCAGAAAGCCTTCCTCAAATTCATCCTAAACGCATATAAGAGTCTCGAGACCTACCCATCTCTGTCGCCGCACCCAACGGCCCCACCCTTGCCACCAAGGAGATTCGCTATTGCAACGTGAGCGACTCTGACTCGTCCTCTGTTGTGAACTACGAGCATGCTCTACAGCCTCCAGATCTGTCGTTCATCGCCGGTTGTAGATCTAAGTTGCGGATTTGCGTCTCTCTCTCCCTCCTCAGTAAACAATATGTCGAGCAACGATCCTGAGCACCATGAAGAGGAGGAAACCCCCCGTAGGCGATGATGAATATACCAGAGTTGTTCTTTCTTTTGTTGAAATTCTGAAGGGATAGTTCCATTGTAATGTTTTTCTACTCTATTTCTTGATGCTTTCTTTTGTCTGTAAAATGAATGTGTTTTGAGAGGCTAATTTTTGATTTTTTTTCCTAATTTTATTAAGTCGACCTATAGGTAATGTGTGTTGGATTTTACGGCGCACAGTTCTTTTATTTGTCTTCTGCTTCATTCAATTAAGACTTGAGAGGTTTTATTTTTCTTCTTATTTTTGTGCTTTGATGGACATGAAACATTCTATTTCTTGCATCGAATCTTGAATGGTGCTGCTTATCGTCCATTTTTTATCATTTTTTACAAGGCTTTAGCTTGTTCAAATTGCACTATTGTGTTTTAGATGGTTCTATGGACTGCATAGCATGCGTAGGTGTTGTGAATTTGTAGATATACAATGACTGTTATTTAAATAATAGTCGTTGAATTTCAACAACTGGTTTTTAAAAAACAGTTGTTGTAAATCATAAACTTTCAATGACACTTTTTTACACGACTCTTGAAAACAGTCGTCCAAGGGTCTTAAAAACGGGCGTTAAAAGTGTTTTTTGTAGTAATGTGTCCCAGCGCCTCGCTCTCGACATTGTCCATCCGCTTTAGGGTTGGAACATCAACCTACATCGACCTGAGCCTGGCTCTAATACCAATTGTAACATCTCAGCGCCATGCTCTCGATATTGTCCCCTTTGGGGCCTCTATTCTTGATATTGTCCAGTTTTGGAACATTTAAATGGAAAGGGGAGGGAGGGTGTAACATCCTAACGCCTTACTATTGATATTGTCTGTCTGCTTTGGGGCTGGCATATCAACCCTCATCAACTCTGGTTTTGATACCAATTGTAACATTTGATAGCAATTGTAACATCCCAGCGCCATGCTCTCGATATTGTCCGCTTTGGGGCCTCTATTCTCGATATTGTCCCAGCGCCTCGCTCTCGATATTGTCCATCCGCTTTGGGGATGACTCATCAACCCACATCGATCCGAGCCTGGGACTGATACCAATTGTAACATCCCAACGCCATGCTCTTGATATTATCCGCTTTGGGGACTCTATTCTCGATATTGTCAGCTTTGGGGCCCATAAAGGACAATGGCACATCAACCCACATCGGCTTTGATACCAATTGTAACATCTCAAGCCTCCACATTGTTGACTCAAGTTTAGCTCTGATACCAATTGTAACATCCCAGTGCCTCACTCTCGATATTATCCGCTTTAAGGCCTATTACACCCTCACGGCTTTAAAATACGTTGAGAGGGAGAGGTATCTAGACCCTTATAAGGGATCTTTCGTACCCCTCCCCAACCGATGTGGGACATAATAGAGGGAGGGAGGGAGAACGAGAACCATCCAGATTTACAGCAACAAAATTCACACCTAACAAAACTTGTTGCTATATTCAAACATGATCCACTATACGTTTTTTCTGACCATATCCATTATACCTTCATAACATATGTTGTCTTTAATGACATTTCTAATATGTGAAGGGTATGTGCCTTATCACATATGATTAAGGCCATGTTCTATAAGAAAACAAGAACTTATGGGATTTGTAAAGTCAAGACTAAGAAGCTCATAATCCTTTGCAAAAATCTCTCTCTTTACTTAGCACCTATACCAGACAAATCAATATATATGTAGTACTTGATTTGAACATCTGATAAGGACATTATCATCTAGTGCCTATCAACCCAACTGATTACAAACCCTCTAGGGCCAAAGATCCAACTGGATCAACTTGATTTGAATCATCAACCTCATTCATTAGTTCATCTTCAAGTGGTGGCTGATCATCTTGTTCAGGATTAGTCTCCTCTTGTTCAAGCGGTGGTGGTTGATCATCTTGTTCAGGATCACTATCCTCTTGTTCACGCGATGGTGGCTGATTGATGAGCTTACTTTTGTCGCTAAAGCAATCAATTAAACTAGGTCCTAATTAATTATGTAGTTTAGGGTCAACCTAGGTCATTCTCCCAAGGAGCAATATGTGGGTTATTCTTTAGATTGAATTTAGGTGATGAAAAATGTAATGAAACTAAACTAACTAAATGCAAGATGAAAGATGACTCTAAAACCTATATGATGGAACTAATCTAGATGCAAATGCAATTAGGGGATTTTATGAAAAGAGAATTAAAATCCTAAGCAAAGAAATTAACTAATAACTAAGAAAATCAAATAAGAAAAGGTAGGATGGTTTAGTTAGGTACGGTGAAGGGAACAACTTAGGATTTACATTGAGTTAACTTTCTTAGCCCAAATTAATTAATTAGACCAAAGGGAGATTAATGAAATATAGGAGTTAATGAATTTAATTACCTAATTGAAACATGGGAAACCCTCAAGTTCAATAACACTTATTCCACCAGAAAACTCTTAGTGAGATAAGTGGTGGCTAATTAAGTCCATTAAAACCAATTTAAAATAGTTTCAAGATAGTTTTGGGAATCGGGTTCACAATTGACTAATTAAACAACTAGACAATTCACCAACCTAATTAAACAATTAAGAGGATAAACCTAAATCGACAATTAAATTAATAATGAAAACTCAATTAATAATTTAATTGACAATCAAACGGTTTGCAAACAAAAACCCCATAAATATCTTAAACACAATTCAAATCTAAATTAACAATTTAATCCAAATTAAATCATATGTTTATAATCTAAAACTAGATTGTTCTCAATAAAAACACTTAAAATTATCTAAAACTAAATAATTTCAAAGTCTTCAAATAAATCAATAAAAGGAAAGACACTCCCATATGGTCTTCAAGTGCAAGCTCTTTAGGCTCTAAGCTTCCTCCATATCCTCCCAAGTTGCCTCCTAAATAACTCACGCTGCCATGGATTTATGTTCTCCACCAAACATTATGCACGTCATCACGGCCATTCAAATTGATGAATTGAAGAATGCAATTGAAGAACAGTAAAGAGCCGTGGGTCCCGCGATTGTATTGAATGAATTGATGAATCAAAACTGATTCATCCTCTGCGTGTGCGTCTTTGCGTGCGTGAATCTCTCCCAGCGTGAATGTGTGGTTGTGGCTCTCAAAGAGAGCGTAAATCTTCCGTTGGCTATGGCTAGGTTAATTAATAGGGAGAAAGAGATAGATTTTTGGATAACAACTTAAGCCCATCAAAATTTAAAGTCGATAAATTTCCACCGTTGGATTCCTTTTTAACTTCCCTGAAAAATTCTGCACCATAGGATCTCTAATATGATAAAATCGTAATCTATCATATTTTAAGAAATATTATTTAATCACAAGATATTAATCAGAATATCAATATTTAGGCCCAATAATCCTATAATTAATTCTGATTTATATTGTTTCCTAAAATTGGCTAATAATCCAAATATTATCTAATATATCCAAATTAGCCTAAAATAATCCCCCAAAATAAATGATTAAGGTAGGATAAATATATAAAATTAGGGATTTATCACTGATCATCTTGTTTAGGATTACTCTCCTCTTGTTCAAGTGGTGGTGGCTCAAGTTGCTGGTACTTTGGCTTATTCTGCTGAAGAAGAAGGTAGGTGGAGCCGTACCAAAATAACAGTATCATACTTTGCACGGACACTGTACCCCTAACTGTTCTTTTGCTTCCTCCAAAAGATATGAGCTCCAGTGCTTGAGAATGAGAGAAGGAAGGTGGTGCAGTATATGAATACAACAGCACACAAGATGTATAGTGCTTAAATTCAAATTATAGTTTCGTAACCAAAGCGTATCCAATACGATACAGCTTTGGAGATCCACAGCAAATAAGCTAATTATAAGATATAGTTTAGGGCGTACTATTGGCAGAAACCATTTACTTTAAAGCAGTTGTATTGAATTAGTCGTTAGTTGGAAAATTTAAAAATTATTTTAAAGGGTTAAGGTGGATCCATAGCCCTAATATTTTCTCAAGTACATTCAACATTTTAAAGTATTTTCTCAGCTGCATTAGACACTTAAAATATTTTTTTGTACATTTAACACTTTGAAATATTTTTTAGGTGCATCCAATACCAAAGCACAAAAAATACTTTAAGGTACTGGACGCGCCTAAAAAATAGTTTAGAATATCGGATATGCCACAAAATACTTTGGGTGCTGGATGCACCTGAGAAAATATTTCAAAGTACTGCATGCACCTTAACCCTTTTCTAAATATTGATACAATATAAACAACATTGTGATATGAATGTTTTATTTAATAATTAAGATTATTTTGATAATACCACCAAATGTTGTGTTGTCTAATATATATTGCATAAAACAACATGTAATATCTTTTTTTATACCAATATTCCTTGTAATACGAGAATATAGTGGAATTAGTTAATGAAGTTTGACCATGTGCACAATTTTTTTGTGAAGTGTTCAATTTTCCCAAACTTGAGAATTCGACGACAAATGTTGGCACAGAGTGAGACATTTGTGAGTAACATTCAATTAATTTAATTGGGCTATTATTTTTAGCCAAAGGAAGTAAAATGGAGATCCAATAAAATTTACTGCACAAAGGTCAAAGAATAATTAAATATCTCATTTTCCTTGATTATGTGCCACATGCCATAATAAGTTTTTTTTTTAAACGAAGGCTAGAAGCCAAAATTACATAAAGCAAAAACTAAAAATATGGGGAATTTAATCCCAAGCTCTCCTGGTCCACCCACCTCCGCAGATGTGCAGGACATTCATCTAATACAGAGGTTCTATTAATACCCGATTTGGCCAAGGTGTCAACTACCATATTGGTTTCTCTTGGGCTATGGCATAGTACAATCTGCCAATCCCTGCTCAGCAATTCCTTAATTGAAAGTATCAACATACTCCCACAACAGAACACTTCATCAGTCAGCTTCCTTATAAGCTCCAATGCGTCAGATTCCAAAATAATTAGTAAATTGGTAAAATAAATTTTTATATGGACATGTGAAAATTGGATAAAATAGGAGTTCATTAAACCTCCAATTGGGCCTTAAATTTCAGCCAAACATTAAGGGAAAAAGAAGGAGGAAAAAGGCCCAACAAGTCTAACTTAATGGACAAGATGTGAAAAGGAGAATTGATGATACGTATACCATCTCCCAAATCATGTCTTACCAAATGATATGAGCAAGGCTTAATAATATTTGATTTCAAGGAAAAAAAGAATGTTGACCAGGTCCTATCATGCACTATACACAAAAGGTAAACAAATAGGCAAACCTGCATCCATGATCGCCTGAGGAGCAACCAGAATTGTTTCCACCAACCTCCTTTCTTCTTAGCTACAGTTCTCATCCCAATTCTCTTTTCATTTTTGTGAACCACTTCTTTGTCAATTAGAGTTGCATATATAAAAGTATAAATTCTTTTAGAGAATGACTCAACAAGGCTATCAATTCTTATTTGAGAGGAATTCAGCAGGATTGACATGATCAACCCACATCGACCCGAGCCTGGCTCTGATAACAATTGTAAGATCCTAGCGCATCACTCTCGATATTGTCCGCTTTAGGGCCCATCACTCGCTCTCGATATTGTCCGCTTTGGGCCCATCACCCCCTTCATGGCTTTAAAACGCGTCAAGAGGGAGAGATATCTGAACCCTTATAAAGGATCTTTCGTTCCCCTCCCCAGCCGATGTGGGATATAACACTCTACCCACTGCTGGGCCCATCAACGTAACTCACATCAACCCGAACTGGCTCTGATACCAATTGTAACATCCAAGCGCCTCACTCTCGATATTGTTCGCTTTTAGGCCCATCACCCCCTCACAGCTTTAAAACGTGTAGAGAGAGGTATCCAGACCCTTATAAGGAATCTTTTGTTCCCTTCCCCAGCCGATGTGGGACATAACACTTGGCTTTGATACCAATTGTAACATGTCAGCGCCCCACTCTCGATATTATTCGCTTTGGGGCCCATCAACCCCTCACGACTTTAAAGTGATCACTGTATATTAGTAATTAGGATGCTTGAAATGGGATATAAGAATAATTGTTCTTCTTTTCTAAAAAAGGAACTCAAGTGTACATTTCTGCTGAGTTATAGTGATCGCTATTTATTAACTAGGGATGCTTTCTGTTTTCATAGGGATGCTTTCCAATTAAAGGTTAACTATGCTGATACCATTATTGGTGATGCAAACGTTCGAGGAATTAGTGGTTGTGAAAAGAAACGCTTATCTTTGGCAATTGAGGTTCTTGCAAGCCCATCTATTATATTTGCTGATGAACCAACCACTGGTAAGCAGGACTTTCCTTAACTTTCCAAGCAATAGATTTGACTTTTGCATATAATATAGCTTAGTACATGGCGAACATAATACCCAAGTAGGCATTGCTCAATAGTAAGTATGCTGTAACATCATCTCCGTAGGCACTCTTGCATTGCTACTTTCAATTGATGTTTAACTTTATAATCCAAAGCTATTGTATTTTCTGCACATTGATATGATTATGACTAAATGGCTTTTCCATTCTCATAGCTTTTGTCAAAAAGCTGAAGTTAAACTCCAAATTGCAACTTCTTTTTGTTCTTTCATTCATCAGAAATTTACTTATGGTGCTTCCAAGACTTGATGCCTTTCAGGCTGAGAAAGTCATGGAAACTCTCCAACAGCTTGCACAAGATGGTCATATAGTAATTTGCTCTATTCGGCAGCCAAGAGGTTCTGTGTATAATAAATTCGATGACATTGTCTTGCTAACTGAGGGTTCACTTATTTATGTTGGTCTTGCTCGTGC
The DNA here is from genome assembly GCA_019022615.1 of Acacia melanoxylon. Taxonomy (NCBI): domain Eukaryota; kingdom Viridiplantae; phylum Streptophyta; class Magnoliopsida; order Fabales; family Fabaceae; genus Acacia; species Acacia melanoxylon. Next base: position 4,918,679 of record JAFJYJ010000037.1, read on the forward strand.
TGACCCATTGGCATACTTCTCTAAACTTGGGTTGTCATTCTAACCTTCTGTGTTTTATTCCATCATACATTCTTCATACGAGGATGTCTTTTTAAAAAATAGATTAACTTGCAGGTATATTGACTGATTTATTAACTTGTCAGGAAATTGAACTTAACACTTCACTGTATTTGCTTGAAACAAATGTCAATATTGAGATAATCCACCTCTCTAGTTTGACTTCATAAGTTTATACCAATTTTTCTATGAACTATTAAAATTATTATGACTGGGGTAACAAGACAGTGTGAGAAAAATGAGGGGGTTTTTTTTTATCAAGCATTGAAAGAGGTTACCATTATATAAAGTGGGATGTTACAATGGGTATCAGAGCTAGGATGTTACAATTGGTATCAGAGCCAGGCTCGGGTCGATGTAGGTTGATGTGCCAGCGAGGACGCTAGGCCCAAAGGTGGGTAGAGTGTTATGTCCTATATCGGCTGGGGAGGGAAATGAAAGATCCCTTATAAGGGTTTGGATATCTCTCCCTCTCGGCGCGTGCACTAGGATGTTACAATTGGTATCAGAGCCATGATGTGATGCGTTAGGATGTTACAATTGGTATCAGAGCCAGGCTCAGGCTCTTATAAGGGTCTGGAAAAAATAAGGGCCTGGTCCCTTGAGGGGGAGATCGACACTACAATAAGAGAGAAGAACTGGCAGAAACTGCCACCAAGGATGCAGGTAAACAGTTAAGGGGTGTTCAACACTACAATAAGAGAGAAGAATTGGCAGAAACCGCCACCAAGGATGCATGTAAACAGTTGGCCGCTCAAGAGCATTTCTCTGCGAGAAGGCGCCATTATCTTATTATGCTAATTGGCTCTCTTTTTCTTTCGTTTGGCAGTGAGCTAGCTAAGTACTTTGCTAAACTTCCTCGCTGCAAATTGTAACGGCAAAAAACGGAGAGAACAAGATAGGGAAAGACGGAAACGACTTCATTTTGCCGGAGCCTTGTTTGTATTGTAACCAACTAAACGAAGCCTTGTTTGTATTGTAACCAACTAATCTAGGTATAGCAGTTCTCTGTTCAATGGTTGAATTGTAGTTAGGCATGTCATAACTAAATTTGCATATATATATATATATATATATGCTATAATACAATATAAAAAATAAATTACTTGTTGATCATTTATCTAATTGTCATCCTCCATTTTAATTACTCTCACATAATTCCTCATCTTTTTTCTGCTTAACTACCACAGCGTGAGTGAAAATATTTTGAACTCCTCAATATCTTAATGTAGGATCTAACTGGGGATTTGATCTTAATTAATTATATTTTCCACATTTGTTAATATTTTTCTAATTTACCCCTATTGTGTTTCTGAACAATAATAATCAAGTAAGAAAGAGAGATTAACTAACTTAACTAATTTCTTTAATATTATCAAATTAGATAAATATAAAAGAATATTTTTCCCCCTTTGTCTTCCCGTTGATCTTTCATTCTCTCCCCCAAAACTATATATTCACACATTCATATATAGAAGAATCCCCCTCCAATTGTTTAATCCTTACTCCAATTATATATATAGAGAGAGAGTTCATTGCTCCATCAGTAGTTCAACTTGCACTCGGTGGTCTGGAATGTGCCGGACGACGAGTTGCCGTTGGCTGTCAAGGAAACCTTGAGGTCACAATGAATATTGAGCTTGAAATTTCCGGTCTTGAGCACGCCCAACTTGAACCGAATCCTGAGATACAGCTTCACATCGATGTCATATATACCCCGGACTGCCAAAGCTCTTTTGCTTATCATATTCTGAAGTCTGATCGGCGCCCAGGGAAATCAAGTTTTGACCTTTGAACTCGGTGCTCAAATAGTGATTGAGTGGTCTTGTAGGAAAGGTGAGATTTCGTTGGAATCAAACCTGACATCCTCGTATAGAGCTCCTTCGACGTAGTCGTAGTGAATGCCAAGCTTTCTGTTGGGGTTGCGGATGGTCATGTTGAGGGCAAGATTGTAGTGGAGCATGCCGTTGTTGGTGTAGTTGAACTCCGTGAGGGAGGCATTGGTGACATGGAATTTGACCTTGCTTGGTCGGACGATGAGCCAGAACACAAGGACGGCGATCCCGACGATGACGATTATGGTGCTTACGAGTTTACAGATGAGGCTAAAGATACAGCCACAACGGCAGTCAATGGCGGACCCAGGATTTTAGGTTTGTGGGTGCACAATTAGTTGTGGGATTCAGGGGAAATTTTTTTGAGACGTTTGAAATAAGATTGTATCGTTGACATTTTCTGGAAGAAAAAAAGGTTGACAAGATTAGGGAACATGTTGCAACCTATAAGCTAGCTCATCTCAATGCTTCCTCTATCGAAACCTATAAGATTGTATCTTTTTTCATACAGGGACACTAAGCAATTTGAAGCTATGATTTCCAACTCCAAAGCAATTTAAAGAAAGCTAATCAATGAAGCTAATGGTGAGCAATGAAATTTAAAGAAAGCTAATCAATGAAAGCTTTGTTACCTTCGAAGCTTTTGTCAAGACTACCAATTCTTTTGAAACGTTTGTCAAAATGTGGCTTGCAATAAAGAACTCCCTCAAAAGAATTGTAGTTGCTAAGCTGCAAAATACACTAATCAGTTGGTAAAGTTCCAAACAATGGAGAATTCCGGGAGATTAAACAACAAATAGAACTACATAATACTTCCAAAGCAATAAAAGTTACTCAAGACAATGACTATAAGATAGCCATTATTTATTAACAGTGAGCAGGAAGCCATAGAGTTCATGCACAATAAAACAAGCCAATACAAAAATAGACAGAAGCTCACCACAGCACACTTGACACCAATTTCAGCACCTAATGCTTCAAACTGTTTAGAGATTTGAATAGCAAGCTCTCTAGATCAAGAAAAAGGTAGAAACAGCATAAGAAAGAGATCAGCTCTATATCAGTGAGAACAATTTCATTAAAGGTGTGAATTGGTAATTAAATAAAGATTAGATATCAACCTTGTGGGAGACAACACGAGATGAAAAAAATGTTTTGGTCGTGGTTCTTCTAGAAGGGCATGCGGTATTGGAAGAGCAAAAGCACCAGTCTTCCCAGAGCCAGTTTGTGCAAGCCCAATAACATCTTTTCCTGTGAAAAGATCCATAGAGAACTACTATCAATATATATCGAGCTAATCCCAGGAGACCTATTAGAGTAGGAATATATGATAGATTAAAAATAATGGCATAAAACATCAATAGCCATATCATTAATTTTCATTTCTGTTCTATTGATTCATTATCTAGCTAATTTTACAAAGCAATAACATTTGATCCACAGATCAATGGGATAATTCAGCAATTCAAAAACTTCATAAAAAATTGTTGTGGCTATGGGAACAATGAATGAAAAATATATTACGCACACATACATAGATATAATTGAACTCAACCCACATATATAAACAAAACCGTCAAAATAAGACAGCAAAAATTTCTCACCAATCAGAAATCAGACAACAACATATTTCCGATACGGCGGAAATCCCGTATGCTCGCAAAAATCAGACCACCGTTCTTTACTCTGGCGGTATACCCGTATGCTCGCAAAAATCAGAAATCAGACAGCAAAAATCAGACAACAACATATTTCTCACCAATCGCCGCTTCAAGCTTCCTCCATATTGACCATCGTTCTTCACTCTGGCGGAATTTTCGATCGGACTGGTACTCTGGTAGTGACGTCGATCTGAGCAAAATTTCTGAGGGTTTTGTTCGTCAAAGCTCTCGGAGAAAGTGATGCAAGAGAACCTTCGAGTGAGCTGTGTGATAATCGTGAGATTCGGATGCTAGGGTTGGAAAGGGTGAATGCACGAATTTGGGGGCAGGCAGCGTCGGGAGGGAATTTGGGGGAATGGGGAAAAATGAGAGGCAGCGTCGGGAGGGAATTTGGGGGAATGGGGAAAAAAGGGCAGGTAGCGTCAGGAGGGAATTTGGGGGAATGAGGAAAAAAAGGGTAGGCAGCGTCTGGAGGGAATTTGGGGGAATGGGAAAAAAAAGGGTCAATTGAAATTTGGGAGAGCTCGAATCGGGGACGTGAGTGAGAGGAGAGTGTAGGGTTTTTACTATCTCTACCACCTATACATATTGTTAAAAATTTCTTTCAAATTATATATTATTTGTGTGTTCACTTGCCCACATTGGCACGATGTGGGTCCGCCAGCTGGCGGCAGTCAAAGCAACAGTAGAAGCCGCTGCCACCACGGCCTGGGCGGTGGTAGGATTTGGGGGTGGGATGGAGGGGCTGTAGTAGGCACCGTTCAATTGGGGATTTTTATCGGCCATTCCAGAGGATTATGTAAGATCTGAGAATATAATAATAGAGTGAAACAGAGGAGGAGCAATAAAGGTGCGAGATGAAGATGCTACTGCGCGAGTTATATAGGCATGGATGGTGAGACTTTGGGAAAAGCGCGTGCGAGTACAAGTGTGCCGTGAGAACAAGGATATTATGGCAGGTAGGCGCGTGACGAAGACTGGGAAAGAAAAAAACAGAGGAAAAACCGAGAACTGCTATACCTAGACGAATCAGGCATTATTAGGAGATTAGTTGGCAGTTATGAATTGAAGTTAGGTAGTAAATGGCATTGGTGTTCTTCTCGCCAAGTGCTTGTGAAGGTCCGTCTAATAAATGATTTTGTTTCTCTTCGTTAAATAAGTGGCTTATTACAGTGATGGATCCTCTAATTAATTTTAATTTGTAATATTAAAAATTGATTTAAATGGTGTACTTGGAAAGAAAAGTTGCAGGGAATCGATTTCAAAGTTTCTAAAATCTGAGCCATTTGGTGTATCGATACGCCATAGGCAATTATATCTCCTTGCAAGGCATTCCAAACACACTGTTTCTTTGCAATAAACAGAATGTGACCTTTAGTCAGAGAAAAAACTGATAGTGCCCATTTGATCAAAAAAAAAAAAAAAATTTATAAAAAAGAAATGTTAAGGAGCCAAATATTCATAAACTTTTGTCAAAACAGATCATAAATTTTTATTGGGTGTAAAGATATACATAAAAAATTTTAAAATTTTATTTGTGGATCCCATTAAATGTCACTTGTCAATTCTTTAAAATGTATTAATCTAAAAAAAAAAAAACTCTTTAAAACGTATTACCTCTAGTTCTAATTATAATGTAAAGTTTGTAGTGCGATTTGCAATATAAACTTTATTCCATAATTAGGAATGAAAGGAGTATCGAGTTTAATGTTCTCTCCCCTTCCCTCCTCTCTCTCTTTCTTCTCTCTAGCTATCGCCCGTCAAAACTCTTTCCCCTTCTCTCTATATATATAAAGATAATATATCAACTTAGCTAGGTGGATTAGGAGGCAGAATACCAGCAAAGAGCTTGGCCTAATCCTGAAAGAGAGGGTCTAATAAAGACCATACCAATTCCAAGTCACCAATAGGAGAAACAAATTCACACATCTTGTCGAGAATTTCTTTTTGTGTATTTACAATTATTTTTTCTAACTATTTTATTTTTAGAAAAATTGCATTTAAGTCCCGGGTAAGAGAAAATACGATAAAATTGTCCTTTAAGATCTCAAAATTATATTTAAGCCTTGTTTGACTTTTTTGCAATAAACTTGAATTCCACTGACAAGCCCATGGGCGATATAATGACAAGTCCAGAGGCGTCCATTGACAAGTCCAACAATTGGAATTTATTGCAAAAAAATCTTACGAGAGTTAAATACAATTTTTTGACATTATGTTACATCTAATTGTTCACATAGTGAAAGAGATTAAGTTGTGTAGCCCTATCCATTTAGGATGGATATACACACCAATTGAAAGAACTATGAAATTCCTAAAAGTATATGTGAAGAACGCAAACCGGCTTGAAGCATCTATTGTTCATAAATATATTTCTAAAGGGTTAAGGGTCTTAAATGCCATGGAAGTTTTCGATCAGGAGCACTGGTAAGACGGAAGTTTTTTTTGGACCAAAAATACCACGGAAGTTCAAAGGACGTATTAATTTTGCCCCGGAAGTATCACTTTTGCCACGGAAGTTTTATTTGAGGAGCAATTTTGCCCCGGAAGTTTTCACTAAGGAGCAATTTTGCCCCCGGAAGTTGACAAACGTAGCAATTTTTCCCTTACGTCTCCAAATATTAAATTTGACTATTAAATCGTCAAAGACCACACATGTCATGCCTTGAAAAGGTCGAACTTGGAGTCGAGAGAAGGAGATCCTTCGGATGTTGAACTCAAGACGCCGAATTTGTGAAGGCGCGGTCAAAGGTAAAAGATTACGTCACAAAACGCAAATGAAACGCAAAACGAGAAATGAATTGTTTCAAAAATTGGTTTAGTAAAACAAATCAATAGTGATAATATTTACGTTTGTATAAACGATCATTTGCTTAGATCATAAGTGATGCTTCCTTTGGGTTTTGTGTGATCGACCTTTCGGTCCTTTGACCGGTTCGGCTTCACAAATTTTGGCCGCCTTGAGCTCAACATCTCAAGGATCTCCTTCTCGGCTCCAAGTTTGACCTTTTCAAGGCATAACATGTGTGGTATTTGACGATATAATAGTCAAATTTAATATTTGGGGACGAAGGGCAAAATTGCTCCTTAGTGAAAACTTAGGGGCAACATTGCTCCTTAGTGAAAACTTCAAGGGCAAAATTGCTCCTCGGCGAAAACCACGTGGCATTTTTGGTCCAAAAAAAACTTCCGTCTTACCAGTGCTCCTGAGCGAAAACTTCCATGGCATTTAAGACCCTTATCCCTATTTCTAAATAAGCCATGACATTTTGTCAACATTATTTGTCCAAAGTAAGATATATTGGGCTTCCTAAAGAGTGTATATCCTGATGAGTTGCCACAAATCCACTTATACATTTTTAATAATGTTGATGAAGTTCAAGACAACATAAATGCACATAAAGAAGCTGTAAGGAAAGAAAATAGTCAAATGTCTGAATAAAGGTTAATTAGGGATCATAACAGAACTTTCGTAAATTGGTTCAAACAAAAGGTTGAGGGAGAAGAATATGTTTTTGATGCAATAAAATGGTTAGCATGTGGTCCTGAAGTTGATATCATAAATTGGAATTCATATGTGATCAATGATTATAACTCTTACACGAAGTTCCTATATGATAGGAGCACAATCTAAAATAGTGATGTTATGTTAGTGGCTGAATCTATGCACTTCTTTAATTTGAAAGATAAGAAGCCTAAATTGGTAGTCATACCTTATTATGAGGTTATTGAAGAGATTTTGATGGTAAACTATGTTAAAATTAAATTTCTCATTTTCAAATGCAAGTGAGTTAATGTCAATAATGGTGTTCAAATCGATCGGTTAGGATTTACATGAGTAGATATGAATAGTAGAAGTTTTGGAGATGAACCCTTTATTATGGTAGATCAGGCGAAACAAGTGTTCTATATCACTGATTAGACAAATAAAATGTGGTCTGTAGCTCTCTAAGGAAAAAGAGTAATTGATATTTGTTAGATATGATTATTTTTGATGATGTCTTATATAGATGCCATTATTATTCAGAGCAAAAAGTTTATATCATATACATTGACTAACTACTGTATATTCAGTGTAGATTAGTCTGAGTTGAGTTATAGAGATTAATCAAAAAGGAGATAAGAGATTGAAGAAAGAAGTTCTTGCACACAATATAATTGGAATATCAGAATATCAAGGAAGCAAGAACTTATCAAAGGATTTTGGGAATAATCAAGAAGAAGAGGAAATATTGAAGAAGGTAGAACTTGAAGAGAATGTTGAGTTCAAGTTGAATGTCAAAGAATGATCAAGAGAAGAGAAGGAAGAAAGAGTTGGATTATGAAGAATGTTCAAGATGAGAGATTAAATAAGGAAGAACTTGATGAGAATATGGTTATTCAAGTTCTTATATTGATGCTAGAAGCCTCTACGATCAAATGAGAGTTGGAATAGCTCAATTTAGAGTTAAAAACAAGCAAATATAAGGTTCAAGATGATCCAACTCGAGTCATGAGGTTGCAACTCGAGTTAACCACTTTGCTACAGCGTTTTCCCTCTTCTGGGATGAGGTAACTCGAGTCATGTATGAGTAACTCGAGTCATAACTCGAGTCAAACACTAAATGACTCGAGTCAAGGTGTATTTTCAAAGCAACTCTTGTTTACCTCTGTTTCGCGTTTCAGCTGGCGACCTCTGGTATTTCGATGATATCTCCCAAACCAGAGATCGGATTGAGGTGAAACCAGTGGAATATGAAACTATACTCCCAATTCGTCAGTTTAATATAAAATACAAGCCAAAAGGAGTTCATATCAAGGAGCTATGAATTGTGGAAGTTGACAGTGAAATTCACGCCACACAGCAGACCAAGCTTCAATGTTTTGAGTGTATCTCACAAACTAAAAATCCGATTGAGCTGAAATCAGTGGCATATGGAAGTATACTCAAAAGGCTTTCCATCAAGATTTGAACCAAGCAAAACGGAGTTCAGACCATGGAGATATGGTCTTCGAAAGTTACAGTAAGTTCAAGATGGTTCAAAAACGCTCAACATACAATAAGTTTGGAATGAGTTGTTAACTAGGCTTGGATAACTCAAGTTTAAGACTGGAAACTTGAGTCAACATCAATCAGAGAGGCAGACAAAGAAGAATGAATATTGAGAAGAGATTTTAACTCGAACAAACAAAGTAGCGAGCCTTGTGGAGTCTCCGAGAATTCGAAATTAATGTTATCAATTGATTACTACTCGCTATACTCTTCAATGTTATTAATAATCTTTGTGAGGAAGTTTCAGATGATCAAAAGCTCATATTGAGGATCAGTGACAATGCTAACAAGCATAAGTGAATGGACTGGTTTAACTCGAGTCAGGAAAAACAACTCGAGTCATCATTCGAACAGACAGTAAAGCAACCGAAGTTTGGAGACAAAAGACAACTCGAGTCATACTAAGGCAACTCGAGTCAAGTTCACCAACTCGAGTCACTCAAGGACACATAAAACATCTGGTATTTAAATCAACTCGAGTCATATGGAATAACTCGAGTCAGCCTCCCTGCTTCAGAAAATCACCGTTGTCCGAAATCTCAAAATCATTGTTTGTGATTTCGTTAATCCTTACCATTACTCATTACTATTCCTAATCATCTTTAATCAGTTTGTTAATGAGTTTCGAGATGATTATGTGAAGGATTAACATTGGATTACGAAAAGCAAATGATTATGTCGAAGCTCCAACGGTAATATTTTCCAAAGGTCATATACGCTTACAACGGTCATATTCTAAAGCGGAGGAATTGCTCAACGGTCATAAATTGCAACTAACTATAAAAGGAGAAGCATTCAAGACAGAAGAGGTCGGAGACACGAGATTCTTGTTTCATTGTCAAAATGCCAATACTCGACATCTATATCACTTACTCTCCGATTATCTCCATGATCATATAATTTACCTTAGAGAGTGAGATTATTTGTATTGTACTTCGGTGTTTATTCATTTACTCTTTTAGAGAGAACTTCTACGATCATTAAATCATTGTAAGAATCTCAAGTCGTGGGACTTGGAGATTGGGTTATCGATTTACAACTTGTAAGGGGGAGTGTATCCTAGTGAGAGGATAACTTCGAGTACGAGTGTGTAACGATTGAAAGAAGTATCTCGGTGAGAGATTCGGCTTCACAAGTGCGGGTGAACTTGTGCGTATGTATAGGCTTCTCTTGTGCCCGGTTAAACAAGATGATAGTGGATTGAAAATCTCAAGCGGAGCTTAGGGGACTGGACGTAGGTCAAGGATTGGGCCGAACCGTATAAATCACGGTTTGCATATTCTCCTCCCTTATCTCTTATATTTCCAAGTATATGCTTGTTTGAATATCTAAGCTGTTGATTTAGAAGACACGAAAAGATTTTCAAAGATATAAGTTTTTTAATCTTCACCCAATTCACCCCTCTTGGGTTCAGAGCACAATCTAAAATAGTGATGTTATGTTAGTGGCTGAATCTATGCACTTCTTTAATTTGAAAGATAAGAAGCCTAAATTGGTAGTCATACCTTATTATGAGGTTATTGAAGAGATTTTGATGGTAAACTATGTTAAAATTAAATTTCTCATTTTCAAATGCAAGTGAGTTAATGTCAATAATGATGTTCAAATCGATCGGTTAGGATTTACATGAGTACATATGAATAGTAGAAGTTTTGGAGATGAACCCTTTATTTTGGTAGATCAGGCGAAACAAGTGTTCTATATCACTGATTAGACAAATAAAATGTGGTCTGTAGCTCTCTAAGGAAAAAGAGTAATTGATATTGATCAGAAAAATCATTCAAATATGCCCTTGTTTATGAAAAGAGTATATGAGAGATAATGAGTATATATTTTTGAAACAATCAGTTTAAAAAGTGAGACTTTTAAGACCGTATATTGTAAATAACAGGTCTTAAAAGTCATACTTTTAAGACCGGATCTTGTATAAAATCGGTCTTAAAAGTCTCACTTTTTAGACTTGATCTTTTTTACAAGCAATCTAGAAAGTCTGACTTTTTAGACCTAATATAAGTCAAGTTAGCTCTAAAAAGGCCACCTTTTTAGACCTAATATTTGAGTAATCGGACTAAAAATTATTTTTTAAGACCGGTTGCTCAACCGGTTTTAAAATAACAGATTTTTTAGACCAGCTGTATCAAGAACGGATCCAAAACTGGTCTAAAAAGCGAGTTTTACCCGGTCTAAAAAGCAAATTTTTCACTAGTGTGTGATGTATATACAACCAACCCCACCTAATAAGATAATGCTTGTTGTTGTGGTTTACCGAGATTTGGCTATTCTTATTAACATAGATTTCCTACACACACATAGCTCCTTCTGTTCATTTTTATAAGTAATTTTTTCTTAATTGCGCAAAATGAATTGACTGTTAATATTAGTTAAAAACAATAAATATAATGTGTCAAAAATGTTAATCCTTTTCCAAATATGCCCTTATTTATGAAAAGAGTATATGAGAGATAATGAATAGAAAATATGAGAGAGAATGAATAATAAATGATTGAATGATAGAGAATTAGTGGTGATTGAGGGATAAATAATATAAAACTATATATTTAATAGGGATAGCAAAGGAAAAAATAGTTTAAATTTTGAAATACAAAAAGAAATGGGCTTATCTTAGTTAAGGACCAACCAATGAGAGAGAAATTTTTTTATAAAACAGATCGGAAGTAGTAGTTAGGAAAAGACTTATAATTGGAGCCGCCTTAGCTTGCAAGTTTAATTTGAGAGCCAGAAAAATTGCAACATGATATTGAGTTCCATCACCGAAGCTTGAGATTTGTAGGATCTTGTGCATGCGTGAAACATATGCTTTAATTAACAAAACTCCAAGCTAATATTGCAGCCACCTCCATACTCTGAGTCTTTTCTTCTTCGTTTATGCTTCTTCCATATCCCTACGCGTCAACCCAAAAAACACGACCATGCTTGCATAGAAAACATGATTGTAGCCAAATCCGATTGTATCTACTCACATCATAACATCAGCCAAACTCAATGACTTCTAATTAAATATTGCTGCGCCACTATATATGTATAGTACTGCTTCTTTCATTGTTATGAGAAAAATGGCACCACCTACTACTTCTCTCTCTCCTCTTTCTTTAGGCCCCATAAGACTAGTTGTTGCAGACAAGCTCTTCACCACTACGAGGCATGTAAAGATCACTCCAAGAAGAAGAAGGTTGAGTGTGTCTGCATTATCAAACAAGGATTCCTATGATGGGAAGCTGGTGGATGAAAACATGATTGTTCTTCGACTGCGAATTCGCGAGATACAAATAGAGAAGATGAAGATGATGAATAATGGAGGAGGTTATTGGAGGATGATGGAGTGGGAGAGAAGGTACTGGCAACAGAACTATGCTTCTGATGTCTGTCAAGCTTTGGGATTGTTGCAGAATCTGTTGATGGAGACAAGGCATTGTTTGGCCTTTTCCATTCTGCTTTTGGTTTTCTTCAGTCTTTCCGTTTCCACGTCTCTCTCCGTGCTTCAGTTGGTGGGCTTGGGGAAGCACATCTCCATGTGTATGAATTTCAGTTAGTAGTTAATTAATTAACCATTTGGTACTTATTATTTGAAATTGTTCTTTTTTTCTTATGCACAATGTATAATTGGGTCATCTTGGAGTATTGCCCTGTATAATTGAAGAGTTTTCTGCTTTCACTTGCTCATTGAACCTAATTGAATGTTACTTTTCTAAAAACATCCATTGACACACATTTAGAAATTCATATCTCTCGTTGTAAAGCCCCTTATACTAAGACCAAATTAAAGCCTGTTGTTGGGATTTGAAAATATTCTACATCTTAGATTATACTAGTTCGTGTTCTTAATATATAACCCAATTGGACTGATTTGGTAGGATTAAAAAGTTAAATAAATTGTTTTAAAGTATTTATATTTATCTCTTTTTTTTATGTTAATTTGTTTGATCTATAAAATGATATATAATCTAATTATACACACATAAGTATTGCAAAAAGAGATAATGTAATATATGCTATATAATTAATTTATTCTATCAAAAAATAATTAGATAATTTATTTACCTTCTTTAATCACTCCAAATTAATTAATTGGGTTTTATTTTAATAACTGAGTCTTTAATTTCTTGTGTTTAAGATGGAAGGAAGATTCATTTTGAATACATTCGTTCTAGCAATGTGGCGGCGGAATTAATTCCACATGGACAGTTATAATCTTCGTTTCGCATCCTTTTTTAATACATTCGTTCCAGCAACCGACCACGTCGTTCCAAACTTCTGTCATGATGGACAGTTATAATCTTCTACTTATTATTATTATTATTATTATTATTATTTCTAAGAGTAAGCGAGAATTCCGCAACCGACCACGTCGTTCCAGCAATGTACGTGGCGGCGGTTTTAAACTTATCCAATATATATTACTCCCTCCGAATCTCCGATCCTAATTACTCCCTCTGGTCCTTATTATAAGACACCAATTAGCAAGTTTATTTGATCATTTTTATAAGGCACTTGCATATTGCCAATGAGCATTAATTTTTTTCCCATGTCTGCCCATAATTAATAAGGGTAGTGGGTGAGAGTAATAATTAATATAATATTAGAGTTTAGTGCAATTAGTAGGGGTAATATTCGAAATTACTTAGATTCTAGGACAATTTTATTGACTTTAACTACTTTTATTGGATTGTGAGAAAAGTTACTTGGTGCCTTATAATAAGGACCAGAGGGAGTATAAGACATAGTTGACTTTTTTTGGAGAAATTAAGGAAGCTAATTAAATTAATTTAGAGTATTTTTATTTTTATTTTTTCTTCAAAGTAATTAGTTTGACTAATAAACTAATATATAATCTAAAGATACACAACATATAAAATGATTAAATAACTTGTTTAGCTTCCTTAATCTCTCCAAACAAAGTTAACTATGTCTTATAATTAGGACCGGAGGTAGTACTTAAATACTTCTTCTTTTTTACTTTTCTTTTTTGGTTGTTAATTTTCGACTCTTTCCTGACACATCATTAACAAAAATCAGATGAAATGTATCCATTGAAGAAATATGAAAAGATGGGGGAAAATCTTAGAAGCAGAGGACATTTGAATTTCCTGCATTTGAAAAGTAAGTGGAATAATAAATAAATTATTATGAAATTAAGAAAATATAAGAGATTGAGATGAATGGATGAAGAAAAACAAGAGAGAATTGTATAGATCGATGAAGAGTGGAGGAGAACTCTCATTCACATAGCATTTTCATGTACATACACTGTTTTACGTTAAGCCTCCCAAGAATTACAATGTCATAAATATAAGAATTGTTCTAAAACATAAAACTATAAAAAACTATGGGAGATTATAGGCATTATGGAATCCTAAAAGACTATGAACATTCACTACCACAATTTCATAACACTCCCCTCGAATGTTCATAAGCAAGTATTGTGCCAGTTAAAACCTTACTAAAAAACCCAATGAGACAAAAACCTAGTGAAATGAAAAGAGTACCTAGTACATATTGAAGCTGCCTCATTAAAAACTTTACTAGGAAAACCCAATGAGATAAAACCTTAATTAACGAAAATAGTACATCATGGTTTCTACTCCCCATGATTGTAATACCCTAATTTTCATAATCCATGTAAACATTGTATTTTGACAAATAATTAGCAAAATACAAAGGTGAATATATGTCTCAAAGAATTATAATCTATTGATTATATTTTCATCCAAATTTCACTTTGGAATTAATTAACCAATGGTTAATTATGAGATATTATTTAGGAGCTATTTAATGTGATATAAATAGCACATAAAATAATAACTAATTTATAATCAAAGGAGATCAAGAAAGGGTTATGAAGACCCTTAGCCAAATTAACATAAATTAGTAATTAATAATTAGCAAATTAGCTTGTGCTAATTGAGGTTAGTGACTTATGATTTCAACTTGATTAAGGAGGTAATTAAGCTTAACCAAATCAGCCCCAAAAGTCAACAATTGCAACTAGCATCAATGGTTGAGATTGTTGCCCATGTAATTCAAATCCAATGGTCCCAATTAATCACCTAATTAAGCTTAATCCTTGTGAAATTAATTGGACCAATGAGAACACTTGAACCAAAGGAATTTGCCACATAAAAAGTAATTGAAATGGCTAAATGGAGGAGCATGTCGGCACAAAATGGGAAGGAAGAGAAGGGATTAATAAAGCATTATATATTAGAGTTGAAAAGTAAAAAAAAGTGGTGCATGAGTGATGGAGTGAATTAGATGGGATTTTCAATTGAATAAACAATGTAATTGACAAATTAAAAACACATTAAATGGCTATGAGAGGGGAGGCATGTCGGCATGCATTTGAATGGGGGGAGATGAAGTTTCATAAAGCTCTTTTTGATCTAATGGATAGGGTAAAAAGTTGGGACACAAATAATTACCATAGTTGCCATAGAGTTTTTCTATAAATAGCCATTCATTATTCACATTTCTTCACACCATCAACCATAAACACCTCTGATCCTTTGATTAAGAGAGTGAGAGTGAGAGTTCTCTTGGAGCTAGAGAGAAGGAGCAAGATTCTTCAAGGGTAAGTCTCTAGTTCTTGAGTCTTTGTATTAATTTTTGGTAAAATGTTAGTTTAATCTAGAAAATTAGGAAATAAATTCCTATACTTGTTTTTAGGCCTCCTTGCATTGAAAAATGCCTAATTAGGTAAAAACATGTTGGGAAATAAATTTTAGATATTAATGGAACAAGATTGTAGAATTTTCGGTTTTAAATCCTGTGAAGTCGGCGAACAAGATGCTATTATTTTATGTATCAAATTAAGTCATTAAGTCATGAAATTTTACAAGAATAAATTATACATGTAGGGATTTCCAAATATATAAAATATGAAGCATTTTGAGTTCTACACAAGGAGTAATATATTTTTGACGTTAAGCCATTTTTCTAGGATTAAAACTGGACAGCGTTGATAAAATATTAAAATGGGAATGATTCTTGATGTTATAGCTTCTGGGAATATTTTTCCTTGATAATAGACATGTCAAGAATCATGGAGAATTTTACGGAACCTCATTTTAAGTTTTTTAGAATTAATTATGATTTTTCAAAGTTGCTGAAAAATCTGCCCAGAAAATCCAGCAATTGCGTTTTTAAAGAAATGTACGGGTAAAAGTGGAATAACAAATCCACCAAGGGTAGAATTATCAAAATAGGTGAAACTATCCTTTTTGATATTATTTTAGGAAATATGATATTAATTATAATATCATGGATAAGGAAATAATTCGACGGTAACATTATAGGATATCCGGGAAGTCCGGAGTCGGATTCAAAAGGTCAGGCGTTTTGACAATTACGTGGTGAAAGGTACGTATGCGTACTGTAACTTTAACTCTGATGTGTCTTGTATGCATGTATATGATTGAATGATTCATGAAGTCATGGACAAGACTAGGTCTTGGGTCATGCACCGTGACTAAGTTTATGGGCCTTAGTCACATGTTTATATATATTCAGTTTGTGCGGGTTATAGTCTTGATAATGTCGTATGGTTGTTTTCCTAGCGCTGAGAACACATAGATTCGTGGCACATGGTGAGTGTGCAAACGTTGCAAACATTACATTTGTTGTGTGCTATGTATTGTTGTGTTGTTAACATTACATTTGCTATGTGCTATGTATTGTTGTGTTGTTAACATTACATTTGCTGTGTGCTATGTATTGTTGTAACTTTACATATGCTGTGTGCTATGTATGGTTAATGCTGAAATGTAAATGAATATCTGTCATATATACTGTTATTACTTGAGCATGAGGTTAATTGTTACCTGAGATTCAATTCGATTGAATCTCAGACTTGACTAAAGGTTCAAGAAAGGAACTAGGATCTAAGAAGACGACGTGGACGGAGTCGTGAAAAGGCACCAATGGACGAAGCCGAGAAGAGGCGCCGGTCAAAACGAATGCCGGAAGAGGTTTGTTAGAACATAGTTTTTGGCATGAAATCAATAAAGTTAGTTCATACTATTGGTGCTTAAACTAAGGAAGGGTTGGTCTATATAGTTCAGTCATAAGTCGTCGTGAAAGACGGGGAGACTTCCACTAGACTAACATTCGTCCTGGCCAATAGGTTTGATTGACTGAGTTGGGTTCCAAGCCACAAGAATAGATAAGACATGATGTAGGATTGTATAATTACTATGTCAAGAGTTTTAATTGTACAAGTTCTGTATTATTGTATCACATGAATATTCCTTTGGGATTTTTAATATACCAGCTTATGCTTGGACATTTTATATCAGTTACTCATTGTCCAAACGTTAGTGCATGCTCTCCGTTCCGCATTACTCTGAGCTGTAGCACCTCAAACTCTGTTGATTTTCCTAAAACTACGTGTCATCGAACACAGTATGTAGTATGGAATTTGGGGTGTTACAATAATGATAATATCATATTTACTCCCTACATGGTCTCTACTTTCCCTAATGATAATATCATATTTAATTACTCCCCTTGATAACAACATCGATTTTACTCCCCCTGATGATAATATCACTTTCCAATATATCTTTGAGCATACATTTCTTTTAGTCACCAAACTATGAATGATGTATTGTCACCAAAAATTCTGCTGAAACGTAGTCCTCTAATATATCTTTTGGATATATTAAAATATTATTATATTTTGATTTTATGTTATTCATTACCGAAACAATAAAGGAAAATTATTCTGAAAATCAACAAAATATATCTTGCATCCACAAATTCAATTTGTTTTAAACAAAATAATATCATATAATATGTTCATAGGACTATCACACCAAATCTCATTTTTGTTTCCACTGTGCACCTGCAAGAACTAATTTTTATCAATAAAATCATAATAAATACAATATTAGCATGATACATAAATATTCTCATAAAATATAAGGTACTTCTAGACTATTAAATTCAATATATCTTTATAAGAAAATTCACCATGGGAAAAATATGTGATTTCGAAATCATTGATGCATTCAATAACTCAATCTACAAATCAAGTAAAACGTAAAATTATTCATTTTTCAATATATTTTTCAATCAATTATATATGCTTGAATTTTTTTCAAACTCACAACCTTTTATTTTATATAATGATTTTCTTGTATATGCTTCGGGCATTTTAGATCATTTAAGGATTCTCATATAAAATTCACTATTTAATAAGCCATATGAATAGGTTGGATATAAACAATATCTAACAGACATACAAAATTATTGTATCCACCCCACAAAAAATGATAAAAAAACCATTTGAATTACGAAAAACCCAAAATATCTACTACATTAGCAATAGAACAAATAGATAATATAGTAGGAATATGAGATTTCCAAATTCGGGTGTTGGCAACTTGAGTGTAGACAATGCCAACTTAAAAATAGCAACAAGTAACTTGGGTAGACACTATGATAACTTAGAGAGTTCATGTTGTCAATTTTTATATCCAAGCTGTTGATTTCATTTAAGTTATCAATAGCCAAACTTTAAAATCCCAAATTCCTACCAAATTACCTATTTTTCCTTTGGGCAAATGACACCTAAATACTCTATGAATTTCCTAAACCCAGAGAAGCCCATTGAACTTGTGAAAGGAGATATAAAGGATAAGGGGCAATCAGGGATAAGGAAGTTTGGCGAAAAGTCCAAACTGCCCTCCACATAATGAAGAACACCAAGAAGATCCAAGACTTCGACCTCCACGATCTCCTTGGAGACCAACAAAATCACGCCAGAGCTTTGGCTGGCAATGGTATAGGGCTTGTCGAAGGTTTGATTCCCGCGAATGTAGAGGAAGATCAGAAGAACCAGAAAGAGGAAGATGAAGAGGAAAAGGAAAATCGGGCTCCAACTTCTTCCTCTAAAGCTCACACTTGCATCATCGTCCCCAAATCAAATTGCGTTGGTTAGGGTTTAAATCGATTTGATTTGATTTACTATCTACACACACAAAAATTAAGAAAAGAAAAAGAAAATATGATCACCTGAAATTTGAAATGAACAATATCTGGGTTTTGAGGAAGAAGAATGTAAACAATAAATGTGGGATTTAACAAAAGTTGTAATGAAAATAACAAGTTCTTTAATGGGATTAACAAGTTCAATAATGGGTTTAACAAGTTCATTCGTCAGGTGGAACTATTAAGTCACTTTGGAAAAACCAAAATCTGAACACCATTAACAAAATTAGTAATGGGAATAACAAACTTATGAATGTGATTTACAAATCCAGTAATGAGTTTAACAAGTTCATTCGTCAAGTGGAACTTGGGTCACTCTTAAAAAAACCAAAATCTGAGCACCATTAACAAAATTAGTAATGGGAATAACAAGTTCTTTGATGGGATTAACAAGTTTAGTAATAGGTTTAACAAGTTCATTCGTCAGGTGGAACTTATGTCACTCTGGACTTGTTAATCGCATTAAAGAACCTGTTATTCTCATTACTAATTTTGTTAATAGTGCTCAAATTTTAGTTTTTTAGAGTGACATAAGTTCCACCTGACAAATGAACTTATTAAACTCATTATTGAACTTGTTAATACTATTAAAGAACTTGTCATTCTCATTACAACTTTGGTTAAATCTTACATTTACTGTTGACCTTATTCTTCTTCAAAACCCAGATATTGTTCATTTCGAATTTCATGTGCTATTTTCTTTTTCTTTTCTTAATTTTTGTGTGTATAGATAGTAAATCAATTCAAATTGATTTAAACCTTAACCCAACCCAACTTGATTTAGGGATGACTGTTAACTCTTAGAAATTGACTACATTTCAACATATTTTCTCACTCTTTTTACCTATTTTTGGTTCAAAATGTGCATATGAAATGAAGTGTATAGAAGAAAATGTGCATATCAAAGTGTCAAGCAAAAATCAAAGAAATTCTTGTTATATCCTATAGAGTTTGTGATTTAACTGAGAATTGATAAATCCTCTCTCTTTTGTAGGAGGATAGAGACAAGTTTTGAAGCTCTATAAGAACCAAGAAACAAGGAAAGATAAAGGAGGTGAAGCAATACAAAGTTAGAAGGAACCTGTACAACTGGCCACAACAAGTTGACAAACTGGCCGTAGCAAGTACTGGCCGTGGCAAGTGACAAACTGGCCGAGGCCAGTCGTGAAAAAGTGCAGAAAGTACAGCTACGCGTTTTTCATTTCAAAAGCAGAAAACCCTATTTAACCTAAAGGGAAGGGCCGAAAAACACACTCTTGGCACAAGGGAACAAGTGGGCACACTAGGGAAGACCTTTGGAGAGAGATCTTGGCAACTTTGAAGGCTTGGGTGCTCAACCTAAGAGAGATTTTGGGGATTTCACCTTGGTTCTTCCTCTTTTCTCCTCTTTTCTTCTTAGCTTTTTCATGTATTCAGTAGCTTTACTTAGAATCTCTTTGTATTTGGACATGAGTAGCTAAATCTTTCATTCTAGGGTTCTTTTGACCCTTTGTATGGATTAATACTTGAATATTCCTCTCTTTTGGTAGATAAATATATATATGTGTTGATTTCAACCTTGGCTTAATGCTTCTAAGTGATTGGCCTCCATTTAGATGATTTATTCACTTAGGTTATGACTTGAGAGAGTTAATCTAGGTGTAGAACTTGATTGAAATTATGCTTGTCTTGAAGTTTACTTGATAAATGGATAGTTTGTTGGTAAAATAGAGATATATTTACTAATCTTGCATTTTCACATTAAGGTTGTTGCTTAAATATTGATTCTCATTAATTGTAGCAAGAGATTGTGCATCTTAATGAGAAGAGAAACTTGATTTTGACTCGAGAGAGCGTGTCAAGTGTTTTTGAACCTTAGATTAACACATATATGTATTGAAATGCTACTAGAGAGGAAATTAACCAAGTTTTATGAAATGCAAAAGGGGAAAAAGAATCCTAGGCTCTATTATCCTTGAAGTCAAAGAGTCATTTGCCTTTATCAATTTTAAGTTTTAGAAATAGTCTTTAAAAATTCTCATTCCACATCAAAACTTTGTTTTAGCTCAACTTGATGAAATTCACTAAGCCTCTTGCTTGACCAATTTGTTAGACAAATCCTCGTGGGAGCGATACTTTACTTATCACTTTATTACTTGCGAAACTCATGCACTTGCGAGGCGAACAAGTTTTTGATGACGACGCGAGTGTGAGAGTTAGAGCGGAAGAAGAAGTTGGAGCTTGATTTGCCTTTTCCTCTTCATCTTCATCTTTCTGGTTCTTCTAATCTTCCTCTACATTCGTCGAAATCGAACCTCCGACAAGCCTTGTACCATAGCTAGCCAAAGCTTCGGCATGATTCTGTTGGTCTCAAAGGAGATCGTGGAGGTTGAAGCTTTGAATCTTCTTGGTGTTCTTCATTATGTGAAGGGCATAGTTTGGACTTTCCTCAAAAATTTTCATCTCCCTAATTGTCCCTTATCTCTTCTCTGTCCTTTCACAAGTTCAATAGGCTTATATGGGTTTAGGAAATTCATATGATATTTAAATGTCATTTTCCCTTTTCCTTTTAGTAATTTAGTAGACATTTTGGGTTGCATGTAATTTAAATGGTATTTTTTTTTTCTTTTTTCTTTAATGCATGAACGTAACCTAGCTTAAGAAATATATTTGAATTTCCTTTGGGGGTTTTAAACTCTTTTTGTAACAAGCATTGTACTATGTGTAAATAAATAAGGAAAACACGTATATGTAATCTGGAGCCGCCTTACAAGTTTGTTAGAAATTAAACATGAACATAGCCAGAAAATTTCAACATTCATATATATTCAGTTCAATATATTCACCGAAGCTGCTTGAGATTATAGGATTTTTGCGTGAAACACGTGCTTTTCCAAAACATCCATATATACTCTTTTTTTTGCCACTTCATTGATGCTTCTTTCATATTTCGTATGTCGACGATACGTATACGCGTCAATCCAACGAATTATTTTCGTTATTATTAATTAACTTAATAAATATGGATAGTTGGTGTCATGCAATGCATAGAATATCTACCAATAATAAGATCAGCCGTACTTAATGACTTCTAAATTAATGTGAATTAATAATTATTTGTGTTCAATTTTTCTCTTCAACGTAACAGTAGAAACTATAGGATCATAAATTAAAGATTGACCCTCTGTACTAATCAATTAAAGATATTTTAGCCAAATAAAAATAGTATTTTACAATAATTTAGACTATATATTCAATAACGTTTTTCAAATTTTGTGTATATAATGAATTAATGAGTACAGTTACATTTATGAATTATTTGGCAAAAATGTCTTTATTATATGACAAGACGTAGGAGAGTTTTGGAAACATCATCTTTATATAAATTTGAATTATTGTATCAGTATTTGACAATTAATTTATAAAACACTGTTTTGTAAATGCATGAACCTTAAAAATATTTGAATTCCCATGATTGAAAAGCAAGATAATTAAATAAAGATTCATAATCATCATATATAGCAAGAGTTAAAGTTGCATCTATTGAAAATAACGATAATAATAACAAAGCTTATCCCACTTTGTTCGGTCGATTAAAGAGCAAAAAGTATACCTTCCTTGGCCTTTTGGCTAAGATTAAGTGTATGTAGTACATGTTCTCATCTCATCCGTAAAGAGAGGGGAAAAAAAAAGATATTTGTTGATGCACTTTAGAAATGTACAAAGAAAAGACGGCTATTGGATATTGCCCGTGATCGAATGTTGTATTAAGCATTACGGAATCATATGAAAAAGGTAGAGGAAGACTGGCCAACAAGAATATCAATGAAATTCGAGTGAGCTTTTTGATTAATAATTTATCCCGATATTAACATAAATTTCACACACATATATATATACTCCCTCTAATCTTTTTTATAAGTTTTTTTTTGTTGCGCAAAACGAACGGGCTGTTAAGATTAATTAAAAATAATATATATTCTCATCTCATCCGTAAAGAGATAATGGTAAAAACAAAACAAAAATATATTTGTTGATGCACTTTAGACATGTACAAAGAAAAGAAGGCTATTGGATATTGCCCGTGAATCGTGATCGATCGAATGTTATATTAAGCATTATGGAATCATATGAAAAAGGTAGAGGAAGACTGGCCAACAAGAATATCAATGAAATTCGAGTGAAACTTCTTTATTAATAATTTATCCTGATATTAACCTAAATTTCTCACACACACACACAAACTCCCTCCGATCATCTTTATAAGCAATTTTGTTTTGGCTGCACAAAATGAATTGACTGTTAAGATTAATTAAAAACAATAAATATGTAAAAAAATGTCATAAGTTTTTTTCTAAATATGCCCTTATTTTTAAAAAGAGTATATGAGAGTAGAGAATGAATAAAAATATTTGAGAGAGAATGAGTAAAAAATATGAGAGAAAAATAATAAATGATTGAATGAAAGAGAATTAGTGGTAAGTAGAGTTAATTAATATAAAGTTATGTATTTAATAGGGGATAGCAAGAGAAAAGACAGTTTAAATTTTGAGACAAAAACAAAAACTTGTTTATATTAAGGACCAACCTTATGAAAAAGAAAAAATTTGCTTATAAAAAAAGAGCAGGAAGGGAATAGTTAGGAAAAGACGTGTAATTGGAGCCGCCTTAGCTTGCAAGTTTAATTTGAGAGCCAGAAAATTTCAACATGATATTGAGTTCCATCACCGAAGCTTGAGATTTGTAGGATATTGTGCATGCGTGAAACATATGCTTTAATTAACAAAACTCCAAGCTAATATTGCGGCTACCTCCATACTCTCCGAGTCTTTTTTCTTCTGCGTTTATGCTTCTTCCATACCCCTACGCGTCAACGCAAAAACACGTCGACCATGCAAATACAATGCATAGAATCTACTCACATCATAAAGATCAGCCGAACTTAATGACTTCTAAATATTGCTGCACCCTTAGCCACTATATATATATATATATATATATATATATATATAGGACTGCTTCTTTCATTGTTAAGAGAAAAATGGCACCACCTACTACTTCTCTCTCTCCTCTTTCTTTAGGCCCCACAAGACTAGTTGTTGCAGACAAGCTCTTCACCACTACGAGGCCTGTAAAGATCACTGGAAGAAAAAGAAGAAGGTTGAGTGTGTATGCATCGTCAAACAAGGATTCTTATGATGGGAAACTGGTGGATGAAAACATGATTGTTCTTCGCCTGCGAATTCGCGAGATACAAATGGAGAAGATGAAGATGATGAATAATGGAGGAGGTTATTGGAGGATGATGGAGTGGGAGAGAAGGTACTGGCAACAGAACTATGCTTCTGATGTCTGTCAAGCTGTGGGATTGTTGCAGAATCTGTTGATGGAGACAAGGCCTTGTTTGGCTTTTTCCATTCTGCTTTTGGTTTTCTTCAGTCTTTCCTTTTCAACGTCTCTCTGTGTGCTTCAGTTGGCGGGCTTGGGGAAGCACATCTTCATGTCTATGAATTTCTAGTTAGTACTCAATTAATTAACCATTTGCTACTTATTATTTGAAATTGTTTTTTTTTTCCCCTTATGCACAGTGTAATTGGGTCATCTTCGAGTATTACCCTATATAATTGAAGCGTTTTCTGCCTCACTTGCTCATTGAGCCTAATTGAGTGTTACTCTTCTAAAGAAGTGTGCATTCATACAGATTTAGAACTCAAAATCTCTCGTGTTTAAACGACTAAAGCCCCTTGTACTAAGACCAAATTAAAGCCTGTTGGGAATCATGACAGTTATAATCTTGAAGATAAATGTTGAAATTAATTATTTGAACCATGACAGTTATAATCTTCTACTTACTATTATTATTATTAAATTTAAGAGTAAGCAAGAATCCCCCAACCGACCACGTCGTTCCAGCAATGTGGCGGCGGTTTTAAACTTATTCATTATATTCTTCCTCGACCACAAAACATACTCTAATCCAATAAATATATTACTTAAATACTTCTTTTCGACTCTTTCCTGATACATCATTAACAAAAAAAATCAGATGAAATGTATCTAGTAAAGCAATTAGAGTTGGGATGAGGGTCGGCCCTTGGCCTTGTAGGGTTGACCTTTTTAGGCCCGACTTCATTTGAAGGCTTGATTTTATAAGTCCAGCCTTTGAAGAGCCAAGACTTAAACGGGCTCAACCCGATTTCCTAACTCTAAAAGCAATATGAAAAAATGGGGAAAATACTTAATTAATTTGGATTTATGTCTATATGACAACTATATAGTAAGGGATTTGAATACTTTATCCCAAGAAATTCTTGAATGAATATAGTTTGTCACTTCATTTATTATTTAACCAATTAAAATACAACTTATGAGTTAATTTGGCACCTCTTAAATATTAGCTGGCATATTAATATATGAATTTGAATTATTGTATCAATATTTGACAATTAATTTATAAAACACTGTTT
This sequence comes from Acacia melanoxylon, assembly GCA_019022615.1. Taxonomy (NCBI): domain Eukaryota; kingdom Viridiplantae; phylum Streptophyta; class Magnoliopsida; order Fabales; family Fabaceae; genus Acacia; species Acacia melanoxylon. The sequence goes on from JAFJYJ010000037.1 coordinate 4,943,715, forward strand.
TGTAAATGCATGAACCTTAAAAATATTTGAATTCCCATGGCATTGAAAAGCAAGATAATTAAAAAAAGATTCATAATCATCATATATAGCAAGAGTTAAAGTTGCATCTATTGAAGATAACAATAATAACAAGAAAGCTTATCCCATTTTGTGAGATCGATTAAAGAAAAAATAGTATACCTTTCTTGGCCTTTTAGCTAAGATTAAGTGTATATAGTACATGTTCTCATCTCATCCGTAAAGAGAAAATGGTAAAAAAAAAAAAATAAAAAAATCATTTGTTGATGCACTTTACACATGTACAAAGAGAAGAAGGCTATTGGATATTGCCCGGCCGTGAACAGAATGTTATATTAAGCATTACAGAGTCATATGAAAAAGGTAGAGGAAGACAGGCCAATGAGAATATCAATGAAATTATCGAGTGAGACCTTTTGATTAATAATTTATCCCGATATTAACATAAATTTCACACGGACACACATATATATATACCCCCTCCGATCTTTTTTATAAGCAATTTTTTTTTGTTGCGCAAAATGAACCGGCTGTTAAGATTCATTAAAAACAATAAATCTATAAAAACTGTCATGTCTTTTCGAAATATGCCATTATTTATAAAAAGAGTATATGGGAGTAGAGAATGAATAAAAATATATGAGAGAGAATGAGTAAAAAATATGAGAGAGAAAAGATAATAAATTATTAAAGGGTTAAGGTACAGATTTGCCAACCAACTATTACCTAAACAGCGGCTGGCACAAATAACAATTGAGTGGACCAAAATTGCCAATCAACAATTAAAAAGTGAACAAAAACACCAAATAACTATTAAAAAAAACAACTATCACAATTAAGTTAAAATATGAGGCACTGGTATAGGATAGTGGCGGAGATGCTGGAGAAAAGAGCGGTTAAGCCTTCTTGTTGGATAAGACAAACACCAACAGAGATGAGACCCATGGAAGCAGGCATTGTGGCAGCGGCGGTTGCTGCTTGTGGCATCGGAGGGATGAAACCAGGGTGCAAGGTGCGTGCCGGTCGAAAGCTGTGGACTGCTGGATGACTTCAAGTGGGTGAGTGGAACACCCAGCAACAATGAAAGCTTTGGAGACGCCGACGTCGCCGACACTGTGATAGTCAATGGAAGATGGAGACACCAAGACAGTGATGGGGTAGTAGTTCGTTGGCGAATCTGCACCAAATTGTGTGTTTGTTTTTTCACTTTTTAATTGTTAATTGGCAATTTTGGTCCACTCAATTGTTATTTGTGGCAGATGCTCCTCGGGTAATAGTTGGTTGGCAAATCTGCACCTTAACCCATGATTAAATGAAAAAAAATAGGGGTGAGTGTAAGATAAAGGGGGTAGTAAAAGAAAAAGACAATTTAAATTTTGAGACAACAAACCTCTTGGTATGTGAGATTTGGTTAAAATAAATTTATAAATAAAAGAGTGGTTGTCCGCATACAATTTGAGACAAAAAAAAAAATATAGATTGGTTATATTAAGGACAAGCCTCATGAAAAAAAAAATGCTTATTAAAAAAGACCCGTGAATAGAATAGTTAGGAAAAGACGTGTAATTGGAGCCGCCTTCGCTTGCAAGTTTAATTTGAGAGCCAAAAATTTCAACATGATATTGAGTCAATCACTGAAGCTTGAGATTTGCAGGAACTTGTGCATGCGTGAAACATATGCTTTAATTAAAAAAAAAAAAAACTCCAACCTAATATTGCGGCCACCTCCATACTCTGAGTGTTTTCTTCTTCGTTTATGCTTCTTCCATATCCCTACGCGTCAACCCAAAAACACGTCGACCATGCAAATGCAATGCACAGAATCTACTCAAATCATAAGATCAACCGAACTTCATGACTTCTAAATATTGCTGCACCCCTAGCAACTATATATATATATATAGTACTGCTTCTTTCATTGTTAATTATGAGAAAAATGGCACCACCTACTACTTCTCTCTCTCCTCTTTCTTTAGGCCCCACAAGACTAGTAGTTGCAGACAAGCTCTTCACCACTACGAGGCATGTAAAGATCACTCGAAGACAAAGAAGAAGGTTGATGAGTGTGTCTGCATCATCAAACAAGGAATCTTATGATGGGAAACTGGTGGATGAAAACATGATTGTTCTTCGCCTTCGAATTCGCGAGATACAAATGGAGAAGATCAAGATGATGATGAACAGAGGAGGTTATTGGAGGATGATGGAGTGGGAGAGAAGGCACTGGCAACAGAACTATGCTTCTGATGTCTGTCAAGCTGTGGGATTGTTGCAGAATCTATTGATGGAGACAAGGCCTTGTTTGGCTTTTTCCATTCTGCTTTTGGTTTTCTTCAGTCTTTCCTTTTCAACGTCTCTCTGTGTGCTTCAGTTGGTGGGCTTGGGGAAACACATCTTCATGTCTATGAATTTCTAGTTAGTACTCAATTAATTAACCATTTGCTACTTATTATTTGAAATTGTTCTTTTTTTTCTTATGCACAGTGTATAATTGGGTCATCTTGGAGTAGTATTGCCCTGTATAATTGAAGAGTTTTCTGCTTTCACTCGCTCATTGAACCTAATTGAATGTTACTCTTCTAAAAACGTCCATTGACACACATTTAGAACTTCAAATCTCTCGTTCTAAAGCCCCTTATACTAAGACAAAATTAAAGCCTGTTGTTGGGATTTGAAAATATTCTACATCTTAGATTATACTAGTTCGTGTTCTTAATATATAACCCAATGGATTGCTTTGGTAAGATTAAAAAATTAAATAATTTTTTTAAAGTATTTATATTTATCTATACTAATTTGTTTGATTTATACAATGATATATAATCTAATTATACACACATAAGTATTGCAAAAAGAGATAATGTAATATAAGCTATATAATAATTTATTCTATCAAAAAATAATTAGATAATTTATTTACATTCTTTAATCTCTCCAAATTAATTAATTGGGTTTTATTTTAATAACCTAGTCTTTCTTGTGTTTAAGATGGAAGGAAAATTCATTTGGAATACATTCGTTCAAGCAATATAATGTGGCGGCGGAATTAATTCCACATGGACAGTTATAATCTTCGTTTCGCATCCTTTTTGAATACATTCGTTTACCGAAGCTGCTTGAGATTATGGGATTTTTGCGTGAAACACGTGCTTTTCCACAAGATCCATACATACTCTCTTTTTCTTTCATTGATGCTTCTTTTAACTTTGGTCCATTTTGATGAAATCCCACTTACCAAGGAGAGGTAATTAACTCGATGATTATGAGGTAAATTTTTAACTTTGCCCTCATTTATAATTAAGTATTTTTTAACTGTTTTTTTTTTCTCTCTATCTTCATGGGTACAATTAATATAGGTAAAATTGTCATAATCTCATTTTTTTTAATTACATGAAACTGGACTTATAAATAGGACCAATTTTTTTGGTCAAAATAGACTTGTAAATAGAATTAGAGTGGCATTTCAATGTTGACTATATGAATACGTGTCAATCCAACAAATTAAAACAAGTAACCCCTTCATGATTTTCGTAATTATTAATTAACTTACTTAATATGGAAAGTTGGTGCCATGCAATGCACAGAATATCTACAAATAATAAGATCAGCCGAACTTAATGACTTCTAAATTACTGTGAATTAATAATTATTTGTGTTCAATTTTCCTCTTCAATGAAACAGTAGAAACTATAGGATCATAAATTAAATATTGACCCTCTGTACCAATCAATTAAAGATATTTTAGTCAAATAACAACAGTATTTTACAATAATTTAGACTATATCTTCAATAACTTTTTTCAAATTTTGTGTATATAATCAATTAATGTGTACAGTTACATTTATGAATTATTTGGCAAAAATGTCTTTATTATATGACAAGACGTAGGAGAGTTTTGGAAACATCATCTTTATATGAATTTGAATTATTGTATCAGTATTTGGCAATTAATTTATAAAACACTGGTTTTTAAATGCATGAACCTTAAAAATATTTGAATTCCCATGGCATTGAAAAGCAAGATAATTAAATAAAGATTCATAATCATCATATATAGCAAGAGTTAAAGTTGTATCTATTGAAAATAACGATAATAATAACAAATTAAAGCATATCCCACTTTGTTAGGTCGATAAAAGAGCAAAAAATATACCTTTCTTGGCCTTTTGGCTAAGATTAAGTGTATATAGTACATGTTCTCATCTCATCCGTAAAGAGGAAATGGTAAATATTATATATATATATATATATATATAAAAAAAAATTGTTGATGCACTTTAGACATGTACAAAGAAAAGAAGGCTAATGGATATTGCCTGTGATCGAATGTTATATTAAGCATTATGGAATCATATGAAAAAAGTAGAGGAAGACTGGCCAACAAGAATATCAATGAAATTCGAGTGAGACTTTTTGATTAATAATTTATCCCGATATTAACATAAATTTCACACACACACATATATACTCCCTCTGATCCTTTTTATAATTTTTTTTGTGCAAAATAAACTGGCTATTAAGATTAATTAAAAATAATAAATGTGTTAAAAAATATCATGTCTTTTCCAAATATGCCCTTATTTATGAAAAGAATATATGAGAGTAGAGAATGAATAAAAATATATGAGAAAGAATGAATAAAAAATATGAGAGTGAAAAGATAATAAATGATTGAATGAAAGAGAATTAGCGGTAAGTGGAGGTAATTAATATAAAGTTATGTATTTAATAGGAGGTAGCAAAAAAGAAAAGACAGTTTAAATTTTTAGACACAAAAAAAAAAAAAAAAGTTTATATTAAAGACCAGCCAATAAAAAAGAAAATTGCTTATAAAAGAAAAACCGGAGAAGGGAGAAGTTATGAAAAGACGTGTAATTGGAGCCGCCTTAGCTTGCAAGTTTAATTTGAGAGCCAGAAAATTCCAACATGATATTGAGTTCAATCACCGAAGCTTGAGATTTGTAGGACCTTGTGCAGCGTGAAACATATGCTTTAATTAACAAAACTCCAAGCTAATATTGCGGCCACCTCCATACTCTCTGAGTCTTTTCTTCTTCGTTACGTTTATGCTTCTTCCATATCCCTACGCGTCAACCCAAAAACACATCGACCATGCAAATACAATGCATAGAATCTGTTGGAATATATGCTCTTTGGTCACTTAAGCCCAATTGGGCTTAAGTGAGACCCGTAAACCAAGAGCCCTATGTCCCTTTAGGGTTTAGGGTTAGGTCTTGGTGTAGTAGTATATAAACATCTTTCACCCATTGAGAAACCTAATTCACAAGGAGGCTCTCATCGTAAATAAAACCCTAGAGGTGACGTTCATCATCCGAGCGGTTGCCCACACAACCATCTCATCCCCCTCGAGAGATAGTCACGGAAGATCGATCATAAGCGGACTTGGACCGTTCGTGACTTGGATGTTCGTGACTTGGACCGTTCGAAGAAGAAGCTTTTAGATCGCTCATCTTTCCAGGTAATCAAAACGATGAAGGTTCATCTTTTTCTACATCGTCTCGGTTCGATACGCTTCCGCGTTTCTGGTGAGATTCCTACAATTGGTATCAGAGCCGGTTGGCGATGAGGAAAAGAACCAGTTTTGATTTAGTTTATGCGATCAAATCTGAGAGGCATCTATTTCTATATTTGTTATTGATTTCATGAGTTTTATTCTTTATAATTTAGATTTGATATTAGTTTTAATTTTAATCGCTTTAATCCATAGTTAGATTTTCTCGTGTATTTCTTGATTTGTAACAAGGAGGCTAATCCCATATGATTAGGTTTCCTCCTTGCTTGTTCTTATGTTTTTTCGCAATTTCTATGTAAATTTCCAAATTTACGTAAAAGTTGAAGATCGAGAAAGCTGAAGAAAAAGAAGAAAAATTGCCCATCGTCTTTGAGATGACTTGGTGACGGCGCGCAAGATCGACGGCTAGGGTTGCAAAAGGCGTCTTGCGGCTAGGGTTCCTCTTTTGCATCCTAGGGTTTCTCGCCAAAAGTGGGTCTTTGGGTTTTTACTGGCCCATGAATACCCTAAAGGGGCTTGAGACAGATCCTAAGAGTTTGGACAAAAAGAAATTCCAAAGTTGTAATTTTATATTTTATTTTTTAAAATAGGAAAGCCATGGATTAAAGTTATTTGTTTAATTTTTTAAATGCTTTTATTGAATTGATGAATTAAATGTGCGATTAACATGATTTTAGAAATAACATGTCATATAGAATAGGAAAGATGCCATATTTGATGCATAATCACATGTCATTCTTTGCATAGTAGCTATTATGTCTTGATTCGACTAGTATGATAGTTATTTTGCAAGATTATTTAGGTTATCCACTAAATTAATTATAAATTATTATGATTTTATATTAAAATCTAGATTAATTAATTGTGGAATTAAAATCTAGACAAATAATCCGAGAAAATTTCCTAAGAGAATTGTATATTTGAGATTGATTTCAAATTACTCTAAATTGAACAATACTTGGAAATTGAAAATTCTTATTTTAAAAATTATTGAATGGGTGAAGGTTTTAAATTAAGCAATTAATTTTAAAACCTACGGGCCCCAATTGTGGGTTTTATTAGTGAAATGGTTATCATTTGAAGCCCCATCGGATAAGGATAATCGGATTTCGCTAGATTAAACCCTAATATTTTCAAAATTTTAGTAAAGTTTTACGGCCCGGCCCATCGTCGGCAACACTTAGACACTAAAGATAATTTTGAAAGTAAACAATGGTTAAATACATTCAACTTTGGTAAAATTGTTAACCCTCCCATCGAGGCTCTGGCAATGGAACTGAAGGCCCAAAATAACAATATTAGTTTTACAAGTATCTTGCCCATCGTAAGCCTTGTAAAGATAACTAATGGATTGTTAAACAATAAACGAATAGTAGTTATTAGAATCTACTAGCGCAATATCTGTTTGTTGTTAATTATAGTTTGTAATTAGTGTGATTTTTTTTTTCTTCTTTATTTTCAGAAAAATGTCTTTCAATCCTTTAGCTACCATCTTGAGCCAAAAACCTATGGATGGTACAAACTACAAACAATGGAAAATAAATTTGGATATTGTTCTTCAATATGAAAAGCTCAACTTTGTTCTAACCGCCCCTATGCCAGTAGCGCCTTCTTTGCGAGATGCGTCTGTGGCAATCCGACTAAATTTCAGCAAGAGAAGGAAAAATGGGAGAAGGCGAATGTAGCGGTTCGGCTGCTATATTTTAGCCGATCTCGCCGATCACCTTCGGGAGCAAGTAAGCATGATTGAGAGTGGAGCAACAATGCTCCGGACTCTTGATGGCATGTTTGCTACGTCTAGCAGCTTCTCCGCTAGGCAAAATGCGCGGGTCGATCCACCAAGACGGTGATGTCTCGGAGGAAGTGTGCGGGATCATTGTCTAACAATGATAGCAAACTTTAAGAGGGCGATGACCATGGTGTCAAATTTGAACAAAATTTAAAAGTTGACCTTCTCTTACAATCACCGCTGAATACTTCAATCAATTCAAGATGAATTATAATATGAATAAGATGCATCTTGACCTCACTCAACCGATGCACGAGCTTGAGAGTCTTTGAACGATCTTTAGTCAAGCGGGGCAATGCATTATTTGCTAGTAAAAGTTCTGTGAAACCTAAGGGGAAACCCAAGGGAAAGAACAAGAACAAGAAAAAGAAGAAATCAGGCATTCCAGTTGCCAAAACAGTTGCAATGAAGCATCCAAAAGGCAAGTGCTTCAAGTGCGGACAAAAGGGCATTGGAAGAAAAATTGCCCACGGATGAATCAACCAGGTATGGGTAATTTACATGTGATTAAGGCTTGTTTAGTGGAGAATTACGATGAAAAATGGATCGTTGATTCAGGAGCCACTAACCATGTTTGTTACCCTATGCAGTGGTTCAAACATAGCTTGCTTTTAAGTGAAGGACAAAGAGTTTTAAAGCTTGGAACCTGGGAGCTTGTGTACGCACTAGCGGTGGGACAAGTTATTTTATCTTTTGATAATTGCAAAACTTTGGTTTTAGAAGACTGTTTATTTATTCAGAATTTAAGAGGAATTTAATTTCGTTAGTTGTTTGGAAAAACATGGTTTGAGTTCAATTTAATTCCTCGGTTTCAATAAGAAGCAAATCTTCTTTTATTTGTTCGGTGTAATGATTAATAGTCTTTATTTCCTTAATCTTGTTCCTGTGAAATTAATCATGTTGAATTAAGAGATGTTGAGCATAATAATTCATCAAAGAAAAGAAAAGTTTCCAATGAAACTTATCTTTGGCATTTGAGATTAGGTCATATTAACTCTAACAGGATACAAGGTTTGGTCAAAAGTGGGATTTTAAAATCCCTGAAATTTGAACCGATACCAGTATGTGAATCTTGTTTAGAAGGTAAAATGACAAAGAGATCCTTCAAGGCCAAGGGAAAACGTGCCACACTTCAGTGGAATTGGTACATCGATGTATGTGGACCAATAAATGTCCAAGCCGAGGAAGGTATCGTATTTCATCACATTTCTTGATGATTACTCTAGATTTGGACATGTGTACTTGATGCGTCACAAGTCCGAAGCTTTTGGAAAATTCCAAGAGTTCATGGTGAGGCGAGAAAAGCATCTTGGTGTTCAAATTAAGACCCTTCGATCGATCGAGGGGAGAATACCTATCACGGAGAGTTCAGGTCTTACCGATCAAAGAGGGGATAGTTTCACAATTATCCTCTCCAAGGACACCCTGACGAGAATGGAGTTCTTGAAAGGAGAAATAGAACCCTTTTAGAAATGACAAGATCTATGCTCGATTATTCATCTCTTTTCGATTCATTTTGGGGATATGCCTTAGAAAGCTTGCTATGTATCTATTTAACTTAGCACCGTCCAAGTCGGTTTCAAAGACACCAATAGAATTGTGGAAAGGGTGTAAGCCCACCATGAAACATATTCGGATTTGGGGTGCTCCTAAGCACATGTCTTGCAACATAAACCGAGATAAGATGGACTCGCGTCTTTGAAGTATGCATGTTTATAGGCTATCCTAAAGGAACCGAGGTTGGTTGTTTTATAGTCCAAAAGATAAGAAGGTCATAGTGAGCACACACGCGACTTTCTTAGAGGAGGACTATATGGCAAATCATAAGCCAAGAAGTAAGGTTATTCTTGATGAGCTAGTCTCGAGATCAAGTTTCACCGCTACCTCCTCGGAGTGGTTCCAACATTTATTCTGTGGTTGTTCAAAGAGGGAAATATGGAAAACATACCCGAACAAACACGGGAACCGAAATAGAACCAGAAGTTCAGCATAATGATGAACGTATGGAAGAACAAAATCACGAATTGGTTAATCCACCTAATGAGGGTCCTCATCAAGAAATTGTTAACCCACAAAATATGGACCCACCTGTAGATGCCCAACATCAAGTGAGACAAAGTCGTAGTGGGAGATTGATTCGTAAACCTACAAGATTTCTCTTGTTGGGTGAGTCAAATCAGGATGTCATCATTGATGAAGATGATGATCCCACAAGCTATGACGAGGCACTAGGAGATGTTGATGCTCGGGAATGGCTTGAGGCTATGAATCATGAAATGGATTCTATGTATTCCAACTCAGTTTGGTCTCTTGTAGATGCACCTGAAGGGGTAAGACCCATTCGGTGCAAGTGGATTTACAAGAGAAAGAGAGGATCGGACGGGAAGGTTGAAACCTTCAAAGCTAGATTGGTGGCAAAAGGGTACTCCCAAATAGAACATATGGATTATGAAGAAACCTTTTCGCCGGTTGCCATGCTTAAATCCATCCGGATTCTCTTAGGTCATTTATTGCGACAAATCTTGATTATGAGATTTGGCAAATGGATGTCAAAAGCGCTTTTCTAAATGGAAATTTGGAAGAGGAGATCTATATGCGAGCAACCAAAAGGGTTTATAGCCAAAGGGCAAGAACATATGGTATGCAAGTTGCAAAGGTCCATTTATGGACTTAAGCAAGCGTCCGAGATCATGGAACATCATATTTGATCAAGCCATTAAGTCTTATGGTTTTGAGAAAAGTCGATGAGCCGTGTGTGTATAAAAGGATCCAAGGTGACGCAAAGTATCTTTTCGGTACTTTATTTGGATGATATACTCCTTATCGGAAATGATACTGAGGTATTATTAAGCATAAAGACCTGGTGAGCAAGAATTTTGCTATGAAGGACCGGGGGAAGCCAATTATATTCTTGGTATTAACTCTTGCGAGACCGGAAGAATAGGGTTTTGGCATTATCCCAGGCTAAATACATCGACAAAATACTTGCCAGGTTTAGCATGGAGAATTCCAAGAGGGGAATGATACCCTTCGGGCATGGGATTCATCTCTCTAAGGAGCAATCTCCTAAAACTCCTGAGCGGAGGAGAACGCATGAGTAGGATACCTTATGCTTCCGCGATAGGTAGTCTCATGTATGTTATGCTTTGTACCGGACCGGATATACGTTATGCGGTGGGAGTAGTAAGCCGGTACCAATCTAATCCGGAGAGGAACACTGGGTAGCGGTCAAACATATACTCAAGTACCTACGGAGAACGAGAGATTATATGTTGGTCTATTCTAGTGGGAGTCTTGAAACCATTGGTTATACGGACTCAGATTTCCAAGGCGATATTGACTCAAGTAAATCCACCTCGGGATATGTGTACACCCATAATGGCGGTGCCATTTGTTGGAGAAGTGTAAAACAATCATGTGTGGCTGACTCTGCCACAGAGGCTGAGTAAGTAGCAAAGAAAGATAGCATCAGAAGAGAACCTTGCTGACCCTTTTACTAAGAGTTTGCCTGAACGTGTGTTCGAGAGGCATGTTACATTTATGGGTCTTTGGAGGATTCCAGATTTGCTATAAGCTTTAGGAAGTTGAAATTTCATTTTGTTATTTTGTGCTCTTTGAGCAAGACATTATGACATTGCAATTTTTTTACGAATGGTATAAATGAGGTGTTTTTCATTTAAATTTCGCACACTATTTACGAGACTTAAAGGTCCGGATCAATTGTGGAGTATATGATCATATGGATACGTTCATATAGGACATGGTCATAGGTACTCACAATTGATGAATAGCTTCACAACTATTAAATTAAGTTGGGCACTTTATTTAGGCTGCAATATTTTATGAAATGGTTTTGTCCGAATCATTATAAAATATTGGTGTGAGTTAATACTTACATTGAATGGATCAAGGAGAGATTTGATTAAGGTTGCTCTTTTCGTCATAAGGAGTCAAATCTCCAGATAACTATAGTCATGTAGTTGCTCTTAATCCTGAGTTTATTTTAAATAGGTAGTCAAATAGTTTTCATTCTTTGATTTACCAACGGTGAGGTTTGATCTATATGACGGCCAATAACTTGGTATTTTGGGATTGAGACTTTTTGGTTATCGGTGTTTATGAGATAAACAACATGGAATTTATAGGAAATGTCCACTTGATATGTTTTGGTACTTGGATATTGAAGACACTGGCCAGTGCATGTAATCCATTAGAGAAACTATCATAGTCAAGGGAATAAATAATTGATTGAGTTACAGAAAACTAATCAATCAAATTATAGACATTTTATAAAGGGGTAATGCATATTCGTGTTATAATTGTCATTAATCTTGGAGTTCACATTCGGGCTTTTAGTGGAGTAGCACCGAACTCGATAAATGACAAATGATAGATCCCCAGGCTAGCTCGAAACAAGGGATGGGGTAAATTATCAGATAATGATGGCTTAAGGGCTACATGGTCTTGGGTTTACGAGCTCAAGTTTTGTATCTCAAAGAGCAAGTAGGAGATTGTTGGAATATATGCTCTTTGGTCACTTAAGCCCAATTGGGCTTAAGTGAGACCACAGCCCAAGAGCCCTATGCCCCTTTAGGGTTTAGGGTTAGGTCTTGGTGTAGTAGTATATAAACCTACTTTCACCCATTGAGAAACCTAATTCACAAGGAGGCTCTCATCAGAAATAAAACCCTAGAGGCAGACGTTCATCATCCGAACGGTTGCCCACACAACTATCTCTCCCCCTCGAGAGATAGTCCGGAAGATCGATCATAGAGCGGACTTGGACTGTTCGTGACTTTGACTGTTCGTGACTTGGACCGTTCGAGAAGAAGCTTTTAGATCGCTCATCTTTCCAGGTAATCAAAACGATGAAGGTTCATCTTTTTCTACATCGTCTCGGTTCGATACGCTTCCGCGTTTCTGGTGAGATTCCTACAGAATCAACTCACATCATAAAGATCGGCCGAACTTAATGACTTCTAAATATTGCTGCACCCTTAGCCACTATATATATAGGACTGCTTCTTTCATTGTTAAGAGAAAAATGGCACCACCTACTACTTCTCTCTCTCCTCTTTCTTTAGGCCCCACAAGACTAGTTGTTGCAGAGTTCGCCTGCGAATTCGCGAGATACAAATGGAGAAGATGAAGATGATGAATGGAGAAGGTTATTGGAGGATGATGGAGTGGGAGAGAAGGTACTGGCAACAGAACTATGCTTCGATGTCTGTCAAGATGTGGGATTGTTGCATAATCTGTTGATGGAGACAAGGCCTTGTTTGGCTTTTTCCATTCTGCTTTTAGTCTTCTTCAGCCTTTTCTTTTCAATGTCTCTCTGTGTGCTTCAGTTGGTGGGATTGGGGAAGCACATCTTCATGTAATCATGTCTATGAATTTCTAGTAAGTAGTTAATTAATTAACCATTTGCTACTTATTATTTGAAATTGTTCTGTTTTTTTCTTATGCACAGCGTAATTGGGCCATCTTGGAGTATTGCCCTGTATAATTGAAGAGTTTTCTACTCTCACTTGATCATTGAACCTAATTGTATGTTACTCTTCTAAAAACGTCCATTGACACACATTTAGAATTTCAAATCTCTCATTCTAAAGCCCCTTTTACTAAGACCAAATTATAGCCTTTTGTTGGGATTTGAAAATATTCTACATCTTAGATTATACTAGTTTGTGTTCTTAATATATAACCCAATGGAATGATTTGGAAAGATTAAAAAATTAAATAAATTGTTTTAAAATATTTATATTTATCATTTTTCTTTATACTAATTTGTTTGATTTATAAAATGATATATAATCTAATTATACACACATAAGTATTGCAAAAAGAGATCATGTAATATATACTATATAATTACTTTATTCTATAAAAAATAATTAGATAATCTATTTACCTTCTTTAATCCCTCCAGATTAATTAATTGGGTTTTATTTTACGGAGAATCCTATATATAGACGGTTGAAATGAGAAAATCCTATATAAGGCTGGTAAACACAATAAATCTTAAATTAGGTCAATGACCCAATCTAGAATATTCAAATGTTAGTTATTTTCCAATAATACTCCTAACCATAGGTCCAAAGAAAAGAGGAAAGGAAAAGATAAGTCGGATGTCTCTAGTTGCTCTCTCTCGTGCAATCGTGTGTCTGTGAAGCATGAACGACGCCATGAGAAGTCACCATTGTTGCCGCTGTGAGAAGTCGTCGCTTTCGCCGCCGTTAGAAGCCGCCACTGTCGACGATTTTGTCTTTCTTTCTAATGCTTTCCTATTATTGGTTTTAAGGCCACCAGGATTGATGCTGCCAGATTACTAGCCCCTTCAGTTTCAAAATTGTATATATTACTTTGTTTTTGTTATTATTGTATACCACAAGATTTTTGCGTAATTTTGAAACGCTACTGATCGTGGTTGTTATTATTATTACTAACCACTTCAAGTAACTGAATAATAAAGATATGAAAACCCACAAACGTAAGGATACGCAAACCCTATAAATATGCTCTACATGAAGGATATCCAGCATATTGTAAGTTATCCTTATACCTAGTTCGATCATCTATCATGTCGTCGAATTTACTCATATTAACTAAAAGGGATTAGGGATGAAGATTTAACATTAGAATTGTTATGGACCGAGATAAATGGGCCTCGGAAGATAAGGCCCATCGACGTACTCCTACTGGGACAGAACCCATGATCCTATGACCCTGTGATCTCGGATCCCACGTTCCCCATCATCATGAATGATGGGGAGAACATGCCGAGTAGAAAGGTAGGAAAGCGCCAATTAACGGTAGGAACATTTCCTCTATAAATAGGAGAGGATCCAACGGGTGCACGGGACACACATTCTGCGAACCTATTTATCATATTGCATACACGAGCACACACCCACGCCTTTGGGTAAAAACCCTTGTGTTTAAGCTCTGTGATCTCCTATCTATCCGGATATCTCCTCCATAGGTATCTGAGAGAAGACTAAAGATCCTATATCGAATTACTAGCTTGTCTAAGCTAGACATTTGTGTTCTACACCGGAACATTGGCGCCGACCGTGGGGACGATAAATTTTGAATCCCATACCGTAAAGCTACAATTTCAATCAAGAGCATGGCGAACACCGAAGAAAAAACATGGAAACTCGGCAGGATCAACTGCCAGAAGGAGCGGGGCAAAATCCCCAAGAGCCGACATCTCACCAGGAAGGTTCTACCAACCCAGGAGCAAAAAATGTGATGATAGAAACCGAATATGAGACATCGGACACGGCAAATTCCCCTGCTCCCGGGAATGTCGTCATCCAGCAGATCAATCCGCAGGTTTCACCACAGCAACACCCATTAGAGTTCCAAAATGTAGACCCCGACATTCGCATTATGCAAACCGCACTCGGCTCCATGTATAGTCGGATGGAGGCAATGGAAACCCGCAATCGCCTGCTACGCGAGGAGGACGCCCAAACATTCAAGGAGGAGTTGAATAATCGAAATGAAGAGTGGAAGCGAATGTTCGAACGACATCTCGGGCAAGCAGAAAAACATGCTCGGATCCCGGGCAAAAATGTCTTCGGTCACAGCCGGGATGAGGGTTCCATATCTCCGAAGGCGGGAACTTCAAAGGCACAATAGAGAGAAGAGACCATACTCGGGGAAGATCAAGAACAACTTATCGAGGAGCGGTCGCGGAAAATACGAGCTTTACAGGAACAAATCGAATTCCTGAGACAGCTCGGAGGGAACCAAAGTGAACACGATCAGGAAGTGAAGTCTCGGGCAAACATGGACGAGGAAGGATGAAGTCGGACTGAGGCAAAGAAGTTAATCCCTGAAAGGGCAAAGGAGCCACTGCAGGCCCGCAAGCACTCAAAGAAAGACGCGACGCCGACCTCGTCGAGTCGGATGCCTATGACAACAATATCCGAGTCCTTTCGTGGATAAGATAATGCCGCCCCATATCCAAAACGCTTGGATACCAAAGATTTTCCTAAATATGACGGGAGTCAAGATCCAACCTGCACATCGGTCACTTTAAAACGAGATATAATGGTGAAGGGGTTTACGGGGCCGGTGATCCCTCGACTATTTGCCGGAACGTTTCGAGGTCCCGCTCAAATATGGTTCGCTCTCTACCAATGAAGTCAATCAACGACATGAAAGATTTCGAAAAGAAATTCTTGCAGAACTTTGCGACAAGTCGGAGGCAACCAAAAACCGAGTTTCAACTCGACCGTGTTAAGCGATCACCGGGAGAGACAAAAGTACAAAGATATCTCGGAGCGTTTCAAGGACGTAGCCTTACATGTCCCCGGATTGAAGGATGAAGTACACTTGCATTGTGTAATTTCAGGCTTAGATAAGGATTCTCGCTTGAAGAAATCTGTGATGAAGCGTCGGCCCAAAACTCTGTCAGATTTCTGAGACTGCTCTAAACAATAGATAGAAATGAGACGAGATGGACATCATGACCCACGCGCCTCGAAGTAAGGCGAAAAGCCCGACTCCCAGAGAGAAACAACAATTCGGAATGAATCAGCGGGACACTCGGACGCATGTAAGGGATATCAAATCAAGAAGAGACAAGGCTGAAGGAAGGTATGACAGATATGCCCCGTTGAAGATACCGCAAGCACAAATTTGGAAGGAAGTCTCCTTAACGGAGATGAAAAAGGTGGAATGACCACGGCCAATGCGCAATGAAACCACTCTGGATAAATCTCGATATTGCGAGTTCCATGATCAGCATGGCCACACGACGGACATGTGTTGGGACTTGCGGGACACCATTGAAAAGTTTATTCGAGAAGGAAAACTCTGCCGTTATGTTATACAAACACAAGGATGGAAAAACAAGCGTCGGGAAGGCAGAAGTAGGAGCCCGGCGCGAGAGAAGAAGAAGAGAACGAGAGAAAACCGGGGCAAGGTCGGGATGAAGAATTTCCCGAGTCAAAATATGACCGTAATGTCATAGTCGGAGGTTTTGGCGGAGGAGGAGATTGTTAGTCGAGAAAAAAGTATTTGAAGGAGATCCTCTCGTGAGAAGTCGTCCGAGTTCAAGGGAGAATCTTCAAAAACTCCGCCCCAATACTCGGGTTCACGAGATGAAGAAGCTGGATGAGGTAATACCGGGGCATCACGACGGCCTGGTTATCACGGGACGTTGGTGAATTGCCGGGTAAGGAAAATCTTTCTTGATAATGGCGGCGCCGTTAATATCATCCTTTGGGATGCGTTCAAACGTATGAGGTTTGATTACGAAGAGCTGAAACCCGTAAGACCGTGTTAACGGGTTTTAACGGTCAAGATACCCGTCCAAAGGGATTCATTGATCTCAAACTCACTCTGGGCACCAAAGAGGCTTTCAAAACAGAAGTGGTTCGGTTTGTCGTTGCCGACTTCCCCTCCACATACGATATAATACTGGGACGGCCCGCTATTCATGATTGGAATATGTTGGTGTCTTCAAACCATCAAAAGCTGAAGTTTATCAACAAGAGAAACGAAGTGGTTACCGTCAAAGGCGACCAAAAAGACTCGACAATGCTACTTTGACACCGTCAAAGGTAGTAAAAATTCGAAGAAGGGCGAGTCGAGAGAAAGAAGCCGGGTCGGTCCAAGTGGTAGAGTTAGATTTGAGGGAAGAGGACAAGATCCAGAGAGCATAACCAAATTATGAACTAGAGGACTATATCTTGGGAGACGCCCCAGAAAAAATCACTAAAATCGGGAAAGGATTGGATCCCGAGATCCGTAAAGACATTGAAAAATTCTTAGTGGAAAATAAAGATGTATTTGCATGGAAGGCCGCCGAGATCCGGGTATGGATCCCGAGTTCTGCCGCCGCCACGGTTTGGCGATCCACCCTGGCTCAGCACCCGTGGCGCAAAAGAAGAGAAAGCAAGGCTCCGATCGCTCTACCGCCTTAGAAGCACATGTGGAGGAGTTACTCGAAGCCGGGTTTATCATGGAAATACAATACACAACGTGGCTCTCCAACGTGGTTATGGTTAAGAAACCAAATGGGAAATGGCGTGTTTGTGCGATTACAAAGATCTAAATAAGGTATGCCCAAAGACGCATTTCCAATGCCTAACATAGATCGGTGGTGGATAAATCCTCGGGTTTTCAACTCCTATCATTCATGGACGCATACTCGGGGTACAATCAGATAGCCATGCATCCCGATGATCAAGAAAAGACGGCCTTCATCACCAATAGCGCTAATTGCGCTACAACGTGATGCCTTTTGGCCTTAAGAATCTTTGGAGCTACTTATCAGAGAATGATGACTAAGGTCTTTGCTAGTCAAATGGGGAAAAACGTGGAAGTATATATTGACGACATGATAGTTAAATCGAAGGATGAGAACAACCATTTCAATGATCTGCGACAGACATTTGAAAGGCTGTGAAAGCATCGGATCAGACTGAACCCGGCCAAATGTGCGTTTGGAGTACCGTCGGGCAAATTCTTGGGTTTTTTTGCTGACCACCGGGAATAGAGGCCAATCGAGAAAAGTGCAAAGCGGTGTTAGAAATGAAGGCTCCGAGTCAATAAAAAGGAAGTCCAACAATTAACGGGCGATTGACGGCGTTGACAAGGTTTTTGCCCAAGTCGGGTGAAAAGTCACTTCCGTTTTTCAAACTTCGAAGAAAGAGACACATGGAGGATGGAACTCGGATTGTGAGGAAGCATTTGCAAGGATAAAGTCTGTCCGGCATCTCAAGGTGCTCTCCAAACCCGAACCCGGAGAAACATTGATCATATATTTATCGGTAGGAGAGGAAGCGGTCGAGTCTTGTTCTCGTCGAGAACTGGAGGAGGGGTCAAAAACCCGTGTACTTCGTTAGCAGGGTGTTACAAGGTTCTGAAATAAGATATCAGAAGTTGGAGAAAATGGCATTTGCGCTGCTCACTGCGGCAAGGCGACTGCGCCATTACTTTCACGGGCATTCTATTGTCGTCAGGACCAATCAACCCATTCGCCAAGTATTGCATAAACCAGACTTAGCCGGAAGAATGACAAGCTGGGCAATCCAATTGTCCGAGTTCGACATCAGCTACGAAGCCCGGCAATCAATCAAATCTCAGGCGTTGGCTGATTTCATAATGGAGTTAACCCCGTCAACTCCAATGGAGGGAATGCAAAATGAGCCGTGGAAGGTGTTTGTAGACGGCTCATCAAATGTTAAGGGAAGCGGCGCGGGAGTCATTGTGGAGAGCCCCGAAGGAGTTGCAATGGAATTATCACTTCGGGTGGATTTCCGACGTCAAATAATCAGGCCGAGTATGAGGCCCTCATTGCAGGCTTACTGCAGGCTAAGGAAAATGGAGCTCAACAGGTACATTTAGCAACCGATTCTCAACTGGTGGCTTCCCAGATACAAGGAACCTACCAAGCCAGAGGCCCGTTGTTGGCAAAATACTTGCGAAAAGTGAAGGATATCATTGCCGAGTTCGATAAAGTAGAGATTGAGCACATCCCTCGGACTGAGAATGTTAGAGCAGATGTCTTGTCTAAACTCGCCAGCACCAAAAGTCCAGGTAATCTTCGGACTGTGATACAGCAGAATCTCCTAGAACCGAGTTGCATCATGCTTATTTCAGATAATCGCGATTGGAGAAAGCCAATTGCCGATTATCTAGAAAGGGGGATCGTTCCAGAAGGCGCGGCGGAATCAAAGAGACTCGATCGGAACGCGACCGCTTATTCAATGATGGATGATCACTTATATCGAAGGGCTTACACTCTCCAATGGCCAAATGTCTCGACCAACTTGAAGCCCAGACGTACTTGAGAAATCCATGAAGGGGTAAACGGACAAAGACATGGGAGCAAAGGCGTTGGCTCGAAAAGCAATACGAGCTGGATATTATTGGCCTACTATGGCCCGGGATGCCAAGGATCATGTCCAAAAATGTGAAAGCGCGTAAACACGAAAGATAATACGCACCCTCCATCCGAGTTAACACAGATCTCGGCCCGGGCCGTTCTACAAATGGGGCATGGATTTGTTGGGACCATTCAAAGCGGCACGAGGGTGAAGTGGCTCATTATGGCGGTGGATTATTTCACCAAATGGATTGAAGCCGAACCTTTGGCGACCATCACCTCGGCAAATGTACAGAAATTCCTCAAGAGAAGCATTATCTCACGTTTCGGAATACCAGCCGAGTTGGTCACTGACAATTGAACCCAATTCGTGGATAAAAACTTCCAACAATTAGTAGCCGACTTTCAGATTAAACATCATTTTTCCTCGGTTGAACACCCGGTCCAACGGGCAAGCCGAAGCCGCCAACAAAGTCATAGTGGATGGATGAAGAAACGTATGGAAGAGATATTTGAGGGTAGTTGGGTTGAACATTTGCACTCAGTGTTATGGGGACATCGGACTACTCCTCAGACATCAACAGGCGAGACTCCTTTTCGACTCACATATGGATGCGAAGCAATGATCCCAGTCGAAGTCAGGGTTCCTTCATGGAGAAGGCTACACCATTCGCGGGAGCGGAACGATCACGAGTTGGCGATGGAAATGGATTTCATAGACGAAGTCAGAGCCACAGCTCATCTTCGGGATTTAGCCGCCAAGCAACTCGTCGCCTCGAGATACAATAGGAAGGTAATTCCACGCTCGTTCATCAAGGGCGCGACTGGTACTCCGGAGGGCCGATATTGGCAATAAAAACGCACGAGATGGCAAACTCGCCGCAAATTGGGAAGGACCTTACCATATTACGGATGAACTCGGGAAAGGGCCTATGTCTTTGGAATCTTTGTGAGCAAAGCAATTAAAAGGACCGGAACGCGGACAAACTTAAGGCCTACTATAGTTAGAATCGGGAAGATTAGTTTCTAATTGGGTTTGTTTTCTGCTTTTAGCAATTTCACTCAGCTTTATTTTCAGGAAAATCGGTCGCAAGTACATTTGAATTCCCATGTGAATCAAATATGATGTAACTTCCTCGACTGAAGAATTAAAGAATATAGGGTCATGGAGCCCGTATTTGGCAATCTGCAAGAAAATATAAACGCTAACATGTATGAATAGAGGTTCGAAACTCCTTCATAAATCATGTGGTGGACAAGGCGGGTATAAATATGAGACATGAGCGACTCAAGGTAAAAAGCCCGATTACGCGAAATTTGTCATAGCGGCATGGCCGCCAAAGAATAAAATATCCCGAGTCCAAACAGACAAGGCGGGTATAAATATGAGACATGAGCGACTCAGGGTAAAAAGCCCGATTACGCGAAATTTGTCATAGCGGTATGGCCGCCAAAGAATAAAAATATCCCGAGTCCAAACAGACAAGACGGGTATAAATATGAGACATGAGCGACTCATGGTAAAAAGCCCGATTACGCGAAATTTGTCATAGCGGCAAGGCCGCCAAAGAATAATATTATCCCGAGTCCAAACAGACAAGGCGGGTATAAATATGAGACATGAGCGACTCAGGGTAAAAAGCCCGATTACGCGAAATTTGTCATAGCGGCAAAGCCGCCAAAGAAAATACCCGAGTCTAAAATGACTAGGAGAGTATCGATCGAGAAGGGTTTCTCGACGCGATCACGTCGGATCCCGACTTCTATTAAGAACAAGAGAAAAACAGTAAGCGCAAAGAGAAATCCAGAGTCAATTCGGATAAAAAGAAAAAAGCAGTATGTTATTTAATAGATTGTCTATTACAAAAGCCCCAGGTGGGCAAAGCGATAACTACAAAGCAAGACAATCAGGTCGGGGGAGGATTTTCCCCATGAGATTAGTCTTCCCCATCGGCATCCGGAACCACCACGGAGCTGGGAGCGGGTGAACCAACGGTTGGAGGAGCGGGGAAAAATTTCCCGTCTTCAACATAGGCATTCATGTGTGCCCCTTCCGGATTCAACGTCACCGTTGGGTTCAAAAATTGAACTGCTCCGGGGCATTTGTAAAAGCATCGAGACACCATTCTTCGGCTTGGCGACATCGGCTTCGAGACGAGAGAGCATCCTTGTACAAAGCTAACTCGGACTCTAGGGCCGAAATCGTAGTCTTTTGATGACTCAGGGCCCCCAAGTCCTCTTCGTGAATCTGCAGCCTTCGGGTAATCTCAGACTCAGCCTTATTAAGACTGTCACGTATGCGTCCAAGCTCTTCATCCAAGCTCTCCTTCTGGACCTTTGCCAACTCCAAGTCCTCCAGCGCTTGGGCTAACCGTTCCTCGGCCTTTTTCTTCTCCTCCTCAAGCAAGTCCATCTCTTCTTCACGAAGGCCGACCGTATCCTTCGGGTGGGCGGCAAGTTCACAGAGGCCGGCATTCTTTAAATTGACGGCCACCAGCTGCAAAAGCTCTTCCCTCTCAGAATTGGCAAGCTTCTTCCCATCAAAAAAGTTGGCGGGAGCACGCAGAGCTTTGCGAAGGCCAGGAGGAAAACGGCCGCCCCAAAGAGAAGAAGCGGGAAGTCGGACTGCGGGACCAGAACCAGACCCTGAGGGCACACCTCCTAGAGTCTCGAGCTCGGGAATTGAAGGCTCGGGGGCGACGAGGGGACAATAGCCTTCTTCTTGGAAGTTTTTGCCTTCTTGAAACTCGGGGAACGCTAGGCTCTCCGCTCGGGGTACTCGTTTTCCACCCGGGTGTATGAACCATCTCCGGCGGCACGTCACGTCAATATACTCGGGCCTTTTCCCCATTTGCCCACTTTGAAAAAAGAGAGAAACGCATCACGGATCCGAGCAAGAACAACAAAAATTGAGCCAATGATAAATATCATACCCAAAACGGGTTTTGATTTATCACAAATAATATACTCGGCCGAATCCACCAAAGGCCCCTTTTATCGACAAGAGTTGTTAAAGTAACAATGGCTTCATCCTCGGAATCGGAACGCTGCGAAGGGCGAGTAAGAAATCCTTGGAATGAAACTTATGATGACTTTCACCCGGTACGGAAGGAAAGCGCTCTTCAATTTCCCCGGACGGACTCCTCTGAAGAAACCAAGGTACCTCCCCGACTTTGGCAACAACTTTGAAAAAAGAAGTTTTAAACCCTTTCCACGAATTAGTGAACGGCTTTAAGAACTTACGACCGTGACAAACGCGAAGAGACGTCCAACCATACCACATTTTCTCCTCCTCCACCGTCAAATTGGTCTCTAAGGGTGAAAAGAAGCTACAAAACACATGTACGAAACACTTGAGTTCATGCTTTTTGCAGTAATTCTCAAACGCCAAGGCAAAAGCCCAACCATTCGGGTGTAATTGCGAGGGGGCCAGGTGCAAGTGGCGGAAAGCGAGGCACATTTGGAAGTCGGAAAATGGGGCGAAGGCCAAGACGGGTAATTACATCCCGATAAAAATAAAAGAAATGGCCACCCTTATTAGATAACCGACCGAGAGGCCACCGATTCGTTCCTTTGAAGGCAAAACTACGTTATACCCCGGACCCCCGGATGATTCGGTCAAGTTCTTTTTCGGGCATTTTGTTCCGTACTCCGGTTCTGACTTGCTAATGACACATTCCTTAGCCGTCGCCATCCGAGAAGACCCGGAAGGGCGGATTCTCCGGTCTCGGATTGATGAGACAAGGTGAGAGGGGAAGACATCTAATACCTATAACAAACAAAAAGTGAAGGGAAGAATCAGAATCATGAAATATACCTGACATGACAGGATTGTGAAGACGAGTATCGTAAAACAAAGGAACAGGAGGAATCTGATAAGCAACAGCCAAACTCGTCTGTGGTTTGAGGAGACAACGACATCTGTCCATTAATAAGTCGGCGTCTCTATCTCGGCCATAACGGACTAGCTCTTTCGCCTTATCACGGCAATTTCCGCAGGGGTTGCAACCTCGGAATATGATTGGCGGATTATCAACCACGGACGTCGAAGAAGACGTTGCCAAAGACAAAGGCGGCGCACTTACGGCGAGACAAAACGGCGAGGCAAAACCTCGGGTATCTCTAATTCTCCCGCCTCCCGAGAAGAACTACCCCCGAGTGGGGCCAAGTAATCTTGCCATCCTTTCTTCTTCGGTAGGACCGGGGACCCACGGCCACCTTTGTTTGGCCGTACCAGGGGTGTTTTTAAGAATTTCCCTATCTTCCTCCGGGATAGGTCTACCATACATGTCTACTAGCATCTCAGGATCAGGATCCATCTTTATAAACGACAAGAGGTTACAGGCAAACAACCTTATATACGCTCAACTCAGAAAACCCAGAAAACCTAGAAAATTGATTAATAGATAAATCCCCCAATCGGAAAATGCTATAGGAACAGAATGGTATGCAGTTCAAATGGAAGAGCACGAACGAAAGGTCAAAGAAAATACCTAAAAGAAAGGGGATGGAACTACGTTTGGAGTAAGAGGAACAGAGAAGAAGATGTTGCGAATGGGTTCTCTTTCAAGCTCTTCGAATGCAATGAGGGGTGCGTAAAGGAAGAGACCAAATTCACAATCTATATATAGGCAAAATGAAGCGAAGGAATCCAAACGCCTACCATCGTGACAATACCGAGGCGTAAACCCTAAAGCAATCATGGCGATGATGTAGGTCGAATGACGTGAAACGACGGGGGCCATTAATGGGCACGATAACCGAAGGCGGCGTTTGAGGACGTATGGCTGCAGGCGTCAGAATAGAGGTTATCCGCTGCTACGCGGGTAAATGAAAAGGCGCCCAGCCAAGTTAGCTGACCGCCGGGCGGGAATTAAGATGTACAACTCGTCCAAGTATAAAGTGAATACCCGGTTATAAAGTCGGGCATTCATAGGATACAGGCGATACTATTACTCAACTCCGAAAGTCGGCCGTAGCAGCTGATTCTTCCAGGAAAATTCATCCGCACTGAAATCAACTTGGCCGATCAGAAACCTGAACGACCAAGCTTGGGGGTAACTGTTATGGACCGAGATAAATGGGCCTCGGAAGATAAGGCCCATCGACGTACTCCTACTGGGACAGAACCCATGATCCTATGACCCTGTGATCTCGGATCCCACGTTCCCCATCATCATGAATGATGGGGGAGAACATGCCGGTAGAAAGGTAGGAAAGCTGCCAACTAACGGTAGGAACATTTCCTCTATAAATAGGAGAGGATCCAACAGGTGCACGGGACACACATTCTCTGAACCTATTTATCATATTGCATACACAGAGCATACACCCCACGCCTTTGGGTGAAAACTCTTGTGTTTAAGCTCTGTGATCTCCTATCTATCCGGATATCTCCTCCATAGGTATCTGAGAGAAGACTAAAGATCCTATATCAAATTACTAGCTTGTCTAAGCTAGACATTTGTGTTCTACACCAGAACAAGAACCAAATTACGTTAGTCTTCTTTTTTACTGATTTTTTGTCGGTGTCGAGGCCTCTAATGAATTTTTTATCGTTAGGGTTCTTACGTAACGAGTAAACAATATTGTTTTGTCTCTAATTTTTCTTTTTCTTTTTCTTAATAACTAAGGGATATAAAGGTAATTTGACTCAAATTCTAAGTTTCTTATTGTGTCACATAATTTAATTAATAATTTGTTTAGTTTAATAACCCAAATTAGAATTTGGCTAATTCAACCGTCTTTATATATGATTTTCCCTTTATTTTAATAACCTAGTCTTTAATTTCTTGTGTTTAAGGTGGAAGGAAAATTCATTTTGAATACATTCGTTCTAGCAATGTGGCTGTGGCGGTGGAATTAACTCCACATGGACAGTTATAATCTTCGTTTCGCATCCTTTTTTAATACATTCGTTCCAGCAATATAATGTGGCGGTGGAAAATTCAAACTTCTGTGGTGGCGGTTTTGATAAACTTATCCACTCTAATCCCATAAATATATTACTTAAATACTTCTTCTTTTCGACTTTTCTGTTTTGGTTGTTAATTTTCGACTCTTTCCTCATACATCATTTAACAAAAATCAGATGAAATGTATCCATTAAAGAAATATGAAAAGATGGGGGGAAATATTCGAAGCAGAGGACATTTGAATTTCCTGCATTTGAAAAGTAAATGAAATAATAAACAAATTGTTATGAAATCAAGAAAATATATGAGATTGAGATGAATGGATGGCTAAAGACAAGAAAGAATTGTAGAGATGAAGAGTGGAGGAGAACTCTCATTCACATAGCATTTTTATGTACATACAATCTTTTGTGTTAAGCCTCCATATATAGACCTTTAATCCTCCCAAGAATTACAATGTCATAAATATAAGAATTAATCTACAACATAAAACTACTGAAAACCATGGGAGATTATAGGCATTATGGAATCCTAAGAGACTATGAACATCCACTACCACAATTTCATAACACTCTCCATTGGATGTTATAACCAAGTATTGTGCCTCATTAAAACCTTATTAAGAAAAGAATGAGACAAAAACCTAGTGAAGGGAAAATAGTACACAATACATATTGAACCTGCCTCATTAAAAACTTTACCAGAAAAACCCAATAAGATAAAACATTGGTTAACAAAAATAGTACATCATGGTTTCTACTCCACATAATGATAATATCGTATTTACTCTCCACATGGTCACTACTTTCTCTAACGATAATATCGTATTTAATTACTCCCTTTGATAACAACATCAATTTTACTCCCCGGATGATAACATCACTTTCCAATGTATTTTTGAACATATCTTTCTTTTAGCCGTCAAACTATGAATGATGTATTGTCACCAAAAGTTGTCTCGGTTGAAATGTAGTGTTCTAATATATCTTTTAGATATATTAAAATATCAGTATATTTTGCTTTTATCTTATTCATTAAGGAAACAGTAAATGAAAATTATTCTAAAAATCACCAAAAATATATCTAGCATCCACATATTCAATTTGCTCTTAACAAAATAATATCATATAATATGTTCATAGGACTGAGACAAAATCTCATTTTTGTTTCCACGTGTGCACCAACAAGAACTAATGTTTATCAATAAAATCATAATAAATACAATATTAGCATAATACATAAATATTCTCATCAAATATAAGGTACGTTTATACCATTAAATTCAATATATCTTTCCAAGAAAATTCACCATGGCAAAAGTATGTGATTTTCAAATCATTGATGCATTCAATAACTCAATCTACAAATAAACTAAAATGTAAAATTATTCCTTTTTCAAGATATTTTTTAATCAATTATATATGCTTGAATTATTTTCAAACTCGCACAACTTTTTATTTATAGAATGATTTTCTTGTATATGCTTATGGCATTTTAGATCCTTTAATGATTCTCACATAAAATTCACTATATAATGAGCCATATGAATAGGTTGGATATAACATCATCTAACAGATGCATAATTTTATTTCCATATGTATCAGAGATACAAAATTATTGTATCCATCACAAAAAATGATAAAAAAAAACCATTTGAATTACAAAAACCCCATACAATATTAGTAATAGAACAAATAGATAATATAGTAGGAATATGAGAATTTGAGTCCAGGTGTTGACAATTTGAATATAGACAATGTCAACTTAAAAATAACAATGAGTAACTTGGGTATACAATGTGATAACTTAGAGAGTTCACATTGCCAATTTCTATATCCAAGCTGTTAATTTCTATACTTAAGTTGTATTAACTCCAAATTCCTACCAAATTACCTATTTTTCCTTTTAGTAATTTAGTAGATATTTTGGGGTCCATGTAATTTAAATGGTATTTTTCTATCATTTTTATTTTGTTTTTTAATGCATGAACGTAGCCTAGCTTAAGAAGTATACTTGAATTTCCTTTGCGAGTTTTAAACTCTTTTTCTAACGAGCATTGCACTGTGTAAATAAAAAAGGAAAACACGTATATGTAATTTGGAGCCGCCTTACAAGTTTCTTCGAAATTAAACATGAACATAGCCAGAAAATTTCAACGTTCATATATATTCAGTTCAATATATTCACCGAAGCTGCTTGAGATTATAGGATTTTTGCGTGAAACACGTGCTTTTCCAAAACATCCATATATACTCTTTTTTTGCTGTAACACCCAAATTTCCGTAGCATAAATTGTGCCGGTGACACGTGGTTTTATAAAATTTCATCAGAGTTTGAGGTGCTACAGCTTAGCGTTTTGCGGAAACGGAGAGCATGTACTAAAAATTTGAACAACGGGTATAACACGAGTAAGCGATATGAAATACTCGGACATATGATGATGCTCGACGTATATGCGATATATATATTACAAAATCTCCCAAAGGAATTTTTCATGTGATACGATAATACAAAACTTGATAATTACATTTCTTCTATGTAACTATACCCTTTTCTGCCAAGCCTTAGGTAGACTTGGGACATAGAACCTAACTCAGTTAAATCATCTCATTTGGCCAGGCTGGGTAGGTCTAGTAGGAGTCTCACCGTGCTAGGGTGACTGATTGACTGAACCACATAGACGACCCTTCTAGTTTAAGCACCAAATGATGTGAAGTAACTTTATTAGATTCATGCCATAAGGTAGGTTCTGTTGACTTTCTTCCCGCATTTCCTTTGACCGGTGCCTTCTCACGGCTCCATTCACAACGTCTTCATAAGTCCTGGTTCCTTTCCTGAACCTCTAGTCAAGTCTAAGATTCAAAACAAATTGAATCTTAGGTAACAGTTAACCTCATATGAAAAGTATAACAAAGGTATATGCATGATGAGATATTCACAACATTTCACAAAGATAAAAACACTATTCAACATATCGGGCAATAACATTACACGGCCCCCGCAGATATGTATGTCATCCCAGTCTGCACACTCTCGGTGCCACGATGTACGTCGTGTCCATAGCGCTAGGAAAACTCAAACGGTGTTAACAATACCATAACCCGTGTATAAAATTTGAATGTATATGTAGTGATCTAAGCCCCATAAACTTAGTCACAATGCATGACCCAAGACCAAGTCTTGTCCATCACTTCATGAATCATTCCATCGCATACATGCATACAAGACATATCAGAGTTAAAGTTACTGTACGCGAACGTACCTTCCTTCCACGTGAATAGTAATTTACTATTCATGTATAAGGTACTATTCATAAATACGGCACTATTTATGAATAGTAATATTCCCGTCCTTCAAATCTGCCTCCGGAATCCTCGGATATCCTAACATATTACCATATCACTTAGAATAATACCCTAAAGGTTTAATTTACCTTTCTACCCTTGGTGGATTTATTATTCCATTTTTACCCTTACATTTTCTTAAAAACGTAATGCTGGATTTTCTGGGCAGAATTTTCGATTAACTTTGAAAAATCATAATTAATTCTACAAAAATCGAAACGAGAATCCGTAAAATTCCTCGGAATCCTTAGGATGTCTACTTTTGAGAAAAAATACTGGTTATTTCCCAGATTTTAAGAATAAAACCCAGTTTTCACGTGTTCATCCTCTGTTCAGAAAAATTCCAAAAAACGTAGCCTAAATTTGGACATTTATATCTCCTAGCACAGAACTCGAAATAATACATTATAGGTATATTTGAAAAGCTCTATATGTCTACTTTAAACATGAATTTTCTCAGAATTTAAGAATATCATCTTTAATATAAAATACTGGCGTTTGTATCCCTGACTTCAGGAATTGCTAACCGACAAAATTTCGGAGAGCTTCGCTACTTTGATCTTCAACTTCCAATAATTTTGCTCCATAATATTTCTCATCATATTTTCGAAATAAAGACATATTTAATCATAAAAACATGAAAACAAAACTATATTAAAAGATTAAAGATCAAACTAACATTTCTACTAAAAATCATAAGAACTTAAAGCTTAAAACTCAAGAACTAGAAAACTTATCCTTGAAGAACTTCATCCTCCTTCTTGCTTCGCACTATGATTTTCTCTCTACTCTTGCTTCTCTAAAACTCACCTCTTTGGTTGAGTTTGGTGTGAAGAATGAAGAGAGGATTGCTCTCTATTTATAGGGAAGAAAATGGGTCCTTAAGTGTAATTATTTCACCTTTGGGTACTTTTATGTAATTTTCCCCAAAATAAAATAAAATAATACCATGCTTCACTTGCATCCCTTGCTTCCCTTGCTTGATGCATGGAATGTATGGGAGATTAAAATATGGCGTGAATAGTAAATACGTATTTTTGAATAGTAAATACTATTCATGACCCATAAAATACTGATTCCAATTTTGTCACTTTCAAAAATAGGGCCTAGTAGTCTCCCAAAAATAGGCAAATTCTCAAATATAGGGTTCCAGATAAACAAATATCCGGGTATTACATTTGCCACTTCATTGATGCTTCTTTCATATTTCATATGTCGACGACACGTATACGCGTCAATCCAACAAATTAAAACAAGTACCCCTCATTATTTTCGTTATTATTAATTAACAAATTTATGTGAATTAATAATTATTTGTGTTCAATTTTTCCCTTCAAAGTAACAGTAGAGAGTAGAAACTATAGGATCATAAATTAAAGATTGACCCTCTGCACTAATCAATTAAAGATATTTTAGCCAAATAACCATGGTTATTAAAACCGGACCGGCCGGTTCGGACCGGAAATCGGCGAACCAGCCGTGAAACCGGTCCGGTCCGTCGTAGAGAACCGAGTCAGAGAGTTTTTTTTTTTAAAAAAAAAAAAACCTAAATGTAAGAGAGAATCGGCGTCGACGATCACAGAGAGGGAAAGACAAAGATGGAGAGAGAGAATGAACGGCAGCAGCTCCCTGTTCGACGTCCTGGTTGTGTGCGATGAAGATGATGAACAATACCTTGCAATGAACAGTACCCTATTAGCGTTTTCTCTCTTTCTCTCTGGTTCAGATGCCTTTCAAGGAAGAGGATGACCCTATGACGAAGCCACGCCTCCGTCCTTCTATTTTTCCGTTGATCCACCTCCTCCTTATTTTTTTTCTTTGCTCCGTCTCCTCCTTTTTTTTTTTCTCCGTTGCTTCTCCGCCTTTTGCTAAAACGCCTATGCTGATTACTTAATAAAAGAGAAACCAATAGAAGGAGTGAAGGACATACTCGTAGTTGACCACAAAAAGAAGAAGGACATCCTCTTATTAAATGAGTAGCAGGACTTAGCTTGCACGCCTATTTGCCTTTGTGAAAAGTTGTGCATTTTTGTCCTTTTGTATTCTTTCTTTTTTGTTTTTTTAAATTTATGGGACCTGATAAATATTATATAATAAATCCTAAATATTTAAATGTTCGTTTAGCCCCGGTTTGACTCCGGTCGACCCTGACCCTTAACCAGCAGTCCCGACCGGTTTAGTGACCGGTCCGGTTATAATAACCTTGCAAATAACAATAGTATTTTACAATAATTTAGACTATATATTCAATAACTTTTTCAAATTTTGTGTATATAATCAATTAATGAGTACAGTTACATTTATGAATTCTTTGTTGGAATTTTAGGTCAAACCATCTCATAGGGTTATGAATAAAAAGTGTAACATCTCAACGCCTCGCTCTCGATATTGTCCGCTTTGGGGCCCATCACCCCCTCATGACTTTAAAACGCATTGAGAGGGAGAGGTATCCAAACCCTTATAAAGGATCTTTCGTTTCCATCCCCAGCCAATGTTGGACATAACACTCTACCCACCTTTGAACCCAGCGTCCTCGCTGGCACATCAACCCGAGCCTGGCTCTTATACCAATCGTAACATCACGCTCTTATACCAATTGTAACATCACAACGACTCGCTCTCGATATTGTCCGCTCTGGGGCAACGCACATCAACCCGAACCTAGCTCGATACCAATTGTAACATCACAGCGCCTTGCTCTCGATATTGTTTGCTCTGATACCAATTGTAATATCACAGCACTTCGCTCTCATATTGTTCGCTCTGGGGCCCATCACCCCCTCACGGCTTTAAAACACGTCAAGAGAATGAGGTATCCAAACCCTTATAAGGCATCTTTTAACCCACATCAACCCGAGCCTAGCTTTGATACTAATTGTAACATCCTAGCGCCTCGCTCTCGATATTGTCTGCTTTAGGGCCTATCACCCCCTCACGGCTTTAAAACACATCGAGAGGGAGAGGTATCCATACCCTTATAAGGGATCTTTCGATCCCTTCCCCAGCCAATGTGGGACATAACACTCTACCCATCTTTGGGCCCAGCGTCCTCGCTGGAACATCGACCCGAGCCTGGCTCTAATACCAATTGTAACATCCCAGTGCCTCGCTCTGGGATGTTACTATCACTGTTGCTCCCTATCTCAGGGTTGATTTTAGTTTATTTGGAGGCCATTATGTCAATCCTGAAAAAACTTCAATCATCTTCTCGTTGGATTCCTCACATTTCTCTCATCAGGTGGTATGCAAAAACCTATTTTTAAGTAATTAATTAAAAGTTTTCCAATAACGTAACCAGCACTTAGAAACTTTTCCTCGTGCTAAAAAAATGCTTCAAGGTGAATATGGTTTCCTTTACTTTGGTACTAATGAAATTGATTCCTGTATTACTTCAGGGCCTTTTAGGGACTCTGCATCAATGAATTTAGTGGTCTTCAATTTTAACGTCATGATACATTTGATGATCAAACGGAGAGAAGGTAAGGAGAGAGCCATGATTTTTTTAAAATTTCCAACTAAGGGTTAATTCAATACAACCGCTTTAAAGTGGATGGTTTCTATAAATAGTACGCCCTAAACTATATCTTATAATTAGCTTATTTACTGTGGCTGACCAAAAGCTGTATCGTATTGGATACGCTTTAGTTATGACACTATAATTTGAATTTAAGCACTATACATCTTGTGTACTGTTGTATTCATGGATTGCACCACCTTCCTTCTCTTATTCTCAGGAACTGGAGCTCATATCTTTTAAAGGAAGCAAAAGAACAGATACGGGTACAGTGGCCATGCAAAGTATGATACTGTTATTTTGGTACGGCTCCACCTACCTTCTTCTTCAGCAAAACAAGCCAAAGTATCAACAACTGGAGCCACTACCCCCTGAACAAGAGGAGAGTAATCTTGAATAAGATGATAAGCCACCAACGCCTGAACAAGAGGAGAGTAATCCTGAACAAGCTGATCAGCCACCACCGCCGAACAAGAGGGGACTAATCATGAACAAGATAATCACCCACCACTGCTTGAAAAAGATGAGCTTAATCTTGAACAAGATGATCAGCCGCCGCCACTTGAAGACGAACCAGTAAATGATTCAAATCAAGCTGATCCTGTTGGATCTTTGGCCCTAGAAGGTTTGTAATCAATTGGGTTGATAGACACCAAAAAGTAATGTTCTTATAAGATGTTCAAATCAAGTATTACATATATATTGATTTGTCTCGGATAGGTGCTGAGTAAAGAGAGATTTTTGCAAAGGATTGTGAGCTTCTCGGTCCTGACTTTACAAAGCCCATAAGTTCTTCTAGCGAATCATATTTGAATATAGCAGCAAGTTTTCTTTTTTGGTTGTTTTCGACTCTTTCCTGATTTACAGCAAAAAAATTTACATTATGCTATATTCAAACATGATCCACTATACGTTTTTTCTGACCATATCTACCATACGTTCACAAGGAGCCATAGTCATTGTAACATCCTAGCGCCTCCCCAACCATGAGTGTTATGTCCCATATTGGCTGGGGAGGGAAACTAAAGATGCCTTATAAGGGTATGGATACCTTTCCTCTCGACGCGTTTTAAAGTCGTGAGAAGGTGATGAGCATCAAAGCGGACAATATCAAGAGCGAGGCGCTGGGATATTACAATTGGTATCAGAATCAAGCTTAGGTCGATGTCTTATAAGGGTCTGGATACCAGCAGACAATATCAAGAGCGAGGCCATATTGGCTGGGGAGGGAAACTAAAGATGCCTTATAAGGGTATGGATACCTCTCCCTCTCGACGCGTTTTAGAGCTTCAAAGCGGACAATATCGAGAGGGAGGCGCTGGGATGTTACAATTGGTATCAGAAACAGGCTCAGGTCAATGCCTTATAAGGGTCTGGATACCAGCAGACAATATCAAAAGCGAGGCGCTATGGGGTGATGGTGATGGGCCTCAAAGCAGGCAATATCGAGAGCAAGGTGCTGAGATGTTACAATTCCTATCAGAACTAGGCTCAGGTCGATGTGGGTTAACATGCTAGCGAGGATGCTGAGCCCAAAGGTGGGTTGAGTGTTATGTCCCACATCGGCTGGGGAGGAAACAAAAGATGCCTTATAAGGGTCTGGATACCTCCCATTCTTAACACATTTTAAAGCCGTGAGGGGTGAAGGTCCCAAAGCGGACAATATCGAGAGCGAGGCGCTGGGATGTTACAGTCTGGATAGGTAGGGCCAGGGGAGAAGGCATGCATTTGTGGGTGTAGGGATATATTTTTTTAAGCCATTCAAGAGATGAGAAAAGTATATTATTTTCAAACTCCAACCATCCTAATTGGAGATAACTCACCAGTACCAACCTGTACAGTTCCCTTACCATTGCGAGCAGAGGATGGTTCAAGACAGGAAGCATCATGTGTAATGTGAGTTGTTGCTCCGGAGTCAGGATACCATGCGGAGTCATTAACAGTAGCTGGAGTTACTAGAAAAGCTTGAGCCGTAGGTGTAGCCACTGACTCAGACTTAGGCACAGGTGTAACAGCGGAAGGTATGTGCGTAGCATTGTTAGCAACAACAGAAGCAGAGGCAGATGGTTTGGAGGAGGCATCAGACACAGACGAATCAGCAAGAGAATAGTATTCAAAAGGAGAGTAGAACTCAGGCATACCATAGTCAGCAGCATAGTGAGCTGGAGCCTCAGGAGATTGACCATAGGAAGTTGGATATTCATAGCGATAGTAACACCGATCAGCTAGATGCCAAGACTTATGACAAATCTGGCATTGTAGCTTCTAGTTATTGAAGCGACCACGACCACGACTAAAAGTACGACTACCACCTTTAGCAAAATTTGTAGGTGGACGAAAACCTCTGTTACCTTGACCAGTGCTAGGGCCTTGAGTATTGCAAATGACATCGAAGGAATCATCATCAGTGTGATCAGTCGAATATTGCTCAGGAGCAGGAGCATGAGAACTAGCCTTCACAGCATTAACTGAATGAGTAGAGTTATTCGACAGAAACACTTTGTTTCGAGTCTATGAGTCAATGAGCATATTAGACACAGCATCAAGACCAAATCTAGGCATCGACGCATTTATCACAGCAATCACTGGTTCATACTCAGCGGTAAGTCCGTTGAGGATATGAGAAACGTGTGTTGCTTCATCGACTTTCTCTCTGAGCATAGCTAGGTGATCGCAAATATATTTCAGATTTGAGAGATAATCTCTCATGATTAATAGTTTGTACTCATAATTGCTAGACTCTCAAGTAAGTTTGCAAAAGTCCCGCCAAAATTTTAAGGCATGAACCTAATGGAATCATGTAGGCTAATAGCCAAAAGAGCATCAAAAAAATGTCAAAGTTTCTCTGCCTCGTACATTAGCAGCCAGTCGATCAGGAAATAGGAATGGAAGAACAAAAGGCATAAAAAACCTGAAGCAATCTTTTTCTGTCTCGTATTGAAGTCTGAGATCTTCCCATTCTTCAGAAAACTGAACCAAAAATAACTGTTGTGGCAATTGACATCGTGGCTTGAACTTTGTTTGTTGGTCCATCACGGGAAGCCTAGAAACCATAAGAATTATCAAAGAAAATATGAAAAACAAGTTCCGCTCTCCTTACATGAGAAAGGATGAATTAATTATATGCATCTCCAAAATTTCGATTCATAGCCAGGTTAATATCAGGGATGAAGAATTGAAGGAAAAAACCAGTGTTGAAACCAAACGTAAGGAGGGAAAAGAAGCAAATTTGTCATAGGACAGGATATGAAAAGGAGAATTGATACTTATGTGATACATGGGTGTAGAGAATTTAGAATTGAAACAAAACGTAGAGGAGGAAAACGTAGGCTGTTGTTCTTCTCATTCATGCATACACAATCTATTCAACAACATTACATTAGTCTAGGGACAAGATAGCCTTAGAATCCTCTTCTAACGGTAATAACAGAATTATAGGATATTAACTAACTACCTTTCTAACTACCCTTCTAACTACCCCTTAAGTATAGCCTCATAGTATTAGTATTGTGCCATGTGGCCCATAGGATTAATCTTGTGCCAATAAAATCCCCAATTATCTCACCTAAGTATTTATATACAATTTACATAACATTATGATATGAGCAAATGATATGAGCAAGGCTCAATAATATTTGATTTCAAGGAAAAAAGAATGTTAACCAGGTCCTATCATGCACTATACACAAAAGGTCAACAAATAGGCAAACCTGCATCCATGATCGCCTGAGGAGCAACCAGAATTGTTTCCACCAACCTCCTTTCTTCTTAGCTACAGTTCTCATCCCAATTCTCTTTTCATTTTTGTGAAGCACTTCTTTGGCAATTTGAGTTTCATATATAAATGTAGAAAGTCTTTTAGAATGAATGCTATCAACATTTGAGAGGATTTAAACTTTCAACGCTAGTCAATGGAATGAGATCTCATTTGAGATTGGATTTAACACAAATTTCAGATAGAACACTTAGTTTTAAGAAAATCAATGGATATGAGATCATGCACTTTACAAAGATTTAGCATAGGATTGAATACATGATCAGCTTTGTATAATTACAATTCCTACAATGGCGCCTTAGGTAGTTAGACCAATAATAATCAACCAACTGTTCAGAACTAACCATACAAGACGTGGGTTCGGCTTGGGACCTCTACGTTTAATATTCTTTTCCATCCTCTGCGGAGAAAACGACGTCGTTTCAGGTTAAAATAGGACCTAGACCAACAACGCCATTCGACACCCTTTCAAGTGTTCTCTTCAATATTAAACGCAGAGGTCCCAAGCTGAACCCATCCTCTGCCTTGATTTGGTCCTCTGCCTTGATTTCTTGAACCCGACTTGAAAAATTACAGCATCAACGGTGCCGTGTTATCCAATCAGATCTTCATGTTCGGCCGGAAAATAAACATGTAAAGTTATCCACGTTTGCACTAACCAAGATATCTATTAATTCTGAAAAATATCTGACGGCATTATCAAGACTATAACCCGTTAGAGTTTGTTAACCCAACGCTCCTTCCCAATTTCATACCAATCATCTATCACGATTCTCAATCATGTGCATTGGGCTTTGATTTGGTTTTGTATGTTATCGTCGGATTATTTCCTTTTCCATGATATTATAATTAATATCATATTGATAGAATAATATCAAAAAAAATATTTTCACCTATTTTGACATTTCTACCCTTAGTGGATTTGTTATTACAATTTTGCCCTTACATTTCTTGAAAAAACGTTATTTAGCATTATGGCCAGATTTTCCTCTAACTTTGAAAAATCATAATTAATTCTAGAAAAATCGTTTTGAGGTTCCGTAAAATTTCTCGGAAATGTTAGCATGTCTATTTTCAAGAAAAAATACTCTCAGAGGCAAGAACATCCCAGATCATCCCCAGGTTTGCTTTTCTCAACGTTGCCCAGATTTTCGTCCAGAAAAATGGCTCAACTTCAACCGGTTGTATCTCTTTGTACATATTGCTACATATTTTATATATTTGGAAAGCCCTACATGTCTATTTTATTTCTGAAAATTTTCATGATTTATTGGCTTCATTTTCAACATCAGCATCTAATAAAATTTCTACAAACAACATTGATCCATTGCTTCAAAGATTATTAATTACGCTTCTCTCCACTCTTGTTTAGAATGGTTTTGGTGTGAAGAAAAACAACGAAATTTCTACAACTTTCACAACATTGATCCAATCTATATACTATGTTTTTACCTTATTATGCATTTTTTTAATGCAAGGAGGCTTAAAAACAAGAGTAGAAATTTATTTTCTTCTTTTCTAGATTAAACTAACATTTATACTAAAAACTTTGAAGATCTTACTCCTTCCTTCCCTTGCTCCAAGAACTTCACTCTAGCTTTTCCACTCTTGTTTAGAATTGAAGAAATGTGAAGGGTGTTGCTCTCTATTTATAGGGAAAGTTCAAGATCCTCAACCATTGGATCATCTTTCTTCATCAAGGGTTCATGTGCATTGGTTTTTCATTAAGACACAAATTATGGATCAAGGTTTTCATTGGTTAATTTAATTACATAAGGATTTAGGCTTAATTTCCTTGATTTTTCATTGGTTAAAATTTCTCATCTTCCACCTTAACCCTTGGATTAAAGTAGCTTTATGAAACAAAATCCCCTCCATTGCAATGCATGCCGACATGTCACTTTATTCAACCATTAATGTATATTTCATTAACCAAAAATGAATTGATCATTTTATTTCAAATTCCTACATGCATGCGCCACTTATGTGGACTCTCCTACACTAATAAATAATTATTTAATTTCATCCCTTTCTTGATCCACTTGGATATTTATATGATAAATTCTCACTCCTTATCCTCTTCCATTTGCATGTGCTTTCATTTATGTCCATTAATTATCTTATATCTTCCATTTTATCCCATGTGCTTCTATAGATAATATCTAGATTATAATACAATTAATCCCTTCTTCTCATCCAAGCTAGAACCGTCCCCTCCTCTCTTCTCTTTAGTTCTAAGATTGTGTTTCTCTTGTCTCTAATAGTTGGTGTTTAAAGCTTCCCATTGGCTCATCCAAATTCACATGGATTTAGATTAATTATGTAATTAATTAGAACCTTTGGATTTACTTTATTAAACCTAATCTTGGCCCTCCATTTATGTAGAAAAATCCTACTTATAGTTGAAGATCTTTATTTTATATAGCATGTGATTTAATTAATATATATCATTGTTTAATCTTTCCCTCTTTCCTTCTTGAGCAAATCGTCCCTATCACTTTGACTTTGGGGGTGAATATTTAATCCTTATCAACTTCCCTAATGTAGTGTTTAATATGTGATTAGGTATAGTTGTCATTTGTATGATTGGTTCTTTAGTTAATTAGGCTCACTGGTGCTTTATTCAAGGCTAAACTTGTCTTATAATTAGTCCTTGATTTTTGAATTAAAACATTCCCTAATTGATGCTTTTTAATTTGCCTCTTCATTTATCTTGAAAAATTACACAAACATTTTAATTAGTGGAAGCTTAATTGCATTTGCTATTGGTTAATTGATTTATTAACTAATCATGAAAATTAGTGCTTAATTAGGCAAGTATTATTCTCATTGGCTTAATTATTTTTAAATATAATTAGCCCTCATTTGATGATCCTAATTTGCCTTTAATCATCTTGAAGGATTATGCAACGAATCTTAATTAGTGCAAGCTTATTTTGTTAAGGATAATTGTTAATAAATAACAATTAAACTAAGTGTTTCTCTATCCCCTTTTCTTGTTTTATGAGCATTTAAAATAGTTATTATTCCATGTGATTTTATGTCACATTTTATAACCCCTAATATGTAGCAGATACGTATTCACCTTTGTATTTTAGTAATTATTTTCCAAAATACAATGTTTAGATGAATTATGAAAATTAGGGTATTACAGACATGATCAGGGCAATGGTGCCTGTTATATCAACAATAATCAACCAACTGTTCAGAACTAACCATACAAGATGTATAGCTAATAACATTAAGTTTGAACACATTAATAATGCACTATCAAAATATAATAATAATAAAAAAAAATTGAACAAGTTAAAGGGAGCACGTGTCTTCAAAGAAACAACACTTCTACATATTTTTTGCAGCAATGGTTTGTAGAATATGAACAAACAAAAAAACAATGAAAAACAAGTATTCAAACAATTGCGAAATAATTTTCTCCACTTGAAGCCAAAATAGAAACATTTATGAATTTATTTATTTTTTTCCTTGAAAGAGCCTCTCCAATTGTAAGGGTCAGGTTGCATACAACTATCTTTCACCAGACTCCACCTAATGGGAGCCTTGTGTACTAGGCCGCCTTACATAATAGTAACTTCCACCAATGCTTGATAAAAAAAAAAAAAACCTCATTTTTCTCACATGGGCTTGTTACAGAGTCATAATAATTTTAATGGTTCATAGAAAAATTGGAATAAATTTATGAAGTCAAACTAGAGAGGTGGATTATCTCAATATTGACATATGTTTCAAGCAAATATAGTGAAGTGCTAAGTTTAATTTCCTGACAAATTAATAAATCAGTCAATATATCCACAAGTTAATCTATTTTTCAAAAAGATATCCTCGTATTAAGAAAGGTTAAGGAGCTAAATATTCATAAACTTTTGTTAAAAGAGACCATAAATTTTTATTGGGTGCAATAATGTTCATAAAATTTTTTAAAATTTTATTTGTGGGTCCCATTAAATGTCACTTGTCAATTCTTTAAAATGTATTAGTCTAAAAAAACCTCTATAAAACATATCGAGTTTAATGTTCTCTTCTTTGTCAACTCTCTTTCCCTCCTCTCCTTCGCTCTTCTCTTTCTTTCTTCTCTCTCACGCGTTAAAACTCTTCCCCTTCCCCCTCTCTCTCTCTAAAGATAATACATCAACTTAGCTAGGAGGATTGTGGGCAGAATACCAGCAAAGAGCTTGGCCTAATCATGAAAGAGAGGGTCTAATAAAGACCAGTCCAATTCCAAGTCATCAATAGGAGAAACAAATTTACACACCTTGTCAAGAATTTATTTTTGTGTATTTACAATTATATCAAAATTGCATTTAGATCCTGGATATGAGAAAATACGATATCCCTTGAAATATCAAAATTGTATTTAGGCCTCGTGAGACTTTTTTACAATAAATTTGAATTTCACTGACAAGTCCACGAACGTCCACTAACAAGTTCATAAGCAATATAATGACAAGTCCAAGGGCGCCCATTGACAAGACCAACAATTGGTTATTGCAAAAAAGTCTACAAGACTTAAATACAATTTTAAAATTTTAAGGGGCCATTTTGTCATATATTCTCTTACCCAGGACCTTTATGCAATTTTACCTTTATTTTATTAGTGCAAAATATCTTTTTATTTCTTTACATCTAAATAATGTTTTCCCTGAGATTTACAAGTTAAATATCCTTCTAATCCAAGTGTTCAATAGCTTTTCATGTTAATAGTAATACCCCCTTCATTTCAAAATAACTACTTATCATCCAAGGTTATGGGCATAATTTAGGATACTATTAAATAGCTTAGGATATGGCAAAATTTTGATGTAATTTGACTAAAATAATTCTCAATTAATAAGCATATAAAGAGTATATGAGATTATTTGCCTTGTAATTGTTATTCTTCCTGAAGGGTGAAATTATTTAAAAGTAATAATTTTTTTGATATTTTGAAGTGACAGAAAAAAAAATTGCGGTAATTATTTAATTTGGATTTTTATCAGTAAAAAACTAAAAATCACAGCTTTATAATAATGGATTTTGAATTCTTTGTCTCCCCATCCTTGCGCACTCTAAATCCAAATTCTGTAATTTCACGAATAGTTCATATATTACATTTGAGAAGAAATAAAAGGAGACAACAGTATAAAATAAAAATAACTTACCAAATGCATACATGTTTGATTGTAAAGAATTTAACTTGAATGAAACCAATGAACTCATTTGCAATGTGATTAACTTACCCGTACTATCCAAATTTTATATCTTTTTTATTTTCATTAGAAATAATTACAGCTAAGATACTATTCAAAATATTAAAAACCTTTAAATAAGAGAGAGGGAGAGAGAGAATCGGAACCATCCAGATTTGTTCAAATTTGCTGTTGAAACTTCAAACAGCAGCACAGCAAC
Organism: Acacia melanoxylon; assembly: GCA_019022615.1. NCBI lineage: Eukaryota > Viridiplantae > Streptophyta > Magnoliopsida > Fabales > Fabaceae > Acacia > Acacia melanoxylon. The sequence goes on from JAFJYJ010000037.1 coordinate 4,984,854, forward strand.
AAAATGCTATGTTTTACACCTAAGAAAACTAGCTGCTATATTCAAACAGGACATCCCAAGATCACATCATGATCGTGGCCCTGTTCTATAAGGAAACAATAACCTATTGGCTCTGTAAAGTCAGGACTGAGAAGGTCATCCTCTGCAAATCTCTCTCCCTCTCTCTTTACTCAGCACCTGTACGAGATAAATCAATATATATAACAATCGAAGTTGAACATCTGGTAAGAACATTACTAGTGTCCATCAACCCAACTAGTTACAAACCTTCTAGGATGAAAGATCCAACAGTATCAGATTGATTTGAACCATCAACCTCATTCACTGATTGATCTTCAAGGGGTGGTGGCTGATTATCTTGTTCAGGATTAATCTCCTCGAGTTTTGAATGCGATTTGAGTGCAGGTGGTGGCTCAAGTTGCTGGTACTTTGGCTTGTTCTTCTCAAGGAGAAGGTAGGTGGTGCAGTACCAAAATAACAATATCTTACTTTGTGCCACCACTGTATCCCTAATATTGCTTCCTCCAAAAGATATGCGCTCTAGTGCCTGCCAATGAGATGGTGCAGGTCAGGAAAACAAGACAACAAACTAACATTCTTTATCAGAGGTGGGTTTTTAGACTCTACCCTTGTGTTTGGATAGAGAGAAAATTAGGAGAGAAAAATCCCTAAAATAGTAAAAAAAAATTATTTAAAATAGTAAAAAAAAAAAAAAAAAAAAAAAAAAAAAACCCCATTTACGGAAGTTTTCAAACTTAGTGTTCCCTCCCCCACTATTTTCCCCTCACTTTTCTCTCCATCCAAAAATAGGGTACGGAAACTAAATAACCTAAGATGATTTATGCGTATAACATATGACATGGCTACAACAGTACATAATGTATAAATGTAGTGTTTAAACTTTCAATTCAAATTATAGTGTCCTAACCAAAACGTATCAAACATGATCCAGCATTTGAAGAAATGGTAATTCATTGCAAATAACTAATCCTGTTGGATAGTACAAGAGTTGATGGTTTAGGGCGTATTATTTGTAGAAACCATCCACTTTTAAGAAGCTGTATTGAACTAGCCCTTGGTAGGAAATTTTTAAGAAAAAAATCATGGCTCTTTCATCACCTGTTCTCCTGTTTGAACATCAAATGGGTTCTGATGTTCAAATTCAAGACCACTAAATTCATTGATGCAGAGTCCTTGAAAGGCCCTGAAAGAATACACGAACCAATTTCCTCAGTGCCAAAGTAAAGGAGCATTTTTTTAGCATTAGAGAGCTTCCTAGTGCTGGTTACATTATACTTAAAACTTAAAGATAGGATATTGCATACCATCTAATGAGAGAAACACGAGGAATCCAGCGGAAGACTATTGGAGTATTTTCAGGATTGACATAATAGCCTCCAAATACAATAAAAACAGTCATAAGAGAGGGGCCAACTGCCATGGCTGCTTCAGTGGTTGGAACCATAGCTCCAACAGTAAGCCCCATTGCAGATGCAGCAAAAGATTCCACAGTGACTATCCCACAGAATTTCCCAAATCTAAAATGTCAAGTTTAGTCAGTAATACTTGAGATTAAAATTTTTAAAAAGAATCGCAAAAATTATCCCATCTAAAGGGTAAAAAGAGGCAGGGATTAGGGAATAAGGCATATGTTTGTGGGTGTAAGGATTGTTTATGCCTTTCAACAGTTAAGAAAAGTATATTATTGACATTTAAATCATGAGGTGAAGTTGGAATAGAGAAAAATCAACTGCATTATGACAAAATCAATAAATGTGACTCAGAACTCTATGCAACGAATGAGACCTATATCTAGTAATTTTGGGAAGGTCATTTATCCCCTCTAAAATTCACCACAGCTCCTGTAAAGGATATGAGTTATTTTGACAATCCTGCACAGAGACCACAATGGAAATTTTTACCATACTTGGTGCTCTGTTTTCTCAAGGTATCAGGGGCAAAGAAACTTGCAATCTCCAGTCAAAAAATTCAATGTAAAAGTGAAAGAACTCGCAGTTGATGATCATAATGATTGACTTGGGAAAATGACCTCAGTAAAGTAGGATGAAGACGGGCCATAGGGTACAAAACAGCACCAAACATCAGTGGAAAAGCTGCTCCGATAGGAATCTCAGCCAGCAATTTTGAGAACAGATAAGGACCCAACGAATACGAGCCTTTTGCACGTTCTCTATCTACTATTGCACGCTCTTTTGGAAACACCCCAACAGTCTTTGTAAGAGCAGCCATAGCTGTGTTTATTGCTGCAACCTGTGAATGCCAATAATGTAAGGAGTACAGAAAGGAAAACCTAATACAGATTTCAGAGCAACTGTAATTCTAGTGACTATCAAAATTATGGATACTCAATTTAAAAGCCAAAAGGGCATCAAAAAATTTCAAAGTTCCTCTACCATGTAGATTAGCAGCCAGTCGATCAGGAAATAGGAATGAAAGTAAAAAAAAGTAATAAACCTGAAGCAATCCCATTCTGTCTTGTATTGAAGTCTGAGATCTTCCCATTCTCCAGAAAACTGAACCAAAAATAACTGCTGATGCGATTGACATCCTTGCTCGAACTGTGTTTGTTGGTCCATCACGGGAAGCCTAGTCAACCATTAAAATTATCAAAGAAAATATGAAACATGAGTTCTGCTCTCCTTACATGAGAAAGGCTGAATTAAATATATTCCTCTCTAAAATTTTGATTCATAGCCTGGTTAAAATCAGGGATGAAATTGAAGAACATAACTCATGTTGAAACCAAACATAAGGAGGAAAAAGAAGCAGATTTGTCATAGGACAAGATGTGAAAAGGAGAATTGACACTTATGCTATCCTTCTAACCATGGTTTGCCAAATGACATGAGCAAGGATCATTAATTTCTTATTTCAAGGCAAAAAGAATGTCAATATTTAGGCAGACCTGCATCCATGCCCGCCTGAGAAGCAACCAGAATTGTTTCCACCAACCTCCTTTCTTCTTAGCTACAGTTCTCATCCCAACTCTCTTTCCATTTTTGTGAAGCACTTCTTTGGTAATTGGAGTTGCATATATTATTGGAGAAAGTCTTTCAGAGAATGACTCAACAAGACTATCAATTCTCTTTTGAGAGGAATAAACACTTTCAGCAGAACTGTAGTCGATGGATATTAGATCAGCCAAAAATTCAGCAGGATTCACATGATCAGGGCAATGATACCTGTTATATCAAAAATAACCAACCAACTATTCAGGACTATCAAAATTCAGCAGAACTGTACAAGATGTATAGCTAATAACATCAAGTTGAACAAATTAATGATGCACTATCAAAATATTAGTATAAAAATATTGAACAAGTTAAAGGGAGCATGTGTCTTCAAAGAAATACTTCTAGATATTTTTTGCAACAATGGTTTATATAACTTGAATAAAAAACAATGAAAAACAGGTATTCATATTATTGTCAAAAAAATTTCTCAACTTGAAGCCAAAACAGAAATATTTACAAATTCCTTTTTTAATTATATACGGGTAACTTCCATCAATGCTTGATAAAAGAAACACCTCATTTTTCTCACACTGGTTTGTTACCTGAGTCATAATAATGTTAATAGTTCACTAGAAGAATCAGTATAAATTTATGAAGTCAAACTACAAAGGTGGATTATCTCAATATTATCATCCGTTGAAATCAAAACTACATACAGTGAAGTGTTAAATTTAATTTCCTGACAAGTTAACTCAGTCACTATATCAATAAGTTGTTATTATATTTTTTTTCAAAAGAAATCCCCACATGAAGACTGTATGATGGAATAAAACACAGAAGGTTAGAATGACAACCCAAATTTTGAGAAGTATGCCAATGGTTCATCACGAGCAGCACCAGAATAAATGAGTGAACCCTCAGCTAGCAAGACTATGTCATCAAATTTATTATACACTGAACCTCTTGGCTGGTGAATAGAGCAAATTACTGTATGACCATCTTGTGCAAGTTGTTGGAAAGTTTCCACCACTTTCTCAGCCTGAAAGGCATCAAGTCCTGGAAGCACCACAAGTAAATTTGAGATGAATGAAAGTACAAAATAAGTTATGATTTGGAGTTTAACTTCAGATTTGGTCAAAATCTATTAGAATGGAAAAGCCATTGAGACATAATCACATCAATGTGCAGAAAATACAAAGGCTTTAGATTATAAGGTTAAGCATTAATTAAAAGCAGCAAGGCAGCAGTACCTACGTAGATGATGTTACAGTATACTTAACATTGAGCAGTGCCTAGAGGTATTATATTAACCATGTACTACGCTATAGTATGTGCAGAGCTCAGATCTATTGCTTGACAAATTAGGGAAAGGCATACTTAGTACTTACCAGTAGTTGGTTCATCAGCAAATATAACAGATGGGCTTGCAAGAAGCTCACATGCCAAAGATAAGCGTTTCTTTTCACCACCACTAATTCCCCGAACTTTGGCATCACCAACAATGGTATCAGCACAGCTGACCTTCAAAAGAAAGAGATTCAAGTTGCCAAAGGGGTTCAATATGAGTACCATAGGAGTAGAGTATAAATATTTAAATATATTATATGCATGTAACTTATTGTGTTAGTTATGGAGAGCATAAGTATGAAAGCAGAAAGCGTCCCTAATTAATAATCAGCTATCAGTTTAAATCCACAAAAATGTATATTCAAGTTCCTTTTTCAAGGAAAGAAGAACAATGGTTCTTACATTCCATTGCAAGCATCCTAGTTAATAATCAGTGATCATAAAAAATTACAACATAAGAGGGCATCTTACCAATCCTAGTTTGAATAAGAGATTTTTCACATATTCATCCCTCTCTTCGACAGAAGATATGCCAGGCAGCTGCAGTTCTGAAGCAAAGGACAATGTCTCTCTCACTGTGAGCTGTGAGAAAAGCAGATCCTCTTGTCTCACATAAGCAAACCTAGAGCCATGACAAAAATAAGAACTCTCACCCTTTGACTAATAGGAATCATAAGAAAGTGCAGGAAACAGAAGTTGCTAACAAGCCTACTTATAACTTCTCTTTGAGCTAGGCTTGCCATTGAACTCCAAAAGGCCTGACAGATGCAGCCGGGGAGATGCTGCTAGCTGACCCGCAAGAACATTGAGCAATGTAGTTTTTCCAGAACCCGACGGGCCCATTATAGCTAATAACCTTCCAGGCTTTGCTTCTCCGCTCACATTTTGGAGCAAAAATCTCACCTTTCAATTTAAAATTTAAATTATCATTATCACCCAAAATAAGTAATGATTTCTACTCATGAACTGTCCTCTTCATAAAATAAAACGTAATATCCATAATCAATATTCCAATTTCCTATCATAACAACCAAACAGGACTTAGAGTAAGAAGACGGAAACTCACAGACTTGGAGGATTTATCAGAAAGAGAGCAGGAGATGTTGCGCCATCGGATTGAGACCGGAAAAACTTTACCGGAAACGGGACCTCCACTCTCATCAGCGTCATCCTTCTCCTCCCCATCGCCGTGGTCCTCATTCTCGACTTCTGGGGGGAGTACAGGACCAGGACCAGAGAAGAGGCGGACAAGGACGGTCACTGCCACAGCGGCAAGGACCTGGCCGAGACTGTTACCGCCCAAGCCTGAAACCATTTGCCGCAACTTTTTCCCGCCAAAAGTCACCATTATCTTCTGCTAATTGCTTCTCTTTTTTCTTTCGTCTTGCAGTGAACTGTACGTTCTCTGCGGAGCCTCCTTGCTGCTAACTGGAAATGCGAAAAAACGAAGAGAGCAATACGGGGACAGACGAAAACGACATCGTTTTGCCGAGCTTTGTTCGACTTTTCCATAAGGCATCTAGCTAAGCTTCCATAAAGTGACGCGTGTCCATTTCCAGATAAGATACGATGATGGGGTAAAAGTGGAATTAACGGGTCGTAAAGTGCTCCTCCCTAAGGAGTGCAAACATGCTTATATCTCAAATGGTTATGAGTAAGGTTGTAACTGTGAGTTTAAGAAATGAGAGGACGTAAACTCGTATCGTTTAAAAAAAAAAAAAAAAAAAATGTAAGAGTTTACCTATATTAATAAATAATAATTAAAATTATATGATAAAATAATTAAAATACTAAAAATAACAACAATGGTTTAAATATATATGAAATCTAAATAATATTTAATTGAAAGCTAAACGAAAGGACAAAACCAAAAACAATATTTAATAAAACAAAAAGGAAGCTTATAGAAACTCAAAGTCTACAACAACTCTATACATCTAAATCACGTGGAGGCTCTTCAGTTCACATATTACGAGGAAATAAAGCAACCTGGACAATAATCTAATTTTTTTTTTTTTTTTTTGGTCCGAACAATAATCTAATTGAACTAAGGAAATAAAGCAAACCAAACGATGGGACCTGGACATTGTTGAGTAATCTAATTGAACTAAGGAAATAAAGCATGGTGTAAAGCAAACCGAACGATGTTGGTGTAAAGCACAGTGTTAACTTTATTAAAAGCAAACTGCAGGGCACACTTCTCAATCCTCACATATGTTGAGAAAAGGCAGACCCAATCACACCACTTACCACACTTCTCATATTACAAGAAACAATTGAACATTCATCTCTCTTATTTCAAAATTGAAACCCTCTCTCTTCTTATTCTTCGTCTTCCTCCCACCTTCTTCTCAAAAACCAGCAAGATCAAACAAAGGCACAACACAAAGTGATGAAGAACGGAAAACAAAAGCGGCAAACTTGGGAAAGAAGGATGGTGGGGCGGCCGCACAAGGTTTACAAACTTAAAATAGGGCAAGTTATAGAAATTATGTATTTTTCTTTTTTACCTCTGTAATTTGTATTAAATTTTGTTTTTATATATATTTTTTTGAAGATGTTTAGTCTTTAACGATCCGGATCTCTTATTTCTACTACATATTTCGACTCGCTTAACTCGATTTAAAACCGGCGAGTCCACCGAGTTTGACCGAGTCAAAACCGAGTCAAATTGGGGAGTTTATGTCTTGAGCGATTCTATAGGCGAGTTAACTCGATTTCATTAGCTAAAAACGCTAACTCGTCAAACTCGGCGAGTTGACTCGCGTTTTTGACAACCATGCTTATGAGCATATAATTTTTTATATATATATATATATATATATATTGTATTTATTTATATTTAAATTATGCGTTACTTTTTTGCAATGATTTTTGTCCAATATCTCAAATTAATTAGTTTTTTAAGTCGTGCTTCAAAAATATTTTATGTAACACTTAGGTATCATGAAAACTAATTAATTTGAAATAGGGTGCAAAAAAAAAAAAAAAAGTTAAAGACATAATTAAAATATAAATAAATACAATATATAAAAAAATATGTTTATACCTCAATTTGAGGTATAAACGTAATAAGCATATAAGGTCTAAACACCTTATGTGGACTCTCCTCCAAGTGCTTGTAAAGGTTTGGGCTTATAAGCATGGTTACGTAAATCAAAATAAAATTATTTTCATATACTTAGGCCTCGTTTGTTATGAAGAAGATTAAGAGGGAATTTTAAAAATGTGGTAGTTTGGTATCTTAAGGAATGCTTAAGTTAAGGGAAAATGAGATGTTTGGTATGAAGAATTAGGTGTTGGTTAAGTGGGCAATTTTAGAAGGAAAAAAACAATGGGAAGATTGTAGCTTTCCCTTCACGTAAATCAAAATCAGGAAGATGTTGATTAGATTTACCAGACACCCAAAAACTATGGGAACTTTGAGATCTTCCATTTCCTTCTCTAATCTTCTTTATAACAAACAAGCTTACTTTGTATGATTAATGTTGTAAATCATGATTGAATATCATTTTGAGAGGCTTCAATTATCATATCAAAGAAACACTGGGATAATTCTCTTTCTCTTCATTACATAAGTGGCTTTTATTGCAGTGATGAATCTTCTGATTAATTTTAGTTTATATTTTTAAAATTTGACATTAATAGTTCAAAATTACACTAAAAATTGTCATGAAGACAAAATTAGTAGATAGTAGTAATAACAAAGTCTTATCCTACTATATAAAGTTAGCTGCATGGATGTACGACGTCATGGCTATCTATCGATAACTAAATTTTTGAATTACAAATAATTTATCAAGTGTTCTCTTTTGTCTTCCTCTATTTTTTAAAAAAAAGAATTCAATATTACTTTATCAATCATCTTATCGGCAAATTCAATAAGCTTCTTTGACTGTATTTAAACCACCTCAACACAATTTTCTGCTCAAACTGAATAAAATAGAATAACATAATTAACCCAGCCTAGTATAATTTTTAAGCAAGTTGTATAAATGTGTAACTCAAACTGAAAAAGCAGTCCAGAAAAACTAGGTATTTTAGGACTAAGGAATATTCCCCTATATATTGCCACACCTTTTCTTAGCTCTCATTCTATAATTAATTTTTCAACTGGAGATTTATCCCCAATTTTTTCCTATATGTGTGTGTGTCCATATTAAAAAAAAAAAAAAAAAAAAACTAAAATGCATCTAGTAGAAGTTATTTCCCCCCAGTATCCTAAATTAATGTTTGGTTTATTCAACACCTGAAAATATATTTTAGTAATATCTAGTATTCTAAACTATTTTTTATGCAATTTTTTCTTAAAGTATTTTTTTTTACCAACAATGAGCACCCTAAATTTATGATATTAAGTGCTACTAAAAATAATAATTGAGGATGGTAAATGCACCAAGAATTAACAAAAAAAAAAAAAACACCATAAGTTGTATAAAAAACATGTACTATACTGAGTTTTATTAAAAAAATATTTTAAAACATTGGATCAACTCTAAATTAGTTTAGCATACTAATTAGTGCTGGAAAAAAGTACTTTTTTTTTTTTGTGAACCAATAATATCCCCAAATTATTTTGGACTTAATCCTAATTTAGACTTAAGCCTAATCTTTATGGAATTGAGAGTACTAAAGTTAAAGAACTCCAACAAATGTGAGATTGGAAGTTCAGCTAAAAAAATACTCCTTTGGTCCTTATTATATTGTACCAACTAATAAGTTTATTTGGTTCTTTTTATAAGGCACTTGCTTGTTCCCGAAGAACATTAATTTTTTTTTTCATGTATGCCCCTAATAAATAAAAGTCCTTATTATAAGGCACCAACTAACAAGTTTATTTGGTTCTTTTTATAAGGCACTTGCTTGATCCCGAGGAACATTAATTATTTTTTTTCCATGTATGCCCCTAATAAATAAAAGTAGTAGATGAGAGTAGTAATTAATATAATATTAGAGTTTAGTGTAATTAGTAGGGGTAATATTGAAAGTTACTTAAATTGTAGGCTAACTTTATTAACTTTAATTGTTTTTATTAATTTATGAGAATTGTTAGTTGGTGCCTTATAATAAAGACGAGGAAGTACTACTACTTTCACATGGTAACAAGACTTTAGACCCGTGCGTTGCACAGAGTGTGTAGTCGAATTCTCATTTAAATAATGACAACAAAGACTTAAATGTCATCACATAATAGTTTTATTAGGTGCTTCATAAATTTTAGATGTTAAGATAAACATTAACGAAATAACCCAAAAAAATAATTCATGTAAAAATGCAAATGCAAACCATTGAAATACCAAAGTCAACAAAAGTTTCCAATTACTACAAATGGTAAAATATTTTGGAAAACTTTCATGTATACAACATTAACTGTGTTGTCAATCTACAATAAAAGTGCACGAAAGTGTATTGGTTTATATAAGGAGAAAGAAGTCTACAAATCCTTAATAACGTTACTACTAGCATTATCACAAACTTGTCGTAATAGTATTGAAGTCTTAATTAAAAGAGAAGCAAAACATATATTTCATAACAATAGTCTGAAATGAAAAACAATACTTCAACTGGGTAGAACTTTAATCTTCATCGCAGCTACCTCTGGAAAAACTGGATTAACATACACACGAGTTGTTCCTTCAACAGAAGATAACTCAACACCTGTAATTTAAGAAACAGAAAGCTATTGTGATGAGTAATACTGATCCGAAAATGTTTTGACAGTCAAATAATAATTGTTACATTACCTCTATCAATCTTATGCGTAATCTTAGCATACTTGACAACAATGAAAGCTCCAGAACAATGATTCACATTACTGAGAGGAGGGAGAGCCATTTCCAAAGCATCACCCATCAATATACATCTAATAAGGAACTTCTTACTGCAATATCATATTTGAAAAAAAAAATAGTTTACAATGTGTTGAAATTTAAGTGCAAAATTACAATGAAAAAAAAATATACAGATCACTTGTCCTCCAGTTCCAAAATCAAAGCCATGGAATAAATCCCCCTACACTTATATTTTGATGACCGATAGAATGAACGAAGAATGCCACAAACATCTGAAATGCATAAGTTGAGAAGATCATGACTATAATATTAGTTTCTCCCGACAATTATTGCAATTTAATTTGGTTTAGAAAAACATAGGTTAGAAAGACCATTACCAATTAGCATATTGTTTCTTGGATAACCCCACCAATTAATCTCATCTACAATGTTGAGAACAAAACATCTATCTGGAATTTGATTGTTAACTGAAGGAATAATTGTTGAATGTTCAGAAATAACCAAATGTAGAGAGTCATGAACGCCTTCACCACCCTCCCTCACAAAAACCTTGTTAAGCTCATAACAACCACCCTCTACAATCTTCCAACAGTGCTTTTCCATCAACTCCACAGACATTATTCTAACCATCATCCGCATATCTTTCTGCGTGATAAATGTAGTTTAAAAAATTTGAAAAATGAAGTGAAATGATTACACCAGTATTTTAAATGCTTACCGTGGTTCCGAAAATAATAAGGTCCACCGACTCAAGCTCAATGCAAGGGCGATTGTCATTGCTGCACGTACGGTCAACATATCTTCTAATAATGCGATCGACCTTAACTTCTAAGATGATGTTTGGAACTCCAGGTGTTAAAGATTGCAAACGGGTTTCCTTTCTTGACCACATCATTAAAGGTTCAGGGAGTCGCACAATATTCATCTCAAAGGTTTATGAAGGTACAATCGTCGTAACTTGTATTTATATTTACAGTATAACGGAAAGATGTACTCCGTTGATTTATTGTATCGTTGTATATTTTCAAAACGTTGGAACACCAAAGTTGACGATGATTGGTTGAACAGTTATACAACTTACGAGGAAGAACGTGTTCAAGAATGTATCGTTGTATATTTTCAAAACGGTGGAACACCAAAGTTGACGACGATTGGTTGAACGGTTATACAACTTACGAGGAAGAACGTGTTCAAGAATGGAATTGTCTGACAGTTTACACATTTCACATACGATCATAATGCTTTGCGATAATGGGTATTAAAATGCGGTCATGATAAACTGTAATTGTTTATAGACACGTTGGACATATATATACGTTGTTCCATCTCCAATAAAATATGTTTTTGAATGGAAATGAATGACGATTTATATATATATGCACGCGGTTATGAATTTATAAAGTTTTCTATAGGAATATCAAAATGGATTAAGTTTCTTATTAATTGTTGCGTGGAGAATAAGAGTAGAAAAGTTTGGAAATATATCTAAGCCAATAAACTTCAAATATTGCCGTTGAACTGATAAAATATCAGACATGTTGTGCTTAAAAGTTGTAGTTTGCTTTATTTACAAAATCCTGTGGTACGTGAAGTATGCATGAGTTTTAAATATGTAATATATCTTAGAATGTTTCCAAAACCAGTTCTGCATGTGAATTAACGACAAAAGTCATGATCATTGTAGAACCAAAGTTAACTTTAAACACTGTCCACAACTGGGAAAAGGTTACTACTTTTTAAAATTATCAATTTAAAATAGCATAAGTATTAGAATGTTAAATGCATTATATGAGGAATTGGTGTATGAGGATGTGTTGGAAATCAACCCATTTCCAAACTTGTACTATTTAGGATGTGTTGTAATCATTTTCATTGTAAACGTTCAATCGGCTTATATATAGAGAAATTCTGATATATATTGGGAAATCAATGCATTTTATATGAGTATTTCCAAACTTGTTTTGTAACCAAATGAACAACTTTGCAGGATTTATATGTCGTAATTATATCTCAAGAAAGTACATACGTCTCCAAACATAGGTTTTAACGATTTAAAGACCAAAATGAAAAGATAAAGATATTTGAAACTGATAGAACAAATGCCCAAGACATAAAATGGAGATAAAAGTAATTTGTCTGAAAACTAAAATAGAAATAGAAAAAAAGTTACAAACACGTATTGGGAAGCAGTAACAGCAAATTTGAAGATAGTGGTTTTTCAAGGCAATACATCTTGTTTGTTTAGACTACACCTAACATACTAAGCAACTTAAAAAAACAGTAATGCAGATTAGTTAAAAGGCAAGTTTTTAAATGCGCCTAAAGGCGATCCATCTTGCAAATGGATTGTTTATGCTATGAAGGCATTGTTGCAGTAATTTGCGCGGCAGAATGGCTGGTTGATGCTGTGCATACATTGTCTAGAGTAATGTGCGCGGCAGAAAGACGGTTGAGCTTGAAACGAAAATCTACAACAGAAGGATGACAGTAATTGAACACGGCTTCTGACAGATCATGGTGGCTTAAGAAAATTATTTGTCCATCTACAATAACAACATTAAACAGTTATCAGGTTCACATTTGAAGAGGAAAAAATAAGAGAAAAGTAAGAAACAGATTTAAGATAAAGAAGCAACCAGTTGTCTTGATGATTTTGACCAAAAATAATGCTACCACCACATCATCCTTGTTTACAACTTTGGTGTAACTAACTGCAGCCCAGAAAGCGGGACTACTTCGGAAGCAACAATGAAAGGGGTTCCCACTAACAAAAATGAAATATAAAAATCAACAATGCAGTACCATTAATGATAAAATTCAACAACTACAAACCATTCGTCCATGATTTGAAAGTTCAATTGATAAATGGTCTCTCCTTCATCCTTCAGATCAGTAAGTGCAGACACAGAAGTGACAAATCCAATTACATCTGGTACATGAAGTCGAAGTAAAGTTCATTCATAATATGGGGAAAGTCAGATGTATAATATAATAAACGACAAAAAAGATAAACAGGAAAACAATTATAGTACTCATACTTATAAGAGTAGGCTCATTAAAAGAACTCGCAACCAATGTATGAAGTGGCTTGAAAATTGGGTTTGGGGATTTGATACAATTTCGTACAAACTTCACTTCAGTATGTGGCTCAAGAATGATTTTTAGAACTGGGTTGATGAGATTTGTCCCTTGCTCCACAGAATTTTTTTTGATAATGAAACAGAATCCTGGTAGGAGAACACCAGCAAGCCTACGTATTACATCTCTCCTACGCAACACTGCCAAACACAAATAGCCCTACATGGAAAAAGTAACAAATGGAATGAGGATGAGGTAAGATTCAAAACATATACCAACGTTCATTTTTGAACCATATACTAAAGTATCAGATAAAAAAACATACACCAGCGTATCAAATTTAAAAAAATATACCAACGTCAATAGTTACAAATTTAAAAGATTTGTTATAAACTGAAGACCTGCGAATCAGTGAGGACAACATTGTATGTAATACGTTGATGCATATAAGTGTACGAGATGTCCATAAAGTGAGATACGACCCTGACACAGATAGACCACATGTCGCATTGACCATTGAGAGAAAGGAATTCAGATACATGGCACGTGCCCATTATAGAAAACTTCTGAAATTCATCCGAAATCTTCTCAGGCCAATTATGGAACTGACCATGATGGCAGTAGAATGAAGGAATAAATAGGAAACATTCGCAAATGTGGGTTATGGCATCTAATAAATGTGGCCGATAAGTTGAACCAATAGATGAATAGTGGGATTTAAAAACGAAGGTGATTATGCAATTGAGGAGAATGATTTTAAAAGAAGTGTATATTCCCAGGTTCGCTGACTTACGCCGACAAAAGAAGCCAATGAAATAAAGTTGGCTGTATAACGCCGATTACAGAAGCCAATCAAAAAATGAAGGAAAACAAATTATAAAAAGTTAGATAGATTCAAATGAGAACAGGTATACGCCGAATCCCAAGTGTACACCATATTCGGAAGACACGAAATATGAATTGATTCAACAACGCTTATGAGTTTTGTAGTATTAATGAAGGTCGGTTAAATAAACCAATGGGGCAAAAAGTCAGAATGAAAAAACTGTTTAAAACTTAATAAATGTGAAGTGGAATACACATCTGTATAGGTTACATGTAAGAACCAATAAAATGGAGGATAAATGACATGTAGATGATACAAGTGGACCAATGGCTGAATGGTTATGAGGTTTAGATGGATATATTTGATGATTGATTAATGCCAGTCTAAGTTGGAAAAAAAAAAAAAAAGGAACGCAAGTTTAAGAAAAACGCAAAAAAGGGTAAAATGGGGGAAAACGGTTAGAGACCTCGTACATTTTCCCCATTCCCTCTCTGCCACCGTCGAGCTCAAGCATCAGCAGGGAAAAGCTTCAAAAACATTTTCCCTCACACTCGAAAACTACACTGCTTTTACCCTTTTCTTTCTCGCCGGTGGGATGCATGTGCAGAGTTTCGATTCTTCAGCCCCTCTTCGTTCTTCATTCCCGTCCTCCTCCTCCTCCGTCCTTCTTCAGTCCGCCGTCGGCGGTGTATTAGCTTCTTCCTCTGTTCGCGACGCTGCTATGGTGAAGCTTTCTCTTTTATCTCTTGCTGAGAGTGAGGTTTAGGAGCTCAATCACTCATTTCATCGTTCCTTCGTCTTCTTTTCTGCTAGTGGTAAGCTCGAACCCATTTTTTTCCCTTGGTGTTTGCTTCTGATTGAAATTATTTGATTAAAAATGTTTATTGGAAAAGATGAAGGATCTGATATTAACTTCGTTGAGGAATTGATTGTTTTGAAATCTTAAGAGATTTTGTTGATGCTTGTGAGTATATTATTTGCTGGTAGTTTATGAATTGGGGTGTTCGTTGTATGAGCTAATCTTGAGTGTCCGCAAGAGTTCGATAAAATGTTCAAAGGACGAGGCTCATTTTGATTTGCTTTTATAGTATTTTGGTGGTGGAGAAGAATTTAGATTCTATGTTGAGTTGATGATGATTTAAATCTTCCTTAAAGATAAAATTTGGAAGTTTTCACGATGATGTTAGAAAGAGTTTGAATGGAAATTTTAAGAATTGAGTTATCTATCTTGTGTTAGCCTTTGCGATGCCTATGAAGTGTTTGATCAAATGCTCGAGAAAGGAAATTTTATGGAATTGAGGAATGGAATCTGGTGGTGATAGCGTTGAATAAATTGTAGTATAAGTGTTACTTACTCTTCTATATTGAAACTTGGATAATGTGGACATTGAATATATATATGCATATATCTAAATCGTGGTGATTTTGTGTTACATTAGAAATTGGATTGGGTAACTGTGTGAAGCTATTTTGTTAATTGAGGAGGTAAAATTGATTAATTTTTGATAGATGAAGTTTTGAGTTATAGTGGCAAACAAGTGTGGCGAAGGCATTATCAATCAAACTATAGCCTAGGAGTTAAGTATCCTCTTTAATGTAGTTTGAAAGTTTAAGGAGAGTGCTTAAATGTGTTGAGAGTAGAATATATTTTATGAAATTATTGAAGAGCTCAGAAGACAAACTACTCATTTGATTGTTAGGAGCAGGGAGCACTAATTGTTATTAGTTCTTCTTGAGAGGTAAAAAAAAATTGGCCATTTGTTCCCATATTTTCTGTTTTTAACATATATTTACTATCGCTATTCTACCTTTGATGAATTGTTTTTCTCTATTGTCTTCCATTTTGATCTGATCTTAGTGTTGGTGTATATGATATGTCAACTAGTACTTGATGCTTTTTACACCTACATTGAATGAAAGTGGTGGCATAATTGTTTACAAGTCTATTGGGAATGGAGAAATTGAATGGTTGGGTTCCTCATTATTTTGCTCACTTCTGTTTGTTAAGTCAAACTAATCAGGTCTCTACATTTTCGTTTTCATTTGCAGGAGCTTGATCTGCAAGATTGTAGCATAGCTTGGAACTTTGGAGCAAGTGTGTCAATCTGCTTCTCCTCTTAAATGGGCCTCATCCAACTAGCAAGAGTATCCAGAAGATTCACCCATACTAGCTTCTTCCACTCTCCAAATCTTTTTCCTGCTTCTAGTCCTCTCTCTTGTTCTATTACATCAACTTCTAGTTCTCTAGTTTCTGTAGGAAGTTCTATTTTCTATCCATATTTGAAACCCCTGGACCAAAACACATTTGGATCTGTACGAAATAATCCTTCTTCGGGCTACCACACATCCATTAGTGATAGCATAATGCAAGCAAAAGCATTTTCTAAAGCCCAAGACATGAACCCAGACAATGTTAAAGGCCTCACAGCTGAAGCAATTTGTAAAATTTTATCAAACAGTCCTAGTTCTAGAGTTGAGGAGTCTCTCAGTAATATTTCAGTGGAAGTATCACCAGAACTAGTATTTGAGGTCTTAAAGAAGCTAAGCAATGCTGGTATTCTTGCATTGTTGTTCTTTCGTTGGGCTGAGAAGCAAAAGGGCTTCAGATACAGTATGGAGAGCTACAATGCTTTGATTGAGGCATTGGGTAAGATTAAACAGTTCAAGATGGTATGGAATTTGGTTAATGACATGAAACGTAAAAAGTTGTTAACTAAAGACACTTTTGCATTGGTTGCACGGAGATATGCAAGAGCTAGAAAGGTCAAAGAAGCAGTGGAGACATTTGAGAAGATGGAGAAGTTCGGGATGAAGCTGGAAGTTTCAGATTTCAATAAATTGATTGACATTTTAAGCAAGTCAAGGTGTATTGAGAATGCACAAGAGTTGTTTGACAAAATGAAGAAAAGAAGGTTCGCACCTGATGTCAAGTCCTACACAATATTGTTGGAAGGGTGGGGTCAGCAACAAAATTTGCTGAAGCTCAATGAGGTCTACTGGGAGATGAAGGATGAAGGTTTTGAGCCAGATATTGTTACCTATGGCATTATCATCAGTGCACATTGTAAGGCTAGGAAATATGATGCAGCTATTGAGTTCTATCATGAGTTGGAAGCCAAAAATTTGACGCCCACCCCGCATATATTCTGTACTTTGATTAATGGATTGGGTTCCGACAAGAGATTGGATGAGGCTCTCAAATATTTTGAAAAATTCAAAGCTAGTGGTTTTGCCCCAGAAGTACCGACTTATAATGCTGTTGTTGGGGCTTATTGCTGGTCAATGAAGATGCGCGAGGCATACAGGATGATTGATGAAATGAAAAAATGTGGGGTTGGTCCAAATTCTAGAACATTTGACATAATATTACATCATTTGATAAAGGCTCGAAAAACAAAGGAAGCTTTCTCAGTTTTCCAGAGAATGAGCAGTGACTCTAGTTGTGAGCCTGCCGTGAGCACCTACGAGATCATAGTGAGGATGTTTTGTAATGTAGAGCGAGTTGATATGGCAATCAGGGTTTGGGATCAGATGAGGGTTAAGGGTGTTCTTCCCGGAATGCATATGTTTACCACCTTAATCAATGCATTACGCCTTGAAAACAGGTTAGATGATGCTTGTAAATACTTTCAAGAGATGTTGGATGTAGGCATTCGACCTCCTGGCCCAATGTTTAGTAACTTGAAACAGGCTCTTCTTGATGGAGGTAGGGAGGATACAGCTAAAATATTGTCTCAGAAGATTGATAAGATTAGGAAAACTCCTATCATTGGATGAGGCTGAAATATATCACAAGAATCCCAAGGGAGGCCTAAGGCTATCTCATCCATCTGTATCAGCCATCAAACTATTTTTGGCGTATGATCCATTAAATAATCAAACTGACATTTCAAGGGTCATAGCCAAGGTCAGCAGCATCTGAGGAGGGCCAAAGGAAGAAGCAACAACAACAACTAAGCCTTATTTCAAAAAGGCCAAAGGGAGAAGCTTTTCAGAAATTTGATTTGTAGGCATCTTGCCTTACAGTTGACCCATTTCTTACATTTGACTTCCCTCTAAAAACTTCAGCTGTTCTAACTCCTAGTTAGTCAACCTTGAGATGATTTCTCTTTCATTGTTCCCCTTTCTAACAACCATGGCATTATATGCTTTTTGGCCGGAAAATATCAGCTTTTGGGGTTTCTCTTCCATTGACATCAGCTGAACTATGGTTTATTTATCATCACGGTTTGCATTCTGCATGGAATGAATGTTTCACAAGTGATTCTTTGGCTCATCACTATGGACTCTAGTTCAAAACACCCTTTCTGATGGCTGATAAATGGAATTAGACGTTTATTTAACAGAGATTGGCATATTGGAACTTCTTCTAAGGATAATACATCAACGAAGCTAGGAGGATTAGGAGGCAGAATACCAGCAATTAAGGGCCTGGCCGAATCCTGAAGGAGAGGTTCTTACAGGAAAAACAAAGTCACATGCCTTGAGCCGTGTCAAGAAGATGAATTGGAACAGGGTCGCGGGCATATCTGTCAATTTGTTTTCATAAGCATTTTTGTTCAATAATTAATTCAACAGGGAATCGTTTCTTTCCGTGCATCTACAATTTCTTAACTATTATAGGGCAAATTAATTATTTAGTCCTTATAGCTTACCAAATTTTGCGACTCAGTCCTTATAATTTCCTAATTTTTATAAAAAATCGAAGTTTCTCACAACTCATCCTATGTGGTGCTGATAGAGCGAAAATTTGCTTATTTGGCATCCTAGCTGTCAGACAGTCAATGCCAGATTCTCATTCCTCCCTCCTTCCTTCTCTCTCTCTCTCCCCCCGGGCCCCCCCCCCCTCCCTCCCAGCCACAATTTTCCGGCTGGGGCAGCTGCATTTATCCTCTTTTTACTCCATCGGCCTAAGGAGTAATCTGCAGGAGTGAGGAGTGAGAATCTGACATTTTGATTGTGGCCTGACAAGTGGGATGCCAAATAAGCAAATTTTGTCTCTATCAGCACCACATAGGATGAGTTATGAGAGACTTAGATTTTTTATCGGCAAGTTAAACTATAAGGACTATGTCGCAAATTCAGTCAAACTTTAAGGACTAAATAATTAATTCCACTATTTTATTTTTATTGCAACATACCCCTCTAATCCTTGATATAATATATATTTCGAGAATTGATATTTGTTCTAAAAATAAGATATAGTATTTATATTTGTCAATCTTTTCTTAATTTACCCTATTGATACTCCCCAAATAATAATCAAGAAAAAAAAGGATTAAAGGAGATGAGTTGGATGTTATGTTATATTAACTAATTTAACTAGCTTCCTTAATCTAATTAAATTAGGTAAATATACTTATATTAAAAATTATAGGAGTATCTTTTTATTTCTTCAGGTCTAAATAAATGTTTCCCCTGATATTTTCTTATAAAAAGACCAAATGATTTATTAAAGATAGAGTAACTTAAAGTACAACACAATCAAACCGAAAAATTACATAAGTGCTTGAAAAACTGAAAGAAACTAAGACACAAGAAGATAATGGGTAAATGTGTATAAATATACATGTGTTTTATTTTTAAGAGTGTCTAACACCAAATATTTTTTGTTTGTGCAAAAGTAACTACATGGTTAAAAAAGTAGAGCAAAAATCACACATGTTGTTAAAGACTAGACGTTAAGTTGACCATTAAACTTGAAATTTTGACTAACATAGCTAATGTGTACGTTGAGGTGGAGGATCTAGAAGCCCATCTCGGGTCCACGTTACCGGATGGAAATTCTCTCCATATCTCTATTTTTTTTTTTCTCATTGGCTCAATCTCGGCCGTTGATTGAAAAAATGAGAGAAAAGTAAAAATAATATTATGTTGATTAGATGGATGTGATTTAAAGATTATGAGGATAATGAGAGAAACTCAACCCCACATTACCAGATCCCAATTCCCCCTCCACTCTCAACCCAGCTTCCAATAGCAAGTGAACCATGCCATCGAGATAACCCAACTCGGTGGCGACTTGGAGGAGCGACTCAGCTTCATTGGGCAACAAATCGACAAGGATATCTGTCGTTTGATGAGTTTCCTGACAGCATCCAAATCACCACTTGCGACAGCATGGCAAAGAAGGAGTGGGCTGATGAAGACGACCTTGAGTTTGAGATTCTGAGCAGAAACGGTGGACTGGAGAGAGGAGAACCATGAGTTAATGGCGTGAGAGGGAATGGGATTGGAGGTATTGGGGAGGAATTGGGCGATTTTAACGACGAAGCGATCAGAGGGAGAGCGAGGGAAGGTTGGGGGAAGCTGAGATTAAGGCTTGAGGATGACTCGGAAGGTGGCATGAGAGAGAGGAGCGATGACGACGAAGGGAGGGTTAAATAGCTTAGAATATAATTTGACTAAAATATTCATATCTCTGATTCGCTCACCTTCGCCAACCCCTCCATCTCCCTCTCGCTGACGCACTAGATGATGATGCTTCGATTATGCAAATCTGCAATTTCAGAGTTGCTATCCCATGACCCAGCAAAGTTTGAATTTGCGTTCCTGCTATTATTACCAACCAATTATCTTTTTCGTTGTTACCTTTAATTTTCATAATTCATTTACGATCTTCCTTGCTTCAAGTTTAAGCTTTTTTTTTTTTTTTTTTTTTTGAATTATGAATTATTATTTTTCATTCCCTTTTCTCTTCATTTCAATTACGTTTCTAGGTTTTTTGAAGATTTGATTGATGACCATGGGAAGTCGAATTTATGGATTCGAAATCCTTAGGATGGATTGTTTTGGTTACGGAAATATATGGGTGTCACGTTTCAGCAGCAGGAATAGTTGAGCATGCCCAAATTTATGCATTATGTCTCTTGAGCTCTGCGCCTTTTCCCATTCCCTTCATTTGGATTCTAGATTTTGATAAGAATCATTTTTCATTTGTAAAGTTTTTTCGTTCTAGGTTAGGTTAAAGTTTTGCCTTTCTTCTTTCTTTGGGCTTGTTTGGGTTGGCGGTAGGAATGGTGGCTTAAAAGCCATCGACTTAAAAAAAGTTCGGTAGGAAAAAGTCGGGTTATAGATAATGATTTGTGTTTGGATTGTCCATTTGACTTTTTGCGAAGTAACTTTTTCTTAATCGATGAGTGTTTGGATTGTCATTTGAAAAGTCGGTTAAGACAGAAAATGATCGAAAAGGGGCATGAATCATATTGAGTTACTACTATACATATTAGTTGTATCGCAATAAATAAAGATAAAAATTTATATTTATATTTAAAATTGAAAAAATAAAAAATAAATGTATTTATTATTTAAAAGAGAACTCAGCTTACGCAAAAAGAGAACTGTGGGTTGAAAAAATAAAAAAATAAAAGTATTTATTATCATATTGGGTTGTATTTATTATTTGTATAGTTGTAGCTTTTATATATATATATATATAACATGAATAGAAAACTCAGCTAACGCAAAAAAAAAAAAGCTCCAAAATGGAGAGTTGAATAAGTCCATTAGCATTGGCTTTAATGAGATAAGTCACTGGACTCCCCAAACAGCATTCGGTGAGCTTTTTTGTCACTGGCTCATTGACTTAAAAGCTACTGATTTTTTTACACTGTAATGCTAATAAAAAAGCCAACCCAAACAGGCCCACTATCTTCTTGTGAAACGGAGTGCTAGATGAAGATGGCGATGTCAGAGATGGAGAAGGTCCCAATCTCACTGGAGAAGTTGACGCTTGCCTATGAAATGGCTCCCCTACTATTCCACTTGGCTTCTGGATCTTCCACCTCAGTATATACGTCAACACTATTAGTCAAAATTTCAAGTTTAACCGTCAACGTCTGGTCCATTAACGCAGATGAGATTTTTACTCTACTTTCTTAACCACGTAGTTACTTTTACACAAACAAAAAGCATTTGGTATTGGGCGCTCCTGAGGATAAAACACATATGCATTTTTGCACCTTTACCCGAAGATAATCTTAACAAAGAAAGGATACTTATGATATCAAGCTGATCAGACTTTATTTCCTCTGATATTTGAAAGTAAAACATCTTTCTTATCTAAGTTGTTAGAAGCTTTCAAGTTAAGGCTTCATTTCAAAATAACTAACTTACCTCTAGTCCTAAATATAAGATAAAATTTGTAGTGCAACATGCAAATTTTATCTTATATTTAGGACCGGAAGGAGTATCATTTAAGGTTATGTGCATACTTTAAGATATTAAATAGCTTAGAATATAATTTGACTAAAATATTCTCAATTAATAAAGATAGAAAGAGTATTTGAGATTATTGGCCTTCTAATTGTTTTGAAGTGACAGAAAAAAAAAACATTGTGACGAGTAATATTTCTTACAAATAAATATTTTTTTTACGAATAACAGTTTAAAATAGATATTTTCCCCTCCAACGGTGTTTATTATTTATGGATATTCAAAATATTAATTTACTAATTAGAGATAAATAAATAAGTGATCTTAATTTAAGGGATTTATGAATTATCCTTCACATTTGATACTTTCATTTATTGAAGACATTATAAACAAATGATAAACATGGTAT
Organism: Acacia melanoxylon; assembly: GCA_019022615.1. Taxonomy (NCBI): domain Eukaryota; kingdom Viridiplantae; phylum Streptophyta; class Magnoliopsida; order Fabales; family Fabaceae; genus Acacia; species Acacia melanoxylon. Next base: position 5,007,435 of record JAFJYJ010000037.1, read on the forward strand.
ATGAGATTAAGAAGTTTTTTTTTTGAAAGAAAAAGGGAAAAATCATTTTACGGGTACCTATATTTCACTCAATTTTTAATTTAATTGGTGTATGTGTTTTTTTTTTCTCTTAATTAAATGATTTAATTTTGCTCCGTTAATACAATTAACTCTTGTGCAAGGGCTAACAGTGCTAATACAGTAAAATTATAAAAGTTAATGATGTCAACAAAGCAAAATTAATTATTTAACTAATAGAAGGAAAAAAAAAACATACAAGCACCAAAGTCAAAATTGAGTGAAAGTATATGTATTTGCAAATGGGTTTTCCCAAAGAAAAAAACCAAAAGTAGGAGTTTTATTTGAGGAACAAAAACTAAATGTATCAACATAATGATTTGTTGGTTAAATGTTCTTCAATCTCCCTCTCATGTAGAACATTATGCATAACTAAATCAACTTGTTCTTTATATTTGATGTATCTCTTGTACATGCCATATCATCTGCTACTTCATCTTTAAGAACATAGATAATAACATGATCCCCTATATAGGTGAAATTTTTTGAAGACAACCTTTTTCTTTCCTGGGGAAACTGTAGATGAGTACGAATTAACTGTATGACATAGAAAGGATTCGCCTAAAATTTCACAATTTGGAATTGGGGTCATTAAAATAATAATTTTGAATGCTTTCATCCAAGTAGGGAATCTAAATCTTAGAAATATGTTCTATTGTAGCATCCAAACTTCTAAGAGTATGGAGTCACTTTATATTGGTCAATGTTGTCAAGTACTTCAGAATTTTTAAAATGGTAAACTTCACCCTCCTCGATCTCTTGCATGATATGTTCTCACATTCTCTTTTGTGTATCAAAACTATCCATCCTAGTTTCCCGCATGTATTTCATTAGTCATCATAAGTAATGAAGGAAAAATGCTACATATGTAAGTAAAACTTTTGCTTAACATACCTGTTTATTCCCCGTAATCATGCCAACCCTTCAAGGAGCATACAATGGGGTGTTCTTGCAATAAGTAAACTTTCTCAGAGCACATGCAATAATAATGACCAAGGTGTCATTTTTATTAGTTAAATAATAATTAAATTAACCATAAGAAAATTATTTGTATAAATTTTAGAATTGTAGAAGATTATTATCAAAATTTAAATGTCATTAAAGTCACATGTGGATATAGACACAATTTAAATGTCAAGTTGACAGAGGTTTATCACGGCATGAGTTGAAGTTTAATGATTTATTCCCACGTAATTCAAATTTTTAAATGATTGAATGGAAAAAAAGACCAATAGTGACCAATAAGGGCAAAGTTGAATACTTTCTTAGTTCTTCATATTCAAGTGACTTTTTTTCCTCCCAAACAATCTTTCCCACAACTAAAAATCAATTGCCTTCATTTTCAAACTAATTCATAATTAATATTTTAGTGTCCTTTTTTAGGCATATGGAAGGTGTATAATTGAGAATCAAACTCATTGGCTTCATAGTGACATGTACGATTTCAAAGTTAATATTCAAGTGTGTTTTCATTTTTCAAACGATTTATAATTAACATCTTGGTGGGTTTTTTCCTCCAAAACAATCTTTCCCACAATTAAAAATCAAGTGTTTTTTCGTTTTCCAACAAACAATTAACATTCAAGTGGCAACTGAATTATAATACACATTCAAGTGATTTTTCTTTTTGCAAGAATATGAAAGGTATACAGTTGAGAATCTAATGCACTTCCTTCACATTGACATTTACCATTTCATGGTTAACATTCAAGTGTCATTACATTTTCAACTGATTCATAATTAACATTCAAGTAGTCTTTTTTCCAATCAATTTTTTAAGGATTTTTGTTTAACAAAATATAACATAATGTTCTATTTGAAAAAACTAAGACTTCAACAAACCGTGATAAAAAAATCAATTCATTCAACACAAATTATTAAGATCAACTAATGGGCGGCATTTTCCAAAAGTGTTCCAAGTTTTTTTATATATATATATATATATATATATATATGAGATAATTTTATGAAGAATATTAAATGTTTTCCTCTATATTTGTTTTCTCTAGATATTCATAGAAAACATATATAGAAAGATTATTTTCCCTACTCACATCTATATAACTTGATTTATGTATTTATATCTTTTCAGTTGGTTAATGTGTGATTTTCTGCTCAAGATTTGTTTACTTGTTGATTATGTTATGGGTTTTGAATATTGAGATGATTGGGGATGGTGAGTCATTTTGTTTGAGGCACATTTTAAAACTTTGTGTATTTTCTATTAAACCTTAAAAATTAATTCTCCCAATCTTTTTAATAACATACCAAACATGCTAATGGTAATAAACATTGCATTGCATTACCAAGAGAGTTTTCAATTGAACCAAATAGGCCCCAAGTCACCGATGAACAATGTGGAAAAAGATCAATTCTATCATTATAAATCACGCTATGTCAATAAATGGGATAAAAAAAATCAACGTGTAAAAAAGAGCCCTGCAAGTATATATCTAATTGTTGTGAAACAAATTTCTCTCTGTTGCAATGGTGTATGCAAGACTCTTCTTGTAGAGAAGAAAACACAATAAGCCCATATCATTGGAAAAATTACCAAAATATTTTTTGTTTTGTTTCTTATTCTTGATGATATATCATATCAGAAGAATATTTTTATGCCTTTAATATGGACTATTGATTCAACTAATTTCAAGATATCTATCATTAAATAACTCATAGGAAAAGAGTTAATAGATAAAAAAAAACCACTTAACAAAATTAATGCTACTTGATTTGCTTTTCTTCCTATGCTTACCACGAAGTTACCTAGTTTGATGCATTTATGCACAATTCATTTGAACGAAAACCTTTGATCCTTGCAAGTAGGGGTGAGCATTCGGTTTTTCGGTTCGGTATTCGGTTAAAATCGGAAAAAAAAAAAACCAAAAACCGAAATACATGTGTTTTTATCAACCGAAACCGAAGTGAATAAAAAATCAAAATATTTCGGTTCGGTTTTTCGGTGATTTCGGTTTTTGGAGAGTTCAAAAAAGAAAATATTAATAGAAGCAAAATTATGGAGAGTCCTTTTTTTTTTTTTGCCCTAAAAATAAAATAATACCAAGTGAGTGAAGCAGAAGCTGAGCATGAACATAAAAATTTACCAGCGTATGTACAATATCTAAAATTGTTGTCAATTAAAGCAGAGCAAATAAATCTCAAACAGAGATAAGATTGTTTGGCCATACACAGTCAAAAGTTCATATCACAGTCAACACTAATAAGAAATTCTACCAATGACACGCTGTGACATGTGAGTGAGGGATGTTTTTGAAAGGGACTTGGGGTTAGGGTTATTGGGTAGGGTTCGAAGGTGAGGTTGTCTGGCTGTGTCCAAGTAAAATTGAAGGGAAAAAATGCATATACATGATACGACGCCATTTTAGTAAATATTTGGTTTTAACCGAATTAATTTTACATAAACCGCACCGAAAACCAAAAAACGAAATAAACATATTTTACAAACCGAAAAAAAAAACTAGAAAACCGAAAAACCGAATAGGCTTCGGTTAGGTTAGGTTTTCGGTTTCGGTCTTGATTTGCTCACCCCTACTTACAAGCTATAGTAAAGAAAACAAAATGGCTAAATTTTTTAATCCTTAAACTCTACATGAAGGCACCCACTAGTGTTTAGTATCAAGGAGTAGAAACAATCATGATTCGAAAAATTTAGTTTAAAACAAAACCCAATAAGATTGATGTTATATAGCTCTTTTGATTATTTCATAAAGTGATTCAAGTCTTTTTTTATTTTTCAAGATAAATTTTTTCAAAGATGGTTTTTGAACTTCAAAGATAAATGTTTTTTTAAAATAGCTTTTGGACTTTATGAATAAATGTTAAATAATAATGAGTAATACATTAAAGGTTGTTGAAAAAACCAACCGTTTAAAAGATCCGAACCTAATGCAATAGAAGTAATAGAATATGTTAAAATAAATCCAACCAATGACGAAATCCCTTTGAAAAAAAAAAAACAAGAAATACAATAGATAGATAGAAGGATCTTTATTTCAAATAAAATAGATAGAAATATAATTTTATTTTTAATAAAATAAAAGTTTGAAATAATATTTCTGAACTGTTCATTTTGATCCGGGGTTCCCAATGAGGCAATGACCCACCGAGGCGGAATCCGTGGGGAGATAGATTTTGGAGATAAATCTTCTATACGCCGACCTCGTGCCCTGTCGTTCTGCTCCTTTCAGAAGTCTCTCGTTCTTTTACCTTCTCGACGCAACCGGGCCAGAGGACGCCGGAGCGACTCTTCTCCGACCATACCAGAGGATTCTCGACGCCACTAGCAGAGTTCATCGAGTTCAGTTTTCCTTTGATTATTTCTCGCACAAACCATTTTGTTATTGCTTTGACTGAGACCCATTTTGTTATTCCGTGTGGGGTTTCTTATAAAAAGTTCAGAGACCTATTTTATATCAGACTTGTTTTATTCTTCTTGGATACTATGGACGGTGACTAATTTCAGAATAGTGCTATAAGATCTTGTTAGTCTTCGAGTGTGACCATGGACGGTGATTTTGTAACAACTGTTAAGTTTTTAACCCCTAATCCCAATTCTCTCTCTCTCTCTCTCTCACACACACACTCACTCACGCACTAACAGGGAATCAGCTCCATTTTCCTGTCAAGTTCCTGTCATTAGTTCAAGGCGAAATCATATCTGGGTCTTGATCTGGAGGAGTGAATTGGGGGTTGGTAGGTGTGCATTTATCCATTTGGTGGAATAATCACTTGCTAGAGAGACACAAATTATGTTCATTAGTGATTTTGATTATAAGAACAATTCTGATTTGAAATTGGGGATTTTGCGAGTTTTTTTTTTTTTTTTTTTGTTAAAGAAGAAGCAGTTCTTCTGGCATAATTTGGCACTTTGCGCCAGGTTTCTTCTTTTCTGGGCCTTTTTTTACCATGAGTTATCTAGAGCCTTAGGTCATAAGCATATTTATTTTAAACTTGCTTCATACATTAGTGCAATTTCAATTGCAGATTTTACTGTTAAAAAAAAAAAGCAGATTGCGTTGTTTGCTTTTGAAATTATGGTTAAAACAGTAATTCGATGATGAATGGTAAATGAAAGAGCTGCAAATGCAATAACATTACCATTTTTTCTTTGATTTATATGGTATGCTTATATTACTTGGGAATTTGATTAACCACAAGATGAAATCTGAGAAGTTATGATGATATAACTGTAGGAATGCTGGACATTAACTGAACATCAATTAGCTGCCAAATCATCATTGATGGAATGCCATTGGCATCACTTATCTTAGGTTGGTGGGTTTGGCTGTATGGGTGGTATACATGAGACAGATTTACTCTAGTTGAAGCAGTTGTTCTCACTTCTCATTCAGTCTATGATTTGCAATCAGGCTTGGTGTAGGGTCTAGGGTAGCCGAACAATTTATAGTAGTAATCTCTTGATCAATATGTAGAAGGGTTTTGCAGCTGTGTTAGCATTGGTTTGGTTCAAATGGATGTAGTTTTTAAGTGTCAATATTTCCAGTAACTTCAGGACACAGGCATATTTGAGATAAAGTGTTTATTTGTATTTAATGTTCATATAATTGCTGTGTTGTTTTGCAGTTATATTTTACTTGAGACAATTTTCTTCTTCAAGTGGTCTACGTAATGGATATAATCTCTCAACTACAAGAACAAGTTAATTTAATTGCCCATCTTGCTTTTAATACCATTGGGACGTTGCAAAGGGATGCTCCTCCTAATCGGCTGTCACCAAATTACCCTGAACCACCTGCACATCCTACAGAGGATGCAGCCAATTTTGCAGAACAGCCCAAGATTATGAGTGCTGCATTGGTAAAGGCTGCAAAACAGGTATGTATAATATGAAGTTTCTCTTGTATGCTGTGGGAATGGAAATTTTAGAGTGTGAAGCACATTGAACACAACAGAACATGATGTAACCAGTAGTGTATGTGTTAGGAACCAAGAAATTAATATCTGAAATGCTTAATAATTCAAGAACACAGCTGCAAATGCAGCTAAATATAACAATCTGTCGAAGCATGAAGACTCCCACAACCAAGATGGTAGCTGTTCTGATACACAGAACCAGACTCCCTTCTCCTACAACTTCTTCATAAATTACAACATACCCATACCCCTTCCTTCTTATGGTTAATATAAGCCAAAAACCTCTTGCACAGTGCCCAAAAAGTGTGCAGAAAGCTACAAGACTAAATAACCAAAGCCACTCTATGCAATGGCTATGTGTCCTAAGATTACATCAAAATAGCAAAGTCAAACCCTACAACCTTAAAAGGCTTCTTTCCCTTTTGCTGGTAGTGGATGTGGTTCCCTAGGTTTCCTTGCATAAGTTTTGCCAATGAAAGGGGTCCTTTCAGTATGACTATATGGTGGAATTCAAATTCAAAGCTTATGGGCATGTAATGCAATAGACTTAAAAATAAGATTAATGCATTACTATTGATGGATATTAGCATGGTAACTTCAACTGATATGTGGAAGTATGTCAAATATATGTTATGTGTTGAAACTTATTGTATTGAAGAGATTACAAATATAGCAACAATAACAAACAAGGGTTGACTACATATAACAACAACGACAAAGCCTTATCCCACTAGGTGGGGTCAATTACATGGATTGTATGACGCCATTTTGTTCTATCAAAACCATATTTTTAGATAGATTATTACCCAAAAGGTCTTGCTCTATAACCTCATTAAGTGTTTGCTTCGGTCTTCCTCAACCTTTTTTAATAGGACTCTATATTACTTGATCAACCCTCCTTACTGTTGTACTCAATGGCCTTCTTTGAACATGTTCAGACCACCTCAAATGATTTTCTGCCATTTTTTCTTCAATAGATGCCACTCCAACTTGTTCACGTATGTGATCATTATGAATTTTATCTTTTCTTGTTTGACCACACGTCCATCTTAACATCCTCATTTCGGGTATCCCTATTTTATGTTCACGTTGACCCTTTAATGCCCAACATTCATTACCATATAGCATTGCTGGTCTTATAGCAGTGCAATAAAACTTCACTTTTATCTTATTAGGTACTTTCCGATCACAAATTACTCCAATAGCTTTTCTCAATTTATACCATCCAGTTTGAATTCTATGATTGAGATCCCCATCAATTTCACCATCTTGTTGTGTAGTTGATCCCATATATTTTGGTATGAAGAATACTATTGAGATTGTACAAATAAAACATAATACTGTTCAGACTTAAGATGTGTGTTATGTTATCCTTGCTGAGATGACATGACTTTACTCTAATTCTCTAAAAGTGTTTGTCTTTCATGCTTGGTATCTTTTCTTCCATGTAGACTTGCAACCCTTGTTTCTTATTGTGTGTCCCTCTTTAGAGGGACCAAAGTGACTTTTTTCATGATTTTCTATGATTCTCTGAATATGTCATCTGTTTCTTTTTCAGTTTGATGCACTGGTTGCTGCCCTTCCCATATCTGAGGGAGGAGAAGAAGCACAACTTAAGAGGATCACAGAATTACAGGTATGGAGCTTATTTCATTTGTTCATAATCATTTATCATTCATTGTTATCCCGGCTTATAAGAGTAATCTTACGTGGGGATTTGTCCCTTAAAAACCATGGGAATATATTGTTATCTGATAATTTCCTTGCCTTGCAAGAGTGCGAAATTACTTAAACTAATTCATGTTCTTGCACTGTTCTTTAATCTTCACAGGCTGAAAATGATATAATAGGCCAAGAACTTCAGAAGCAATTGGAAGCCGCAGGTCTGTTATCCTTCACTCTATTCCTCAGAAATCTGTGTTCTATGTTATTTAGAATGTAACAAGGTATATTAAGTCTAAATAGCAAAAGGAGAATTAGCAAATACTTCTATGTAACGAACAGCATTTTCAAGGAGTCGGCATGCAAAAACCAAACAAATAAAAGATTGTTTCATGGATCTATAGATGGCATAGCATTTGTTTCTCATTTGAAGTTGAATATTGTTGTGAATATGTGATCCGCATATATCAGTTCTTTATAGAATTATAGCAATAATAAAATGGTACGTTAGTTTCTTGGTGATTGTGATCTGTGACTGCTTAACCAACATTATTGGTTTGTTGTTGATGTCAGAGAAGGAATTAAATCAGGTGCAGGAGTTGTATAGGCAAGCATCAGATAACTGCTTGAACTTGAAGAAACCAGAGTAAACAAAGTGTCCATTAAATTCTTAGTGTTATCTGGCAGAGGGCTAGGAGATTAGAACTTAGTATTTGGAGGTGCGAACTTTATCTTTTTTCCTGATATAAAACATCAGAACTGCCGAAAATAGCTTGATTCTCTTTCTCTGATGTAATTTGTACATGTTATAGGCATGGTATTTGTGCTAGAAACTGATTTAGCAGTGGTAAGATGTTGAATAGTTCTATCTCTTCATCTTTTATCTTATAAAGAGAAAGGCTGTTAATTATTTCTATCATCTTATTTTCTAAAATGTCTTTTGTCATCTTTATATGAACAAGAATAGGCTCACAACTTCAGTTTGCAAAAAGTCAGTTAGAACAAAAGTTACCTTTACCAACATTAATCCAAACAAGTCCAACAAAAAAAAAAAAAGCGTCACCTAGCAATTTTGTGCCAGGTAATCACATGAGTTTGTTTATATACGCACTCGAGCCATGTGGACCTTTGACACTTTCTTTTAATTTCACTCTTCAACCAATCCTTCTTGTTATTAAAATAATACAAATAGATTTTTTTTTTTTAATTTAAAAAAAATGATATTTTTAAAAAAATTGTGGGAATCAATGAAGGGGTGGAATCAGTGGATATTAACCAGAAGGAACAAAGGTTGACAGTGAGGGGCTATGTGGAAGCTGAAAAAGTAATAGAGGAAGTGAAGAGCACAACAGGGAAGAAAGTAGAGGCATGACGATTTGTGGATCGTGACGTAAGTGTTTGTTTAAAATTGCTATTGGAGTTTTCAAAATCAGTTTTTCAGTTATGATTTTACAATATACGAGATAAGTATGTAAGATGAATTTTATTTCGATTTACATGAATAAATACTTTTAAAGACTCTAGACGTGATCCAAACAAGCTTAAGTCAGTTTGCCTTGTCAAGTTGGAGTTTATGACACCAAAGTTCCTAATGGTTTTGTCAGAAATGTTCCTCAGGCACTTGGAGATCCTGAGATTCTATTATGTGAATTCAAACTCGATATATATGTTTCTTATTAGACATTATTATTTACATCCATACCTTGTAAAGAGTGTTACTATATCATAAATTTTATATTGTTATCAATAAGTCTCCTTCCAAAATATCTATTGTATTATATTAAGACCTCTTTTTTCTTTTAACTTTGGTTTTTATTCTTCTTCTTCGTGACATTTTTTGACACGAAACTCAATCATCATCAATTTTTGGATTTTTTTAAATGACTAAAAATGTCATTTCCTGATCTCTCACTAGTCATCATCCAGAGCATTTAGTTTTTATGGTTATTCATTTTTTTTTTATTTTTTTTTTTTCCTTAATGATATGTCCGGATCTGGAACCAAATCATTATCAATGGCAATAAAACATCATCAAATTTTTTTTTCAACAATAATGACTCAAAATGTCATTTCCTGATCCTGGACTAATAATTATAAATGTAGATCTTCTCAAATTCAATCAAGAAAATTTATATTATTATTTTTTTGCGTGCGGCCAGAACAAAATGGGTTGTGAGTCATTCTAAATACTTTCTCTATTTTATTTATAACACCTCATGTATATTGTTCTGGTGTAGAACACAGATGTCTAGCCCGGTGGGTTAGTGTTTTGATTTTGGATCGGATGGCCCTTCCAGAGTATCTAAGAAGCAGATATCTGAGAGAGCGGGGGATCACTGAACACGATAGGCTCCTCGCCAAGGGGAATGGGGGATGTGTTAAGTGGGATTGTGCACAGTGATGCCGAATGTAAATAGGGTTGAGTTAGAACGTGTGCACCTTAGAGTTCTCCCCTTGTATATATAGGGTATGCCTTGGTATCTCAACTGCCGGATCTATCTTATCTCTTGATTATAGATATGATAGATCCTCCCTGATTATAGGTGCATCTGTATATATCTCGTGCTGGGACGCCCACGTGCTGGGCCGCCCACGCGTTGGGCCGTTAGGCAGGGCCATAACATATATTATATGGGGTTTAAACTTCTTATGTTGCATGAGAAGAAGAAGATTCCTACCCACACACACACACACACACACATATATAATGCTAATTATATATATATGTGGGTCCCACCATTTCATGTGTGTGTGACATGAGAATACACTTCTCCTACAACATGAGAAGTGTTTTTCCCATATTATATACAAACAACTTTTGTAATGTTGATACTAACAATAATAAAATATTTATGTCTCATTTTTTTTAAAAAATGCCCAGGTATTTTATAATCTTAGCATAATTAATGGATTTTTTACTCTAATAAACTATTTTACTAATAAATAGATTATTTTGAATTTTTTATATAACTAGTTAAAACTATTTTCTTAATTTTTTTTATAAAAAAAACAGAGGTAGGAGTATTAATTAATTATATAAACATGAAACATTTAAGGCCCGTTTGGTACGCGGAATTCGGCGAGAGGGGAGGGAACTTAACACAGTTCCCTGGGTGAAAACGTGTTTGGAGAGCCTTGTTCCTGGGAAGTGCCATTCCCGCCATCGCTGAAGCTCCCACAAACGAGGGAAAGCGGCCTCCTTCACAAAATGGCGAGATCTTGAAAATTGTCCCGGGAAAGTGAATTTGCAGGACTAAAAAGCCCTTGTCATATCATTTCATCGAAGGCAGTCCATAAAGCGAGAATCGCACTGGAATTTGGAAGAAGGAGTAGACGAAGGTTGAGACGACATCGTGCGAAGGAGTCGGCAAGCAAGATCGAATCGAGGTAAGTGATGAATGCCTTTATTTAAAACTTTGTTTTGTCTTTGGTAAACAATGGCGATGGCGTGGTTGTGGGTGCCTTCGATGCAATCAGTGGGAACCAATTTGGGTGCTTTTTCTTGGCATTAATGACTAGTTAGGTTGAGTGTGTCTTGCATATTGGTGAGGAAGGACATGATGAAGGCATTGCTGTACAGTGGGGGAAAATTCTTCTTCTTCTCTGTGTAGGATGTGTACCTGTTTAAATGCACATAATGTTTGTCTGAGTTATAGTTTTGGGTGGTTTGATGGCTATTGTGAAACTTGTATGGTTAAATATTTTGTTTTTCGGTATGTCCGTATGTGCGTGTGTTGGGTAACGGTGATGAAGAGGTGAAGCTATTTGTTTCCTTTCCATATTGACTGTGCTTCGTTGATGTGAACAATTAATGTGATGATTACTTGTGTGTGGAATAGTTAATTAACATTGACATGGGGTGTTTTGGTTAATAATAGATGTTGTCAATTAAAGTGGATAGGATGCAAATAAGATATGTTTCAACCTAAGTAGATGTAGTTTGTAAAGAGGAGTAGTAGATGACATTGAAAAGCAAATGGGTGTGGAAAAAATTGTGTAGGTATGGAGCAAGAGGCAAAGGAAATGGTTGCAATGTTGGCTGGATGCTTAGCTTTGCTTATAGCGGTGGGGACGTTCATTGTCAATTTGGTAGTTGCAGTGGGATCAAGTAGACCGAGGCACTTACCGGATAGGTCATATAGATTAGACTTTCATGCGAAGAGAGCGAATTTGAGGGCAATGATATACAATAGTGATACGACTGCTTCAACCAAATTAGGATGTATCGGGCGCGTTTGATAAATTGTGTCACATGTTAGACACGGTTGGTGGATTGAAACCGACTAAACATATGCTAGTTGACGAGCAAGTGGCTATGTTCCTTCACATCCTAGGCCATCATGTCAAGAACAGAGTAATCCAATTTGAGTTTCGAAGGTCGGGTGAAACGATTAGTAGATACTTTAAGCTTGTGCTAAATGCTACCATTTTGCAATCATTGCTTCTTAAGAAACCGGAGCCTATTAGGAGGACTCAAATGATAATCGATGGAAGTGGTTTAAGGTATGTAGCATGTTTTTTGTGTGACATGTTAAATCCTGAATTGTTCAACAAATTATGGTTTCACTACATGCTCTAATAATTGCTAATGTTTGCAGGGGTGCCTTGGTGCATTAGATGGGACGCACATACGCGTACAAGTCCCTGCAGAGAAAAAGGGGAGGTACAAAAATAGGAAAGGAGAGATAACAACAAATGTTTTGGGTGTATGCTCACCGGATGGTCAATTCATATATGTCTTGCCTGGATGGGAAGAGTCAGCTGCGGATGGGAGGGTGTTGCGAGATGCTATACGAAGACGACATGGTCTGCGAGTACCACAAGGTATACATGTTATAGTTGGTGCAATATAAGTATGTATATTTCCTTGTTTTGCTGTATAAGAAAGAAAATCACGTGGGGTCGTTTGTTTCCACAGGGAACTACTATTTGGTTGATGCGGGGTACACAAATTGTTAGGGTTTCTTGGCGCCTTATAGAGGCCAGAGGTACCACCTTAATGAGTGAAGACATGGAAGCCAACCACGAACTCCGCACGAGTGCTTTAATATGGGACATTCGGCTGCCCGTAATATCATAGAAAGGTGCTTTGGCATACTCAAGTTACGTTGGGCAATCCTTCAGAGTGCATCTTATTATCCAGTGAAGATCCAAAACAGATACATCCTCGTATGCTATCTTATCCATAATCTGATTTGTCAAGAAACGATTCAAGATCCTCTTGATAAGCAACTTGAGTCCTTTGATTTGGACCTCCCACAATCGAAACACCCCACGGTTCCAATGGAAACTACTCGACTCGTGGAATAATTTTAGGGAGAGTGTTGCAAATGACATTTTTGTTGCCTTTGTGACACGTAGTGATAATTCATGATGTTGTACAATAATGTTTAAATCATTAGAATATGTCGTATTATGTTTTCTTGGCTTTTTAGAATGAACTCCTATTTCAGTTGTCACTATAATGAAACAATTTGTGTTACACTTGGTGGGATGTGTGTGCTGCCTTTGGTATAAGTTTATGTTGCACCTAATGTATATTAATACACTTTGTGGTTTGATTTGTGAGTTTTTAGATGGAGCAGATTGATCAAGCGGTATAGGGGAAACAAAAAATGTGGACGCCTGAGGAGGATAAGGTTTTGATCGATTGCCTTGTAAGTCTAAAGGTTGACCACAAGTTCATAGCCAATAACGGCTTCAAGTCGGGATTTGCCAATGCGCTGCAGTCTATGATGGAAGCAAAACTTCTCGGATGTGGGATCAAGGCATCTCCGCATATCACATCTAGAATTAAGACACTGAAGAAATTGTGGCAAACCGCTTATGACATGGTCTATGGGACCAACACATCAGGCTTTGGTTGGGATCCTGGCACAAAAATGTGTCACAGCTGACAAAGAGGTGTGGGATGAGTATATAAAGGTATGTTCTTGCATTCCTCAGTCCTATGGTATGCACCTTACTTACAATGTAATTTTACTTATCTACGTTGATCTCACAAATATGGTTACCTGACAGGCTCATTCAAGGGCGGCACAATTTCGCTACAGAGCCTTCCCTAACTTTGAGTCCCTCACCATGGTATGGGGTAAGGATAGGGTTGTGGGTGAGGAAGTGGACTCTCCTGTCGGGATGGAGGATGGGATTAATCTAGAGGATGAGGAACTTCCAGAAACACCTCATCATGTTATTGCTGAATTTGTATTCACACAACCAGTCAATTTGACAGCACCCTCACCATTGAATGGAGCTGATCCATCTAGCCATCGACAGAAGAAGAGACGTTTGAACCATTCTGAAATCATGGCTGATGCATTGAGGGACACAATCATCTCTTTCGACAAGACAATAGTTGGTGTGGTTGACAGAGTTTGCATTCAAATGTCTGCTCAACAAAGGTAAAGGCAATCTGATATTGATGCAAAGGGTGACGATGTTTTCATGCAGCTGCTGGAGCTTGATGATCTGTCATGGGATGAGAGGAACCAAGCGCATATCAAGATGCTTGCCAATGAGAAAATGTTGAGTGCCTTCGGAAAAATGCCTCGAATGTATAAAACATCGTGGATCCGTAGACTCCTTCAACAATAGATGTTACCATGTAATGTTGACATTGTATTTTTTTGTCGGTGGTCAGGGTTAATTGAGTTGTGTCCCTATATTGTGGACATAACTCTGCCTTTTGTGTTGGACACCAAACTTTGGACCATGTTCATATTGGGAAATGTTGTTTGATTGAACATGGGATAAATTTTGGTCTTCCCTCTGTAATTGTAGGATAACTTTTGTTTGGCCCTGCCATCTGTATATAGGCCAATGTAATAGGTTATATGAAAGTGTATTGAACTCTAGCTGATAGGCCTCTGTTCTTGTCATTGGTTGGCAAGTGTAAAGTCCACCACAATGTAAACGCTTGGTGTTTTTTAATATAAATATTGATATGCTTACCTTAATGTCTTGGCCCCAGTTCATAAATTTGATGCTTCCAGATCTGGTTTCCCATTGCTGATATAAATATTGATATGCTTACCATAAATCTGGTTTCCCATTGCTGATATGTCCGTCTGCCAGATTATGCGTTCCAACCTGTGTAAAGGTGATGTTTATAAGTTCGAAATTTACTCTTACGTTCGAACTTCTTAGTAAACATTTCCATTGTGCCTATTTTAAACACTTCACATGTCAAAGTTCGAACGTCGTCTTCCCGTTCGAACTTGACTGTTGCCTCCAAAACACCTTTTTTTAAACATTTAAAAAAATCATGGAAATAAGACATGTGTCAACCTATGATCTAGAAGTTGACGCATGTCCACTCATCAGAAAACCGTCATTAATTTGCTCTATTTTTTCAGAGTAGCCTTGTACCTATGAGCGTCAGTTTCCAAGGTTCATCGACAGTCAGTGCAAGTGCAAGTGTTTTCCCATTAATTGATTGACTCAAACTACTTGTAAACCCTAGAAACTCTCCACTCTCTTCCTCTTACCTTAAACAAAAATGGCGAGGGTGAAAATGACGCCTGATCGATTGCAGGAACTGGGAATCACAATGTACAGGAAGCATATGGCTTCAATCCGACGATGTGGTCGGGCTGGGGGGTCGAAGTACAAGACGAAAGAAGAGTACGATGAGTACGAAGGAGCAGCGAAATGGAAACGTTACAATGAGGCGAAGGAGGCGAAGAAGAGGAAACGTGCTGAGAAGGGGAAGGCCACAGCGACGGTGTCTAAGAAGAGAAAGGGCCAGACGGTCATTGACGGTGATTCATCATCGGAATCCTTTGGTCGACAAAAAAGACAAAAACCAGAGGTAAAGAAACAGGGTAAATCAAAGGTTCATGTGAGTGATAGTTCTGGTGGCGACGACAAGACATGAAACCCAAGCGAATCAGAGAATGAATCATCTGAGGGAAACCACGAAGAACAGGGCAATGTGGGACAAGCTAAGCAGAGGGCCAACATGTATAAGAAGCTGAAGAAAGTACGCCGCCAGAAAAATATGGTGCCTGAAGCAACAACAGACTTCAACAAGTCGAAACTTGAAGACTACGATATCAGGTTGGTTGGTCGTAGCCTCTGTAAAATGAGTACAATTAAGATGGATACATTTGAAGAGGATTTTCCTTTTGGGTTATCAGAAATCCTTAGACCTTTCAGGGGGCTACTAGAGTTGTTGTTGCCTTACTGTGAGTCTGTTGTTAAGGTTTTTTACACCAACCTCAAAATGTCTAGAGGGGGCGATGTTTCTTCATGTGTCAGGGGGAAAATGATAGAAGTAAATGACAAGAAATTGTTATAGTGGTTAAATGTGAAGAGTCCTCAGTCAAAGGATACTTCATTCAGTGCAGATGAAATGGACAACATCCTTCGCAAGGTGGTAGGGCGAGGATGATGGTGCACTATGCGAAAACATTTTGCCATATAAATATAGGGTGCTACACTACCTGTACAGTAGGAATTTTGTGAACAAGGGGAAGCACTACACAACCTTAAGCCTTGAAGACAAACAAATCTTGGCTTGTTTAATTCGGAGGAAGCCTTTTAACATGGGGAAGAGGATAGTGGACACAATGCTCAGAGCAGCTGCATTGGGAAGAAAGAACATTGACCTTCCGTATCCATCACTTGTGTCCCTTATATTGGAAAAGCACAAAATTTGGTATCTACACAATGGTGAGCCTCCACTGTGGAGTCCTGAATTTGATGATGAGGCCTTGCACCGAATGCAAATTCCTCTTCAAATGAAAGAGTGTTCACGTAATGAGGACTATGAGGGGGAAAAGGGTGTTAAGGGCAAGGAAGAGGCACCTCCACGACCTTCTGCACCATGTGGACCTTCAGATGCTGGTGCAGATGCAGCAGTGGAAATGGCCACTGTTTTTTGCCAACTTTTGGATGACAAACTTGGTGTTATGAAAGGTGAATTGCAGACATTGATTGAACACCAGGTAGGGAGATTGGACTCAAGGTTGTCACAGATGGCGCTTGAATTTAAGGGGCTTCAAGAGTTTATCCACCTATACGGCACATAGTTTAGACAATTTGCATCGTTCAAGGCAACTCAAGGTGATGGAAATGCTGGTCCGTCAACAAAGGATGGACATACAAGTGTGAAAGGGTCAGCAGAGTCATCCCACCACTCCCCGATGACCTATTTTGGAGAACAACAGCATTTTAGTGCAGGCACATCCCCTAATGCAGATTCAAAGAATGATGAGGGTCGCGAAGAGTCCACACCTGAAGAAACTAGTTCATCTACTCATGTGGATGAAGTTAACTCAGATGATGAATCAGCACACAATGAGGATGATTCTGCTGCCACATTGAGTGCCAATGATGGTTTGCACTTATTTTGTTGCTCCCCTTTCAGTATACAATGTTTCAGTTTCACCTAATCAATATACAATTTACTTGTTAGGCAAATTCCTTTTGATTGTAGTCTTTTTTATTCAAACAAGTAATGAGGGTATCTTTGGGTTGTAAACCACAACTTATTACCTTCCAATTTGTCCAAGTTAGTTTTCAACTGCATTAGGAGTTCATTTGTCCAAAAATGAACTAAGGATGATACTTGGAGTATAATTAATACACTACCTTAATTTTGTTGTTTTAGATTTTAATTTTGCAATGAATATATACTTTCATTGAATGTATTTTGATTCTCCTTTGGATACTAGCATGCAATGAAGAGGAGCAACATGAATCAGTGGTGATGGACATGGGAGTGAGGGGAGACGGATGGAGAAGAAGAGAATGAGGATGTTGAGAGTGAGGGGACACAAATGATGGCAATGGGAATGGGAGTGGGGACACAAATGGAGAAGATGATAATGAGGATGTTTCTGGTGCTGGCAATGGGAGTGAGGGGAACACAAATGGAGAAGATGATAATGAGGATGTTTCTCGTGGTGGCTTTGGGAGCAAGGGGGACATAGATGGATAAGAAGAGGATGAGCTGGTTTCTGGTGGAGCTTCTGGGAGTGAAGGCGACAGAGAAGCAAAAGAAGATGAAGAGGAGGGGTCTGGTAGTGCCACTGCAAGTGAGGGGGACAAAGGTAAAAAACAAGGGGAGGGAGAGACTTCCAGTGGTACCACTGGGAGTAAGGGGAACACAGATGGCAAAGAAGACGATGATGAGGTGTCTACTGGTGGCACTAGGAGTGAAGGGAACATAGGTGGAAAAGAGGAGAAGGAGGACGCTGCTGGTGGTGCCACTGGGACTTTAGGGGATACACATGAAAAAGAAAGGGACTCACATAGTGGTGGTGGTGACAAGGGGACTGAAGGTCAGACACATGAAGAGGGAATAGAGGAACAGGCTGGCGATGGTAACAAGGGGACCAAAAGTCCTACAGGTGATGACAATGTGCACGAAGGTCCCACGACTGAAAATAAAATTGAACAAGACCGTGTTGGTGGTGAGAATGCGAATGAACGTCCAACAGATGAGGAATTGGAACCGGTTACCCCACTCCCTTGTGACTCGCTGAAACCTCGTCAACCCTCCTCCCGCCCCATCTAGGAAAATAGTAGATGTTGTTCCTTGAGGTTCATACTGCTTCAAGTTTCAAAGCAACACCACAGCGACTCGAATTTGCCCACATCTTCTCGGCTAAATCACATATTCCTGCTCCATCCCCTAGGCCTCCAACCCCCATGTACATCCCAGTTAACCTCCCTAGCTCACGCACTTCATCAACAAGACAGGGCACTACTAGGAAGTTGCCAGCCAAGACGAAGAAGAAGAAATAGATATTACTTTCGCTTTTCTGTTTTAATATTTTTTGAGATGATTCAGTAAGGTAGGTTGGCTAACATGATCGATCATTACTCCTGTTGACCTGTTTAAATGTTTTTGAGAAGATTCGGGGTAGTCGTTTTTTAGTGTCTTGGTTCACATTACGTCATTTGAGTTCGAACTTGATTTGTTTGGTTCGAACTTTCGTTAGGTTGGCACTTCAATGTGTTGTGTGACATTGACCTTCATGGATGACATATAACTTACCTGACTTGTTTTACATGCCGCCCGCACTATTTGGTTTGGTGTTGTAATTGTTGGTCTACTACTGCAACTGTCCATTGCCACATACATGGCTTTAGTTGTTTTTTTCTTGAAGTTTGGTTAAATGCGGCAAACTTTTCACCTTTTGTGGATATTATGCACCATTTTTGTGGATTCGGTAAGGTCCTTCAATGAGTTGATTTTTTTCATCATTTTTATGCAGCATTTGACCACCACAATTTGGTTTACTTTTTACATCTTCTATTCAATCCACATTATGGTCATTTTCATTCATCTACAACACATGACCCTATCTTTTTAAAACGTTCTTTGAATTTGTGGGGTGCTTTATGGTCCTTAAATGTGACTTGTTTCTTCATTTTAATGCAACATTTGAGAAGGCCAACATGGTTTCATTTTACTTCCTTTAACCCACATTGCATTGAATGCAAGTGTTGGTGATATTGCTTCAACTATCACCAACTTATTTCTGTGCATGACATTTCGCCATTTGTGGGGTGGATTCAGTTCGTTAAAGGTAAGTTTTGGTCCATTTTTATACAGCATTTGAAAAGGCCAAAGTGGTTTTATTTTAAATCCTTGCACCCACCTTTAGGTTATTTGCAAGTTATGGTGATATTGCTTGGACTATAACCACGCCATTTTGCGCATCACATTCTTTGCACTTGCAATCACCTTTTGTGCAATTAGACACAGTGCTATGCGTTTTTTATACCTCGAGTGCTTATTAAGTTGCTCGGTTATCAACTATGATCATGGACTTGTCAACTTCTCCAAAGATATCCTTTTCTTTTTGCCTGATACGATAGTTTCCTTCATTTCACCTCAACTTTATCAGATTCTGTACCCACTTTCAAACAGGTCGGTATGGTTATTGTCATGTTCAAGCTCCAACGTTCTGATAAATTGTTACATCACACATTCCAGTCCTTTTCGTTATTTCCTTTAACACAACTCTGTTTTTTTCTTACCGACGTCGTCATTTTATTGCATCCACTTTACAATTTCTAGGTTTTAGCACTGACAAATTTAAATTTTCGTTTTTTCCCTATCAAATCAGCACCTAGGTTCAATGTTCACAGATTTCCTTCCCTATTCCTCTTGCAAAATTCATGTCCGAAGAAGATTGGTTCATTTTTGGTGTTGTCCCCCTCTTTTTCCTTCCATGTCAGTCTGATGACCTTCGCACCTCCAGCAGCCGTTATGATCGTCGCGTCGTCGCGATTTCAAATCGAATTGAGCTCTCCACCAACACCCTTTCTCCTTGAAGACGCGATTCGATTTGCATCTGTTTCTATACAAATTGCAAGACGAACAACAACAAAAAAGGTTATCTGACTTTTTTTTCTAGGGGCATTTAGGGAATTTTACCAAACTTTCCCATTTAACCAACACCCAATTCTTCATACCAAACAATTTATGTTCCTCAACTTAATTATATTCATCAATCAAACATTTCAACTTTTAAAAGTTCCCTTTCAATCTTCCCTTAAATTCCTTTCCTCTTTAAGTTCCTTTCCTCCTTAAATGTTCCCTGAACCAAACGGCCCTTAAACTGTTTTCCTCCTTCAGTATACAGGAGTCCAAGTTTCCAACCCTTCTCTCGGCGCGTCTACATCGTAGCAGCGACTTCTCCTAGTCCCAGCCTCCAGCTTCAGGCTCATCCTTGCTCTCTCCTCCGCCTTGCCTGAGCTCTGCGTAGTCGCCGCCGCAGTGTTGATCGTCCTCTCCAGTCTCCACCGCACTTCCTCTGTCTGCTCCTCTCATATCTTCAGCTCCGTGACGCTCTCTGTTCTTCGTGTGTGCTGTATGCCTTGTGTTCGGGTAAGCTTCGTGTCTGCCTCTATTGTTGGCTTCTGGCGGATTTGAGCTCGTGTTTGGCCTCGGGTAAGCGTCCCAGCTTTTCAGCTTCATCTATTTTCTTCGTCTGTCCCTGTTAAAATTGTTGTTGATTTCAAATGGCTGCTTAGAATTTCAGGCTGTATGTGATTCTTGCGTATTATTTTTGATTGAAATTGTTGCTGGTTCAAAATGCTGTTAAAACACTGTATTTTTATTATTTTATATTTTTAGAGCAAGATTATTCTGTTTTCTTCAGCACACACCCCTGTATCCTTATTTGCAAGGCCATCTTTGTCTCCATGTATTATGCACGGTATAAAATGATCCTATTCCCTTTTCCAGTCTTGAGGAGAGATGTTTGGAGTGTTATGGGTTCTGAATGCAACTTACGGAGTGCTTTAAACTTAGCACCTCACTGTTAACACATTCTTTTGGTAATACACTGTTAACAAATTCTTATTCTAAATATTTCTATATTGTGTGCTTTTCTTGTGATTGAATTGAACGGTTGCTGGTTATAATAGCAATTTCTAGAGTTTGTGAGTTGATAGTTTAAGGGGCCCATAGACCTTGAGAAATGTAAACTCTTATAGCAATTTTTGGTTGGCCATTCCTTTGACCATGCCTATCCCCTAAGTGTCTCTGTTATGAGGGATAAATTTCTCATTTTTTTCCCCATAATATAGACACCTTTTTCTTTTATTTGTTGGGTCAGTTGTGACAAGATATTCTTTTTAAAAAGAAAGTTGAGTAACCCAAGAAAAGTCAGCTGCGTAAAAAATTTCTATCTACTTAAGATGCTAGAATGTCCAGAATTTCACATCACTTTTCACTCTGATTCTTTCTGCTTTTCAAATCTCTATGTAACAGAACTAAGGAATTGCCAAAATCCACTCATTATAAGGGTAACACTTGTATGCTGTCCAACTCTGCCTAAAACTACCGTATAAGAACTGCTCCACAGTCTCCTTATCTTCCAATTTGCTTCCTGGTGGACCCTTCAGAATGAGACTTGAATATGGGGGCCACCAATTTTTATGGATGAATGTTGCTTTCTTAACAGGGTCTCTGTCATTTCTTAATTGTCATGCTTTTTTAATAATTTGGAAGAAATCTTTTAGCTTTTCCTTGATCCTATTAATCTAGTGATTGAAATGCTACTGATTTGCTTAATGTGGCATTGGTTTATTTGAAACTTATTGGGATCTACTCTTATGATATTTTTATTTTCTTATATATAATTTTTTTTTTTGGTCGGAATTTTCTTATATATAATTGAAAACCTTTGAAATGTATATGTACTAATGGAAAAACAAGGAGATGATCTTACATTGTCTTTTCTGAGATCAGATATCAATTCAGTTTAAGATATATATGTATGTGATGAATGAAAAGTTCATGGAATTTTGAGCCTTGTTGTTATTAATTGCATTTGTCTTGCTGAATGCAGTTGAAAATCAAAATTGGTGGCTTTTTTTTAATGAAGCATGAAGATTTTCTATAATTGCAGCAACTGGGTCTTGACTACAATATGCTGAAATGTCATAGCCCAAAACCAAGCACTATCCTTACCATCTTACAAGGATGCAATAACATCAAAAGGCTTAAAAAGATCCATGCCTATGTCATTATTAGTGGATTCCAACACCATGTTACGATTTCCAACAGACTCTTGAACTTCTGTGCTGTCTCAGTTGCAGGTTCCATGTCTTATGCTCAACATCTATTCCATCATATGGACAACCCTTCAACTGAAGCATGGAACTCCATTATCAGAGGCTTTGCGCAGAGCTCGTCACCTCGCCAAGCACTTCTCTACTACAATGCCATGATTTCGGCTTCATTTTCTCAACCTAACAGCTATATTTTCTCATTTGTTCTCAAGGCTTGTGAGAAGATTAAGGATGAAAAGAAATGTGGAGAGGTTCATGGATCTATAATCCAACGAGGGTATGAGAGAGATATTATTGTTTGTACTAATTTGATGAGATCATATGCAGGGAACGAATTTATTGAGAGCGCACGGAGAGTTTTTGATGATATGTCTGACAGAGATTTGGTTTCTTGGAATTGTATGATATCGTGCTATTCTCAAGCAGGATTTCATCAAGATGCTTTGACATTGTACAATCAAATGCGAGATAAAAATGTTGGCTTGGATGGGTTTACACTTGTTGGTTTGGCTACATCTTGTGCCCATATTGGAGCTTTGAACGTTGGGATTCAAATGCACAAAATTGCTCGTAAAAAGGGTTTAATGAATGACATTTATGTTGCCAACGCTCTTATTGATATGTATGCAAAATGTGGAAGCTTAGATAGTGCACTTTCTATCTTCAACAAGAGGAAGAAGAAGGATGTTCTTACTTGGAACTCAATGATTGTTGGTTATGGAGTTCATGGTCACGGAGATAAAGCGATATCACTTTTTAAGCAAATGTTAATGGCAGGAGTGCAGCCAAATTCTATCACATTTCTTGGTTTATTGTGTGGGTGTAGTCACCAGGGTTTAGTTGAGGAGGGCATTCAATATTTCCACTTGATGAGCTCTGACTTCAAGCTAAAACCAGAAGTCAAGCATTATGGTTGCATGGTGGATCTTTTTGGACGAGCTGGAAAACTTGATGAAGCACTGAAGCTTATAAAAACTTCTTTCTTTGATGCTCCAGTGCTTTGGCGTACATTACTCAGCTCTTGCAAAATTCATAGAAATGTGATGATTGGAGAAATTGCCATGAACAGTCTGGTTCAAGTTGGGGTGCCAAATGCTGGAGATTATCTGCTAATGGCCACATTATATGCTGGAGATAAGGATACAGAAGGAGTTTCGCGAATGAGAAAAATTATGCAAAGCCAAGGAATGAAGACCACTGTGGCCTGGAGCTGGATTGAGGTTGAAGATCAAATTTACAAGTTTGTTGTGAATGATAATTCACACCCTGATTCCTGCAAGATTTATGCCAAACTAGAGGAAATTATTCATCAAGCTGCCTTACTTGGCTATGTACAAGTGGAAGAGGCCATCGACACATATCCTTTATTTAGTACCGAAGTGAGTTTGGGAAGTTCTACTTCTAAACATAGTGAGAAGTTGGCAATTGCCTTTGGGTTGATAAAAACACCACCAGAATCATGTTTACGAATAATGAAGAATTTGAGGGTGTGTAATGATTGTCATACGTTTATAAAATATATTTCTAAAGCATATGATCGGGAAATTATTGTTAGGGATAGAGTCAGGTTTCATCACTTCAATAATGGATTATGTTCATGTGGTGACTATTGGTGAAAATTCATATTTATCTTCAAAGCTTCATAACTATTTTATCCTCCTTTTTGACATGGTTTTATAATTACTGAGATGCTGAACCTCAGCTTTGCATGAGTTGTTATCATCCCTATTATTGATTATTTCAGTGATTACTATGATAGAATCCAAGATTATTACAGGCGTTAAATTTATGCGTGTAAATCTTGTTCGAAAAGGGTGACTGAAGTGAGAATCATTCCCATGTTGAGCTAGTTTTACTTTGGATGGGAAGGTTGTACCTTGGTAGTTGGGCTTGTATCGTATCTAAGGACCTATATCAGACTGATTGGGATTGGCTGAAGTGCTGTTTGTTTTGGTGATCTATGCTCAGAAGTAGCCAAATTATCGAAGGTCATCATCCTGGAAGAGGCTACTTTCTGATTATCGCCCTCACTAGAAATCAAAGGAGCATTGTTGCACCTCCGGAAAAGTTTGTTAACAGGTTCATCCTCAAAATCACTATTGGGATAAAACTAAGTACTGGAGACCCTGGGGCTTGATTTCTTGCTTTTGAATCTGAGGGCCTCGTGACTTCAGTGCCAGGTTATAACTAATCAATATTCATTTGTTTCCTTTCCATATGCTTGAATGATAAGATCACCAAATGTATATAACTTTTGAAATGCAATTTAGTTTATCTGCACAATCAATGGATTAGGGATCTCATTAGTATGTCTTACTCTCTCCTTATACATTTCTCCTTTTCTTATTCTCAAGTTGTAGTCATTTTCCCATTATATTGTTACCTATTGCATCTGTCCCACTCACTTGAACATTCTAAACCAAATAGATAAAGGAAGAATATGAAGAACAATCAAATATTGGAATCGATTCTGTTGGATTCGATTATCATGGGAACACGGAATCCAAGGGTTCTATCTATTTCTGAATGGTTAAATGATGTTTTGGCTCCTGGTGTTGATCCTGTGAGTATTTATCATCTTTTGTTGGCTTTGACCTGTGAGTACTCAGCAATTTTTGATGGAATCCAAGCATCACTGGTCAGATTGCCTAATTGCCATCTTAGTTCTTGGAGTGTTACTTCAAAGTATATTATTTAAATCCTTTCAATCCAATATTAAGCAGCTAATATTCAGCTCATTGTTTCATATGAATGATGTCGAAAGCATAGGTCGCTACTGTGCAGGTACCCTTGTCAATTGGTAAGCTAAATACCCTGTAAACTCCCCCTTTTGATTTTTTTTTTCCCCTGCTAAGTACTGTTACCTTGTTGGCTTTCTATATATTTTTTATTATAATAAATTATGATTATTTTCCCTAATTTAGTGACATAGCAGGCCTTTCTTTTCATTTATCCGATGCCTGGTCAACATTCACTTAAATATATATATATATATATATATATATTTTTTTGATATAAAAATTTTAGGAAAGGGGTTGAGCTCACCTTACGGTCCAAGGGGGCGCTTGGAGCCCGTCCCATGAGTATCTTTGGGTAAGAGAGTACATATGCCTCACCTCTTCCCGGCGTTTCATTTACCGTGAAAGCTAGGATGTCTCTCCAGCGCCTTGACCAACTCCAAGATCGAATCCCTTCCTTTAGGTGAGAAAGTCCGGCCCTTGTGCCGGTTGAACCCAAGGACGAGGGGTATTCACTTAAATATAATATTTAATATTTTTTTACTTTGGATGCAATAATTGTTATCTGACTATGGTTACTGTTCTTGATAAGCTCTTTATGTCTGCAAGGAGAAAATACAGATGAACCCAAAAATTTTGCCGCCAATATTTGTAGCGGTGGTTAACCGCTACAAAAAAAAAAAAAAACCGCCATTTTTAGGGAAAAATTATGGCGGCATTTTTCAGTATTTTATATTTGTAGCAACCGCTACAAAATATTCCGTCATTTTTTGTAGATTTGACCCATTGTCATTTTTTGTTCGTATTTGTAGCGGTTCATTAACCACTACAAACAAATGAAATTGAAAAAAAAAAATTAAATTTTTTATTAATTAAAGTAATTAATTAAATACTGTATTAATAATAATTTATTTTTTTTGGTGAAAATAAATTATATTAAAATATGATATTTGATTATATAAGATTAATATATAGTAGAAAACAATGAGAATATGTAAGTATAATAACAACTAATTATAAGTTAGTTAAAATATAATTACTTCTACAAAAAATGTGTGTGAAGGTGGATCGAATAATATATACGAGAAAGTAGAAAGAAAGTGTAAAAAAATACGTAATGCACCTGTAAAATAACAAAAGTTAGTATCAACAGGGTAGAAGATAATCATTAGATTTGATGCGTTGAATGACACTCACCCCCTTCAAACACTTAACCTCTTTGAGAAAACGTAAAACTATGAATAAATACGGAGAGAAAACGTGTGTAGGCAGGAACTGAAGCATATTAAATGTGGTTTGGTGGGGGTATTTATTTTGATATCTGCGCATCATTTTGTAACGGTTTAGTTGTCACTTTTTGTAGCGGTGTTACTTAGTAGCGGTTTGTGATACGTCTTTTGTAGCGGTATTTTTTTTTGTAGTGGTTTTTTTTTTGGTAGCGGTTATATAATCGCTACAAATAGTATTGTGATTTTTTTTTTTAAAAAATAATAATAATAAGATTACAGATTACATCGTAGGCCTAATCTTTTCTCTCAATTTTCGTCACCATCCCTACAAAGAAAGTTTGTATAAAATGCTACGTGTGAGTTGAATATGTTTGAACACAAATAAAACTTTGGTTAAATGTTATTATTTCATAAAACGTATATTAAAAAACATACTTGAACTATAGGTAAATTGTTATCGCAAATGGGAAGAAGTTTTGAAACCGGGCCGGGCCGGAACGGCATTTCGCAATCATAGGCGACGTTATCACCATCGCCTATGTCGTAAAGGTCTTGAGGCTTTAAATGAACCACCATATTCCAATCCATATGCCTCTCATCGGCAACATAATAAACTTGTTGGGCCTCTGAGGCAAGAATATACAGCTCATCATCTTCGAAGACGAGACCCGGTGTGAATAGGCGGGAGAAATTCACCGATGTGATGCCTAAGTCGTCGGTCGTGAGTCCCCGGGCGTTGTCGTATTCGCCCACAAACACTTGAACAACGTCACGGGAAAAGTCCTTGGTAAGTTATCTTGACCACATCAAGCGGCTTTCCATAATACGGGACGTCACCGAACCGCATGTTCCGTCCTTCTTTGCTCGCATAACTCCTTGTCCCAAACGTGCCATATACACCCAAGTTTTGGGTCAGCAATCCCTGATCTTGTGAAACGGTGCAAAACTTGAAACCATTGACATTGTATACTGTAAATCTTTGGGCGTGATCAAGCGGGCCAAGTGAGAGAGCTTTGAATTCTGGTGAGTGCGGGTTGTGGTCATTCATTATTCTCCTCCTAAACCAACCAGAGAATTCTCTGTGGACCTTTCTATCAATTTTGGAGGATGTCTGCGTACGAATCCTCAGTTGACGCTTCACATGACTCCTGAATTCCCTGCAATTAAACATGCGATGACGAGCATGAAATGTGAGTATAAAATGTAAGGAAATATATAGGATAACATATATATATATATATATATATATATCTGTGTGTAATCCTTACTGAAGGTACGGTTCAACTTTAGTGCAATTAATCAAGACATGTCTATGTGCTTGAATCTTCTCAAGTGCCGTGAGTTTGAAGTTCTCACTTTCGCCAACTGGTTTACCAACACGAGGGACTAACAACTCTGTTGCTAATGGCTCTGGCGCTGGCTCAGGACAATCGTCAACAGAGGCGGTCGGTTGAATGACGTCTCAATGTCATCAAAGTACCTAGAACAAAAATACAAGACCTCATCCCCAATATAACCTTCTGCTATTGAACCTTCAGGCCACGCCTTATTCCTCACGTAAGACTTCAGTTTCCCAAGAAACCTATAAAATAATGAAGGGAAAATGTCGATACATCAATGGTTAGACGTGCGACTAGGGAGTAATGCTAAAGTAATAAATTTTAAATGAGTACCTCTCAATAGGATACATCCATCGATAGTGAACCAGGCCAACAAGCTTTGTTTCGTGAACAAGGTATACTGTCAGGTGAACCATGACCGTGAAAAATGACGGAGGAAAGATCATCTCCAAATGACACAGCGTAAGAATGATTTTTTGTTGCGGTGGTCGAGCTCTCCACGATCAAAACCTTGGAACACAACTTTCGAAAGAAAGTACAAAGCTCGATCAAAACGATCGATACATCTAGTGGCAGCGTATTTTTGATGGCCAGTGGAAGTAACTGTTGCATAAGCACATGTGAGTCATAACTCTTCAGCCCAGTAACCTTTCAAGTCTGCACGTCAACACATCGTGAAATCTGTGTGTATCTGAGTGGCCACTGTTGCCGATTGGCTGGTCTGTGTCCGTGTTCTAGGGGACTACGACGCGATATCCATCCATCTGAGTGACCGCGAAAACATCCAGCGTTCTCCTGCTGGTGTTCCCATGTGTATCTGCACAATTATAAAAACATTGTTGTATTGCGTTTAAATAAATTTAAATTACACGTAAGGATTTAAATTTAATTTTTTGACAAAAAACTGATTATATACCTTTGACATCCACCACAAATCCGGTGGAACGCGAAGATGACGGTCGGGGGTTCCCCTGGTCCCGCTCATTCTCCTCATCCATAAACCGTTCCGCCTCGGCTATGGAAATCTCAATATGGATCTTCGGATTTTTGCCCACGTCGCTGATCGACAGACTTGTGCCCTTTTCTCCCCCTACGGTCTCTAGGTTTGGGATTTCCTCATCTGCAAAGAGGTCATCAAACTCCCTCCCCTCCACCTGAGGGGACATGGGGGAATATTTACAGACCTACGCCCTCTCGTACGACCCCCTCTACTACTACTGTCCCTTAAAGGTCTTCTCTCTCGTTCAACAACTTTCCCTTTTCCCTTATCTTTAGAAACCATGATGTCGAAAGGTACAAGTTGAAAGGTTAAAATGTGAAAAATCAAAACCTTGCGCGCGGGATTTTTAAAATGAGGCGAACTATTAAAAAACCGCTACATTTTGTAACGGTTTTTAAAATAACCGCTACAAAGTTAAAAATATTGTTGTGGTTGAGACAAAACCGCAACAGCAACCGTAACAACTTTGCCTCATTCTTCGTTAAAATTTGTCGCGGTTACAGAACCGTGACAAATTAGAGACCTTTGCTATTTTGTAGCGGTTAAAGCGTAGAACCGCGACAAATTTACTTTTGTGGCAAAAAAATTCCAAACTAATTAGTTTATGAGTCAAACCAATTAGTTTGATGAAAATAATTAAAATAAAAGAACTCTCAATTAATTTAATTATTTTCTTTAATTTCCCCAAAAGAATCGAGAGTAATAAATTAGGAATGATGAGTTTGCGAAAATAGTCCAACATGCCCTAAATATTGATTCGGTATAGCCACCAATCTCCCAAGAAAAACTCACCGACTCATTTTGATCGGAGATATTATTCGAGATAATGGTGGCTATAATGGAACAATCTTGTCGCATGTTGGACTATCTTGAAAAAAGTCGAAGTCTTCACGTCAAAGAAAGAACTAAAACGGATTGTCATCAAGGAAGGCGCCTCGGCTACAAGGATGAGAGGCAAATATATGCAGCTCTCATCTCTCAAGATAAGAGATCAGAGCTGCAGATATCTGCATGTATTCGACTACTCAGTCAAGAAAGTTCATTTAGTGACAATGCAGATTTAGTAATTTTTGAATATTTATAATTAGATGTATGGACAGATTAACTATATATAGCGTAAATATTTGTAGCGGTTAATGGACAAACCGCTACAAAATTATAGTATTTGACGCGGTTGTAGCTTTGCTTTACACCACCCGCAACAAAACTCTGTCGTTTCGCTTTCCTGTAGCAATGTCTTTCATATAACTGCTACAGAAGTACAGCGACAAAGTTCGTGCCATTACGCACCAACGTTGGCGCCAAATTTGTAGCGGTTTTTCCCAAAAAACCGCAACAAATGTTGCGCCACAGAGATTCGCGCCAAACTTGCGCCACATTTGTAGCACTTTACTTTAAGGTAACTGCTACAAATATCGCAGCAAACATGCCCGTAATGCTTCCGCTGCTAATTTGTTGCGGTTTCTTTAAAAACCGCTACAAAAACGCGGTTAATCATGATTTTGTAATGGTTAATTATAATCGCAACAGATAAACCGCGACAAATGATAGCTTTTTTTTTTTTTTTTTGTAGTGGGTGTAATTCACACTATCTGCACATTCAGTTGGTTAGTGATGATTTCATTAATGATGTCTTATTCTCTCCTTAATTATATGTTTCTTCCTCTTTTTTATTATGAAGTTTTAGTCAGTTTCCCATTAAATTGCTAACTATTGTATCAATTTGTCCCACTGACTTTTTAACACTCTGAACCAAATAATTAATAGAGGAAGAATATTAAGAACAAGCAGATAATGGAATCGATCCTGTTGGATTCTTCTTATAACTATTGGTGAATAGGGTTAAATGATGTTTTGGCTCCTGGTGTTGATCTTTCTTGGCTTTCTATATTATTATTATTATAAAGAAATCATTCCTTTTCTTTCTAGTTTAGTTACTACGCTAAGAAACTCATTGATACAAATGAAAAAGGATTGAGGAATTCTATTCCTGCTCATATATTTCTCATACTTCCTCGTTGAGTTTAGGCTCAACAAGGGATTTTTGCACGTCATTGATTAATACGAGCAATTCGAGAGCAACCTCGGCATTAATGAAGCGGTGGACGTGCAAAAGCAAGCAGTTGTCAGCTTCTCGAAAGAGTGGGAGCCCTTTGACTGGACAAAACAGCTCCATGAAAGTGATCTTGTGCCTCTTTCGAACTCACTTTGACTTGTAGATATTCTAAGTAATAACGGAAATCGTGGCTGCTAATCTGCTATGTTTTCTTTTATAGACCTTAAGTGTTGGAGAAAGCCATATTTTTGTGAATGTAATTAATTGGATCAAATACAGTTAGTTAATACTTAATATATGTACTGGACAATTAACTTTAATCAATTTTGTTAATGTATACAATTTTTGTTAATACAGTTAGTTCATACTTTATATACGTATTGCACGAAGTTTGCGCTGATTGAAGGCAATATTAACACATAATTAATAGGTATCCTTATGTATAAGTTTTCGAAGTAAGGCAACCATATAATTAATACTCATATTTTACATATACTCCCTCTCCCTCTAGTCCCTAATATAAGACATATTTAAATAATTTGATTAGATTAAGGAAGTTAGTTAAGTTAGTTATGGCTTCATTTTGAGGATTAAGATTTTTACACACATGAATTTGATAGAGAGCAAGAAGAAGATAGCGAACTCAACTATGTAAAATATGAGTATTACTCCCAGTTGTTTTTAATCCCAGTTGCAATGCAAAGTCTGTTTTAATCCCAGCTGTGTATACGTAGTTCAGAACTTAGATAGTGCTTTACTGATGTATTAAGAGCAGGCCTTCTAAACTGTTGTACTCATGAAATGCTCACTATGATGGAGGGATTAGGTTAACCATGAAAGTAATTATGTGAAGGGTTAAGGTTGATCCTGCACCTTCAAGTATTGTTTTCTAAAGTATTTTGTGGTGCAAAATTGCTCTTAATGTATCTTTGTAGGGTTAATGTGCAAATTTCTTTCAGAAGTTTTCACTAAGGAGCAATGTTACCCTAGAAGTTTTTTCAGGTTCGACGTTGCTATGGAAGTTTCAAAACATAACAATGTTGCCCTATACCATTAAGAAACTAACTTTGACCGTTAAAAAATTGATGTTGTCCATTAACCTTTTTAACAGTAAAGGGCAACGTTACTCAATTTTAACTCTTGCGGGGCAACATTGAAGGGGTGGAATCAGTGGATATCTCTCCTAAAATTTCTGGATGTAGCTTTAAAGTATTTTTCTGAAGAAATTTTATACTCGTTGATATCTTTCTAAAAGCTCGTTAATTAAAGGTACATCCATCATCATAAAATATTTTAGTAGCAATCAACATTCTAAAGTAATTTTTTTGGTGTAATTTTTCCTTTAAAGTATGGATTAAGAGGCAATATTGCCCCAGAAGTTTTTACCAAGGGGCAATTTTGCCTAAAAAGTTTTTTTTTAGGGTTATTTTGCCTCGGAAGTCTAAAAAAGGGAACAATTTTGCCTTGACCATTGTCCCAAGTAATTTTGACCATTTGTTAACCAAATATGCTAAGCTGAGAGTCCACATGTCATCTTTTTTAAGGTGCAATTTTTTCTCAAAAATTTTAAATCTAACTTTGAAAAAAATGAAATATAATGAAGTAGATGACATATGGATTTGAGCAAATTTGCACATTAACAAAAATGATGTGGATGACATGTGAACCGCTAGCTCAGCATATTTATTCAACTACCTGTTAAAGTTAATTGGAATAACAGTTAATACAAAATTGCTCATTTTTTTAAACTTCCGGGACAAAATTGCTGTAAAAAAACTTCTAAGAAAAATTGCCCCTTGGTAAAAACTTACGGGGCAAAATTGGCCTTTAACTCTTGAAGTATTCCCTGAGTTAATTTTTTTATCACTCATTTTACATAATTTCAGTACTTATCTTCCATATTCTTATTATTCATCTTGGGATAAGGGTCTTATTTGTCACAGAAGTTTTCGTTCAGGAGCACTCAGCACCTATAAGTTTTTTTTGGAGCAAAATTATCCTGGAAGTTTAAAAACGTAGCAATATTGTCCTTCCGTTAAAAACTTTCAAGACAATGAATATCTGTCATATATACTGTTATTACTTGAACATGGGGTTAACTGTTACATGAGATTCAATGGATATTGAATCTTAGAATTGACCCTAGCTTCAGGATCTGGAGGATTGGGAGCCGGTGAAAAGGGTAAGCAGCACGCGTAAGGACTCAGCCAAAGTTTGATATTTTGGGCTGTATTTATACTGTTAGAAATTTTGTGTCTATATATTTGGATAATTGTATTGATATTCCTAAATAGGATACACGTAAATTATTTAAGTTATAGCCACATATCAGTTATACTCATCCGCTCAACCCAACTCTTACGTTCAATCGCTCCACTCTGATGATATTCATATATACTGCTTATTAATATACATAATGGGTAGTATTAAATTAGGGGTGTTACATGAAGCATCACTTATGATCTAACCAAATGAAACACAAAACAAGAAATAAATTGTCCCAAAAATTGGTTCAATAAGACAAATCAATAGTGATAGTATTTACCTTTGTTTAAATTGATCTAGGTCACTCACCCTATCCCATAAGGTAAATCTATACTACTCATAAAAATCGGTTTGATCTAAACAAATCAATAATGAATTGTCCCAAAAATTGGTTCAGTAAGCATCACTTAAAATCATTAGAATTTTTAGGAGCAGTTTAGATTTACCTTGTGGGATAAGGTGGGTAGCCTAGATCAATCTATACAAAGGTAAATACTATCACTATTGATTTGTCTTACTAAACCAATTTTTGGAACAATTCATTTCTCGTTTTGCGTTTCATTTGCTTAGATCGTAAGTGATGCTTCCTCTAGGTTTTGCGACAGACCTTTCAGTTCTTTTGACTAATTCGGCTTCACAAATTCCAGCCACCTTGAGCTCAACGTCTCAAGGATCTCCTTCTCTGATTTCAAGTTTGACATTTTCAAGGCATGACATGTGTGTTCTTTGACTGATTTAATAGTCAAATTTAATATTGGGGGACAGAAAGGCAAAATTGCTACGTTTTGTAAACTTTTGGGGCAAAATTGCTCCTCAATGAAGACTTCCGGGGCAAAAATGATACTTAACTCTTATTTGATTGATAAGGTGACATGCCACATGTGCACTCAGTTAAACTTAACGGTCAAAATTAACGGAGGGGCAAAATTACTACGTTTTATTAACTTCCGTGGCAATTTTGGTCCAAAAAAAAACTTTTGTCCACCCGGTGCTTCCGAGCCAAAACTTACGGGACAAATAAGACTCTTATCTCACACTTTTAATACTAAATTTTCCAATTTTCATAGTAGTGGCATTAAATATTTTCTTGACTCATATGTTTCATGTTTTCAACCATAATGTTTGATTATTTTCAATACTGAGTAAACGACTTTAAATTTTTCAAGCCATCTTCCATGGTTTCAATGCTTAAAGATTATGGCTGAAAACTGGAAGATAAATCTATAAAATATTTAACATGACTATTGAAAAAAGTTGAAAAACTTATTATAAAAAATGTTTAATATGAGTACTAAAAATATGATGCAATTTTTTTCTAAAGTATTTTGTGGTGCAATTTTTCTCTTAAATGTATTTTTTAGGGTTAATGTGCAAAATTTGTCCTTGAAGTTTTCACTAAGGAGCAATTTTGCCTTGAAAGTTTCTTACGGTTCAATATTGCTCAGGAAGTTTCAAAACATATCAATGTTGCCCTATAATGTTAAAAAACTAACATTGACCGTTAAAAAATTGATGTAGACCTTTAACTTTTTAATGGTAAAGGGCAACATTGTTTCATTTTAACACTTCCAGGGCAATATTGAACCTAAAAAAACTTTCAAAGTAACACTGCTCTTTAGCAGAAACTTCTGGGGCAAATTTGTACCTTAACCATATTTTTTAAGAGCAATTTCACCCTTAATGTTTTTCCTGGATAAATTTTATAGTTGTCAATATCTCTCCTAAAATCCCGTTAATTAAAGGTAAATCTAGCATCCTAAAATATTTTTTTAGTAGCAATCAACATCCTAAAGTAATTCTTTTAGTGTAATTTTGCCTTTAAAGTATGGATTAAGGGGCAATATTGTCTTGAAATTTTTCACTAGGGGCAATTTTGCCCTGGAAGTTTTTCGAGGATTATTTTGCCCTAGAATTCTAAGAAAGGGAGCAATTTTTCCTTGACTGTTAGTTGACTAAATATGCTAAACTAATAGTCCACATGTTATCCGTGTCATTTTTTTTAAGGTGCAATTTTTTTTGGAAGTTTTAATTCTAACTTTGAAAAAAAATGTAGAATGAAGTATATGACATATGGATTTCGGAGCAAATTTGCACCTTAACAATGTTGGAAAAATTAGATTTAAAACACTTTTGGACCATTGATATGTTTAAAGGAAACTTTTTCTTGGAAGTTTTAAATCTAACTTTGAAAAAAATGTAGAATGAAGTATATGACATATGGATTTGAGCAAATTTGCACCCTAACAATGTTGGAAAAATTAGATTTAAAACACTTTTGGACCATTGATATGTTTAAAGGAAACTTTTTCTTGAAAGTTTTAAATCTAACTTTTAAAAAAATGTGGAATGAAGTATATGACATATGAATTTTGGATCAAATTTTCCGGAGTAAAATAATCAGAAAAACTTTCGGGGCAAAATTGCCCCTCAATAAAAACTCTATTTAATCTTCAACAAAAATAAATAAATAATAATCTTCACAAACTGTGAAAAACCATAAAACGGTTTGTGAAGATTAAATATTTTTCAATTAATAGGATTTAAAATATTAATTTATTAAAATATTAACATATAAGCATGCTTTGTCGCATTTAATTTCTGATTATCGCTTAAAATTGTTGAGTCATTATTTTCCATCAAATCACACTTACGGTGTTAACATTAAGAGACCAAACGTGTACTTTACAACTTTAATGGACTAAAATGATACTAGAGGCAAACATGAAGGACCAAACGTATATTTTAGCCTATTATTTAATACTAAGAAGTATCAGAACGTGTCAAAATATTAATATTTTTAAAGTAACGTATCGATGTCACGTATCGGCAACGTATCGAAAACGCCGTGTTGGTATTGGTGCATCATAGAAAGCCATCATATAAAGGCACAAGTTCTTCACACAAAAATTTCAAGAGAGGCATGAAATAATTTCTTCAGCAGCTTGCTTGAACATCTTCTTTGTTCATAATAATCTTGGAAACAAGTCATAGTCTTGGATCTCTGAAAATTTCAAGAGACAGAATAATTTCTCCTGTAATCAAGCGACAGTAGTCTTGGATCCAAGATTCAAACTATAGCTTCAATTGAAGATGATGATTTATATGTATGAAGATGTTGTAATCGGTTTACTAGAAAAA
Source organism: Acacia melanoxylon (assembly GCA_019022615.1). NCBI lineage: Eukaryota > Viridiplantae > Streptophyta > Magnoliopsida > Fabales > Fabaceae > Acacia > Acacia melanoxylon. Next base: position 5,043,353 of record JAFJYJ010000037.1, read on the forward strand.
CTCAGAAGATAAAGAAACGAGCAACAATTTGATGTCACAATCTCTGAAAATCGATCTCCTCGTGAAAGATAACCCTCTTCTCTTCAATTTCCTTCTTCGAACCCCTGATTCCTCTTCTCTTCAATTTCCTTTGTTTCTTGAGCACTTATTTCCTCCTCTTCTGAGAATTCCTAAGAAGGCTTCTTTATTTCCTTTTATTTATGATCCAATGTATGAGGGATATATATTTTGGTCTTTTAATGATATTACAAATCCCTAATGAGACTTCTTGTCATGATAAGGGGTTGGCTAAAAGTGTAGGGCCGAATTTAGATTCTAATATTTTAGCTGGATTTAATTGGGATTTTTTCTTCGGTTGGCCAAAAAAGAGAAGTATTTTAAATTAACAAAACTATTTTTAATAACCCTAACTATGTAATTAGTTGTTTTTGGATTATAATCAAAACTTTTGAACTTTGAGTTAAAGAACTGAAGTCTCCATGATATAAATAGGGCTTGTCCATGTAACCTACAAGTTCTATCATATGGTCTAAGTTCACCTACGAAAGCAAAGATGCATGAACTAGTACTTGAATGAACTTACCTCTTTCATTCGCTCTATGAACCAGAAGGTGGATCATTTATTGAAGAAAGAAGAATTTGATGATGCATCTGATTCTTAAAATATCTCCACTTTTTATTTTTAGTTTGTTTATTTACACTCATTATTGAATTTGACTGTATTCGATTTGACATCTCGGCGTTGGGATGCTCTATTTAATTTTGAATTGCAGGTGTTGCCCTACTTGTTTAGGGACCAGGTTGTTGTGAAAAATAAGGTTATACTTGCTGCTAAAGTTATCTAAACTGACGTTTCTCCCTAGGAAGCAATCAAAGGCAAACTTAGGACTAAATTCAATTAAGTTGTACGAACCGTTACTAGGATCATATTATATTAATTGGTAGAATTTTTTTGAAATATTGTTCCAAGTGCAGCATGGAATCAATCCATATCTCGAATTTATTTCTCCTTTGAAGGAGTGTGATGAGTTTCTGCAGTTAGGATGGTGTATCTTGCGTCATTACTACTAAAAATTTTGGTTTTTGCTACGGAAAAAATCCGTAGCAAAAACCCATTTTTCCGTAGCAAAACATGTTTAATACGGATTTTGTCCGTAGCAAAATATCGCGTGGCAATTGCTACGGATTTCAGGAAATCCGTAGCAATTGCGACGGATCTGAAAATCCGTAGCAAATTTGCTACGGATTTTAATATCCTAAACGGATGATCGGGGGTAGGAATCGTCGGTGCTGTCAAACCAAGCGACCTTGCGGCGTGTTCCAAGCTAAAACCCATGTTGTTCAAGACATACCGGGCATGCGAGCTTTCCGACGTTTGCCGACCACTCAACATCCCATATGCGGGGAAATCATTTATCGTCCACATTAAGGCGGCCGCATGGTGAAATTCGACTTAATGATATATCATACGTAAGAACACCTTCACTCCACAACATTTTCAACTCGTCTATCAAAGGCCGAGGTACACATCTATCTTCTTTTTGGGTTCGACGGCCCGGGGATTAACGCGTTAAGGAAGAAAAACTCTCTTCTCATGCACATAGAAGGTGGGAGGTTGTACGGAGTCACAATGGCGGCCAACAGGAATAATTCCCGCCCGTATTGTTGAAAGGAGCGAACCCGTCCGAACATAGACCAAGACGAACATTACGGGGATCCATAGCAAAGAAATGATTTGCCTCGTCAAATTTACGCCAAGCTTCGGCATCGAGATGGATGCGTCACAAAGTTCTCATCCCTACGATGCTCCGGTGCCATCTCATGTGAGCAGTTGTTTGTTCGGATGCATACAATCTCGTAAGTCCGGGCACCGAGAGGAAAGTACCACATCTTGCTTAATGCATGACGGGTCATTTTCCTTCCTTTCCCCACAACTTTATATCCGTCATCTCCACGGAGAATTTGCAATTGGTCGGCTCAAAGCATCATCCTTGTAATACAACATACATCCTGCGGGCAGCAATGGATTTTTTCACATCCAAGCCCAAGCTCTTTCACCTTTTTTTGCTTGGTAAAAGTCTTTCGGCAAATTATTGTCTTTGGGAACAACCTTACTCATGATACGCATCATTTCGTTGTAATTCCTCTCACTCATATGGTGATCGGTCTTCAAGCTTAGTGTTGCTAGGGTAGCCGATAGCGATGAATATTCACTATTTTCAAAGTGTTCGCAACCTTCCCATAACGGATTTGTGCTTCTTGAAGCATTTTATAGAACCTAGCGGCTTCCGGATGAGGATCCTCACCCATGTATGATGGTTGAGGATGTGTCCAGTCTCCTCTCCCATGTATGACGGTTCGCGCATGAGTAACGGGATCAAAATATTGGCCGATCGACGGACCCGCGGCATCCATAACCAACTGCTCATATTGATTAAGGTTTCTCGATGACTACCGTCCCCGTAATAACCACTCGGTGTCATCGGACTTCGCCATGACATTCCCAACATTCATAATCTTTTATGAATCCCTTTTGACACAAATGAATTCTGACCGTGTCCGCGTTTGTAAATCTTAAACACTTACATTTGGCACACGGACACCTGATCTCCCTTCTTGAATTATTTGAATTCGTCACAGCAAATTGGATGAACTCTTCCAAACCCACCATGAATGCTTGCGTTAGTTGTCTTCTATCAGTTAGACGATTGTACATCCAACTTCTATCATGGTTGCCTTCCATACTTCCTAGCTAGTTCAGTTACTAACCTAATTAACATCTCAACATACCACAAATATATATAAGTCGCCTCTTATGCCTACCAATTGTCACTTAATCAAGAAAGTGAAAAACAAACACATGCATTGAACAAAGTATATATTCCAGCAAGCAACCGAGGAGAATGAGGATAGCACACCGCAGAACATGGGGACATGCATGTGGAGGGGGCAAACAAAGAATAGAATGCTAAGTATTTTGGAGTTTCTAACATATATGGGTTAGATCAAAGAGATTATTTAACACTTAAAAGAATATTTTTAAAGATAATACAACATTAAAAAAAATATTTTTAACACGATAAAGTATTTTGTATAACTTTTTAAAGATAGATTCAAATAAAAAATTTTAAAAGAATATTTTTTAAACAAATTATTAACAGTCATTTTTATAATAGCCTAAATCAAATAGTAAATTCCACTAACATATAAAACAAAAATTAAGATTTATCTTCTACTAACATACATATTTCGTCCCAAAAAATAATACAACATAAAAAAAAATCAATATTATAAATAAAAATCACTAAACCCAATAATAAAAAAAAAAATCATGGAATCTCCTACTAACTATAAGCATAATTCAAATTCATAAACTATCAAGATCATTATGTAATTAATAGCTAAGGAACTAAAATACAAAATAAGAATTATTTTCTACTAACATGCATATTTAAATTATGACATAAAGAAAATCTAACATAGATATATCCATATAGTAAAAAAAAAAAATACATCGACCAACTGATGTGGACCGGACCGGAGAAGAGGACGAGCCGAGAGTCGTGGAGGAGCTAGGGACGCAGAGAGGGGACGAGCGGTGGCGGACCCCAGCGGAGGAGGCGAGGGGGGAGGAGCTGGGGCGAGGTTGGGGGGGGCGAGGGCGTGGGGACGGGGCTGGGGGTGGGGTCGGAGGCCCGGGGGGGGTCGGAGCGAGGGGGAGGGGCGGAGCTGGGGGTGGGGGGCGGAGCCCGGGGGTGGGGTTGGAGCTGGCGGCGAGGTTAGGGGCGAGGCGTGGGAGCGGAGGCGGGGGAGGCGGGGCTGAGGGCGGGGATGGGCGGGGCAGGGGGTGGGAGTCGGGGGCTGGGGGAGGCGGAGGGGCGGAGGGGGTATGGTCGGAGCCCGGGGGAGGAAGAAGAAAGGAAGTCTCATAAAATGAGACTTCCTTTGCGACGGATCTATGATCCGTCGCAACCGTCCACCGAACGGCTTGCGACGGATCCTAGATCCGTCGCAAATAACGGCCTTTGCGACGGATCCTTTGATCCGTCGCAAAAAGGCCTCAAATGGCGGCTTTTTGGCCACCATTTTGCGACGGATCTTTGATCCGTCGCAATGTTGTGCGAGATCCGTCGCACACGGTGTGAGGCCGCCATTTTGCGACGGATCTTTGTGTGCGACGGATCTAAGATCCGTCGCATACGGTGTGAAAATGGCGGCCTTTTGGCCGCCATTTTGCGACGGATCAAAGATCCGTCGTACAGGGTGTCACAATAGCGGCCTTTTTGGCCGCCATTCCGTCGCACCATATTGCGACGGATCCAAGATCCGTCGCAATAGCTACGGAAATTGCGACGGATTTTTTAATCCGTCGCAGATTTTTTTTTTTTTGCTACGGATTTAAAAATCCGTAGCAAAATCCGTCACTATTGCTACGGAATTTTTCCGTAGCAAATTCCGTCACTATTTCACATTTTTCTAGTAGTTTGAGCTTGGAGAAGTCACTGGCTAATTTAATGTAGTAAATCCGTATGGATTTTGGAATTAAATTACAAAATCTTATTTTCATCTGCAAATTATGTGAATGCTTCTGGAGTTTTTACTCGTGCAAATCTAGACAAACATGTTGAAATTTTCTTTTATAATTTACCAGTGTCTTATATTATCTTTCTGTGCTCAGTTTACAGAGTCTTGTAGAGATTACTTAATTTGTCATATCAGTCCGTCACCGTAGAATGAAGCCTCTAGATTCTTTATATTGGGGGAAACAAAAACTCAATCTGTCGAAGCTGAGGATTCTGGAAATTCTGCAGCAGACGATGAATCTGAGAGGAAAAATGATCTTCATGGAGTTCTTCAGGAAACTGTCGTGAGAAGTTTAACTATTGAAGAGCTAAAGGTAACGTTCTCTGGACTTGTCTAGTTAGTTTCTTTTTCTTCATTGCTAAGGTTTTACTGTTATCTCTCTTTCTGTTCTCTGATAAGATTTCTTCTTTTATGGAAAATGAAAAGGATGGCATGACTGAAAACCATTTGGCAGCTAAGGCTTTGCAGCTACGTTTAAAGGGAAAGCATGAAGAAGCCAAGAAATTATTGGTAAGTTGAAAAAATGTTACCTCTAATCTAGGCTTGTTTTTATGCCGTCATAATGTCATCTCCAGCACATCCTTTTGGACCAGAGATAATTTGATTCCATTATTTTTTCATCTTCTCTTATTTTGTAGGCAAAGAGTATGAGCACAAAGCAAGGGAATCAAGATGAAATAATCTGTCCAAGAACTAAAGGAAGTTCAAGCAGGTATTTACCTATTTTGGAACTCGATCTCAATTATCTTTAGCTCTTAAAGTTGCTGTTGACACTCTCCACTTTGACCCAGCAAAGAGAGCCGAAAGAGCGATGATCATGGAAAGCAGATTTTGACCCAACACGAGCGTTGCCTCTTTTGCTTGGATAATCCAGATCGTCCCATGCATCTTGTGATTTCAATTGCAAACTACACGTATTTGATGTTGCCAAAGTGGAAGCCTGTGGTGCCCGGTCATTGTTGCATTTTACCCATTCAGGTGAGCTTACTTTTTAATGTCTGTATGCTTCTGGTCTGTTTATTTACATGTTTTTTTCTGTTTTAAGTCATCGATTGTCTTAATACTCAATAATGACGTGGTCACATTTTTCCATGTATGATAAAAAGATTATTTAATTATGTTAAAAAAGCATCTGAAGCAAATGGCCATCCTTAAAGAGTTGAACTATCTTTATAGAGAGTATGCGGAAGAACAAAAGTCTTGGATAAGACTGTAGTCACAAGGACTACAACCTGGGGCTGTCAAAAGTGAAAGCAACGTCAAAGTCTTATAATCTTTTCTTAATTATCTTGTTTGTCTATTGTAACTGTGACGTTATTGAAATATGGTGAACTGAGTTTTGAGCATCTGGATCTTGAAAATAAGACATTATTGTAATAACAAATGACATTATTTATCTTTCAACTCTAAAATTGTGTTTATCTACTGCACTTTACTTGACAGCATGAATCAGCTACAAGATCTGTCAATGAGGATGTATGGATTGAAGTCCGCAACTTCAAGAAATGTTTAATTATGATGTTTGCAAAGCAAGGGAAGGAGTTAATTTTTCTTGAAACTGTGATTGGGTTAGCACAACAGCACCGTCATTGCATGATTGAGTGCATACCTTTACCTAAAGATATTGCCAAAACACCTCCTTTATACTTTAAGAAGGTTAGATTTCAAACAACTTCTTTGTGTAGTACTTCTCCGGTAGACCTTAATACATATTTACCTACTCGATTAGATTAAGGAAGTTAATTGTATTAGTTAACATGTCATGTATTTTCTAAAATATTCTAGTCATCTTCATTCCTTCACTCCCTCTTCTTCTTGATTATTGTTGAGGGAGCATAAATAAGGGTAAATCAGGAAAATATTGACAAATATAAAAACGATGTCTTAAATTTAGAACCAAGATCAAATTCTCAAGTATGTCTTATATTAAGAGCCGGAGGAGTACCATATATTGACACTGTGGAACTGGCCATTTCATATTTAGAGTGCAAAAGGTGCCATCCCATTGGAGTTTCTTTATTTTTTGTGGTATTTGGTGTTAGGAATGGGATGATACTATCATCTGTGATCAATAGCCCTTTAATACTGGTAGAATCTGGATTTTTTGTTTTTGTGCCGTGATCATATACCTTTTTTTGTTTGTTTTTGCGGGATTATGCTTGAGATTATTTTTATTGCTTTCTACATTATTCATGCGTGCATTTTGTATGTATCATATAATTTGATTCCTCTCTATTTGGATATCTCATTAAGTTGTCAACTCATGTTATCACAGGCCATTGTTGAGGCTGAAGATGAGTGGAGTCAGCACCACGCAAAGAAACTCATTGATACAAGCGAAAAGGGATTGAGGAATTCTGTTCCTCAACATTTCCCTTATTTCCATGTTGAGTTTGGACTCAACAAGGGATATGTCCATGTTATCGATGATGAGAAGCGTGTCAATAGCAATTTTGGCCTGAATGTCATTAGAGGAATGCTCCATCTAGCAGAGGAAGACATGTACCGACCTCGTCGTTATGAGGCAGTGAATGTGCAAAAACAAGCCGTTGCCAGCTTCTTGAAAGATTGGGAGCCCTTTGATTGGACAAAACAACTCCATTTAGGGTGATTGTGCTGTTTCTAATTCACTTTTAACCTGTAGATATCTTTTTGATGGAATACAGAAACATAACCAGACTACATTCCTATGTCCCAACTGATAAAACAACTAAGAAACTCAGGCGGAGGACATAAAAAGACCTCCCCTTCTGCAATACTTTTTCTTTTTGCCCGGACCTTCACTTACTATAACTTGTAGATATTTTTACGAAATCGTTTTTGTAGTTCGATTTCCAGCTCACTAGCTGGTTTAAAGGATGCCACAAAAGTAGGCGATGGTTGAACCGATTCGACCAATTCATTCAATTCGTTGGATTCAATTCTTGCAACATTGCCTTCAAGTTTTTAAAGTACTTAAAATTTGAAATAATTATTATTTTTTTTAATTTTTTTTTGAAAAGCATTTGATGGGGGAAAGGAGAAAGAGAAGAATGAGGAAGAGTGGAGGAATAGTGTGCAAGGAAGTGTATTTCGTCATACAATCTTGTTGAATACAGCTGCTAAAAGACCTTATTTAATAGCATAATACACAATTAAATGTGTCAAGGCTTATTTATATTGTATTGACCTTAATCTCTCTTGAATCACGTTTGAAATATTGGTTAAAAATTTGTTCGAGACAATTAATATATTTAAAATGATTTTTTTTTTTTTAAAAAAATACCTCACTTATGGAGAAGAGAGATATGAGTAATTAAATGATCGTAAAATTGGAAATTAACCCAAAAGAGAGTTTGGGAAAGCCTCTAAACATCTCTTGTAAAACAAAACATGACATGCGTGTTTGCGGCCAATCAAATGTCTTCTTATGTATAATGTTTCAAATCTTTATAGACAAGTTCGAATTCTCACATAGGTGTTTGCGGCCAAAGCCCTTTCCACTACTTGTTACCTTACTTGCTTTTTTTTGTCAGAATACAAGATAATATAACATCAGTATCCAACTTTGGATGATTTTGAGTCAACGATTTTCTCAAGCATGTGTGGGGCCCCCATATTTTAAATTCTACCAAAAGTTTCTATTTTCCTTCTTGCAAGCAAGCCCTTACTCTCCAATTGCAATTTTCTTCACAGTTAATACATCCATATTCTTTACATGAATAATAGACCTTAAATGTGTAATGAACTCGAACAGAGTGTAACTTGATTGTACATCTTAGAACTCAAACATCGCTAATTATAAACACCTTTCTAATATATTACTCTTCATCATCACTAATTAACATTTAGAATTTCTTCTAAATTACTGACCTTTGGGGTCATATCCAACTCAACATGAATTTGTGATAAGAAAGCAGTTGAAAGCTCATTGTGCTCATTCCTCTCTTCTTGGTCATTGACGTTGTCATCATTATCATTCCCACTTCCAACATTTAAATAAGAATCATATTCATCCCCATCCTCAATTTCATCCATGATGTCTCTTCTATATGAGAAACATAACAAGATATGGTCCATTGTTGCCACCATTTAAAGGAGGTTCAAATGGGTGGAAATTTTCCATGTGATTGGTACATGAATCCTTGTTCCACAATGTTAACCTCATTGTTACTTGAAGGGAGCTTATTTCCAACATAATCGTCTATTGGTTGTGATTCAACATGACCATCTTATTGTAAATCACATATGTTGGCATACAACTCTGCACATGCCAATTAAGTTGAAAATCTTTTGCTCACTTGCTACATTTGTTTTATAGCTGAACCATCTTCCAAATTACATGTTTGGTGTTGTAGTAGATTTAGGGTCTGTTTGGTTCGACAGAGAGGAGAGGAAGTGAGATTTTAATATTAGGGTAAATGTGCAAAAATATACATGTATTTTACCTTGAGGAGCGCCCAACACCAAATGTTTTTTTTAAAGTACAAAACTACACATGAACTTTTAAAATTGGGGCAAAAATACACATGCCGTTAACATGCTTTAACTGACGTTACTTTTAGGTGGGCCCCACGCCATTTTAAAAAAATAAAAATACTTAACTTTTTATAATTTCTTGACTTGCCCTTCTCATTGAATGACCTCTCGGAAATATCTGAATTGTGCTTGAAGAAGAATCAACTTGCTTCGGGGAGGCGATTCTTGTCGCCATCAAATTTTCTTAAAGAGCTTCCGATGCGACGATCTCAATGTCGGAGATGGCGTTTTTTGTGAACGCGTTTTCATGCTATTGGACATTGACCTTCACAAGGGTCCGGGTACAAAGCGTCGGTGGAATTGCAAATATGGCGCGGCGGCGGATGGGAGATGAAGGTAACGAAGGACAACGGCGAAGGAGGATGGCATAGGAGTGCTTAGATCTGCAACACCGAGCTCCTTCTGAGTTGCTACGACCCTCTCCGTCAAGCCTTGCCGCCGCCATCGACTTTCGATCCAAGCACTCAACTTTTTTCGACTTCAGATATGACGTCGTCTACTTTTGCTTCGATTTTGATTTCTCCAATTTTCAAGATTCTCGATATTTTTCTTCGAATTCAATTTCTTTGATTTCTCTTCCGGTTCGTGCCTTCGATTTCTTCCATGAAATTGCGTAGCTTTTGGCTTCTTCTTCTTGATTCCCCCTCTTCAAAATATCAAATTTTTACTGAAAGAATTTATGGCGAGTCTAAGGAGGTAATGGAAGATGATTGGGAAGAATAGGTTGGCCTGAGATTCTTAATGGAGAGGATGATGCTTCTATGTTTGAAGTTTCTGGGTTATTGTTTCATATTTTTAAAATGATATGGAGAAATTTGTGTAGATATGATATTATTTTTGCTTTGATTATATAAGTTTGTATAAACATCAATTGATTCCCACCTTCTTCCACGGATGGTTTTGGGTTTGATTTATCTCTTTGCATTGTGATTTGAGTTTATGGATGATGTGTTCTTGAAGGTTGAGTTTTGATTTATCTGGTAATGTGAGCGTTATAAAGGTAGTTGTTCCTCCATAGAAAAGAGTTGCAGAGGATGAAGGTTGGGAGGGAGAGGGTTTGAGGGGCATTTTGGTATTTTTATAACGCACTTAACGTATGTTAAGAAAATTTAACTGTGATGGTATATTTGCCTCAATTTTGAAAGTTCATGTGTAGTTTTACACCTAAAAAAATATTTGGTGTTAGGCGCTCCTCAGGGTAAAATACATGTGTATTTTGGCACATTTACCCTTAATATTACCTTGTTTGGATTGATCAAAAGGAAGGGGAGAGGAGGGATTTTAATGTTACTTTGTTTGGTTTAGGAAGGGAGGGGAGGGAAAAAAATTTCACATCGACAACTTTACCCTTTTATTATGAGAGAGATTTTAAAGTTACCTTTTTTAGTTCGAAGGGGAGGAGAGGGAAGAGAAATTATCTTCACATGAACAACTTTACTTATGTTATAAGTGATTTTTTTTTCCAAACTTTATTAAATGTATAATAACGTTTAATTATAAATATCATTTTTATGTTATAAGAGGGATTTTAATATTACCTTATTTGATATTGTGGTATATTTATGCATGTAGAATATCTGTATGCTAGATTTGTCACAATTTGACGGGGAGGAAGTTGTAGCTTTGATTCCTTTCACCCTATTAGCCTCACATGTTACCCCAGATGGGCAGTTACAAATTCCTCCATTTGAAAATAGACGCATGAGCTCGTTTCTATGATCCATTCTACTTCCTAAATATTACATTACAATTATTAATCAAACAAAATTAAATTATAAAAATAAATTAAATCCACAATACCATAACGTTTTTTTTTAAACCTCATCATCCAAATATACAAAATGGTCTCACCACAATATGAATAATACAAACAAATACTACTCATAATGAAATATAAAATGGGTATACTTAATGTACCTTCCACTACTCTTTTCTTCTATTTAGGAAATTTTTGTGTCAATATATTTACCTCCCTAAAATGAAGATATTTCATTTTTTGAAAAATAAAAATTTTATCATCAAAATATACAAAACGATCTCACCATAATATTAGTAACACCGAAAAATAATTCACAGTTACATTTAATTATTTATGAATCTTTTCTCCGAAACGTGTTTCACTCCCAAATAATGAATATACTTCATTTTTGTTACTATACACACACATACTTTTGTAACTATGCATATATATTATATTCTATCATTTTATATTTATAAATTATTGGTAATATATAAATATTTCATCAATTATTTATATGTATAAATAATATATAATCACTACAACTATAAATAAATAATAAAAATATAAATTACTAAAATCTATCTTTTTCTTGTTATAAAAATATATATTTTTCCCTGAAAATTATAAACACACAATATTCTAAATATTTAACCATCCAAAATCTTAATCTATACCTATATTTTAAACGTTATATACTACAGTATTACATACGTGATTCGATTTGTTTTGAATATACAAAAGATCATTGTTAGTTTCATCCTATCAGTCTTAAACTTTTTGGGTGAACTAATCATTGACAAATACATAAATCTACAAAGAATGTTACGGCCGAAAAAAAAAAGTTGCTAAAAAAGTAAAATAAAAATAAAAATGCTCGCTCAGCTTTATTATATTATGAAGTTGGTTATATTTATAAGAACTAGATAACCGAATTACGCAGTTTAAAAAATGGCTAAAATTAGTTAAAGATAATAAGTATGTCTAAAATAAACTTCTTTTTACCAAGTATGCCCTTATTTATGAAGAGCTAGTAAAAGAGATAAATAGAGTAAATATAAGTATCACCAACTTTTTAATTAATGCAATACATATCATTAATAAGGGGCAAAAAAAAGAAAAAGAAAACTCATTGATGGCTCAAACAACTCTTGTCATCTGTAAAAAAGATAAAGTCAATTCAAATTTTAGATCTTACGAATAGCACCGTAGGGAGTATTCTTTATACACACACAAAGGGGGTAGCCACAATGCAAAACTAAATCTTATCCTTTAGGATGATTCGTTCTAGCTCCTGCGAGGCACTCGAAAAGCACATGAAAACCCGGCCAGGATGATAAGCATGATTTAGCCAAACAATTAGTAGCTTCAATTATTAGTATTTAGGTGTTCTAAAGACAATCTGTAAGGACACATAAGCACCATTTCTACGTTATAGTATTTCATTATTAATAAATGAGCATACTTTATTTTTATCATATTTATGTCTCGCCTTTATTTTAAAATAAATATGTGTTTGAAGATAAAAGCCCTAGTAATAAAATATGTGTTAATCTCGAAGATCAATGATAGAGATTATGATTATGAGGACTCGAGAACACTGTATATCTATTACTTAAAAACTTGTTCATAGTCTTGAATTACTAAGAAAGGGCATTGATGATCTCAATAAGACTAGTATGACATCATCTACTTGTATAGAGATACAAGGTAGGGACCTCATGAAATACAAGCATGGAGATGTCTTAGCTGATGTCATGGGTAGATCTGTTAGAGAATAGATAGTACCGAATAGACCCGCCGAGAGACTCCACAAAGATTCATTGTAAAGAGTATCGTTGGATATGTAAAGTCTCTCATCGTTTAGTAGTACGGATCGTCCTGGACTTAAGGATGTCATTGAAAACTATGTCCTAGGGTTATACTTTGACTGTACAATTCTATCCACCTGAAAATGGGGAGAACAATGTACTCTTGAGTGTAACTCGAATACATGAGTATAGATGGACATACCAAGAGGACTCACAGTCCCCTACAAGGGATTAGTCATTCACAAGACCAATAGAGCTCGGATAGCTTCTAATTAACTCGAGAGTCTGTGCGCACAGCAAGTGGTCATGAAGAGTCATGATTCGTTAAAGAGTAAATAGAAGAAGATTCTTAGTTCTGTGAATTAGCTACATTTAGTTAATTAAGAGAGATGATACTCTATCTTTGCTCTTGACTAAATGTGAATGACGTCGTGAGGGATGATGTAACATCCCATTTTCAAAAGCAGTATATTTTTTTTTTCATCAGAGTAGAGCATCGGAGCAATTGAGTAACTGATACATATATTTCAAATGCCGTAAGTCCGTCGATTACAATAACGGGACATTGTTTTCGGACGTCTAACGTCGGTGTAACTACAAAAACATAAGAAGTCTTCACCGGGTCTTTATGCGGCCTCGCTTGCCTTTCTCCTCGGTCCTCGGTCCTCCCGAACCCGACGCTATGTTAAGAGCGAGGTCCAATGCACCGGACCCGTGTAACGGTTAACCTCATGTTTACATACATCATATAAGTACTACGATATTCATGGAATTTTGACGACACTTACTACGTTCAAAGTAGGGTATACATAATCGATATATATGGCAATAACAATATAGTCGGATGTAAGGTTAAGGCACAAGGAGAAATGTACATGATCGGATATGCACGGCAATAACAATACGGTGGGATGTAAGGTTAAGGCACAACGGACATTGGACATAATCGGATATGGACGGCAATAACAATACAAATCGAGATGTAAGGTTAAGGCACAACATAGAAAATACAGCATGACGGAGGAAAATACATATATGCATACAATAACCATCAGAGTTAGTGTTACAGTACGCAAACGTACATGACATACAGCAAAGCTATCAGCTACCACATACAATACACATAGCACATATGCGTATACAATAAACATCAGAGTTAATGTTACAGTACGCGAACGTACCTTCGTTGACGGAAAACGGTATTTTTACGGAAAACGGTAAATTTCCGATAGCGAGAAAAAACGGCGGTGTGTGACGGCAAAGACAACAAATGCGGCTCGACAATGTTCGATTATAACGTATATCCTATAAGGATAATATTTAACAACTTTTAGCAAGATAACGGTGCATTTTAGGTACAAATTACCATTTTTCTCCCGAACCCCTAATCGGCGGAATTTCGCCAGAGCTTTGCTGTTTTCGCTCTATCTCTCCAGAATTTTGACAGATCTTTTCCCTCATCATATTTTCGAAATATATATCATATTTACCCCTAAATATGATATCTAGACTATCTTGAAAATTTAAAGATAAATCTAGCATTCCTACTATATCTACCGAAAGAACTACCGAAACTTAAGACTAAGGACCGAAGAACTTACCCAGACTTTCTCCAGAGCTTCTCTCTCTAACTTCTCTCTAAGAGGAAGATTTTTGGTGTGAAAAATGAAGAAGAGGAGCTTGGTATTTATAGAAAGACGAGATGGCGAACGGTAAATAATTCGAACTTCGGTCTTGACGAATATATGGACCGTAGGATCGCATTTTTGAGGACAAAACACTCTTGGCCCTCCATATCTTGTGCAGACCTCCCCCTCCCTAATAGTCAACAAAATGATGTCATCTTGATGGTGACATCTCGAGCCGCATCGATAAAGTTTCGGTCCCGTGTCCGAAACGCGTAATCTTGACGAATCGCGAAATCGCCGATCGAGAGTTTCAAAGTTTCTTTCTTTCTCATTAGGAATATCTAGTTTAATGAAATTTATGATCCCATTAAGGGTATTCCGTTATCTCGCTGAAGATTTTAGGACAGACGTCTTGATTCGGAATTGAATTCGGAAGCGTCGCCGTCTAGGCAAAAAATCCACCGGTTTGTAATATGATCGACCTAAGTCACTAGATTCCTAATTCACGGCAACTACTTGTTTCAATATTGACTCTAAATCCTCTATCTGCATTTTCTCTCCTACCCGGTGTCTTAAATACCCTATTGGTTCCAGAACCGACTTCCGAGACCGCTTCAATCCGAGATAGAATTTCATTTGGTTCATAAAAAGTCCAGGTGATAAAAGACTAAATTTCTATATCTTGAGGTAGAATTTTATTTCTATATGTTCTCATATCTCTCATGTTGGCTCTTTACCGATTATATTATTATTTTATTCAAAATATCTAGATATTTATTTATTTTTCTTTTATTTTTTATTTATTTTTCTAAGCATAAAATATTTTATTATTTATTTAATTATTAATTTCGAATTTCTCCCTTAAATTAATTATTCACTAATTAATTTACTTATATCTTAATCTAAACAATTAGCCACTAATTACTTAATTAGCCACTTACTAATTGTTGATAATTTTCATAATTAGGATAAATTATTATCTCACAACTATTCAGACCGACTTTGGTATTTTATGTCCCATGTAAAATATTAAAAATCATGGGGACGTAAAGTGCTTTTAATATTATTATATTTATGCTTCTCTATTTTTCAAGGAAATAATCCCAAAAATTCCTAAAATTAGAGACAACATACTTTCTAATTTTTATAAATATTTTACTACCTCTTGGGATTTATCATAATATTTTTAGGCCATTTAATGCCATAAAAATACATTTTAGCTCTTTATCTCTCCTAATTTACATAGTAATTACCTTAGAAAATAAGATAATTATTACTTATTATTTGAAACCACATATTCACCTATTTTCAATAGGTATTATTTATCGAAATATAATATTCCAGATAAATAATTATCCGGGTATTACAGATGATACCTTCACGGTATCAAAATATGGAAGGTATATCACTTAATGAACTCAATTAGTTCTGGAGCCACATAACATTACTAGTGTCTTATGAAGTCATTAAATAAATTGGGCCCGTTAAAGGGGTTTTTAATTGGTCCAAATTTATTTATGTCATGACTAATTATGCCTAATGGGTCACACACAAAGGTTATTCTCGATTGTTTAAAATTAGCAAACTTGAGACAATAATTGTTATCGGGCTTTATCAAGAGTAAAACTGTAATTGGGTTGGAGTGAGACTCCAAGCCCAGTAAAGAGAAAATGGCGCCATATATGGTCCACAATGGGAAACCAGTTTCTTCATTAAAGGGCCCAAATATGTTAAAAGACCCAACGGGTCTTAGGTCAAGTTGAATTTGGAATTCAAATTTTGAATTTAAGTTTGAAATTTAAAATATGAATTTTAATTCTAAAATGTTGGGTTATAAAAGATAATTCTGAATTATCTAATATATACATATATATACACACACACACACACAATAATGATTGGATGAAAATAGGAGAAATAATAAATGAGGATTGATTTAAAATGATTTTGAATTTTAGTTTAAGAGATGAATGTGATTCATCATCTTAAATTATTATTCAATCAAAATATGAATTTAATTCATTATGATTTGGATTTTCCAATTAAAGTTTGGATTGGGCTTTTCTTGTGAGCACTTAAATTAGGGTTGGACTCTTATAAAGTCTTTAATTTTTTGTGTGCCCTTTTTATAGACGTTTTTTGAAGGGGAAAAAAAGGAAATAAATGTGATCTATTATCTTAAATACAATCAAACAATCAAGATATGAATATGATTCATCATATTAAATTCAATCAATCAATAAAAATGTGAATTTAATGTGACTTGGTTGGTAAGTAGTAGACCTATTACCTAAAACCCCTTTCTTAGTGCATAAGCTGAAAATTTCTAAGGCAATTAGGGATAAAAATTTTCTATAACACCCCAAGTTATATATCCTAAAATGTGTTTGGTGACACGTGGTTTTTGAAATAAGACAGAGTTTGAGGTGTTACAACTTGACGTATTGCGGAAACGGAGAGCATGTACTAAAAATTTGAACAATTAAGTAACTGATATAAAATACTTAAGCATATGCTGATGCCCGACGTATACTAGTATATTAAAAATTTCCCAAAGGAATATTCATGTGATACAATAATACAAAGCTTTGTATAATTACAATGTAACTATACCATCTTCAACCAAGCCTTAGGTAGACTTGGGGCATAGAACCTAACACAGCTTAAATCAACCCATTTGGCCAGCCGGGTAAAGTCTAGTGGAAGTCTCCCGAATTCACGGCGATCGATTGATTGAACCACATAGACCGACCCTTTCTTAGTTTAAGCACCCAATGATTTGAAGTAACTCTATCATATTCATGCCAAAAGGTAGTCTCTGTTAACCTTCTTCCAGCATTTGCTTTGACTGGCTTCTCTTTCCGGCTTTGTCCTTTAATATCCCGTTACAGCCCTATCTGCCTGTCTACCTGTGCCTTCTCTTGGCTCTATCTACTGGTGCCGTCTCTGATCCATGATCCTATCCTGAACTATTAGTTAAGACTGAGGTCAAATGCCTATCGGACCTCAGGTAACGGTTAACCTCATGCTTATGTAAACAATATATGTATGACAGTTATTCATGACATTACAACAATTATCAATACAAAAGCCCAAAACAGATGTATGATTTGAGATAACGGCATAGCCAATTCACATGTCCGTTATCTCGGTCTGCACTATTCACCAGTGCCATGCCTCCGTGTCCTCAGCGTTAGGAAAACTCAACGGTATTAACAAGACTATAACCCGTGTAAAGCTGAATGTGTAAGTAATGAACTAAGACAACATCTTAGTTTATGAATACAACTATCATATATAAACATATATACTATAAGCATAAGAGTTAGAGTTACAGTATGCGTCCGTACCTTTCACCGCGTATTGGCCAATTTGCCTAACTTTTGATCCGACTCCGGACTTCCCGGATATCTTATATGTTATCATCGTATTATTTCTTTTTCCCATAATACAACTAACATTCTATCTCTTAAAATAATATCAAAAAGGATATTTTCACCCATTTTGACATTTCTACCCTTGGTGTATTCATTATTACAATTTTGCCCTTACATTTTCTAAAAAAACGCAATACTGAATTTCTGGGCAGAATTTTCGATTGACTTAGAAAAATCATAATTAAATCTAAAAAAATCGAAACGAGGATCCGTAAAATTCTTCGGAAACCTTAGGATGTCTATTCTCAAGGAAAAATATTTCAAGACCCTAGAACACCATGATTCATTCCCAGTTTTCATTTTCCACACGCTGTCCAGAATTTCTTTCTGCAAAAATGGCTTAATTTCAAAAATTCATTTCTCCTTGTGTAGAACTCAAAATGCTACACTCTAGGTATATTTGAAAAGCCCTATATGTCTACTATAATTCTGAAAAATATCATGATTTATTGCTTCATTTTACACATAAAATCATAGCATCTTTTCGCAGACTACCGAAAACTTCTACCCGTAAATTTCGCTAGAACTTCGCTACTTTAATCTCTAGCTACCCAAAAATCATTCCCTACTATGATTTTACCTCATTAGGAATCTTTCAATGCAATGAGGCCTAAAAACAAGTATAGGAATTTATTTTCTAATTTTCTAGATCAAAACAACATTTCTACTAAAATCTACAAAACTTAAGACTAGAAACTAAAAGCTTGCTTATCTCTTGAAGATCCTTGCTCCCACTTCTCCATGACTCTCACTAGCTCTCTCTTCTCTCTATATTCAGCTCACTCTTGCTTGTGTTGGTGTGAGGAATTGTGAAGTCTAAGGTTTTGGAGAGTGAAGAAGAGAGGAAAGAGAAAGCTTAATGAAGAAGTAAATGGTATTGTAGGCATTATAATGGTATTATAGCAAAGTCTCATGTGCCAAAATACCATTATTGCCCTTGCATGTATAATGCCTACAATACCATTTACTTCTTCATTAAGCTTTCTCTTTCCTCTCTTCTTCACTCTCCAAACCGTGCTCCCTCTCATCCACTTCCAAAATCATAATTGATCCCATGTGCATCTTATCCTAAGTAAATTATCCTCTTCCATTTGCTTTATCTAATTATCCCATGTGTTAGTTTTAAATTATTAAACAAATGAAATCTTACCCTACAAGCCAAAGTTTGCACCGTGTTATGCCTTCAATTTGGACTCTTCCATTGTGTTTTTATGATCTCACATATTCAATGAGAAAGATTTCTCATTGGTTGGTTTTAATTCACAAGGATCGGACTTTATGAGGTTTAATTAAGGCCTTAGGATTTAGCTTTACGAGGATTAATCTTGGTCTTCATTTATGTAGAAAAATCCTACTTACTATTGGGGATTTTAATCTTATATCACATGTGCTTTTATCTTATATTTTTGTTTAACCTTTTCTTCTATTATTTTTGTGAAATTCGCCCCTTATAATAAAATTTAAGGAATAATTATTTAATCCCAATTAACCTCCTTAGTGTAGTATTTTAGGTGTTTAAGCAATGGTTTAAACATCCCTTAATGCCAAATGACATTACATGGTTGGTTTGTTTAACACGTCAATTTGTATTGGTTTACTAATCCAAGCTTAAGTGTGCTTTTTAATTGTATTTATTGATCATTTGATTTCCCCTAATCAAATTCATATTTATCCCAAACTTGCCATTAATCTTCAATTAATACTCTTAACATAGCATTTTTCATGTTGTTAGATATTATTAGGTGTAATTATTTTTGTATAACTTAGCTCCTAAATGAGACATATTTTGTAAACAAAGAGGCTCCCTTTGGTTAAATTTAATTACATTGAATTTAAGTCATTTTCCTTAATTTCCAATTGGTTGGTTTAATTAGTATTATATTTAAATAACCAAACCCCCTACCCATACACACACTCATTTTCGTACACACACACCCAAACACACTCATACACGCATCAGTGCATCAGTGCATCACCGCCCCCTCTCTCTCTTCCCTATCATCTTCAGCTTTTTTAATTAATGCACCATGTGCTTTGAATTATTAAAAGCATCTTATCCTCTTCCATTAGTTATGAGCCCATGTGCAATTGTACCAAAGGTTATCCTCTTCTAAAACATTATCCCATATGTGCATTTAGATAATATAAACTAATCACTCTTCTTTTCCCCCAAGCCACCCCAAAATCGTGGCCTCCTCTTTATTTTACTCAAAAATGTGTGTTTTTATTTGTCTTATAGATAGATTTTAAAGCTTCCCCATTGGTTCCTTAAATCTCTCAAGGATTAAGATTAATTAGGTAATTTAATTGGGGCCTTTGGATTTAATTGTATTTGTTTAAATCCAATCTTCACCATTTTGATTGAATTTGCTATTAACTAATTGATTTATTAACTAAACACAAGAATTAGTGCTTAATTAGACAAGTATTTATTTCATCATCATTAGCTTAATCATATTTAATTATAATTTGCCTCTTGATTTTCGAAAATCATTGCCTTCATTAGATATTCTCTAATTGCCTTTTTACAATCTTAATATTAATTGTATAGTTGGGTAAAATCAAGGAAATATTTATTTCAAGCTTGGTATGTGTTTTTGTGTCATAAACTCAATGAATATTGGGTATTTTATGATCCCTAAAAAGAAATTTCAGGATTTAAACCTTGATCTACTTAATTTTCAAGGAGAAATTGCTCATCAATTTATAATAAACAATATTCAAAATTTGAGACAATATACTCTCATTTTTTTTATCATATAGTATTTATCAAAATATACCATTTATGATAATTAGGGTTTTTAGGGTATTACATTTTCAGCTCACCAAGGCTATAAAAGGGGGAGGGTTGAACTTTTTTTAATCATTCTTATGCTCTCTAAATTTCGGTCTTTATCAAAGGTTTAGAGAAAAAAGACACCATCCATAAAAGGGTAAGGTTCCAATTTTATTCATCATATCCATAACCTAATTCCAAGAAACCATCACCTTCTTGAAAAGAGTAAAACCCAAGGAAACCGAATCTCAACCTTGCCTTTGCCTAGCAAGCATCCAAGAAATGTGAGGTTTCAAGAGAAAGAGTTCTCATTGCAATCGGGGGATAGTCATGTAGATCAACATTAGAGGACATCAACAACTTTGAAGTCTTCGAGTGATCTAAGGTAATCATAATATCCAATAGTCGTTTTATCAAGTTATCCTAAACCCCAATAGTTGTTTTAACGAGTAATCCTGAAACTCATGAATATTATAAATTATTGAATTCTCATGAGTATTGTAAAGAGTTACAGATTAATAATTAATAACTAATTAACGTAATGAGTTAAAGTTAGTAATTCATGAGGATTATAAGAAATTACAGGTTTTCGCAATGATTAAACAAAATTTTTGTTTTCATCCTCATGAAACTTTGCATGCAGCGAAATTAACCAATAATTCCATCCCTTCTCAACATCTATATAGCTTCTTCTATAATACACCTGTCAGCATGAGCTTCATTCACGTCATTCCTCATCATATTGATCGCCTCATCAATGGAGTCAGTCTCCAACACTATATTTCGGTAACCCAAGTCCCAGGCAAGTTTTAATCCATGAAGGCACCCCATGGCTCGCAGTAAGGTTACCTCTAAACGTAAAAGCCTTGATAAAGTCTCCTTTCACATCACGTGTAAATAATTCCACCACATGCTATTCCAGGAGATAGCGAGAAGAAAGGTCCATCCGCAATACTCTTAAACCACCCAGCAGGCAGCTTCGGCTCCACTTTGGAGGGAGTATTCTTTTTTATACTCCCTCATTCCTAAATATAAGATATAGTTGATTTTTTTTTTGAAGATATTAAGAAAACTAATTAAATTATTTTAAAATATTTATATTTATAATTTTTTCTCCAAACCATTTTGCTTAACTTACAAACTATATATAATCTAATGATACACAACTTATAATATGATTAAACAATTTATATCGCTTCCTTAACCTCTCCAAAAAAAGAGAGAGGAAAAATGACTCTTAAATACCATATGAATTTTCTAAACCTAGAGAAGCCCATTGAATTTGTGAAAGGATAGAGAAGGGATATGGGGCAATCTGGGATATGGAAATTTAAATGTTTTTACTAAAATACCCTTATACTCTCTTCCTATGTCTCTCGTTCATTCGTTCTCCCCCGTAGGGGCTTGTCTCTGCTTTCTCAAGTCGCCGTCGTCTCTCGCCACGGCCATCATAGATGTCATCTTCCTCACACAACCACTGTCTCTATCGCTTTCACTACGGTCTCACTCATGGTTGTCAGTGGCGGACTCAGGATTTTAGGTTTGTGAGTGCACAATTAATGGTGGGATTCGGGGGCAGCGCCCCCGAAATTTATTTTTAAAGAAAGTTTTAAACGCATTTAAAAATAAAAGAATATAAATAATAAAAGAAAAGAAAACTTCAACTTAACATAGAAAAATAATAATCAAGAGTTAACTAACTTTTATATCAGAAAGAAAATAAAGCATTCTTCGATTCTTTATTCCTTGAAAATATTGATTATATTTTTATCATCAGACTATATTGATTTTATTTATATATTATATCAAATACTAATAGCATGAAGCAGTGGAATAATGGCATGCACGTGACACACGAGTCCTGGCCATAAAACTTCAGGTAGTATTGTGCCCTTTATTTTTCATTTATTAAGTTTTTTTTTTAAAAAAAAAAATCTCAAAGTTTGTGACCGCAAGTGCGGTCACCTGTACACACGTAGGTCCGCACCTGATGGTCGTCATTTTCTATTTTTCCTAGCCTATTTAGTAAATAGGCCAAGCTCAGGCTAAAGGCTTATTGCCATGTCTATTTAAATAAACATGTCAAGCCTATTTTTGTAAAGCCTCTAGGCCAAGCCTATCTATTTTTTTTTAAAAAAAAATTTATACTATTATAAAATATGTATAATATCATCTAAATAATTTTATAAATTTACTAACATAACTTGAGTATAGGTATTGACTACAAGAGTATAGCAATTGACAAATCATTTTTGTAGGAAATCATTGATTTGAGATTTTAAAGTTTAAGTGGTATTTTTTTTAATCTTTTTCCCCAAATTATAAATAGATTCAAGGAGACAATTATAAATATTAGGTCAAAAAAAAGGAGACAATTATAAGTACAATATCTTGTTTTTGTTGTTGATATTAAATAAAATTTTAAAAATCTCGTTTGTATTTTGTGGCAATTTATATGTAGCTAAGTCAGCATCAATATTGGCCCTAATTAACCTTTTATGAGCATATATGCTGTAAGTTGGAGTCCTAACAGTAAACAGGTAATAGCCTGCATGTATCTTAAATAAATTGAAAGCAAAAAGAATAGAAATTTACAAAAATTGAGGCTTTGTTGGAGGAAAGAGAAATAATCTGTCATATCTGGACAAGATTACCCATGCCACTTTTCTTATATTCCAATTTAGCTCAGTCCCTTCATTACCCGTTTGATTGCCTCTAACTACAAACTTGATTGTATAGTAAGGAAATGTAGATTTTTGTGTCAAGATTTTAAAAAATACATGATTAAGACCCCACCACCCGATTAAGATTATATTCTTAACTATACAGTGTTCTTTTTTATAAGATGCTTGTAGGGGATGTTTGAAAAGTTTCTTGTAAATTCTTCATTTTACTCTCACTTAATTATAAAAATTACTTATGCCACTGTTGCATTTAATTCTTATATTTGACTAATGAACAAAATATATATAACATATTCTCTCTGCAGGTAAATTTACCCACGTACTGCAAACCGTAAAAGAAACAACCAAAATACTACATGATGAAAAATGTTGTTTTTCTTATACACACACTTTTGCCTAATTTTTCGTGTGTTTGGGCGTGTTTTTGTTTGTTCACATCTATTTTTTTTAATTGAAGACAGTCCTATTTAAAGTAGGGTCAGGTAATAAATGTGGATTTCTCCCATAGTAGGATTTCATACACCAGTTGTTTGCTAGATCTTCTTTTTGCTGTTCACATCTATTTTTTTTTTTGGAGACAATAGTAGTATTTCATACATTGGTTTTCCAAATCTAGAATCTCTCATAATCTTCTTTCTTCTTTTCCTCTCAGAACACTTGGATCAAAAAAAAAAAATGTGGTCAAGATGTAATGTTTAATTCAAAAGCAATAACAAATTGAAATTAAATTATATGCGTTTGTTCCTCTAACACTACCCCAAATTCTATACCACTTATTGTACTTGGTGACACGTAGTATTTAGGAATATGGTGCTACATGTCATAGTAAAGCAGAACGAAGAGCATGCATTATGTTTGGATAATGAGTAACCGATATAAAATGCCCAAAAATAAGTTGGTAAATTAAAATATCCGAAGGAATATTCAAGTGATACAATTTGAATGTGTATAATTATAATTTTTACATAGTAACTATACAATCTTAAACCAAGCCTTAACTAGACTTGTGGCTTAAAACCCAATACAGTTAATTAAACCCATTGGCTAGGCCGGGTAAAGTCTAGTGGAAGTCTCCCCGTTTTTTACGGCGACTTATGACAGAACCACATAGACCAACCCTTTCTTAGTTTAAGCACCAAATAGTTTGAAACAACTCTATCGGATTCATGCCATAAATTAGTCCTATCAGACTTCTTCAAACTCTTGTCTCGACTGGTGCCTCTTCACGGCTCCGTTCATGTCGCCTTCTCAGATCCAGGTTCCTTTTCTGAACTTTTGGTCAAGGCTGAGATTCAATCGAATTAAATCTCAGGTAACAGTTAACCTCTATAGCAGATATAACAATATATGACAGATATTCATTACATTTTAGTATCAACCATACATATATAGCACACAACAAATGTAAGGTTACAACACAACAATACATATCACATATAATGTTAACAACATTTGCACACTCACCCTATGCCATGAATTCACGTGTCCTCAGTGCTAGGAAAACAACCATACGGCATTATCATGACTATGACCCGCACAAAGCTGAATGTATATAAACATGTGACCTAAGCCCCATAACTTAGTCACGGTGCATGACTCAAGATCTAGTCTTGTTCATGTCTTCATGAATCATTCTATCATATAAAGATATAGACGATTAAAGTTATAGTACGCAAACGTACCTTTCACCGCGTAGTTCCCAACATGCCCGGCCTTTGAATCTGACTTTGGAATTCTCGGATATCCTATACATTATCGTCGGATTATTATATGATATTGTGATAAATACATATTGCTTAGAATAATATTCTAAAGGTTTAATTTAACTTTCTACCTCGGTGGATTAATTATTCCATTTTTACCCTTACATTTTCTTAAACATGCAATTGCTGGATTTTTCGAGCAGATTTTTCAGCAACTTTGAAAAATCATAATTAATTCTAAAAAAATCATTTTTAAGTGCTGAAATATTCCTCATGACCTTTGTCATGTCTATTTTCAAGGAAAAATATTCCCAGAATCTAAAACATCAAGAATCATTCCCAGTTTAATCTTTTCTCCACGCTGGTCCAGTTTAACTTTAAAAAAAGGCTTAACTTCAAAAACACATAAATCCTTGTGTAGAACTCAAAAAGTTATATATTTTATATATTTAAAAATATATATATGTCTACTTTATTCATGTAAAATTTCATAATTGTAGGACTTAATTTGATATATAAAATAATAGCCTCCTTTGTTCGCTTCCAACACAAGATTTAAAACTGGAAATTTCCTATCTTTCACTATCTTGTTCCATCAATTCTAAAAATTATTTCCTAACATGCATGTTTTTACCTCATTCAGCATTTT